>OX421463.1:17849421-19143921 GCA_949126895.1 Eilema caniola | reverse complement strand
ATCGTGTAGTTGTTAGCTGTCATGTGTATTGACGTCACGACGAGCGCGCCAACATGGCGGTCGTTTGATAAGCTGATAACAGCCTACTATTTACAAACTTTTTTTTAAAACCAAATGTTGTCTGTTTGGCACGTTTTCTTTTTTAATATTTAATTAATGATATAAATAATCATTTAAAAATATAAAAACAAATATTCCCTATTGTATACTATACATATATTTTCTACGTTCATTCAAAATAGGGTAGACATTGAATGAGGTAGACTTTGTTATATTCGTTCCTTTGTTCTGGCAACTCAATCATGTTGCCACCACATTTAAGATATCTTCGAAGGGTAGACATAAAATGAGGTAGAGTTCGTTACTTATATTCATTCCTTTATTCTGGCAACTAAATCATGTTGCAACCTCATTCAAGATATCTCCGAAGGGTAGACATGAAATGAGGTAGAGTTCGTTATATTCATTCCTTTATTCTGGCAACTAAATCATGTTGCAACCTCATTCAAGATATCTCCGAAGGGTAGACATGAAATGAGGTAGAGTTCGTTATATTCATTCCTTTATCCGCTGAACTAGACTAAAAGTGGTGCCTTTTTCTTGCTCATCGCGGACTTAACGGGGAATTTAAAGTTTTTCCAGATAAAATAAAAGTTATTAGTTAATTGAATTAAAGTTTTGTTGATTAAACACGTACAAATTGAAATTATCGATTTAAATACGAAGTTGCATGAAATGAGCAAGTAATAGGTAGGTATATTAATTTATTTGTACTATTGAATACAACCGCTTTTGTATCGAAACTTTTTTAAGAAAAACGCAACTCAATCAATAAAATTTAAAAAAAATCTATGACTCAATTAAAGAATTATAGCAATGAAAAAGTCATAATATGATTACAGATGTCATTATGTGGTGAAATTATAGCCACTTTATGAGCAAGTATATTGAAAGTATATTTTAGTTCCAAAGGAGGTACCTAATTAAGTAAGAAACAACTGTCTTAATTGAACTAGAAATATAATTCTTGCATTGGCAGCATATGATATTAGATTCTTTGTCCCATGAGAGCTGCGATCCAACTAACTTTTTGCGTCGCTAACTTACGTTAAGTATTAGTAGGTCCGTGTTACTATTGGTTTGTGTGTGTTAAAGCCGTTATTAACTCTCTGGATAAGTCAGTAAAGATCCTGTTTTCGACTGACGACCTCATGTCATACTCATTTTATTGGAAGATTTCCACCTACCGACGTAATATTAATTCATATTTTATACTTACAGTCGCTTGAAATACAAATACTATCCATTCAAAGGCACACGAGATACCCCCACCCACACAGGTTGATGAGACTAATCACTTTTCTTTTTGCTTTTTTCTTCTTCATTTTCTTTTCAACAAGAATGAATGTTAGCTGTGAACTTTACAAAAATAAAAATTCCCGTAAACCGAGTAATTACATCGTCCAAAAAAAAAAATTAAACAGCAGATATTATATTTTAGATTTTATTGGTATCTGTACTACTTTTCTTGTAAAATAATTTTATTGTGGTATAATAGATCCAAAAGTAATGACAAAAGTGTAAAAGTACAGTCAGACTGGTATTGTTGTAACAAATTAGCGAGGTTCGCTCTCAGCCCGGCTGTGTCGAGCGCACTGTGTTGATTACTTTTTAATGAATGTTTGATGGGAAAGTGGCAATTATTGGGTCTCTTTATCGAAATATTATACCATTATTCCTGCGTGAATAATGAGAAAAGCGTCGTAATTTTACCTATGCTTCATAATTATTATTAAAATATTTTTAGACATTTAGTTATGTTTAACACATTATAATTTCTAGATTAAAATGTATTCATACTAGCATATTTTGTGTGTTAAGTATGATTAAGCCAGATTTACATAAATTCATATAGTTCACATTGCAGTCCTTTCCACAGCAACTGTTCCTTTTATATGACGTATATATGTAGGTACTGCTACTAAAACCCGTTCTTGTACTCTGCTAAAATTCTAGCAGAATACTGAGTACTGTTTGCAATTACCGTCTATAATAAGCAGTCATGCAAGTAGCTATGAAAGTGCGAAACACCCTCGCTCAATAAACGAGCAAACAGAGTTCTAGGGATCGACGAGTGACGCGGCGCGCACCGCCATTCCCAAAGAATAGCTCCCGATATTTGCAATATTCTGAACACGTACTGGCAGGCTTAATTCAACCTCGATTCCACTCAATTTAAACGTCTAACACGATTTTATTTCCTTTTAAAGTATCAACGAGTAAAATGTTGAATGTTGTGGAGGTAACTCACTCAAATTTAAAAGGTGTCGTTAATTTATAAATTTACAAGTGATCATGTGATGCAGTGTTGCCTTCATTTTTGAAGTGAAAACTTCTTTAGCGGCGTTGGATGGGTAAAAAGTGTTAAACTCGCGTCAGGATCACTTGACCTTTGAACAGTAACTGACGACTGACGTCATACAACTTTAGCTATAGATTGTTTATTTTGTTAGGTACGGTAAGAACTCGACTGAAAGTCCTTATGGTTTCAGATAGTACCGGGTTCGAACCTGGACTTCTGACACTTTCTGTGATTATTTTTTCTTTTTGTAATTCATTAATTACTTCTGCCAGAAAATTTGTGATATTATTCTATGATTGGTGCTATATTATAGGCATGGTATGTTCTTTTTATCTTTTTCTTTGTATATAACTAAGAAAGAAAAAGTTTTCACTTCTGCCGGCACTCCCGGAGTGCAACCCGTCTTTTTTCCTGTGGGTATCGTAGAAGGCAATTAAGGGATAGGTTTATTCTCCATCTAATAGTATTCATACAGCCCATAACAATAAGGTCCCGCGTGAAAGCAATTGGCTCGCCCCCTATTTCGTAAGCACTGAAAATAGTAATTGGCAAAATGAGGTTGTTGATGTACATCTGCCTACTCCTTAAGGGATTTACAGAACTGATCAGTACAGCCCCGTCTTGTAATATCGTTAAAATAAATGAACTTGTATTATTATTATTATTATAAATCACCAATGTGGCAACAGGCAAAGTGGTTACTGTGGTGTTTTTTCATGCTGCTCTTTGTCAAAAGCGACTAATCGGTTAAGGGCTGACCTGTTATTGCATTCAACGGTGTAATATCGCCACCATTTTGGGCACGTTACCAGTTGACACCGAAATTTTTCAACGCCTGAACTTCTTGACCCCTTAGTTTTATTCTTGTGAATGTTTTAGCTTAAGCCTACTTTAGTTTTTGTTAAAACCAAATATTACGTAACTGACGAAATTAGTAAATCTAATGAAAACCGCTAACTGATTCCTCGACAATTTGTTGACCACGTTTAGTACGCTCTTTGACCGCGCGGTCGCGGATGTTGATTCGCTGGCCACCAGTCGACAAAGAGTACAAAGTACACAGTGTGACTAGGCAGTGCTTGTCGGTTGACGGGCTAGTAAATTAACGACAGCTGTATTAGGTATATATGAAACTACAGATAATTACTTGAAAATAAAATACTATAGCAGTATTGCACCTGATTTTAGCATTATTTTAACATTATTACCTGTATTGCATACATATACATTACAGCTAGAATCCGGCAAAGAAGTCGGGTGTTTGAGATCGAGATCTTCCGGGCTCAAGCCAACCTAACCTGCAAACCGTCTGATTCACGGGCTCCGGCAAATTTATCAAACCGTGTCTTAAATATATTTTTGAAGTACCTATATAATTTAAAAAATATTTATAGAAATGCCGATATACGCTTCGTATACTAAACTAAACCGTTTAGAAATGAACAAATGTTCCTACAATACTTTCTTAGTTCCGCAGGGGCAAACCACCTCTTTGTGTTTTGAAGTGCATTTTTCAACTGTTGCTGAGCCTCGACCTTAATAAGTGTGCAGCAATTAGCGCAGAGAGACAACGGTACGCCATTACCAGGTTCATTACCGAGCGCAAGCCGTCCGACTGCTTTAATGATATACCTGGGAATTATTCATAAGGCCATCCTTATTTTGCTTAAAAATGAACGGGAATAGGTACTAGGTTATATAGGTGACCGCGCGTTAGAGTTACTCGAAAGTTCCTGCAGTAAATACCTAAATCAGACCACGCTGATCAGAATGGACGTTTTCTTGCGGAAGAGTAATAAAACCGTATTACCATGCAATTTTAAGACTAGATTTATATACTCGTTTCTACTAACTTAACGGACTTATCGAACGTCAAACGCAGCGAAAACCAGTTGCTGAAAGTAATTTAGTAAGTGAGTTCAATTGATTTTATAAAATTTATCGTGCGAAAGGTACAAAAGAATAAAAATAAATACAAAGGCTCGCGTTAGAAAGTTTGACGTTAAGACAAAGTTTTAGTTAAGAAACAACTTACTCACCGAGCCTAATCTAACAAGTAAGAGCTCACAGTACCTACTGGCACCAAAGTTATGAGATGTTCCTTTCCCATTTCCATTCTGAGGTTTCATCATCAGACCTTGATCCTTATCTATCTGTTGCAGCCAACTAGCTAAATCAACCGTTAAATTAACTGCCTAGGCTCTTAACTGAAAGGCACCGGCCTGAATGGTGTTCAGCCATTTCATAAAACGGCTAGGCAAATAGCTTGGATCGATGACGCTACCAAAATTACTTATTTAGGCATGGTTTAATTTTTATTTTATTAAATTTCGTGATACATGTTACTGCTGAATGTCATTCAGGCCGTTCATTGAATAGCGCCGTTTAATTAATAGCTTAGGAAGTTAATTGAACGGCTGATTAAAACTAATTGGCGGCGACATATCCACAAATTAATCAGTTACCAAAAAACTAAGCCTAGTTATGAAAATACGATTCTGTCATGTCTCTGCTGCTCGATGTGTTTATGAGTGCTTTGGAATTCATTGGAACTCAGTGATTTGGAACTCTTTACTAAGTCCCTCAAATAGTATCAGCAGCCTTCCCGTTAAAACTCGTACCACATAACCTTCGTTTTTTTTTTAATGTAAAAGGACCTATCTTGTGCGCTATATTTAAGTAATACCTGAACTTTGCCTGTTCATGGTAAAAAGTAAAATATATCATATAAGGCTGTATATACCTTGCCCATGTAATGAAGTTTCGAAATAACAAACATTTATTTCACTAACTTGCATGACTTGTTCAAAACACGTGTAAGAAACATGTTCTTTTGAACAAGCCTTACAAGTTTTTGAAATGAATTTAATATAACATTAATTTCAGAACATATTTCAAGAAATTTCTTGACGATAGACCAATCGAGAAAGACCAACTGACTTTTTAATTAAAATACTGTAACATATTCATATATATTTTCTCAAAAACCAAATAAAAAAAATGTTAATAAATCTGGCCAATAACAAGTTAACATCGACAGCTTAATCCATGCTGCCACATCCTGTACCATCAAAGTCGCGCCGCTTAAATGTGGCATGAAAAAAAATGTTCAATAAAATCAGAGTGAGCGTGTCTTTGTGCTTTATTGCTTGAAAGTCATTCACTCTCTGAAACAACCGTGTCGTGCAAAGACGTTCGTTAAAAAATAGATTTTACGACGCCTTTGTTATGATGTTGCGTAATAACACTGCAGCCTGCTTACTAGAAATTAAAAATGCTTTGCTTCGCTCCCATTTGTCATAAAGTTAGCAAACTCAGTTATTAAACTAGAGGGAAATGAGATCGTGTTAGCCCTTGGGTAATCATTTTCACTAAGGTAATTTTAATCACATTTTATTAAGTTATTTGTTGAATGCAATTTCTTTAACACTAAAAGTAGGAATGGTTATCAGTATTAATAATGATTAATGATGACCCCAAGTCACGAGAGAAAGGAGGCGGTTTGGTTTGAGTGTAATATCACAGAATAGGAGGTTATCTCTTCAACTTTTTATAAACTTTTGTCCTACTATCAGAACCTTTGAATTCAGTGCAGGAGATTTTTTGTCAGTTGGACACGTGCGAGTTTGTGACTGAACGGAATACGTAAGTAGACGAAAAAGGTTTTGTAACAAACAGCTTAACGTTGGTTCATATTTTAGAACTTCGTAAAGAAAAATGAGAAACTATCCTTAAAGTAATTTAACTTGATGTCGGGAGTTTTATTTAAAACTAGACTTTCTAGACTAGTCTAGTCAAGTAATAGATATGCATTAACATGTAAGCATGTCAGTATTAGCATGTATGTATTGTAGGAGGGAGGACACGATGATATTTCCATCCAATTGAGCAGTCCGACTGGGGAAGTACTCCGCCCTACAGAATATAGCGGCCATAATAACCTCGTGCTGTGTTCCTGGCGGTAAGTAGGATAGCCAAAGCTTACTGGAGAGGTTTTGTGCTATTAGTGGGAAGACCAAAGGCTATTCCTGCTTTGTCTTCTACACTGATGGCACAGAAACTCTCTGTGTTTACAAGGTCGGCAGAACGAGTGTGACTCCCCTGGTGTTGCACACGTCCATAGGCCACGGTAACCACTATTGCCATCATGTGGGCCGTGTGGTTGTTTGCCACCGCTGTTGTATAAAAAAATCTGATTTCTTAATAATTAGCCGCAGAGCAATAAATTACACCACGTCAAGATTTTTACCCCACCAACTTCATCCAGTACCCCTCCTGACTAACGTACAAGACACGTTTTTCTTTGGGGTCTAGGGACTGCCAGCAGTCGCTCCATAAAAGCCAGAATAAATAAAACACTGGAATTGAAAAAAGGACCTCGAACTTCCAAATACAGTCCTCGGTTGTAGAAGGCGAGTTGACGTCCTCTTTTGAATGGAAGAGTCAACGGTAGCCAATATAGCCATGATAACGACGTTCAGTTTATTAGGTATGCTATTTTATACTGATATACCTAAGTACTGCATACGGTATATAACACTGCAGCCGTCTATCTCGCATGGTAATTAGAAAGATTACTTAATATCGTTACTCGCTTTAAAAAAAAAAAGTTTAGCAAAGTTTAGCAAGTTTTTATTTAAGTTAATTTTTTCACGTATTTTTTAAAATTAGTTTTAACGCAGTCGGGTTTTTTGTTTTTCTTTAATTTTTTTATTTTATATTTTATACTTTTTAGTTACGATTCATTGACTCGATTCGTTGGTAAATTTCGCAATCTAGTCATTTCATTGAGGGAGTTAATATCGCGGGGATTGTTAAGTAGCTTGCGGTAGTCTAAACTACTCATGATTAGTGCCTCTAGAGACCTAACTCGGCTCAAAGCTACATATGCTTGACCTTTAGCAAACATGCGTGAACTTCAGTCAACCACAGCTCGGTCCAAAGTAGTTCCTTGGAGCTTGTGTACAGTTACACCCCAGCAACGCGATTCGCAAACGTGCATCATATGAACAACGCCATCTATCGAGCTTGGTGGTAAACTTTTTTATTCGGTGACTTGGTGATGAATAAACGTTATTTTTTTACTAAAAAAATTTTAAGCTATTGCATAGCTTCTATCGAGGGCCTTGAGCGCGGGGACCGAATCCAGAAATTCCGTAACGAAAAAACCTCACGCTCGTTTCTTTTCGGCAGTCTTCGACACGGTGTTTGTGTGCGTGCAACTAGCCGTATTGTACGACTCTACGAAGCTCGCACGAATCGAGACGAGCTGCTCCGAAATCGGACGAATACATAAGCAGCTGTTTATGAGAAAGTATATAGGTGTATAGGTATTTATGTACAACAGTGAATAGCTGTACTTGTAAAATTTGTGTACAAAGTATTTTGAATATGAATGAACAAAGTGCATTTATTATTAATGAAGAAAGTTACGAAAAAATAGTGAAAGAAAATGAGTGAGTACTCTATATACATACATTTTATTTTTATCACAAATGCAGTATTAATTTTGAATTATAAAATAAATAAATAATTATAATTGCATAAGTTGATACAAAATGCTATGCAATAGCTTTACCGCGGCAGTCCCCGAGTGCCACACGTCTTTTTTTTGTTTGTATGTCGTTTATACATGAAATAAAAACTTAAATCAATAAGTAAGAAGTATCAGTAAGTAAGAATGGTTGTTTTGTTAAGCAACTTTAAATCGTTATATATCCTAAACTATGATTTAAAATGAAACCTAAAGATGATTTTAAAAAATTGCGAGGAAGAACAGGAACGGGAACAAAATTCCACGCGGACCAAGCCGATCAAGCGAGATCAGTTAGTTTCAATAAATTGCTCGAGTTCTGCATTTTATAGGTTTCAGTAGTGCAGTTATAAGGAAAACTTTCACATCTAATTAGGTTTGAACATAAATTGTTATTTGATTAATTAAAATAACAAACTACTAAAAATACTTCATAACACAACATTAAGTTCTATAAGTTTAGGAGAAATAAATCGACCGTCACGAGACACATAATTTCTAATTTCTCACATGACACGTGATCCAATAGGCACTTGGCCGGTTTTAAATTCCAATTTTACTTTAGTAATGTCCTCGTGGTGCAGTTCACCGAAAAAATCAACGTTGTGATATCTGTAATTTCAACTTCAACTTGATGAAACCGAAACCAACTAGTAGCCAATACCCAAAGGGCGGCTTATACTTATATAACTCTGCAGAATAGTTTTCCTAGACCCCAATAAGTTTAAGTTTATCATGATGCAAAAATGAAAACAAAAGACCCGACTGTCTAGGCCAGATAAAAACTGGTTTTTTAACAATTAACAAGTTGTATAGAAAATAAAAACGACATAATTGGGTAATTTATAAAACAATTTACCGTAATACTTACATGTTTCTTTATTTCCTACGTAACTAGTTTATTTGTTAATTAACCAGTTTCTGAACTTCATAATTATAAAATACAGATTATAGGACCTATTGCCAGTTGACAGTCGATAGGTAGACGAGTCTATCTATTTTTTTGCCACCTATAGTGCGGCATGAAAATTGAGGATGGCCTACCACGATTAACCTGGTATCCCTGTAATACTACGACTGAACAGTCAGTCATTCGACAGCCTCCGTGGCGTGACGGTAGTGAACGCGGCCGCTACGCAGGAGGCGCGGGTTCGATCCCCGCTCAGTGCAAATATTTGTACGCATGAATATGTATATTTGCATTGGTCTGGGTGTTTCTATGTATAATGTGTATATATTTACAAAAAAAAAAAGTATCTAAGTATGTGTATCCGCATTCTAGATTCCATAATACAAGCTAGTGAAGCTATACCATGGATCTAAATAGCGTTGTGTGAAATGTTGTGGAATATTTATTTATTTATTGTTTATGATATTTTGTTATTTTTATAGTATAAAGCAGTATAATTTCATTATGATAATGAATAAATAAAAGTGAAAAATTTATCTCAGCACTTATTTTTCTCACTTTTATTTATTATCAATACATATGTGGCAGGATTCCCTGTAGAATCTCAGGGAATCCTAAAGAAGATACCACTTCTCGAGGCTCCCATAGACAGAATACCATGTCACCACGTCTTCGAAAGGAAGTATCATATTCAACTTTCTGAAGAAAAAAGAGATAGCTCTGGCGTCAAAGAAGTTAGGATATACACAGACGGCTCCAAAACCACATATGGTACCGGAGCAGGCATCTTCTCGAATGACTTAAATATGAAAATAACAACCACCTTGGACAAGCTAAGCACAATATTTCAAGCCGAATGTATTGGCATAACGAGAGCGGCGGAGACGATTGCCGCCAGAGATGTCAGAAATTTAGATATAAAGATTATCTCAGACAGTGCATCCGTACTACAAGCTCTTCAAAGCAACACCATAACCTCTGTCCTCATATTGGAATGTCATAACACACTCCAATCCACTGCAAACACAAACAGGGTCACGCTGCAATGGATCAAGGGACACAGCAACTCCCTCGGCAACGACGCAGCCGATGAATTGGCCAAGAGAGGATCAGGGTCGATAGTATATGGACCGGAACCAATACTACCCATACCTCAAGCACAGGTCAAAACTTGGCTACGAAAGATTACGGAAGAAATCCATCAAACAGAATGGACAAACACTGAAGGATGCAGGCAAACAAAGAATGCAGTTCCGGTAGCATCAAAAACGTTTAGCCGAAACCTCATTAGGCTAAAAAGGGACCAAATCCGCAAGGTCACAGGCATCTTGACCGGTCACTGTCCCCTAAACAAGCATCTGTTTACAATAGGTGTGACGGACAGCCCCCTATGCAGAGGATGCATGGGGGCAGAAGAAACGCCACGGCATGTGCTTACAGAGTGCATGAGCGTGGCCGCACAACGGGCGAAATTCCTCCAGTCATCAGCGTCACTCCGGGAAGCATGTGGAAACCTGTAAAGGCTGCTGGCTTTTTGGGAGGATCTGGGTTGGTTGGAATGAGAGGTAAGATGGTACGCACAATGGCCCAATCAAGAGGCTAAGTGCGGAACAGCCCAGATAAACTAAACTAAACTAAACTACATATGTGGCAGCGACAATGATGTTAATGGAAATTAACACGATACGGTATTTTATATCATGTGTGGGTATAATCATACCGTTGAATTACCTGAAGTTTCGACCAGGTTTAGTGGCGTAGTTAGATGACCAAAGGCCCCGAATTTTTTGGTTGCGAAAACTCCTTGGGCTTCGCACCTCGCCATACCGGAGTAATCGAAGAGGTGGGTATGAGGGTGCTATGAGGATCAAAATCTTCATAGGTCCCTTTTTTATACCACCGCCATCACCATCGCCGGAGCCGACGGAAATCGAAGCCGAGCGTGGGTCCTAGGTCTAGGTCTAGGCCAGTTTTCAAAATTGTAGAAGCTTCCTCCTCATCCGCAAGGTGGGGTGCCCAGCAGATTCGCCGGTCGCCTACCGGGTTAAACTGTTGCTTAACGAGGTGTGCAAGCTGGTGCTTGTGCGTGGGCTGCCACCGCTTTCGTCTGCGAGCAAGTAATACTCGAAAAGGAGACTGGGGAGCGAGGCCGGAGAAAACAGATCATTCCCGTCTTGCAAAGCCCGCAATGCGCCAAGGTGTCTCGTACGTCGGAAGTCGTTTAACAACCGCCGTCTTTCATGCCAGGCCATAAAAAAGTGACACCCTTCAAAATTTTAGACTGCGACGGCGCCAGCTTCAATCTCCCCTTCCCTATAGAGAGGCGTACGTTCATGCATAAACACCCAGCGAAGATGTTTAATTAATAAATTAATTCGATCCTGGCTGGGTCCACCGACGGTTTTCTTAGCCTTTAGCCTACGAACCTCCAACTTTAGTTCTACCCAAATAACCTCGGGCACGTTGTCGTCTTCCATGCTGAGCGCCAAATCGCATAAAAACAAACAATTTCTACAAATTTCAAGTGTTCTACCAGACCAGCGGTTTAGGCTCTGCGTTGTCTCTAAGTCAGTCAGAATCTAGAGTTTTATATAAATCATGATTATGATTTATTAATTGTAAAGTAGAACTAGTTTTTTTAATGTACCTAAGCTGGATGCACTCTCTATAATAATAGTTTGAATGGACACCTAGGTCGTTCATAGACACAGGTATTCAATCAAATGGTAGAAGAACAATTTTACCCAAGTCATTGAGCGAAACGTTCACTAACATGCGCACCGCAATGTGGAAAAAGTACTAAAGAATCACTTGTTCGAATCTTGGTCAGATGTTGACTTTAACTAGCTGGCTGCGACATCGCACCTTTATAATGATTTTATAACGTCTGGGAATACAATTTAAAACAGTAAATACCTATAGTACAGTCAGTATCAGATCGATATTGATGGACAAAGTACTCAAAATGATCTTAATGCCTCGGATTTAAGCCTTCCTGTTGATTTATTGTTCTAAAAATGGGTTACCTTTAGTTCGGACTATAATATAATTTAAATCAATAAAACAATTTGATTTGCTCTTAATGTGAGATTCTCAAGATAATTTTGAAACTTAGTAGTCAAGATATTTCTGACACTGACTGTACCGACGTTATTATTGATAAAATTGAATCATCAACGCGAAGTTATCAAGTCATACGTGCTAATATGAAACAATCAACTCTCGGGGCTGGCAACCGTCATGGGACTGGACTGGACTATCGAGTCCCTGTTTCATTAGCCCAGATGTGTCATTGTACCGTACGGAGGCGCGTATCACATCGTGCTAATAAGATTCTTGGTATTAACGTTATAAGATCGACGTAGCTGGATACAATGTGTTTATGAGATTTAATTAGTTATTGATACGTCGAAAGCACAGAAATATATGAGGATATAGCAGTTGTCACCTTCATATCGCTCGTGCGGACTATTTCATTGTATAAAAATACTCACGAAAGATAAAAATACCCTTATTTTCAAATTTAGCTCTCAATTTTTATTCTGCAGTTGGAAATAGGACACAATGGCAAATTCATGATATTTTTAACGATCGATTAAGATAGGAAAAAGTGAATGCTCAGGTGGGACTCGAACCCACGATCTTTCCTTTACAGGGGGAATGCTCTGACCACTGAGCCACTGAGCCACACCGGAAGCTACCCAAATTCTCCTATAAGGGAAAGATCGTGGGATCGAGTCCCACCTGAGCATTCACTTTTTCCTGTTTTAATCGATTTGAAAAGTAAGCATAGTAAATGCTTCAAAATTTCATTCAATTTTTAACGATGTTATTACAAGCTAGTCTTAACAGTACCGAGTAAGCGTTCGAAAGTTCCTGTCTCACAGGACAGGAATTGACTAAAAACTAAAAAGTTGCCCCGCGTTTTCCACTCACACGGCCGTTCTATCACCATGTGAGTGGGAAACGCGGGGCAACTTTTGGTCGAAAGCTTATCATACTTTAGTGAACGCTATTATGAACTATATTGTGCAAACTTAACTTGTTCTGTATATTTTTATATAGGTATTCTTTAGTAGAGTTGATTCTCTAACTATACAGAAATAATTCACTTGTTCATTACTTTTCCCAATCTTCCCCCATTCTGATCAGATCAGTATACCTACTTATCGAAATGCAATACAATATAAACAAAGCGTCACTCCACGTCGTAAGCGCCACGTAATTATAGCATTTTATGTTCATCATTTACGATAAACCATAGATTTTTATACCGTAGTAATTAATAAACAAAATTGACATTGAACGAGTGCTTATTTAAAAAGCCCTCAAAGTGCAATAATGTTTTAATTTACTGCCAATCGACGTCACCTAAATGTCTATAAACAGTTAAATCGACACATAACAGCTTGTACCGCTGTGTAACATTAAAATCTTAGAATCATTCTTCGACGCTTGTAAAAACAAGCATGTTTTATTTCGTCTATATTTTATAACTAAGTGCTGAATACGCCACAGGACGTTTATCTTAAATTACGCTTTTTATTTCCACAGATTTTATTATGGTAATAATGCGAAAAGGGCCATGAATAATGTTCTTGCTCTATATTATAACAAGAGCGTGAAGTTCTTTGGCCCTTGCAAATATATGTGACCAATTTAAGTGTTACTTCATCTACATTTTTTTTTTGGAATTACGTCCATATAATATTTAGGTACAGTTAGCATCAAATGTTTCTTGACTATCAAAGTACTCAAAATGATCTTAATACCTACTAATGAAGTTAATATCAGAACAATTAGTCAACAAGAAAGGGGAATACATAGGTATATCAATATACTATAATTATATTTAATGCCCGACGGCCCTATAAATCCAAATTGATCTATAGGAGATGATTATCGGAAACAGTTTCTATACTATTATATTATTCAGTATCTTCGAATCCGTGAGTTTGGTTCTGCATCTACCCGCACATTTTCAATATTTTCTTTTCGCCATGTACCGTCACATACCACACTCACAGTGTCCATTCGGCCATGGACCAAGCCTGTCAGTGGCTACCCAATTGGCTCTGGAAGATATTAGCAACACTCAGAGCACACATCGAATCACAACTAACATTCAAAAGTTTTTACATGCCACGCGTTTTCACACACTTCCCATTAAGTTACGTTTAAAACAAGAGCAAAACACATAGCAACACCCTAGCTTCTGACAGGTATACTGAAAATATTATAGGAACGATCATTAAAACTTGGTGCCCGTCACTCACACACCTACACGAGCTCATCAACATAACAGGATACACTTTTGCACTCACACAATTTACTCACTAACCACGGTTACTACAAGCAATACCTATATAGATTTCACATCACCGACAACGACACCTGACCCTGTGACAACACAACAACTCAGACTTTTACACACCTCATAACAGCATGCCCACGATTCGCTCGTATAAGGCTAGAACACGAACAACTTTGCCATTACGATGACCTGGACCCATACAACTTAACGATTCTGATTACCAACAATGCCGCCATTCACACTTTTATGACTCACATCACCCACATAGTTAATACACTCAAGAAATTCAATACTACATAACACTCATATAATTAAACAAACCATCGTAATATTCATTTAATGTTCATAAACAAAATGTAACAAAAAAAAACTGTATCAAATAGCAGAATGGACCTTAATGTAATAAACTAAATAAGGTGCGAGCCATGGTCTCCAGCGGGAGTAAGTGGGACTGCGCCGTCTCTTTCTGCGAACAGGTCATGCTCGCGAAAGAGGCGGCGGGGCGGGAGCGGGAGAGAACTCTCCCACCCGAATTCCGCAGTCGGCGGCTTTGGCGCCACCGACGTGTCTTCGCCGAAGACCATTGGCCTCCATGACCGGGGTCCTGAGGACGGTGAGTGGTGGCTGCTCACCGTCCTTACAGAAGCAGGCCCATGACGGCAGCGTGACGTGAGAGATCACGCACGCCCCCCCCCCCCAGAAACGGGGTTACACCCGATCCCTCCCCCCCCCCCCCCATAGACGCGGGATAACACCCGAACCACCCAGGTGAGGCCGCAGCCTTAGGTCTGTTGGTAGTCCTGGGACATCCTTCCGAGGGCTTACCCGGGGCTACCAACCGCAGGCCATAAGGCGGTACGTGAGGGGTTTTAGTCGGTAGGAGTCCGGCATAGCATCCATGAACGATTTTCCCTCACGTTAAAAAAAAAATGTAATAAACTCCTTTGCAAGGTGGGTTAACCTTGAGGGGAAACAAAAAAAATGTCCCTAATCTGTAAGCAAACTGTCCAGTGTCTATCCGACTGAGCAGAAAAGCGAGGTTGTATGTTTTTCATCACTGGATTCCATGTTGCAAATAATAGGCTACTTGACTCATTTTTTTTCTGTCCTAAACGATTAATTATTATTCCATTACACAAAAAAAATATGAAATTTTATTTTTAAGCCTAAAAATATTGAAAACTTTATTTAAAAGATATGATTTTCAAAAACCGGGGAAAACGCTGTCCGCCATGTTGTTCGATAAATTATCTGTGCTGTGATGTCAGAAATACATGTAAACAACAATATGTGCCCAATTAACAGAACGTGAAATATGGATACTCAAAGTTTATACGAAAAATATAAAAATTATCGTTTTTGTATTGTTCGAGAATGTAAAAACACATCCGATAGGACCCCAGGAAAGTTGTGGATTCAATTACCCAACGAAATAAATATCATATAGTTATAATTATTTGAAGGTTATGTTATCATGATATGAGCCTTTACTTCAGTATTACTTATTAATTGAAAAATTAATTAGGGAACTTATGTTTTATTTCCATGAGTATATTAATAAAATGCAATGTACTTACAAAGCAGTCTTGACGTTTCTTAGCTCGGTTGAGCAGAAATCAGGATTCGTGGCAAAAAAATTACCAATAAGAACCGAGTTAATTCTCGGCAAATTTATGCTTTCTGCTTTTACAAATCTGATGTCCATCATTGACTTTTTCAGTAACTCGAAAAACCAATCACCTTTTTCCACTTACGGAAGATGTTTTCACAAAATCACAATCCGTTTTACTCGTACAAATGATCACACATCTCCATGATAATTATGACAATTGACGTTTCGTTGTTTTCGTATATTAATGACGTCATAACATGGACGACAGTGTTCTCACCCGTTGAATAAAAACAAATAAAAATGGGTTTTTAAATTAATTTTATTTATTGATCATGTACTTTTATTTCACGATATCGCTTTTTTACGTTTTCCTAAGTCAAGTACTAAAGGAAAAACTCATTCGATGTATGAAATTAAGTATGAGTCAAGTAGCCTATTTAAAACCATCTTCCCAATTGATTTTTTTATATTTCTTGATTTAAAGTGACGGTCCTTGGAGAGAACGTGCGTATGGTGGAATTCAATCCAGTGATTGGTGCCTGGTTCCAGCAGGTGCTCTGCAATCGCCGATTTGCTCGTCTGGCGATGCCCACAATGATGTTTACCCTTATGCCTGGGGAGTAAACTCTCGAGATGGAGTACGTTTTTAACACTGAGCCAACTTTGTCCGTTACTTCCTTGATATAGGGCATATAGGCTGGCTCTCTGCTCACCTCTGGATGTCTACGCCTCAATGCCTGTTGCTTCCGTCATCCGTTCACTTCATATCCGTTGTTCTTGAGTACCTCCTGAACATAATCCAGCTCTCGCTCCAGATGTTCAGGGTCACAGAGATCATACGCTCTATTCCTAACTGATTCATTTATAATATTAATATAGATATTCGACTGACACTGAAGTTATTATTATTAAGTACTAATGTACGGTGCATTACAATTCGTTTATTCCCAGTAGTTCCATTGGTAGTTCCTTTGAATGGACTACTGAAACTTTTTTGTACATATAGTTCCTTCAAAGAAACTAAAGGAACTCCTGAACATACGAAGTTCTATGTTGACAAAAAGTCTCAGTAGTCTCTTCAAAGGAACTAAAGCAACTTTATAGTCTCAGCAGTTCCTTTAGTTCATTTAAAGGAACTACACGGACAAAACGTCTCTGTGATCCCTTTAAAGGAACTATTGGGAATAAACACTGCAATTTAGCTAATGGGTTATAATAAGTAATATGCTGTTTTGCGTTCTTTTCGTCGTTTAGTCTCAGGTGCTTGCGTACGAGAATTTTTTTCCTGGGTACAAATCCACAGAGCAATAATTTATTTTTATAGCTTATGGTCGAAGAGCCCGCGAACGACGAAAAGCTGATTACATTTTTGTGCGTGCAAAAACTGTTCTACGGCATAAAAAATATATATTGTATTTATGGTTAAAGTTTAATTCTTCTAATATAATAGTTATGGAATATAAATTTTGTATTGCTACTTGGACAACTTTTTGTCACTCTGACTGGTAGGTTAAAAGACAGTTACTAAAATCACACAGTTCAAGGACATACTAACCTTTTTTTTAATTCTATGGTGTCTTCTCTTCATTTGAAAGCCAGACTCGGTTGCATCTAAACTTTCGCATGCCCAATAATTTCTTTTTTGGTTTATTTTTGGTTTTGTGGAGAGACCTCTCATACCTGAAAGGAAAGCTTGACGCAGAACTTCGGCGGAAAGGTATGCCTTTAGATTAAACTTTAATCCACAATCACCCTTTAATGGGTAAAGGATGATTTTTTTTTATATAGGACACGTAAATTTGACTTTATCTTGCCTGATGGTAAGCTGAAGGCAAAGTCTCAGGAGAGAGGGCCACCATTATATACACGTGCCATGTTAACAATGGTGGCACTCAGTTTGACTAATAAGTACTTTGCGGATCCATCCCAGAGATGCGAGCAGTATTCCACGCAGGAACGACTTGTATAGAAGACACCGTTGTTCCAGCGTTAAAAAACCGTATCACTCTGTTCAGGACTCCGAGTTTACGCGAGGTTGTTTTGATGATACTCTCGATGTAGTTTTTGTTTTTCAGTTTACAGCGAACATCCATGGTTTTATTCATAATGCATATATTCCTAGCGAGGTTATCTTGGTGCACCATAGCAGGTAAGGGATATATGGAGACACCCCTTACCTGCTTATGATGCACCTAGTTACAAAAAATCAACCTTGATACTATGTTGGAAGTTTATTTTTCATGGACTCTTGTTCTATTACATGACGTCGTTGTTTCGAACACAGAACATCTCGCCCATTACTTTTGAAGAATTAGTAGCACTTACGTTACGTTCATGATATAATTAGTCATTATTATGAAGGAACTGAATTGAGTTGAAATATACAACTAACATTAGGTAATATCTCTTTACACTACAATGTAACACCTTATACAATAGCGACCGCAATTGGATATTTGACAACTTTTACAATAAAATATGAAATGTATTGGATATGATAGCTTATATGTAAATAATAACAATACAAAGGAGACGGAAACCGTTACATACATTCCTGGGCCCATAATGTAACGAGATAAAAATTGTCTCAATTAATAGATAAAAAAATTCACAGGTGTTGACAATCTGTCATCAAAGGTATTAGCGGTTTAGTAAAAGTGAGATTATGTTCCAAAAAATCTGATTGCTAAGTTATTTAAGCAGCAGAATAAAAAAAGCATTTTATAGTGATACACAGTTTATTTAACTTATATTATAATTAAATTAAAGGTGATTTTCCACCAGAGAGGCGAGACGAGACGAGGCGAGGAGAGAATTGAAATTTGTATGGCAAATTTTCAATCCTCTCCCAGCGTATCTTTGGTGGAAACTGGTGGATTGACGAGAATATGCGAGGCGTGAATTGAAATATTTGTTTGTGCAAAAATGAACTGTATTGGTTCCGATTTAGAGTATAAATCACCTTCAAGGTGATTTTCCACCAGAGTGGCTAGGCGGGGTGCGGCGATTTCAATTCTCTTCTCGCTTCGTCTCGTCTCGCCCCACTGGTGGAAAAGCACCTTAAGAATTGTGCAGGTGGAACAATATCTTGGTATCTAGCCAGTTAAGTTAGCTATTACACTCGAAGGTGCAAGCCACTGCCGAATGAATTGTGGGAAAGCACTGATTAGTAGCTATCCCACAATTCACACATCGAACATTTTTTTTGTAATTCTTAATTCGATTAATTAAATCATCACTGTAACTAAAACTGTCTTTTTCATTTATCTCTGCTCCCACATTGAGAATTCAGCAGATTTTGTGTTTTTTTAAATAAAAAAATATGTCAATTTTTGAACCATATCTCAACTTATTATATTTTGGCCCAAAATTTTCCTTATTTCGCTGTCTTCTTTATTTCACTCAAATATGAATAGTAATTTATTTATTTATTTTCAAAATATAAAGTTGCGATTTTTTTTCCACACGAAGCAATACGCGGGCAAATCATTTGACAGTTCACGTGACGTCACTTATCATTTTGCGCCTTTGCGTAAAGCAAATGGTCCCGTTTCAACTGTCTGTGTTTATAATTAGGTTTGCGCGTAGTTCCCGGGAGAGTAGAATTTGGGTCACCCCTTCTCTTCCCATGTTGTATCGTACAAGGCGAATAAGGGATAGGGCTGATTAACTTTAACATCAGACAGATATGTACAGCCCAGACTCAGCCTCATATGCATGGCTCGAGTCAACAATAGTGCCCAGAATACGGCAATAGGCTCACCCCCCATTACATGGGACCGAATACAGACTGGTGAAATGTGGATGTTAATTCATCTCTTCCTAACCTTCCGGGGATAAAGGCGTGATTATATGTATGTAATGTATGTTATAATAACTTATATTATTATTATTAGTCCTAGAGTGGAGACCGCGAGAATGTAAACGAAGGGTAGGACGCCCCTTAGCCAAAGAGACCGATGACCTGAAAACGGTGGCTGTGACGGACTGGATGCAGAAGGCTGAGGATCGTACGAAATGGCGCACATTGAGAGAGGCCTAAGTCCAGCAGTGGACTACAGTGAGCTAATTGATTAATTGATTGATATATTCCCGTTATGAAAATTGGATACAATTTAGCAAGGATGTTATAGAAACCGACATTGCAAACCTACCTAAATGTATGTTCAATAATGATAGCTAATTTCTTTGCATCCAATACCGACTTAGGTTATTAAATTTCGCTCTGCCGAGTATCGGAATGCAAATGCAATACTTTCCTGTAAGTATCTTAATCTAAAGTAATGCAACGTTATACATTAACAAAAACGATAACTGGACTATGAAAAGACTTGAAATAATTCTCAGGCAGGTTTCTAAATTAACTATTCCTTTTATATAGATACAAAAAAATCGGTAAATCCTATTATCATGGCCCATTATGCTGGTGTGTATGTACGTTATTTTTTATTTCATTTGGGGGTTGTAAGAGGTATTATATTTATATCGATTACTTTGAATATATACGAATATAGGTATTTTGGCCGATACCAGAGATATTGATTACGATAATCGGATTACGGGAAGCGCTATACTAATGTTACTCTACAAAAAGTTATGATTAGTTATGATCAATTATAATTATTATTCTGCAATGTCGTAGGTGTAATTGAATTCTTATTTACCAAGGCACATCAAAGTGGTTCTAAAAATAAGAACAACAGATTCATCAACCCTAAACTTTGGATTTTAATGTGCTAACTTCATAGTTGGCACACTATAATCCAAAGTTTAGGCTCTGATTTCTATGGTTGATATCAGTATTTGAGTGTCCATTTCAACAAATAAGCTTTAGCAATATAAACATGTGATGTATCAACTACTCGCCGATCGCCGTGAGTCGTAATACTCAGTATTACTATATCTTTTGTACTCGTAGATATCATATTTTATTGATGACCTCACACCCAAATTAGACGTGAGCGACCGTTTTTCGCGCACTTTTCAAACTAACAAAGTAAAAGTGCATTGTTGTTTATTTAAAATCTTTTTTCTCGAAAAAGATAACTTGTAACTTGTAAACTAAAATTCTAATTGTTACTTGGTTTTTGACAGATGGCGAAAGGCTCAGATATTTCTACGTAGGGTTAAAGGTGAACAGTGCAGTGTTTGGCCACCATGATTTTAAGAAGAAGACTATTTTGTCATGCGCTCGGTAAATGGTGTACTTCCGGGGGCTAGGTAGCCGGCGCAGCACTAGTGGGACCTCAGCGTGTCACGCGGTGCTGCGACGACAATCGACGAAATTGTTAAGACAAACTGAGTGCCACCAGGGAACACCCACAAATTCCGAAATATTTAAGAGCCTTACCAGGTCAATCTCGTTTTGTGGCGTATGTTTAGAGGCTAAAACCACAGATAAAACATGGAACTCATGTGGTGAAGCAACTGGTACGGCTAAGCACCTGCTAGTGGGTTGTAGGAGTATTTTTTTTTTTGTATCTAGCACCTCTTGGCTGTACCGAAGTGTCGCCAGAGCCTACTCTAAACAATGCTGTTCTCCTCCTAGTCTTCTATGCATTTTACAAAAACCCACTCAGGGTTCAGTGACTTATACCTATTATAAATTACTTAATATCTTAAGTATCTCGCTTTCATTCTAGTCCTCTAGTACCATACCAGTTCTCGCATGTATACTTCTCGTACTTTCGCGCTAAGCCTTTCATACTTTGGGAATAGTGGAGGGGGGTTCTATTTGTTGCTGCGTGCTTTATGTACTTTATTATTTAATAATTTTACATTTTTATATCTTATAATTGCTTATTTACTAATTACCATCTTATTACTAACTTAATCTAATGTACATATGAAGTCTGGTTATCTGTTTATTTTTATACACACATTATGTTTATTAACACTATTGTTCTTATTATTATATACATTGAAGTTGCATCTTCCTTAGCTCCTAGGTCTAAATTAATTTATTTTTCACAAGTGTGGTGCACCTCGGGGTATTTACACAAAATACCCATTGGTGGCGTCCTTAGCCGCTATTTCTCTTGTTGACCATCTGTACGATTTTTTCCCAGTACTCTAAGAAATATTCTCGGAAGTTTTTTGTCATCAATGTTGGCAAGTTCTCAACGTTAATTTTTATTTTGATTTTTTGCTCCAAATTGTACCGATCCCTTGCATGAATCGGGCAGTCCACGACAAGGTGTACGACCGTCTCACTCACCCCTGGCTCGCAGGCACATGATGGGTCCTCCTTGCACTTGAAGCGGGTCAAGTACTCGGAGAACCCACCATGCCCTGTTAGCAACTGGGTTGTCGCGCTGGCGACCCCCATCTTGCGGACGATGCTGTATGCCGCCACCGCGCATGGGAAGAAGAGCTTGGTCACGGAAGCAGTTACACCCTGCCTGTACCTTTCATTCCATTCGTGAAGCGAGGTCTGACGTAGGTCCCGCTTCACGAATGAGACTGGGCACAGACTGTAGTGTGGCGCTCTCTTGGACCGCAGAGCCGCCTCTTTGGCGAGCTGATCGGCTCTCTCGTTTCCCTCCAACCCGATGTGGGCCTTGACCCAGTACAAGGAGATTTCCTTGCCCTGGGCCAAGCCCCGCCTGATGTTACATCTGGCTTCAACAGCCAGTGGGTGGAGGGCGCGGTGGTTTGTCACCGTCTGGAGTGCGGCTCTGCTGTCGCTGAGAACGCCGAACGTAGCCGCGCCGCGTTTGAGGACCTCACTGGTCGCTTTGCATATGGCCAGAAGTTCGGCCTGGTAGACGGTACAGTGCGGCGAGAGAGCAAGTTTGAGGGTCTTGATTTCGGCCCCGTTATTCCAAATGGATAACGCGGCGCCGACGCGACCCTCAATCTTGCTCCCGTCCGTGAAGATGCGCACCTCGATGTTATTGGTGCGCTGATATTGATCCTCGTCTACCAGACTGGTGAACCCCAGGTTCATATGCTCCGCGGGGTGAGGTGCTTCAATTGCCGGAGCCATCCGTTCGATCTCCCTGTCTCCCAACCATGACTGGAACACCCCTCTCTTGGCCTCGTACAACGAGGCCACCTCACGAACTCTGAGGTCCAGAGGGAGCATTCCGGCCAGGATCAGTCCCGAGTGCAGAGAGACCGTCCGGTAGCTCTTACAAAGTTTTTGTGCGAACCCGCGCTGCACCACGTTCAGCTGCTTCCGTATCCCAAGCTTGTCCACTGCCGCGCACCAACTGCTGGCAGCATACAGCACCGTCGGCTCCACAGCCGCGTTGTAGATGGTCCGGATCACCACGGGATGAAGTCCCCAGCTGATCCGTGCCATCCTCGCTAGTTTGTGGTAGATTCCTAACGCCTTCTTGCACACGTTTGAGACATGGGTGTTGAAGGTGAGCTGGTGGTCTATAGTCAGCCCCAGGATTTTGATGTGTTTGGACATTCCAATGTCTATCCCGCCCATGCTGAGGCGTGGGTCATCGTACTTACGCCTCCGCGTGATTACCATCGCACAAGTTTTGTGCGGTGCGAATTTCAGCTTCGTTCGGATGCCCCACTCCCGCACATGCTCAAGAGAGGCATTGGCTTGTCTCTCAATCTCCAGGCCGCTGTCTCCATCAAACACCAGCACCACGTCGTCCGCGAAAGCCTGAACGTGAACCGACCTACTCTCTAATTGGTGTAGCAAGGGATCCAACAACAAGTTCCACAGTAAGGGTCCGCCAATTGAACCCTGGACGCACCCCTTCTCCGTGGAGCGTCTGCACTCCTCGCCCGCATACCTAACCCTTCGCTGAGGTAGCTGCTGATAACCCGTCTCAAATTTGCTGGACACTTTTCCTCCGCCAGTCTTACCTTGATGGCTGGCCACCATGCGCTATCGAAGGCGCCCTCTATGTCCAAGGACACCATAAGGACCACCCTCTTCTCATTGAGTTTAGCTCTTATGTGGCCCATAAGGTCATAGAGGGCGTTTTCGGTGCTTCTCTGTGGCATGAAACCATACTGACGGGGGCTAATTTTTGGCCATAAATAAAAGTTGAGACGGGCTACCAACATCCTCTCGTACACCTTCCCCAGGACGGGCGGTAGACCAATAGGTCTGTACGACTTGGGGACGGTGTACGAGTCCTTTCCTGGCTTTCTCAGTGCAACCACCACCGGACCGGGGTCATTACTCGCGCCGATATGATAAGGTATTAGAAATCATACGTGAGGCTGTAAGTTTGGCGGTAGATAGAGCATAAAAAAGATCAACCACAAACCAAAGAATGACATTGTGTTTGTAAAGGAAGGCTGCTCAAAGAAATCACTTCAAAAGCCATATTCAATTTTGATGGCTGCCGTTGACTGGACAATACTCGTAGACAATAATGAGAAACACTACAAAATACCGGAGGATATCTGTGCCTCATCATGCAGACCCGAAATATTCCTTTTTCACGATCGCATAGGCGTGCAGTGCTTGTAGAACTTACAGTACGGTGGGAAACTAATATACCTAAAGACCTCGCTATAAAGACAAACAAATACTTTGACTTGACCAACGAGTTAACCAAAAACGGCTACGTGGTTAAAGTCTATGCTGTAGAAGTAGGAGCAAGGGGAATTCCAGCTAAATCCCTGTATAACTTACTTAAAGACCTCGGATTGCCAAGAGCTTCAGTAAGCTCTTTACTAAAACGAATATCAAAAGCGGCATTGATACTTTCTTACCAAATTTGGGTAGGTAGGGGGGGGGGGACACTACTGACGGTGCAGGTGAGCGCTGATGTATCACAAGGTGGCCACCCTAAACCAACATCTGGGTCGCAAGTCCCAGTCGCCGTCACGGTGTTCCTCTCTGTACCACGCTATGGACCCGGCGACCGCGCGGTGAATCCATGAAGTGCTGAGAATCGGATCTCTGCACATACTTTATTTGTTACTAACTATTGCACTTGGCTCCACCCGCATAAGTTTCTGATTCCGTTCCCACCACTGATCCTTCCTGATAGTTTGATGATATATAGCTTATGAAACTTACGAATACCATGTGTTTCCATTGCTAAAATAATTTCTAGAATTGGTTTTGTTGATCCAAATACATAAAGTGTACATAAAATACATACATACATATACATACATACATATATATATATATATATATACATATATATATATATATATATATATATATATATATATATATATATATATATATATATATATATATATATATATATATATATATATATAGCCTCTTTGCTTCGATAATGTGTTATCTTGAAAACTGCAATTTTACAGGAGACTGATTTTTAACTTACAAAACACAATTGTGACGAAATAAAGAACTTTTTTACTGTAGATCATTAATTTATTATTTAATACAACAAATATAGTATTTGAAAAGTTGTTAAAATCTTGGCTATTTGAAAGCTTAGCAAGAAATTGACTTCAATTTCAAAAAGGGGGAAAATATATCACATTATTCTTGCAAAAAATTAATAACATAAGTGTTACAACCTAAGTAGTCACGGTGTTGATGATATTACTTTTGTTATGACACTGAGTTATGTCATAAATAAACATTGAAGAAATAAAAACTGTTGGATTTGAGAATCAATTTTTATTGAAAAAAAGAGGAACCGATACCTCACTTATTGTAATTTATATTATGACAAAACCAACTTAATACCTGCTACAAAAATAATCACAATTTGTATCGCTTACTTACTGAGATTACAGAGTCCACGTCATAATTTCGAAATAATCTGGCCGACCGTCAAAATTCTGAACGCTCATTTCGCCGATGATGAATTCAACGAATGGTTGTATGGTCGACTGTTAAAACTCCGAATGGTCATTCCGCCGATAATCAGTTCTACTGATTAATGTATGGTCGACTGTTAAAACTTCGAATGCACATTACGCATTTTTTTTATAACTATGCAGAAATAAATATTATTTCTAACTGTTGCTCGGGTCGGGTAGTACATGCAGCGTACTATTTATTGGTTTACTGACGACGATTTAGTTTACTGACGATGTAGCATACCATCGTTTTAGTGTACTAACGATGTAGTGTACCAACGATTTGGCGTACTGTCGATGTAGCGTACCATCGATTTGGGGTACTGTCGATACATTAGCCTGTCGATGGAATTTTCGATACAGCGATCATCGATATAGTGACTGTTGATATTATGAACTAGACCCATTGAACTGTGCCACATCAGCGTAACGCTGCACTGTGTCTCTTCTGTCTGTCTTTCTTCATCACAACATAATACCACAAATAATGATAAAGTTCATCATCGGCGTAATAAGCTTTCGAAGTTTTAACAGTCGACCATACAATCATTCGTAAAACTGATCATCGGCGAAATGACCATTCGGAGTTTTAACAGTCGACCATACAACCATTCGTTGAATTAATTTTATCGGCGAAATGAGCGTTCGGAATTTTGACGGTCGGCCAGATTATTTCGAAATTATGACGTGGAGCCGAGATCACATTTTACTAGACAAGTTAAAGCATCTTTAGCTTAAATCTGCTTGATGACGATGAGGAGTCAGTCGACGAACTACTGCTACTACTAGTTGAATCACAACGATGGCAATTAGATTTTTTTTTATAAATAGGACACGTCAATTTGACTATACCTCGCCTGATGGTAAGCTGAAGGTAAAGTCTCAAGAACAGTTGTCTCAGTTTTTTTTTCTGCTACAGGATCTACAACTTCATTTACGTCCATTACATCCTCTATATTTGCATCCTCCACGCTTAGCATTGTGTAATTTTCTAAAACAAAAGACGTTCTGTTGCTTTAAATCTTAAAAATATTTTAGTACCTTCTTTGATTTATAATGTACCTTTTTTAACCTACTATGCACGCCTGATAACGTGTTCGAGAATAATAGCGTGTAATAATCACTTGAATAACTACTATAGTAGGCGTGACAGCGTAACAAACTAACTAACGAACTCGCAGACGTAATTAATTAGTTTTATTATGAGGCATAGATTAGGATTTGTACGAATCAAACATTATTACTAAAATATTATTATCACTTAGTACCCATATTTCTGTGCATTATTTCAATAGTAGATAGAACTAGTATTTAAGTCAGACGCGCGTTGGTATCTCGCACAGCGAAGTAGGTATACTAAGATTTATGGTTATACCTACACACAAATACGTAGTTACCTACACTTGTGTTTATTTCAGGAGTATTTGCATGTTCCATTGTCATTGCCAGTTTAACTAGTTTTTTACTTCTAGGTTCCATCTGAAAAATTAAGTACCAATGGCTATTAGTTTTAGCATTAACAAAGTACTATTTGGAAATAATTCCAAGAAAACAAATTTATTTTTGTTCTAAAACGAGACATAAACAATTATCTATAGCTTAAATTTTATATTAGAAAAAGTTTTATTACCTACAATGTTACATCGTAAGTTAAGACAAAGCAAAACTAACAGCGTTTCGGCAGCAGTGTGACATAAACATAATATAACAATCGACCTTCCGTATTATTTTTCAATATCAATGTGTCAAAGTTACATATCACATTATAAAATTAAAAATCGTATTTAAAATGAACCTTACCTTTGCAATTAAAACGCGATATGGTCGATAAGTCACGTTTTTGCAGAAATTCTTTAACACCTTCCGCTGCAAGCGCGCGGTGGCTACTATTATGTTGCGTTGTCGCATCAAACCTCTCCGCAGTAAGAGACAACGTGATATTGTGATCTACCACAGTGGCGCTGTCTTTTTCACCCACAGATTAGCTATATCGCGCGTAAAGAATACCACGTTTTGTGAGAAAATAAAATCGGATACGGCGGTTTTAATTATCAAACAATAAAAAAAACGATTTTTCGGATATGTCACGTTATTGAAGCAAAGAGGCGATATATATATATATATATATATATATATATATATATATATATATATATATATATATATATATATATATATATATATATATATATATATATATTTGCATCCCGGAGTTGATATAACGTCCTACATGGCGGTTTTTACCGATGATGTTGCGTCCGACTGACTTGTTGCATCCTGTATACGGACGCAAGATTGACCATCTCTCAAATTCAGCCAGAAGTAGTGTTAAGGTTAGTACAATCGCTGGGTGAAATATTGGCATGGAGGTTGTTTTGTCACCGGAGTGCTTTTCGGCGTATTTCTTAGTTCCGCTGTTTGGCGCGCGAATTTTGGAGGTCGCTCCTGTGCGCCGTATATCAGTGGCGTTATATTCGATATTTTGTTTACGTATAACACTCAGATAATGTGGCTTCCTGTATATAATAAAAGTTTTTATCAATTCTAATGTGTGATTTAATTGCATCACACAAAACGACATCGTCCCAGAGGTGACACGGGGGTGACAGAGGTGAGGGGGCGGAGTTCGCACGCGACTTGCAAGCGGCATGTTTTTGTTAATATTTTTTGCCGGCCAGCGCGGACGTAATAACGCTTGTGGTATAAATATCGATACCGGAAATTTCGATACTCGTAAAGGACCGTTGCAATTAAGAAAATAAACCAAACTTAATAATTGACGAATATGAGTGTCCGTAACGACCCATAAAATTTTAACTGAAGTACTTTATAGTCACGAAAAATTGGTTGTGATAAAATTAGATATGTAGTAAAGAACTAATCCTGATCATCAATGGGTCGTACGAGTTAAATAAATCGGAGACTAAGGGGGTACAAGGAACAAAATAACCTAAAGATTTAGTTATAAAATGGAAAACTAAGTGAAATAAAAGGGATTTTTATTATTTCGTATTTTTTTATATAAAAAATTCAGGCATAAATTTTACAAAAATGTTAGGAACTCAAAATTTAAAAAAAAATGTTTTCTTTTTTCATTCAAATGGCAAACCATTGTTGAAATGCTGAAAAACAAACGAATGTTTGGAATAATCGGCCAATAAACTATTCTAATAACAAGTTTTCTTAAATAATTATGTCAGTCATGAACTAAATAAAGGTAAAATATCCAACATTTACTAAATTTCGCCCACTAGAATTCAAAATTAAAACAAATGACACTATAAAGCAGTGTTTCCTGAACATTGTTCTGCCATGGCCAGGTAATTTTCACACTGCTCCTTCGTGACCCACTGAATACTTTTAAGCCAAGCTGGTACCATTAATAATACTATAAAATTGTATAGGTTACATACAATATTTTGGTATCACCTATTTAGTAACTAATCCCCATCTTTAAAAATAAGGGTGACGTGTAAGACCGCGACAACTATCGGGGAATAAAGCTCATGTCACACAGTATGGTAAGTTTGGGAGAAAGTGATAGAGAAGCGTGTACGAGTGCAAAAGCGTGGTTACCCATAACCAGTTCGGGCTTAAGCATGGCCACGGGACCACAGACGCCATTTTTCCTCTTCACCAACTGTGTGAAAACTCATGGTGTTTGTGAATTTCGAGAAAGCATATGACCGGGTTCCAGAACGGTTTTATGGTAGGCCTTGAAAGAGAAAGCGGAAGTACATAGAGTAGATCTGTGCGATGTACTGACGATCAAGAACCTATGCACGATCCGCTGCCGACAACGCCGACGAGTTCAATGTGGCGATAGGCTTGCGTCAGGGCTCGGCGCGAAGCTCCTATCTCTTCCTGTTGATAATGGATGCCTTGACATCGGAGATACAAGAGGAGAGCTCCTGATGTATGCTGTTTGCTGATGATCACCTCTCCCCGAGCGATCGCATCCTCCGCCAGGGCTCTTACGCGCAGTAGAACCAAGACTGAATGTTCTGTGATTTCGACGATCTCTCCAGTTTTACAGCCATGGTATTAGATAGTGCATCAATACCAGTCTGCTCCAATTTCCGCTACTTCGGCTCCCTTATCCAGGCGGTTGAGGAAACGGATCGAGCAGTGAAGCACAGAATAGATGCAGGGTGGATGAAATGGCGGCAGGTCAGTCACAATATGTGATGGGGTATGTAAGAAGTTATCATGGACGTCCTGCGGATAAGCAGTCGGATATCGCGGAAAAAGGCAGCTTCTTTTCACTGAGCTTGACCGGATTCTGAACCACGTTTCCCAATGGGGCTCTGAGAACTTGGTAGAGTTCAATGCTAAGAATACGAAATGTGCGTTTACAGCAAAGATATCTCCTTTCCTTCCCCTTCCCACTCTTCAGAACACGCCACTGCCATTGCAGGACAACCTCAGTATCCTCGGTATGAATGTTCGCTGTAAACTAAATAACAAAAACTACATCGAGAGTATCATCAAAACAGCCTCGCGTAAACTCGGAGTCCTGAACAGAGTGAGACGGTTTTTCACGCCGGAGCAACGGTGTCTTCTATACAAGACACAAATTCGTTCCTGCGTGGAATACTGCTCGCATCTCAGCCCCTCTAGACAAGTGGAAATTCGCTAGCCGGCGTTTGAAGTAATAGAATGACGAATGTATAGGATTTGACGTATTTGACATGCGTGAACGACTATAATATACGTTAAATCCCATACATTCGTCATTCTATTCCACCAAACGCCGGCTAGCGAATTGCCACTTGTCTAGAGGGGCTGGGATGGATCCGCAAAGTACTTATTAGATGCTCTCGACAGGTTGCAGCGACGTGCGGTCCGCATTATCGGAAATCCTGAGGTCACGAGTACCCTCGAGCCTTTGCAGCTGCGTCCCTCCCGAATCAGGGACGCGCTCTGCGTACACCTGATGTCACATCAGTGTAGGGGATATAATATTCCATGCCCAGACTGATCTCACCAGCCACAGTAGTTGCGGCCTCAGATGGGTTCTTACCCTCAAAGCAGCGTTCAACCCACGGGACGGACGCAAAATAATCACGCAGTCCATCCCAGTCCGCTGACGAGTGCCAGAGACGCCGCTTCCCCTGCGCGGGTTGTGGGGGCGCTATAATGGGCACCTCGGAACGGACCAGACAATGGTCGGATTCACCTAAAGCGGCGCTCACCGAAACACTGTACTGGTCCGGGTGACTCGTCAGCAGGAGGTCTAGCAGAGAGGGTTCATGGTCCGACCTTTTTGGTATCCTAGTGACCTCGTGTACCAATTGGGTCAGGCCATGCCTCAGAGCAAATGCATGGGCGGCTCTTCCCGCGTGGGTTGTTTTGGCGGAGCCCAACCAGATCTCGTGGTGGGCGTTGAAATCCCCCAAAGACACCAGTTCAGCGTTCGGAAACCGCTCCTGCGCATCATCTGCCGCCTGACTCAGGTATTCAAAGAGTCGAGTTGTCTCGGTATCTCCTGTATGGGAGCGGTAAAGGCACACATAGATCTGACTCGTAGAGCCATGGTCTATGTGTACCCAAAGGGTGGAAAAGGACGGGTCCTCTAGGCAGCGCAAACGGCGATAACAAATATCCGCCCTGACATACACACACCCCGGCTTTTGCGCGGAAATTCTCCTCAAGGACATAGCCGGGGTAGAGCAAGTAGGTCGTGTCATCAGGGCGGCGTATTTGTGTCTCCGTAAGAAACAGCATTGCTGGTTTCGCCGTCTCCAGGTGTTGGTGGACGGCGTTGAGGTTTGTATGGAGCCCACAGATGTTCGTGGACTCCACCTCAAATAGCGAGCCCGAGGGAGAGTTTCTTGCCGCTGTGTAGACCAATCTACTGTTGTTGTGCGCTGCCATGAGGATGAAGAGGGAAGGCGTGAAAAAAAGAGGCGGTTTGGAGGAAGCAACAAACTTAATAGTTTAAGGCGTACATTCAAAAATAAAATACGGTACCGATATAATCTCAAATATAGTAAGGAGTCATTTAATTAGTAGAATGCATGGAAATAATATAGTACAATATACGGTATCAATATATCCATACATTTAGATGGATGTAGGAGAAACGTTTAAATGCATGGAACGAATACAAAAATATACAATGTGTCACATGATTTCCATCGAGAACGGATGCAAAAAACCAGCGAGAATTATTTCAAAATGAATATCTAATTTTCGTACCTAAACAAAATTTCTCGTCGACAGTAGAATTCACATGACAGCAATGTAGCTATATTCGCACGAATAACAATTAAAAACTCATTGGAAATGGTAGACGCCATAGGGTTCGACTTTGAAAAGACGCAACAAATCTTCGGCGATTTAAATATATATATATACTTTCAGCCGACGCCTGGCTCATCATCGTCAACAGATAATGCGTCAAACCAAACCGAGAATGGCACGAACACTGTTCAGGATATTCCCTTTGTTGAAGTTCACAATCTATTAAAACATACAATTGTGAAGAAAACGGCAGGTCCAGACGGTATATCACCAATTTTATAATAATCTCTCGCAACTGAACAATGTAGTAAATAACCTAGACAGAACTTTAGACTTAATTTTTACAAACCAGGATCATCTTTTGTCTTTCAGAATCGGACGATCCTTTAGTTAAAATAGACGTCTACCATCCAGCGCTTGTCACCACTTTCAAGTTAAACTCACTAAAAATACCCAAAATTAATAGAGAACCCATCTTTAATTTCAATATAGCTAATTACGCAGCAATCACACGTGAACTATCTGATATAAATTGGTCTAAGAGTTTCGTAAACTTGAATGACATAGACCACATGGTCGATGTTTTCTATAATCTTACAATGTCAGTAATAGAAAAACACACGCCTCTAACTAAAAGAAAGCATCTCAAGTATCCCACGTGGTACAGTCCTTCTCTGATTAAGGCACTAAATGAAAAGTCGAAGTTTGACAAAATTTTCAAAAAATATAATAATCCTCGAGACAAATTAACTTATAATATGCTGAGGGATCGTTGTAATAAAATGATAGCACTATGTTATTCCAATTTTAAAATGGACGCGAAAGAGAATATCAAGAGAAACCCAAAATACTTCTGGAATTTCATGAAATTTTCAAAATCGAATAGCTGCAATATACCAGATGAAATGTATTTACTGAATCAAACAGCGCATGGTGGCAAGGAGATCGCGGAATTATTCTCTCAATACTTTTATTCCACGTTTAACACAACCATCGCTGGCAGTGACCACCAAGATGTCGACATCAATAGTACTAGCCACAGGCATTTACATAACTTCGAGATATCAAAATCTGAAATATTAAAATCTTTACAATCGTTGGACATTAAAAAAGGTCCTGGATCAGACCAAATTCCTCCAATTTTTCTCAAATATTGTGCTTAACAACTGTATGAACCATTATACACTATTTTCAACAGATCTCTATGCCTTGGTGAATTTCCATCTAAATGGAAAACTGCTCACGTTACTCCAATTTTGAAAAAAGGTGATGCATGTAATGTTTCAAATTACAGGCCAATATCTATCTTGTCCGCTTATGGTAAACTTTTTGAATCCATGGTTCAAAAAGTGTTACTGCATTTTCTAAAAAACGACATTAGTGACCATCGACATGGATTTTTACCTAAACGATCCACCACATCTAATCTTATGTGCTATGTTAATGAGATATCCCAAGCAATGGAAAGAAAATTGGAGGTTCATGCAGTTTACACAGACTTTTCAAAAGCCTTCGACGTGGTAAATCATAATCGATTAGTTCGCAAGCTTGGTCACGCCGGCATATATGGTTCGCTATTAAGGTGGTGTGAGTCGTATTTGCGAAATCGCTCACAAATGGTAAAAATTCGGGGATTTCTATCGGAATCCAGATGTGTACCATCTGGCGTACCGCAGGGCTCCCATCTGGGTCCGTTATTTTTCATTAATTTTATCAACGATTTATGTAGTGCTATTGAGTGTAGGTTTCAGTTGTTTGCAGATGACCTCAAAATTTATAAGACCATTGCATGTTTCTATGATACCCAAACCCTACAAAATGATATAAATAGAATAAACGAATGGTGTGTCACCAACTGCATGTCTCTCAATGTCTCAAAATGCCATCACATAAAATTTACTCGCAAAAGAAAACCTACCCCTGTAAGATATTTTCTCAATGGAACAATACTTAGTGAGGTTTCGAGTATAAGAGATTTGGGTGTCATAATGGATGCAAGGCTGGACTTTCGGGAGCACATTGATCATATTGTTAAGAAGGGAAGCAGACTCACTGGTTTCATTATTCGACAAACTAAGATTTTCAGAGATCCATCAGTGTCAATACTGCTTTTTAATTGTTATGTTCGTAGTTTAGTGGAGTACGGCAGCCCTGTATGGAGCCCTACTTATAAAACACATATTGATCGGCTTGAAGGAGTACAGAGGCGATTCATGTACCATTTATCTTTTACGGATAACAAGTGCCGTGAGCTTGCTTCCTATGAACGACGACTGGGTCATTACAGCGTTGCCTCGCTACATCAGAGACGAAATGTGGCTGATCTTATATTCTTGTATAAAGTTGTAAATGGTTTAGTCGACTGTCCAGATCTGCTGGAAAGAGTAACGTTTGCGGTTCCTCGTGGTGGCAGCCGTCTTCACAATAGGAGAACCTTTGTAGCACCAACTGCTCGAACTAATCTTGGGCAGCACTCGCCTATTTTTCGTATGTGTTTTGCATATAACTGCATTTGCAGCGAGATAGACATTTTTGGTAAAATCAACAATTTTAAGAAGCTCTGTTTTGAACAAATAATTGGATAATTTCTGTATTTTTCTCAGTAGTGTACCTAACTTGTAATTAGTTGTGTATGTTGTGTTCGCATCTAGTAGGTCATACAAACATGGAACACCCCAATGTGTTTAATTATAAGCGTTATTGTTAATTGTATGGACCAGTTTTGTGAACCTTGTAAAAAAAAAAAAAAAAAAAAAAAAAAACTGCGCCGATAGCCTCACATTTCCACTGTCGATCATTTTCAGACGGTCTTTGGACACTGGGGTTGTACCGAGGGTCTGGAAATCGGCATACATAACACCTATCCAACAAAAAAGGCTCGAAAACATGCGTTGAGAACTATAGGCTGATTTCCAAATTGTGTGTCTTTGCAAAGGTCTTTGAAAGAATAGTATACAAGCAGGTGTACTCCGCGCTAAGACGCACGTTTACTGAACTTCAGCATGGCTTCTTGGTGGGTCGATCTACGGCATCTTATTTGGTTTTAGTTAGTGACTTCCCATCGGACTGTATGGCACAGGGGATCCAAGCTGATGTGGTATACACTGACTATAGTAAATGTTTTGATCGAATCAACCACTCCAGACTTCTGGAGCGACTGCTATCGAGTGGTATTAGAGGCAACCTCTACCGGTGGTTCCCTTTTTATGTAGAGAATAGGTGCCAGATAGTTGTCCTAAATAGTTATTCCTCTAGGGCAATGCCATTTCCTTCGGGAGTTCCCCAGGGTTCACTGCTTGGTCTACTCTTGTTCAATATATTTATTAATAACATCACCTCTGTTTTCCTCCATGCAAAAATTCTTTTGTATGCGGAAGATATTAAGATAATGAAGAAAATTGACAGTATTGCCGATTCACTCCTCCTACAAGACGACCTAGATAGGTTTCAAAATATTGCAGTATTAATAAGCTTGATTTGAACGTCTCCAAATGCTTTGTATGCTCGTACACCCGCAAACATCATCCATACACTCACACCTACAAACTATTGGATGCGTCAATATCTAGAGTGGACACGATCGGGGACCTTGGGGTAACATTTGACTCGCTTCTTCTGTTTGATGCACACATAAGAAGGCATCTCAAGCCCTCGGGTTCATTTTCAGAACCTCTGCCGATTTCAACAATATAAAAACTATTAAAATACCATACTGTTCTTTCGTGCGTAGCCACCTCGAGTATGACTCTGAACTTTGGAATCCACACCAAATAACTTACGTCAGTCGCTTAGAGGGCATTCAAAGAAAATTCTTAAGATACGTTCAGTATCGTTCTCGCACATATCTACCGTCTTACCTTGCACGATGCAAGAAATTTCATATGCTGCCCCTCTATGAGAGAAGAAAAATTGCTGAGTTGGTATTCCTATTTAAAATTACGACTGGGTCCGTCGACGCACCTGAACTGGTGAGCAAAGTAGCACTTCGCATTCCCTGTGCATTCCTGCGCAGGTTCAATCTGCTGGATGTACCCGCGGTTACGATAGCATACAGGCAGAACTCTTACCTGTTAAGAGCATGCCGAACATACAATGCGATGTATCGGGATGTCGATATCGATGTATTCCATACAGGTGTCAACAGGCTCAAAAGAACTTTGTGTGATGCTTTTTTCACTGGGTGTTGATGTTAACCAATTAAACTTTGGTTTTATTCGTTGGTTTTGTTTACCGACTTTACGATAGTGTGTCTCTAATTTATTTATTTACTGGTGAAAACTTGACCTTGTGCATGTTATGTTCTTTAATTTATTTGTGTGTCTAGCTGTAAGTTTTCAAGAGAAACAAAATAAAAATAAAATATACTCATGCCTGTAAATCCCCAGAGGAGTAGGCCAAGGTGTATTAATTAACACCCGCATTTAAGCTAAGATTTTCGGTCCGCGTAATAGGAGGCCTACCTATTGCCGTCAAGCGGGCACTTAGTCATAAGCTGTAAGTTTACTGTTGGATGTAGAACAGCCCTACCCCTTAGTCGCCTTCTATGACACCCACAGGAAGAGAAGGGGTGGATCTATTTTATTCCACCGGGTATTTATGAATTATTTTATGAAGAGGTGTTTAATATTATTTTCTCTAAAATGCAATGAAATATTGACGTTATTACTCATAATAGGCTGCGAAGTATGACGTTTCAGGCGCGGCCACATAAGTTTGTGGCATAAGAATCGACACTGCCACTATACGTATTAAAAAAAACAATAAACGACTTGGTATGTACTTAGAGCAGTTTTATTTACATAAAAAATCGACATTAACATAACGAATAACACATTATTATCAATTTTTTTCTTAACTAACAATATAAACATTGAAATATTAAGATTTAATTTTGTTGCAACAAATTGACGTTTATAACAATGACAAGTGTCACTGTCAATTCTAAAGGTTCGTTCAGAAACATGCCTTTATACTTTTTTGAAGTAACATGATAATAAACATAAATGTAAATGTTTTCTGTTAAAATCAAGCTAAAATAGACAAAATAGCAATATACACGTGATTTTTAGTTTTTATCTTGTTTACTTTTAATTTCTTTAAAAATATATTATTAATTTTTTTGTTGTTGGGGTTGCCTGCCTCAGACCTATCTATATGTCTATATGTCTTCGGCCGGCAACTCCTTTCTTCCCGGCCTCTGTAGTAATGTACTATACTTTATAATTATACGAAGTACACCATCATTACATAGTAGTACCAAAAATTCGTTACCCACTGTCTAGTTTTCTTTAAAACTGCATGACGGATTTCGAAGCGGTCTTCTGTAATAGAGTTATTCAAGAGATAGGTTTATATGCGAATATGTATACATATCTCTTCTTCTTATATGTACGTATCACATCTCTCTTCTATAATATAATCCATACTAATATTATAAATGCGAAAGTAACTCTGTCTGTCTGCCTGTCTGTCTGTCTGTTACGCTTTCATGCCTAAACCACTGAACCGATCTTGATAAAATTTGGTACAGAGGTATATTAGAGCTTGAGAACGGACATAGGCTACCTTTTATCACGAGAAATGGGGTTTAAGGGGGGGGGGGGGAATAGGGGATGAAAGTTTTTATGAAAGTTTGTAATTTCTGAAGATATCTTAATGAAATTTGGTACAGAGGTAGACTAGAGCTTGGGAACGGACATAGGCTACCTTTTATCGCGAAAAGGGGGGTAAAAGGGGGGCGGACTAAGGCCTTGGTATGAAAGATTGTCATTTTTGAAGATTTCTTTGAAATTTGGTACAGAGATAGTTCAGAGCTTGGGAACTGACATAAGCTACCTTTTATCGTGAAAAGGGTGGAAGAAGTGGGACTAGAGCCTTGGGATGAAAGTTTGAAATTTTTGAAGATATCCTGGTGAAATTTGGTACAGAGATGGATTAGAGCTCGAAAATGGACATGGGCTACCTTTTATTGCGAAAAAGGGAGTTGAAGGGGTGGAATAGGGCTACGGTATGTAAGTTTGACAATTTTGAAGATATCTTGATGAAATTGGTATAGAGATGGATTAGAGCTTGGAAATGGACATAGGCTACCCCTTATCGCGAAAAAAGGGATAGAAGGGGGAGAGGGAAGGGGAATACGGCTATTCCACAATAATTCCACAACATTTCACACAACGCTATTTAGACCCATGGTAAGCATAGATTAACTAGCTTGTGTTATGGCATCTAGAATGCGGATAAACATACTTAGATACGTTTTTTTTTTGTAAATACATACATATTATACATAGAAACACCCAGACCAATGCAAATATACATATTTATGCATACAAATATTTGCACTGAGCGGGGATCGAACCCGCGCCTCCTGCGTAGCGGCCGCGTTCACTACCGCCACGCCACGGAGTGAAGTTTCTAATTTTTCAATGGCACAAAAAGAGTGAATAGGTATGGCATAAATAGAACCAAATACAAATAAAATAGAAAAAAAATCCTTCAAGAACCAAGCGATTCGGTGACTCTTTCCTTTGTCGCACCATTAAGACCTGGAATTCCTTGCCAGCTCACATGTTTCCCTCTTCCTACAGTCCCGGGTCCTTTAAGCAGGGCGTGAAAAAGCATCTGATGAGGCCGTCAAGCTGAGTGCCACCATTATCAACATGGCACGTGTATATAATGGTGGCCCTCTTTCCTGAGACTTTGCCTTCAGCTTACCATCAGGCGAGGTAAAGTCCAATTGACGTGTCCTATCTAAATAAAAAAATGTAAGAATTTCTTTTAAGATGTCCTCATAAAGTTTGGTACAAAGGTGAATTAGAGCTTCGGAACGGACATAGTTGAGTAGTGAACCAAATGTAGAAGCGAGTGAAGAGGCGAGTAGAGATTGATATAGTGACGAGTAGATAGACGTGTAAAGATCGAAAGTCGAGTAGAGTCGACTACAGGGGCGAGTAGATATGCGACTAGAGAGCCAGTGGAGAGGCGAGTATAGAATCAAATAGAATGCAGTAAAGGGTTGAGTAGAGAGGCGAATAGGGAGGCGAGTGGAAAGATGAATGTAGTGGCGAGTAGAGATCAAATAGAGAGTTGAGTAGAGGTGCGAGTAGATAGATAGGCGAGTGGGGTGAGTCAAGTAGAGAGGCGAAAAGAGAATCGAATGGATGGGCAAGTAGAGAGGCCAATGGAAAGGCGGGTATAGAGAAGAGTACAAAGTCGAGTAGAGAGGGGAACAGAGAAGTCAGTAGAGAGTCCAGTATAAATTTAAGTATAGAGAGAAAGTCGAGTAGAGAGTCGAATATAGAGGCGAGTAGAAAGTCGAGAACAGAGGTGAGTTCATAGTCGGGGACAAAGTTGAGTACAAAGGTGAATTTAAAGCTCAATAGCGTCGGATCTACACTAAGCGATAACCGACATCCACGCGGGCGGAGCCGCGGACAACAGCTAGTATAATAATAAAGTGAAGAAACACTGATGATGTTAGAGATTATTATGTCATAAATCAACAAATTAACAGAAATCAGTATCGAGGATGATTCATTTCAATAGTATGATCATTATCATACTATTGAAATGAATCATCCTCCTTAGAGCATTTTCACATTCATCTGATAGCAAATATCCGATATCGGTGTCGGACGCCGATAGCCGAACGCCAATAGCCGATATCTGACACCATGTGCTGTTTTCACATATATATCCGATGGTTGAAAATTGCTCGCAATCGCTGTTTTAGTCTGTTTCTGATCGGCGGCGGCGGACGGGACCGCCCAGAGGCGCCAGGCCCCAGGAGCGGCCCAAATGGGTCCACCCCCGACCCCAAAGCCCTAAAAAGGCAAGGGAAAGATGGGGTAAAAGTCGTCCACGGCCCAGGTAACTCCGGTCGTGGTCGCGGTTGCTCCGGCTGTGCCCGGAAGCCTCGAAAGGGAAGGCGCTAGTGTCACTGTAACGGTTGAGTTTTTTAAGCTCCGTAAATAAAAGTGTCCAAAAATTAAATATCGGCATTATTAAATAGAACAAGTGTGAAAATAGGTAGTTTGTCCTATAATGTGCGTGGACTAAAGTTTACCAAGAGTTTTGTGACTGTTTAATGCATAAAGTAAACATAGACAAACGACTGACCCTGTGCTAGGCTACATTACGGTTGGTGCAAAAAATTTAATTGCAAAGACATTTCATTGGACACTTGAGTGTTTATGTGTCGAAGGGACCATAAATACGTGAAAACATTAAACATTGTTAGTGATAGAAATAATAGAAAAACAAAAATAACCGATCGCCGTATGAACTTTTATCGTACATATATTATATATCTACCCCAAGATCAGCTGGGAATCAGCTGACGATTGCCGCGCGTAAGCGACATCTATTATTTTTGAGTGGTAACTTTTGTTAACTTTAAACGGCCGTGTGATCTATAGATACTGAGCGACTATGACAAACTGCAGAGCTTGTGGACGCTTCATGAAAGCAGATGGCGCTGTCTGTTGTACTTGCCCTCACGCTTACCATTTGACTTGTCTGGGTGGCCAAGGCAACGGCTAAGTAGCCGAATTGGTCATGCCCGGAATGTTTAAAGAATAAACCTCGAGATAACCGACCGGATACACCGGGTGAGCATACGCAAGGGATACCGTTGAAAACCTTGAATAAGACCTCCGCCAACGTGTCTATTGAGCATACGGCTATTGATGTGGCATTGGAGAAACGTATTTTTAGGGAGCAAATGGCCCTTATGCAGGAGGAGTTGAAATTGCTTCGCTTGTTGCGCCAGGACGTACTGGAACTTCGAGAGGCTATTAATAATAACTTCTCACGTCTCAACTCCCTAGCAGATAAGGTCAATAAGCTGGAGAGTAGGATTGAGAAAAGGGCAGACACTGCCCAGAGCACTTAGAAGTTATGGTGGAAGAGCTTAAATCCGAGCTCAATGAGCGGGATAAACTGTTGCTGGCCAATGATCTGGAGATCTCTAATGAAACAATGGTGAGAGCTCAATACATCTGGTTACGGTGATAGCTGCCAAGATGGGCGTAACCTTGGATGAGTGAGATATAGTCAGTGCGGAGAGAGTTGGATCGACGACGGCGCGCGGTGGGGCCAGCGGGAATGCGTCATCTGTTCGCCCCTGCCCCCGCCCCCTAGTGGTGCGGCTAGCGCGCCGAGCGGTGCGTGATGTCTTACTCCGTAACATGCGTGTGCGGCGTGGGGCGGACACAGCGGACTTCGACATCTTTGGGGCGCCCGGGCCATTCTATATGAACGAGCGTTTAACTAAATTTAACCGACACCTATTATTTAAAGTAGGCGAAGCGCGTAAGAAGATGCATTGGAAATTTGTCTGGACCAAAAATGGCCGCATTCTTGTTAAGCAGGATGCGGGCAAGCCTACTTTCACCATAAATAATGAAGGCGACCTCAGACTGGATTTTGGTGTGGACTCGGTTTAACTCTTTAGATATAAGACTTGCACCTGCTATATGTTGCTTGGATTGTAGTCTGTCGTTATTAACCCCCTTTGTTATACTGTATATCATTAAAAAATATTTGGGCCAAGCCTATGCTATGTTAATTATAATTACAAAAATACTTATTAGATTCGTCGAACTCACTAATGAATTCATTTGCTGCAAATGCTGCATTAAAGTTATTTGTATTGTTATTACATTCACACGTTTATGCTTGTTGTTCGATGTAAACAAACAGTTAATGGCAACGTATCGAGCCATTCTAATACTATGCGTGGGTCGGCGGTTTCAGTGTGGTGTGTGTGTTCGTTGGTGAGTCATTTGACATGCCTTGGCTATTTATTCACTCTTTGTTTATACCTTGTTGTTCTTTGTTGATTATTTTTTGCAAAGTCCGGTAAGACGTGTTTACGGTGTCTCTGCGATTATTAGTTACATAATGTATGGTTATAGACATCTGTGCCTACATAATGACGTTTCAATTCATAGAAAAATTAATTATGAAATTCGCAATCCCAATATAGTAAATTTTTCCAAGTCGGATTGTTTAATCCGTGCACCCTGCAATTGAACAGATGTAGCTTAGGGTTAAAGTAAACAATAATAAGGTCATAGTGGGCACTGGCTATAATCCCCCTACGGGCAATGTGCAACGGTTTCTGGATGCGATGATGGATTTCATCGCTTCGTTTTCAGACTATGATTTTTTAATTTTACTAGGTGATTTTAACATTGATTTATTTATGTATACGACATGCAATGTCAGACAATTTAACACGTTTCTACGCTGCACTGGGTTAATACAGTATGTAAAGGACGCTACACACTTCACTGATCACAGTCAGACATTGATCGATGTGGTTTGTACAGCAAACTGGCAAACTGAACGGGCATGCATTTGTTAAGTGTGAATTTTTATTTCGCATACCCAGAATCCCGTCAAAGGTTATTACATTTAGACCGATTTCTGACATCAACATAGAAAGATTTAATGGGGACGTTGACTCCTTTAGGTGAAGTTGTGTACTGCACCTAGAGGATGTTGATGACATTGTACAGGACTACTCTCAGACCATTTAAACGCACACCCCACACTGATACATATCGTGAGATTTGTTTCTTCTGTTTTTTTTTTTTAAATTATATTTAATTATTGTATTGTTGTTAATATGCCTACTGTACTGTGCACTGCCATAACCATAGTAATCCTGGTCAGCGGCACAAAATTGTAATGATCCTACTGCCCGGACACCAACTTGTAATGTCCAGTGCCGGGACTATAGTATCTTGGTTAGATGCAGCCAATTGCAAACAACTCCACGTCACGACACACCCGAATCACAATGTATAAAGCTACCCCGTTCACCTATCGTATTCAAACCTACAATTCCCAACCGCTCTATCGTCTAGTGGCCTTTTAGAACGCTTATCGTGATACATAGTAATCCGCGATTCTATAGAAAAATGGGTTGTGAAAGATCTATTCCTTATCATATTTTAACTACAATAGAATTCATGTATATTTCAGTCCTTAGTTCCCCAACCTGGAATTCACATACTCATATGATTGTACTCATATTTACTTCAACATACCTCTTAACAGATTTGTCGCTATTCCGACCTTACTCCGTAGTCAATCCACAGTTCATCACCTTAATTTATCATACTAAAACTCACAATATAACATACAAATCCACTTATTTTACTTAGTGGAATAAGACCGGACAACCTTTTGACAACTAGCATTTACAATGACGTTCGAAGTTTGACAATACACTACGCCCTTCGTTCAACAACTTAGCACAGAGACACCTACCACATTACGCTTGTACTACATGTAAAATTAGAATCAACAAAACTAACTGTCGATCATTCAATACTTCAAATTATAATTGTTTTCGAGGATACCAACAGAGGTCCTGTTATTCAAAAAAAATATACAAACAATTACTATCAGTGAAAATTTATAGTTAAGTTCAACTCATCGTTGAAGCTTCTATAAACCTTTATTATTTCTGTAATATAGTGTATTCCCCCCCCCCCCCCCCCGTGTATAAGAAATGTGGCCCCGTGCTCGCCACATTCAGTAGGACTCGCCACTAGTACCAACATAGTCCTTCCTATGCCTAAGTAGGTATTTAGAAGACAATTTTAAAGTCTCCTGCCTACTGTACCGAGGCATCCGGTATACAAATCCCCAATCCTGTATGCAGGATAACGCAACCTTGACTAGGCACGTGCATATTCTATTGTCATTTTTCTTTTGTTTTATTTCTAGTATGGGTGTACTGTAATAATAACACAGTATTACCGTTCAAAACGTCCCTTTAGAGACGAATAAATGCAAAGAGTAATTGCAATAAAACATTTACTTTAGTTATTAGCGGTAAGGCTAGTTTGTACCGAATTAATTCTTTAACACAGTCTTTACATAATATTAAGTAAATAATAGTAGCCAATTCACTTCAGAATAGTATTGTCTGTAAAGACACATCAAACATTATACGATCTCACTGATCACATAGTCAAACTACTATAATTCAGTTCAACTTTAGCTTTTGTTTCATCCTAGCGGATGGCAAGGTTACTATAAAATAGCGGTCGTATGCATTCAGTACAGTACACATAACAACAGTTTATACAGACCATGATTAAAATGTCCAAACATCATTATTTGGCTGTTGGCAATAGTAGCGACTTACGTGCGAGACCCTGCTTGTACACAAAGAACAGTGATAAAATAACTACCTTTTGTAGCTAATCTGATTGGATACTTTCGACCCTTCAGATTATGATAGCTTTGCACATGATTCTGTTGTCAGAAAGATTTCACTAGTGTGAATGTACAAAGTACCGATGCGTTGTTGTTCAATAATGAACCAGCAAAGATCTATATGCAATTAGTAAAGATTATATTAAGGACACTTAGGACAAGTCAATCACTGCACATTTACCTTGAACAATACTTGTGACCTGTAATGAGTACATTGGCTCGCTCTGTCACACACTTTTATTCACTTCACTGTTAAACACTCATCGTCATGTTAACACATCCAATGGTTGTTATCTCACCATAATCTTAGCGTAATTATTACACAATCCTGTCTCTATTGTCCCAGTAAATCCTAACAACGTAAATCGACATGAAAATTGGTTTGCAAAAAATTAGCGGGAAAACTTTCATTCTTCAGTCACAAGATGGCGGTCATTTACAAATCTGCTACGTTGTAATTGAACCAATTGCCTATCTAATTTCTTAATCAGATTATTATGATTTACAATAATAACAACTTAGATCACCCCTTTACAAACGCGATTCTACCTACCTAATATATATATTCATATGTTTACTATTAGTGTGTACCTACTCACCTACCTGACTAAACTAACCATGTATCAACAAACATTTAATTACGTTAAACGTGAAATGTGTAAGGCTAATCTATCTGACTAGGGCGCAGGTAGTAAGCCTGACTTTGAACTATCACTAGTACCCCCTACGAGCAAGAGACCACGGCCGAAGCCAAGGATGTGTTCTCTCACAGGACAAGGACATAAAAGTGTGTATATATACATATATAAAGATAGACAGGACTGTTCCGCTCTGGAGAGCGACAAACGCCTACCCTCCAGTCACAAACCATCCTGGAAGCTCACGGATCCCTTTCAGGCAAAATCCGTGTGCTGAGCGCTTCAGACTATCCTCAGCATGCCTAGCTGAACAGAGGACAAGAGCTTCGTTATCACCGTAAGGTAGCAACTCAAGGCAACCACTTCGATTGACTTCCTAAGTGGGGGAACCTAGCTAATACCTATGGCCTCAACCGTCCCTAGCCCTACCAAAGCCCCACAAAGAATCCCTATATAAACATTTTATCTCATGTATGGCCCTGTACCGCAGACTCACAGTACAGCTGATATTCTGAATTGAATACGAGATTCAATTCTTAATCCCAGAGATAAAGGTGTCTTGTCTGGCTCATACGATAAAATGTTCATTTCGCGAATCACAAAACTTCTATAAATGCGAGCTATCCTAATTCCTCTTTTCACTAATTTAAACACTATAAATTTACTAATTAAACTCAATTATTCACAATAAGCAATTGAAACCCCAAAACTTTAAATGCAAAATTCCCAAAATCCCGCCAAATTATCTCACACGAAATACCTCTCTGACGACCCACTAACCCCAAAAACAGCTACGAAGAAAGTGACCTAGATTTTCCCACTCAAAATCCTACTCTCGCCGAATTAGGGCTCCAATAGTGCCCTCCACCAATCAGAAGCTTTGATTCTCCCGCCAAAAAACTGTAATCCTAGAATAGGCGACAACAGCGCTAGGTTTTTTATGGCGCCTGCGTTATAATTATGAACTAACTTAAATCTTCCGAGAACCAATGGCTTTTTTAAAATATTTATAAGCTATTTACATACTTACACTCATTGATTCTAACTGTCAATATTTTCATAATAATATAAGATTAATTTTATGTTTAATAAACATCCATATTATACTCAATAATAGATATAGAAAATTATTCAATAATCATTTGACCTTTAAATAATGGCCAATCACAGCCACTTCCCGCACTTCTATGATTCTGGAGCACACAGATAATAAATAGTATTTATGATCTCCTTTCAACAGTACTTTATTGCATTAAATATTATAATTATTGTTCTTTGTAAATAATTAATAAGTTTTAACTTTATCTGTTTATTCTTTTCTTTATTATTTTTCTTTATTAATTTTATTATAAACAATACACAAAACTATTATAATATTACTCTTGTGTAAATATCCATAGACTATTTTTTTTTTTAATTCTTTCAATCATAGTCCCGTCTATACTGTCTATATTATACTACGTTTTAAATTTATTTGTTCATAAACCATATTTACTTGCCCTTTGCAATTTAACAGAATAATTTCTTTATGAATCAAATTTTCTTTAACCACATACCATAGTGTACATTTATCCATTATTTTATTTACGTATAAAAAAATCCTTACTTAATCAACTAGATGGCGTTTTACGACATTGAAGTATTTTCGTTTTATAAAAAAAACTATGAGATATTCTATTTACTTGTAGAAATTTCTTACTTAATCACTAGATGGCGTTTTACGACATTGAATTATATTATTTATTTATTTTTTTTGTTTTATAAGAACCTCGAAACGGCGTTACAGTCCGTTACATCCGACCCCCTGAATCATTTACGCAGGCACAACCATTCCCCCTTTGTGTCCGAAGTAAAGATTCACTAACCTAGCTATAACTCTAGTCTAAAAGATCTGCATGAAATTAAAATTTATTTTGGTAGTATACATATTGTTAGATTGGTTAAATCCAATTTAGATCCAATTTCTATATGTGTGTGTGTGTTTCAAAATTGGGACACGATATCGCTTGCTCCCACATTCTAGTTTTAGAAGATCATAGGGGACTTTGTAGCATGATCCATCTACGTCGCCCATGATCCGCCTACCCCATTCCCCAAAATTAGCCAAACCGTGTGGACAAACAAAAATAAAGGGGCCAATAGCCTTCACTCCACCCGAAGTAGACCCAAGGACACACATCCCATTTCTCAAACAAGCATGTAGAGTGTGCTTTCTTAATTGTTCCTAACGTGTATAGTTGAGACCCTGTGAAGGCCCATTAACGGCATGCTTAGACTTCTAGTCCTTCCTTAACCTAACACCTTGCATAACCTTCACAAAATCTATTGTAGTGTGCATAGATAATTGAACCAAACTGGTATAATAATTTTAACACTTTAATTATAGTACTAATCGGGATGGCCCTCCATTCTGATTTTAACAATCCCATTCCATCAACTCATGCAATTCGCTAACATATACAACTCATATAACGAAGAGATTCATCATACACACTTTCAGAACCAACTTCCGCGGTTGTGCTCACCACCAACCGACCAGTACTAATAAAGTAAAAGAGTTCTCATTATTTGTCTTCCTTCCACCCCCTTTTTTTGTCTCCTTTAATATTGGTATTATACGTAAACATATTATTCATTTATTTTATTATTATATATGTTTCCTTTATTTCTTTTTTTTTATATTCAACTCTACTTAGTTATTATTATTTTATTTGGGTGGAGCCACCTCTACGCCCCACCATCTGACGAAATGAACAAGATATATATAAACATATCTAACCTTTTTAATATTTGACTACATGTATACAGAACTTAAGAAATTCTTAAACTTCCACATTCTCCTTCACATCCTCAGATGGGCTTCACCCCTTTCCTAATTTTATTATCATTTATTAGTACAACAAAATTACAATTCCAACAATTTTAACATTAATTCAAAATTTTACAATTCTTTGTTTAATGATAGTTCAAAGTCAGGCTTACTACCTGCGCCCTAGTCAGATAGATTAGCCTTACACATTTCACGTTTAACGTAATTAAATGTTTGTTGATACATGGTTAGTTTAGTCAGGTAGGTGAGTAGGTACACACTAATAGTAATCATATGAATATATATATTAGGTAGGTAGAATCGCGTTTGTAAAGGGGTGATCTAAGTTGTTATTATTGTAAATCATAATAATCTGATTAAGAAATTAGATAGGCAATTGGTTCAATTACAACGTAGCAGATTTGTAGATGACCGCCATCTTGTGACTGAAGAATGAAAGTTTTCCCGCTAATTTTTTGCAAACCAATTTTCATGTCGATTTACGTTGTTAGGATTTACTGGGACAATAGAGACAGGATTGTGTAATAATTACGCTAAGATTATGGTGAGATAACAACCATTGGATGTGTTAACATGACGATGAGTGTTTAACAGTGAAGTGAATAAAAGTGTGTGACAGAGCGAGCCAATGTACTCATTACAGGTCACAAGTATTGTTCAAGGTAAATGTGCAGTGATTGACTTGTCCTAAGTGTCCTTAATATAATCTTTACTAATTGCATATAGATCTTTGCTGGTTCATTATTGAATAACAACGCATCGGTACTTTGTACATTCACACTAGTGAAATCTTTCTGACAACAGAATCATGTGCAAAGCTATCATAATCTGAAGGGTCGAAAGTATCCAATCAGATTAGCTACAAAAGGTAGTTATTTTATCACTGTTCTTTGTGTACAAGCAGGGTCTCGCACGTAAGTCGCTACTATTGCCAACAGCCAAATAATGATGTTTGGACATTTTAATCATGGTCTGTATAAACTGTTGTTATGTGTACTGTACTGAATGCATACGACCGCTATTTTATAGTAACCTTGCCATCCGCTAGGATGAAACAAAAGCTAAAGTTGAACTGAATTATAGTAGTTTGACTATGTGATCAGTGAGATCGTATAATCTTTGATGTGTCTTTACAGACAATACTATTCTGAAGTGAATTGGCTACTATTATTTACTTAATATTATGTAAAGACTGTGTTAAAGAATTAATTCGGTACAAACTAGCCTTACCGCTAATAACTAAAGTAAATGTTTTATTGCAATTACTCTTTGCATTTATTCGTCTCTAAAGGGACGTTTTGAACGGTAATACTGTGTTATTATTACAGTACACCCATACTAGAAATAAAACAAAAGAAAAATGACAATAGAATATGCACGTGAATAGTCAAGGTTGCGTTATCCTGAATACAGGATTGGGGATTTGTATACCGGATGCCTCGGTACAGTAGGCAGGAGACTTTAAAATTGTCTTCTAAATACCTACTTAGGCATAGGAAGGACTATGTTGGTACTAGTGGCGAGTCCTACTGAATGTGGCGAGCACGGGGCCACATTTCTTATACACGGGGGGGGGGGGGGGAATACACTATATTACAGAAATAATAAAGGTTTATAGAAGCTTCAACGATGAGTTGAACTTAACTATAAATTTTCACTGATAGTAATTGTTTGTATATTTTTTTTGAATAACAGGACCTCTGTTGGTATCCTCGAAAACAATTATAATTTGAAGTATTGAATGATTGACAGTTAGTTTTGTTGATTCTAATTTTACATGTAGTACAAGCGTAATGTGGTAGGTGTCTCTGTGCTAAGTTGTTGAACGAAGGGCGTAGTGTATTGTCAAACTTCGAACGTCATTATAAATGCTAGTTGTCAAAAGGTTGTCCGGTCTTATTCCACTAAGTAAAATAAGTGAATTTGTATGTTATATTGTGAGTTTTAGTATGATAAATTAAGGTGATGAACTGTGGATTGACTACGGAGTAAGGTCGGAATAGCGACAAATCTGTTAAGAGGTATGTTGAAGTAAATAACATATATATATATAGTATAACATATATAACACACATGAACGTCATCGCCGTTACGCTACAACACTCATGGTGGCGGCTTCGTACAGACATCTCAGCACCTCAATATAACGATAGTCTACTTGGCATCGCTGTAAGGATTCCAGAACAGCCCAGCAGGGCTAACATGCGCGCGTCGTCAAATATCTCGAATCGAGATGAGATATCATCTCGAGTCTTCTCGAGCGAAGTAACGCCGACATATTTTGTCGCGTCAAACTTTTTCAATTGTTGTCTATGGCATACACATTTTTTTAAACATTTATCCGATAAAATCGGCCCGACACGGCCATTTGCTCGAAAGCACAGACTAGTTAGGGATGTTAGGTATGAAAAAAAGAGAAAAAATAGTGCAAACAATTTTCGACCTTATTGACATGGCATGCTATCGAATTTTTTTTCTTATATTCGTGATCAGCGTCATCAATTAATGCGAAAAGACACGTAACAAAGGAAATGTCATTAAGGTCGAAAATGGCTTGCAGTCGATGTTTTAGTCCAAAATGAACCGAGCACAAAAATGTTTACACGAGATAACTTCTCGTCGACCAAATGAAAGACGGTAGACAAAACATTTTAATTTAAAAAAGAGAAAAAATAGTGCAAACAATTTTCGACCTTATTGACATGACATGCTATCGAATTTTTTTTCTTATATTCGTGATCAGCGTCATCAATTAACGCGAAAAGACACGTAACAAAGGAAATGTCATTAAGGTCGAAAATTGCTTGCAGTCGCACAAAGGTACTAAATTTTGATCCAAAATGAACCGAGCACAAGAAAAGTTTACTCGAGATAACTTCTCGTCGACCAAATGAAGGACGAGAGACAAAACATTTTAAATGTCAACATTCGAGTAAATAAGGGCACGTATGTTACAATTTGCAGACACTAAGTAGAGATGATTTCTCGAAGTCGAGTTATGTCGACATCTGACAGATCGCCATGAAATTTGCCAAGTTACCAACAGTCGATATCGACATAAAACGGCAAAATGCCCCGAGATAGCTATCTCGTGGCGCGCATGTTAGCCCTTCATGCCACCAACAGTCGACATATCAACATAAAACGGCAAAATGCCTCGAGATAGGTATCTCGTGGCGCGCATGTTAGCCCTGCAGGTTTCGACAGAGTCAAAGGCCTTCTCATAGTCCACAAAGGCCAGATACAGGGGCTGATTATACTCTTCGGACTTCTGTATAATCTGCCTCACTATGTGAATGTGGTCTATGGTGCCATATCCTCCGCGAAACCCGGCCTGTTCCGGCGGCTGGAACTCGTCGAGTCTCCTGGCGAGACAATTCGTGACCCGAGTGGTCACGAATTGTTTCAGAACAGCTTATAGACATGGCTCAGGAGCGAGATGGGTCTGTAATTCTTAAGAAGGGTTATATCACCCTTCTTGAAAAAGAGCACCACCAAACTCCCGCTTCACGCCTTTGGAGTTCTCCCACTGTGAAGGACGGCGTTGAAGAGGTTCTGTAGTTTCTGTATAACAGGGGCTCCTCCAGCTTTCAAAAGCTCTGATGTTATTCCGTCCTCACCGGGGGCTTTTCCATTTTTAAGCTGCCTCAGAGCTGACACGATCTCGTCTTGACTGATGTCAGGCAGTTCGTCGGTGTAGTGGCGTGTCAGGGTGGCTCTGGAATCGTGGCCATCTCGTCGAGAATGAGAGGCATGTGCAGCGTATATCGGCCGTAGAAATCTTCTATCTCGGCGAAGATCCCTGGCTTTGACAAAACGGTCCTCACGTCGTACGTTTTTAGCTTCGTCAGGTGGCTCCTGCCAAGCTGCTGAGTGAAAAAAATCCTTACTTAATCAACTAGATGGCGTTTTACGACATTGAATTATTTTCGTTTTATAAAAAAAACTATGAGATATTCTATTTACTTGTAGAAATTTCTTACTTAATCACTAGATGGCGTTTTACGACATTGAATTATATTGTTGGCCCAGTGACGTGCCGCCGGACCCAAACTCCGGGGGCTCAAGGCGGCACCAACGCGGACCTCTTCGCAGCCAAGCTGCGCGCTGGCCAGGCCGATGAAGTCCGTTGGAGGTGGCCGGTCTTGATGACTCGGTCACCATAGAGGAGGTGGTGGCGGCGGTCGCAGCTGCGGGAGGCTGCGATGCGGCAGCATTGCGGGGCAGGGCCATTAGGCCCAGCCGCGGTGGCCTGGGTGCTATCCGGCTAGAGAGCCCAGTAGCCGCGGCAAAGGTCGTCCTGGCCAAAAGGCGGCTCCCCGTGGGATTTGTTGTGGCGGTGGTCCGAGCGCTTGAGGCCCAGCCATTTCGCTGCTTCAAGTGCTTCGGACTTGGGCACACCAGAGCTCTGTGCCCGTCGCGAGCCGACAGGTCGGAGCTCTGCTGGCACTGCGGGGAGACGGGGCACAAGGCCGGAGCCTGCAGCGTTGCCTCGCCGCGCTGTGCCGTGTGTGCCGCCAGCGGCTGCCCGGCCGGCCACGTGATGGGGGGGAGGAAGTGCAATCCTCCCCCAAGAAAGGGTCAAGCGCAGGTGCCAAGCCGGCCTGTATCTGTTGCCGCAGCCAATGAGGTCGTCGAGACCTCAGCGCCACCGGCCGACGAAGGAAATGCGATGGACCACTAATGGGAACGGTCCATCGCATTTGCGGCGAGCCCTACTCAGTCCCTGGCCGTTGGCTGGGGGACGAGGACGGCTTGGTGGCCCTCGTGACGCGGTCTTCCACGGACTCCCCTCCCCTCTCGCTAGGGAACCGGGATACGTGGCCGCCGCGCGGGGAGAAATAGCCTTTGTAGACGTATATTTCTCCCCAAACCGCCCACTGTCTGACTTCGAGGATTTCCTCGAAGTCCTCGCCGCAGTGGTTGGCAGGTTGGCGCCGCGTCAGGTCTCCGTTCTAGGAGACCTGAACGCGAAGTCGGTAGTTTGGGTTAACCCCGCCACTGACGAGCGCGGGCGGGCGCTGGAACTCTGGGCGGCCTCCTCCGGTCTCTCCCTCTTGAACAGAGGGAGAGTTCAGACGTGCGTGCGACGGCGGGGTGGGTCAATTGTGGACGTCACCTTTGCCTCCCCCGCACTAGCCACACGCGTGAAGAATTGGCGGGTGGACATGGTGGAGACTTTCTCGGACCACCGTTACGTGCGGTTCGAGATCTCCACCCAGGACCCCCAGGGAGTGGGCCGGGCCAATCCCCATTCCCACGGTGGGCCGTCGTCCACCTGGACAGGGATGTGGCCAAGGAGGCGGCCTTCGTCCAGGACTGGCTTTTGCCTGCCATAGATGTCCGCGTCGGCCTGTGAACCTCGAACCGGCTAAAATCGCAAGTTCTGTAGAACGCAGCGGATTGGCAGGATATCCAAACTCTCGGCTAAGACTCTCGTGTTGATGACAAAAAGACGGGAAACCACCCAAGCGACTTCGTCGGAGAGGTCAGACCTGAACAAGCAAATTGCGAAAATGGTACGGCGTGACCTTCGGAGCTCCAACACACGCCTTATCGAAGAGGCGATAGAGCGAAACCGAGGGTCTAAAGTATTCACTCAGCAGCTTGGCAGGAGCCACCTGACGAAGCTAAAAACGTACGACGTGAGGACCGTTTTGTCAAAGCCAGGGATCTTCGCCGAGATAGAAGATTTCTACGGCCGATTATACGCTGCACATGCCTCTCATTCTCGACGAGATGGCCACGATTCCAGAGCCACCCTGACACGCCACTACACCGACGAACTGCCTGACATCAGTCAAGACGAGATCGTGTCAGCTCTGAGGCAGCTTAAAAATGGAAAAGCCCCCGGTGAGGACGGAATAACATCAGAGCTTTTGAAAGCTGGAGGAGCCCCTGTTATACAGAAACTACAGAACCTCTTCAACGCCGTCCTTCACAGTGGGAGAACTCCAAAGGCGTGAAGCGGGAGTTTGGTGGTGCTCTTTTTCAAGAAGGGTGATAAAACCCTTCTTAAGAATTACAGACCCATCTCGCTCCTGAGCCATGTCTATAAGCTGTTCTGAAACAATTCGTGACCATTCGGGTCACGAATTGTCTCGCCAGGAGACTCGACGAGTTCCAGCCGCCGGAACAGGCCGGGTTTCGCGGAGGATATGGCACCATAGACCACATTCACATAGTGAGGCAGATTATACAGAAGTCCGAAGAGTATAATCAGCCCCTGTATCTGGCCTTTGTGGACTATGAGAAGGCCTTTGACTCTGTCGAAACCTGGGCTGTTCTGGAATCCTTACAGCGATGCCAAGTAGACTATCGTTATATTGAGGTGCTGAGATGTCTGTACGAAGCCGCCACCATGAGTGTTGTAGCGTAACGGCGATGACGTTCATGTGTGTTACGCTAACAATAAAAGTGTTATGAAAAATTTATATATTTACCTGGATGAGCGAAGCCAGCAGATACATTGGACCTTTTAGGTTAAGGGCCGTATCGTGTGGTTATTTGGTCATTGTTGCATTGGATTTAGAAAAGAAAACACTGTTCTATACTTACAACAATATTGAATTGTAAATTATTACAATACTGCATGCGAAGCACAGTAAACACGGTTTGAAAATTATACACTATTACAATATCTGAACACCACCCTGGGGTGTTATAAAAAGAAAAAGTATAAGCGGGTAATTCAGGATGGACTTCCAACGGCCGGGGTCGACTGTGGGAAGTCAATCCGAATTTTAACCACCTGTTTATTATAAACAGAAATTACAATACTATTTTTGTGCAACAGCACTACGCCAATATTAATAAATGTACTTGTGGCGATATTTATAATATCGTTACTACAAATCCTGCATCTAATAATAATATTAAATAATATACAAGTAGTTGTTACACAGATATGAAGACTGCTAGGCTAGCCCTACGATTAAATTGTAATCTTGGGATTAGCTAATTACCACAACCCAGGGGACATTTAATATTGCCTGAGGCACGTCCCTACGTGCATCATGACTTCGACGTTTGTTGTTAACGACTGGTGCGGCGTTTAATGTTTAAGTAGAAAGGTTGCTTGACTCAAGAAGAGAAAAAATTAATTTGTGGGCCATTCGTAGTTGGCGACATAAAAAATAGAAAGGTAGTTAGGTAAGAATTGAGCCGATGTGTAACATCGGTTACCAGCGAAATCCGTTGGTCCAAAGCCGGGGTCCCGGGGGGTGGACCCGCTGTGCAGAAAAAGAGAAAGACCATGACATTTCCACTTCTACGATTCTCGATAATTATTTATATAATCATAAATACCTTTTATCGCGAGTCCTATTGTAGTATTTATAAGCACCTGGCGGCACCTCCAATACACCAAACGACAAGAAATGAAAAGAAATCATCCTTGATCCTCTCTCGGGCTTCGAATGTCACAACGCGGTTTAAGGTATGTCAAAAGTACGTATTTCCGCCTAACTATTGAATTGTTGCTACTGTTTATATCGTTTCGCAAATTCAACGTTCCAGAACATTCCAGGAACTTTTGTTTTGTCAAACAAATAGACACGCGTATTTAGAAGCGACCACCCTACATTTTCTTTTCCTATACTTAACCAGAATTAAGAATATCTTTATTGGCTAAATATTACGTTATGTTTCGGAATAAGTTTTTATTCATATATTGTGTATTGAAATTTGCTTACTGCGTAAAATGTCGTTTCGACCATCGACGTACGCTACTCAAATCATAGACTCTAAACTGTTGCTTAGTTGAAACCAAACATAATTATTTAGTCCAAACGGGTTGGTAAAATATGCTTTTTTATATATTCTAAAGTAATATAATTACTAACTTAAATTTGTATATATATATTTTTTTTTTGAATAAAGAATATTAGCAACCGAAATTTTCGAAATTACTAATATTCCCTCTAACCCCTCCAACTAAGCTAAATTGCTTGTGCTAGGAGTGGGTTCACGTCGGTAGTGTAATGGCCAGGATTCGAACCCGGGACCTCTCGATCGTAAGGCCGACTCCTTAACCACTAAGCTATCGACGCTAAAAAAAGTAATCATGCATTAAATAGTTTATACGTAAGCTGGCTATCATTTTGTTGTCTGTGGTAGACCGCTGACCGATTGACATTGTCAGATGCAAACAGCTGTATAAACAATTTATTAACCATACCTATAATTATTGTAATTGTGTAATTATGTTTTACTATGTAAGTAAATCAAGTGCGAATAAAGTATAAATGGAATGTGAACAATCTAACATGAAGCGTAGAATTGCAAAAACAAGGTGTCTTTTGAATCAATGCGTCCTACCCGTCATGACCTACGGGGCCGAGACATGGACACTCACGGCAGGGTTGGTCCATCAGTTCAAGTCGCTCAGCGAGCTATGGAGAGAGCTATGCTCGGAGTTTCTCTGAAGGATAGAATTCGCAACGAATACTTCCGACAGAGAACCAAAGTTATCGATATAGCTCAAAGAATCAGTAAGCTGAAGTGGCAGTGGGCTGACCATACCTCACGAAGAACCGACAACCGTTGGGGTAAACGTGTTCGCGGTGTCTTGAGTGGAGACCGCGACTCGGCAAGCGTAGTGTAGGACGCCCTCCGACCAGGTGGGATGACGATCTAAGAAAAACTGTAGGCAGATGCTGGATGCGGCAAGCTGAAGACAGGGCGCTATGGCGCTCATTGGGGAAGGGCTATGTCCAGCAGTGGACTTATATAGCCTGATGATGATGATGATGATGATATCTTTCGCACCTCACCGACCCAAGGTCGTCACTGTCTTCAATGAGGCATCCCCTCGAGTGTCGAAACGACGGTGGTCCTACCATGCCCCAGGATATGGGAAAACACACTTTTGCTGCCGCTTCGGCCTGCTTCCGCTAGAGTGATAGCAAAACCTCTATCATACCACTGACACTGGTATCGAAACGTCAAGCAATTCAAACCTACGTAGGTATAATTATATCTATACCATTATTTTGATAGTTCCCATTAACAATGTGTGCTTACCTAAGAAAAGAAATGTGCAAAAGGATATTATTAGAAGTTATGTACCTATATGTACAAAAAGGTACCATCGTACGGTCTCATACATACGCGGAGATGTTGACATGGGGTGATAAGGATGGTATAAATATAAAATTAATTAAGTAATTAAAAATATAAATAATAAAATATAATCAGTTTAATACAGGTTACTTACTTGCTACTTAGAAACAGTAGTTGGAGCTCTCCTTTCAAGTAAAATATCTTTGAAGGCTTATTTAACATACGATAAGATAATATATTTTTATTGTAGGTACACGATACAAGTATTAACCTTTTAAGCGAATAATAACAATTTACTTCAGTATAATCTACTTACAATACGCGTTGCTTGTCGCTAACAGCGATAACTTCCCAGCAACCTGTGGATGGATAAGAACAAAAGAGACGATAGGGCAGTGTGCATACTCACATAACGTGACCCAATAATATACCTAAACTTAAGTAGTATCCACAGATATGGTTTATTTTCAATAAACTCGATGTTTTTCATTAACCATAGAAACTTGTTACAACTCTAGTGCTTTTCATATTTAGGCCGTGTTGGTTCCCAGTGGAATAGACCCCAGCTCTTCCTCTGGATGTCTTAAATTCTCCACCCGGCAGTAAACATGCAGCAATTGACAAAGTGCCCGCTAGATGGCAATGGGCTCGCCCTCTATTAGGTGGCACCAAAATCATAGGTAGTTGACGAAACGTGGGTGGTATATATATTTATAAAAGATGACATTATACTCATCACTCTCTTATAAGACATTGTCTCTTACTTTTAACGTTGGCTTTATCGAATTGTTTACTTTGATAGTCTGAGTTACGATCTACCTACAACGGTTGAAGCTATAGATGCGAAGCCAGTTCATCATCATCATAGCAGACGCACTCAGTCCACTGCTGAACATAGGCCTCTCCTATGAACTTTCAGAACGAAGAACCGATCTAAAGCAGCCCGCATCCATCGCTTCCCGGCTATCTTGACGAGGTCGTCTTTCCACCTAGCGTTGGGCGTACTACGTTTGTCCGTACGCGGTCGCCATTCCAGTACTTTTTTGCTCCATCGGCCATCTTTTCTGCGCGGTATGTGTCCCGCCCATTGCCTCTTCAACGAGCTAATCCGTTGGGCTACGTCGGTTAGTTTGTTCTCCTACGAATATCATCATTTCTGATGCGAAAATGTTGGGAAATACCGAACATAGCCCTGTCCATAGCTTTGAGCGACTTTCAGTTTTTAATGACAACTATTATAAGGGACTACGTTTCAGATCCGTAAGTCATCACTGGTAACACAGTGATTGAGGACCTTCATCTTCAGGCACTGAGGTATGTCGGACGAGAAGACATCTCGTAGCTTCCCGAACACTGCCGAGTCAGATTCGTCGATTGACCTCGTCTACGAACCTGGAATTTGACCCAAGTAGATGTACTCGTCAACAGCTTCTAAGACTGATTCCCCAACAAGAACCGGTAGAAGCGCAACATGGACATTTGACATAACCTTTGTCTTGTTCATATGCATCTTGAGGCCCACCTATTGGAATACTCTATTGAGGTCTTCGAGAATGGTGTTCAAGTCCTCCAGCGATTCTGCCATACTGACGATATCATCGGCAAACCGAAGGTGAGTGATATACTCGCCGTTTATGTTGATGCCACATCCTTTCCAGTTCAGAAGATTGAACACGTCTTCCAGGGTAGCGGTAAAAAGTTTTGGAGACATAATGTCTGCCTGTCTAAATGGCGTTCTAGTATAAACACTTCGACACTTCAATATACCGATGATCTATCCGGCACCGCTGGAGAAACTGTAGTATGGCCCATATTTCGATCGAATCGAAGGCTTTCTCATAGTCCACAAATCCTAAGCAAAGTGGCCGGTGGGTCTTCTGTAGAACCTGCCGCAGCGTGTGGATGTGGTCTGTGGTACTGTAGCCTTTTCGAAATCCGGCTTGTTCGGGAGGTTGGAAGTCATCGAGTTTTGCTGTGTGGTCCCCGGCATAGAATACCACTCCATCTCTTCTCTTGGATATCGTAAGAGGCGACTAAGGGAACACCAAAGTATGGGTAGCGGCGTTCTTTGTGATATTATATTTAATACCGCGCTCGCCAACCCGTTTGCCAAGCGTGGCGTGTATGGCAAAACCTATTATTACGGACAAAGAGAAAAAGACCAGGCCCCTAAGTCCTCGCAGCCCTGGCTCCGGTAGTGTTCATGGTAAGGGCGGGGAGGGGTGCGAAGAATCCCCCGCAGAGGTCCTGCTACCAGCCCAAACGAAATCTGGCCCTGGTAACACACTAAAATATTATGAATCGCTTATCGCCGGTGAGATCAGTCTGGGCATGGAATATTATATCCCTTACACTGATATCGCCGGTGCCCGCAGAGCGCGCCCCTGTTTCGGGCGCGAGTGCGCTGAGGCTGTTAATCATAAACAGTTTGCGTACCGCGCTTGGGTGAGAGCGCGCGCTACGTGCGATCCAAACGTGGGCCACTTCAAGGCGGCGTACAATAGAGCCACAAAGGTCTGCAAGAGGGCTTATGTCAGAGCGGATGCCCAGCGCATAGCGCGGCTTAGTCAGGAGCTAGTAGCGCATCCCACGGGCAGCCGTGGCTACTGGCGACTGGCCAAAGCCGTGCAAGCCAACTTCTGCCAGCCTTTGCTGCCCCCGCTGCCCCCGCTGCGCAACCCCGATGGATCCCTGGCCCATGAGTCACAAGAGAAAGCAAATTTGCTGGCTAATCTTTGCGGCCAACTCCCGAATCGATGATTGTGGCATGCAGCCACCGACACTGCCGATCAGTGACCATGCAATGCCTGATATTCGTATCAGGCAACGTGATGTGCACGGACATCTGCAGTCACTCGATGTCCGGAAAGCCAGTGGTCCGGTCGGTATTCCGGCAGTGGTTCTACAAAAATGTGCAGCGGATTTGTCTCCAATGCTTGCGCGGCTGTACCAGCTGTCCTACAGCTCGGGTACAGTGCCTTCGGCTTGGAAGGAGGTGAATGTACAGCCGATCCCCAAAAAAGGGGATCGCTCAGACCCAACTAACTGTCGACCCATAACCATCACCTCAGTGCTGTGCAAGGTGTTCGAGCATATAATTAACAAACAGCTCATGCGTCACCTTGAAGATGACTCCCTAATTAATGACTGGCAATGTGGCTTCATGCCGAAACGGTCAACGAGTGATCTTCTGGCGTATGTTACCCATCTTTGGGGTGAGGCTATGGATAAGCACGGCGAGTCACTGGTAATTGGTCTTGACATCGCAAAAGCTTTCGATAGAGTTTGGCACAAATCGCTTCTTTCCAAGCTACCAGCCTTCGATCTGCCCCCTAGACTATGCAACTGGGTTGCTAGCTTCTTGCAGGATCGCCGTATTCACGTCCTTTGTGATGGACGCGCCCCAGAGTTCTTGCAGGTAAATGCTGGCGTGCCGCAGGGGTCCGTCCTGTCCCCTACTCTCTTTCTTCTGCATTTCAATAACATGCTGTCTACCGGCAGCATTCATTGCTATGCAGATTATAGCACCTTGCACGGGAGTTATCATGGACGTCCTGCGGATAAAAGGCAGCTTCTTGTCACTGAGCTTGACCGGATCCTGAACAACATTTCCCAATGGGGCTCTCAGAACCTGGTCGAGTTCAATGCCAAGAAGACACAGGCATGTGCGTTCACAGCAAAGGTATCTTCTTTCCTTCCTCTTCCCACTCTTCAGAGCATGCCACTGCCACTACAGGACAACCTCACTATCCTCGGTATGGATTTTCGCTGCAAACTTAATAACAAAAACTACATCGAGACTATCATCAAAACGGCCTCGTGTAAACTCGGAGTCTTGAACAGAGTGAGACGATTTTTCACGACGGAGCAGCGATGTCTTCTATACAAGACCCAAATTCGGCCCTGCGTGGAATACTGCTCGCATCTCTGGGATGGCTCCGCAAAATACTTATTAGATGCTCTCGACAGGTTGCAGCGACGTGCGGTCTGCATTATTGGGAATCTCGAGGTCACAAGCACCCTTGAGCCTTTGCAGATACGTAGAGATGTTGCATCCTTGGCTGTATTTCACCATCTCTACCATGGTGAATGTTCTGATGAGCTCTTCCAATTGGTCCCGCCCTCTCCTTTCCTACATAGGACAACACGAGCAGGGCTTAGATGTCATCCGTATACGGTGAAGAATATTCCTTCAAGAACCAAGCGGTTTGGTGACTCCTTTCTTTGTCGCACCATTAAGACCTGGAACTCCTTGCTAGCTCACGTGTTTTCTTCTTCCTACAGTCCCGCTTAAAGGACCCGTCCTTTAAGCGGGGCGTGAAAACGCATCTGACGAGGCCGTCAAGCTTGTTTTTTGTTTTGTTAACATGGTACGTGTATGCAATGGTGACCCTCTTTTCTGTGACTTTGCCTTCAGCTTACCATCAGGCGAGATGAAGTCAAATTGACGTGTCCTACATAAAAAAAATACAATATTCATGTAGGTTACCACGATTTAAGTACTAGAAACAGATTCATTAATACCTACTGCTAATAAACTAAATAATATAATATAAGAGGAAGATTTTGACCTTACCTGTTGGGGTGAACTTCACTCAAAGAAAACATTGAATTACACAAACGTATCTACGATATAAAATACTGTCGCTATATAGTATTAGTCAACCTACTTCTAGCGAGAACGGTCGCGCCCATACAAGCTCTTACGCCAGACCGGGCACACGTAAAAGTGTTGACGCGTCCTATTCCAGCGCGTTTTGTCGTCAAGGTCCGCACCATTACCTACATTCCACGGTGAGTAAATCATATGTACAGCTGTGCAAATAAATCTTATTTTATCATTCTTAACATTATAGGCTGTGCTAGTACTATTATCTATTCCGTGACTGTACTGAATTATATAAATGTACTTTACCAAACAATGTAGACTTCTAAACTAAACTCAAGCAGTGGTATGTAATATTAGATATAAAATTGGAGTTTTATCGAACTGGGCATTTTGATCTCAAAAATCCAGCGTTTAGTTAAGAATTCCAAATTAATTTCTATCTAAAGCTTGTCTATTTGTGTTTCGAATCGTTCTGTGCATCATATGGAAAACTAAAATATCGCATAATTTTCTAATACGAGTTTCATCGCAGTACTAGCGCTGTAGAAACAGTTCGGAAGGATTAATGATGTGTACGAAGAAGCCACTATTAAAGAAAACACAGGATGTTTTGGTTTTGAATGCTTTCGTTCTGAAAATTTTGACCTCCAGAATAACCCTAGTGGACGGCCAGAGACTAATTGTCAATGAGGATTTGAATGTGATCGTGGAAGCGGATCTATCTTAAACCACGTAAGAGTTAGCTGCAGGCTTAGCTGTATAAGTCAAGCAAACCAATAAACACGCGTCGACTACTGCGTCACGTTACTCTTGTCGTGCGGTCCATGGCCCTATACGGGTGCCCCGTGTGGGCGTACACCCTGGAGGCCAGATTCCTGCCTCTGCTCCGTACGGCGCAGAGGACGATGGCCTCCAGGGCCACCAGGGGATACCGCACGATACCCTTCGAAGCGGCGAGTCTCCTGGCCGGATCGCCACCGTGGATCAGGATCCACGGTGGCGATCCGAAGCGAGGGCCCTTTCGGCACTATATAAGTTCCGAAAGGAGGCGCGGGAGCGGGATTCGATCCCGAGCCCGAGGATATTCGGGCCGAGAAATCCCGGCTCCACCAGGTCATGGTGGCCGAGTGGGAGCGACGACTTGGGCAACCACGCGCAAGACACGCCGTGATTGCGGCGGTAAGACCCATCATGGGGGAGTGGCTAGAGAGGCCACACGGTAGCCTCTCGTACCGTCAGACGCAGATTATCACCGGGCACGGTAGCTTTGGGCGGTTTCTGCGTCTGATGGGTATAGAGCCAATGCCCGATTGCCATCACTGCGACGCGAGCGTGGACTCGGGGCTGCACACGCTCACCGAGTGTCCGGCGTTCGAGACGCCGAGGCGGGAGCTTGTGGCGGCCCTGGGGGTGAGAGTGCTCATGCTCTCCACCCTGATCGCGGCGATGGTCCGCTGTGCGGATGCGTGAGCGGCCAGCGCCTTCTTCTGCGAGCAGGTCATGCTCGCGAAGGAGACAGCAGAGCGGGCGCGGCGCGATGAGCGAGAAAGACTCTTGACTCAAAAAAGGTACTGGTTAGTGTCTCATGGACCAGCGTTGGAGTCATTTACTACACCTTCATAAGATCTGGTCAGACGATTACGGCAGATCTGTACTGCCAACAATTGGAATCCATCATGGAAAAGCTAGCCGTTAAATAGCCCAGATTGGTCAACTGCTCTAGCCCACTGCTGCTGGTGAAACTAGAGGAGCTAGAATTGGAATGTCTCGGTCACCCACCATACTCCCCGGACCTTGCTCCAACCGATTACCACTCCTTTGGGAATTTCGATACTTTCTTAATTGGACATTAAATTAATTCAGATGAGGCAGTCCAAAACGCTTTTAAACTCGCTTTCTCTGATTCTCGCTCCTGCAATTTTTTCAGCAAAGGAATCAATATACTGCCTATAAAATGACAAAAGTGCAGAGATAACAACGGATTGATTAAACAAAAAAACTGTAAACAAAAAATAGTTTTCCTTTTTCCATATAAAACGCCAATTTCATATATAAATATATAATGAGGTATTCAAGCTAATGAGGTATTCAATGCGTCTGAGTAGTCCGGGTAGTGGCTTACTGAGATGTTAACTATCAGCTAATGAGGTATTCAATGCGTCTGAGTAGTCCGGGTAGTGGCTTACTGAGATGTTAACTATATGGTTTAGTTCATCTATCTGTGGGGCTGGAAGGTCAGGTTTTATTCGAATGCTATTGGCTAAATTAGCATGGGAGTATAATGTGAAATCCTTCCCTTTTATCACACATTTAAAGTCCAGGTCAATGATACCGGCTCCAGTCATATGTTTAAAAGAAACTTGATCTTGACATATGATTCTCACGGCGCAACTCTTACAACAAAAATAAAGGTACCTAGATTGTACGTTTAATTGTTGCCAGGTGTCTTGACATGGAGATTTAATAACAATGCATTGTTTCAGTTTATTGTCCACCTTGCAGAATTTTTCTTCAATTTTTAAACGATTTATAGGTTTATTGATTTGGCAAAGATATGAATTTTCGTTATGCAGACACAATTGGAGCTCAAGAAAGGACATTGTAAAAAAAGCGTCTTTTCTCAAGTTTATAGCAATAAATTCGGCAGCTGGCAGAACGTTAACCATGTTACCTTGAAGTTGCCGGGGAACGGGAAGGATCTTGTAAATCGTGTAGCTGTCCCTGCTGGTTAACGGGAAGGTAATCTCAAATATGAGGTAATCTTCCATCATTCTGGCTTTTACCTTCAACATGTTATATATATATCGAAGATCGGATTGTATATTATCCACGGGTAAAGCTATGTCCTTAGGTAATTGACCCGAAATAAATTCTAGCTCACGCTGTAGCTGATCAGGGGCAAGCAGATGAGTGTCAAACTTTCCGTGGTAGATGTCGGTGATACTTTTAATGTTTTGGATTAAACTGATAGCTGAGATCATAGACAACGTGAAGTCTTGAGTCCTCTCTACACTTTCAACGTCTTTCTTGATAATTATGGAAGCGTTATCTAATTGATTCAGATGTTTATTTATCATCTTGTGCTGTAGTTGGATCGATTGCTCTGTTCTCTTCAATATGTTGTATTCAGCCTCGATGATAGAGGTCTGATTTCGCAACAGAGAAGACAGATGTCGCTCGTTTTGTTTTACTAATAGAATACCTTTCCTGTACTGCTCTGCAAATCGTTCGTCCAATACTCCAAACAAACTGTTAGCCAGGTAACCAACACCATTGATTAAGCCGCGACGCTGTCGGTTGTGAGCACTAAAGTGTTGATTAAGCATGAGTATAATGTAGTGCTGTATTTCCAAACTCAGCTCTCTGTACATACTTTATTATAAGTAAATTAGCCTTTTTCAATTCGCGTAATGTTAGAAATTCGGGCAGATGAAGACCCTTGTTTGTGTTCTTAGTAAATGTTATCGTTTTAATCGCTCGCAATACCCAAGCTAAAATCTTAGTTACCTTGCGAAACGAGCTATGTTTCAATAACAGCTTTTCAATAATGCTATCCGCGCTAGTTTGTTGAATGGAATTCGCTGTGCTTGCAGAAAACTTTGTTTTTGTCTCTTGATCAGTAGTATAAATAGTGATCTCGGGATCCATTTCACGAAAATATTTTAATGACTGTGGCCCGTGCCACCATAGAGTTAGATTTATCAGTTGAGAAGCTGACATTCCTCTGCTAGCTGCGTCCGCTGGGTTGTCCTTAGAGGTAACATATCGCCAGCAGCCGGGTTTCATAATCTCTGTTATAATTCTCGTTCTGTTTGCAACGAACGGTTTCCAGCGGCCCGGTTCGCCTTGTATCCATCCCAAGACCACCATCGAATCCGTCCATCCGTAAATGCGTATATTTTGACCGCTTCAACTATTTATGACCTTAGCCATTAACTTCGCTAATAATAAAGCTCCACTCAACTCTAATCTTGGCAAGGAGATGCTTTTGGATATAGGTGCTAGTCGCGCCTTGGCAACAACTAGGTTTATAGCTTGCTCATTTTTCTTCCACTGACATGCGTAAATAAACGCTAAGCTTTGATGGATGCATCACAATATCCATGGAGTTCAATGACGTCGTTGGGCTGACATCCTATCCAGCGCGGTATTTCACATTGATTAATATACGCCATGTCTTCACTTATTGCCACCCATTCCTTTTTTATGCTTTCCGGAACTTCTTCATCCCAACTCATTTTATTCAACCATAGATTCTGAATATTAACTTTAATTTCGTAGTTACGGGTGACAACCATCCTAACGGGTCGAATATTTTAGCTATCTCGGATAAAAGTAGTCGCTTGATAATTTTGACGTTTAGATTAGCTGTGGTGTATTTAAAAATAAAATTATCGGTGCTAGAATTCCAATGTAAGCCTAATGTTTTAGACGTACTTTCAGATTTGAAGTTAAAAGTGACTCCGGCAGGGCTGTTGTTGTGTTCTATATTCTTAAGAAGATCTGGGTGATTTGAACACCACTTCTGCAAAGTAAAACCTCCTGTTCTTAATAGTTTGTTTAACTTTTCGATGAGCTGCTGTCCATCTACAATGGTGTTAGACCCGTGAAGTATGTCATCCATGTAACAAGAGCTTTCTAAGACCTTAGCAGCCACCGGGAAGTTAGATCGCTCATCTGAAAAAAAAAAAGCTGAAAAAAAGCCCAACAATATCATACTGTAAACTTGAGCGCTTAATAGTAAGTCCACTGGACGGCTACGGTCAAAGTATGGATCAGCTAAAATCAGATTGCCCAAATGCGACCACTTCGATGCGTCGAAGGATTTAAGTGGGATATTTCTAAGCACGTTATTCATAACGAGTACATCCGTAACAAACGAAAAATCTTTGTATGTGGAAAAGCAGTTCAGTGTGACCACACCATTACAGTTATTTTCGTTCTCTCCTATACCAACGATTAACCCGTTGAATTTTGTTCGTTGTAGGCCTAATTTTTTTGCTGCACTCTCCTTTATCAATGAGACTTGTGACCCTGGATCTACTAGAGCTCTTAATATGTGATAGGATCCATCTATTGCTGTGACTTTAACTAAAGCTGTTACTAACAAGACCTCGTTAGTGGCAGGACCGTCTTGTGACACATGCGCTGTTATTGGTACATTTTCTTCAGTTAAATTTGACTCGCTTAATGTCGTCGCTGCAGTATTCGATTGCGACTTATTTTTCGAGCATGCGTCATGTAAAACCGAGTGGTGATTTCCTGCACATTTGCGACATCGCCTGGCGGAAATGCACTGCTGGCCATTGTGATCGAATAAACAATTCTTGCATAATTTCAATTTTGCTATAGTATTTAATTTAGCTTCGTTTTGCAATCGTAGGAAACTTTCGCAATTATACAAGGCATGTTGTTTACCGCAAAATTGACATTTGATCGTGGACACGTGTAAGGCTTTGGAATAAGATTCTTGTTTGTTAAACCTGCGGTCTAAATTATTATTAGAACGGTTTGGCTTTGGATTTTGAAGGGACTGACTTGATGATTGCTGATTGTTATATTTGGCTGTCACTTAGTCTAGCTTGCGACGAAATGTTTCCCAACCCGTGAATTTGCTCTCCAGATAGCTCAAAAAATCGTGCAACACAGGTTGTTGCTTCTTATTTTTCAGGGAATCGTTGTAATCGTCGTAAGTTTCACTGTCTAGCTTCTGAGACAGTAAATATACGAGAATCGGATCCCAGGTACTGATGTCTATCCCCAAATTCCGTATAGCATATATGCTTTCTAAGGTTACGTCGTGCAATTTTTTGATATGGCTAAAAGATCGCTGCTGAGTATTGGGCAGGCCTAATAGGTTATTCATTAAAGATATAAAAATAAGCCTTTCGTTATTGTACCGATAGTTGAGAGTTTCCCAACAGGCATCGTAGTTTTCGCTACTGATGGCGAGATGCTGTAAAAGTTTTCCGGCTTCCCCTACCACCTTTCCCTTCAAAAATTGCATCTTTTGAGCTTTAGAAAAGTTAGGGTTATTGTGGATAACTTGTGTTTTTAAGGCGTCAACTATTTCCCATTTTTCGGACATGGACTCTACATCGATAAGTGTGATAGTTCTCTTGAAGGCCTTAAAATTCGCCGCTTGCTTGCGAATCATGACGTCGAATTGGCTTCTACAGCCCCGTGATTCCATTGCACGAAGTATGCTAGGTCTTGATTTCTGCTCATAACCAGATGATTCTTCTTCATCCGCCACCTCAGGTTGCTTAAGTGGTGGTTGAGGACTCCTAGTAGGTCTTGACGGAGTTGGATCACTCACGAACCGCAGCCGCTGCTGCTGCTGTTCCTTGATGAATCCTTTAGCTGCTGTATATACCTTGCTTACCTCTTCATGCATAGTGTTTGTAAAATAGGGGTGATCTATGACCCTATATTCACAAATTCTTAAGTGGTTGTTTTGAAAGTCCGACCAATACCTCTCTAACAACTCTAATCGCCTATTAAAGTAATCATCTGTTTTTCTATCGGCGCTATCTTTCTTGATGTTGATAGGGATTTTCTTTATCAACTCGCTGAGTTCACATTGCTGGCTGTAAAATTCCTCCATTTTGCTGTTGAATAGCTACTTAGGTTAAAGGAAAGATCCTACTTGTAGGTGGCTGTTATAGCCGCTTTGAAGCTGAAACTGGACGCCAACGTCCTTGCTGCTATGTGCTAGAGCTCCCGCCCTACCGCTAGATGCTAGTGCCACTGCTTGGTAGCGATGCTGCTGCTGGATAGCGGTAACGCTGCTGAATAGCGAAGCTGCTGCTGGGTAACGGAGCTCTCACTATGTACCGACTTGCTGTTGCTAAAGCTGCTGATTGTCTCGTGCCTGAGACGCTGAAGAATCACAGAAGACGGTGAAAGTATTTGCTGCTAGGATTTCGTTTCTGTACGCTTAGTCAACCACGAAACCACGTTTACACTTTCCACGTGTTAGGTTTAGACAACGAAGACAGACAATTTAATAATGTTGGTTAAACAGAACTTTTTGGTATTAGATATAGCTGTGTCAGTTGTCATTCGTTGTCATGATTGTGTGAAAAATAAACGAATAAAAATATTATTTTTATGTTAAAGGAAATAAGCCTTGTTTATATTTTAAAAGGTTATGGGCGGTAGCATGCAGTAACTCAAAATATTCTGTTTGCTGAGCCAAAGCTAGAAAATGGCCTCAACGTCGACAACGTCCGAGGTAATTGTGACTTACCCAAAACTAAACAAAGACAACTTTGGTCACTGGAAATTTAGTATAAAACTGATATTGGAAGAAAAGAAAATACTCAATGTGCTAGTGAAAACGGAAGCAGAACTCAAGACTGAAGAATTAACACAAAAAGATATAGAAGCTCGAAACGTCATAGTACATTCACTCCCAGATCAATTTTTAGACTACGTAAAAGAAGCCACAACAGTGGCAGGTATGCTAAAATTACTGGAGGATACTTTCGAAAGAAAAAGTGTGGTAAACAAACTCTATCTGAGGCGCAAACTAATTAACCTGAAGTGCAAAACTAGTCTCCGAGAACATTTATTAACATTTGACAAATTAGTTGCTGAACTAAAGGCGACAGGGACAACGTTAGAAACCATGGACAAAATTTGCTATTTGCTATGTTCGTTGCCAGAAGAATACGAACAAGTAGTAACATCGATTGAGACGATGAGCGCAAACGACACCACTTTGAAGCTTGATTTTGTAAAAGCACGCCTGCTAGACGCAGAAATCAAAATAAATAATAGATTTACTGAAGGCACAGGTACAACACAAGAAAATGTATTCGTATCAAACTGTTATTCTTGTAATAAGCCCGGACATCTGGCAAAAGACTGTCCGAATAAGAGTGGACCAAGTGGCAATCGTGGAAACACAAGAGGGTATATAGGTAACAGACCAAACTATAGAGGAAGAGGATACCTAAGAGGTAATTTTAAACGATATGCACAGGCAGCAAATGAAGAAAGCGAAGATAACGCATTTGTAACGACAGAGTCAGCATTTAATGCAGATATTATAGATGGCCACATAAAACTAGTCATAGACTCAGGATGCACACAGCATATAGTTCAGGAGAGATACGAAAGATATATGACTGACATAAAACATCTTGACAAACCAGCCAGAATAAACGTTGCAAATGGAGATTGTGTAACAGCCAAAAAGACAGGAAAACTCGTAGCGTTCTATAATGGCACCAAGATAACACTAACGAATGCCTTGATAGTCAAAGGAATTGCTTTAAACTTAATCTCAGTCAAATCAATTGTGGAAAAAGGCTTCTGTGCACATTTCGAAAGCAACAAAGTTCAAATCTACAAAGAAAGTACTGGATTCGTCATTGAAACCGGACTTGAAGGAAAGCTCTATGTGATGAATGCAGAGATAAAGTGTGAACAAGAAAAATGCAACACAACCACAAGGAATAATGATGATATTTGGCACAAACGTCTCGGGCACCTAAATAGAAAATCACTAGGAATATTGAACTTGCCCTTCTCTAACAAAATGTGTGATGAATGTCAGAGAGGTAAAGCCACGAGAGCACCCTTCATGCCAACCACAAGACCAAGGTCCAGTGCAGTGGCTGAATTACTTCACACTGACATAGCTGGTCCTATGAGACACGAAACCTACAATGGGGAAAGATATTTCCAAACTATAATTGATGACTATTCACACTTCTGCGTAGTTTACTTATTAAAAAACAAAAGTGAAGCGACGGAAAACCTTATTAAGTTTGTACACCTCATAGAAAATCAAACAAATTACAAAGCTAAAAGAATTAGAAGTGACAATGGTAAGGAATTTACGGCTAACATAATTAAAGAATTTTGTGAACAAAAAGGTATAATACAAGAAACAACCATACCATATTCACCTCAAAGCAACGGCGTGAGCGAGAGAATGAATCGCACACTTTTGAACAAGGCTCGAACAATGATGCTGGAGACCAACCTACCCAAACACCTATGGGGTGAAGCTATCAAATGTGCCACCTATCAACTCAACAGATGTCCAAGCAACGCCATCGATTACTGGACGCCTGCTGAAATAATGTATGGACACAAAGATCTAGAGAAATTAAGAATCTTTGGCTCCAAAGCATGGGCCTATATATTACCTAAAGGCAGCAAACTAGAGGCTAGAGCAAAAGCTATGAGATTCATAGGGTATAGTAAAGTCGGATATCGCTTGTGGGATCCAATAGATAATAAAATAATAATGTCCAGAGATGTGAAATTTGACGAAAGCGATATAAAGTATGAAGAAATAGAAACAAGAGAAAACTACTACATCCCAAACCAAAGAAACAAGAACGATAATTCAGAAAGTAGTCAACAAAATGAAGAAAAAGAACAAGACGAGGAGCAAGTTGATGAACAAAAACAACAACGTGAAGAACAACGAGAAGTACAAGAAGAAGAGCAATCTAAAACCAGGTCTGGAAGACTAGTCAAGAAACCTAAATACCTGGAATCCTACACTTACGAAATAGTATATTGTCTGTGCACTGGCGGTGATCCGATCACCTACGAAGAAGCAACAAAAAGTGACGAATGGAATGAAGCGATCAAGAAAGAGCTTTCAGCTCTCGAAAATTTAAAGACATGGGAATCAGCAATTTTGCCAGATAATACAAAAGCCATAAGCACGAAGTGGATCTTTAAAACGAAATCTGACGGCACAAAGAAGGCAAGATTGGTTGCTAAGGGATATCAAGAAGAAAACAACGACAATGTATACTCACCCGTTACAAGAATGTCAACCATACGACTTATGCTAAGCCAAGCAGTAAACATGAATCAAGAAATTAGACAGCTAGATGTACCTACGGCTTTCCTAAATGGTGTACTTGAGAATGACGTGTATTTAAAACCCCCCAAGGGAGCAAAAGTAGAAAAAGGGAAAGTACTGAAACTCAAAAGGGCTCTATACGGCTTAAAAGAAGCACCAAAATGCTGGAATAGAAGATTCCATGACTTTATAATATCATTGGGTCTTGAGCAATCAAAACACGATTTTTGCTTGTACAAGGGTAAAAACACCTGGCTATTGGTATTTGTAGACGATATCCTACTAATGGGAAACTATGACTCTGTTCTTGCTGCACTGAAAAAGGAATTTAATGTGAAGGACTTGGGCTACCTAAAGAATTATTTGGGGCTAGAAATTAACAAGAATGAAAATGTCCTAGAGATTGGACAAAGCAAAATGATCAAAATGATTCTTGAAAGATTCAAAATGAAAGACTGCAAAGGAGCCAGCACCCCAATGGAAAATAATTTGACTATAGATGAAAGTCAACCTGTAGCAAATGATGTACCATACAGAGCGTTAATTGGGTGTCTTCTGTACATTTCTTCTACAAGTCGGCCAGACATATCATTTGCAACTTCTTTCCTTAGTAGATATTTAGACAAACCCACTGAGCAGCTGTGGATAGCCGCAAAACGGGTATTAAGATATCTTAAACATACGGTTGAGAATAAGATGAAGTATATTAGAGGAAGCAGCTCAGAATTGTATGCATATACTGACTCAGATTGGGCCGGTGATAAACAAGACCGGAAAAGTATTAGTGGCGGAGCGATATTCCATGGGTGCAATCTGGTGTCATGGTACTCCAAAAAACAAGGATGTGTAGCACTCTCAAGAGCAGAAGGTGAGTACTTAGCTTCAGCAATGATTGGCGCTGAAATACTGTATCTCCGTGGTATTGTACGTGATTTCACATTGAGCTACCCAACTTCATACATTATGATGGACAACCAAAGCGCCATTGCTATGATTAAATCTTTTGAAAACAGCAAGAGGTCAAAGCACATTGACATAAAAGCCCATTTTGTAAAGGACCTTGTGAATTTGAAAATATTGCAAGTTTTATATGTCCCAACCGAGGATAACGTCGCCGGTATTATGACGAAGGCTTTGTGTGCACCAAAGCACAATTATCTTTGTGACATTATGAAACTTGAGCGGGGGTGTTAGGTTTAGACAACGAAGACAGACAATTTAATAATGTTGGTTAAACAGAACTTTTTGGTATTAGATATAGCTATGTCAGTTGTCATTCGTTGTCATGATTGTGTGAAAAATAAACGAATAAAAATATTATTTTTATGTTAAAGGAAATAAGCCTTGTTTATATTTTAAAACCACGTGACACTGTAGTTCAATGCTAGTTCGCCTAACCGGTTCACTCACAAGTACCTAATTCCCACGTCACTCCCGAAGATACAACGAAACTAGAACTCGCGAGATCTTGGCCGATGGCTTCGAAGGACCATGTAAAGGGCTGCTAGTCGGTAGTAAAGAATACGGCAGATTATAGAATTAAAATTATCTATTTATTCCTCGGACCAAATAATGATTACAAAGGAGGATATTTTAAAACCCCGGGTCACCCATTTGAGCTCGTAATTTTTTTAGTCTTCAAAGAAATTTATATAAATTTGCTGAATTTATTGACATTTATGATCAATACTCTGTTCCCTTAAGTTGTAGTGAGATGATGTCATAACCTTCGTCGATAAACGGGCTATTCCATTTAAAAGCTGAACAATTCGAACCAGTATTTCTTAAGATTAGCGTATTCGACCAAACAAACAAACATTTCAGCTTTATAATATTAGGTATAGATTAATGTATTCAAATGACCACATACTTTAGGCATTCGTTTGGCTACCTGCCAGGAGCCAGAACTGTATTCAAAGGACTTGGTAGGTATCTGACTGCTGACTGTGTGTGAACTATCCAGAAAAAATGACAAGCATTTTATTTCATAAAGAAGAAAGTAAAGTTACAACGTCACTGAATTCCATCTTTTTTCACTATATTTGCAGACAAGTTTTCGCATAATCATTTGTAATCCACTTCATTGTTAGAAAATCTTTTTGTATATGTCGCCACAAACTAGCTTAATCAGCCGTTTAATTAACTGCCTAGGCAGCGAAGCGAATTGTGTTCAGCCATTTAATTAAACGGCTAGGTAAATAGCTTGAATCCATGACGTCCAACTACCTGCCTAGCCATTTAATTAAAAAGTTAGAAAAATGATTTATTTCTGCATGGTTATAAAAAAATAAACACCTCTAGGTTTACCATCTACCCCCTCGGGGATTTACAGGTGTAAGTATATGTATGTATATATGTAATTTTGTATCTTATTTCGAATTTACTTACTTACTTACTAAATTCTTACGATTGGCCTAAGCATTAGCCAGCCAGGTTATGAAATGATGTAATAAACGAGACGGCTGAATATCATTCAGGCCGTAAATTGAATGGCGCCGTTTAGTTAACTGCCTAAGCAGTTAATTGAACGGCTAATTAAGCTAGTTGGCGGTGACATTGATATATATATAAATACTAGCTGTTGCCCGCGGCTCCGCCCGCGTGGATGTCGGTTATCGTGTAGTGTTGATCCGACGCTTTTGAGCATTAAATTCGCCTCTCTACTCAACTTTGTCCTCGACTATGTACTCACCTCTGTTCTCGACTTTCTACTCGCCTCTATATTCGACTTTCCACTCGACTTTCTACTCGCCTCTGTTTTTGATTTTTTCTTGACCCTGTACTGACTTCTCTGTTCCCCTCTCTACTCGACTTTGTACTTTTCTCTATACTCGCCTTTCCATTGGCCTCTCTACTTGCCAATCCATTCGATTTCCTTTCACCTGTCTACTTGACTCTCCACACTTGCCTATCTACTCGCACCTCTACTCAAATCTCTATTCGATCTCTACTCGCTACTACATTCACCTTTCCACTCGCCTCCCTATTCGCCTTTACAGCATTCTATTTGATTCTATACTCGCCTCTCCACTGGCTCTCTAGTCGCATATCTACTCGCCCCTGTAGTCGACTCTACTCGACTTCCAATCTTTACACGCCTATTCACTCGTCCCAATAAAAATCTCTACTCGCCACTCCACTCGCTTCTATATTTGGTTCGCTACTCGACTATATCCGTTCCGAAGCTCTAATCCACCTTTGTACTATATTTCATGAGGACATCTTAAAAGAAATTCTTACTATTTATGCCATATTCACCCCCTTTTTTGTGCCATTGAAAAATTAGAAACTTTAATCCCAACGCCCTATTCCGCTCCCCCCTCCCCCTTCTATCCCTTTTTTCGCGATAAGGGGTAGCCTATGTCCATTTTCGAGCTCTAATCCATCTCTGTACCAAATTTCACCAGGATATCATCAAAAATGACAAACTTTCATATTTACTATCTAGTCCTTATCCCCCCCCCCCCCTCTTTTACCACATTATTCACAATCAAAGGTAACATATGTCCGTTACCAAGCTCTAATTAATCCCTGTACCAAAATTTCATCATCTTCAAAACTGTTAAACTTTAATCCCTTATTACCCCCCCCCCCCCCCTCCTCCTATGCCTCCATTTTCACGTCAATAGGTAACCTATGTTCGTTCCCAAGCTCTAAACTATTCGTTGTACCAAATTTCATCAGGAAATCTTCAAAAATGACAAACTTTCATCCCAAGGCCTTAGTCCCCCCTTCTACACACCTTTTTGTGATTAAAGGTAGTCTGTGTCCGTTCCCAAGCTCTAAACTATCTCTGTACCAAATTTCATCAGGAAATCTTCTAAAACGATAAACTTTTATCCCAAGGCCCTGGTCCCCCACCCCTTCTTCCCCCCTTTTCGCAATAAAAGGTAGTCTATGTCCGTTCCCAAGCTCTAAGCTATCTCTGTACCAAATTGCATCGGGAAATCTTCTAAAACGATAAACTTTTATCCCAAGGCCCTAGTTCGCCCCAATTTTACCCCCCTTTTCGCGATAAAAGGTAGCCTATATCTGTTTCCAAGCTCTAAACTGTCTTTGTACCAAATTTCATCAAGAAATCTTCAAAAATGACATACTTTCCTCCCAAGGCCCTAATCCCCCCCTTCTACCCCCCTTTTCGCAATAAAAGGTAGTCTATGTCCGTCCCCAAGCTCTAAACTATCTCCGTACCAAATTTCATCGGGAAATCTTCTAAAACGATAAACTTCTATCCCAAGGCCCTGGTCCCCCCCCCCATTCTACCCCCCTTTTTGTGATAAAAGGTAGTCTATGTCCGTTCTCAAGCTCTAAACTATCTCTGTACCTTCATCAGGAAATCTTCTAAAACAATAAACTTTTATCCCAAGGCCCTGGCCCCTCCCCCCCCTTCTTCCCCCCTTTTCGCGATAGAAGTTAGCTTATGTTCGTTCCCAAGCTCTAAACTATCTCTGTACCAAATTTCATCAAGAAATCTTCAAATGTGACAAACTTTCATACCAAGGCCCTAGTCCGCCCCCCTTCTACCCCCCTTTTCGCGATAAAAGGTAGCCTATGTCCGTTCCTAAGCTCTAATCTACCTCTGTACCAAATTTCATTAAGATATCTTCAGAAATGACAAACTTTCATAAAAACTTTCATCCCCTATTTCCCCACCTTAAACCCCCTTTCTCGTGATAAAAGGTAGCCTATGTCCGTTCTCAAGCTCTAATATACCTCTGTTCCAAATTTCATCAAGATCGGTTGAGCGGTTTAGGCGTGAAAGCGTAACATACAGACAGACAGACAGACAGACAGACAGACAGACAGACAGACAGACAGACAGAGTTACTTTCGCATTTATAATATTAGTATGGATAAATATATATATATATATATGGAGCCAGCCAGGTTATGAAATGATGTAATAAACTATATATATATATATATATATATATATATATATATATATATATATATATTATATTTAAGTATATAAAGATGAAAACGAAGATAGTTTTTAAAAAAAGTAACTTTATTTCTTTATTCTTCGGAGATTACCTAGAACAATAAATAAATAATTAAATAGCTATGAATTTGATGTTTGTTTAAAGAATATTCATTTCAATCTGTTACAAGCGAACACTTTAGTGAAATGGTATCTCTGTTACAGGTACATCTATTACAATTAAATACCTTGGTATTAACCACTTAAAAATGGCGACGTGCAATGGGCAGAAAATCATACAACTGACACCACCCGATGGAGGATGGGGATGGATGGTGTTACTAGGAGAAATTGTTAATAATGTAAGTCTTTGATTTTGATTTATGTAGATACGAGCAAGCATTCTTTTTTCTTTTATCATTTTTGTGTGGTTTTTTACATTTGTACCTTTTTTTATAGATTTTCATCATATCAATGTTATCAGTATTCGGTTTGCTCTATGGAGATGCATTGGAAGCTATGGGCCATGAAACAAAAGGTGCAGCTCTAGTTCTAAATACAGTATACTTCATTTCAATTTTTACTGGGCCATTTGTTGGCGCGCTAATTAAGTTAACATCGCCAAGAGCGGTAGCGTTGACGGGAGCTTGTGTTTGTACTGTCGGCATATTTTTCAGTGGATTTGCAACGAATATTTGGCATCTGGTGATTACTTATGGTGTTATGTTAGGTAAGTATTTAAATATATCTAAGTATATCGTCGGTTCCAAGACTAATTGGTCTAAGCGACATGTTCTGCGATATTAACTTATATATATTGGAATCAGCTATTTTTTCTGCGTTGTTTGAACTGAGTTTTACCTTTATTTGAGCATATTTTTGCGCTGTTCCTTTGCTGTCGTTTTGGACGTCTTTGTTCTAACCGACACAAAATTTGAGTAATATTTGTAGTTGGGGACTTCGACTTTATGAGCTTTTCTAAAATCTTTGTTATTTGTTGGTCGAATCATTTTTCCTACGACTATTTTAAAGTCTAATGCGTGTAAGACATTTGACCTTTAGTTTAAATACATGAAATTGTCGCTTGAAACATTTTGTATTCTATCAAAATAAGAGGCCTAGTCGCTTGAACCATTTTGACTAGGCCCATTTGTATACGTAATGACGTTTGAAACATTTCTCTTAAATTAATATTGGTTTGAAATTTCATAAACCCTTATTGACACATTCCAACCTTTATTGCTTACCTTGATAAACCCATTTCGTGGAATTGAAATTTAAAAGTCACTATTTAAGACATTAGAAATATAGTAGTAAAAATTACACTTACGTCTTTTGAAACAAAGAAAATTGTGTCGAACAAAATGAATTGACGTACTTTACCACGATTACTATCCAGCCCCTCTAGACAAGTGGAATTCGTTGGCTGGCGTTTGATGGAATAGGATAACGAATGAATGGGATTTGACGTATATGAAAGTCGTTAACGCATGTCTTAAACGTCAAATGCCATACATTCGTCATTCTATTCCATCAAACGCCGGTCAACGAATTGCCACTTGTCTAGAGGGGCAGCACGGCATCAGTCACCCGTTAGACGTGAGCAAGTTTTTGTCAGTCAAAAGGATTTGGAGATTAGCATTCCAAATAATAAATAATTATTACTTTTCCCTATTATCAAAATTGGTTTTATTTCTAAACCACTGAGGTAAACAATTAGAGTGGCAAACCAGTCCAAAGAGACCGACAATAAGCGTTGCCACTTGTGAGGTTAAAAGCGCAACTATGGAACTGCGAGAAATTACACTAGACTATTGAAGATGATGAAACTTAATATATATATGTCTCACTCGCGCGCGTGGCATGAACACCGCCGCCGCCGACAAAGACAAAAGTTTATACATGTGATCGTGAGCCAGTGTTGACCGACGTGTGAATATTTACCCACGATAATATAGAATTTCTTAACTAATTTTGTAAAAAAAAAACATATTTTGAAATAGGTATTTTAACCAGAATGCGGGAGTTTCGATTTTGACCGGTATGATGTATTTTCTGGTACATTATGAAATTCTTGTTCTTTTATGCCACTTAGGTGGTAGACAAGCACACGGCCCACCTGATGGAAAGTAGGTACCGTAGCCAATGGTTGTAACCAACACCAGGGGGTTTCCAGTTTTTATTTAAAGTCAAAATGATTTTATTCGTATAGATGTTACCGTTAATGTGCGTCAATCAGTTAGAGTGCAGATTAACTTGGTATTCTGCAAATAACCTGGCTGCATCAGTCAAAGTGGAAAAAATGTTTGAGTTCATACATTAATGTAGGAATGCACACAATTTTTTGTTAACTAGGTAATCTGCCGATTAATGGCCAGGCCCTCTAGACAAGTGGCAATTCGTTGTTCGGCGTTCGATGGAATAGAATAACGAATGTATAGGATTTGACGTTTATGACACGCGTTAACGACTGTCAAATACGTCAAATCCCATACATTCGTCTTTCTATTCCATCAAACGCCGACCAACGAATTGCCACTTGTCTAGAGGGGCTGGTATACGGTAAAGTGTATAAAACAGATTCTTTTTTTTAATAAACATTTTAGGGTCGGTCGGTAGCGCGAGTGTAGCTCCTGGTATAAAGAAGTCCAGTAAGACCATAGGCCACGGTAGGCACTTTCCATTAGGTGGCCGTTTGCTTGTCTGCCACCTTAGTGGTATAAAAATATGTTTTAGTCACAAATGATTATTTATGAATTGTTTGAATTGTATGGATTGTATGGATTGTTTGAATTGTATGAATTACATCAATTGTATGAATTGTTCGAAATAATGCCCACGGCTACCTTCTATCACCGAACCTCTCGTCACAGGCGGGGAATCCATCCTCACCCGTTGCGATTTGATACAGTACGTACAGTTAGGTATAATAGGAACTTCATCCCCCGCACACTAAGTTGTGGAATGAACTCCCTACCGTGGTATTTCCAAGCGGATAAAATATGGGGTTCTTCAAGAAGAGCATTAAAATGTTCTTATAGGGTCGGCAGCGCGAGTATGCCGCCCCTGGGTTTGCCTACATCCATAGGCCACCGCCACGGTAACGATTTTCATCAGGAGGGCCGTGTGCTTGTAATTATTAATTAATTCATTCTTTAATTGATTTTTTTTTTCATTGTCCAAAACGTAAATAGTATTCTATAACTTCATCATCATCATCATCATCAGGCTATATTAGTCCACTGCTGGACATAACTTACAGAATTACTAATTCTCCCACTAATATGGGTAAACCAAAAATATATTTTGGTGGTAACACTGAATGGCAATCATAATGATAAATTTTATAGCGGTATTAAAGTTAATATCAATGTTAACATACCTAGTATCCCGTTTACGATAAGTTATCCCGTTTGATTTATTGTGCTTTTTGGACTTTGAATCACAAACTTTCACTGTACACTTATCTATTTTAGCTCTCGGTTCAATTCGGTCGGTTCATCTCGTCAGACTGAAATGAAGTTGCCTCAGATATGACCGTAGTCAGATCTGTAGTGGCATTGATTTTGGCGCGGTCGTTGTTAATCTAGTGTATATAAATCAATGTTCTAAACTAACTTCCTTGAGTAAAATAGCTTCTTCAAGAAAAACCTTCACAGGAAGTGAACTTAGCAACGCCGGGACTCTGTGACAATAAACAAGAAAGAATTTTTCTTAACGGTCAGTAAGCACATAGATGGAGACGTCTGTGATCGACAAGTTTAATACCCAAGTTAAAGTTCCATCTGGAACTTCAAAATCGTTTCGCAAGGCTGGAAACCCCTAGCGGTATTGACGAGAAAATCAGCACGGTGGTCAAAACATTACAGGAAGTTTCTCGAAAGTTATTTTCGGAAAATGCAAGCAGCAAGAGACCATGCTCTCTCCTGAGACTCTCGAGGCGAGAACAAACATCCTCACAGTAGTCTTCGTCAGATGAGAGAGCCTTAAACAAATAAATTAAGAAGCTGATACGACGTGAGCGCCGGTACTTCAACACTAACACCGTCCAGGAGGTGATTGTGCGAAATAGGGAGGTTGAAATTATTCGCTCAGCAGTTGGGGAGGCCTCATCTGACAAATTTTTTAACTACGGACGGCAGAATGATTGCCCTTATGGACAGTTACATCACAGTATTACTACTACATACAGTAGCGAGACGAATGTACTTACACAGAGCAACGGAGGGGAACTTGGCTTGCGTGACAATTATTAAGAATTTTTTACATTTCATATCATAATGGTGCACTATTGTTCCGTGTACGAATGTCTTTCGACATCAAGTGCCAATAAAGACATACGATTTCATAGATTTCCCCGTGACGCGAGGTAAGTTTATTTCTATAATTTCAAAGTAACGTCTTGAATTTATCGATAGAAGTTACGAAAAATTTTGTAAAATAAACATCAACATTGAAAGAGATTTAAATTCTTTTATACAAATAATAATTAGGTATTATGAATAAAAAATCAATAATTATTCAGTACCTACCAATAACTATTTTCTTCCGTCGACAATCGTCGCATTTCCGAATGTAAACGTATGCTGATTTACATAAGCACCTATCCATCAATAATTAGATTTATCGTGAATAATAATTAATCTAAAGACGTCTAAAAATAAAGTGTCACGAAAGTATCTTGCAGTAAATGTCTTTTAAATAAATGATTGCATAATAATTAAATTTTTTCTTGACATCAAAAGCGTTTTTACACTGTATGTAGTAGTAACACTGTGGCTATATACATCACGAATGAGTAATCCGACTAGACACAGCGATGCAGACCACAGAGCCCCACTCACGCGCCATTACACCGAGGAAATACCAGATGTCGTGCAGTGCGAGATAGAGGCGGCTTTCAGGCAACTGAAGAACAACAGGTGTCGTTGTGATGACGAAATTACTAGCAAGCTCCTGAAAGCAGGCGGGGTTCCAATACTGAAAGAGCTAGCAAGTCACTTTAATTTTGACAACCTATAGGGTCTAAGCACCTAGGGCCCGTGCGTGAAGGGGAGTGAAGAACTACAGACCCATCTCACTCCTGAGCCATATCTACAAGTTGAGAGTCGTCACAAATTGCCTCACGGGAAGTTTGACGAGGTCCAGCCACCGGAGCAAGCCGGGTTTCCAAGAGGCCGTCCGACCACATTCATAATGTTCGGTAGATTGTAGAAAAGACTTAAGAATACAATCAGCCTCATTGTATAACGTTTGTGGACTACGGAAAAGCCTTCGACTTTATCTGGGTAGTTTTTGATTCCCTGCAGCGGTGTCGTGTCGATTGGCGATACATCAAGGTGCTGAGACGCTTGTATGATACTGCCACAATGTCCGTCCAGCTCCAAGACCAGAAGACGAAACCTATTGGCCACCAGCGTGGAGTGAAACAGGGGGATGTTATATCATATATTCACCAACGCATTGACAAACATCTTCCAGACTCTGGATTGGACTGGGTGGGGTATCAACATTAACGGTGCATTCATCTCACTTCTTCGGTTCACTGATGATATCGTCGTGGTTACAGTATCTACTCCGAATCTGTATGCGTCCTACTTGATATGAGTTACGGTGCCGAAATGTGGACACTAACGGTAGGCTTAGTCCATAAACCAAAAGTCGCGCAGCCGGCTATGGAGCGAGCTCTGCTTGGAGTTTGTCTGAGGGATAAAATTCGAAACGAGGTCATCCGACAAAGAACCAAAGTTACCGACATAGCTCGCACTATAAGCAAGCTGAAGTGGCAATAGGCTGGGCACGTCTGTCGAAGGACCGAAGGCCGTTGAGGGAGACGAGTCCTAGAGTGGAGACCGCGAGAAGGCTAACGGAAGATAGGGTGTCCGTCTCTAGCCAGATAGACTGATGACCTGAAAAAGGTGGCTGGGACAGGCTGGATGCGGAAGGCGGAGGATTGGATGAAATGGCACACATTGGGAGAGGCCAATGTCCAGCAGTGGACTGTGGTTAGCTAATTGATTGATTCTTCTTTATTCTAGCGATAATCCCAGTCGCATCCGAAGCTTTCAACTTTGAGTCTGGGGCGCGCTTTACCAGTCTAACTGCAGATTTCGCTAAACTTCGATATTTTCTTTGAAGCCACTGCCATCTGACCTCCACAACTCAAAGGCAATATCGAAGCATTGCAGTTAGACCAGTTGTTGAACTTTTGAGGACTCCAACTGCCCTTAACGACAGCCATAGATGTTCGTTTAGCAACCAAGACCGACAGCTTATCGTGCTCTCCGAGTCACGACCAGACCAATGCAAATACCCAAACTCATGCATACAAATATTGGCACTGAGCGGGGATCGAAGCCGCGCCTATTGTGTAGCAGCCGTGTTTACTTCCGCTACGCCACAGAGGCTGTCCTGATTGATCGATCTAAATTAACACATATATATAACATCTTATATCATATATATAACATCATATAACATCTTTTCTTACTGATGCAATGACTTTACAGTGATTTAAGAACCCACGTTTAATTTTATGATAGTAAACATTAATTTGACTTGATCCAGTTTGAACGTTTGTTGTTGTTTGTATCGATCTTCTTTAGTCTGGTTTGATTTTTCATGGTATTTCAACTTATTTGACATGTTAAATGCATTGTAGGGCGTATAGTACGTGCTAGTTTTCCTTGTTTTATTTCATATTCATATCAACATTTGGACTAATCTACTTTCAACTGGAATATAAATCACTCGCAGTTGAATCATTTGGCTCTCCTCTAGCAAACAACATAGACGATGCATTTTGGATCAAGCGACATTATTTCAGTCAAAAAGGCCATATATTCATGAAAACTATGTAAAAAGATGCAATATATACAGGGTGTATTTTTGAAACGGGGCAGTAAGGGCAAGTACCTTAACCGTTGCAGTTACAGCAAAACGTTCTTAGAAGACCTTCCCTAACTTTTTGACATATTTTGAACTGCATTCACAGATTTTGTAAAAAAACTTACAGTTGGCAAAAAAAATGCAAAAAGTCCAAAAATTTTTTTTATGCCAATCGATTCTATTTCATGTCAAAAAACTCTATGAGACCATTTTAGCTTTCAGTACTAGGAAAGACAGAAATCGCCAAAAACGCTTCCCATACATTTCGGCAACAGAAACAAATTTCTACGATGGTCTAACTTTTTGTTATGGCCAGGAAGTGGGTAGAATTGACTGTAAAGTAAATAAAAAGAATTTTTACCCTCAAATTTCGAATTTGATTCGAAAATCTGTGTGTTATTCTTAGTTTCAGCTGAGAAACTTCGTATGAGTTAAGGATTTTCGCTAAAATGTCTTCTAATCGTGAAAAAATTGACTTATTAGAAGCGTATTTTGTCAATAATCGAAATGCGGGAGCTGCATTAGTGTGGTACCGCAATAAGTATCCGTTGCGGCATGTGCCAACAAGAAAGGTTATTACAAATCTTTTGAAAAACCTGGAATTGCAGGGTTCGTGTGGACATGGACACGGAGATTGCGGTTCTAACGTATGTCGAAGCATATCCAGAGGTATCGTCCAGGCAAGTCGCCCTTGAAGTAGGTGTATCCCACTCCCTTGTGATAAAGATATGGAAGAAATACGGCTACAAGTGCTATCGATATGGGCGCATAGTTCAAGTGTTACATCCGGGTGATGATGTTCGAAGGCTTACTTTTTGCAGATGGCTAAGAGGAAAAATAAGCAGAGATCATGAATTTTTAAATTACATACTGTGGTCAGACGAAACGAATTTTTCCAATAACGGTATGTACAACAAAAAAATCACCACTATTGGTCCAAAGAAAATCCACTAAGAGTTACGGCAAGTCATAATCAGGTTCGCTTCTCATTCAACTGTTGGTGTGGTATAATGTCCAATCGAGTCATAATGGTGGAATTTTAGGAAGGGAAACTGAATTCTGCCATGTATAATGAAGTCATTTTACACCATCTTGAAAACGAGATGGACGAATGGCCCCTGTCGGAATTGCGAAAAGTTCATTTTCAACAAGATAGTGCTCCGCCACATAACAGTCACCTTTCACGTTCCAATTTGAGCCGCCTATTCGGTACACAGTGGATAGGTACACATGGTCCAACACAGTGGCCACCTCGTAGCCCCGATCTAATACCACTTGATTTTTTTTTTATGGGGCTTCGTGAAAAACGAGGTGTATAAGACGACGTACGCCAGTGTTCAAGAGCTCAAGGATGCATTAATGACCATTTTACGTAATATTCATCCCAGAACATTATTAGCCGCCATTCGTTCAGTGCAAAAAAGGATAGACTTATGTATTCGTGAAAATGGAAATCATTTTGAGCAATTTATTTCATAAACCAATTTCTTAAATGTTTAAATGATTTTTTTTATTTAAAAAAGTTCAAAATTTTACCTGACCTATGAGTTTCGAGTTGATTTATCATATTTCCGTACGAAATGTATGGGAAAGGTCTTTGGCGATTTCTGTCTTTTCTAGTACTGAATTCTAAAATGGTCCCATAGAGTTTTTTGATCCCCACATGAAATAGAATCGATTGGCATAAAAAAAAATTTTTGAACATTTTGCATTTTTTTTGCTAACTGTAAGTTTTTTACAAAATCTGTGAATGCAGTTCAAAATGTCCCAAAAAGTTAGGGAAGGTCTTTTAAGAACGTTTTGCTGTAACTGCAACGGTTAAGGTACTTGCCCTTACTGCCCCGTTTCAAAAATACACCCTGTATTTGCGGAAATACTGTATTAATTATATCCAAATCAGCGCAATAGTTTTCCTTAATGTTTTTTTATTTTCGAATAACGAAATGTCACTCTCCTGTAACTTTCAAAAAATGGCGCTTAGAACAATTAGTCTTGGAACTGTCGATATAATGTTAAACTCTATATTTCTTAAGACTACTTATTTACTATACTTACGATAAAATCTTCTCCAGAACGCTCAGGGACGTTTGATAATAGGTATCATTATGTGCCTAAGATGCATGTTTTTTTTTTTATATTTTGAAGTGATTAATTACATCATTATATAAATATTAAAAAAGAAACGTGAAGGAAGGTGAAACAAAAGAAAACTTTTTTTTTTAAGTTTAAAAATAGTGGGCTGAAATCAGCTTTTCAAACGACCCCCATGTTGGCGCGCTTGTCGTGACGTCAATGTACATGACAGCTAACAACTACATGATGTCGTGAATAGTTGCAAAAGTGTTTTGAATTGTATAAAATTATTATTTTGTGTTTTACGTCAATTTATTAATGCAACTGGACAATTATTCACACTGATGTTTTTATTATGGGATATGACGTCAAAGTACATGCCGAGTCGGAACGCCATTGGTCGGAACTGTGTACCAATAGCGTTACGTTTTAACTCATTTGAATTTCCCTCTCAAGTTACACACTTTTTGGCAATTATTTTCTTAATCAAATGGTAATTAAATTAAGAAATATTAATATGTATGTAAATCTAAAAGAAAAGACCACATGTAAATAATGGGCGGTATTCGAATCACATGCATATTCCTATTATTGCGGTGAGATTAGAGCCATGTTATGAGCAAGTGAATCGAAAAATAAATTATGTATTTAAATTAAACTCGAATGTATAGGTAGTACTTTTATTTTCTTTTTCCTCATGAACGTAAAGTTAACCAAGTATATGATGCCAAACAATTTATGCGTTTCAAGGTGGATACTTTTTATTTCAGGTTTGGGTATGGATTTTATTTTCATATCATCATTTGTGGTTCTAAATAGCTATTTCAGCCTGAAAAAATCCAGGGCTATGGGACTAACTCTAGTTGGCACAAGCGTGGGACAAACCTTAATGCCTCATTTAGTAAGGTATCTATTAGAAAATTATGGATTCCGTGACGCGTGCCTTATTTTATCCTCTTTGAGTTTTCATGGGGTAATTATTTTAATTATACACACTTAATGTAGCCTCCTAGGGGCTGGCGAGCGGTTCCTTTGGTCTCACTTCGCCCTAATATCCTACACTATTAGCAATGCATTACAAGATGGGCATCTTTCTTACACAGTTACGTCAAGTGAAACTCTGTCACCCTTTTCATAACTTTGTTTTAAATCACAGAAATAGACTTAGTTTCATTGTTTAACTTTATTTAATTATTACGGTACTGCTAGCTAGCTGGCTAAGAAGCATATATAACTATAGACACTTCCCAAATCCTTCATACATAAAACTAACTAATCTCTACTTGTAACATTTTAGGTAGCAGGATGTATGCTTTTACAACCCGTGGAACGACATATGAAAAAAATTATCGCAGAAGTGGTGATAATTGAGGCACAAATGCAAGTATTCGGTAATAAACAAAACGATAACGCTGTGGAAGAACGCACAGAATTATCTGAACCGAATGTAACAAACGAAAATGAAAGTCTACCAGAGGATAAACTGTTGATAAAAGAATACACTGGCAAAGTATATGACCCAGAGACAAGTAATTCAAACAGTAAGCAAAGTAATTTAGTGTATATAAGTTCCCTCCCATTATGGTCGTGACTCTTTAAGAATTTTGAAATGGTTGGTATAATGGCTCTATTTTCCAAAAAAAATGATTGTCCTGTATTATGGTTATTTTTATATTCTTGCCTATTTTCTTTAGCTATATATTCAGTTAATTAGTTCATTAGTTAATTTTTAAAACGTTGGTGCTTATGGCACCGGTTTTGCAGGAGTCACAAAATAATTATTATTCTCACTGTTCATATTTTCACAGAAAACACTACGGTTAATGATGTTTCCAACAAGAAATCAAGTTTATTATGGTCACTCTACGATTTATTTGGTATTACCCTCCTCCGTAATATAAGATTTATTAATATCGTAATGGGTTTAGCAATATCCACCACATCTGTATTAAATTGCAGCATGTTGTATCCATTCTTTTTGGAGGTAGGTAATTATTCTTAGAAATATTTGTATCACCCATAGTAAATGTGTTAACTTTTTCTATAACTAAAACAACTATGCAATTCGCAAATAAAGAATTATGAAAGTGCTGGAAGTATAACATACGTGTCCTAATCACGACTTCGTGTTTAATTATCTTGTAACTACAAATAGCTACAAGTGAAGTACCTAACTGAAGTTAGCATTTTTTGTTTTCAGAAAGAAGCATTACTGAATAAGCAACAAACAGCAAATTGTATGTCAGCCGTAGCAATTGGAGATGTAATGGGCTGCTTCATTGTGCCATTTTTTCAAGATAAATACAAAATAAAAGCCAGATGGATACATGTAATGACGTGTATTTGGTTGATTATCACCAGACAGAGTGAGTACGCTAATGGTAATAAATGGCTACAAGCCAAATGCCAAAAATATTAGCCATTTTGAGTTTACGTATAACGTCCATTAATATTATGTTTTGCTGGGCTAGCATGGTTTCAGCTGGTTAGTTCAGCCGTTAGAGCGTCATTTAATGAGAAACAACCAAACATCTTCACAAACATTCATTCACAGTAGGATTAAGATCAAGTACCATTATTATTTTTATTAGTATTATTTTTATTACTATTGTTAGTTAAATGAAATTTTAAAACAATTAGTAAGCTAACTATTCAAATCAATTAAGAATGGAATAAGCGAATCTCTCAAGCGGGACGTGAACCCGCGTCCAATTCTGAAGCGTTCCAAATTCTTCTATACAACCGTCTTGGGGCGACGGTGGCAGCTATCTACCAATATTCGTTCGACTATTTCGACTACCAGAAACAATGAACGATTTAATAATAATTTTTGAACATTGTTTTTTAATACTCCGCCCAAACTAGTAAATGCAATTTTAAATCAATTAGTATTCTAACCATATGCTAACTATAAGTCTTCAGGCTTTCACGGCCGGCGTTGTATGTAGAATATACTGTTGCCGGGCTGTTTCGCCGTGGTCCATGTGAAACTTGCGTTCCAGACGTTTCGTCAAGGTCTCCGAACTTGTCGTCGCCCGGACCTGCGCCACTGAAGATTTCGACCGCAGTGATCGACGAAACGTCTGGAACGCAAGTTTCACATGGACCACGGCCAGACAGCCCGGAAGCAGTATATTCTACATATGCTAACTATTCAATTCGATTACGAATGGCAGAAATAAATCAGTCAGACGGAGTAACTATTGTAGTAGTAGAGTTATTAGTGTTATTTACCACTGTGACAATTCTACAATAGGGACACCAAAGTAGAATTAATTTTACACATGCTTTCTTTCAGTTTTGGCGTATCAGACCAACCCGGCACTTTTACTCGTCATGTCCGTCCTTTATGGTTTTGGTAAAAGTATGATATTCGTCCAGAAAAATCTAGTTATTTCGGAAAACTGTGAGCTAGCCGAGGTTCCTGCTGCAGTTGGCTTAGGAAAGTTCACAACAGGCATTGTATCTCTTCCTCTAGGGTACTTCCTTGGGTGGATCAGAGATTATACGGGCAGCTATTCCATTTGCCTGACGGCACAAAATGTTTTCTTAATCTTGGTGTTATTAACATGGATACCTGATATGTTGTACATTCGTATGAAAGAAAATAAATAACAAAACAATATCCTTTAGAAAATATTTCTATAAACTAGCTATTGCTCGCAACCCAACCCCCCGCAAATTTGTGTGAAGTAAAAGCCCGATTTGTGAAATTTTACATAATTGAAATTTTACATTTCCAAATTTTATATTAATACAATAAAACATTTTAAATAGTATTGAAGGAAAATCTATAACTTTTTTATAGAATTTCACCACCTTTGGGGGGTGAAATTCTAAACAGGGTTAAAGGTGGTTAGAAAGTTATTTTGGGGCTGATATTAATACAGTTTGTGTGTGAGTGAGTTTGATTTAAATTTCTATTCTTTTGATGACTTTTCATTTTTACACCATGTTTGATAACTCAATTTGATTGTATTCAAAGGAGTTTCGTAGTCTTTCTACGAGCAATGCTGGTGCCGAAAATGTGATTTATAGAATTTTATATCTATTTGCCTGTTATTGATTTTGAAGAAAGAGCATCACTTAAAAATAGCTGAATATATTGCTTGGCTTGAACATTGTTCTAGGGCATGGTCGTAAGCATTGGAATTTAATCATGTTATTGTACATGCGTGCACGTATGTACAATAACATGACGCATGTATTGCTCTGTGTGGTTTCCCGGCATAGAATAGGACCACTCCATCTCTTCTCGTGGATGTCGTAAGAGGCGACTAAGGGAACACCAAAGGATGGGCAGCGGCGTCTTTTGTGATGCGTCCTTATAAATACTAATACCGCGCTCGCCAACCCGTTTGCCAAGCGTGGCGAGTATGGCAAGAAGCCTCCCAATGAACGGACAAAAAAGACCAGACCCCCAGTCCCCGGCAGCCCCGGTATTCCTGGCTCCGGTAGCGGTCATGGTAACGGCGGGGCAGGGAGTGCGAAGAATCCCCGGCTCCGGATTCGGCTACCACCCCAAACGGAAACAGGCCCTGGTAACACACAACGTCAGCACGATGAGGACTGACGAGAAGCTGCTCGAGGTGGAAGAGGAAATGAGTAGGTTGCACTGGGACATTGTTGGGTTGTCCGAAGTGCGAAGAGCGGGGGAAGGCACGACAACCCTGAAGTCTGGTCACCTACTCTACCACCGGGAGGGTGACAGAAAGTCACTGCATGATGTCGGGTTCCTCGTCCTAAGGTCCCTTATTAACAACGTCATATCCATCGAGAGTATCTCGAGTCGGGTGGTATACCTGATTCTCAGAGTATCCAAAAGATACTCGTTGAAGGTCATCCAGGTGTACATGCCCACCAAGTCATACTCCGATGAAGAGGTCGAGGAAGTGTATGAGGACATAAGTAGAGCCATACATGCTTCCAAAACCTATTTCACTGTTGTTATGGGGGACTTCAACGCGAGACTGGGCGAACGAGGCGATGGCGAGTTGAGGGTGGGGCCTTTTGGATATGGGCAGCGGAATGATCGGGGCCACATGCTGGCGGACTTTATGGAGAAAGAGGGTCTCTACGCGATGAAAGGCAAGGCAAGTATTCAATGATGTCTCTGTGATCAGCCGTGTAAAAACCGGTAGCGATCACCGTATCGTAAGAGCCACATTAAATATTAGCCCTAGACTAGAAAGGTCACGTCTGATGAAGTCAACACTCAGACCATCATATGCCGATGTCCGGGACTCCGAGAGCTTTCAGCTCGAACTATCCAATCGTTTCGATTTATTACAGGATCCCGTTTCAGTGGACGAGGTAAACTACGTGCTGGTAGAAGCTGTCCAAACGGTGGGATCTAAATTCTTTAGGTTTCGCCCTAAACAAAAACCTCAGGAAATTTCGACCCAGACCCTTGATCTTTTTTTTTATGCCACTTAGGTGGCAGACAAGCACACGGCCCACCCGATGGGAAGTGGTTACCGTGGCCTATGGACGTTTGCAACACCAGGGGCGTCACAATCTTGCTACCGACCCTGTAGATACCTTCTAATACCCGTCTTGAAGAACCCCATATTGTAAAACCACGGCAGGAAAACGCTTAGGAAAACCACGGCAGGAAGTTCATTCCACAACCTGAGCGTGCGTGGGATGAAGTTCCTTTCAAAACGCACGGTGCGCACCATTTCCGGTGTGTGAGGATGAATTCCCTGTCTATGGCGAGTGGTGTGATGATAGAATGCAGCGGTGGGCATCATGTCAAACAATTCATCTGAGCACAAACCATTGTATAGGCGATAGAACACACACAGCGCGGCAAAGTCCCTTCTGAGGCTGAGAGGTTCCACATCGCCTGTAAGTATGGGATTGTCGACGAGCCTTAACGCCCGTCTTTGCAATGAGTCCAAGAGGCCAAGCTGGTATGCAGGCGCTCCGGCAAAAAGGTGACAGCAGTACTCCATGTGGGGCCGAATTTGTGCCTTATAAAGCAGAAGTCGTTGCCCCGCAGTGAAGTACTGCTTCGCCCTGTTGAGCACTCCAAGTTTCTTTGAGGCCAGCTTGACCTTGTCCTCCAAATGGTTGCGGAACTGAACGTCGCTTGAGATGTCGACACCTAGGAAATACTCGAAGAGATGGAAAGTGGTGTGCCCAGGAATTGCGGTGCTACAATAAATGGGGTTTTCTTAGCGGTGAATACACATACTTGTGTCTTAGTGGGCTTAAATTGGACTAGGTTAAGTCGACCCCAATCGGATACTCCCGAGAGAGTAGTCTCGATTTCAGAAACAAGTTGTTCGCGTCTCTTCTCCACCTCGAATTGAGGGATATTTGCACAACCCGTGTAACACGTATCCCCGGTACTGTCGTCCGCATAGCAATGAATAGATCCATCAGACAGCATATCATTGATATGCAGCAGAAACAGCGTCGGGGACAACACGGAGCCTTGTGGGACACCAGCGTTTATGTCCATGCGGTCCGAGCAGCTGCCATCGACGACGGCTTGGATACTTCTGTTGGACAAAAAGCTGGCAATCCATTCGCAAAGTCCCTCGGGGAGTCCGTAGCGTGGCAACTTCGAAAGACGACCTCTGTGCCAGACCCGGTCAAAGGCCTTTTCTATATCGAGCCTGACCGCTAGTGCCTCGCCCCGACTCTCGATAGCTTGCGCCCATCGGTTTGTGAGATACACAAGAAGGTCACCAGTGGAGCGACGGTAGCGAAAGCCATACTGTCGGTCGCTCAGTAGGTCGTTTCCCTCAAGGTATCCCAGGAGCTGTGCGTTAATCACACGCTCCATTACCTTCGAGAGAAGGGAGGTTATAGCAATAGGCCTGTAATTGGACGGGTCTGTCCTGTCGCCTTTCTTAGGCACAGGATGCACGAATGCAGTCTTCCACGAGGCTGGGACTTGTCTCGCGGAGTAAGAGAGCGCGAAAAGCCGTGTAAGTACTGGGCACAATTCGGGGGCACAGTGCCTGAGCACCATCGCCGGTATACCATCCGGCCCACTCGACTTCCGAACATCCAGGGACTTGAGTTCCCGCCGAACTAACCGTTGTGTGATTTTAATTTCAGACATGAAAGTACCACAGTGTTGGGGACAATAGGTGGCTCGGCATTCCTGTCGTTCATCGTCGAGTTTGACGCAAAGAGATTACCTAAAAGATCGGCTTTCTCCTTAGCGCCATGAGCTAGGCTACCGTCGGGTTTTTGCAGCGGCGGAAGGCAGGAATGGCAGAAGTTTCCCTCGGCAGCTTTGGCGAGTGACCAAAATGCTCGACTACCGGATGGGTAACGAGTAAGCCGCTCGCCAATGCCACCGATGAACTCAAACTTCGCCCTGGCAGTAGCTTTCTTACTGGACCTCGAGGCGGCATTCAATTTCCGCTTCACTTCAGCTATGTTAGGATCCTTATTGGCAAGTGCCATGGTCCAAGCCTTATATGCAGATTGCTTGCGGTCTCTAGCTTCTCTGTAAGGCCTATTAAACCACGGCCGTTTGCTCGCTCCTGTTGCGATCCAACGGTTGGGAATATAGCATTCCCGATAGGATCGTTTCAGCGACTGCTGTTGCACAGGAGCTTGGATCCTTTGAAGTGAAGCAAAGCCGCCTCCTATGGAAAGGGCTATGCTCGGTATTTCCCTACGTGATCGCGTCAGAAATGATGATATCTGTAGGAGAACAAAAGTAATCGACGTAGCCCAGCGGATTAGCACGTTGAAGTGGCAGTGGGCGGGACACATAGCGCACAGAACAGATGGCCGATGGAGCAAAAGAGTTCTGGAATGGCGACCGCGTACGGGCAAACGTAGTGTAGGACGTCCAACTGCCAGGTGGAAGGACGACCTCATCAAGGTCGCCGGGAAGCGCTGGATGCGAGCTGCTTTAGATCGGTCATTCTGGAAGTCCATGGGAGAGGCCTATGTTCAGCAGTGGACTGTGTATGGCTGATATGACGATGACGATTGTACATGCGATCAGAATAGTCGTAAAATCGAGGTGAACGTAAGAATAAAGACAATTAACTTGCATTTGAACATAACATAGATCTTACAATCATGTCAAAACACAGCATATTTAGCTGCAGACTGATTTTATTTTCTTTGGATTTTATCAGTTATTATAATTATCAGTTCTTAAAATACATACATTACTAAATTGCACAAATTTATGGAATTTGTTATATGATATGAAAATAATTAGAAATGTCAATAGAATAAATAACTAAATAGTTTTAATTGGTTTTAATGCTCACAATATGAAATCAGAACATTATTTTTACAAAGTTGATCTCCAAAAAATGGAAAAGAGGCATTCTTCTTCTATTGTGGCGAAGGCGCGTCACCTCTCAAATTGTGTTCTCCCAGTGTGGATGGCGTTCTCGGAAGTGCACATGAGATTCTACGGTGTAAATGGTTATGGGCTTGTAGCACACGTTAACAGGTGGGCCAGTGTGCACATCACTTAAAAACCCCACCTAGCCCGGTTTTCTTTGCTTCGGCCAACCTGTGTCCGAAGTCTGTTCAAAGACTTCCATCTGATCTAAGGCAGATCACGTCCTGGAGGATATCTTTCAGGGTTCTCTAACAGCGGGACAAAAGGGGACCTGCGCTCTCCAGTGGTGCATTCTGGTTTGGGATAGGGGCAACACACGCCCAGAAGGTCCTGCGGCTGCTCAGTCTTTGTGGCACCTGAATCTGGGATGTCGCTGATATAACTTCAGCTTGACCCTCTGCCCGGACGACGCCACGCATCTGCGGGTATTGGGAAGGTTTGACGCCAGGTACTCTACCGGAGTCGGCTTAATGAAGCCAGTTATTATCCGGCGAGTTACATTTAGTACTACATTCACTAGCCCACATAGCAGCATAATTAAAACACGTTATTTTTTTTTACCCGACTGTCAAGTAGGGTTATGTTTTTCGTGCGTATCTTGTATGTTATTTTTTTACCGTGAGGGAAATGTCTTCATGGATGCTATGCCGAACTCCTACCGACTAAAAACCCTCACGTACTGCCTAATAGCCTATGGTTGGTAGCCGCAGGTAAGCCCTCGGATGTCCCAGAACTACCAACAGACCTACGGCTACGGCCTTGCTTAGGAGGTGGCGCGTGAATCCCTCACGTCACGCTGCCGTCATGGGCTTGCTTCTGTAAGGACGGTGAGCAGCGCACTCACCGTCCTCAGGACTTATGGTCTTCGGCGCCGCCGACGCCGGAACACGGGTGGGAGAGTTCTCTCCCGCTCCTGCCCCGCCGCCTCCTTCACGAGCATGACCTGCTCTCAAATAGAGACAGCGCCATACCACTTACTCCCGCTGGAGACCATGGTCTCGAGCGCCACATTGGTGGCCGTCAGGGTTTCCGCCCATACGGGGGCCCCGTAAAGGACCATACTTCGCACGATCCCTATCTTGTATGTTTGTATGTTTGTTTGTAATATTCTTAATTACCTCATACCTTCTGAACCATAGTCCGGATTTCAATGATTCATCTCTCAAATGAAAGGTATTTATTACCCAAGTGTTCTTGGGTACATAAAATATTAAGAAAAGCTATATGTTAGGTTTCTGACGCCAAAATGTATGTGGTAAAATAAATTTCTTAATTCAAATTTATCAAGTGGGGTATCAAAATGAAGGCAATTAGACGATTACAAAAATAAATTATATCATGACTAAAAAGTACAATAAAATAAAATAAATGATTAAAAACAAAAACCAGACTGGTGCTAAAAAGAACGAAACAAGCTTTATAGCAGACAGTACCCACTTGCAAATCTCAAACCAGATGAAAATTTATGGGTACCGCCTGTTATAAAGCTTGTTTCGATCTTTTTTCCTTTATATCTTCTCATTAGACTTTTTGTACGGGTTTTGATCAACATAATATGTTTTTTTTAATTCAGTCAACCAATTGACCGTACCCCAGTTTTTTATTTGTGTCTAAACCCCACCGATAGCACCACACCAGGGCTAGCGATGACGTATTTGGCGAAGTCGGAATGGAACCGACTAAAATCACACAACGTTCCGTCACGTTACCTATTGTTACTATTATCTATTCTGTGCTATTGTGTATGAGGGGAGGGGGGATTGTAGCAGGTTGTTCTGGGTAGGATAGGGAGAAGGAGGTATTGGTTGAAGACGTTCATCAGAACAATCGCCGTGGTGGTGTGGCAGTGGTAAAATATAGCTTTTGTGGTAACGTCTCGATTCGATTAAGTACCTTAAAGACTCCTAATAGACGACGCTGAAATCTTTTTGATTGAGTCTATGTAAATTTAAATACAAACCATCCCAGTGATGAGAACAGTATGTCACAACGAGCGAACCTGCCTCTTATGAAATATGACGCAGGTTCGCCCGTCGCTGCTTCGGTCGTTGCTCCGGTGTGAAAAATCTTCTGACTTTTAAACAGGACTCTGAATTTTCGTAAAGCTCTTTCTTACAACACAAGGTTATTATGGCTGTGCTTTGGGGGTCCCACCAAGATCTTTGGGACCCAAGCCAACCTCATCTGCAAGTCGGTGCACCTGCTGAAAAACGAACGAGGCTCTGGCGCTGGCTTTCCTTTCGAGGTTGGGGGGTTGGGGGGCAGTTACCCCTGGAAAGGCCAAAACTACGCCAAACATCAAATGAATAAAAAGGTAAGGGATTGCGCAAGGAACAGGGCGCCGCCGCAAAACCAGGCAGGAGAGTCGCCCGCCTCTTGTGACAAGTAGGCGAGGGCTACCGTACCTGAGCCGGGCACAGCTTAAGAGGATGGGCAAAAATCGCAATCCCCGAAAACTCCACTTCACAACGTGAAACATCGGTACGCTGACTGGTCGTGCGAGGGAGTTAGGCGACGTACTCTCCAGGCGGAGGGTGGCTGTGACGTTCCTGCAGGAGACTCGGTGGAGTGTGTAACGGACTGCAGTTGGTAAGTGGAAGTAGTTCACAATTAGATGGGTAGATGGAGCTAAAATTCAAAATTCAAAAAAATGGGTGTGGTATTTAAGAGGGATGTTAGATGGCGCTGCGATTGAGCCATTTCCTTTATTGTAAATAATTAAATTCCATGTTTGTCTTATTGGTAGCGAAATAACGTAAGATTATCCGTAAAAAAAAAATTGAAATAAGATTTAACATCAACTGCTACTGATCCTGCGGTTGATGTAACCAGGAATCTCTATCGGCTGCATTTTCTGTGATATTGCACTAGTCGCGAATTCTAAATATTAGTATACGAATAATTAACTGGAAAATTAGTTAGACATTATCTTGGATTATTCTTATTCCAATCATATGAATTAAGGAGTTTTTATAAAAAAGGAGCAAACTCGCTGAGGCGGCTTGCCGGAAATAGCTCACGATTGGATGAAGGATGATGTGTAGTTCTAGAAACGGCGAGGTTAGTTTAGAGAAGGGAGACCTCGCCTTTTAAAAAGATGGGTTTTCTGGAGGCGCGGGCACTTTTTTTCGTCATTCATTCGATCCAGATAGCTAAAAGGGGTACGGCTCGGCGGACTGTCTTTGTAAGTTATATATTTCTATCGTTGTAAAGAAATAGTGTTAAATTCCTTTTGTGAATTATATGAAATTGTTGCCGGTGTTGTGTAATAAACGAATTACTAGCTATCTTCGTTTAACGCGAACAGTTTAGAGTTTTTCCAATGTACCGCCGAGAGTTTTATAATTCTGTAAAAATTATAAATTGTCGAAATTTGTTGTAAACCTTGGGGTGTGGGGTAGTTCTCGCGTCGAATATTGGGATGGGTCGCGATCGGAGCAGGACCTGGGGCCTTTGCGAAAATGAAGACACCTTACATTGGGCAGGGATAGTACGTGTAAATGTATGCGTATTATTACTGTCTTGTGCTGTTGAGTCTGGCAGTGCATTCGTAAAGTCCTTACGGTCGTTTTATCATCTTTATTATGTTGAAATTGTTGAAATTAATTGTAAATCTTGATTTTGTGTGTGGTTGGGCGTGATACGTACAAGGGTGCGCGATTAAGATTTGTTACGACTAGGGCGTGGGGTAGGCTAGTTCTCGCGTCGAATATTGGGATGGGTCGCGATCGGAGCAGGACTTAGGGCCTTTACGAAAATGAAGACACCTTACATTGGGCAGGGATAGTACGTGTAAATGTATGCGTATTATTACTGTCTTGTGCTGTTGAGTCTGGCAGTGCATTCGTAAAGTCATTGCTGTCGTTTTATCATCTTTTGTTATGTTAGTAGTTGAGGGTAGCACTGCGGTGTTTTAGCTAGTTCTCCCGTAGGAAACCCATGGCGATGTGCCTGGTTATGGAGGGATACCTAACGGTGGCAACAACTCCATATTTATCTGAATAGCTAGGGGCCGGTAACCTTTGAAGCGGGCGGCATTCCGATTTTACCTGTGGAAACGGGATCGGAAAAGCTTCCTGAATGTGGGTGACTGTTTGTTCTGTGATGGGTAGGTACCGTCGAAGTGGAACCGTCCAATTGGGCCTGGATCAGAACTTACAGAGCTCGCAGTTCAGTCTTATATATCTATTTATATATACACTAACTATTATCTCGTTAGGGTTTCAGTTCACATCCCTGAGCTTCGGCTCGTGGACTGGAGCAAGCACACAGTTATGAGGATAGGCCAGTCAAGCCTAACTAGCTTGCACCCATAGCAGAGCAGGAGTGTTGATGGAATACCATCAATACATGATAGGCTCACAACACACCACACGTTTAAATGTAAATAAGGTGACGTTACACCTAGTTTTGGTTGAACAGAAGTTCTAAGTTGGGGGTAGAGTAGGCACTCACACAATGGGAATAGGTTAGGAAGTGTATTAGTAAGGACTAGTATTGTAACGGTTCTGAGCTAATCGGGCCTTTGCTTGGTGATGTGACATATCATTCCTTGGTGATGCTTGTGATTGATTTAGTTAAGGTTTTTCGTGCGCTAATGCCGTGGTGGAATCGTGATTTGAGTAAATTGTATACGAGCTATCGTGTTGTATATTTTAGTAGGCGTTCGTTGTATTCGGATTAGACCTATAAGCGAGCCGTCGTTGGACCGCGTTGCTAATGTTCTACTTGCCTAGCAACTGACTTAGTATGGTCTCAATGAAACTTGGATTGGTGGCATAACATATTTTAAATCCACCCACATCATAATTAATCAAATTCGTAATGGAAATTATTCCGAAATGAGAAGTTTGTTTGACTGATCTACCAATTGACTTTGAATAAAATACTATGCTATAAATAATATTTATTACTCGGAGCGTCGTAGCCGAGGAATCATTTTGGCGAGGTACATCTAGCTCACCTTAGCAGAGCGCTTTCCTAATTTGGAACTTGTATCGAACCTTAATTGATTTGGGCAATTGACCCTAGATATGGCTGTCTTCTACACCAGGGACACTATATCGATCTCGTTTATGCACGTGACAAGTATGAGTCAGTTCTGACATGTTAAAGATCCTATTTTGGACACAGAATCTCATTTGATGGATTGGTCATCAGACCGCGCTACGACATGAAACTATTCATTGAATCTGTACTAGTCATACTATGTTTTGACAATATTGTGAAAGAAATAATCTTATTTTGAATTAGAATTAATTGGCAATGCCCTTTCTAATTCAAGTCTAATTAGACGTATACATTTGTCTGGATTCAGATATTGGGGGAGGGAAAATGCGAGTCGGCTATCCTACTCTCTAAAGGCGCGTAAGTTCCAGTTGGGGCTACGTGATTACAAAAGGATAGAGGGGGGATATTTAAAGTTGGTAGTATCCCACTGCACACGGCGATTGGTGGAGCCTGTGCCAACGGGGAAACAAAAACTAACAATTCAAAGTATATGCCAACGGGGAAACAAAAACTAACAATTCAAAGTATATGTCAACGGGGAAACAAAAACTAACAATTCAAAGTATATGTCAACGGGGAAACAAAAACTAACAATTCAAAGTATATGTCAACGGGGAAACAAAAACTAACAATTCAAAGTATATGTCAACGGGGAAACAAAAACTAACAATTCAAAGTATATGTCAACGGGGAAACAAAAACTAACAATTCAAAGTATATGTCAACGGGGAAACAAAAACTAACAAATTCAAAGTATGTGTCAACGGGGAAACAAAAACTAACAAATTCAAAGTATATGCCTATGGGGAGCAAAAGTTATTCGGGTTGTTTGCCACAGTAGTAGTGATTAGGGCAGTGTTAGGCTTGCAACACTAAGTCGACAATGTAAAAGGTTAGATCAATAAAGTTATTCGGGTTGTTTGCCACAGTAGTAGTGATTAGGGCAGTGTTAGGCTTGCAACACTAAGTCGACAATGTAAAAGGTTAGATCAATAAAGTTATTCGGATTGTTTGCCACAGTAGTAGTAATTAGGGCAGTGTTAGGCTTGCAACACTAAGTCGACAATGTAAAAGGTTAGATCAATAAAGTTATTCGGGTTGTTTGCCACAGTAGTAGTGATTAGGGCAGTGTTAGGCTTGCAACACTAAGTCGACAATGTAAAAGGTTAGATCAATAAAGTTATTCGGATTGTTTGCCACAGTAGTAGTAATTAGGGCAGTGTTAGGATCTAGTACGGTTGTAGGTTGCTTGTGAGAAAATTATTTGTGAGAGACTCATTCATTGAGAAATTGTTGTACCTTAACATAAATCAGTTAAAGTAAGTGGGGGTAGAATTAAGTAATTGTATAGTAATGTTTCATTATATAAATACCAGCATTCCTTGAACTCTATAGGATCCGGGATATGCGGGCTCATCTAGGGTCTCCTCTGACCATTATACGATCATTGGCCAAAGTAGAATTAACAATATAGACGATTTATTTAGTGTGGTGAAATGCCGCGGGTATGACCACCGCTTTATTACGTATTGGTGCTGTGACGCAGTATCACGGTACAATTTGCTGCCGCTGACCAGGATTACTATGGTTAAGGCAGTGTTTATTACAATTTGGTCCCGCGTGACCAGGATATTACATCTTGGTGACGTGATCTAGGACCGGGGTGATTACAATTTGGGGCCGTAAGCCAGGATTACACGTTAAAATTTGATGACGTGGATCAAGACTACACACTACAAGTTAATGCCTGGTGGCCAGGACGACACCACAATTTGGTGTCGGTAACCAGGATGGTAACATTTTGTCTGCCCGGGGATAGGTTGGAAGGTCAGGCGCCAGTACGATTTGGAGCCGAGACCTGAGATCAGAGTCTGGGACAATTTCGTTGCAGTGTTCGGGATAGACACTATATTCTGACCATCGGTCGTTGGCATTGTGTTTGTTTGTTGTGGGTTAGTTGAGGGTAGGAGTACGGTATGTTGCATACCGTACAATTTGTTGCTGTATTATAGGTAAGGGTCTCTAGGAAATTATGCTGGGGTGAATTTAGTGTAAAATGAAAAATGGTGAGAATAATAAACAATGGGGGGTCGTAAAGTCTGGGTTAGGATGTTATCAGTCGAATTGTTGGGGGGTCGATATTAAGTATCTTATAGACTTGAGTAGGTCGAACTCGGGAGAAACATTTATTGAATTGAAATACCTACACATATCGTTGGAGTGCAACATTGTATGACAGTGAGGCATCCCAACCAACAGTTAACACTATAATGTATTATTTGTTAACTTATCGTGTATATATAGTTCCGGTTATGAGCCGTGAGTCTTAGCTGAAAGTGGTGTTCAAATTTATAAGTTAAAAGGGAGTTTATAGTGATTGTATTGACGAATCGTTACGTGTAGTGTTCTTTGAGTGTTCGATCAGTGATAAATATAGTATGGATAAGCCGAGCAGGAAAAGGCGGGCGCCTGCCCGTTATGGGGAAAACAGGACAAGTGAGCAAGGGACGACTAGTCCTGTAAGGCAAACTACGACGCCCAATGAACCTGTACCTACCACATCTAGGCGTGTGAGACGGACAATTGAAGCTAGAAGGAGACCGGAGGGGAGAAGTGTGAATGTGAACACTTCTTTAGCAAACCTTCGGTATAGGAAGTTGAATCGTACTATAGAAGATTTAGCTGCGAAATTGGAGACGTTAAGGGCTGAGATGAGTGAGGCAAGAGCTTCCCCAGCAGACAGAAGCGGAAGTAGTCGCGAATGGGGGGCAGTGCCCACAGAAGCGTTGTCTGTGGTTAGGGAACAGGCTAATCCGGAATTGAATCAACAACTACATACAGACTCTCCTAGATTAAGGGAAAATGGGGAACCCTCGATCTCCGTGGAGTGTGTCAACTCGGAGTTACCTAGAAACATAAACTACCATGTGAGAAATGTAACGTTCGAGAAGCCCAAGTTCGGAGACAAAGTCGATGTGCATCCGGTGACGTTTTTGGAAGACCTAACAACATATTTGGGAAAGGTCGGTCGGGACGGCAATCAATTAGACTTGATACAAGAATGTCTAGTGGGTGAAGCCAGAGAATGGGCAAGAGTTTACAAATGTCGTTGGAGCGTATTGCAAGACTTCAAGGCGGACTTTTTGGCTACCTTCTGGGGAGAAAGCGAACAGAACGAATTACGCCGGTCTATAGTGCATGGAGTTTGGAATAAAGCGGAGTCGCCTACTATGTTAGGCCATTTCCTAAGATTGACCGGGAAGGCTCAGATGCTAACTTATAAGTTTTCCGAGAAACAACTGATTGGGGACATAATTAGGCAGTTTCCGAAGTATGTGCAACAGGGATGGTATACGTCCAAGCTGAATAACATCATTGAAACAGCGGAGTTTTTGAGAGGGATGGACGATATAGCTCGGCAAGAGGCTGTATCAACTCCAACCTCTGGCGGCGAGAAGAGGATACCGGAGAAAAGGGCTAAGGATTCTCGTCAGGACTATCGCAGTTGGCCTAAGCCAAGCAAAACTCGACCGTCTGGTGAGCAGGTGGCAACGGTAGTGCAGAGTGATACATCGGCGTTAGCGTCACCCGCAGGTTTAAACTAGTAGAGGCTGGAAGTTCTGTTCCCGATCTAGCCTCAGTCACAGGGAGCGCAGCGTTAGATATGATGATCAAAATGGGTTGGAATCCAGGGCTAGCTTTAGGTAAGGTAGGAAACGGTATTAGGGCGCCGCTAGTGGCGAAGATGACTACTCGTGGTATACGTGAGGGATTGGGTTTTGGAACAGTAGAACCAAAGAGTCTCTTTATCGATAAACAAATAGTTGATGTGATTAAATTAAATATTGAACAGAAACTTTTGAGACAAGGCGATCCTGTGTCGATAGAGGCGGTATTTGATGAAAGGTCTACAGAACGCGATGAGGGAACCTTTAGTTCAGAAGTAATAGTGCATATTTTTGATCATGAGGTTATAGGATTAGTGGATACTGGTTGTGATATAACCAGCATCTCAGAGGAATTCTGGGATGTACTGAGGTCGGATAGGAGTCGCGAAATACCGTGGATGCCGATTAGACCCTTTAAAATTAAGACAGCTGTGGGTCATAGGAGCGGAGAGATTAAGAAAATAGTTCTATTGCCTTTAAAGCTAGGAGAGTGTGTACAAAATATGGGGTTTGTAGTAGTTCCAGGCCTAGTTAATTCGTTGATTTTAGGATTTGATTGGTTAAAGGGGAATGAAGTAACTATCAACACGGGAAAAATAGATAGAGGTTTAGTTCTGGATCAGGCAGGGCAAAGAGAGGTAATACCGTTTTTAGAGCAAGTAAAGGGAGCCGACCTAAGGGAGAGTGAGGAATTAATATCAGCCATGGATAGTTGTAGCGAGTTTAGTGATCTAGTCTGGACAAGTCTAGAGACCGGAGTTGCTATAGAGACAGAACAGAGGAATAGCTTGCTAAAATTGTTACATAAATATAAGGGTGTGTTCACTTCGCGTTTAGGGAAAGCGAACTGCTATCAGCACGAGATAGTGATGTGTTCAGATGTACCTATTGTTAAGAAAAATTATCCGGTGCCATATGCTTATAGGGGGAGAGTAGAAGAAAAGCTAAGGGAAATGGAAGATTTGGGGATAGTTAGTCGATCTGCAACTCCTTATTGTAGTCCATTGACTTTTACGATTAAGCGAGATGATTCGATTAGAGTGTTATTAGACGCTAGAGAGATAAATAAATATATGGTGGCAGAAACGGAGAAACCACCACTACAGATTGATGTCATGAATTCCTTCCATGGGGCTAACTATATAAGTGTAGTAGATTTGAATAATGCTTATTTCCAAATACCTATTACGCAGAATAGTAAAAAATATACGGGGTTCACCTTCAATGGGAAGTCCTACGTTTATAATGTGTTGCCCCAAGGGTTGAAAACGTCCGTGGGAAGTTTTAGTAGGGCCATGGATATAATATTAGGACATGAGGTCAGGGAATTTTGTGTTAATTATTTAGATGACCTAGCGATAATAACGACAGGGTCATTCACACAACATTTGGAACATTTGGACATAGTCTTAGGTAAATTGCAAAAGGCAGGTTTAACGTGTAATTTAAAGAAATGTGAGTTTTGTTGTAAGGAAGTGAGGATGTTGGGTTACATCATCTCTACTCAGGGATTACACACTGACCCAGATAAGGTTAAAGCTATACAAGAGTTTCCGATACCTAGAAGGATAAAGCATGTGAGGGCATTTTTGGGGTTATGTAATTTTTATAGGAAGTTTATACCTAACTTTAATATTCAAGCGCAACCATTATATAATTTGTTGAAGAAGGGTAAAGGCTGGGGTTGGGGTCAACTCGAACAAAGGGCGTTCGAACAAATTAAAGCTTTGTTCTTAGAAACTATCCAATTGCATCATCCGGATTTTACTAAACCTTTCTATTTGCAAACGGATTGTTCTAAGGTGGGATTAGCAGGGGTTTTATATCAGGTAGGCGATGATGATCAGCAGAGGGTGCTGGGGTTTTATAGTAAGGCATTAAGGGGGGCTCAATTAAATTGGACAGTGACTGAACAGGAGTTCTATTCAGTAATCTGTTGTTTAGAGAAATTCGAAACGTATTTGAGGGGAGCTAGGGTAGTTATTAGGACGGATCATAAGGCTTTGGCATTTGTCAAGACGTGGAGGTTATATAACGCTAAGGTAACTCGGTGGATTAACTATTTAGAGAATTTTCAGTATGAAATACAACATATTAAAGGGAGAGATAATGTGGTCGCGGACGTATTGTCGCGCTATCCTCCTAAAGGGGAACTTTTGCAGGAAGAAAAGGTTAGGTCACCGAGCATCCTATATATGGAAGCGCAACGAAATAAAGAATTACTGAACCAATTAAAACTACTACCTGAATTACAAAGGGCTGATGTAGAGATAAGTAGGTTAATTAATCAGATAAGTACGGCCAGCACAAGAGGAGAGTTAGCGGGTTTGGCGAGTAGGTGTAGATTGATTAATGACGTTTTGTATATAGATAAGGGGGGTGAAAAGGGACAAGTCATTTTCTTACCAAATGTCCTTAGGGAAGGATTAGTTAGGCAAGTACATCTCGAAATGGGTCATCAGGGAGGTTACAAGGTGATAAAGTATATAAGGGATCGGTTTTATTGGAAAGGATTAACTAAGAGTGTGAAACGTTTAGTGAGGACTTGTGACGTATGTCAGTTAACAAAGCATTCTAATTCAAACAAAGTAGGCCCATGCTGTTCAATAATTACAAGAGATATTGGCGATTTAGTGATGGTAGATATATACGGGCCTCTCCCTACGGGTAAATTTGGAATGAATTATATACTCGTTCTACAGGATTCGTTTAGTAAGTTTGTCAAATTTTTTGAGCTTAAGAAGGCAACGGCGGTGGCAGTGTTTAATAAGGCAAAGAGGTTCTTCGACATAATAAAGCCGAAGGCGATAATGTCGGATAATGGGACCCAGTTCACTAGTCGAGTGTGGAAAGAGGGCATGGAAACGTTGGGGGTTAGAGTGGTATACACTACGGTTAGGAACCCACGACCAAATACAGTAGAGCGAGTCAACAGGGAGTTAGGGCGTTTGTTTAGGACATATAATAGCACGAATCACAAAGGATGGGTAAAGACTCTTCCCAAGTTGGAGGAGCTATATAATAACACTTATCATGAAAGCACAGGATTTACCCCTTGTGAGATAATGTACGGAACTTCGACGAGGTTGTCGTTTGACGAGATTATAGGTAGGAGTAATGGAGAGCTAGACGTACAGAAAGTCAGGGAGATAGCGCGTAAGAATCTACAAGAGGCTGGGGAAAAACGGAAGGCGAAGTTTAATGGTAGATATCGGTTGATTGAATATCAGGTCGGCGATTTAGTAAAAATTAGGAAGTTAAATAAATCTAGCGCGAAATTAAAGGTAACCAAGAAGTTTGAGGCGTTGTATGAAGGTCCATACGTAGTGGCGGGAAATCCTTACCAAAATGTGTACATTTTGTTAGACCCCCAAACTAATGAGGTTCGGGGGAAGTTCAATACTATACATCTGTCTAGATATTATACGCAGTAGGCTGGGGCTGGATCGGGAAGAGAAGAGAAGGTTCGTGAACTTAAGCTTGAATTGTTGATTAGATTTTGCAATTACTTTACTTAGTATGTAAGAATTTGTAGATTTAAGTAATGTAGTTAGTTAAGTAGAACTAGTAAGTAGGATTGATTTAAAATTATATTCAATTAATAATTTAGATCTGGTCTGAGGATAAATATATAAAAAAAAAAAAAATGTGATCAATAAATTTGGTGGATAGGGTGAAGCCCATCTGATAGTATGAGCAGTAGTCCATCATGTGAATGAGTTGATCATAGTAATTTTCACTTAGTTTCACATTAGTCACTTTCACCCTAAATTGTTAACGAAATATGTTCTCATCCCGTCAGATGGTGGGGAGCAGGGTGGCTTTACCAAAAAAAAAAAAAAAAAAAAAAAAAAAAAAAAAAAAAAAAAAAAAAAAAAAAAAATTTAATTAAATATCACAAAAGGAAAAAATTGTAGTAAGGTTCGTTATAGTTCGACTTTAAGACTTAATCAAAATTTATCAATTTGCCACGCGTGGTGTGCAATAGAGGGGGATACTGAAATCCGCTTTTCCTTGCAAAAGCTGGAGCATTCCTAAAATTACGAAACAACAACCATGCGTTTGTATCGGGTGCTGATTGGTTGGTAGTCTGAATGACCATGGAAGTTGGTTATGTTAGAGCGAAAGGAATATTCACGTTAAGGAATGGTCATGGAAAGGTTGTATGTTGAATGAGTACTTGTTTAAATTCAGTATGAAGGGCCTTCCCAACCAGCACTATGGGGAGTAGAATCGCGAGGCTTGGTTATAGTCTAGTCATTCTGCATGCACCTCAATCGGAATTATGAAGGATTGCTAAGAGTTAGGATAATAGACGGGCTCGAGATTGATGAATCCGAGGTCTAAGCATACCGTTAAGGTACCTTCACACTTCCTCAACTATACAGTTAGGTTATAACGAGCTACACTGTACATGCGCCATTTTCGGGGCAGATGCTTTTGGGTTTCGAGCCAAGTGGGGTGGACCGTTTGCACCTACTATGTTTGACGGCTGTTAAGGGGTGACTTTATTATTGGGGGATGGGGTAATTGGTTGTGGAAGAACGTAAGATAGGTTCGCTCCACAAACTTTTACTCTGAGTCGCTAGGACTGAGCTTGCCTCACAACCAGGCTTTCCTTGCTTTAGACTGTCATGTCCTGGTTCGAGGAGATAGTTTGTGTTGCGGGACTACTATCAAGCTTGGTATCGGGACTGAGAAGTGGTTTGTCTTGATATGGTTAAACTACACAGACACTTAATGTGTGGGATGACTGGATTCTAGCTAAGCGGGAAATATACAAAAAAAAAGGGGGCCTGTGGGTAAAGAAGTATCTTCACCTCGATTTGCAGCCCGTGTGAGGTTTAAATCAGGTTGTCTTTTATTGTTCTGTATTAAAATTAGTAGAATCTTTATTCCGGTCATAAAAAAAAAAAAAGAATGTACCTTCATAAAGATTCGGGGGTCGGGATGTAACGGACTGCAGTTGGTAAGTGGAAGTAGTTCACAATTAGATGGGTAGATGGAGCTAAAATTCAAAATTCAAAAAAATGGGTGTGGTATTTAAGAGGGATGTTAGATGGCGCTGCGATTGAGCCATTTCCTTTATTGTAAATAATTAAATTCCATGTTTGTCTTATTGGTAGCGAAATAACGTAAGATTATCCGTAAAAAAAAAATTGAAATAAGATTTAACATCAACTGCTACTGATCCTGCGGTTGATGTAACCAGGAATCTCTATCGGCTGCATTTTCTGTGATATTGCACTAGTCGCGAATTCTAAATATTAGTATACGAATAATTAACTGGAAAATTAGTTAGACATTATCTTGGATTATTCTTATTCCAATCATATGAATTAAGGAGTTTTTATAAAAAAGGAGCAAACTCGCTGAGGCGGCTTGCCGGAAATAGCTCACGATTGGATGAAGGATGATGTGTAGTTCTAGAAACGGCGAGGTTAGTTTAGAGAAGGGAGACCTCGCCTTTTAAAAAGATGGGTTTTCTGGAGGCGCGGGCACTTTTTTTCGTCATTCATTCGATCCAGATAGCTAAAAGGGGTACGGCTCGGCGGACTGTCTTTGTAAGTTATATATTTCTATCGTTGTAAAGAAATAGTGTTAAATTCCTTTTGTGAATTATATGAAATTGTTGCCGGTGTTGTGTAATAAACGAATTACTAGCTATCTTCGTTTAACGCGAACAGTTTAGAGTTTTTCCAATGTACCGCCGAGAGTTTTATAATTCTGTAAAAATTATAAATTGTCGAAATTTGTTGTAAACCTTGGGGTGTGGGGTAGTTCTCGCGTCGAATATTGGGATGGGTCGCGATCGGAGCAGGACCTGGGGCCTTTGCGAAAATGAAGACACCTTACATTGGGCAGGGATAGTACGTGTAAATGTATGCGTATTATTACTGTCTTGTGCTGTTGAGTCTGGCAGTGCATTCGTAAAGTCCTTACGGTCGTTTTATCATCTTTATTATGTTGAAATTGTTGAAATTAATTGTAAATCTTGATTTTGTGTGTGGTTGGGCGTGATACGTACAAGGGTGCGCGATTAAGATTTGTTACGACTAGGGCGTGGGGTAGGCTAGTTCTCGCGTCGAATATTGGGATGGGTCGCGATCGGAGCAGGACTTAGGGCCTTTACGAAAATGAAGACACCTTACATTGGGCAGGGATAGTACGTGTAAATGTATGCGTATTATTACTGTCTTGTGCTGTTGAGTCTGGCAGTGCATTCGTAAAGTCATTGCTGTCGTTTTATCATCTTTTGTTATGTTAGTAGTTGAGGGTAGCACTGCGGTGTTTTAGCTAGTTCTCCCGTAGGAAACCCATGGCGATGTGCCTGGTTATGGAGGGATACCTAACGGTGGCAACAACTCCATATTTATCTGAATAGCTAGGGGCCGGTAACCTTTGAAGCGGGCGGCATTCCGATTTTACCTGTGGAAACGGGATCGGAAAAGCTTCCTGAATGTGGGTGACTGTTTGTTCTGTGATGGGTAGGTACCGTCGAAGTGGAACCGTCCAATTGGGCCTGGATCAGAACTTACAGAGCTCGCAGTTCAGTCTTATATATCTATTTATATATACACTAACTATTATCTCGTTAGGGTTTCAGTTCACATCCCTGAGCTTCGGCTCGTGGACTGGAGCAAGCACACAGTTATGAGGATAGGCCAGTCAAGCCTAACTAGCTTGCACCCATAGCAGAGCAGGAGTGTTGATGGAATACCATCAATACATGATAGGCTCACAACACACCACACGTTTAAATGTAAATAAGGTGACGTTACACCTAGTTTTGGTTGAACAGAAGTTCTAAGTTGGGGGTAGAGTAGGCACTCACACAATGGGAATAGGTTAGGAAGTGTATTAGTAAGGACTAGTATTGTAACGGTTCTGAGCTAATCGGGCCTTTGCTTGGTGATGTGACATATCATTCCTTGGTGATGCTTGTGATTGATTTAGTTAAGGTTTTTCGTGCGCTAATGCCGTGGTGGAATCGTGATTTGAGTAAATTGTATACGAGCTATCGTGTTGTATATTTTAGTAGGCGTTCGTTGTATTCGGATTAGACCTATAAGCGAGCCGTCGTTGGACCGCGTTGCTAATGTTCTACTTGCCTAGCAACTGACTTAGTATGGTCTCAATGAAACTTGGATTGGTGGCATAACATATTTTAAATCCACCCACATCATAATTAATCAAATTCGTAATGGAAATTATTCCGAAATGAGAAGTTTGTTTGACTGATCTACCAATTGACTTTGAATAAAATACTATGCTATAAATAATATTTATTACTCGGAGCGTCGTAGCCGAGGAATCATTTTGGCGAGGTACATCTAGCTCACCTTAGCAGAGCGCTTTCCTAATTTGGAACTTGTATCGAACCTTAATTGATTTGGGCAATTGACCCTAGATATGGCTGTCTTCTACACCAGGGACACTATATCGATCTCGTTTATGCACGTGACAAGTATGAGTCAGTTCTGACATGTTAAAGATCCTATTTTGGACACAGAATCTCATTTGATGGATTGGTCATCAGACCGCGCTACGACATGAAACTATTCATTGAATCTGTACTAGTCATACTATGTTTTGACAATATTGTGAAAGAAATAATCTTATTTTGAATTAGAATTAATTGGCAATGCCCTTTCTAATTCAAGTCTAATTAGACGTATACATTTGTCTGGATTCAGATATTGGGGGAGGGAAAATGCGAGTCGGCTATCCTACTCTCTAAAGGCGCGTAAGTTCCAGTTGGGGCTACGTGCTTACAAAAGGATAGAGGGGGGATATTTAAAGTTGGTAGTATCCCACTGCACACGGCGATTGGTGGAGCCTGTGCCAACGGGGAAACAAAAACTAACAATTCAAAGTATATGCCAACGGGGAAACAAAAACTAACAATTCAAAGTATATGTCAACGGGGAAACAAAAACTAACAATTCAAAGTATATGTCAACGGGGAAACAAAAACTAACAATTCAAAGTATATGTCAACGGGGAAACAAAAACTAACAATTCAAAGTATATGTCAACGGGGAAACAAAAACTAACAATTCAAAGTATATGTCAACGGGGAAACAAAAACTAACAATTCAAAGTATATGTCAACGGGGAAACAAAAACTAACAAATTCAAAGTATGTGTCAACGGGGAAACAAAAACTAACAAATTCAAAGTATATGCCTATGGGGAGCAAAAGTTATTCGGGTTGTTTGCCACAGTAGTAGTGATTAGGGCAGTGTTAGGCTTGCAACACTAAGTCGACAATGTAAAAGGTTAGATCAATAAAGTTATTCGGGTTGTTTGCCACAGTAGTAGTGATTAGGGCAGTGTTAGGCTTGCAACACTAAGTCGACAATGTAAAAGGTTAGATCAATAAAGTTATTCGGATTGTTTGCCACAGTAGTAGTAATTAGGGCAGTGTTAGGCTTGCAACACTAAGTCGACAATGTAAAAGGTTAGATCAATAAAGTTATTCGGGTTGTTTGCCACAGTAGTAGTGATTAGGGCAGTGTTAGGCTTGCAACACTAAGTCGACAATGTAAAAGGTTAGATCAATAAAGTTATTCGGATTGTTTGCCACAGTAGTAGTAATTAGGGCAGTGTTAGGATCTAGTACGGTTGTAGGTTGCTTGTGAGAAAATTATTTGTGAGAGACTCATTCATTGAGAAATTGTTGTACCTTAACATAAATCAGTTAAAGTAAGTGGGGGTAGAATTAAGTAATTGTATAGTAATGTTTCATTATATAAATACCAGCATTCCTTGAACTCTATAGGATCCGGGATATGCGGGCTCATCTAGGGTCTCCTCTGACCATTATACGATCATTGGCCAAAGTAGAATTAACAATATAGACGATTTATTTAGTGTGGTGAAATGCCGCGGGTATGACCACCGCTTTATTACGTATTGGTGCTGTGACGCAGTATCACGGTACAATTTGCTGCCGCTGACCAGGATTACTATGGTTAAGGCAGTGTTTATTACAATTTGGTCCCGCGTGACCAGGATATTACATCTTGGTGACGTGATCTAGGACCGGGGTGATTACAAGTGGCAGTAGCTCCAAGCTCATTGGGGATGGCTACCAGCTGATGTACACAGGTGCACCTGATGGGCAGGCCATAGTGGGCTTGACACTCTCCGGGGGGCTTCGAGACGACATCTTGAAAGTAAAATGCCATAGCACCCGACTTATGGTCGTAAGGGTGCTTATCGATGGGATTGTTACCCACCTCATAAGTGCCTACGCTCCACAGGCCGGGCTAAGCGAAGCCGAAAAGATCTCGTTCTAGAACCAGCTCGAGAAAGTGCTTAGTGGCATTCCGCTGTCGCAGGGAATTGTTCTGCGTGGTGACCTAAACGGTCATGTAGGTGGGGGGTTGGGGAGTTTGAGAGTGTCCACAGTGGTTTTAGGTACGGCAGCCGTAACCCAGAGGGTGCCGACCTTGCCATCGTGAACACGTATTTCCAAAAGAAACACCTTATCACCTGCGAACACGGGGGGCATGCTACACAGATCGATTTCCTACTTATTAGGAGACACAACATCAGCAAGGTGGCAAATTGCAAAGTCATACTCGGGGAGAGTCTCACTTCGCAACACCGTCTTCTTGTCATGGACCTCTGTGTGAAACCCAAAGGCAATTATGTTGAGCGTGGCCAGTGCAGAATAAGGTGGTGGCTGCTTGATGAAGCCAAGTCCCAGAGTTTCGTCTCAGCCATCGGTGACAAGTGCGCTGATGCTGTAGACGAACCAATACAAGATTACTGGGACAAGATTCAAGCAGCTATTCTTGAGGCGGGAAAGGCCGTGCTCGGTATGTCTAAGGGTGGACGCAAGTGTGACAAGGCCACTTGGTGGTGGAACGACTTATTCCAGAGGGGGATCAAGGTGAAGAAAGCCCTCTTTAAAAAGTGGCAAGCGTCTAAATCTCCTGAAAACCGCGACGCGTATAACGATGCCAAACGCACCACTAGGAAAGCCGTAGCCAGAGCCAAACGAGTGTACTTGCAACCACTGTATCACAAATTGGAATCGTCTGAGGGGCAAAAGCTCATCTATAAGTGGGCGCGTTCCAAGGCTAAAGGGGCGCAGTCTTTATACACGTGCCGCTGTATTAAAGACCCTGGGGGCAACTTGTTATACTAGGAAGGCGCGTTGAAAGAAAGATGGCGCTTATACTTCCACGAGCTGCCGAATAAGCAACATAAAGAGGTACAGCCACCAGACCTCCCTCCAAATAAGGGCCAATGTCACCGATAACGCCTGCAGAAGTCCAGACTGCCATTAGACGCATGAAGAACCGGAAACTGTCGGACCGGACGATGTCCCCATAGAGGCTTGGAAGCCAATGGGTGCCCGTGTTGTGGGCATCCTGACAAACCTTTATAACCGCGTACTCCTCACCAGTAAGATCCCGAACCAGTCGAGAGCGTGTACGCCAGTCTTCAAGGGCCAAGGATTGGTGCAGGAGTGTGGAAGCTACCGTGGTATAAAGATAATGCCTCACACTATGAAGCCTTAGGAACACCAAGGATCCGTACTCAGTCCTTACCTGTTCAGCTTGGTGTTGGACGTTTTGTCGAGCAGCATCAGAAACTCGTATAAGCAGCCTCCATGGTTGCTCTTCTATACTGATGATATTACGCTGATGGACGCGGATAGGAACAGATTGGTGCGACGCGTGAAAGTGTGGAAGGAGGCGCTTGAGAACAGCGGTCTGAAGCTAAATGTGGCGAAGACAGAATACTTGTCGTTAAACTCAACACGGCTCCTTTTACACGGCTGTGAAGCGTGACCGCTGTTGGAGCGACACAAGCAGGAGCTGCGTGTCACGGAGATGAAAATGCTGCGGTGGATGTGCGAAGTCACGCGTAAGGATCGCGTGAGGAACTATCGCAGCCGCGGTAGCCTTCATGTCCGTGACATCGTAAATTAAAATGCAAGAGAGTCGCCTTCGCTGGTGTGGCCACGTCTTGCGTCAACAGCCAGGTTACGTGGGTAGCAAATGCATGACAATGATGCCCCCGCCGGTCCAGGTGGAAGGGGTAGGCCCAAAAAGTCCTGGCTTGACGTTGTGCAGGGTGAAATGCGTGCAAATGGTCTCACTACCATGGACGCCTAAGATCGTGCTAAGTGGAAGAGGAAAAATCAGAAGGCGGACCCCGAGCTCCGAGGGCTTCTTGGCCTCGGATGCAATCAGAACAACGTCTAAATGTTGATGATGACGTTATAATGGCCGTATTCTGTAGGGCGGAGGTACTTCCCCAATCGGACTGCTCAATTGAACGGAAATACCGTCATGTCCTACCTCTAATAATTTCAAAACGCTCTCCTAAGTCAAAGTTTCCAAGTCTGTTAGTGTTGTACTGCAGTTGGGAGAAAGAGGAAGGAAGGATATGAAAACGATTAAATAATGAACATGGATAAATGTAGATACATGATTATGTTTAGGTCAAGATAACAAAAGGTTGAATTTTTCAAAGCCCTTTCTCAGCGCTTGCCTAGGTCATAGAAGAAGTCTAAGTCTAATTTCAATATTCCCGGTAGTTTAACCCTGTATGTCATTTTTCATTAGTCAGTACTGAAAGAAAACAGGTACAACGAGCTAACTTACCACAAAAGTATGAGTTCCAAAAGTGAAAAAAATATTTTTCCTTTTTGTAATTTATTTTATTACTTTTTGTGATTATTTTTTCTTCAATATTCATTCATTTCTTCTGACAGAAAATTAGTGATAGGTTCTATGATTGGCGCTATATTATAGGTATGGTATGGTATGGTGTATTCTTGTTATCTTTTAATCTGTATATAACGAAGAAAGAACGAAAGAAAAAGTTTTCACTTCTGCCGGCACTCCCGAAGTGCAACCCATCTTTTTTTTTTAAACTTGACGTTTTGTAAGCACCGTTTTAATGGTCTATGCAGAATAAATGATTTTTGACTTTGACTTTGACGTATTTGAAAGTCGGTAATGCATGTCATAAACGTCAAATCCCATACATTCGTCATTCTACTCCATCAAACGCCGGGTCAACGAATTGACACTTGTCTAGAGGGGCTGATGAAATTATACGCAATAAAGCATCATGCAGCATGTTATGTTTTTAGCTTCGGTAGCTTACGATTATGGAGAGGTCCAGCCCCCTTAGACTAGTTGTAATTAATGACGATGTGAGGATGAGGATTCGAATCTTGGCCATTATACTAACAACGTGAAATAAGTGGGTTCAACACAATTAATTTTGCTTAGTTGCACTATTTACGGGATTAGTACTTCCGTGTGAAAGTACCTAAGTGAAAAAGTTTTATTTCGAAGATTCATAGATTCTTCTTCTTCTTCCTCCTCCTCCTCCTAGTGTTAATCCCAGTCGCAGTCGAAGCTTTCAGCTCTTCTGGGGTCCGCTTTACCGGCCTAACTGCGCATTTCGATGTTCGAAGATCCTTGATTATGTGAATATATTCGAGTAATAAAATAAATCATCATCATTTATTCTTATTTCATTAGTAATTTTCCTATCGTATATATAAAATATTTAGAATTACAGGAATTCATTAATTTCAGCCGCAAGTAAAACAGATAATTATTACTAATCTTAATTAATTCCATACTTCCTTAGCCAGGTACTATAAAAATAACTGCTGGCACCATTTTATGTATAACTCTCTAGTTTATGACCTCCTGATTATAAGTATTCTATATCCATCTGTCTACAGCACCAACAGTCTCTACTCAGACTCGTACATATATGATTTACGGTTTGTAAACAATCATTAATATTTTATTGCATACTCTTCCGAACTGCCAAAACAAGGACTTTCAGTAATCATATCAAAATATCTACTTATACCCAGTGCTTTATCAGGGCCGCATCGACTCCCGGCAGCACGCAGTGCCAGTGTGCGAAACCCAGGTAGCTCTTTTTTTTAAGACTCGTCATGATTCAATACAAAAACCGATAGATGGGGCGGATAAGCAAACACTACTTTCAGTGTCGCTCTTTGATTTTTTAATCTAATATATAAAATTCTCGTGTCACAGTTTTCGTTGCCATACTCCTCCGAAACGGCTTTACCGATTATCATGAAATTTTGTGGGCATATCGGGTAGGTCTGAGAGTCGGCCAACATCTATTTTTCATACCCCGATTCGCGATAACCGACATCCACGCGGGCGAAGCCGCAGGCGACAGCTAGTTTAAAATATAGTTTTATAAATATAGTGATGATTATAAACTCATGAATAGACGGATTAGATAAAAAGTGAAAATATTGACAACAAAACATGTTCTAGGAGCATTGACGAGCATGCAAATCAAGTGAACTAACTAATTTGTGTACAAAAACAATAAAAGATACATATAATATGTGCTCCAGTATATAATAAAATAGACACGTGAATATATTAGTGGTATCAAAGACAAATTCAATCGTTTTGTTTAAAAAAAAAGACGGGTTGCACTCTGGGAGTGCCGGCAGAAGTGAAAACATTTTATTTTTTCTTTCTTCGTTATATACATAGAAAAAGATAAAAAAGAACATACCATACCATACCTATAATAAAGCGCTAATCATAGAACCTATCACTTATTTTCTGCTAATTTTCTGTCAGAAGAAATTAATAAATTATGAAAAGAAAAAAAAATCTCAAAAAATTATAAATTTCAAAAAGAAAAAATAATCATAAAAAGTAATAAATTACAAAAAGAAAAAACAATCACAAAAAATCCCTGAAGGCCAGGTGGTTTGAACCCGATACTATCTGAAACTATAAAGACTTACAGTCGAAGTGCTTACCGTTTAAGCTACGACGCTATCTATTGTAAATTGCAAAATAGATAGTCTATACCAATGTTGTATGACGTCAGTCGTCGGTTACGGTTCAAAGGTCAACTAATCCTGACGCTTCCTTAACATTTTACACCCATCCAACGCCGCTAAAGAAGTTTTCACTTCAAAAACCGTTTTTTTATTCAAATTTGGTTGTCTCTAGTGGTGTTACTAGAGACAACCAAATTTGAATAAAAAAACGTTTTTTTTTTTTAAATTATATATATATATATATATATCATATTCTAATTATAAAACAGTGCACTATTAATAACAACAGACACCTAATGACCTAAACAATCTGCTGATGCACATGAGCGAACATAGTGACATCTATTGTTCATGAAGTCAAATATCAAAGTTGTATATGATCAAGTATTTTACGCTTCATCTCGATTTACCTTTGGTCTCGAGGCTTACTGCGCCGCCTTGCGAATACCAAGGTTTTAAATTCAATGTTTTCTCATATTGTTTTTTGAGAATTTGCAAGCTTACATCTGACTAACACAAACTTCATAATTTAATAAACTATAAACTTTTTAGAAAATGGACATATTAAAATTATATTAAAAATTTACAAAAAATGCTGGTAACAACAATCTTTGTATGTGTAGTACATACAAAGATTATTGTTTTATATTACTGGGTGAAGAGGACTTCAAAAGCTTATATTGCTATGTCGATATTGTTCTACATATTCGAAATATTCTGCAAGAAATTAGACATACAAACATAATACTCCAATCTATATAACTCGAGAGTAGAAACATTTAGCAACCTTCTGTGTCTTGATGTTCTGACGTATAAAGATGCGTATCTTTTGTACAGCAATAAATATTTGAGATGCAATTTCACTATTTTTTAAAGAAGTAAAGACGTAGTGAATAAATAATTGTGGGCTGAAGACTATATTTGACGACATATCGGAGATTATAACTTACATAAAATCGTATAATAATGTTACAAATTTAATGTTTACTGCAGGGCTAGCATGGCATGAAGACAAAAAAAGACAGGTTGCACTCCGGGAGTGCCGGCAGAAGTGAAAACTTTTTCTTTCTTTCTTTCTTCGTTATAAACAGAGAAAAAGATAAAAAGAACATAACATACCATACCATACCTATAATATAGCGCCAATCTTAGAATCTATCACTAATTTTCTGTCAGAAGAAATTAATGAATTACAAAAAGAAAAAATAATCACAAAAAGTAATAAATTACAAAAAGAAAAAATAATCACAAAAAGTAATAAATTACAAAAAGAAAAAATAATCACAAGAAGTAATAAATTACAAAAAGAAAAAATAATCACAAAAAGTGTCAGAAGCCCAGGTTCGAACCCGGTACTATCTGAAACTTAATAATCGACAAAATTAACAAAACCTAGCGACGTGCATATTTTATAAGAGTAATAGTGTCTTTTAAAATTATCAGTATTATGCTGTAGAGTATTATAATTGACTAAAGAGTACGCCATATTGAAGAGAAAGAAAGACAATCTGTCATGTAACGTTTTTTTACATGTTTATTTTCTGTTTATTTATTTATTAAGCGTCGCGTCGGAAGCTTAGTGGTTAAGGAGTCTGTCTTACGATCGAGAGGTCCCGGGTTCGAATCCTGGCCATTACACTACCGACGTGAACCCACTCCCAGCACAAGCGATTTAGCTTAGTTAGATGGGTTAGAGAGAATATTAGTAATTTCGATAATTTCGGTTGATAATATTATAAAAAAATGCGTTGTTCAAAGCATTGCATACATAATATAGGGCCATATCTTTAGAAATCCTATAAATTCATATGAATTCACTCTCTGGTAATTCGAACACGTTTATTTGATCCCGCAGCATACGCCGCTGCATTTTGCTGTTGCGTTTGTTATATTTGTAGTTCACTTAGAACGAATAAGCCGCGAGAAATTTTTAATTGTGTATTATGCAATCTTGTCCCCACCTCAATAGTTCGGAGACTAATTTCTCTCTATCATCTGTCAAAATGAGACAAATTATCTCCACTTTACGGCCGCCGTGCTAAGCAAGTGGAGAAATAGTCTCTTGTTTACGTCACAGCGAGGGACATAAGCTATCTCCTTTGACGCCATGTTAGCTACGGGGAGAAACACCTTTGTCCCCTGTCCATTTGACTGAAGCGGTGGAGAGAGATATTTGTCCTGCGCCCTTGCTAGGCCCGCTGGCAAGGAAACAGAGTCCAGTAATGACCTTTTTTCGTGACTCTAAATGCACTGCATCAAAATACAGCCGGACTGGTGGGAAAATCGAACGCTCTAACGATAATAATCAACGAATTGTTAGAAGAAAATAAACAAGTAGAAATTATGTGTATTACAGAACACTATGATGCGAGGTGATGAATATCTACTATACATTGGGGGATTGTGGTCGCAGCACTAGCGGGACCGGTGGGTATTATCGTAGTCTAGTGGGGGGAGGCGCGGGGCGACGCGCCGTACAGGGAGACCTGTAGAAACGGTGGTGCCGCTGGCCGCCCGCGGCATAGTACAGGGGCCCAACCGGGACTAACCGCCTTGGGAGGCTGCCCCACCAGGTCGCGCATAATCCCGATATGGCTCGCCGTGCCGGTTGGTGACCGGAGGGAGCCCGGCGACCATACTCGGGGGGGTACGGGGGCTCTTCCGTTCAGCGTGTCGGCTTTCGCCTTTCCTCACATTCATAGACAAAACCAATCACCCGCGATTTGTCACGCGATGCTGCGACGATAGTCCCCTTTTTTCACGCCTTCCCTTACCTCCTCCTTATGGCAGCGCAAAATAGAACAATGGCCTACACAGCGGCAAGACACTCTCCCACGGGCTCGCTATTTGAGGTGGAGTCCACGAACATCTGTGGGCTTCATACAAACCTCAACGCCGTCCACCAACACCTGGAGACGGCAAAACCAGCACTGCTATTTCTTACGGAGACACAAATACGCCGCCCTGACGACACGACCTACTTGCTCTACCCCGGCTATGTCCTTGAGGAGAATTTCCGTGCAAAAGTTGGGGTGTGCGTGTTTGTTAGGGCGGATGTTTGTTGTCGCCGTTTGCGATGCCTAGAGGACCCATCCTTCCCCACCCTTTGGGTACACATAGACCATGGTTCTACGAGTCAGATCTATGTGTGCCTCTACCGCTCCCATACAGGAGATGCCTAGACAACTCGACTCTTCGAATACCTGAGTCAGGCGGCAGATGATGCGCAGGAGCGGTTTCCGAACGCTGAGCTGGTGTTTTTGGGGGATTTTAACGCCCACCATGAGATCTGGTTGGGTTCCTCTTAAACAACCCATGCGGGAAGAGCCGCCCATGCATTTGTTCTGGCGCATGGCCTGACCCAACTGGTACACGAATTTACTAGAATACCGAAAAGGTCGGACCATGAGCCCTCTCTGCTAGACCTTCTGCTGACGAGTCGCCCGGACCAGTACAGTGTTTCGGTGAGTGCCGCTTTAGGCGAATCCGACCATAGTCTGGTTCGGTCCAAGGTGCCCATTAAAGCGCCACCACGACCCGTGCAGGGGAAACGGCGTCTCTGGCACTACTCTTCAGCGGACTGGGATGGACTGCGTGACTATTTTGCGTCCATCCCATGGGTTGAACGCTGCTTTGAAGGTAAGAACCCATCTGAGGGCGCAACTGCTGTCGCCGGTGAGATCAGTCTGGGCATGGAATATTATATCCCCTACACTGATGTCGCCGGTGCCCGCAGAGCCCGCCCCTGGTTCGGGCGCGAGTGCGCGGAGGCTGTTAATCATAAATAGTCTGCGTATCGCGCTTTGGTGAGGGCGCGCGCTACGTGCGATCCTAACGTGGGCCACTTCAAGGCGGCGTACAACAGAGCCACAAAGGTTTGCAAGAGGGCTTATGTCAGAGCGGATGCCCAGCGCATAGCGCGGCTTGGTCAGGAGCTAGTAGCGCATCCCACGGGCAGCCGCGGCTACTGGCGACTGACCAAAGCCGTGCAAGCCAACTTCTGCCAGCCTTCGCTGCCCCCGCTGCGCAACCACGATGGATCCCTGGCCCATGAATCGCAAGAGAAAGCAAATTTGCTGGCTAATCTCTTTGCGGCCAACTCCCGAATCGATGATTGTGGCATGCAGCCACCGACACTGCCGATCAGTGACCATGCAATGCCTGATATTCGTATCAGGCAACGCGATGTCCATGCAGTGCTGCAGTCACTCGATGTCCGGAAAGCCAGTGGTCCGGACGGTATTCCGGCAGTGGTTCTACAAAAATGTGCAGCGGAGTTGTCTCCAATGCTTGCGCGGATGTACCAGCTGTCCTACAGCTCGGGTACAGTGCCTTCGGCTTGGAAGGAGGCGAATGTACAGCCGATCCCCAAGAAAGGGGGATCGCTCAGACCCAACTAACTATCGACCCATAGCATCACCTCAGTGCTGTGCAAGGTGTTCGAGCACATAATTAACAAACAGCTCATGCGTCACCTTGAAGATCATCCCTAATTAATAGCTTTCGATAGAGTTTGGCACAAATCGCTTCTTTCCAAGCTACCAGCCTTCGGTCTGCCCCCTAGACTATGCAACTGGGTTGCTAGCTTCGTGCAGGATCGCCGTATTCGCGTCCTTTGTGATGGACGCGCCTCGGAGTTCTTGCATGTAAATGCTGGTGTGCCGCAGGGGTCCGTCCTGTCCCCTACTCTCTTTCTTCTGCATATCAATGACATGCTGTCTACCGGCAGCATTCATTGCTATGCAGATGATAGCACCTTGCACGAAAGTTATCATGGACGTCCTGCGGATAAGCAGTCGGATATTGCAGATAAAAGGCAGCTTCTTGTCACTGAGCTTGACCGGATCCTGAACAACATTTACCAATGGGGCTCTGAAAACCTGGTCGAGTTCAATGCCAAGAAGACTCAGGCATGTGCATTCACAGCAAAGGTATCTTCTTTCCTTCCCGTTCCCACTCTTCAGAGCACGCCACGGTATGGATGTTCGCTGCAAACTTAATAACAAAAACTACATCGAGAGTATCATCAAAACAGCCTCGCGTAAACTCGGAGTCTTGAACAGAGTGAGACGATTTTTCACACCGGAGCAGCGGGAAATTCGGTCCTGCGTGGAATACTGCTCGCATCTCTGGGATGGCTCCGCAAAGTACTTATTAGATGCTCTCGAGTTGTCTAGGCAGCGACGTGCGGTCCACATTATTGGGAATCTCGAGGTCACAAGCACCCTTGAACCTTTGCAGATGCGTAGAGATGTTGCATCTTTGGCAGTATTTTACCGTCTCTACCATGGTGAATGATGAGCTCTTCCAATTGGTCCCGCCCTCTCCTTTCCTACATAGGACAACACGAGCAGGGCTTAGATGTCACCCGTATACGGTGCAGAATATTCCTTCAAGAACCAAGCGGTTTGGTGACTCCTTTCTTTGTCGCACCATTAAGACCTGGAACTCCTTGCTAGCTCACGTGTTTCCTTCTTCTTACAGTCCCGGGTCCTTTAAGCGGGGCGTGAAAAAGCATCTGATGAGGCCGTCAAGCTGAGTGCCACCATTGCTAACATAGTACGTGTATGTAATGGTGACCCTCTTTTCTGAGACTTTGCCTTCAGCTTACCATCAGACGAGGTGAAGTCAAATTGACGTGTCCTACATTAAAAAAAAAACATTATACCTAATTATTGTTTGGTGGCTCATTAAAGCAGAGTGATGAATCTCAGGAGAGGCGGCTCTTGTATCCTGGTAAGAAATGGACATGATTGGAAGGAACTTTCGGAAATATCACAAATGTCATCAGCCTCAACATTTTGAATGCTGTGTAGTGGAGCTAATAAAGGATAATATTATGTTTTGATGCGTATATAGAACACCAAACGCTAGCAATATTGTTGAGTTTTTTTAGTAAACTTGACTGTGTTTTGAAATGTCTTTCTAAAAAGAAATACAAAACATTGTAATCGCTGGAGATTTTAATGTAAATATTTTAAAATGTAACAATCAGTCTAGAGAGTTAGAGCACATTCTACTTAATAATAATCTGAAGTTAGCTTTAAACCAAGTAACACGAATTGTTAGTCAAACATGTATAGATAATTTCGCGCATGATTTTATCAAGCCTTGTAAAGCAGAAGTTTTGGATTTTAATCTTTCTGATCATACAGCCTACTTACAGAAATGTCCTGTGAGTAAGGTATGTGCTATTGACAAATATTGTACACTAAAACGCAGTTACAACAAAACAAATTTACAAAAATTTAAATGTTGCTCATGCAATTTAAGTTTTTCCGAAATATATGAAACTGAGAGCCCTACAGTCCGTCAAATCTAAGAAGTACCGTTTGACAGTTCTGACAATTGAATTATAGGGATGGGATGAAAAAATCGATTACTATAATATCCGAACTTTAAGAGATCGATTACTATAATATCCGAATTTTAAGAAATCAATTGTTATAATTAAATAAAAGAAATGTTTAGGATATTTTTTTATTCACTACTAGTACTAGTATCGTCGTCTTCGTCATCATCGTCATTTAAATTAATGACCAGTTGATTGTCCATTACATTATCAAAGTGTACGTCTCTTTCGAAGTCGTCCATTATTATTTTCTTTGTTTTTTGTACTACTTTACTCCAATCTTCCTGTGTAACTTGGGCACATGCTTCCTTTAATAAACCTTCCATTTTCTTGACACTGAAGGGTGGTTTTGTGTTGTGTCTTGCTGCATAACCTGTAAAACAATAATGTAACTATTTGATAGCAGACGAAAACCATTGTTTAAATTATAAATGTTAGAAGTACTCGTGTTATTATTATAATATTATAAAATATTACCTTTAACTTGGGCCCAAATCAGTTCAATGGCATTATATTGGCAATGGTACGGAGGAAGTCGTATGACTTTGTGCCCGTGCTCTTCGGCCAATTGGTCAATTACATATGTCGGTTTTGGTGGTTTATGCAATTTCACTAACGGTAATAATTCAGCTTTTAATAGTGACATGTCGGCATCCACTCCTTTTCTTTGCAGCCATGCCACCAAATCTGCTTTCTTATTGGCTGACGTAGGTGCTTTATCAATTTGCACAGAGTGGTATGGGGCATTATCCATTATAATTGTGCTGTTAGGAGGGATATTCTGTAATAAATTTAAGAACCACTCTCGGAACCTTACTGCGTCCATTTCTTCATGATACTCTTTAGTGCTTTTGGATTGGAAAGCTAATAAAGAGTTTTCCACGAAGCCTGTAGACGCTGACCCAGCATGGCATATTATGAGGCGTCCACCTTTTCCTATCGGCACCTTCGAGCACGAAGCTTCAGAATCATCAGTCCATGTTTTCGGCACAGAATGGTTGGAATTTAGCCAAGTTTCGTCCAAAAATATTACATTATCCCAGTTTATAATTTGTTTAACTTCGCGCAGGAATGTTAGTCGCTGCATAATTATGTCATGTCGCTCCATAACAATTTTTCGTTTGTCAACTTTTTTGTATCTGAAGCCAATTCCTGTTATTACCGTTCTCAACGACTCTATGCTTCCCTTATACAGCCCGGCATCTTTTAAAGTTGCACATAACTTTGCCAATGTTGGAAATTCGCCTCTTGTAAAATACCCGTATATATGGTTTCTAATAGCATGACTATCGAATTCATCGATGCCTGTCACAGGTTTATTTCTTTTTCGTTTTTTTCGGTGTGTGAAGTACGTTACTGTCACTCCCCGAAGGCCCATATTTTTCACTTAATATTTTGCCAACGGTGCGGCTACCAATACCGAGAGCTTCACCGACGCGATCCCGAACTTGTGTAACTGGCAGTAGAAGTCCACCATTTTGAGATTCACGCTCAAAATACTCGTGTAATTTCACCACCAATTCACGAGCCTGGCTGTTCAAAGTACGTCCTCTTTTCGACATTATTAATAAACACTTGCTTAGTTCGGAGTCCAGTATAAATATTGCCAAGGTAAACGGATAAAGAATGATCAGTCCAGAAAAGTAATAGCCAAGTCACAAATTGTAAAACACAAACGAGAAAGCAAGTACGCGCACAGTCAGCTTCCAAGATGGCGAGAGACTGCTGACGCCGAACCGACCGAGCGGACCGCGTGCGCTTGTAGTTGGCAGTGTTGCCAGAAAAAAAAAATTGTAGAGACTTGGACACCTGCGATTTTGCCTATTGACCTAAAAATAATTAAATTAATTTATTTTAGGGTATCTGTGTATTCAGTGCATTATGCGGTCGCGCAGTAACGTCGTTAATTTATAACATCAGGCAACAACATTTTTGTGAATGGGTTCTACATACCTTATTTTTATTAGTTTTAGACGTAGAAATAAGACTTAGAAGAAAAAATTGTAATTGTAAAATCAATGGATGTGCTTGTTAAAAATTTGTTTATTTCTCTGTAATATGCAAACCCATACTATCATACACAAAAATAAATGTAAAAAACACTATCCCTGACTCCATTTACTATTTCGACAGCGTTAGCGCGAGAAACCCCGACTTATTTGGGCGCGAAAATCAAAAATCGACAAATCGCTTTCGACAACTTTTTAAAGAAGCAAATATATTTGATTTATAAATACGTATTTTTGGTGAATGGGTTTTATCTCATATTTTACGATTACATAACTATTTAGTTATGTAATCGTAATATGTGAGATAAATCCCATTCACATGAAAAAATATTTGTTTGGTTGTCAAGTGTAATTTGTAAATAATACATTCGATTTTTCGTATATGTAAACGATTTTTTTGCATACAAGTGTATCCGAAGAGTCGCAACACTACGTGCAGTGACCTAACTACGTAACTTTGTAATGTGGTCAAGAATATAACTATTAGAAATTATTTACTGTGTAAATATGTGTTATTTTGCTTTGTTTGAAAGTTTTCAATTACATTTAGATATTAAGAATTGTACATTTTTAGATACAATAATGAAATCTTTCTAAATTCATGGTTTTATGAAAAAGGTTATCGAAACTGAATAATGTACGTATGAACAAAGTTGTTTCGGTTTGAAAAATATGAAACGTCAAACGGTACCTCTTAGATTTGATGGACTGTAATACAGCCTACAACGTGTTTGTGGAGAGCTTCATGCTCTTCTATGATCTATGTTTTCCAAATTGTATAGTTACTATAAATTTGATAAAAAAAAAGCTAAGGTGGATTTCAAAGGGTTTTAAAATTATAGTAAAAAACAAGACAACTTCTCTGGTCGCTTCAAACAAAATAGAATTAACATAACGCGTTATAAAAATTATTTAAAAATGTATATTATTAACACAAACAACACAAAATAATAATAAAATTAAAACCTCAAATAATAAATCTAAGACGACTTGGTAAATAATTAATCAATCTAAATTTAATATACCTAAAAATTATATTCATAAAATAAAATGCAATAATACCATAGTTATAAACGCAAAACAAATTGCAAATGAATTCAATAATTACTTTGTTTATAAAATACAGCCTACCGCCCTTGCAGATAGTTCAATATCTACCACATCACTGATTCTGAAAAAAAAACTATATTTATGGCGCTCTTTCAAAAGCTCTAAAAGCTATAGCTAGTGAAATATGTGGTCACTTGAGCTACATTCTTAACATGTGTATTTATCAAGACATATTTCCAGATGCCCTGAAAATATCTATAATAAAGCTGATAGGGAAATCATGGAATACTATAATATCACTGACCAATATCACTGATACCTGTTATTGCCAAGATTTTAGAAAAATATATGCATAAAGAATTGTATAACTATTTGGAAAAAATAATATACTTTGTAATGAACAAAAAGGGTTTCGCGAAATAAAAACTATCAATCTGGCAATCTATAAGTTATTGAATGAAGTAATGTTAAAAGTCGATAAAAGAACACCTGTATGTGCAATCTACTGTGATAATATGACGCAAGCATTCGACTATGTTAAACATGATATTCTTCTTAAAAAGCTTGAGGCATATGGTGTAAGAGGTAATGTGTTGGATCTATTGAAATCTTATCTGAATAACAGAAACCAGTACACAGAGATAGCAAGAATAAATACAGTAACTAAACATGAAGAAATACATCAGTCAGAACATAGAAATGTCATTTATGGCGTTCAGGCACAGAATAGATAATATACTAGCGTAGTTCAGGGCAGTGTACTGGGCCCGTTGCTCTTTACACTCCATATAAAAGACTTACCAAAATGTACTCGACATCACATGACATTATTTGCAGATGACAGTACATTGACAATTTCTAATGATAATAATGACGTAATTAAATATAAAACTGACATACGTTATGTAGTTTGACATGTATTATTAAATGGTTGGACATTAACAATTTAAAAATTAACGTACATTAAACTAACATTATGCATTTTAACCAAAGAGTAACTTCACATGGAATAGATATAGAATATCAAAATAATATAATTGAAAATGTTAGCACGACAAAATTTCTTGGGTTAAGAATAAAATTAATGAACATATTAACTGGAAATCACACATAGATCAGCTCTGTAAGAGAATATGTAGTTCTGCCTATGCTTTACATACGCTCTCCAGCATTATTAATAGAGATGCTCTAATAATAACCTATCACTGCAGCTCTGTTACGATACGGAGCTATCTTCTGGGGTAACTCCACAGATAAAGAAGTTGTGTTCAAGGCACAAAAGAGATGCATTAGATCAATGTTTAAATTGAAAACTACAGATAGTTGCAGGGTTTACTTTCAGGACTACAAAATTTTAACACTACCTGGTCTGTATATTTTTAAAGTTGCAATGTTTGTAAAATGTAACCTTCATTTATTTATTTCCGTCCTTGCAAGCAACAGTTTCCCGAAACAGGAGGGATAACACCAAGCTTCGTTTGCACAGGGCAAAGACGGCCCTTTTGCGCAATAGCATTATTTGTATGGCGCCTATAATATTTATTAAATTGTCTAAAGATTGGAAGGAGATGAGTACGCAATGCAACGCATTTAAACTACTATTTAAAAAAACCTTACTGCAAAAAGCATATTACAATGTTAAAGAATTTCTATATGACGAGGATGTGACATGAGATTTTTGTTGACTTTTTACGTATATCTATGCATTGTCATTAGAACTTCATTGCACCATTATTATTATTATTATTTTGACATTTTCTAACATAACTTTAAATTAAAATAATGTAATATTTCAATCGATCACCTTACTTGATATTTTGATTTTGACTCATATGTATTATTTGAATTATTGTTTTTTCTTTTTATATAAACATTAATAACATTTCTACGCCGCCACACACGCGGCTGAACATGTTGGACTTAATTACTAATTTACAATTTGCATGCACATGTATGTATAACACATGTTTAAACAAATAAATATGATTTGAATTTATTTGATTTGACTTGACTATATAACAAATGTTTTGTTATTTACAAGGTATATGTTGCACCTATAGCAGGCATGGTTCGCTCCGCGCGGTACATCCGTTATATACCTACAGCGAAGTATCCGGCCGACCCACAGAACAGAAAAAACTATGGCCGACCGGATTAAAATTAGTCGAGTGTCACGCGCGCGCTTGAGTGAACGCTTGATGTATTATTTTGGTATATGCTCGCGCTCGGCTGGGATTTTATAAAAACATTATTGTTTTCTCTCTTGATCGTACCTACTTAAAGTAGGTAACTACCTAAGAATGGACAAGAAAAGAAAATATGACACGATATTGTGTGGCGTTCGGCTGTTTGAATTTGAATAAAAATATACCGGATTTATCTTTTTTCTCGCTTCCCATAGATACTGAAAGGTAAGTTTGCCAAATTAATAAATCCTAAAATTTTAAGGTACCTACCTACCCATAACCCAACCTACCATTAGTACTTATTTTATAGGTAGACCACGAAGTAGGTAGGTAGTAGGTACCTACCCAGCTAGATTTTTGAATTGGGAGTGTTATTGGATCGGACTGATCGGGGTCAACCACAGAACAGAAAAAACTGGGTCAACGTACTCCGCCGTCACCCGCCTCGCTGTATTTTTCTAGTTTCGAGTGTCCTTGACGTGCATCGCGCGCTGACTATAGGTAGGTAGGTACCTACCACTGACAATACCTACCCTACGTAATTTCTGCAGTTCCGAGTTCCTTCTGTTTAAACTGACTTGTCATTTTTCACATAAGTAGAAAAATAGTAACATGTACATAGCTGGACTGGTAATGAAATATTTAGTCCTTCACAAGAAGGCAACCCTAACAGCGTAAGAAGAGATAAGAGGTACGCGATAGAAAGAGGCGCAAGTTGTAGGTGTATAAAATTATTGGTACTTAATATTGTGCGAGCTGAATTCCACCGTATTGCGTGGAAGCAAGACTTTTTTTCAATTGAAGATTTAATTTAATCTTCTTGCGCATAGATAAATCTTCTTGCGCAGTGATTCTTCTGTACGTTAGTACTATTCATTATTCTGTGCCTATAGTACCTTTTTTCGGATTTCCGCCCGCGGCAGGCATCCCAAGACGGCGTGCGATTTTAATCGTCCAACATAACCACACCCACTGACCAGCGTATCCGAAGTGATCTCTCAAGGCTCCGGTTCCTATCCCCCTTTTGGTATCACGCCTCCAAGTCCCATGGTGGGGTTCTAGCATGGAGACTCGCCACCTGCGGATGACCCTGTTGGCATTTCGGAGATGCTACCCAAAGTCCCATTAGTCGTCGAGCATCAGTCCCAAATATTTCATTTGACATTTGATGCCGAATGAAATCCCTTCCTCTATGAGCCTGAATCCGAGATCCATGATCCGACAGGGCCTCGCGATTTTATGCAGAGCCACCTAGAGAGCCAGCTGCCGGATCTTCTCCACAACTTGCACAAAACGGTCAAAGGCGGGTGTGTAATACCGCACGCCGTCATCCGCATCCAGTCGTATCTGATGCTCCACAGGAGCGGCCCAAAGGCCGTTCCTTGCGGAACAGAGCGATACATCTCACGCTGATCGAAGTCACAGTTAGATAGATGACGACTCTCTTAATTTGATGCACGAGTGCCTCCCTTATACGTAATAACTCCAGGATAAGGCGTTGAACGCGTGGATGCCTCCAAAATCACCTTCGTCAAGCAACACTATGAGCCGGTAGGCTTGTATATTGTACTAACTTACTTATCGATATTAAACTACAAAGAATATGTTGTTGTGTTAAGGAGGGCCACAGACCAAAGTAGCATTGATTGCGCATACAGCAAATACTATTTTGTGCCCTACATTTAGGGTTCTGGTCAGACTTAAAATCTTACATTTATTTGTTTTCAATCGGTTAAGTAGAACTCGGAGGGAGCTACGGACAGAAGTAGTCTTCTGTCCGTAGCTCAATAAAACCATATAGTTAGTTGGGTATTGTTGTAACTAGACCTTCAATTTTATAACTGGCAGCCCATCAGGCTTGTAATGTTTTATAAACAATTACACAACTTTGGATGCAACTGGGAGCAACACAATATAATGATAATAATACTACAGATGCCACCTAGGGGTGTAAAGCTGCGACAATATCTTAACTTTTCCGTAGTCTGGTTAAAGTTTATAAATTCTTTTTTTTTGCTTTGCTTTGGAATTGTAAAAACTTAAATCCAAAATTTCTATGTTGGCTGTACAATTTGATCTAAAATTGGTGCGGTAGTGGTTTTAATTGTAAACGACACTACTGGTAGTATCGCTGGTAGTGCCCTTGCCAGAAAATCGTGTTGCTTCTGTGGATGTTGTTGCTTAAAGTCGAATACAGTATAATTAAGAGGAATAAAGTGAACAGTGATATCTCATTTATTTTACTTACAATAACAAGATGATAAAAAAGTCCTCTAAGAGGAGTGCTGCAGAATCTTTATTTCTAATAAAATTTAGTAAATCAATGATGGTACAAACATTATGTGTCTAATTTTAAAAGTATAATTATTGACTGAGAAAAGTGTGAGAAAGGAGTAGCTGCGTGTTTTATTACCAAAATCTATCATCATGGATTTTTTATTGCGTTTTGAATCTGAAGATTTGGGAACTGGCAATATTGACGATCATTAGCGTTACTTTATAATATTTTATAATGAGGTCACAAAGTAACGCTAGATAAATATTTTGTCAATCGAGTCAACCGCAGTCCACTGCTGAACATAGGCCTCTCCCAATGCACGCCATTGCTCCCGATCCTCCGCCTTCCGCATCCAGTCTGTACCAGCCACTTTTTTCAGGTCATCAGTGCATCTATAATTAAGAGAACGGGAATTAACGCGATCATGATATGTGTGGTAATCTTTGATTGCCTGACGTTTCGACCAGATTACACCGACCGTGGTCAGCCTGTGTGATTATATAATATATCATGGAAGTTACCTTCCGTTTGCCTTCTCGCAGTCTCTATTTTAGGACATGTCTGCTCCAACGGCCATCGGCCCTTCGACAGACGTAGCCAGTCCATTGCCACTTCAGATTGCTTGTCGAGAGCTTTGGTTCTTTGTTGGATGACCTCGTTTCGAATTCTATCCTTCAGAGAAACTCCAAACATAGCTCGCTCCTGAGCCCGCTGCGCGACTTTTAGTTTATGCACTAGCCCTACCGTTAGTGTCCACGTTTCGGCACCATAAGTCATAACAGTTAGGACGCACTGGTCAAAGACCTTTGTTTTCAGGCATTGCGGTAGGGAAGAAGAGAAGATTCTACGTAGTTTGCGAAATGCTTTCCAACCCAGTTGGATCTTTCTGGGTAGTTTTTTGTCAAGGTCAACTTTCTCGAGTCACAAGGGCTCTTCCTAACGAATAGCTATTCTAAGACAAAAACTCACAGCAAGTGGATTTAGCAACGCCGAGACTCTCATAAGGAACGAGATAGACTTTTTCATAACGGACATATTTTATCTCTATGATCAACAAGTTTAATACCAAAAGCGTTCACAGACTTAATCCGAGGCTCTCTAAATATCTACATTAAGGCTAAAATTTTCGAATGATACGGTCTACTCTCCGACCTACGCCGTTCCAGTAGCTCTTGGTTTCATCTGGAACCTCAAATTCGTTTCACAAGGTTGAAAACCACTAACGGCATTGACGAGAAATAGTTTTTTCTGGAGAGCCGTTTTAAGGAACTTCCTTGTAAAATTTAATTTTTGAAAACTTTTTCACCCATGTTTTTATTATATAATGTTATGAATAATCGGTATAGTGACAATTAGCCGAGGTATGGATGTGACAAAAGTGATATTACGACCTTATACCAGTGGTACAAAGGTCGTATGTCATTGTTACAACCATATGCTACTATTTAAAACTAATTAGACAACATGAATAAGGTCGTATGTGTAAGTTACGACAATACGCCACATAGAATTGGACGCGGCATACCATCATACGTCTAAGATAGATAGTCATATCCGGGCATCACACAAAACAAAAACTGCAATTATGCTTATTTAAATCGGCTTACATAAATCTTAACCTACACGTAGCTCTCTTTAAGCTACTAGCTTCTTTTCTAATCTTCGGAACCTCTGTTTGACTCATTGCTTGAAAAATAAAGATTAATTAATAATAAATATTAATATAGTAATAATTATGGTATGAGATTAACTTTATTCTAAGTTATTAATCAACCAAAACGCAAATAAAAAATTGCAGTTTTTGTATTTTGGCATTTAAATGAAATTTGGTTAATGTTTTTAATAGCTTACACACGTCTTAAAACCAAAAAAAAACTTAATAAGTACATGGATTATACCTTGATACTATAATAACTATTATAATCCAATTCTTCAAAATATAACAAATAGTAAGTTATTTGCCTAGACTATTTTAAAGGTTACCTAGGACCTAGCAAAATAGTATTGTGTATTATGACCGTATTTACAGGTAACAAAATTATTCCAGTGAATTTAGTGTAATTTTAGTATTATCGAAAATATGGTGCGCGCGGGCTTCCATACTGTTTCATAATTTCATGTTGTCGATTAAAAACTTAGCCGCAAGTTGTCATTATATTGCACTATTTTGAGGAATAATTTTACTTCTATCTACATTCCGCAAGGGTATGCCTCACCCTCTAAGATGTCAAGCTAGCTCGTTTTGAGTCTATCCCTCTTTCCAAGACCCGGCGGAGTGCCATGGCCAGATATTTTGTTACCCACTTAGCTTGGCGGTAGCCGCAAAACGTGGCTTTGCCAGCAAAGAAGACTTTTTGCGTTTTATCTGCGATCTCACGTATATGAAACCTTCCGCGAGTGTGGAAGTACCTCACGCGATCTTTATGGGTGACTCCGTACATCTGCTGCATCTGCTGCACCAGCTCCTGCTTAGATCACGATTCTCAGCCATGTAGACGGACAGACTTAATGGCCTTGACAAATACTTAACAAATAACTTATATAAATGTAGCTAATGTAATAGGTAAAGAATTAACATAAAAGTAGTGCAAAAGTGCTGAACCCTACAAAATCTGTTGGCTAGTTTAGCAACGTACCATACTTTCTTGCAATAATAATATAATATAAGCATAAAAAAATAGATATCAGGTTTTGTTGAGTTTTTTAAATGTTTTCATTCATTGTTATCATTCTCTAGATAAAATAAATGGGACTTTTGCGCACATGACAATATTTAACTAGTAACAATGACGTTTAGGGCATGTTAAGACCTATACTGGTTTACTATTTGGTTTAATCACCTATCAAAAAAGCTCTAATTCACCCACAGTAATCCAGAGAAAAAGATTAACCGCTTAAGTACCATCTTTTCAAAGCTAGTCGAACTATTCTCTTCCCTATTGAAAACGTGTTAAAGAATATAATTTTAAAGATGAACACGTTAAGAGAAATATCCGAGTTAGATTCATTAAAAGGTACTTTTAACAATGTAATGTCATTACTTAAAATTTTATTTGAGTAATCGTTTAGATTTTCATATATCTGCATTCCTCTTGCTATGAATCCATGTTCCGAAAAAATCAATCAAAATTTGAACTTCAACATAGTCTTTGTAAAATCTATGCATCATCATGCACTCCATCGCAGCACTGCGTGACACCCACTGGTCCCACTGGTGCTGTGACCACCATCCCCCCTGCCCGGTTATGCACTTGCTGACCCCTGAACGCAATCCAACCGAGATTGGATTACTATGGAGGGTTTTTGCAATCGTGCACGATTGTACCCACCCGGCTCATATTAGTGGCAAATTTATGCCATCAAATTTCTACCACCAATTCATTATGTTGTTTTACCGTTATTAGACAAACAAACTGAAGTATTCTGATTCGAAACTGTATACTGACTCTCCTACCACTGGTTGATAATCAAATATCTGAAAGTCAAATTGATTTCTATCTACGTATACAAATTAAGAAGAAAATTGTTATCAATTTGAACACAGATCAATTTGACAGATCGTATTGAATACCACGTTACTAAATTATCGTAACGAAAATCACGCGTATAAGAAACATGATGTTAGTACATTATGACGTCTGAGCCATTTGTGTGGGTGACATAAGTTGTTAAAGTTATAAGAACCTAGATTTTGCTGTGACAGATCGTACTGAATACCACGTTAACACGTTATCAAAATATATATCACGCGTATGAGAAACGTGGCGTTAGTGCATCGGGCCCCTGAATACGGTAAAAAAAAGTCTGCACCTAACTGCTTATAAGGCGCGGGACAAACAGAAAGGACGTAGTATGGAAACGCGTCGTGGACAGGGCGCGGTCGTGGCCCAGCACGGACCAGATAATAGTGTCAGTTTTGCATTCTCTAGTAAGCACCATTAATTAATAATCATTTTCTTTTACGACTGAATGAAATATCGATCAATTCAACATAGAATTCGGTGTCAAGACAAACAGGTAAATGATAGCTAAGTATGATAGGCCACCCCTACCTCATCAAGTCATCATACCTAAATTGATGGCATTTTAGCTGGTCATTTCGTACCTACAACGGCTTGCATAATACCAACAGAACATATATTAATTGATACGTTGTAATATGCTATTTTTCGTCATTAGTAGTGCTTAGAATTTTTTGTTCCAGTGCCATCTACAATGTCTCATAGGAACTATGTATTATTGTTTGGCAATGTAGGTCTCAAACTTCGATCGATATTGTTCTAGTTCTCACCCTCGACCGTTGGATGGCGCTGAGTGTCCCACAGTATATTTATATACTTTGTGGTAGTGTTTATTAATTGTTTCATTTACAATTTAAAAATAGTAAAATAAATGGGATTTATTTCCTCAGGAATTGTGATATATCGGTAAGCATGTCATATTATAATAAATGGATGGTCATAACTCGTCTAGTATTGTCTACGAGACATGAGCAAGTAATGAGTTTGTTTATGATCCTAATTAACCTCACTATGAATTAGCATAATTTTGAAGATTGTTCGTGAATGTTCGATGTATCGGCTATAAATAGACCTGCGCCGATTCTCCCGCTAACTTCTATTTCAATTCTCGATCAGCTGGAAGCTTCACTATAAGTGTGATAAGCTATCTCTGTTTAAATAAAATCTCTGTGTCAATTTCTCAAGTCAATATTGTTTGGTGAAAATCTTGCTCCCAGATACTCTGGTAAGTCTTTATAACTCTGTTTAATGGGACTGATTGCGGCCCTATAGGTGTGGTCACAACTTATGAAAGGTCTGTTTTACACAGGGTTCTATGGTTGGAGCTTGTGAGCCCCTAAAGAGATCAACACTCCCTCAGTGTACCTGCGGCATACTTTGTGGTGCATTGGCTGCCGAGAGCTACTACACGGAGAGGTCTACTGTGAGCAGCGTCCCCGTGACCTTACAGTAATTCCCAATGCCAGTACACTGTCCCTGTGGACCAGCAAATGTGTAACTCAACTGGAAAATCTTAGTAGCTTGTGCTATAAATCGTGTGCCAACTGTGTGTGTTCATCTGCCTGTATCTGTGCCTACTGTCTGTCTATCTATATACCATATACTTCTGTCTCCTGTGTCTGCCTGTCTATCTGTACTCTAGTCTGTCTACTTACCCTCTTACTTATCACTTTCTAAATACTGTCCTGTATTGTAAACTTTTAAATATATGTGTGTACAACCTAATGACCAGCTGTTTTTATTGGAGCCCTAGCTTCCCTGTGCACACACCCATATAGCTCTGTAGAAAAGGCGCCCTGGGAAAGAGTACTCTGCATCAGCCCCTGAGCGAGCCGGTGAGTACCCACCTGAGTTAATCAGAGGTTACAACGTATGTGCTGTAAAATATACTTACTTGGTTGTATTTTATAAATTTTCTCTATAGTGAAATTTTCATAGAAATCGCCTGGATATTTGTTTTTTTTTTGAAAATTAAACGACATTATAAAAATGATAGCTAACACAACTAAGTAGGCGTGTAGGCGCGTATACTTGTAATTTTGAGGTTTCCCTCAATTTCTCCAGGATCTCAGCACTAGATCCGGACTTCTAGAATATGGGACCACTCTGACAGTATACCCTATCCAACGCAGCAATAATACTAAAATCGCATAACAAACATACATAAAAAAATAATTATAGCGGTCGAATTGAAGACCTGCCTTGTTTTTTGAAGTCAGTTAAAAAAGGCCATTGATCATGTTTTCGCGGTTCAATACTTTGTTTTTTCCAGACGGTAGTTAATCAGATAAGATAAGTCTTTATTGTACACGAATATTATCAAAGTATATGTACAGACAACATTATGAAAAATTTAAAAATGGCGGCCCTATCGCGTATGTTACAAGCGATCTCTTCCAGGCAACCTTTGGTTGTTTTAATTGCCTTAAGAAAAATAAGTCACAAAAAATATAATATAATCCAGTAGTACATACTTACATTCAATTTCTATAATATTTACGTAAACAGACACACTATTATTATACATAAACATACACTGATATACAAATATTCAATATACACACAGCAAGTGCATACCTACACAAGACCACGTCACAAGGAACTCAAATAATGTTCCTTTATCATTTGTTAAAAAGGCCAAGGATTATGCGCGTCTAATGGTTACAGGTAGCGCATTCCACAACCGAACAGCCTGGACAGCGAAGAACTCATCCTATAAAGTTGTGGAATAAGGCGTGGATAATTTCAATGCTAATGAAGACCTCAAGGACATGGAACCACATGTCATACGACGTCGGTACTCTATTGAGTTTGACCCGTGCGCACTCGACTAATCGGTGCAGAAGATTGCAATGCGACTGTATGCGCGGGTGTGTGCAAAAGTTAAGACTATAATCAAATGAAAATCTTCTTATTTATTAAGCTTTTTAAAATCCTATCTCCATTAATAATAAGTATAATATTATGCTAATGGCACTAACATCTCAATTTACTAAAAACATGACGTTCCGACCTTATCGTAGTTCTGGTCGATTTGTATACCTGCCCCTCTAGACAAGTGGCAATTCGCTTGCCAGCGTTTGATGGAATAGAATGACGAATGTATGGGATTTGACGTTTATGACATGCCTTAACGATTGTCACAAACGTCAAATCCTATACATTGCTGGGCCAGGTTATCCAGCTCGGTAAATACAAATATTTTAATTTAAATACTATTTACTACATGTTTACTTTATGTTAAAAGAATTACTTAGCTAGCAGTTACATTGCCTCGTCAGTCGTTCATATATGTAAACCGGTTTATACCAAGCTTAGTAGAGTAAAATATCTTCTTTTTTATGGGCTCAACTATGAAAAGATAAATTTACGCAAACCCTACGCATTATGTAGGCTTTGAGCACAATAAAATAGTTATCAGTAAAGGTAAGAAAATAGCATTTTACTCCATATATTTTTTTCTGATTTACTACCATCTGGATAAAACAGAGTATTCAACCGCGAAAACATGATCAATAGCCTTTTTTAACCTACACCAAAGAACGAGGAGGTTTTCTATTCGCCTGCGCTTTTGTTACGCGATGTTAGTATTCTTGCTGCGTTGGATAGCGTATACTGTCAGAGTGGTCCCATTATTCAAAAGTCCGGATCTGATGCTGAGATCCTGGAGAAATTGAGGGAAATCAAAATTACAGGAAAATACGCCTACGCGCCTACTTAGTTGTGTTAGCAATCATTTGTATAACGCCGTTTAGTTTTCAAAAAAAACATACTCAGGCACTTGCCATTAATAATTAATTTCACTAAAGATAAAATTTATAAAATACAACCTAGTAATGATATTTTAGAGAACGTACGTATTAATTAAAATATATGTTGTGTTGATATTAGGGCATTTTTTTAATACATGTCCAGGTTACAAAATGGAATGAAAGAATAAAAAAAATTGGTAATGCATAACAAAATTTATTGAATGATTCGCTATTCTTGACAGTGTATTAAAATTGCTACAGGTAGGTACCCTATAAATATACACGTTTGGAAAATAATAATACTTTCTTTGGACACGAGAGTGGTTTATACATCCACTTTGTAACTTTGAAAAGTAAAATTAATAAATAAAATACTATAATAATAAATAAATTTGTTTTTATTCAAGTGACCATTGACTCAAAGTGTTAGTAAGACTTAAAAACTATGTTAGGACACTACATTATAATTTTTGAATCACCGGCGGCGCATCCCATGGGAGATAGCTCTGCAGTGACTCATATATGTGCAATCTAGCCTACTTGTTATCATTCTTAGGATGCTGTTAGTGCTGGCTCGCACTCTTTGCAACAGAGATGCGCACCTCTTTCTCATTGTGGCATAGAAACAGTCCACACGAGCATCGGCGAACATCCCCGAAGCACTACAGTAGCGCGGCAACCCCATCAGCACCCTAAACGCATTATTGTATTGCACTCTAAGGGCGTTGTACGAGCTTAGAGTATATCTAGCCCACAGGCTGCACGTGTAAAACGTAGTACAGTAAGCACGAAAAAGCGTCAGTTTTACAGGAAACGAACAGCGTGCAAACCTGCGAGCCAGCATGTTCGCTCTCACTGACAACGCCCTACGTTCTCGCTCAATGTCCAGGCTATCACTGAGTTGGGGGGTTAACATATGCCCGAGATATTTAAAACGGTTCACTCTCTGCAATGGAGTATCGTACAGTGAAACAGGCTGCATATACTCAAGGTTCCTATCCCCTCCTTGAAATACCATCACGACCGACTTTTTACAATTATAAGTCAGGCCGTGAGCATACTCCTGACATCGAGTAACTAACTTGCGAAGGCCACATACTGATGCACTCAGCAGCACCATGTCATCCGCGTAACTGATATTATTGACGCAGACACCATCTACATAGCACCCGACCCTGGTGCTGCTGAGCTCACCAATTAGGTCATTGACATATAGGTTGAAGAGCGTTGGTGAAGTCACCCCCCCCCCCCCCCCCTGTCTTACACCGCACTCCAACCCATATGGACGAGATAAGGCCCCAGACCATCGTACACTATTGACCTGGTTCGCATACCAGAACTTTAAGATGTTTGTTAGTTTAGTAGGAACATTAAGTTTTTCTAACTTCCCCCAAAGGATGTCGTATGAAACCAGGTCAAAAGCTCTGGATAAGTCCAGAAAGCAGACGTAAACAGGAGTCTCCCTCTGTGTGTAGTACTGGTTAGTGTGCTTAAGACCCAGCACAGCACTTTCCGTAGATAACCCCTGTCGAAACCCGAACTGATTGTCATGTAGTGCTATGTACTTGTTTAATTGCGTATTAAGCACACTGTCCAGCACCTTCGAAATTACAGTAGCTAGTGAGATGGGCCTGTAGTTCGTGCAGTCAGCAAGGTCCCCGGTCTTATTTTTAATAATAGGTACGATAATTGTTCGCATCATATCGCTTGGCAAATAACTATGTGTCATACATAGGTTAAATAACATGGTAAGTACTCGGGGTAGGTGTGGGCCCGCATGCAGCAGGTGCTCAATACTGAGTCCGTCATGGCCTGGAGATTTACCTCTCGACATGTTTCTAAGGGTCCGTGTAATCTCTTTGGATGTAAACCTCACCTCCAGTTCCACACTAGATCCCGCATCGAGCACCAGCTGTGAGGGCCCCAGAGGTGAAATATTTTTGTTTATTTGGTTATAAATATAATATTCTTTAAAATAATATTATAGCATAAGTAAGATAAGCCATATATTTTTGGTATTTTGTAAAAATGTAACCATTTTGTAACTATTTGGTAATTTTGCCAACTTAACTTCCGATTTATATCGTGTAACAACCATCTAACGATGTTAATTATTCTTTGTGATTAACTCTTTTTTTATAATTCAACGTAAAGTAAAATAAAATAAGGTATTCACTTTCAAAATCAGTTAAATTTAAAGAAATGGTAACAGTAAAACATAAGACAATTACAAAATGGAAAGCTTCAGTTACAAAATTGAAAAGGTAAAGCATAGTTTACCCTGATAAAAAAATACTGCAAATCAGTACTGAAATAGGAAGGGATAAACCATGAACGACGGTAATTTATAAAAGAAAATGAAACTATGCTATTTTAGTAATCAACGCCTTTTATTTCTATACAGCCTTTTAATTCAGTTCAGTCTCAAAAAATCAATCTATGTAAAAACAACCTTAAGGTATTCAATCTAAAATTATTTTATAACAATTACATAAATATTACTATTGAATCAAACATACTTAAGAAACAATACTAACTAAAAAACAATTAAGCACAAATGACCCGTATGATCAAATGATAAAATTCTGAAGAAATAATTTAATCAATGATAATAATATCAGCTCTATTCATCTTTAAATCTACCATACAGGAGAATAGTACTCGTTAATACCATGCAAACGATTCCAAACTTGATGTGGTTAAGTCGTTTTATTGAGTAGTTTTTATAGCTACCTTTCTTCTCCAGCATCAGATTAGCTCCATGTTATCATAATATTATATTGTCACGTGGCATGCCAAACTTCAGCTCAATTGGATAATCAGAAGTGGTCGAAAAATGACTTGCAAGACTTCAGCAAAGTTACAATATGAATATTGCGAGTTAAATAAAAGCGTCTAAAAATACCAACACTTTGTAAATTATTAATTAATTTAAAGAACATAATAAGAGCCCCAAGTACATTAACTCAAGTAACCGACAATAATTATTGTACTAAAATAATTATTGTTCCAAGATACCATCATATATCCACTAACGATAAGTAAATACATACCTGCATGCATTTGTACTCGCCTTTATATTTCCATTTTGTAACATTTTTATTCCACGTTATATGTAACCAAACAAAATGGAAGTAACGCATCTCCAATCGCCGACCTAAGATTGCTTGTAAATGAACTTTAATAAAGATGAAACACAAAGCAACTATTTTAATAGCTTATAATGCGTTTGTAGTTTATCATTATTATATTTCTATAAACAAAAAACCAAACCTACCAGTAAAAATCACAATTACAAAGTGGATGAAAAATCCGGCAAGGTAACGCTCAACAAGTTTCGACACGAAATACGTCAAAGTGGTCATTCTCTGACTGTTTTACAAAATGGCGAAGTCTGGAGTATTGTTACCAGGGAAGAAATGTGTAGCCAGTGGTATATTTTTTGGCGACAAAGTCTATCAAATTACGGTTACAAAGTGGAATTCCATGCACGGCCGGAATTGTGAGACATAATATAATGTTACGAAAGATAGTTTATTTTATTAAAGTACTGTTATTTTATGTTTACTTCTGATAATATTATAATTTTTCGATACCATTCATACTTCTTTACCCTTGCCACTGAAGGAAATTCATGAATAAACTTAACTCGAAACTAGGCCGGTCAATGTGGGACATAGTAAAATCATGGGTATTCAAAATTATATTTAGTATAATTTCATATTCATCAATTAATTATTCGCATAATTTGATGTGTTTCGGATACATTAAATAATAAATATTTTTACTATCGCCACATCATAATAAATTTTCTTTCCTTTCTCCATAAAATTAATGGTAAACTTCTGGGACATGCTCACTTAGAGTATGGTCGTGTAAAAAAAAATGCCCATTATACAAGCCGCTGTAGGTACAAAACAACGGCAATTTCATAGTAACACTGTGTCTGACCAGCTGTAATGCCATCAATTTAGGTTACGACTTGAGCAACCACGCGCAGGGCACGCCGTGATTGCGGCAGTAAGACCCATCATGGGGGAGTGGCTAGAGAGGCCACACGGTGGCCTCTTGTACCGTCAGACGCAGGTCATTACCGGACACGGTAACTTCGGGCGGTACCTGCATCTGATGGGCATAGAGCCAACGCCCGAGTGCCATCACTGCGACGCGAGCGTGGACTCGGGGCTGCACACGCTCACCGAGTGTCCGGCGTTTGAAGCGCCGAGACGGGAGCTTGTGACGGCCCTGGGGGTGAGAGTGCTCACGCTCTCCACCCTGCTCGCGGCGATGGTCCGCTGCGCGGATGCGTGAGCGGCCAGCGCCTCCTTCTGCGAGCAGGTCATGCTCGTAAAGGAGACAGCAGAGCGGGCGCGGCGCAGCGAGCGAGAAAGACTCGCGGACATCGCTGGCCGCGTTCGAAGGCGGCTCGGGCGTCGGAGGGCGCAAACCGACCTCCGCCCCCCATGAGCGCGGGCCTAAGGGTGACGGGTGGAGCCGCTCGTCACCCTAGCAGAAGCAGGCCACGGCGGCGGCGCGCATCGTAGGACGATGCGCGAGCAATAACGGGGGCGAGTCGGGGACCGCGTGGTCCCCCCTCCCGAGGAGGGCCAGACCGAGAGGAATGGCCCTGGGTCAGCCGGAATGCGAGTGATATGTCACGAGACAACCTCACCTTCGGCCTAGCACATCGACCCACAGACGGCGTGCGGTTTAGTCGGTTCAAGTCCGACATAACCTCCCCCTTCGGCTCCGAAGGGGGGGGGGGGGTATCCGTGGGGATTTCCCACTCGTAAAAAAAAGCCATCAATTTAGGTATGATGAGTTGATGAGGTAGGGGTGGCCTATCAAAATTTGCTATATTTTACCTGTTTGACTTGACACCGGCTTCTATGGGCCACGACCGCGCCCTGTCCACGACGCGTCTCCATACTACGTCCCTTCTGTTTGTCCCGCGCCTTATGAGCAGTTATGTGCGGACTTTTTTACTGTACTCAGGGGTCCGATTCATTAACGCCACGTTTTTCATACGAGTGATATCCATTTTGATAACGTGTTAATGTGGTATTCAGAACGATCTGTCTATGGAGAAGGAATTTATAGTATTCTGTCCTCCGTGAATCTGTCACAACAAAACCTAGGTTTTATAATTTTAACAACTAACGTCACCCACACAAATGGCTCGGACGTCATAATTTACTAACATCACGTTTCTTATACGCGTAATTTCCGTTTCGATAACTTATTAACATGGTATTCAGTACGATCTGGCAAGGCCGTATTTACGTTTTTATTCATCAAATTATGGTTTTCAAATCGATAAGAATTTGCTGCTCAATTTGTACACGTTTAATTTTTTTTAAATTGACTTTGTATCGATCGCACAAAAAACATTTTGAAAAGTAATTAAATTATTAGCATAATTGATTGCTAAAATTGGTCATTAAATAAATTCATAAAAAAATATTCTACAACAGTCAACATATTATTATTCGTATTCACCTGTCACTTCCTTGGTTTGTTGTTACTGTTTCGTATATCTTTTGTATCGAAAATAAATATATCAATTAAAAATAAATATCGAAAAATATTAAAAATAGATTACATAGAAATTTCAAGCAGCATTTCGGGTGTTCAATACTCGGACCTAAATTATTGTTATACCTAAAAGATTATAATTATATTATAATACGTACTGTAAATCTCTTGTTTTCATTTTTTTATATTACACAACATTTGTTATAATTACTACCTGTCTAGCTATCACGGTTCATGAGACAGACTTTAGTAACAGGGTCTCGTTTTTACTCTTTGAGTAAAGGCAGTGCTCGTGATTATAACTTGGTCCTCAAATGGTCTCAAAATGTGCAGTACCTACACGTTTTTTATGTGTCTTTTGATGATAGCACGAGGTCTTACGGCAGTGGACGAGCCGAAATTCATCAAGCATAGACTATTACAAAACAATCTGTGCGTGCCAGGACCACCTTTGTCACGGGATTTAGATCCAAGTAACGTGGCCTGTGGTATAACCTACAACCGTCCGACGCACCGTTTTCGTACATTTTTTTTAAATATAGTACACGTTAATTTAACTTCACCTCGCTTGATGGTAAGCTGAATGCAAAGTGTCAGGAAAGAGGGCCACCATTATATACACGTGCCATGTTAATAATGGTGGCACTCAGCTTGACGACCTCATCAGATGCTTTTTCACGCCCCGCTTAAAGGACCCGGGACTGTGGGAAGAAGGAAACACGTGAACTTAGCTAGGAATTCCTGGTCTTAATGGTGCGAGGGTTAATGAGGCCTTATACACAATTACCTGGGTGTGAGGTTAACCAATAAGCCCTCTGGAGTGTGAGTAGGTCGGTGTCCCCATCAAACCTCTATGCCCTCTTATAGTCAGAGGGACCCGTGGCGAACCTCCGAGCAGCTTTCTCCCTTGTGCTCGAAAAGGGAGTGAAGCATTGCCTTCTCCGTTGTGTACGGAATGGAGGTTTGAAGCACGTGCCCCAATTTAACATAATACCTATACTTCTAAATTGTCGGTTCCATATATTAGGGGTTAAAGTATGAAATTGCCGATTTGTACTGACAAATTGAAATTTGTTTTTTTTTTTAATTTAACGTATTTATTTAATCAAAATTATTACCATTATTATCTATACATTGCTGCCATCTAGTAGGAAGGTCATTTATGCCTTTGCGATAGAACTCTGGTGATCTAGATTCGACAAACTGTGTGAAAGCATTTTGTACTGCCTCCTGAGAAGAAAACTTTTTATCACATAGAAAATTGTCCAAATCACGAAAAAAATGGTAGTCTGTTGGAGCAAGGTCTGGCGAATACGGAGGGTGACGGATAGTTTCTAATTGCAAATTGTAGTTCCTGTAGAATTAAAACGGTTTCTCGTGCTGTATGAGGTCTCGCGTTATCATGGAGCAATAATGGTGAAGATCGATTCATGAGTCGGGGCTGTTTCACTGCTAGTTTTGCTATCATTGTTCGGAGTTCGGCACAGTAGACATCTGCCGTTATTGCTTGACCAGATCGTAGAAAGCTATAGTGAATAACACCATGCTGAGACCACCAAACAGTTACCATTACCTTTTTATTGGTAAGCTTTACTTTAGGACACTGTTGTGGCGTTTCACCTGGGGTCAGCCATTGCATTTTTCGCTTACGGTTATCGTAAAGAATCCACTTTTCATCACATGTCACAATTCGATCCAATATTCCTTCATTTCTGTATCGATTCAATAAGGCAACACAAGTTTCAACACGCATTTCTTTCTGCAGATCAGTCAAATCATGAGGTACCCATTTTTCACATTTTTTTATTTTATTGATTTGACGCAAATGAGTCAATATTGTTGGTAAGGTAACGTTAAACCATGCAGCTAATTCCTGGGTAGTTTGGCTCGGATCGGCTTCCACCATGTCTTTCAATTCATTGTTATTCAGGCCTTCCCCGTGGTTCGTTCTTCAAATCAAAGTTTCCATCACGAAAGCGTTTAAACCAAAATCGCACGGTGCGTTCATTAGCAGTCCCCTCACCAAACGCAACATTGATATTGCGAGCTGTTTCTGCCGCGTTAGTTCCGCGTCGGAACTCGTATTCAAAAATCACTCGAATTTTCGAAGTATCCATCTTTCTTGTCTAAGCTGAATAAAAAAACAACTGAAAGTCGATAATCGAATGTTGCACATTTTTAAATGAAGAACTACATAGGTACCATGTGGAAAAAGTTTCACTCAAAAATCTCAAACCATGAAGGTTCTATGTCAATTCGAAGTACCTATTACAATGAAATGGCAATTTCATACTTTAACCCCTATTATTAATCCATACAAATATTATAAATATGGGGTTCTTCAAGAAGGTTTCTTCAGGGTCGGCAGCGCGAGTGTAACGCCGCTGGTGATGCATACGTCCATAGGCCACGGTAACCACTTTTCATCAGGTGGGCCGTGTGCTTGTCTGCCACCTAAGTGGTATAAAAAAATTCGAATGGAACTCTGTTTGTCTGTATTTTACGCTTGCACGCCTAAACAACTGAACTGTTTTTGATGAAATTTGGTATATGTAGAGGTAGATTAGACCTTGAGAAAGGACATAAGTTATGTTTGATCGCGATAACCGACATCCACGCGGGCGGAGCCGCGAGCAAAAGCTTGCAAGTTATTCATAATTTATATAATTTTGAAGTCAAAATTAGAAGCCGTATGTTTCCTTTTTTTAGTTTGGCAAGAAAAATATACGCCAGCCACATCCCGCGCGGAACATAGAGGCGTAGAGCACTACCTATGTCAACTATGTCGAAAATTAATACAAAACATAGCTCGTAATATGTGCTCTAGAATGCAAATAAACATACTTTTTTAATGCATGTAACATATATTATTCTACATGTAGGTATTCTATTCATAGAAGCACACAGACTTAAGCATGTATTCAATGCAAATGTATCATTGAGCAGGAATTGACTTGATAAATTAAATGAAGCCAAAGTATACGCCATGTTAAAATACAATGATTAAAATTGTTACGAATCGAAACTCTACTAAACCTAGTTTAGCTAGTTCACGTTCGATTAGAGGGCATGAAATTTTTTATCTTTTTGATGCCCTCTTGTCACAAGAACTTCAACAGTATTGTGATACAATTAAGTTTTATGTGGCCACCAGTTACTATGTACTGGACACACATTGTAGCGTCCATGTCGTAGGGTCACTGATCTCCATGGTCATAATAAATGTAGAGCCTAGAAAAATATTTCGAATGTTCAATTGATTCCTGTCAGATTGTCATTGTAAAAATACATATATTTTTTCATTAAAAGAAATTATTATGATAATTGAGAATCTCAGTTTGTGATGAGCTAATAAATGATTTAGCACATTATTGGAGTTATTTAACTTAAAGTATCACAACATTCAATTGACCTAGTACCTAACTCCAAAACATAAAATGTTAGTCGTGTACAGATGACATTTTCCTTTGAATTGGTTTCACGAGTAAAGGATCAGAATTTTATACAGGCGGAGTCCCGGGAACCGCTAATCGCTAAGACCTTTCTAAAATAGCGTAATTATATTTTCTATCTATCTAAAATTATCTTTTATAAATAATATTTCAACATAGCCTTATATACGAGTACTTAACTTCAAAAAATTTTTGCTGGTTTTCATGATTGACCTTTAAGGTTATTGGATGTTAATCTTGCTTTCGTTACATTTATATAAGATTTTTGAGATGTTTGATGTTTATATCGACTTCTTAATGAATACGAATCGTTTGCTATAAATATATTTATCTACCCAAATATCATAAACCCTCTCTAATGCGTTCAAAAACCACAACCAAACCATTACCAACCAGCAAAAATAAACGGAACTGTTATGAACTCATAACCTAATGAAAACAGTAGGTTATGAGTTTAAATTTGGAACAGGTGTCAAATTCAAGTAAGTGTGCTATTCTTGTATCTACATTAAACAGATATCGATACGAAACCCTAATTCAGTATGTTTTTAACTATAAATCGCACGACATTTTGGTCTCGAGTGACACAAGAATAGTGACTTTGTTCGTTTGTCTAAGATTAAAAAAATAAATGACAGATATTCGAAACGTCAGCATTTCGAGCTGTCATTTGTTCGTTAGCTTAGGCTTTTTATTTCCAGTTACGAGTTTACAAATTTTCTGATAAGTTCTTTGTATCTGTTGAAATTGAGTGATAGTGTCTCAGAAATTGACATTAACACTCCGCCAGATCAATTAGAAAAAAGGATAAAAAAAGAAAGAAGGCAATTGCAAGGTCACCGAAACGTAGCCAGGATACAGATGCTAATAGGTCTACTTCGGGCCTGTGGAGGGCCCGATAGAACCTGCCATGTAGCTCCTTACTCTGCCATACCTTCCTGCGGCTATCAGTGGCAATAACTGTAGGCCTACGCCAGTTCCCCTTAGCCAAACCGAGCGGGGTGAGCCCGAGATCCACGTTGACTACATCACGATGCATATCCACGTTGGACTTAAGAAAATAGTCTCTGAGATTGCGCGCCTCGCGATTATGAAGGGTCTTAGCATTTAAAAATCCTCGACCCCCACATTTCCGCGGGATGTACAATCTCATGACTGACGACCGTGGATGATGCATTCGAAATGCAGTCAACTGAGTCCGGACTTTCCTATCAATGGTATCGAGTTCAGTCTGAGTCCACCTGAGTATGCCAAAGGAGTACATCAAGAGTGGCATGACCCAACTGTTACAAGCACGCACTTTGTTACCACCTGATAAAAGACTGTTAAGTACCTTTTTCAGGCGGCCAAAGAAACGTTCCTGTAGCATTTGTTTCATGCCGTTCTCATTAATGCATAACGCCTGTGACATACCTAAGTACTTATAGGTCTCAGCTACGAGGAGTGATCTCAGTTTAGTGGAATCAGAGAGTTGTATACCCTCCGACTCCACCACCCGCACTCGCTTTACATGAACGACTGCACATTTGTTCACACCAAACGCCATTTTGATGGAATTACTGAACGTTTCAGTTAGCTTCAGTAAAACCATCAATTGAGAATTGGTGTGGGCAAATAACTTTAAATCATCCATGTAAAGCAGGTGGGATACCATCTGACCCTCTTTTCGTAGCCTATAGCCTAACCCTGAATTCACTAGCAAAGTACTAAGTGGGTTCAGGACTAAGCAGAACCAAAGGGGACTCAGACTGTCCCCTTGAAAAATACCCCGCTCTATTGTTATCGGCTCGCCACTACCCAAAGCCTGATTTTAAGAAGGTATATAGAGTTGCATTCACTTTTTCGCAACTCCTGTCGTCATAAAAGCTGGTAGCGTCCCAGATTCAACAGCAGATTAGAATTGTGAAGCCAAAACAATATGCGAGGACTGATACCAGTTCCCGCAAACGCTTGGGTCACATAGCGCATCACTCTAGGGCGAGTATTACCCGACCTGAAGCAGATTAGCTTACCAATGAGCACCCTTGCCTCGGCCACACGTCGTTCAATCCTGCATTGCCATGCTGGTATGGCAGACTTAGGTCGTATGGCAGGGTCTTTAATAGGAAATTTAACACCTGCCATATGACATGCCGCTACAGCAGTACAATACAGCATTGAATGAGTGTCACCGAGGTTTCACTATTTTCTAGATAACTAGCTAACAGTGAATCAAGGGCGCACACCAGAGCTATATTTCGTCTATGCATAGGCAAACGAGGCAGACGTGGCCTAAAATGTACGGGCATCGATCGATATTCCCGCAACGCACATTCCAAAGCCTCCTGAATCTCTTCATTTTACTGAATACTTACTGGAATAGGTATGTCATCCCGCGCAACATATGTAACTTCATTTGTCCCTTGTGCAGATGTAGAAGCAGGAACCGGGGCGGGGGTGACACAGATATTTCGCAAGCATTCCAGCCGTAGAGCCTCAAGTACGGTTTCATTCAACATGTGGTTGCGTTGAATGACCCACACTTGGTCCGATAGTCGTTGTGCCGATGTGTTGACGGATGGTTCAAGCGCCTAAAACAAAGGAAGTATCCGAGAACGGTACGCACTGAGGTTAGGTCGTCCCCCTCTGTAGCCGCAAAATATGCCCGCATGACGTTTTCGTTTATTGAAACAGTCCATCGCATGCGGTGCACATCACCACCGGTATCGAGGGTCCTGTTCGAAGCCGGAGGGCGTCGGGGTCACAGGCAAGTCGGTGGCCGGCCTCTCCCCGGCCGACGTACAGGTGTTGGCGACGTCGGCGGGGAGAAGAACTCGTTGCTCGACGAAGAGCTCGACGCCGCTGGTTCCATTGCTGGAGGCTGCGCGGCGGAGCTTAGCGACGAGTCCGGAGATCTTTGGCGTGCTAGTCGTGTTCTGGCTCTTGTAAACATTTTAGTGATGATTTCTTATTTTTCATGTTGATGGATGGATTACATTAGATGTCATAAGCATATTTTCTGTATTTTGGCATAGTTTTCACAAAATTGCATTTTTATTGATGTTTCTTCACTTATTTCCTTTCTGGATTTGTTTTTATTAAAAAAAAATTAGTACTAATATGTATAAAAGCCATTGTAATATTGTATTTTTACTAGACACATAAAATGTTCCTGTTGGGCCAGAGTTGCCAGTTATATTATTATTATTATTAATATTTGGAGTCATGGGTGCTTGCCGCTGACAAGAACTATATAATCTACAGTTTAGTAATGTTCAAATCTTTGAAAAGACCATTTTAGGAGCAGTCCACAACACTAAAACTAAAAAAAAACATACTTTCACTGTAACTAAATTGTAAGGTGAAGCTGACAAAGGTCATTGATATAAATCAAGAATAAGGTCGGTCCAATGATACTGCCCTGGGGCACCCCGTACAAGATAGGAAACTCATTACTGGTCCACCCACCAATCCTAACGATAGCTCCTGAAAAGGGACAGCTGAAAACCCCGGATATCAATCCGTTCAAGCTTATCAATTAGCCTAGAAAGAGATATAGTATCGAATGCTTTTGATATGTCTAAAAATATGCCTATAACCTTCTCCGGACATTATCGATTTGTTCAAGACCGTGGTTCGTCAAGTCTAGAACGGCTTTTTTAGTAGAGGTACCGGAACGGAAGCCGTATTGGGATTTAGACAGAACTTGATTTTGTTCTAGGTTCCGGACAAGTCTATTGTTAACTAATCTTTCAAGAAGTTTGGAGAGAGTTGGTAAAATCGAAATAGGTCGATAGTTACTGGGACTATCCCTGTCACCCGCCGTAAATGCCTGCGTCTTCTTGGCATTGAACTCAACCAGGTTCTTAGAGCCCAATTGGAAAATTCAATCAAGATCTGATCAAGCTCAGCGACAAGAAGTCAGTGACAACTGCTGTGTAAGGTGTCGCCTGCATAGCAATGTATGCTGCCAGTGATCGGCATGCGGCATATGACGGACCCCTGTGACAGGCTAACACTTACCTGAAAGAACTCCGAAACTCATCCATACCAAAGCTAGCAACCCAGTTGCAGAGTTTAGGATACAGACTAAAGGCTTGGAAAGAAGCGATTTATGCTAGACTCTATCAAAAGCTTTGAGGATATCAAGACTTGCTAGTGACTCGCCATGCTTGTCCATAGCCTCGTCCCAAAGATGAGTAACGTACGCCAGACGATCACCCGTTATTGACCGTTTCGGCTTGAAAGCATATTGCCGATAAAATTAATTAAGAATTGATCCTCTAGGTGCACTAAGGTCACGGCTATGGGTCTATAGATGCCTGGGTCTGAGCGATCCCCCTTCTTCAGGATCGGCTGTACATTCGCTTCTTTTCAAGGTAGAATTGATACAGTCGTGTAAGCATTGGAGGCAACTTCGCTGCATATTTTTGTAGATCCACCGCTGGAATACCATTGGGATCACGGGCTTTTCGGACATCGTATGATTGCAGTAGTGCACAGACATCGCTTTGCCTGATATGGATATCGGGCATTTCGTGTTCATACTACAATTATAGATTCGGGAGTTGGCCGCAAAGAAATTAACCAGCAAATTTGCTTTCTCTTGCTGCTTAAGGGCCAGGGCTTCATCAGAGTTGCGCAGTATGCGCTGGGAATCCGCTCTGACCTAAGCCCTCTTGCAGACCAATGTGCAGTCTGTAATATTACAGAGAAACCCCCCAGACTAAGTACAAAACGTATCACCACAGGTATTCTGTCGGTAATAAATAAAATAGTAATAACAAATACTGAAAAAATACCAAAGCAAATTTTAGGACGCGCTCTCAAATTTATTTGTTTACTAATTGTGATACAATCGGGCCAGCGAAACGCTTCTTTGCTATGCGCACACTCAATCTCGCTGTAGCGCTCTAGCATCGTTCATTCAATAAGAAATTATGACAACATGCAAACTTTCATCTTCGGCAGAAGATTCGGCAATTTTAAACCGAAGGTTTGCCCGAAGGTGCCTTTTTTTGCTGCAGGTGGCCGAAGCCAAATCCGAAGTTTTGGTCGGCACTACTCAAACCATTAAGAATTCAGGTTAAACAATCATAAAAAATGGTTGAAGTTAGCAGGTAGAGTACGATACATAGGTACACGAAGAATATCGAAATTAACCCTATATTTGTAGTGTTAATAAGACGCATTTACATTTGTTTCATGACTGGTTCAATTAGTTAGGTACATGACTATTGAGTCAAATTAGTATTTATTACAGAAAATTGAAAGACTGGGTATCCGTGGATTTGCACATCGGGTTTCTGAAGATTATCTCTTAGGCAGAGTGAAATGTGTAAAGGTGGACGCTTATGTGAGTAATGATGTCCCCCTACATATTGATGTTCCTCAGGGTTCGGTGCTGGGCCCGACCCTCTTCCTCCTCTATATGAACTCCCTATGCAAACTCTCGCTTCCCGAGTGCTCAATTTTAGCCGATGCGGATTATACCGCATTACTAATACGTGGCAAAAACTGGCCTGAAGTTTTTTATAGGGTTGAGGAGGCTTTACGGCTGGTAATGTAATTGCTATCAACTAACCTCCTAACATTGAACTGTAGTAAAATTACCTACATGACGATTTCTTTCTCGAATTCTACACAACCAATATATTCCAACTAAAAGCACATTCCTGCTCCCCAAATCTACATTATGTTACTGTCCTGAAGTGGACAGATCTACTCACATCAAGTGCCTAGGTATATGCATTGACAACCATATCACCTAAGTCGAGTAGGTAAAATAGCGGTGGCGGGGTAAGACCTAAACCTAATGTCAGTAAGGTCCATTCCGCGAGGTAGTTTTTTATAAAGAGCGCAAAAAGAAAATCCTATGCGCAAATCAATAGGCTCACCCCCTATTACGTGGGACTGAATACAGATTGGTGAAATGTAGGTGTTAATTTACCTCTGCCTAACCCTCCGGGAATATAGGGGTGATTATATGTATGTATGTATTAATTTCTTCTCCATCGTATTAGTAAAGCCCAATGAAAGGGCAATTTAAAAAAAAACACTACAAAAAAGCACGCGTTTTGCGGACCCGGAGGAGACTCGCAGTCTCGGGTGTCGGAGGTAGCACAGAACAACCGTCCCCCATGAGCTCGGGCCTGCCTGCTTGGAGAATACCGTGAGTTTTGTGCGCGTTTAAAATAGGGCCTTGTGAAATGTACCGCCACTGTTTCTTCTTCACCCTAGCGTTAATCCCAGTCGCAGCCGAAGCTTGAGTGTTCCTAATTCTCCTATACAAAGGATTTTTTTTTTTTATTTATTGTTGGCCGCTTTTATATTATTATTTTTTGCACCAGTGAGGTCACCTCTTTAGCCTCAGTAAAGGGGCGACAAGCGGCTGCACCTGTAACCCCCACGCCTGCACTCAGCGACCCCGCCAGCCCGTTCAATAATTCAAAAAAGCAATCAAAAGGCAATGAAAAAAAAAATTTTTTTTGAATACGAATATACTTAACATGATCAGCCCCTCTAGACAAGTGGCAATTCGCTAGCCGGCGTTTGGTGGAATAGAATGACGAATATATGGGATTTGACGTATTATGACAGCCGTTAACGCATGTCAAATGATGTGATTTTGATCGGCATTTCTATCAATCACGCTTGAATTTATTTCGTCGCACATAATTTTCAAATACCGATATCTCTTATATGAGTAACATTGTAATTATATGGTTTGTATGGCAATTTTAATCTAGATTAAATGCGCAACGTATCTAATGTGTTTAATTTGATAAGGAATACTACTGCATTGTAAATAATAAATATTTATTCAAAAGTATGTACCAATATTATATTATTAATGCGGTTACTCATAATACAATAAAAACTTTTAAACAAAAAATTAAACCGCCAAAATATGGGACTAACTTTGGAGTATACTCTTTCCAATAAAAAAAAAAATATTATGAAAATCAGACTACTCTGTAAAAAGTTATGCATTTAAAAAGTGATACCTTGCAATCTGAGTGAATAATCAATCATCCTAGGGTTGGATTTTTATTTTCAAATTATATGGAACCAACTTCGGGTATACTATTTCCAATAAAAAAGAGTGATCAAAATCGGACTAATCTGTAAGTTATGCGTGGTCATACATAAAACATGGAGAAGGAAACTAAATCATATGCTGTCCTCCGTGCATAAAAAAATATACGCGTTGACTTGAGACCTCCTCCGTGTTTTGTTTTTTCATTGGTTGTCGATTAAAATGAAACGAAAATGTGTCATTAGTCATTAGTGAAGCCATTTGCTTCACTAAGGACACATTTTTTTCTCATCTGTAAAAGAGTTTGATATTTGTAACCAATATATAGAACAAAATTCATTGAAAAGTAAAAAAAGTTATGAAAAACTATATAACTAAAAATATTAAAATGTGCATAGGATTTTCTATTTGCGCACATTATAAAAAAGGGCCTCGCGGCCATTGTACACATTAGGTTTAGATCTTACGCCGCCGTACCTTTTTACCTACCCGACTTAGAAGACATTGTAGGTGATATTTCCAGGTTATATGGCACTTGATGTGAGTAGATCTGTCCAACTCAGGACAGTGACATAGTGTAGATAGGGGACATGGGGACCAGGAATGTGCTTTTAATTTGAATGTATCTGATATTGGTTGTGTAGAATTCAAGAGAGAAAATGTCATGTAGGTAATTTTTCTAAGGTTCAATGTTAGAAGGTTAGTTGATAGCCATTGCATTACCAGCCGTAAAGCCTCCTCGGCCCTATTAAAAACTTCAGGTCAGTTTTTACGACGGACATTACTACGTGGTATAATCCGCATAGGCTAAAATTGAGCACTCAGGAAGCGAGAGTTTGCATGTAACGATGCAAATCGTCTATTGTAGTTTGAATTATTATTTACACATTTAGTCGATTAGTATCGACCTAAAAATTATATTTTAGCTACATTTTTAATCTGCCGTTCTATCAGTACATTTCATTTGTCTCTGACCGTTTGATTGTCTCTGGCCGTGTGCGATATACTATTAGCCTGATACATTCTTAATGGCTGCCGTTCATCGATGATGTAAAACTAGTGCTAATATGTAGCCCCGGAGAGGCAATTTCGCCATATCCAACATTACCAGAAGGCTGGTCACGTAGGCCCGCCCACTGGCTGATGTCTGGGGGAGGCTATAAAAGCCACTGCAGCCTCATTCGAGCCTTTTTCTCTGGACATCAGCTTTCTTCTGCTAAGGCTTGGGTGTGACAGAGCGGCCACGCGACCAGACAGGCGTCAGCGCGGCACGTGCTTGTCCAGACCGGCGGAAGGAAGCTAAGTGTCCACCACCAACTACGCACCGCGGGCTGTTCAGATTCACCAAAATTTAATTTTTTTTGTCGACTGGAGATGCTGTACTCCACGCCCTAATAATTATAAATTATATATCTAATCAGATTATATTGTTGTTAAACAGTTCTTAGTAAAACTTTTTATTTCTCTCTGCTCTACCGGGTAACTAAAGTAAAGTACCTATATTGAATTTAATCTACCAAACTAAACCTCAATGTTTCAATGGCGCCCAACGTGGGGCCGTGTAACGATGCAAATCGTCTATTGTAGTTTGAATTATTATTTACACATTTAGTCGATTAGTATCGACCTAAAAATTATATTTTAGCTACATTTTTAATCTGCCGTTCTATCAGTACATTTCATTTGTCTCTGACCGTTTGATTGTCTCTGGCCGTGTGCGATATACTATTAGCCTGATACATTCTTAATGGCTGCCGTTCATCGATGATGTAAAACTAGTGCTAATATGTAGCCCCGGAGAGGCAATTTCGCCATATCCAACATTACCAGAAGGCTGGTCACGTAGGCCCGCCCACTGGCTGATGTCTGGGGGAGGCTATAAAAGCCACTGCAGCCTCATTCGAGCCTTTTCTCTGGACATCAGCTTTCTTCTGCTAAGGCTTGGGTGTGACAGAGCGGCCACGCGACCAGACAGGCGTCAGCGCGGCACGTGCTTGTCCAGACCGGCGGAAGGAAGCTAAGTGTCCACCACCAACTTCGCACCGCGGGCTGTTTCAGATCCACCAAATTTAATTCTTTTTGTCGACTGGAGATGCTGTACTCCACGCCCTAATAATTATAAATTATATATCTAATCAGATTATATTGTTGTTAAACAGTTCTTAGTAAAACTTTTTATTTCTCTCTGCTCTACTACATATCGGCAGTGTTCACATAGTCTAAGAGATAAACTTCAAGCGCCCAATGTGCATATCTAATAAATGCTAATTTGACTCAACAGTCATGTACCTATGTAATTAAACCAGTCATGATATAAATGTAAATGTGTATTATTAACACTACAAAAAATAGGGTTAATTTCGATATTCTTCGTGTACCTATGTATCGTACTCTACCTGCATACTTCAACCATTTCTTGTGTAGATACCTGAATTTTTAATGGTTTGAGTAGTGACGACCAAAACTGCCGCCAAAAAAGGCACGTTCGGCCAAACCTTCGGCTTAAAATTGCCGAATCTTTTGCCGAAAATGAAGGTTTGCATGTTGTCATAATTTCGTATTGAATGAATGATGCTAAAGCGCTACAGCGAGATTGAGTGTGCGCATAGCATAGCGAGTCCTAAAATTTGCTTTGGTAGAGGGGGGGGGGGGGCTTCTTTGAACAATGTCTGGTGCATATATGTGTGTTTCAACACAAAATCCATTTTTCCTATAATTCTGGCCTTCAGAAAATTCTGAAATTTACTGGGCCCCCATTAAGAAAGTTTGCCCACCACTGGCTTAGATGCTACCCGCATATGGTGCAAAACATTTAATCAAGAACCAAGCAGCATTCCTTACCAGCTCATGTGTTTCCTTATTTCGCTTAAAGGACCCGGGACTGTACCCGTATCTTTTAGGCGGGGCGTGAAAAAGCATCTGATGAGGCCTTCAATCTGAGTGCCACCATTGTAACATGGTACATTTCTGTAATGGTGACCCTCTTTCATGAGACTGCTTTCAGCTTACCATCAGGTGAGGTAGAATAAAATTGACTTGTCCTAAGTAAAAAAAACAACAGTCACTTGATTTAGAATGTAAAAAGTGCAAATAATGTACTATATTATTATTCTCAGCAAATTTTCGTATTTGTTAGGGTCATCAAACCTTCGGCTTCGGCTTCGGCCATAAGTTTTGGAAGTTCAAGATCGGTAGATGGCGCTGTCTGGCAAAGAGCTAATGGAAAGAGCTCTGTGTATTTATTTAAATTAAAAATAGTTTAACTGTGTTAATTTAACCAAAAATGCTATAAAACAGTATACAAATAGTAAATAAAAGTGTGTAAATATTTTCAATAGTGATTGTGAAAAATACGGGAGATTACCAAATAGATAGTAAACCCTATAAATAAAAACTCAATGTGCATAAAGATTGATAATTATGTACTAGAAACAGTGATAAACTTAATAAAAATAACCAATACCTAACATTTATAAACGATTTGATATAGAATCAGTGATAATATTACAAACACAAAGTGTGGACCTATAAGTTTTAAAATACAAAGTGTTCGGAATGTGAAAAAAATTCCTAAACAGTGAGTCATAATCAATGATTTGCTAAATTCAAAACTTATACCCTTCATCTAGTGGTGCAGAATTTTAACACTTTAAGTTAAATCGACCGTGGATGGTTTTGAAGTGTAACTGACTTCTAATATCAACGTCAGGGGTACGGAACTCAGCCATCTCGCCAGTCTCTTTTTGAGTTTATTAAAAAAAAAAAAAAAAAATTCAAATAACAAGCTAAGCCAGAAAACATTACTGCGATATGAATTTCTTCGAAAACATTACCTTTAGGAAGGCCCGAACGCACTCGTCACTATCAGACAATAACGAAATTGTACATCCCGACCGATCACTAGATGGCACTAGTCATAGCGTACCGTCCATGTCGGAGAACGAAGACATTGACATAATTACTAGTCTAAAGGAACAGATTGCAACTCTCAAATTGAAATTAAACAGCGCTAATGATGAAATAGACAAGCTTTCTATAGAAAATAGTGAATTGAAAGACGAAATTCAGAGTTTATTGCGTAAGAATACTATATATAGGCAGCTTACTAGAAGTCCGTTAAAATCGGTTTCTTCAACACCTAAGAAAAGTGACACATTGAGACTACACGAGCATAAAGTGATTCCAAAAGAAGTGGACCTGTCTTCACATTACACATCGCCCATATCTCCCCAGATCTTGAAAGCAAGCACAGGAGATTCCCCGCATCCGTATCGAACACATCTACAGGATGAAAGTGTATTAATGAATGTAAACTGCGTACAAAATGAAGCCGGCCAAATCCCATCCCGAGGCGCTCCAATCGCCCAAAATAAAATGTACATTATAAGCTCGAATAAGACAAATAATAACATCTTATCGTTAGCAAAGCTACACTTTGGTGAAAAATATAAAGTGTGCCATTTCTTGACACCAAATGTGGGGATAAATCAATTATTATTGAAAATTAGTAATAAAATAAAAACATTTACTATGAACGATTTTTGTAATATAATAATAGGTGAGGATGATTTTAGAGTGACAAAGGATTATACTGCACTCATCACCAACATTAGACGTACATTACAGGTTAATAGCCACACCAACATTATTATTTCCTTGCCTTCATTTAAAAATGCTATTTGTTGTGATCTGTATAATTGTAGAATAGATATGTTTAATCAACTGTTATATATGGACAATTTAACTTATGAGTACGCCTATATCTTGGACTCGAATCTCAACTTAACTTATGATAATGTTATGTTCAGAAAAACGGGTGTTCTAAGTAATAATGGTATGAAAATGTTATTTAAAGATCTCCACAAATTGACTTTAGATATACTAAAAGAAAATCTGACAATCTGTAATACATCACAGAGAGATCAACATGAAATTGACAAGGTGATACCAACACAGAAGCTTTTTCGGACATAATTATTTAAATATACTACATCAAAATATTGCGGGCTTAAGAAGTAAATCTAATGAGCTCTTTGTCTGTTTACAGGATTTGTCAGAAAAAGGTAGTGATATAGATATAATATGTGTAACAGAGCACAATATGATGTCGGGCCATGAGGACATTTGTGTCATTCCCAATTTTTACTTGTCAGCATACTGTAGTAGGAATGATACTAGCAGAGGTGGATCATGTATCCTAGTTAAAATAGGACATCTTTCTAAAAATATCGCTGAAATTGCAACATTTTCTGTACCATCTAGTTTTGAGTGTTGTGCCATTGAATTGACTGATTATAGTATTATTATTGTATGTATATATAGAACCCCATATAATACCAACCTGAGTATATTCTTTGATAGGCTAGACCAAGTATTAATGTACATAAATAGGACTTACAAGAAATGTAACATCATTCTAGCGGGGGACTTTAACATAGACATTTTAAAGCGTAATAATATAACATCGGAGTTTGAATGCATGCTCCTTAACTACAATTTGGAATTAGTGTTGAGACAACCAACCAGGATTGTCAGTGGGACCTGTATAGATAATTTTGCTCATAGCTTCCCCCATAGATGCAAATCGAGGGTTATAGAATTTGGATTATCAGATCACACAGCACAGACACTACAATGTCGTGTTAAAAAAACATGCCTCATCAAACGGTGGAAACTTCGACGGAGGGATTATTGTTTGGATAATCAAAGGAAGTTTAAACAATGTATAAGTCAACTGACTTTTTCTGAAATATACTCCAATGAGGATCCTAACTTAGCCTACAACGCCTTCTATGACTTGTTTAAACTATTTTATGATCTGCGTTTCCCATCCAGACTTATAACTGTAAATGCGCATAAAAAACAAAAGTGGGTCTCACGCGGAATAAAGGCATGTAGTAAAAAGAAACGGGCACTCCTATGGCAATATAGGAAAAAGCCTAACGAGACCAACAAAATAAAATTTAGACAGTACTGTACAAGATATAAAAAAATTATCAAGCTAACCCAGCGAGCACAAAACACCTACTCTATTAATACAGCGCTTAACAAAACAAAAACTGCATGGAAAATTATTCAAAATACAAAACAAAATTTTCCAAACGAGTCAATAACCAGTATAATAGTTAATAATGAAACTGTAACAGATCCCAGTGTAATATGTAATGCTTTTAATAATTACTTTGTTGACAGAATAATCCCAAATACTTTAACAAATAGATCTCCAAATTCATCATGTGTGACCTCTAGGCAAAAATCCATGTTTTTGAAACCTTGCTCGCCTCTTGATATACTACATATCATGAGAAACCTAAGGAACACAAATAGTGTAGGTTATGACGGTATATGTACGAGAATTATAAAATACGTAGCAAGTGATATCTGTAATCATGTTTGCCATATTATTAATTTATGTATAGCTGCTGGAATTTTCCCAGATAAACTAAAATCTGTGATAATAAAGCCTATTTTCAAAAAAGAAAAAAGAGAAAATATAGAAAACTATAGACCTATAGCCTTAGTACCAGTTTTCTCAAAGATTTTTGAAAAATATATATATATGGAATTAAATGACTACCTGGAAAGTAACTGTATCTTGGTGAAAGAACAGAAAGGTTTTAGGCGTAGTAAAACTATAAACATGGCTATATATGATTTCCTGGAGTATGTAATGAAAAGTGTTGACAATAAAATACCTGTTTGCTCCATATTTATGGACATGACCCAGGCTTTCGATTATGTGCATCACGACACTCTCTTAAGTAAGCTAAATGCATATGGCATTAGAGGAAACGTGTTAGATTTAATTGAATCGTATATAAAAAATCGCACTCAGTATACTCAGATTACTAAAATTAATAGAGCCACTAAAATAGAGGAAGACTTTCAATCTGGAATACGTAAAATACAACATGGCGTGCCTCAGGGTAGTGTATTAGGACCACTATTGTTCCTACTATACATTAATGATCTACCTAATGTAACCAAAAACCCAATAACCCTCTTTGCAGACGATAGTACAATTACCATCAAATGCAATAATAGGGACACCTATTTGGCCGATATAAACAACGCGCTAAAGTCTGTCCTTACCTGGCTAGATGTAAATAATCTGAAAGCTAACATAGGAAAGACAATGCTCATACATTTCAGCCAGCGTATCCCAACTATGGGAAATTTACAGATATGTCCAAATGGCCAATCTATTATACAAGTAGATTTTACAAAATTCCTGGGGGTAATAATAGACAGTAAAATAACATGGAAACAACATATAGAGCAGTTATGTAAGAAGATCAGTAAATCAGTATACGTACTTCATGAACTGTCACAAATAATTAATACTGAAGCACTCTTAACCGCGTACCATGGCATGGTTGCGTCGGTTCTTAGGTTTGGAATAATTTTTTGGGGTTACTCTGTTCATAAAGATAAAATATTTAAGGTACAGAAACGCTGTGTAAGGGCAATGTTCTCGCTAAAAACAACTGACAGCTGCTTGCCCTATTTTAAAAAATATAACATACTGACATTACCCTCACTTTACATACTTGAAGTAGCAGTATTTGTTAAAGTCAACCTTAATTTATTTGTTTTGGCTTCTGATGCATCTGGACGAATACAAAGAGATAAAAGTCGGTTATGCTTGTGTCCGTCAAACACTACTCTAATGCATGACAGTGTTTTCGCCATGGCTCCGAAAATATTCAATAAGCTACCCAAAAGCATAAAAGAGGCAAACATAACTACTTTTAAACAGGCACTTAGAAAGCTACTGAACTCAAAATGTTATTATGATGTAAAGGACTTCCTCCAAGACAAACTGTAATTTAAATTTTCTTCTTTACATTTTTGAATACTTTGACATGAGCATGTGACATAATATACTAATTGTGATTATTATTTAATAGATCTAGTTGACATTTCCTATATTATAATATTATCCCTAATAACTTTTGACATTACTAAATTTCTGACATTAACTCTGCAATTAAAATATTATGAATGCTCTCTAATAGAACTTGTAATGTTGCATGTATAGACAAGACCAGAGATTACCCAATAGTTCGAAATAATATTTTAATATTTGCACACCTCGAAGAGGTTGTAATACGGCGGACCTATACATATTTATGAAAATGTATCTTTTACATCCTTTCTGTAACCTGTGTTATGCAAATAAATGATTTGATTTGATTTGATTTGATTTGAAAGTTAATTAATCGGCTTCGGCTTCGGCTAGAATTGCACCTTCGGCCGAACACTAGATTTCAGATATTCTTAACAAACATATTAGTAAGGCGTTGGAATATATTTATGTTTGAAACAATTATTGATTAAATAATTTACATTAAAAAATCGAAACAACTCTTATGCAAATTAAAACTTAAACTAAAATGAGTCATGGAATTCCTCCGCATATGCGATGCCTGCCTGCCTCTTATGTTAACGTTCAAAGAAGACTGGCAGTATCGACACGTTATATGGTAATGGTTATTCTCTGTCTTAGGAAAAAGCCATCCATCTAGTTACGAGAAGCTTCTACTATACGCTGCGCAATCTTTCTGAGGAGATTGCGGGCTCTCGGACCCCATAACCCGACGTTTCCACTTCAAACGGCACAAATTTTTTATCTCCAATGAGATCCGATTATTATGTATGTATGTATGTATGAATAAATCAGCAGTGTTCACATACTATGCTACATCAGGCATGGCACTATCAAAAAATTTCTTTATCTATCAAGTGTTAAAGGCTGTTCTCGTCTCCATCCAAACCTCAAGCACAAAAACTACCATGGCTAAAAAGGTCTAATAATTCTAGTTCCCTATTTGAAGTCGCTAAACGGACAGCTTCAATATTTTTACTTGCCTTAGCTTGCAGGATTCATGTCCTCACTTTACTTGATTATCAACTCTAATCTTATAAGTGACGGAGATGTAGTTACCTTGTGGCTCAAATGGTAACCTATTGAAATATCGAATTTCTGTTACCCGAATCTTAAAACCCCGAAAACGGTTGGTAGAACTTTTAAAAGACAGATGTAATGAATGACAACTTCTCACAGAGGAATCAATTTCCAGGTGCACTAAAACCAAATTTTCAAATAGTATTTTTTTGTTTTCCATATTGTCATAATCCAGATTCTCTGAATATTTTTTTGTTCATCGTACCATTTTCCAAATAAGCTATTACCAAATTTTCAAAATCTTTTTATTTGGTTCCCATACAATCGTGTTCCAGCTAAACTATATACAGGTATAGTAAAACTCACTAAATTTGTACGATTCATTTATTAGGTACAGTAAGTAATTTAGAAATTTACTTTAATTTAGAAATTTCTTTTAAATATTTAATTTCGCTTAAATTTTCTTTTATTTTTATAAGTTTCTGCAGGTTTTCCTCCTTTTGTATATACTTTTTCCTCCTTTTCACTTGTGGTTCACCTAGTTTCATTTTTTCTATATCAGATTGTATTATAATCGCTTAATTTTTCGAAATTAATTATCGTTAACACCCCGACTCAGTGCAATTCGACTCAGATAGGTTAGGTTAGAAGACTAAGGCGGGAGCGAAGCGAAGCGGACCTCCCGCCTTAGTCTTCATGGTTATTTTTTTTAAACCACCCAGAAGTAGGAGCCCCGCGAAGCGGTGCTCCGTCGAGCTTAGTTAGTAGATGCCATATGAGGTTTAGTTTTAGGTTTAAAAAATCTGGATATTGTTTGTCTGAATATCAATTAACTGGCTCCTACTTCTGGGTGGTTTAAAAAAAATAACCACGAAGACTAAGGCGGGAGGTCCGCTTCGCTTCGCTCCCGCCTTAGTCTTCTAACCTAACCTATCTGAGTCGGATTGCACTGAGTCGGGGTGTTAACGATAATTAATTTCGAAAAATTAAGCGATTATAATACAATCTGATATAGAAAAAATGAAACTAGGTGAACCACAAGTGAAAAGGAGGAAAAAGTATATACAAAAGGAGGAAAACCTGCAGAAACTTATAAAAATAAAAGAAAATTTAAGCGAAATTAAATATTTAAAAGAAATTTCTAAATTAAAGTAAATTTCTAAATTACTTACTGTACCTAATAAATGAATCGTACAAATTTAGTGAGTTTTACTATACCTGTATATAGTTTAGCTGGAACACGATTGTATGGGAACCAAATAAAAAGATTTTGAAAATTTGGTAATAGTTTATTTGGAAAATGGTACGATGAACAAAAAAATATTCAGAGAATCTGGATTATGACAATATGGAAAACAAAAAAATACTATTTGAAAATTTGGTTTTAGTGCACCTGGAAATTGATTCATCTGTGAAAAGTTGTCATTCATTACATCTGTCTTTTAAAAGTTCTACCAACCGTTTTCGGGGTTTTAAGATTCGGGTAACAGAAATTCGATATTTCAATAGGTTACCATTTGAGCCACAAGGTAACTACATCTCCGTCACTTATAAGATTAGAGTTGATAATCAAGTAAAGTGAGGACATGAATCCTGCAAGCTAAGGCAAGTAAAAATATTGAAGCTGTCCGTTTAGCGACTTCAAATAGGGAACCAGAATTATTAGACCTTTTTAGCCATGGTAGTTTTTGTGCTTGAGGTTTGGATGGAGACGAGAACAGCCTTTAACACTTGATAGATAAAGAAATTTTTTGATAGTGCCATGCCTGATGTAGCATAGTATGTGAACACTGCTGATTTATTCATACATACATACATACATAATAATCGGATCTCATTGGAGATAAAAAAATTGTGCCGTTTGAAGTGGAAACGTCGGGTTATGGGGTCCGAGAGCCCGCAATCTCCTCAGAAAGATTGCGAAGCGTATAGTAGAAGCTTCTCGTAACTAGAAGGATGGCTTTTTCCTAAGACAGAGAATAACCATTGCCATATAACGTGTCGATACTGCCAGTCTTCTTTGAACGTTAACATAAGAGGCAGGCAGGCATCGCATATGCGGAGGAATTCCATGACTCATTTTAGTTTAAGTTTTAATTTGCATAAGAGTTGTTTCGATTTTTTAATGTAAATTATTTAATCAATAATTGTTTCAAACATAAATATATTCCAACGCCTTGTGTAACTAGCATTTTTTTTATTACGTGTCCAGGTTACAAAATGGAATGAAAGAATAAAAAAAATTGGTAATGCATAACAAAATTTATAGAATGATTCGCTATTCTTGACAGTGTATTAAAATAGCTACAGGTACTCTATAAATATACACGTTTGGAAAATAATAATACTTTCTTTGGACACGAGAGTGGTTTAGACATCCACTTTGTAACTTTTAAAAGTAAAATTAATAAATAAGATACTATATTCTTAATGAAATATTATTGTTTATTTGGTTATAAATATAATATTCTTTAAAATAATATTACAGCATAAGTAAGATAAGCCATATATTTTTGGTATTTTGTAAAAATGTAACCATTTTGTAACTATTTGGTAATTTTGCCAACTTAACTTCCGATTTATATCGTGTAACAACCATCTAAAGATGTTAATTTATGTTATTTAGTTCATTCTTTTTTTATAATTCAACGTAAAGTAAAATAAAATAAGGTATTCACTTTCAAAATCAGTTAAATTTAAAGAATTGGTAACAGTAAAACATAAGACAATTACAAAATGGAAAGCTTCAGTTACAAAATTGAAAAGGTAAAGCTTAGTTTACCCTGATAAAAAAATACTGCAAATCAGTACTGAAATAGGAAGGGATAAACCATGAACGACGGTAATTTATAAAAGAAAATGAAACTATGCTATTTTAGTAATCGACACCTTTTATTTCTATTCAGCCTTTTAATTCAGTTCAGTCTCAAAAAATAAATCTATGTGAAAACTGCCTTAAGGTATTCAATCTAAAATTATTTTATAACAATTACATAAATATTACTATTGAATCAAACATACTTAAGAAACAATACTAACTAAAAAACAATTAAGCACAAATGACCCGTATGATCAAATGATAAAATTCTGAAGAAATAATTTAATCAATCATAATAATATCAGCTTAAAGATGAATAGATCTTTAAATCTATCATACAGGAGAATAATACTCGTTAATACCATGCAAACGATTCTTAACTCGATGTGGTTGAGTCGTTTTATTGAGTAGTTTTTATAGCTACCTTTCTCCACCAGCATCAGATTAGCTCCATGTTATCATAATATTATATTGTCACGTGGCATGCCAAACTTCAGCTCAATTGGATAATCAGAAGTGGTCGAAAAATGAATTGCAAGACTTCAGCAAAGTAACAATATGAATATTGCGAGTTAAATAAAAGCGTCTAGAAATACCAACACTTTATAAATTATTAATTAATTTAAAGAACATAATAAGAGCCCCAAGTACAGTTACTCAAGTAACCGACAATAATTATTGTACTAAAATAATTATTGTTACAAGATACCATCATATATCCACTAAAACGAAAAGTAAACACATACCTGCATGCATTTGTACTCGCCTTTATATTTCCATTTTGTAACATTTTTATTCCACGCTATATGTAACCAAACAAAATGGAAGTAACGCATCTCCAATCGCCGACCTAAGATTGCTTGTAAATGAACTTTAATTAAGATGAAACACAAAGCAACTATTTTAATAGCTTATAATGCGTTTGTAGTTTATCATTATTATATTTCTATAAACAAAAAACCAAACTTACCAGTAAAAATTACAATTACAAAGTGGATGAAAAATCCGGCAAGGTAACGCTCAACAAGTTTCGACACGAAATACGTCAAAGTGGTCATTCTCTGACTGTTTTACAAAATGGCGAAGTCTTGAGTATTGTTACCAGGGAAGAAATTTGTAGCCAGTGGTATATTTTTCGGCGACAAAGTCTATCAAATTACGGTTACAAAGTGGAATTCCATGCACGGCCGGAATTGTGAGACATAATATAATGTTACGAAAGATAGTTTATTTTATTAAAGTAGTGTTATTTTATGTTTACTTCTGATAATATTATCATTTTTCGATACCATTCATTCTTCTTTACCCTTGCCACTGAAGGAAATTCATGAATAAATTTAACTCGAAACTAGGCCGGTCAATGTGGGACATAGTAAAATCATGGGTATTCAAAATTATATTTAGTATAATTTCATATTCATCAATAAATTATTCGCATAATTTGATGTGTTTCGGATACATTAAATATTAAATATTTTTACTATCGCCACATCATAATAAATTTTCTTTCATTTCTCCATAAAATTAATGGTAAACTTCTGGGACATGCTCACTTAGAGTATGGTCGTGTAAAAAAAAAAATGCCATATGTTTGTTAAGAATATCTGAAATCTAGTGTTCGGCCGAAGGTGCAATTCTAGCCGAAGCCGAAGCCGATTAATTAACTTTCACCATCCAATGAACTTCCAAAACTTATGGCCGAAGCCGAAGCCGAAGGTTTGATGACCCTAACAAATACAAAAATTTGCTGAAAATAATAATATAGTACATTATTTGCACTTTTTACATTCTAAATCAAGTGACTGTTGTTTTTTTTACTTAGGACAATTCAATTTTATTCTACCTCACCTGATGGTAAGCTGAAAGCAGTCTCATGAAAGAGGGTCACCATTACAGAAATGTACCATGTTACAATGGTGGCACTCAGATTGAAGGCCTCATCCGATGCTTTTTCACGCCCCGCCTAAAAGATACGGGTACAGTCTACAGTCCCGGGTCCTTTAAGCGAAATAAGGAAACACATGAGCTGGTAAGGAATGCTGCTTGGTTCTTGATTAAATGTTTTGCACCATATGCGGGTAGCATCTAAGCCAGTGGTGGGCAAACTTTCTTAATGGGGTACAGTAAATTTCAGAATTTTCTGAAGGCCAGAATTATAGGAAAAATGGATTTTGTGTTGAAACACATATATATGCACCAGGCATTGTTCAAAGAAGCCCCCCCCCCCCTTCTACCAAAGCAAATTTTAGGACGCGCTATGCTATGCACACACTCAATCTCGCTGTAGCGCTTTAGCATCATTCATTCAATATTTCGTATTGCCTTTTTTGGCGGCAGTTTTGGTCGTCACTACTCAAACCATTAAAAATTCAGGTATCTACACAAAAAATGGTTGAAGTATGCAGGTAGAGTACGATACATAGGTACACGAAGAATATCGAAATTAACCCTATTTTTTGTAGTGTTAATAATACACATTTACATTTATATCATGACTGGTTTAATTAGATAGGTACATGACTGTTGAGTCAAATTAGCATTTATTGCAGAAAATGGAAAGACTGGGTATCCGTGGATATGCACATTGGGCGCTTGAAGTTTATCTCTTAGACTATGTGAACACTGCTGATATGTGAAGGTGGACTCTTATGTGAGTAATAGTGTCCCCCTACATATTGATGTTCCTCAGGGATCGGTGCTGAGCCCGACCCTCTTCCTCCTCTATATGAACTCCCTATGCAAACTCTCGCTTCCTGAGTGCTCAATTTTAGCCTATGCGGATTATACCACATTTTTTTTTTTTTTTTTTTTTTTTTTTATATAGGACACGTCAATTTGACTTCACCTCGCCTGATGGTAAGCTGAAGGCAAAGTCTCAGAAAAGAGGGTCACCATTACAAACACGTACCATGTTAACAATGGTGGCACTCAGCTTGACGGCCTCATCAGATGCTTTTTCACGCCCCGCTTAAAGGACCCGGGACTGTAGGAAGAAGGAAACACGTGAGCTGGCAAGGAGTTCCAGGTCTTAATGGTGCGACAAAGAAAGGAGTCACCAAACCGCTTGGTTCTTGAGGGAATATTCTGCACCGTATACGGGTGACATCTAAGCCCTGCTCGTGTTGTCCTATGTAGGAAAGGAGAGGGCGGGACCAGTTGGAAGAGCTCATCAGAACATTCACCATGGTAGAGACGGTAAAATACTGCCAAGGATGCAACATCTCTACGCATCTGCAAAGGCTCAAGGGTGCTTGTGACCTCGGGATTCCCAATAATGCGGACCGCACGTCGCTGCAACCTGTCGAGAGCATCTAATAAGTACTTTGCGGAGCCATCCCAGAGATGCGAGCAGTATTCCACGCAGGACCGAATTTGGGTCTTGTATAGAAGACACCGCTGCTCCGGCGTGAAAAACCGTCTCACTCTGTTCAAGACTCCGAGTTTACGCGAGGCTGTTTTGATGATACTCTCGATGTAGTTTTTGTTATTAAGTTTGCAGCGAACATCCATACCGAGGATAGTCAGGTTGTCCTGCAGTGGCAGTGGAGTGCTCTGAAGAGTGGGAAGGGGAAGGAAAGAAGATACCTTTGCTGTGAACGCACATGCCTGTGTCTTCTTGGCATTGAACTCGACCAGGTTCTCAGAGCCCCATTGGGAAATGTTGTTCAGGATCCGGTCAAGCTCAGTGACAAGAAGCTGCCTTTTATCTGCGATATCCGACTGCTTATCCGCAGGACGTCCATGATAACTCCCGTGCAAAGTGCTATCATCTGCATAGCAATGAATGCTGCCGGTAGACAGCATGTCATTGATATGCAGAAGAAAGAGAGTAGGGGACAGGACGGACCCCTGCGGCACACCAGCATTTACCTGCAAGAACTCCGAGGCGCGTCCATCACAAAGGACGCGAATACGGCGATCCTGCAAGAAGCTAGCAACCCAGTTGCATAGTCTAGGGGGCAGACCGAAGGCTGGTAGCTTGGAAAGAAGCGATTTGTGCCAGACTCTATCGAAAGCTTTGGCGATGTCAAGACCAATTGCCAGTGACTCGCCGTGCTTGTCCATAGCCTCACCCCAAAGATGGGTAACATACGCCAGAAGATCACCCGTTGACCGTTTCGGCCTGAAGCCATATTGCCGGTCATTAATTAGGGAGTGATCTTCAAGGTGACGCATGAGCTGTTTGTTAATTATGTGCTCGAACACCTTGCACAGCACTGAGGTGATGGCTATGGGTCGATAGTTAGTCGGGTCTGAGCGATCCCCTTTCTTGGGGATCGGCTGTACATTCGCCTCCTTCCAAGCCGAAGGCACTGTACCCGAGCTGTAGGACAGCTGGTACAGCCGCGCAAGCATTGGAGACAACTCCGCTGCACATTTTTGTAGAACCACTGCCGGAATACCGTCCGGACCACCGGCTTTCCGTACATCGAGTGACTGCAGCACTGCACGGACATCGCGTTGCCTGATACGAATATCAGGCATTGCATGGTCACTGATCGGTAGTGTCGGTGGCTGCATGCCACAATCATCGATTCGGGAGTTGGCCGCAAAGAGATTAGCCAGCAAATTTGCTTTCTCTTGCGACTCATGGGCCAGGGATCCATCGGGGTTGCGCAGCGGCGGCAGCGAAGGCTGGCAGAAGTTGGCTTGCACGGCTTTGGCCAGTCGCCAGTAGCCACGGCTGCCCGTGGGATGCGCTACTAGTTCCTGACCAAGCCGCGCTATGCGCTGGGCATCCGCTCTGACATAAGCCCTCTTGCAGACCTTTGTGGCTCTATTGTACGCCGCCTTGAAATGGCCCACGTCAGGATCGCACGTAGCGCGCGCCCTCACCCAAGCGCGGTACGCGGACTGTTTATGATTAACAGCCTCCGCGCACTCGCGCCCGAACCAGGGGCGGGCTCTGCGGGCACCGGCGACATCAGTGTAGGGGATATAATATTCCATGCCCAGACTGATCTCACCGGCGACAGCAGTTGCGCCCTCAGATGGGTTCTTGCCTTCAAAGCAGCGTTCAACCCACGGGATGGATGCAAAATAGTCACGCAATCCATCCCAGTCTGCTGACGAGTAGTGCCAGAGACGCCGTTTCCCCTGTACGGGTCGTGGTGGCGCTTTAATGGGCACCTTGGAACGGACCAGACTATGGTCGGATCCGCCTAAAGCGGCACTCACCGAAACACTGTACTGGTCCGGGCGACTCGTCAGCAGAAGGTCCAGCAGAGAGGGCTCATGGTCCGACCTTTTTGGTATTCTAGTAAATTCGTGTACCAGTTGGGTCAGGCCATGCGCCAGAGCAAATGCATGGGCGGCTCTTCCCGCATGGGTTGTTTTAGAGGAACCCAACCAGATCTCATGGTGGGCGTTAAAATCCCCCAAAAACACCAGCTCAGCGTTCGGAAACCGCTCCTGCGCATCATCTGCCGCCTGACTCAGGTATTCGAAGAGTCGAGTTGTCTCGGCATCTCCTGTATGGGAGCGGTAGAGGCACACATAGATCTGACTCGTAGAACCATGGTCTATGTGTACCCAAAGGGTGGAGAAGGATGGGTCCTCTAGGCAGCGCAAACGGCGACAACAAACATCCGCCCTAACAAACACGCACACCCCGGCTTTTGCACGGAAATTCTCCTCGAGGACATAGCCGGGGTAGAGCAAGTAGGTCGTGTCGTCAGGGCAGCGTATTTGTGTCTCCGTAAGAAATAGCAGTGCTGGTTTTGCCGTCTCCAGGTGTTGGTGGACGGCGTTGAGGTTTGTATGGAGCCCACAGATGTTCGTGGACTCCACCTCAAATAGCGAGCCCGTGGGAGAATGTCTTGCCGCTGTGTAGCCCAGTATTCTATTTTGCGCTGCCATAAGGAGGAGGTAAGGGAAGGCGTGAAAAAAGGGGACTATCGTCGCAGCACCGCGTGACAAATCGCGGGTGATTGGTTTTGTCTATGAATGTGAGGAACGGCGAGAGCCGACACGCCGAACGGAAGGGCCCCCGTACCCCCCCGAGTATGGTCGCCGGGCTCCCTCCGGTCACCAACCGGCACGACGAGCCATATCGGGATTATGCGCGACCTGGTGGGGCAGCCTCCCAGGGTGGTTAGTCCCGGTTGGGCCCCTGTACTATGCCGCGGGCGGCCAGCGGCACCACCGTTTCTACAGGTCTCCCTGTTCGGCGCGTCGCCCCGCGCCACCCCCCACTAGACTACGCCAATACCCACCGGTCCCGCTAGTGCCGCGACCACAATCCCCCCTGCCCGGCTATGCACTTGCTGACCCCTGAACGCAATCCAACCGAGATTGGATTACTATGGAGGGTTTTTCGCATAGTGCACGGTGGTACCAACCCGGTCGAAATTTGTGACAGATTTGTGTCATCAAATTTCTACCATGTCCGTCGTAAAAACTGACCTGAAGTTTTTAATAGGGCCGAGGAGACTTTACGGCTGGTAATGCAATAGCTATCAACTAACCTTCTAACATTGAACCTTAGAAAAATTACCTACATGACATTTTCTCTCTTGAATTCTACACAACCAATATCAGATACATTCAAATTAAAAGCACATTCCTGGTCCCCATGTCCCCTATCTACAGTATGTCACTAATGACTAATGACACATTTTCGTTTCATTTTAATCGACAACCAATGAAAAAACAAAACACGGAGGAGGTCTCAAGTCAACGCGTATATTTTTTTATGCACGGAGTACAGCATATGATTTAGTTTCCTTCTCCATGTTTTATGTATGACCACGCATAAATTACAGATTAGTCCGATTTTGATCACTCTTTTTTATTGGAAATAGTAGGTATACCGGAAGTTGGTTCCATATAATTTGAAAATAAAAATCCAACCCTAAGGTTAGAAAAACGGCGGATGATTGATTATTCACTCAGATTGCAAGGTATCACTTTTTAAACGCATAACTTTTTACAGAGTAGTCTGATTTTCATAATATTTTTTTTATTGGAAAGAGTATACTCCAAAGTTAGTCCCATATTTTGGCGGTTTAATTTTTTGTTTAAAAGTTTTTATTGTATTATGAGTAACCGCATTAATAATATAATATTGGTACATACTTTTGAATAAATATTTATTATTTACAATGCAGTAGTATTCCTTATCAAATTAAACACATTAGAAACGTTGCGCATTTATTCTAGATTAAAATTGCCTTACAAACCATATAATTACAATGTTACTCATATAAGAGATATCGGTATTTGAAAATTATGTGCGACGAAATAAATTCAAGCGTGATTGATAGAAATGCCGATCAAAATCCCCTCTAGACAAGTGGCAATTCACTAGCCGGCGTTTGGTGGAATAGAATGACGAACATATGGGATTTGACGTACATGACAGTCGTTAACGCATGTCAAATACGTCAAATCCCATACATTCGTCATTCTATTCCTTCAAACGCCGGCTAGCGAATTGCCACTTGTCTAGAGGGGCTGATCATGTTAGGTATATTCGTATTCAAAACAATTTTTTTTTTCAATGCCTGTTGATTACTTTTTTGAATTATTGAACGGGCTGGCGGGGTCGCTGAGTGCAGGCGTGGGGGTTACAGGTGCGGCCGCCTGTCGCCCCTTTACTGAGGCTAAAGGGGTGACCTCACTGGTGCAAAACCTCACTGGTGGTTTATTTTAATTTAATTTAATAATTTCGTTTTTTCGTGTAGGGTTATATTTTGTAAAATTCAAAGAGTGCATGGTAGTTATTTTCGTATTTCTTTTTGATACTATATGGGACAACTTCCTTCAACAGCCTCAGTTGTAATGCATATAACGAGAATATGGAATCGAGATCGATCGATTCTTCCGTAGCTGGATAGACCATATCCAATAATTGATTCGGCTAGAGCAATGTAGAGTTGTAGTAGTGTAGTATAGTGTAGTAATTTAGTAGGGTACTTTCCACTTTATCATAGTGAACTCAGTTTGTCACAGACCCGGTTTATGTGACTCTTCCAGGAAAGTCGACAGTCTATGACGAGACCAAGATATATATGCTCGTCTACCACATTTATTGCTTTGCAGTTACACCTGAACGTTATTGTACGATTGATGACTCGTGGTCCCACCAATTTTGGCCCACCGTGCTCGTGGTCCCACTACAGTGTGTTCTTTTATTTTTCTAGTATCCAGAATATAAAGTTTATTTTACTTCTAAATGACGTTATCTTTACTTTCAGTACCTATTTATTTAATTGCTAATCCCAAACAGGTCTTCATATCATGTGTTTATAGAAAACCACGTAATATAACTGTTTTGTATTACAACAAAAACAGGTATTATGTGTTGAATTAAGCACACAGCCTTGCAGCAGTGTTCTTGATAGTGATCTGAAGAAGAATCGAATATCTATGACTGTCAGGTTGAAGCTGACTGGAGTTGGCTGGTGAGAGAGAGAGACAGGTATAGTTCCATTTTTTATACCACTGAGGTAGCAGACAAGCACACGGTCCACCGGATGGAAAGTGATTACTGCGGCCTATGGACGTGTGCAACACCAGGGTAGTCACACTCGTGGTGCCAACCTCGTAAACACAGAGTTTCTGTGCCGTCGGTGTAGAAGACAAAGCAGGAATAGCCTTTGGTCTTCCCACTGACAGCACAAAACCGCCGGGAACACAACACGAGGTTATTGTGGCCGCAGTATTCTGTAGAACGGTAGTACTTCCCCAGTCGGACTGCTCAATTGGACGGAAATACCGTCATATCCTTCCTCCTCCGTTTTCCATGGACTAACTGGTAAGTTTTAACCTTAGAAAAGGCAATTTCAAGGCAGCTTTCTTCATATCAACGCTGTGTGTTTTATTCAACACATGATACTTACCTGTTTTGTTGTAATGCAAAAGAGTTATAATTATTTATTTTTTAATTTCGTCTAATTTAGCATTATCCATTCTCCATTGTGTTAGTAAAGCTTAATGAAACGATAACTTCATGAAAACATCATCAGAACAAAAATGCATACATTCGGAGCCATTTGTTTTTTTCTTTTTTTAGTGATTATGAAACATTAAATAAGACATGAGGTATCTATATGGTTTTATACTATAATATTTATAAAAATTGAGCCGATGTACGATAACATAAGCAAATTACGCTTCAAGAGTTGTCTCCCCTCCAACAGTATACACAGAGGGCATTAAAGAACCTACAAAAGCCATACCCTCGTTTTGATTATTCACAAATGTGTTAAGATCGTGACTTAGTCAACCTAGCTGCTTCAAGGATGTTCATATAGGACGTTGTAACGCAAGTGTATTGACTTTGTTTACGACTAGTGTCGTTTCGTGAGGCAGTATACCCGTGGTTGTGCATGAGTATTTTTAGTGGAGTGCCTGGGGGGTTAAAAACATGAAAACCTCGGATTTCTGTTACAGTGAATGAAATTTTATAATTCAAAGTGGAATGTTTAGCTTATAATATATACAAAAAAGTTTACCTATTAAAAAATTGTGATCTCGATTTAAAAAAAAAATAATGAAATAATTATAATTTTGATAGTTTAAATGATACAATATCTCATGATATGAGGCTGTAGAACATTTTCGACACCAAAATTAAGTTAATTTATATATTCATATAGAGATAGTAATTAGGAGAAAGAAATAAATGAAGGAAAATAGAATTAAAAAAAATGTCAAAAAATCATATGTTTATTTAAAGAATTTACATTTTTGGCTATTTAAGAATTTTCTTCAACTTCATTTATTTCAATGATTGGTGGAGTATTAAAACAAGTATTTTCACTGCACTGTAGACATGCTACACTGCAGTATAAGCCACTCTTTCGACATCCACAAGCAGCTCCACAACCCTTTTTGCAGCTACAAAACAACATTTGCAATAAATTATCTGGAGCTGGTGATTGATTCATTGTTATTGGGATAAGCATGTTATTAAAATACTTCCAGCCCTAATTTTCAATGTCTACATTTCCTAACCATAGTTGGATTTGTAGATATACTCTTTTCAGGTGTTCAAACGCTGCATCAGCTGTTGGAGGTAATGATGACAAAAGAACACTTGTTTTTTTGGCTGTTCCTTTTACAAAGAAAGGGAACCTCAATGAGTTCAAGTCTTTGATTTTTGCTGGAGCTCCATATAAACCCAAAATACATGCTGCACCCGCTTGAAATATATTATTACAGTCTTCGTTTGAATTTTTAAATACTTTTGCTAATTCATGTAAATCATGACGTTTCTCAAAGTTTTTGGCAAACTTAATTTTACCTTTGTTGAAGAATGCTGATGTCGTATCGCAACCTGTAAAGGCATGTAAAAAAAGAATATGTTCTTTACATTTTGGATACCTACGATTTTTCTAAACATTTCGAAGAAAATATGTTTTGTTGGACTTTGCCTCGGGATGGTTTTAGAAAATATATTTCACGATCCTGATTCACCAATGCTGTTAATATAACGAGGACGTCAATATCTTCTGACACGACAACAACATTGTTTGTTTCTAAATTAATTGCTCTCTCCACGTTCTACTACCTGTCCAAGGTCGTTACGACCCTTCATACGCTCCAACATTTAAAAAAAATATTATTTTATGTCTATTTAGGCATTATTCAACGTATAGATAGGAAAAAAAAATATTTCAGATAAAATTACATTCTCAAGTATTAATTGATTATAATTTTTGTTTAAATTATAAAAAAATCAAAAGCACAAAAAATTTTTGGGTAAACTTTTCACTTTATAGTATAAAAAAGAAAACCCCCCCTCAACCATTTAAATTCCTTCACTGTAACAAAAGTCTGAGGTCAAAACCCCCAGACACTCCACTATTTGTGTGTACGGAAGATTTTTTGCGAATTCTACAATAATTTAATGTAAGGCTATATCCTAAAATACATATCTGTGCAAGCTTTAGTAATAATACAAATATTTATCGCAATAATTAATTTCTCGCAGTTTGGTCTGACTAGTCTAACCATCAATTTATCCAACAAGAAAGTGCCATTAGTTGCACTTTATACAAACCTAAGTATTACGTATTTCTAATTAGAAAAGTTTTTTACAAAGAATTGTTGACTATATAATTATGTACCTTAACTAGGTACTAAATAATGAATCGATGCGATATACATAAAATGAAAAGATAGGTAAGGCCGATTATGGTGAAAAAAATTTATAATAATTATTTCAAGTGGTTAGTATATTTTTAAATAAATTTCCATTAATGTATATTGTATTATATGCCGTATACTGTGGACGCCCTCTGCCTCCTTTTGGGGTGTTAACATTAATTAATTGAGGTAAGTAAAAATATTTTTTTCATGACGATTTATGACACGATTCAAATGTATTGTCTATGATGTTTTTGTTACAGGAAATAGTGCTTACAAAAAAGATTCCGACGTATTGAGAACCTCCTCCTTTTTTGAAATCAGGTAAAAAGGGGGCTAGATTTATAACAGCAATGACATATCAGACGCGGAAAGTTATCGAACTAGTACCACCAGATGGAGGGTGGGGATGGATCATGTTACTAGGAGTAGCAGTTAATAATGTAAGTTAATAAAGTTATTATTATGTTTTTATTACTTATTATAGATACTAACTAAACCAGTAATCCCTGTTCTGCTATAGGAAAGTAAACGATGCTAAAGTTCATAATTACCATACCTACCTACCTACTTAATACTAATACAAAAAAAAAAATATTTGCTTAAATGTGGTTACACAGGTATTATTACAGTTGTGGACACATCTATTGCATTCCACCTTGCATTTTAAGTTTCGTTTAGTCCTAACTAAAAATTTATATTAGGTCGAGCAAAAAGTTTTTATGCAGTTTTGAACAAGGCACATTCATAATCTTATTCAATAGTTTTATTTTGAATTTCAAACACAGAATTTAAAGAATCCAAAGTCAATTTGGCACCTTTTCGTTGATATTAAACAATCGAATACTAATGATCCACGAACCACATTTAACTTGGGCAATGATTTCCTCCCGGGAGATACTTCGTACAGTGGTTAAGGAAGTTAAATCATGAATTTTCGTGGTTGTCAGCTGGCACTTTGTCGGTGGGGTAAGCAGCGGTGACCGCTCAAACATGTCAAAAAATGAAAAAAATTCAGTCATTTCCTCCCGGCTGCAAATTAGCTAAATTACAGTTAAGCCAATGTCTTGAAGGAAAAAAATTGTCAGCTGCTCATATCGCGGTGGAAAACCTGTCAGCTGGTGACCTAGTTGTAAAAAAAATTTAAATCGTCAGTCATTTCCTCCCAGCTCAAAATTGGCTAAAATACAGTTAAGCCAATACCTTGAAGGAAAAAAATTGTCAGCTGGCCATATCGCGGTGGAGTACGCGTCAGCTGGTGACCAAAAGTTCAAAAAGTTGTATGAAAAATTAAAATCGTCAGTCATTTCCTCCCTCAAAATTGGCCAAAATATAGTTGAGCCAATACCTTGAAGGAAATAAGTTGTCAGCTGGTGACCAAAAGTTCAAAAAGTTGTATGAAAAATTAAAATCGTCAGTCATTTCCTCCCTCAAAATTGGCCAAAATATAGTTGAGCCAATACCTTGAAGGAAATAAGTTGTCAGCTACGCATATCGCGGTGGAAAACGCCTCAGCTGGTGACGTGGCCAAAATTCAGCCATTTTTTCACGGTTCAAATTTGAACAAAATACAGTAAAGCGAATGCTTTGAAGGACAAGAAATGTAAACAGCAAATGCCCCGGTGGAAAATGCATCAGCTGTTCACGTGACAAAATTCAGTCATTTCCTCCCGGCCCAAAATTGGCCAAAATATAGCTAAGTGTATAATAATATACTTACCCCACCGACAAAGTGCCAGCTGACAACCACGAAAATTCATGATTTGACTTCCTTAACCACTGTACGAAGTATCTCCCGGGAGGCGATTGGTCATGAGAATCTGTCGTTGACTTGCGGTCTATAAGAAAACTTGAGTTTATTCGTTTACTTGGATTTAATTCTCGAAAGTGTGATTTTTCTCTTTGGTTTTGCAACAAACATTACTTATTCTTAGCATTAAGGTGAGGTTCTATCAATAATCTATGGATACTTCGCCTGAAGTCGCCGCCCAAGCTATGGCACTTATCCAGGCCGGATACAGCCAAAGAAATGTGAGTGCTCAACTTAATTTAAGTCGATCTGCGGTCCGAAATGTTTATCGGAGGTACGTAGAGACTGCCGACTTTGTTCGTCGCCAAGGTAGGCCACGATCTCGGGTCACAACTGAAAGGCAGGATCGATTCATCGTGACGACCAGCTTGAGAAATCGTCACCTTACCTCCATTGAGATACAAAACCAACTTCGCGACTTTCACGGAGTATCTGTGAGCGCTCGAACTGTTCGGAGAGGGTTAGAAGAACGCGATATGGTACCACACAAACCAGCTAATGGCCCCAAACTAACGCGAACCCACCGAACAGCGGGCCTTTTTTTTGCGCGCACTCATTTAAATTGGACTCAGCAGCATTGGAGCCGTGTACTCTTTTCTGATGAGTCTAAAATTGCGTTACATGGCAATGATGAAAGAAAGATGGTCTACCGACGTAAGGGAGAGCGTTTTGCACAATGCTGCTTTCAAGAGAGGGTTGCTTATGGCGGTGGCTCATAGACTATCTGGGGCGGTATATCTGCGAGCGGCAAAACTCGGTTGTTACGGGACCACGGTTGCCAACATTAAATGCTGAAAGGTACATTTGTTAGTGCTTAGAACCTCACGTGATGCCATACGTGGACTATGTGGGCCCAAATTTCCTTATTATGCATGATAATGCAAGAACCCATACGGCCGGTATCGTCAGGGAATATCTTCGGGATAGGAACATCACAATTATGGACTGGCCAGCCAGAAGCACAGACATGAACCCGATTGAGCACATGTGGGACGAGCTAAAAAGACGTGTTAGGGCTCGTCAGCTAGTTGCCCAGACGATGCCGGAGTTGAAAACTGCCATAGAAGAGGAATGGGAGATGATCCCTCAAAATTTCATAGAACGGTTGATAAACTCTATGCCTAATCGTATGAGAGCTGTCGTAGATGCCCATGGTGGCAACACGCGTTATTAAATCCAACCTTTATTTGATAATTAAACCTTTATTTTGATAAAACATGTTTTTTATTCAAAAATCAACTGCACTCATCAAGGCGCATACGCGACTTGTTAGGCGTAGCTCCATGTCCTGTGATATTCTGAATTCAAATTTAAAACGATACGATCGAGAAAGATGGTAAAATGTATCAGGTTTAAAACTGCATCAATAGTTTTTGTTCAATCTAGCAATCATATTTAGGTAGGGGCCATCGAAACCTAAACTCTAAGGTGGGCCAATAGATGTGTCCACAAGTGTTTTATCGTTTATGCAGTAAATTTGCCATTTAATGGCATGCAAACATTAAATTACACAACATCTAATATATATTATATAGTATATAAATGTAAATTCATATATCTATATGAATTTACACTATAATAATTATATTAATTGCCCATGCAAGAAATTATATAGTCACAAGGAATACAATGAATTAAATATAATGTCAGAACATAAAAACAAGTTATTAATAAACATATGTAAAAAGTATTAGCATGTCAATATTATTTATTACTAGCTGTCGCCCGCGGCTCCGCCTGCGTGGATGTCGGTTATCGCGAATCGGGGTATGAAAAATAGATGTTGGCCGATTCTCAGACCTACCAGATATGCCCACAAAATTTCATCAAAATCGGTCAAGCCGTTTCGGAGGAGTATGGCAACGAAAACTGTGACACGAGAATTTTATATATTAGATAAAAGTTTATTTATATCATTATGTAAATAGGTTGGCTCAATATTTGCTAATTATAATAGTAACATTACCCTTACACTTTCCCAATTCCTCTATCGTATAAAAGCTTTTTCAACTCATAATATGGCTCTAATCTCTCTGCAATTAGGCACATAATGATACCTATTATCAAACTATGAATATTTTTATTGTTATTTTCTAACTAGTAGGATAATAGACTAGGGGTGAATTCGACCAAACTTTAGAGTAACTATTCCGGAAATAATCTATTCCGAGATCTTATTCTCGAGTAAATCAATACACTTTTTTCCATGCAATTTACCGTTTAGCTATACTTACATTATCTATACGCTGATAACAAAGTGAATCTTGAATGAATATAATACCCGGCAAATATGTGTTGTTTTAAAAAGGCACAGTGTTAAGCGTAAATCATGTCAAGTCGCTTTTACGTCGCTATAGCTTGTGACAGAACTTGTCAACAATCTTATTCCGAGTTATTCCATAATTTATTCCTCTGTATGTAGTATGTACCTACTGATCGTGTGATTTTCCAAGTTGTTTTAAATTTTTGTAAGCAGAAGCAAAGCTGTGTCTTTACTCAAACGAAACCTGATCGCCAAATCACGATTATCGGGTGTATCCCATCTGCCCCGGTGACTTGGCCATTAATAATACAAAAATATTGTTATTATGTTAAGGATCTACTTATAATTAGTATATTTCATGTTGAGATTTATGACACAAGTTGATATCGCGTCATACACAAAAAAAACTGATTTTTGTGTACTAAGCAGTTTGATTTATAAGTTCAATCCCTTTCATAGATGCAAGTTGTTAGTATTTCACAAATCACGTGGCGTATCCTCTATTTTCCCCTTACCGGGGACGATGGCATTTGATTTGTGTCATCTGGCCCGCTAAACATATCAACGGGCCAGTTAAAACTTTTTTTTTCCCATGTGGCCCGGCACCGGGCCAAGTCACCGGGGCAGATGGGATACACCCCGATTATCGTAGTATTGATATAATCCTTTCTTTCTTTAATCCACCTTGGACGTCTGACGTCTGACAACTTTTTCATCAATATTACTTTCTTTGATCAAATTGTTTAGATGTTGTATTTTAAATTTTTAATGTTTTAAAATGATGACTTGCATGCGTAGAGTTCAAAACGCCGTTATTTTATTCTTAGAATAGCTCTTTATTCCCTGACAAACGGAGGTATAGTATCTATTCTCGAATAAGGTTTACTATTCTTAGTATAGTGCATGGTAGAATGTGAAACTGATTTACTCTCGAGTATGTGGCTATTTATTCTAGGAATAAACTTTACTCGCGCTTGGTCGAACCGGCCCTAATTTTCTAAATTTATTTGTTGAGTTGCATTATTCTAAAAAAAAAGTGATACCAAGAGATCGTGTTCAAAAGAAAAAATATATTAATATAATAATATATAAAAAATACCTACCTATTGCTTGTTCAATCAAAAAAGCCCTCATTATTTTACTCTATGGCCGCATGTGCGCGCTTAGAAAAAGTCCGCCAGTATTAAAAAGGCTCAGTCAGTCTTCACTTTCAGTTTTTACTGTTGAAATTAAAGTTATTTATTAATTAAAATGTCTACAAGTACCTAATAGTTATGAAGAAAACGTTTCATGTACCTAGTACACCGCCCGATATATACACATGCTTATACACATAGCTTAGTGGTTAAGGGGTCGGCCTTACGATCAAGAGGTCCCGGGTTCGAATCCTGGCCATTACACTACCGACGTGAACCCACTCCTAGCACAAGCAATTTAGCTTAGTTGGAGGGGTTAAATTGGTATATTTGTGCCGTTTGAGAGCCTCCGCTGATGCAGCAGCAGCGCATGCGCAGTCCATCGTACTTGGAAGATGGGAAGGCGCCAGGGTGTCGACGACCCACACCAAAGGCCCACAAGGCAACAACGACATACCGTCCGGTCTCCTGCCATCGTCACGCGCCAAGCCAACAGGTTCAAGAATAGCTGGCACACCGGCGGTGACAAGAGTGCAACGGATAATATCCGTTAATGTTGGCATGTCAGGACATGGGGCCTGTCCTCCTGCCGCAAGATAATCCGTGGTGTCCAAGGCAATCGACTTGTTCTCCACATAGACATCAATGCGGAGAGACACATGGTGCCCCCCACCGTAGGCAAGTCGCGATGCGGAAAGTCGTGTCGTCTAACATTGTACCAATGTTGGGCGAAGGAAGTGCCTGGAGCAAAACACCAGATTCCCATTCCCCCAACGCCAATAGGCGAGCACGGATAGCAGCAGTGATAGCTGTACTGATTAAATGTTTTTTACCACCAATACAGAGCGGCACATCCCATTGCCTTTGAGAAGAAGGTTTGCCGGGCATGACGGTATTTGGGCAGGTCATTTTCCAAGCATTTAAAGCTTCGGCCATACCTGGCACATCCGAATTAATCAATGAAGGAGAAAGAATTTTCCTGACTAATTCTTCAGTGCCATAGATCGAAGATAGAAACGCCGGTATACTTACATCTGCAATTTTGCGAACGCCGAGACCGCCGAGGCGACAGTTCGCCTGAAGCCACACTCGGTCGCTCAAATTTGTATAAAATTTTGTATAGTGTCTTGCAACACTCTATCCACTCGACCTAAAAGAGGCAAATATTTAAAAAGTTGAGATGAACGCAGAGCATGAGTAAATTTTGGTACGAAAAGACAATACCGAATAATTCACCATTATACGGTTTTGTCTGAATTAATATCAATTTGGTGTAGGCGGTCCGAGACTTTGCCAAAATTGTATTTTCTCTTCCATAAAAATCTCATAGGCATCTTCTAGAATTGGTGACCCAAAAAGGCGGAGAGAACTTTTTTGTAAAACTTTTAATTTTGAGAGTACCGAAAGACTATCAGTTTGAACACAAAGAACAATTTCGCATTTGGTGGAATTTAATTCTAGGCTAATGAAACTAAATTCTTATTTTAAAAATGCCAAATCTTTTAATTCTGTCTCTACGTCACCACCAAGAGTACCGTCATCCAAATACCAAATGTTAAATTTGGAATTTAGTCGCTAAATTCTGGGGTGAATAGCCAGGCTAAAAATTACTGGCCCAAGAGGATCACCTTGTTGACACCCACTGCTGAGTTTAAAATATTATCTTTTACATTATTTTTAATTAAGTAGGTATACTTACATTGAATAGTTGCAAACCGGAATTAAATTTTACTCAGATGGTGCGCCAACATTAAAAATTGACACGGTCTATGAAAGAAACGTTAAATACCCAGTTCTTAGTTAATATATTTTTTAATATAGTGCTATTTACATAGAACTTATAATTTAAAAGAATACCATGCAGATCTAGATTAGTATACATTCTATATAGGGTTAAAAAATGGGCGTTACCTGGCAATGATCCGTCATGTCGATGATGGACAACACTAATTGTGATACAATCTAATCGAAAAAAATGAACTTCAATTTAGTAAAGTTATCAAAAATCGGTAATTTGTGAAAATTTGTGGTTTCACTATAAATTAGTTGATAAATGATTAAATAAAATAACACTATTTTACCGACATTTTTATAATTTCCTACTCGCAGTCAACAATTCTAAATAAGTATTAGAATAATGACAATAACTGGAATAAAAATCCGTTTCATCAAATTGAAGTTCAGAAACCTTGGAATGTTGTAACACACCATTCATAAACAAAATTTACTACCTCACCCTTGACAAGGGATTTTAAAAGATGACTTGTTTCATCAAACAACAATATTGGCACTTAAATTGGCCATAAATTACTGAAGGATAAATACTAGTAGTTCTGTGAAGAGTGGACATCGCGAACGCTCCTTACCACATTTTTCTGGTATCCTGGAGATCAAATCCGTTTTTTACGTATGTTTATTTTATACATCCCTGAATATCTCACCAAAAAATAATAACAATCCGTACTTAAAAACGGGTTACCTATCTTAATCCCGAATTTTAATATTCCGAATATCATAATCCAGAAAACGTTTGGCCAACTTTTCATAATCCCGGTTTTTCAAATTCCGAAGTTTTATTTGCCATATAATCGCAACTCCGAATTTCATTTGCCCATTTATTCATTTGTAAGACGTTTTATAATCCAGACGAACGAGTTCCAGACACACGAAATCTAAATGCACAAAATCCAGATGACCGTAATCCATATGCACGAAAGCCCAATTTTTAAAACACAAATTTTTGAAATGCAATTAATTGATATCCAGTTAATTGATATCCAGACAAACAATATCCAGATTTATAAACCTAAAACTAAACCTCATATGGCGTCTACTAATTACAATTGGAGACCTACTGAACAAAACACACGTTGCCTTAAAAAAATATATGTATGCATGTAAGCAAACAAGCATCCATGCAGGCAAGCTGGCAATCAAACCGGCAAGCATGCAGGCATGCAGGCATGCCTGCATGCTTGCCGGTGCGGGCGAGGACTGCCCTCCCTCCGCGGGTGTGCGTGGCTTTATAGACAATTGTTTAATATAATTTCGTATAACAGAAAATGTTTCGCATAATTTCGTTTCATAGAATAATCAATATAATCATTATATATAATCAATATAATTTTAAATCATTGAATTTTGTTTCATATAAAGTTAAACATTAGAATAATCATTTCATAGAATATCAAATGAACTATTCTTAATCATTATATTGTTTATTTAATAGAAACTTATTACAAAGAATAACATATTATCATATATATGTTTTTATGAACTAAACAATTGATGCGTCTGCAAGGTCGACGGAGCCCCGCTACGCGGGGCTCCACTTCTGGGTGGTTTATAAAAAAATAACCACGAAGGCCTAATGCGGGAGCTTCGCTACGCTCCGCTCCCGCATTAGCCTTCTAACCTAACCTATCCGAGTCGGGGTAATCTGAGTTGGGGTGTTATAATATTCGAAATAAAAATATAAGAACCAAATATTATATGAAGCATTTTCTGTGAAACGAAATTCTATGAAATTTCTTTCTACGAAATAAGGGGCCCCGTCCCTCCGCGCCTCCGGTTCTTAAATAACACTCTCTAGTGTAGGGCAGACAAGTACCACGGCGAGTCGGGTCGGGTGTGGTACGCAGTGTTCACGAGCTCGCTTTCCTGATTCATTGATTATACCTGCATACAAAACTGTTCATGCATGACATGGAAAACAATAATTTAAACAAAATTATATTATAAGTCTACAGGCTTTCATTATATTAAGTGAAATTATTTATGTCTTAAGTGAACGTTAGATTTTTTATTATTATATCAACCGTTACACACCCTAAATAAATCGTATAAATTTACTGATTTTCACTATATATAGTATATAGTTTAGCTGGAACACGATTTGTATGGGAACCAAATAAAAAGATTATGAAAATTTGGTAATAGTTTATTTGGAAAATGGTACGATCTGGTATAACTATATTTGGATTATGACAATATGGGAAACAAAAAAATACTATTTGAAAATTTGGTTTTAGTGCACCTGGAAATTGATTCATCTGGGAAATGAAAAACGGAATTATAGAAAGTTGTCATTCATTACATCTGTCTTTTAAAAGTTCTACCAACCGTTTTCGGGGTTTTAAGATTCGGGTAACAGAAATTCGATATTTCAATTAGGTTACCTTAAAAACACCTAAGCAAACGTCTCCTCTTTTTGTAATGTTTTTTTTTTTAAATTACGAAGTTCACCCTATACAAAACGGTAACCTATTGAAATATCGAATTTGTACGATTCATTTATTAGGTACAGTAAGTAATTTAGAAATTTACTTTAATTTAGAAATTTCTTTTAAATATTTAATTTGACCTAAATTTTCTTTTATTTTTATAAGTTTCTGCAGTTTTCCTCCTTTTGTATATACTTTTTCCTCCATTATTTTTCACTTGTGGTTCACCTAGTATAATTTTTTCTATATCAGATTCTATTATAATCGCTTAATTCTTCGAAATTAATTATCGTTAACACCCCGACTCAGTGCAATCCGAATCGGATAGGTTAGGTTAGAAGACTAAGGCGGGAGCTCCGCTTCGCTTCGCTCCCGCCTTAGTCTTCGTAGTTATTTTTTTTTAACCACCCAGAAGTAGGAGCCTAGTCCGTCGAGCTTAGTTAGTAGACGCCATATGAGGTTTAGTTTTAGGTTTAAAAATCTGGATATTGTTTGTCTGAATATCAATTAACTAAATTTCAAAAATTTGTGTTTTAAATATTCGGGTTTCGTGTATATGGATTACGGTCATCTGGATTTTGTGTATTTAGATTTCGTGTGTCTGGAACTCGTTCATCTGGATTATAAAACGTCGTAAAAATGAATAAATGGGCGAATGAAATTCGGAGTTGCGATTATATGGCAAATAAAACTTCGGAATTTGAAAAAACGGGATTATGAAAAAATGGCCAAACGTTTTCGGGATTATGATATTCGGAATATTAAAAATCGGGATTAAGATAGGTAACCATACAAAACATGTTTTTTACGACAACCATGTTCTTGATTTTTCAGCCAAAAATCATCAATATCCGTTTATAATTACGCGACAGAAAAGGCCCACCTTTTCTCCTCCAATTAAAAAGCTTCTAATCAAAGAACATATATATGCCAAGTTTGGTGAAAGCCAGTTAAGAAATGTGACCTCTTGACCGGAACTGACAAACAAACTGACATTCGGACAAAATCAAAATCGGTCACTTTATCGATCAATCAATTAACCCACTGCAGTCCACTGCTGGACATAGGCCTCCCCCAATGTGCGCCATTTCGTACGATCCTCCGCCTTCCGCATCCAGTCCGTCCGAGCCACCTTTTTCAGGTCATCGGTCCATCTGGCTAGGGGGCGTCCTACCCTTCGTTTGCCTTCTCGCGGTCTCCACTCTAGGACTCGTCTGCTCCATCGGCCATCGGTCCTTCGACAGACGTGGCCAGCCCATTGCCACTTCAGCTTGCTTATTCTGCGAGCTATGTCGGTAACTTTGGTTCTTTGTCGGATCACCTCGTTTCGAATTCTATCCTTCAGAGAAACTCCAAGCATAGCTCGCTCCATAGCCCGCTGCGCGACTTTTAGTTTATGGACTAGCCCTACCGTTAGTGGCTACGTTTCGGTACTGTAAGTCATAACAGATAGGACGCAATGGTCAAAGACCTTTGTTTTCAGGCATTGCGGTAGGGGGGAAGAGAAGACGTGACGTAGTTTGCGAAATGCTGCCCAGCCCAGCTGAATCCTTCTGGCTAGTTCTTTCTCGAAGTGGTTTTTACCGAGCTAGATAACCTGGCCCAGGTATACATATTTTTGGACAACTTCGAGCGTCGCCCCTTCGATGGCAACCGGTCTGGGTGCAACATGTTCGTTGAACATGATCTTGGTTTTATTTAGACTATTTATAAATAATGAAAAAATTCACGCGGGTGAAACCGTGAGCATCAACTAGTATTTTATAAATACAATCAATTTTAATTACTCTATAAACATATCAAAGTAGTGTTGTAGTATTGTTTTGTTATTGGTGCCAATTCTTTAGTTTGGCGGGACCAAAAGGTACCCCTATATTTTTTTCTACCGAAGCAAAGAAAAAGATGGGAATATGTTTTTACGAAAAATTCTTTATATTTTAAGTATATTAACACAAATTATTTCTTTTTTTGTAGATTTTCAACATGTCAATGGTCTCATTATTCGGTTTACTTTATGGTGATGCATTACAGGCTATGGGATACGAAACCCAGGGTACAGCGTTAGTTCTCCATACATTATTCTTTGTTTCGATTTTCACCGGGCCCATAGCCGGGGCAATGATAAATTTAACATCGCCAAGAGTGGTGGCTTTGACGGGAGCTTGTATTTGTACTGTTGGCATATTTTTCAGTGGATATTCCACGAATATATGGCATCTGGTGATTACTTATGGAATTATGTTGGGTGAGTGAAATTGCTTTTGTAATAGGTTGGAAAATAATTACATGTATGTTGATTTTGTATTTCATATTCGCGAAATAGCAAAGGGCTATTATTGTTGAAGAAGCTATATCGGTTGGATAGATAAATATACAGCCAACCAACGTAGTAAATCATGCCAATATGTACGGATTGCATTTTACTTTGCCATATGTAGGATTTTGCTTTGAATTATGCTTACGCCATTACTTGTGCCTCTTGTATTTTCTGTATAATTCAACAAACCAAACTAAACCTTAAGTACCTCAGTAAATAAATATCCTTAATATGAGTTTATTGATATATTGTTATTGTTTCAGGATTGGGATTAGATTTACTTGCAGTCTCGTCATTTGTTGCTATAAATAGCTATTTCACCCTGAAAAAGAACAGGGCTGTGGGATTAGCTTTGGTTGGCACAAGCGTGGGACAAACTTTAATGCCTCATTTAGTAAGGTATCTATTAGAAAATTATGGATTCCGAGGCACGTGTTTGATTCTATCTTCTTTGAGTTTTCATGGGGTAATTGTTTGATTAATAAATTTAAACACACTCTTTATAACGCTTTTATCTCCTAACACATATATTAAAGTTGTCTAACATTCATTGCATCAACCGTTCAGAGGTACACCAGTCCAGAGCATGGGGTGGCTTCATGGAGAGGCAGCTATTCAATTGTAGACTATAACCATACTAACTTTTAAACTTTAGCGTTCCATATTAAATAATAATGTTATCTTTACCGTTACCTACTCGTTGCAACCCTGCACATCTCTTGTAAAATAGCCTATAGATAGCGATATTAACAACTGATTATTAGAAATATATACAAAACTATGCTAACTATGGTATATAATACATTCAAAAATGGAATAAATTAAATAAATTATAAAAAATCCTACTGATGCTGAAAATATCGAAACAAGCTTTATGACAAGCGGTGCGCATTAATTTTTATCGGGTTTGAGATTTGCAAATGTGTACCCGCCTGCTATAAAGCTTGTTTCGATCTTTTCAGTGACAGTCGGGTTTTTTATTTTTGATAATTTCATTTATTTTATACTTTTTAGTTATGACATATATATTTTTGTAGTCATTTTCTAATTTCCTGGATTTTGATACCCTATACGATAAATTTGAGTGATTTTTTTTATTTACTACACGTACCCAAGAACACTTAGGCAATAAATACCTTTCATTCGAGACATGAATCATTTAAATACGTACGTGGTTCAGAAGATATGATGTTATAAAGAATATCACAAACATACATACATACAAGATACGCGCGAAAAACAAAACCCTTCTTGGCAATCAGGTAAAAAGGGGAAGAGACTGCAACTTTAGGCATCAAAAAATTATTTCCTATCGACCTCTACTGGTACCGTGTCCAAAAGGCCAGCGGCATTACTACGCTGTTAGTCTCTTCGCTATTTCTTTAAATAGAACGCGCGCGCTTGGGCCCCACGTACCCAACGTTTCGGCTCCAAGCGATTGAAAATGTAATTACCAGTTATATAAGTATATTTGAGATGTTTTATATTTTAGGTAGCAGGATGCATGCTCATGCGACCTGTAAAACTTTATATGAAAAGAGTTGAAAAAGAAGAAGTGATAACCCAAGAACCAATAGAAATTTACATGGATACACACCATGGTCAACTTCCTCAAACAATTAGCGACATGCCTGAAAATTGTAAACAATGTGTTAAGCCGTATGTGGCTAATGAAACTGCAACTTATTCTGACGATAAACTATTGATAAAAGAAGACATAAACGGAGGAAAAGTCAGTCAACTAAAGGGTAAGCAAAGTTACATCTATAATTTTGACCGAAAAGTGTTAAAATTTCCACACTATGATAAATCCTATTTCAGAAAAGAAATCAAGTTTACTAAGCACGCTTTGCGATTTATTTGGTCTCGCACTGTTATGTAACGCAAGGTTTATCAATATCATCATTGGTATAGCTCTATCCAACACATCGGTTACGAACTTCAGTATGTTGTATCCATTCTTTTTGGAGGTAACTATTATTTTTTATAATTTATATTTCCTCAATGACTAAATGAGCTGAGTAGAACAAAAATGCATCACGATTCCTAAGATGAGGAGGAAAGAAACTATGTAGATAAATAAATTAGTGATTTTTTTCAAAATTAATTCCTATATGTTCGCTTTCCTATATCGCGCCGTTTTATAATGTTATATATATGAAAGCAATCAATAGTCGCGTATTGTTTCTGAGTGCCTCGTGTAAGGTTTTTCTCACATTCACCAATGACGAATAAACGGTTACTTGTATACGTAATAGTTATTTTCCCTTCAGCAGCTCAAACAAGTAAGTTTTGCTGCCTCAAAACAGTGTTGTATTACAAAGTTTAGATTTTTCAATATAGAGTTTTTATAGATTTAGAAAGAATCGTTCTGCGAAGAACTTTCTACTCTGTCAACGAAAGAAATTATTGTGTATGAATTGTTTAAATTGTATGGATTGTATGACTTGTATGAATTATGTGAATTGTATGAATTGTAGAATTGTGTGGATTATTTGAACTGTATGAACTTTAGGAATTGTTTGAAAAGTATGAATTGTATGAATTGAATAGATTTTATGAATTTTATGAATTATGTGATTGTATTAATTAGCCGATGATGTCTATTAGCCTCTAAAATTCAGGAAGTTCAGTAATGGTCATGTAAATTTTATACGTAACTTTTAGCGCAGTATCTACCTATCTACTACTACCCATTCCATTCCTACCTATAATCTAAAAATCAAGGAAAATGAGTAACGTATATAAAGCAGTACTCACTGTCGCAGATAGATACGTACCTGGACGATTTCGACCACTATGAGAACATCCAGCTGGTCTTAAAACTATATTCTTTGGGGCTCCCGCATTCAAGTGGGGGTTGGTGATATCTGGATTGGGTAACTTAAAACGACCTGTCGAGACTTTATCTATTCCTCAGTCTGCGTCCCTAGCAGCAACTGGCATCATACGGTGGCAATGGTCCCTCGTCATAATACCTAAAAACTACAGCCTTTTCGCTGTCAACGTGTTTGTAGCCATCAGTAGTCTCTACCAGATCAGCAGAGCTGAAAAAATATCAACGAAACCTCAAAAACAATGAGGATACTGAAGAGAACTGCAGCTTGTAAACATATTCTTAAATATCAAGTTGACAGTTCATGAGTAAGCTCACCACTATTGAATATTACCATAACTGGGGTTAGGAGTAAAGATTTCCAACTGATCTTAAACAACTAGCAATTTTTTTGAATCTATAGTGATTAAGTACATTCTGTATAGTTGATTACGTTTTTATTTTTTGACTTGGATTTACGTAACTGTTGAGATACGTTTATGAAATATTTCATATATTATATGGGTATTATGTTATTTTTGCTAAATTAGTATTTACCTTTTTTTAGAAAATTATTTATATTATAGTAAATTGTATACAGTAGTTTAATAAATTCATTTGGGGAAGAGATACATCTACTTATACTTTTAAGAGTGACCAACGCATTCTATTCATACGTAACATCGGTAATATCACAGAACAGAAAAAACTTTTTTCTATTCCGTGGGTAATATACAAGATGGAAAGATAAGGCGGGCTCTGGAGGGAAAGTACCTTAAAGCCTTAAGGTGGCTCATTTTACTTAAAGAAGACCTTCCCTTATTTTTAAAAAGAACCAATATTTTCGATAACTCGATTGCCATACCCGGTAATCGAACCGACTAAAACCTCAAAAATTATATACTGTATTATTATGGCATAAATCGAAATCATCCGAATCGAATCTCACTAACAAATATGATAAATTAATTAAAGGAAATCACTGAAATCTAAGCTTATAAATTCAACTTCACAAAATAAAGCACTTTTATTCAAAGGTCAAGAATAAAAGAATATCAGCTTTACCTAAAATGAGCCAACTTATGGATTTAAGGTAGTTTACCTCCAAGGCTCGACTTATCTTTCCATCCTGTATATTTGAACAAGTAAATACAATGTGACAGACCTAGACAGACACATATTAAAATACTTAAAGACGCGGTAGTATCTCAATGATCCTCCTTAAAATAAAGTTACGTACTTGAAGAAAATCCTAAATGTTTCAAGTGCAGGTTTACACGATAAGATAACATAACCAAATAAATGTTATCTTGGGAAGCCTGAGATGTATTATTTGTTAAACTATTTTCTGTGACCTATATTTTATAGCGATTAATTAAGAGCATGTTTGTATTGTATGTACCGTCTTTGTACATTATGTACTTCAGTTATCTATTTGACCTTGCAGAGATTAAGATACAAATGTGAAGAAATAATTTTACAAATAACGAACCGCGATATTTCTGTAGTATCTTTTTTGTATATGTATATTAAAAATACTTCTGCAGTTGCCTACATTGTTACTAACGTACGGTAGGCGTCACTATATCAGCGTCACTATGTGAGTTTGTGACGTTGTAAGGGGTAATCTATGGATATACAGAACCGATTTTCAATATTATTTCACCAATTGAAAGCTACGTTATTATGGAGTGTCATACCCATGTTTACTTAAACTTGAATGATGTAATCCAAGTTGTAAAAAAATTGCTTTCATCGCGTGCGCTGCGAAAACTATTGAGGATAGAACAAAACAATGTACTACAATATTAAAGAACGTATCAAAATCTGTAGGAAAGTCCGCAATAGCATATGCCTATATCCTACGGATAACTCACGATAACTGCTTTTATTGTTAAAATTATGGATTAAAAATAATAAATTTTTGCGAAGCTTATTTAGCCCGTATGGTATCTTTATAAATATGTTTGTTAGAACGGTAATTTAATGTAGAATATTTGTGCCCTTTACTCTATACAGTTTAAACAAATATCAGAACTATCCGATTGCGTCGCGTCCAGCGCTGTGGGGGAGTATCATATTTTTCATGTATCGTGAACTTTTAAACCTGAAGTATTACGCGGAACAAACGGGTCGGGACTGCTAGTTTTATATATACAGCTATATGGATTTGCGGTGTTTCTTTTGAGGCATAAAAAAGAGTGTCAGAATTGTCAAATTGAACCTTTTTTATCGTAACTAAATTGTTACAATATCACGCGAAGCGTTCAAAGCATAACTAATTTAAGATTAAATAATGATTATATTCAATCATTTTCCTCGACTGTGATATTTGTGAGTGTTAAACGATTAAATGTTACATTTGTTACCTATATCACTTAGGAAGCAGCGATATTAAATGGTTTTGTAAAGAAGATAACGTCTATTTTTGTAATACCTTTTTAATTGTGAAATATATACAATATATTATAAAAAAATTCATACAATCATTATGATCATACAATTCATACAAAACTTTGCTTACAGAATGTCGAAAGTTCTTCGCGGAACTATTCGTTCCAAATCTATTGTTGGCACTCTTTATTTTAAGCAAAACTTTCATTTCCGCGCTGCTGAAATTACATTAATTTCACCGCAATTTTGGTTTTTTGCTTCTTATTAAATCACGAGTGGGATGATGACTTTTATTTTTAATTTTATTATTTGAGTTGCATTATTCTTAAAGAAAATTGGATACAAACAGGTCGTGTTCAATAAAACAAAAAATAATATAGCTACCTATTGCTTGTTCATTTCATGCAACTTCGCATTTATCGTGTGTAAACAAAACTTTTACTCAAATATAACTAAAGTTATGATGAAAAGGATTTTAAGAATAATGCAACTCAATCAATAAAAAAAATTATCTTAATATATAAAAATTAAAAAACCACAGTTTGATTATAGGTATCATTGTATGCCTAATTGCGGTGAGATTAGGGCCATTTTATGAGCAAGTAAATTAAATTAAATATTTCTCAAGTTTGCTGCATAATTCAACGAGAAAAACTCGCGCTAGGCACTCTGGTTAAGTAGTGGTTTAGAAACGATACCAATTTACCAATTATTTATTCCGTCTATAATATCGCCCGTGTTGAACTATTGATTGATAGACACAGCAAAGTTCCGAAGCAGCGTTTTTGGACTTACATAACTCATTATTAAATTTAATAATTGCGCCAGTTTTAACATTATGTTTGATTTTTATAAGAAAATACCTAAAAATATGACTCAATGCTCACCACCCATGACACGATGTATATTTCCAGAAAGAAGCATCGCTGAGTAAGCAGCAGATTGCAAATTGTATGTCCGCTGTAGCGCTGGCTGATGTAATGGGCCGTTTTGTTTTACCGATCTTTCACGACAAATACAAGATAAAAGCCAGATGGATACTTATAATGACATGCATTTGGCTGATATTCACTAGACAAAGTGAGTATCAAAAGTATCATCGTCGTCGAGTTACGTACATACCTACTTACTGTTAGAACTTCATATATTTTTTGTACGGACATCTCCACGGATTAAGCATAAATTAAATGGTAAACGCCATAGAATACCAGAGGTCTTTGACTCTAGTGAATGACTTGCTTCGTAATCCTTAAACAAATTCCAAGTTATTTTAGGTAGATATACAATACGATTGAAGATAAGCCTTTGAATAATGCACTACTATTGTGGCTGTTTTTGCGATTACTTATACCGCAAAAAAATGACCGCTGGCGCAGGCTTATCTTGTATCAAAAAACAGTGCATATTAAAACACATATTTACTATATGTATAAGTAACTTAATCATAATCCAATAAGAACATCAATTGGTTGAAATCATGAAAATATTGTTTAAACCGTCATTCTACACTACATTATTTTAGATATCGGGCAAGCAAGTTATAGACAGGAGCACAAAGCTATAATAAAATTGGCATGGAAATTGTACAGTCATGTTTCGAAGAGATAAATCATGGTCAATATCTATTTGCATTGGTCTGCCAGTTTCTTTGTATGATAATGTATGTAATAATGTATTTAGAAAAAAAATATTGTAGTAAAATATTTAGATGTTGTTTTTCCATTTTCTGGCAATCATTTTACTAACTAACCGAGTACTTACTTACTTTGGAAAGTGTTCCAGAAAACTGGGGAAGTCTAGATTCTGTGCCTAGATTCTCTGTTAAATGTCCTAAAATATGTATTTATTTATTTAATGGTCATACATAAAATGGGAAACCACTTGTGACAAATATTTTTCTTTACAGTATTAGCGTACCAGACCAACCTGGAAGTTCTACTCGCAATGTCCGCCCTATATGGTTTTGGTAGGAGTATGGTCGTCGTCCAAAGAAATATTGTAATATCCGAAAACTGTAAGCTGGAACAAGTGCCTGCAGCAGTTGGTTTGGGCAAGTTCTCCACGGGTCTCGCCGCTCTTCCTCTTGGGTGGTTTCTTGGTTGGATCAGAGATTATACCGGCAGCTATGTCGCTTGTCTTACTTCGCAGAATGCACTTCTAGTCCTAGTGTTGCTAACGTGGATACCTGATATAATGTACAGTCGACAAAAGTGATACGGTTGCAACTTTAAGTACATCTTGAACAAAACCGTAATCATGAAATGAAAGATACAATGATTTTTGCATTTGAGCAGTCCGATTAGGGTAGTACCTCCGCCCTATAAAATACCGCGGCCATAATAACCTCGTGTTGTGTTCCCGGCAGTGAGTAGGGTAGCCATAGCTCACTGGAGAGTTTTTGTGCTATCGGTGGGAAGACTCTACACTCTCCTGCTTTGTCTTCTACACTCACGGCACAGAAACACTATGTTTACAGGGTCGGCAGCACGGGTGTAACTCCCCTGGTGTTGCACACGTCCATAAGCCGCGGTAACCACTTTCAATCAGGGTGGGCCGCATGCTTGTCTGCCACCTCAGTGGTATACAAAAAAAGTTTCTATAGAGAAAATTTACCTAATTCTGTGTGCGTTGATGTTTAAAGAAATCATTGAATAAAATCTTTTACTACATTTTTCTTTTCATTTCAATTATATTTATTATAGAAAATTATGGAACACCTTATAATATGTAAAGCTAAACTCATAACTGGATTTCCCACTAGCAAAACCCGGGAGTTTTTTTTACACGTATGTAATCATTCTGAGCCTTATAGATACTAACTCGTATTTATAACATAACTTGAAAAAATAACCTTTAAGGAAAATAGTATATTATTCTTTAAGTAATTAAAATGTAACATAAATGGTAATAAAAAATATAATTAACTTTTTATCATAATCGAGTGAAGAGGGTTAAGTGTAGCCGCACAATCGCAAAAACTTCAAGTTTTAAATATTTTTGTGTAAAGCAATGTCAATGTTCGACAATAAATTAATAATTACCTGAGACGGATCGGACAGATTTGCTTGTACAAGTTCGTCACAAACGATGGATTCAAAAGAAACCAGTATCTGGCCAAGGCGCAACACGTCAAGACCTGGTATGAATGATGGTTTTTGTAAACGATCCTCTGTAAATAATCATGCTAACTTGGTGACAGTCACTTAATGAACAGCGCGCCTGTGCCGCGTACGTGCTACTAAAAGGGTAGAGAGGCTTCCTTACCAGAGATGGGGCTAGTGTCAAGGACCAAGAAGCCAAGGATCAAGAAGCCCAGGACTAGTGGACTTCTTTCTCCTTCATTCTGCTTCTCTATAGTTAGAGGTGGTATCTATCTGTGGCTGTATTTATACTCTGATGCGTGGTTTATTCGATTTGACTGCGATATAATCTCTTCGTCATAACTGTGACAAACATGGAAAATAATACAAAGGTTAACCTGATATTTCGAAGCACGCTAGTAAAGATTAAAATACGTTAGTTACATGTTAGTTGCATAAAAAATCTATACAATTCTATATCGCTCTTAGAATATAACGTAATTCAGGCAGTAACGTTGTCCCTCACCCTTTGGGAGGTTAAATAACGTAAAGATGAATAACCAATAAATGTATAGTGACTAACTGTATTACAAATAGTACTGCAACCAGAAATGTTAGATTATAAGATACATCTACGGTGAGGTATACTGATCTGACTTTTATTCTCAAGTTATTTAGAGGTGTCGGCTCGCAACGACAAGAGCCCAAAAGATTTTAAATATTTTCGGGAACTGGAATTGTTTTAGTGTAATTACTGGGTTGGCTTTAGAATCGTGCCAATCGAAATAAGGGTTGTTAGGGGTTGTGTTAGATAGGGGTTTGTCTCCCCTTCTCAAAAATACTACTCTCGCCCCGCGGAGATGCGTAGTTTTTTTTTTAGGGCTTTTTAAAGTTTTGTGTAACAGAACGAAGTAATGCGTAATAAAACGCTATATTATTATTATTATGGAGGGAGAGGGAGGAGAGGGGAGAGAAACCCCTCCCGCCACCCGCCCCCCTCGCGGAAACGCTTAGTTTTTAAGTTATGAATATTTGCATAACCTAACCTAAAAGTATATTTTTGACGTAAGTAGGTAACAAGGACTAAGTAAGTTTCTGATGTGTAGAGACCCCCCATCCCCAAACAAATTATTTATAATCCTAATAAATAAGCAATGGATTATTTATTGTTTTTATTTTTTTTCCTTTTTTTTAATATCCCGACTCAGAGTACCCCGACTCGGATAGGTTAGGTTAGAAGGCTAAGGCGGGAGCGAAGCGGAGCGGAGCTCCCGCCTTAGCATTCGTGGTTATTTTTTTTCAAACCACCCAGAAATAGGAGCCCCGGGGTTATGAAAATAATCATAACTTAAAAACTAAGCGTCTCCGCGGGGGGGGGTTGGTGGGAGGGGTTCCTCTTCCCCCCTCCTCCCCCTTCCCACCCTCTCACTCCATAATTCGATTGGCACGATTCTAAAGCAACCCCTAATTACTTAATCAAACATTATTTTTTTATTTTTTCAGGAAAATCTACTTACTTACAAATATAACGTTAGATATAGGTAAATAGTAAAATTAATTGAAATGATACCGAACAAAATACAGAAAGTCGTCGAGTTAGTACCGCCAGATGGAGGAAGGGGATGGATAGTGCTATTAGGAGTAGCTGTTAATAATGCAAGTTCACAGTCCTAAAATGTTATTTTATATTAGTATATAAGACATTCAATGGTTGGAAGCTAAGGTGAACTCTTACTCCAGGAGATACGAGATTCTAGACGGTTTTGATCCTAAACTGGTGGACCCTACATTGACGACCAGAGAAAGATGGTTATAACATCCCATTCAAAGTATATATTTGGACGGAAAATGTCAATTGTACTTACTTCAGAAATCTATTAACAATGAAATCCATAAGTAATGTAAAATAAACACCCAGTAGTGTCATCAAATAACTGAACAAGAACTTCTAATAACTATCTAAATTGATACATTAGGTATTTAAGGATTGGGGATCGGGGCGTGAAAAAGCATTAGTCGAGGCCGTCAAGTTAGGGAACACCATTCTAAGACCGAAAGCATTTGGGATAGTGGGATGTAATCCTCTGGACTACACTTCAGCTTTTTACTGTATGGCGGAGTGCAGTCGATTAACAGACTAAATATTTTGAAAGAATAACACTGTATTATAACTGTAGATACATCGTGCAGGAACATCGTGGATTTCAAAAATGCCGCATACTCTAAATATTTGAAAACTATACCTACTTACTAATAATATTTTTAATTTATATGAATCAAATTATTATTTATATCAGTAATAATAATATTTTTACGAATTAATTATTTTGTTAAAGACGTATTTTTTTCTGTAGCGCACTGTAGCGTATTGGTATTACCTATTTCTTTTTTTTAGATTTTTAACGTGTCGATGTTATCAGTATTCGGCTTACTATACGGCGACGTATTACTGGATATGGGGCATGGAACACAAGGAGCAGCCTTGGTCCTAAATACAGTTTATTTTGTTGCAATTTTCGGTGGGCCTTTAGCCGGTGCGATGGTAAAGATAACATCGCCTAGAATGGTAGCAGTAACGGGAGCATGTATTTGTTCCATTAGTATATTTTGCAGTGGATTTTCTACGAATTTATGGCATCTGGTGATTACTTATGGATTGTTGTTGGGTGAGTAAGTTTTTATTATACATTTGGACCCCTTTTTATAAATATATGCGAAAACATTCGCAAAAATGCAACTTTTTATTGTATGAATTTATCAATTCTTAAGTTAGATAAAGTATACAGGGTGGAAGATTTTAACCTTACCTGGAGGGGAAATACTCTAAATACTGGAGATAGCGAATTTCGCTCAAAGGAAACATCCCTTTATTTTTAAAAAGAAATAAAACTGCATTCAAAGATTTTTGATTTGCTTTTTCTGTCTAACGAACATTGTGATTTAAACGAAAGGAAGTCCATAAAATCTTAACTTATGAATTCAGTGCTGGCAGATTCAGCATTTTTACTCAAGGAGTCATCAGAAACCTTATCAACAATAAAGTTATCTCCAGGTAAGGTTAAAATCTTCCACCCTGTATACCTAAAGTATATATTCCATTCCACACACGTACAAATACAAAAATTCCCGCTCTCTGTTTATAAATAATTTAAGCAGATGACATATCAAAATCCCGAAGCTCATAATACCGATGTATATAAACCGAAATTCAAAATCCCGAATATTCGTTTAACTAAATGTTCAAAATACCGAAAGTTCTAAATCCGAAATCCATAACCTCGAAGTACAAAATCCTGAAAACCAGATTTTTGTATGGATTTGTTTGGATGGTAATAAAAAAAAATAACCACAAAGGCTAATGCGGGAGCTTCGCTTTAACCTAATATATCCAAGTCGAGTTGCGCGTGATGGACATTACATGGCTCAACATGCGTACGTATAGATTGGAAGGATAGGTCTGCCATACCCTTCGTGTTAGGTTACTTGTGATAATACGTGAAGATGTAGAAGCTACATGAAAAAAAACAATAACCTCCGTTGTAAAAAAACTACAAAAATTAAATATACCATTGTGAACCCGGTTTATCAGACTTAGGCTAATCAACCTCAATAGTACTACAGGGGAATGCGTGGAGAAAATCATATCTATCAATCTACAAAACAACATGGATTCGTTGAGAGAAGATGAACTGTCACAAGCTTGGTGTCTTCTGTGCCCGAATGGTACAAGCAACTGGATTTTGAGCGAGCTTTTAATAAAATGCTTCAGTAAAAGGTGGTGTGACCTTTTACTGAAGCTAGAACTCTTTGGTATTTGAGGCAAATTACTAAAGTGGCTTGAAAACTACCTGCTTAACGGAACTTGTCAGGTTAGGGTAGGGAGTGCACTGTCAGACAAACGAGATGTACTGAGTGGTGGTCCTTAAGGGTCAGTGCTCTCTAAAACCCTGTAAAACATCACACCACTGAACTTACAGCATGGATGGCAAGGTTCTTTCACGTCATCTGACCAAGTCATGGTAGCTGAAATCTGATTTGAATAGGCTGCAAGCCTGGACCACAGAGTGGATTGCTAAATAGTTTTTTTTATGCTACTAATCTGAATGCTGATTAATGTACAGTTCTACGCCTGGTTAAAATAATCCTAACACACACGATACCTACCATTGAAACTACAACAATTGCTACTGTGACAACGCAAAGGGGCTTGAGAGTAACTATGACTAATGATCTAAAATGGGCGGATCACATAAGCAATATAATGAAAAAAGCGAACTTCTTCCTATATGTCACACGTAGGTTCTTTCAGTACTTGTAACCAGATGTCTATAATGTGAATAAAACATACATAAGACCGCTTCTGAAATATGGTTACCAAATATGGAACCCATACTTTACTACAGACAGACTTACTGGAATGTGAACAAAGAAAAGCAACAAAAATACCCTATGGTTTCCGCCGGAAAACATATGAGGAACTGTTGAGACTACTGAAGCTACCAACGCTCAAAGATAGAAGAACAAGGAGTGACCTCATTCGGAACTTCGGTATATCGTACTTCGATATTTCGAACTTTCGGGATTTTGATATTCGGGATTTTGAACTTCAAGATTTTGTAATTCGGGATTTTGAATTTCGGTATTTTGATACGTAACCCGTGAGAAGTATCCCATAGATCATGGTAAAGATGTTTGCTCGGTATTATAATTGCGTCAGAAAAAATATCAATAACTTACAGTCCGTCAAATCTAAGAAGTACCGTTTGACAGTTCTGACAATTGAATTATAGGGATGGGATGAAAAAATCGATTACTATAATATCCGAACTTTAAGAGATCGATTACTATAATATCCGAATTTTAAGAAATCAATTGTTATAATTAAATAAAAGAAATGTTTAGGATATTTTTTTATTCACTACTAGTACTAGTATCGTCGTCTTCGTCATCATCGTCATTTAAATTAATGACCAGTTGATTGTCCATTACATTATCAAAGTGTACGTCTCTTTCGAAGTCGTCCATTATTATTTTCTTTGTTTTTTGTACTACTTTACTCCAATCTTCCTGTGTAACTTGGGCACATGCTTCCTTTAATAAACCTTCCATTTTCTTGACACTGAAGGGTGGTTTTGTGTTGTGTCTTGCTGCATAACCTGTAAAACAATAATGTAACTATTTGATAGCAGACGAAAACCATTGTTTAAATTATAAATGTTAGAAGTACTCGTGTTATTATTATAATATTATAAAATATTACCTTTAACTTGGGCCCAAATCAGTTCAATGGCATTATATTGGCAATGGTACGGAGGAAGTCGTATGACTTTGTGCCCGTGCTCTTCGGCCAATTGGTCAATTACATATGTCGGTTTTGGTGGTTTATGCAATTTCACTAACTGTAATAATTCAGCTTTTAATAGTGACATGTCGGCATCCACTCCTTTTCTTTGCAGCCATGCCACCAAATCTGCTTTCTTATTGGCTGACGTAGGTGCTTTATCAATTTGCACAGAGTGGTATGGGGCATTATCCATTATAATTGTGCTGTTAGGAGGGATATTCTGTAATAAATTTAAGAACCACTCTCGGAACCTTACTGCGTCCATTTCTTCATGATACTCTTTAGTGCTTTTGGATTGGAAAGCTAATAAAGAGTTTTCCACGAAGCCTGTAGACGCTGACCCAGCATGGCATATTATGAGGCGTCCACCTTTTCCTATCGGCACCTTCGAGCACGAAGCTTCAGAATCATCAGTCCATGTTTTCGGCACAGAATGGTTGGAATTTAGCCAAGTTTCGTCCAAAAATATTACATTATCCCAGTTTATAATTTGTTTAACTTCGCGCAGGAATGTTAGTCGCTGCATAATTATGTCATGTCGCTCCATAACAATTTTTCGTTTGTCAACTTTTTTGTATCTGAAGCCAATTCCTGTTATTACCGTTCTCAACGACTCTATGCTTCCCTTATACAGCCCGGCATCTTTTAAAGTTGCACATAACTTTGCCAATGTTGGAAATTCGCCTCTTGTAAAATACCCGTATATATGGTTTCTAATAGCATGACTATCGAATTCATCGATGCCTGTCACAGGTTTATTTCTTTTTCGTTTTTTCGGTGTGTGAAGTACGTTACTGTCACTCCCCGAAGGCCCATATTTTTCACTTAATATTTTGCCAACGGTGCGGCTACCAATACCGAGAGCTTCACCGACGCGATCCCGAACTTGTGTAACTGGCAGTAGAAGTCCACCATTTTGAGATTCACGCTCAAAATACTCGTGTAATTTCACCACCAATTCACGAGCCTGGCTGTTCAAAGTACGTCCTCTTTTCGACATTATTAATAAACACTTGCTTAGTTCGGAGTCCAGTATAAATATTGCCAAGGTAAACGGATAAAGAATGATCAGTCCAGAAAAGTAATAGCCAAGTCACAAATTGTAAAACACAAACGAGAAAGCAAGTACGCGCACAGTCAGCTTCCAAGATGGCGAGAGACTGCTGACGCCGAACCGACCGAGCGGACCGCGTGCGCTTGTAGTTGGCAGTGTTGCCAGAAAAAAAAAATTGTAGAGACTTGGACACCTGCGATTTTGCCTATTGACCTAAAAATAATTAAATTAATTTATTTTAGGGTATCTGTGTATTCAGTGCATTATGCGGTCGCGCAGTAACGTCGTTAATTTATAACATCAGGCAACAACATTTTTGTGAATGGGTTCTACATACCTTATTTTTATTAGTTTTAGACGTAGAAATAAGACTTAGAAGAAAAAATTGTAATTGTAAAATCAATGGATGTGCTTGTTAAAAATTTGTTTATTTCTCTGTAATATGCAAACCCATACTATCATACACAAAAATAAATGTAAAAAACACTATCCCTGACTCCATTTACTATTTCGACAGCGTTAGCGCGAGAAACCCCGACTTATTTGGGCGCGAAAATCAAAAATCGACAAATCGCTTTCGACAACTTTTTAAAGAAGCAAATATATTTGATTTATAAATACGTATTTTTGGTGAATGGGTTTTATCTCATATTTTACGATTACATAACTATTTAGTTATGTAATCGTAATATGTGAGATAAATCCCATTCACATGAAAAAATATTTGTTTGGTTGTCAAGTGTAATTTGTAAATAATACATTCGATTTTTCGTATATGTAAACGATTTTTTTGCATACAAGTGTATCCGAAGAGTCGCAACACTACGTGCAGTGACCTAACTACGTAACTTTGTAATGCGGTCAAGAATATAACTATTAGAAATTATTTACTGTGTAAATATGTGTTATTTTGCTTTGTTTGAAAGTTTTCAATTACATTTAGATATTAAGAATTGTACATTTTTAGATACAATAATGAAATCTTTCTAAATTCATGGTTTTATGAAAAAGGTTATCGAAACTGAATAATGTACGTATGAACAAAGTTGTTTCGGTTTGAAAAATATGAAACGTCAAACGGTACCTCTTAGATTTGATGGACTGTAAATATATTAATGTGCTTTTTCAGGTTTGGGATTGGATTTAGTCATAGTCTCATCGTTTGTAGCTGTAAATAGCTACTTTAAACTGAAAAAAAGCAGAGCTGTGGGTCTTGCTTTAGTTGGTACAAGCGTAGGACAGACCCTACTGCCTCATCTAGTAAGATATCTCTTAGAAAATTATGGATTTCGCAACGCGTGCATTCTTTTATCTTGTATGAGTTTGCTCGGGGTAATTGTTTCATTCGTTTTTTGACATACTTTGAAGAATAGGTATGTTTAACTTAATTGTGATGCAAATACGTTATATAATGTTTTAGGTAATTGGATGTACCCTTATTCAACCCGTGGAGCGTCATCTGAAGAAAATCGAGAGTGAAGTTGTAATTGAGGCACCTAAACAAACACTTAATGATAAACAAAATGCAATCGAGGGCAATCGTATTACTCAAACAAATGACGGTGACCAAGAAAATGATAGACACACAGTTAAAGTGGACGCAGTAAATGAATCCTCGATACATATAAAAATGACCCATGGGATAATTGATCAGCCCGAAATAAGTGTGCTAAATAGTGAGCAAAGTAAAAAAAAACTTTTTTTTAAGATGAAATTCCTTCATTGTCTTGCAATAACCATAAAGTTTGCATTTTGAAGCTTATCACCTGCTTATTACAGAACGATTGGTCTCTGAACCCCAAACTCCGAGAAACAAGCCTGAGCCAGAACCTCAGCGGCTGCACGGGCTAGCCGGTGAGGTTAACTTTAAATAAAAAGTGCTTCTTTACTTTTTCTTATTGTGCAGTTACATCAGTTACATAAGAAGTTCTTATACTTTCCTTTTCAGCAGATACTGTTATTAATCCAGTGTTAAGTAAGAAACGAAAAATATTAAGAAAACTTGACGATTTATTTGGCGTTACACTGTTGCGTAATATAAGGTTTATTAATATCTTGATGGGTATAGCGCTAACCATCACTTCCATACAAAACTTCACTATGTTATTTCCTTTCTTTTTAGAGGTAGGTAACAGTTTTTTTTTTTAATGCATAAAACTTACATCTGTAAATACTTACTATTATAAAATTGCAAATTAATCATGTCTATACATTGAACTTATTTAAAAATATACTCGGGTACGCTAGTACTATTATCTATTCTGTGACTTGGGTTATGTTCAATTAGCGGTTCTGAACACGCTTTTTTGGACTGTTTGTTCACGATGAATGTAAAAGCGGGATAGTTGCGATTCCCCGGTTCTCGATTCCTGTTTTTTTGTTTGAAAAGATCTTGGTCCAGCTTAAAATGCATTTGGTCAAGTGGAACCGGAGATATGACCAAAAGTCACGATTACTATCATCCACGCGGACGGAGCCGTGGGTTAGTAATATTATGAAATTGTATATTAGTACCATCATATACTGGAATGTATAATTATGTAGATGTATTTTACTATAGCGTACTCCAGACTAAAGGGTGAAAGCCGCGTATACGACCGTGATTATCGCTAGGGTGAATTAGAAACCTATAAGTGTATTTCAACGCGGTGAAAACGTTAGATATTAAAATCAAGTCTGCATTATCCAAGATGAAAAAAAAACCATGTTATGATTGTAGGTAGGATCACTGAATCTCCAACTGAACAAAAATAATTACTGTGCTTATTTTCAGAAAAAAATATCATTGAATAAGCAACAAACTGCTAATTGTATGTCAATAATTGCGTTTGCGGATCTAGCAGGCCGTTTTATTTTGCCGTCGATTGTTGATAAATACAAAATAAATCCCAGATGGGCATTTATAATGACATGTGTTTTGATTATTATTACCAGACAGGGTGAGTATGTTAATACTTTGAATAATGTTTTCAAGTCTTCTCATGAAATAGGCAAGACTATACCGCGACAAACGGTCGCTTTTCGATTTTTATTCACTAAATTACTCATTGTCCTAAATCCACTCATTCATCTTAACACTTGCATCTCTGCTATATGCAGGTGACTTATATCCATCGCAAAACAATCCATGCAGGACGGCAGGTATAAACATAGTTTTATAATATTTTTTTCCGCCGTTTGACCTGCCGCTATTACATCCAAACTGAGTCAATTATGTGCTTCACTGCTCGATCAATTTCCCCATCGGCCGGGGTGAGAGAACCGAGGTAGGCACCGAAATTTGAGCAAACTGGTAATTTTCATGCCTAAACTGCCGGGAAGCCGGGTTTGAGGTCCACAGAAGGTTGGACTTCTGTGGACCTCAAACCCGGCTTCCCGGATGAGCCCAATATCATCAGCAAAAAGCATACAGGAGCCTCCTCCTTTACGAGTATCCGATGTCAAGTCAGTCTTATATACGTCATGACTGCCATGAGGCCGGGGTCCTTTACACATAGATCCTCCTCGTCCTTTACTGAATTAAGAAACAGATTAGAACAAAATACGTAAATTTATGACCTTTTGTGATAATACGGTCAATTGATGAGATTCAACCAGTGATGACCATAATTTAATTCATTAAACATTTCATGAATAATTATTAGAACGTCGACAGAGATTAGAACGCTTTCGATTGATAATTTATTTTTTTACAGTTATGGCGTATCAGACCAACCTACAAGTTATACTCGCCATTTCCGCCCTTTATGGTTTCGGTAGAAGTATGGTCATGGTCGAAAGGAATATCATAATATCTGAAAATTGTAAACTGGAAGAGGTACCCGCTGCAGTTGGTTTGGACAAGTTATGGACGGGCCTCGTATCCCTTCCACTAGGGTACTTCCTTGGGTGGATTAGAGATTACTCGGACAGCTATGTCGTTAGCCTGTCGGCCCAAAATGCTCTGCTAGTCATATTGTTATTAACATGGATTCCTGATTTGATATATTTATACTTCGAAAATAAATTAAAAGCAAAAAATATTCTGAACAAACATAATAGCTGAATCAGGCGAAGAAAATAAACAAATACTTATTCTAGTACCTACATCTTTTTTTTCCCTTACTTGTGGTAGGTATAGGACCCTACTTCCTGCCAAATTTCATGATTCTAGCCAGAGGCGTCTTTGCCTATGGTGCAGGGTGAGCGGTGCACGGGCTCGGGGCGCCAGGGGTCGCTGCCTACCCGCCAACCAACCAGCCCCTCTAGACAAGTCGCAATGGGGTATTTGACAACATTAAAAAACTACTACAAATTATGGTCATCCTATCAGATAATAGCGTAAAAAGACATTTAAAACTGAAAATTGCACTAAAATAAGCATATTTTTGTGAGAATTTCGCTTAAAAATATCTAATATTTTTTCGAATTTTTATCTGTGACGAAAACGCTCTGTGATCGATCACAGCACTGCTGACGTCACACGCAAACAAACATTTTTGTGGATTATTTATAGACGTATTTGTATATTGTGCACCTGCACACCATTTATACACCATTTTATTTACAAAGTTTGAAGAAAAACTTTATTATTTACTTTGACTTCACTGCTTTAAGGTTATACAAAATGTGTGACGTCACGTAATCGGCTCCGTACAAGGTGACAGCGTTTTTCGCGCGCTTTTGAAAATTTAAACTTTAACATCGATTTTTTGTTACAATCCATTGATATTATTTTGAAATATCGATGTAGTGTGCATATTATATGCTAAGGAATAATTTAATATGGTTTTCCAAAATTTGTCAAATACCCTATTCGTTGGTCGGTGGATTTGACGTTTTTGACAGTCGTTAACGGATGTCATACATCAAATCCCATATATTCGTCAATCGTCATTCTATTTCATCAAACACCGGCCAACTAATTGCCACTTATCTAGAGGGGCTGTGGTGTTGCTCGCCGAGGTGTGCAAACATTTTATACCAAAGTATACCTACCCATATTGTAGTCACTAGGAAAAACCACGGCAGAGAGTTCATTCCACAGCTTAACGTGCGGTGAATGATATTTCCAGAATCATTTACCTACAGTATATTTTTCAGATTCACATATAGGGGTTAAGACACCGGAGTGATTCCCAGCGTAAAACATTTATATCTACACTATAGCGCTGAACTATTATGCTAAAAGTTAGAAATTAAACAGTACAGAGCCTGATATGTTTTACTTCCTTACAGAAAGTGATTCAGTAGGTAAAACATTTCTATGTTCACTATGGCGAAGCCATGATGCGAATTTCACGATATACTGGTAAAAAGTAGATTGGTAATAATTGTAAAATCATACATGAACTTTTCTCCTGAAGAAACCTTCTAATGCCCTTCTTGAAGAACCCCATATTGTAGCCGCTTGGGAAAACCACAGCAGGGAGTTCATTCAACAGCTTGAGCGTGCTTGGGATGAAGTTCCTTTCATACCGCACGGTTTGCATCATTTCTGGTCGCAAAGTGGAGGATGAATTCCCTGTCTATGGCGAGCGGTGCTATGATAGAATATAGCTGTGGGCATCATGTCCAACAATTCTTCTGAGCATTAACCAATGTAGAACACACACAGTGAGGCAAAGTCCCTCCTGAGGCTGAGAGGTTCCACATGCCTGGCTCCTAAATTGAAGGGCACAGCCCTTTAATGTTGGGTAGCAGCCTTGCCAGAGCGTTCTTTGGCAAGGCTGCTACCCAACATGAAAGGGCCGGATGACTCCTGCAGGAACTTACGCGGGAATCGTGCAGTCCATGGCCCTATATGGGTGGCCCAATATGGGCGGAGACCCTGAAGGCCAGTCCAGTGTAGAAGTTCCACAGCGCATGATAATCACCATCAGAAGGTACCACACGATATTTTTTGACGCGGTGATTCTCCTCGCCGAATCGCTACCGTGGATCCTGGAGGCGAGAGCCCTTTTGATGCTATATCGATATCGAAAGAAAGTGCAGAGACCGGATCGAACCCGAGTCTGAGGAAATCCGGGCCGTAAAGTCCCAGCTCCATAAGAATATGGTAGCGGAGTGGGAGCTACAACTTGGGCAACCACGCGCAGGGTAAGCCATAATAGCGGCGGTAAGACTCATCACGGGGGACTGGCTAGAGAGACCACGTGAATGTTGATCACGGTGATGTGAGCGAGGATTCAGGGCAGCACACGCTAACCGAGTACCTGGCGTGGGAGACAGAGTCGGGTCCTAGTCCACCATTCTTAGGGTCGCTACCCTAAGAATGGTAGTTCTTTCGTTAGACGCCTTGTTCACGGCGATTGTACGTTGCGCGAGCGCGTGGGCTGCTGCCGTCTCCTTCTGCGAGCAAGTAATGCTCGAGAAGACGGCGGAGCGGACCGGAGTAGACACTTGATCCGCGCAGCCCACGACGAGCTGTGCAGATTGAGTATTCATGAGAATCTTGCGCACGATAAAAAAAATAGCTCTGCGTTACAATCAGAATCCAGCACGGATAGGTATTTACTTCCGTAAAAAAAATGGCCCAAATTTGCCGCCCCCGAAAATCTGCCGCCCTAACCTCCAGCCTACTGGTAAATCCGCCACTGAGGGAACTTATTTTATACACAAAGCAACTTGATAAAAAATGTATATAGATACGAGCATCCTACCTGCTTAAAAATAAATTGTGAATATATGCAGGGATGCGATCGATTTTTCAGTAGGTCTACCTATGTAGATACACCTAGTATACCTACATAGGATACATTAAATAAAAATACTTCAAATAGACTCAACAATATAATTTAGAACCAAACCTACCAAATACAAAGTATTCCTAGATGATCCTCATTTCTCAAAAATTTTGAGAAATGAGGATCATCTAGGAATACTTAATACTTAATTCTATTTAATAGAATAAAGCTCGTTGATGATAATATATTGAAATATGTAGGTACAAAGTAAAACACTCGGAAATAACACAGTCAAAATAGTCTAAGGTATACGTGATTATAAAAAATATGATAAGTAAGTTGGTACGAAACTACAAAATGTTGATAAACTCAAAATCTAAAAATAACAAGATATATATGCATTATTGCTTCTAATATTATGACATTTTCACATTTAAGGAACGACATCCTTTTTTTTTATATTGTAGACCTTTATTAAATGATCTAAATACATTCAAACTATGGTTTGTCAGCCCGCCCCTGGGATAGAGCAAGAGCAAAAGGAGCAGACACTCTCAATGGGGTAAAAAAGCGAAATGTTGTTATTAATTTCAGGACAAAATAAAATTCTAATGACTTTGAGAAGCGTGATGAGTAAAAACGTCGACCAAAGGGCGCTGATGATAAACAAACACGCTATACTGGGTTTAAGGTATTATTACGAAATGGATCGCACACAACTACTGCAGACGCAAGCAGCAGAATAATACTTGTTCTAATTCATTGCGGCTTCGCAATAGTCCCCTTTATCGGCATCGAAGTATAACAAGTAATGTTTGTGCTACAAGCGTCGGCAGTTGTCATAAGGGGTCGACTGCGGAATCATACCTTTAGAGCTGGGACCGGTTCTGGGAACTGCAAACTATAGATACAGATTACTTCATACATTCCACAATGGTTATTCACGAAAAAAAGTAATATTCAACTATCTAGCTAGCTGTGACTTAGTACCTATCAGAACCCATATGACTTCTAAAATATTCTTTTTGTAGTTTATACGTTTAATTTAGGTATCAATTGCCCTTTATCGTACGATGCCTTTACAGGATCTCTATCTATCGAAAAGTACCTAGTGTCAAGAGATATAAGTATCAACTTTTTATGGTGTAATCGATCAGTTATATGTACTATAAAGGCTTACTTTTTGCTAAAGATATTACCGAAACTACCGCACTAAAATATATTTTATATATTACTAGCTGTCGCCCGCGGCTCCGCCCGCGTGGATGTCGGTTATCGCGAATCGGGGTATGAAAAATAGATGTTGGCCGATTCTCAGACCTACCCGATATGCCCACAAAATTTCATGAGAATCGGTCGAGCTGTTTCGGAGGAGTTTGGCAACGAAAACTGTGACACGAGAATTTTATATATTAGAAGATATAGATATGGTTTAATATACTTTGTGTGAGTATGATATTTTTATTTTACTACGGAAAAGGCAAAGGAAACCAAACACACACAAGACTGATCCAAAAAAAATTATGGGAGTATTTCACTGTCTTGTACGGTACACGTACAAATATACACGACTAGTCTGCTAAATTGTACTCGGCAAAAACAACATTTTATGTAAACTAACGTAGAGACAAGACCTGGTTCTTTTGTTATATGATAATCAAGACGTTATACTTTATTTAAATGCTATAAGTCCTTTTATAAACAAAATATCGGATTTATTATGCGTAGGTCCGTTCTATCTTTCAAGTAGGTAGGTACTTTTCTACTATCATACATTCAATATCAGGAAACAGGTACTAAATTACATCAATCAGACGCACATATGATTAGTCAGGTAACAGTTCGCCCACCATCTTCTTAAGAAATTAAAGCTATTATCCTATACTATATACAAACGTTGTAAATAGTCAAAGGTTAGCTATAATTACCATTGACATACACTTGATAATCGCGGAAAAACTTTACGACTATAATCTGACATTTAATTACCTACTACACTCATTGAATATTAAAACTAGACATCTATAGCGTACATCACACTTATTTTCTATTATATATCATCACATGTCAACTGAACGCAACGATACAACAAACGAATGGTTAGATAATTCAATATTCTAAAAAACATTTAAAAAAGTTCACGCATATGCACTATAGGCACGGTGGTTATGGGCCAACCCTGCGGCTAATACCGGTCTCAGAAGCCGGAGCGAAGCGGAGGTATGGAGGTATTGCATTTCACGTGTCCCTCTGACTAGCAGAGGGCACAGTGGAGAGCAGGCAAAGTGCTAAGCCTCCACCCCAATCTCACGTCCTTGCCGGGATTTACCATCAAAACAAGGACACAACCAACCAAAAACAAAAAGTCCGATCAACCCATGATACGAGCCCTTTCACCAAGTGAACAGTCTCTTTATAGGAGGCATACTTTGACCAGTTGAGCTACCTATACATAGCCTGGATGGTAGAAATTCTCATCCTGGAGCGACGTCGCTGCCATATACATTTTTTGCAAACTATTCCATACATAATGAATACTGGTATTATTTTTAAAAAAAATTTAGATTACTCCGCCACATTAAATATTAATTGTTCTTTATTTAATAAGCTCAATGGAACAATTTATTTAAAATATTTGGAAATTACCCTATTAAGTCATTCTGTGGTGACATCCCTGTTTGCCTAATACTTATGGAACGGCCCGAGCTAACTTCTATACCCTGTTGTCACAAATCAGAACATCTTGATGCAATGCTATGGAATTCCGGACGCCGATTCTGTTAATTGTCAACCACAGCTATATCACACAAATTGTAGGAAATACCATTTAATTTTAGACATTACTGTCAGGCTGTTCGAGTCTAAAATTATTACGCATCGTGTAGAGTGAATTCTGGACTTTAAGGCCCATATTCTAGAATGTCACTCAACTGATTCGCGATTTATCTGAGGAAAAATTGTATAGACATTCCCCTTCGGCCACGTCCGAAACCAAGTTTCGAAACTAGTTTCTAAATAAGAATAATATTTCTTCTTTTGAAACTGATTTCCAAATAAGAATAAACAATCTGTTTTCGAAACTCGTTACCAATTAAGAAAAGTAATTAATCTCCCGAAACCGGGCTTTTAATAGTTCTTGAAACCAGCTTCCAATTAAGAAAAAAAATTTCTTTCGGATTAATATACCAAATTTTAGGGTAGGGAAAAAAGCTTTTGGTTTACTTTTTTCCTTACTCCCATTTCATTTTTTTTTAACGTCGAGATCATTTGCTAGTGTGGTATTTCTACGTCTACTCTACCTAATAATTTTGGAATGCCATCCCTCAAGGTGGTTTTTAGTTCGAGTTATTTCGTTGCTACAGCAGCAAACTTTGGAAAACTCAATTTGATCAAACCACTGATTCTTAAAATACGTATTGAATTTTTCAATTTGTTTTCCTGGTGGGCTCTTGTTCATTTAAACGTTTGTGAAGCCTTTGTTTATAAAGGTCGGAGGTAAGCGTGCTAGACCAGTACACTTTAACAAGTTAAATAATTCATATGTTGTTTTTTTTTGCTCTCTAGAAAGGCGAAAATTAGGGGGATAATCTATAATCCTTCCGGTCTTCTTCATCATAACCATAAATAGAATGCAGCTGCTGAAAGGATTATGGACATGATTTAAATGTTCCATCACTGAAAATGTGTTTGAAAGATTCTATGTCACGTCTTACATTCTTAGCACATAATACTATTATTCTATTTCCTTCCTCTACGAAATCAGCTAATAACATATTCTGATATTTCTTTGGTACAACTACCTCACTGGGTTGTTTAAATCTTAAGTTTGGAACTCCTAATATTTTGTTCTGTGCATTATACCTATAATCCACTTTTGACGTTATCGAATTTGGGCAGATCATGTATCAAGGCAACTCCTTCATTTTGCATTTCAAATTGCATATCCTCGTTTTGTTTTTTAACAGACGTGAAGTTAGTTTTGCCCTAAGTTCATCCATTTTTCAGGCAAATAGTTTTTGCAATGTCTGATTTACAACTGACATTGTGATCAATTTGTTTGCCTATCTCATTTCTATGATTTAGAGTAAAATTACCTGTACATTCAGTTTTATTATTACAGTACCAAAATGAACTACCAGACTTATAAATTTTTATTCTATGATATTTGCGGCCATCACATAATGCAGCCACTCCGCCTCTTTTTGTTGAGATAAACTGAATATTATTTCGTATTGACATTGAAGTAACGTTAAAAATCAGACAAAGGATATTAATATAGTAGTAGATAATAAAGAATGCCTTACGCACGTATCTCGGTTAGCAGGGGCTAAGCAAAGGCCAAACGCACAGTTGTCAATTAGACTATGAAGGTTAATTCCAAGGAATATGAGGTAATTATAAGACATCCCAAGAAGCTAACAGTTTATATTCTTAAATATTAGTCCCGTTGGTTAATTATAGACGGATAAATTAGTTCATTCTTCACTAATTACATCATTAAGTCATATTTGGTTCAGTCACTTTAGTTTACATTATTTACTCCACGGATGGTCGTATTTTAGTTAGACGAGGTTTAATTGTTTCGGGTTGCAGTTCCTCTGGCCATGTTTGAAACGTAGTTGCCGTTGGTTGCCATACATCCATTTCAGTGTTGTTTTGCATTTCGGCGTCAGTCTGTCGGGGTTTCTGAAAGAAATTAAAATCTTACTTTAACGTATTCTTCACCTAATACACACAGCATATATGGCATATGCTGCAAAGCGTAAACGCTGCTGGAGCGACACAAGCAAGAGGTACGTTTGAGGGAAATCAAAATCGTGCGATGAATGTTCGGAGTCACGCCTAAGGATCGCGTAAAGATCACCCACGTTCGCGGCAGCCCTCATATCCGTGACATCGTAGATAAAATGCAGAATAGTATCTTTCGCTGGTGCGACCACGTTTTGCGTCAACCGCCAGGATTTGAGTAAAAGATATCTAGAAATGTAGAAATAGCGCCGCTATAATATTTTCCTTTATTTTACTTGCATGTGAGGTTTCATTTAATACACTAAAGTAGAGGAAGGTACAGGCAGTGTACTAAGCCCTACCAACACTTTACCTTTAGCGCGCTAGGCACGTGGTAAACAACGAACGGATTAGGATGTCAGACTGCAGTGGCACACGGAAAATTGACATACTAATGAAAATAGTAGGCGGATCCCGGGCTCCAAAGCACAAACTTTGGATGCAACATGAAAATCGCTAGAAGGATGATGATGACACTAGAGACAATTCATGAAGTGTATAGGAATCGATACAAATGGAGACCCGTCTTAGAGCTAATTATTAGTAACTAGCAGATGTCTACGACTCCGTCCGCGTGTTTGAAGGTTATTGCAACCAAACATGTCCTTTTCTAAGATCCAGAGATTGCAACCTGCAACCTCAACCTCTTCATAGTGATAGTGACAGCCTCTGTGGCATGGCGATAGTGAACGCGGCCGCTATGCAGGAGGCGCCACTTCGATACTCGGGCATTGGGTATTTGCATTGGTCTGGTCGTGCCTCAGAGAGCACGTTAAGCCGTCGGTCCCGGTTACCCAACGAACATCTATGGCAGTCGTCACGCCAGTAACGACTTCCAGGAGCCCTAAAAAGTACAACAACTGGTCTAACTTCGATATCACCGTTGGGATGTGGAGGTCAGATGGCAGTCGCTTCACGAAAAATATAGAAGTTCAGCCATCATTTGCTGTTGGACTGGTAAAGAGGACATCCGAGATGAAAGCTGCGGATTCGACTGTGATTAAAGTAGTATTAGTGCAGTATGGATATATGGAAATAAATAAAATAATTACATGTTTACGTTGACGCCTCTTCTGATCTCCTTTTGCATCATTTTCTGAAGAAGTGTCCATGGAGTTTGCAGTTTTAACAAAACGTGACGTCTTTTGTTCTACCTTGCTATCAAACTCTTGTATAAATTGAGCTTGATTGACATAGCCAATCGGCCGGCCAACTAGATATCCTGGGTTCACTGTAATATCTGTGAAAATAAAATAAAAAATAATTGCCAGGCATTTTTTTTATCAATAATTACTTAAAAGTGAATACCTTCATATACAGAACTAGCATTATCCTACGCCGTACCCGCCTTACTCAGCTCCTCGACATTTCCACAGAACTAGGCTATCAAATGCAAAAATACTTTTACATGTAGTACCAGAGATTACCGCGTCAAAACAAACAAACTATTTAGCTTTATTATTGTTATAGATATGTAATTAATAAAGTATGATTCGATTAATAATATACCAAAATACACATATCATAAGCGTTCAAATCAATGATCTCATAGGTAGATTAAACACTGGAGCATACAAAGTATGGTCAGTCTAAAGTACATTGACTAATTAGCAAGCAGAGTGCAAGGCATGCACTCAGTCAATGTACTTTAACTGACCACTGAGTGCGAAAGAGAACAAAATATGACCTCTGTTATAGAATGCGGTATACATTTAACGTTTTATCTACTTCATTTTAATAATGATGCTATAATTGCCTCCACTATATTTTTTCTTGGTCATAATATTTTAGACCCAATCTTTGAAATCTGTTTAGATTTATAGGTTTGTATTCCTAATATATATAAACAATTAATTAGTATTTGAATAAAATTTTAGCACACTAACTATTCAAATCTATTCGTCTTTTCGATCTTGTCATCGAGGTTCGGTAGTGGTTACCGTGGCCTATGGACGTGTGCAACACCAAGGCGTCATACTCGTGCTGCCGACACCCTAAAACCTCCTAATACCCTTCTTGAAAAATCCCATATTGTAGTAGTTTGGAAGTTCATTTCGTAGCGTGAGCGAGCCTTCTTCTGCTAACGCGAATAACACGATCACACCAAGTTCGCATGCTCATTTTAATTAAGTTTCGCGCATGTTCAATAGGATTTAATTCTGTTGATTAAACAGGTCATGGAAGGATTTTGTATGCAGGATATTCATTATCATACATAAGTTAAAACTGAATCCACAAATATATATGCGAAAATGCATTTGATGCAAATCAGTTCAGTTTTTCATCGATTCAAAGGGCCTTCAAACACTGCAGCACTTCCTAACGCCTTTTATTTAAGGACGCTCAAATATTCGCATAGGTTTTTTGCGTCTAACATTAACTTTAAACTCCAAATATTCAAAGCGTGATTTATCACAAAAATACACAGATGACATTAGCGTCCGACTGCTATATCAGTGGTCGCGGGTTCTATTCCTGCTTAGTGCAAATACATGATTGTCTATATTTGTATTGCCCAAGTTGTTTCTATGCACATATTCACAAAAGTAATCAGCGTTCTTGAATCCATATTAGGAGCCAGTTAAGCTACTGGTAACCTATGTTTAAAAGAAATTCTTACCTGATCCCAGTACTTCATTGACCATAAAAGGATAGAGCCACCCAACGAGCGGTGTGACGCCAGCAACATATTGCGCGAATTTGTGATAGAAAAGCAGCCCATCCAGGTAGGGCGTATGGTCCTTAAAATGTGGCAATGTCATCATGAATCTGAAAATAGTTAACGATTTATTAAAAATAGAGTGAGACATAGACATATACAGGAACTGCATGTCACAAAGATGAATATGCTGTGGTAAATGTGCGCTGTCACGAATGAGGAAACGCAGAAGAATCGCCTTCGTTGGTGCGGCCTTGTTTTGTGGCAACTGACAATCTATGTGGGAACTAATGACTGGTTACTTCTGCCCAGCCCCTATGGAATCCCTAGCACTTCTTGAAGCTCCCTAGCCCTCCTCCGGCCTCCCTGCTAGTCTGATCGGAATCTATATTCCAGGAATTTAAAAATCCAGTCGCTTTTTTTTATACCGCTGAGGCGGCAGTCAAGCACACGGCCCACCTGATAGAAAGTGGTTACCATGGCCTATGGACGTGTACAATACCAGCGGAGTCACACTCACGCTGCCAACCCTGTAAACACAGAGTAGAAGACAGACACAATGCCGTCAGTGTAGAAGACAAAGCAGGAATAGGGCTTTTCAGTGACAGCACAAAAACTCTCCACCTGGCTACCCTACTCACAAAACACGAGGTTATTATGGCCGCAGTATGCTGTAAGGCGGAGGTACTTCCCCAGTCGGACTGCTCAAATGGGCGGAAATACCGTCGCCTTTGCTATTACCACTGACAGCATAAAATCTCTCCAATGAATTCTGGCTACCCTAATACTCACCGCCGGGAATACAACACGAGGTTATTATGGCCGCTGTATTCTGTAGGCCGGAGGTACTTCCCCAGTTAGACTACTCAATCGGATGCAACATTTTTTGGCCATCCTCTACTTGAGAAATGCACTCTGCTAAGACAAACTTTGACAAATGTACCAGTCAATGAAAAGGGAGCAGCTGTCTTGAACTTCATTATCACTTAAACCATCTCTTTGTGTATGTGTATTCCTATTCACAGATTGTACTTACTTATTAAAAGATTCTCGACTACAATCTACTTTAGGCAGCACTTCAAATAAAAGTTTATTTGAAGGACTAATTTTTTTCAGTTCTGGTATGTCTTCAATATGAGTCTTCATCCAAAAATGCCGGAATTCTGTCTGCAATGTCAATCAGTACATACTTTTACAATTTTTTTTTTTCACAGACAGGAGGAAAATGGGACAAGCTGAACCAGTGCGGGATAATCATAAGTTAAAAATAGTCTAAGACTGAAAAAGTATATATATATATATAAAGTAGATATATAAGTTAAAAAGAAATTATTAAATTTACCTCGCCATCAGACATTGGTTGATTTTTCCAAGCCAGTAAATCCAACACATACATGGTATCTGTAGTCTCTACATGGAAACAATCCAATACAGTGCAACTGTTAAAGGAAAACATGTCACAGGGATTGCCTCCTGGCAGAGCTGTGCTACATGACTTTCTGAACAATCCATACTTATTATAAAACTTTGTATTGCCCTGCAACACCAGCAAGTGGACAGGTTAGCATTAGGTAATAATAGCTGCAAACATTTCAACTTACTGATAAAAGAACCTCATTATGGTTTAATATGCCAAATATAAAAGAAAATAATGATAAAACTCTTACATTGCAAGAAGCTACTTGCCTGGCCTCACTGCTTTGTACAGATAAAATTATGAACTTAAAACAATTGCTTTCTAGTTACAAATATGACTTATCTAGTGTTTTAAGGTATTACCATAGGTCATAATTAGGTAGAGTTATTTATGTACTTACACTGATTTTATGAAATGTGGATATGCCTTGAAGCCCGAGATTAATTTTAAAAAGCCGAAAATATCCCATAATTTATTAATTGATTGATTTATGATTCTTTGTGACATATGTACCTACCATGGTTCCAACTATGTAAAAATGAATTTTAAACACTTTACCAAAATATTAAACTAGTGAATCTTTGAAAAAAGATAACCTGTATCACCTTTTTAAAATTGCTTAGCCCATGCTCTAAACCTGTTGCGGGTCAGATTAGAAAAGAAAACCCTAGCTGGAAGATGGATAACTAAGCATCCGTGCCCCGACAGGACCTTTTTGTTCACACACTTCAGTGACGTGACAGTGCCGTGAACCCAAAAAATATGCACTTAATAGTTTTTACTAAAATTTTATTCATTTTATTTACATAATCGTTGATATCTCGTATATACATAGTTAATGTCCAAAATAGCTTGCACATTTCTCTTACAATGATCTACGCCTACTAATATAAGAATAAAGTAGTGCTAGCTATTTTGGACCTTATTGACGTCACAAAGTATCGAGTTTTTTTTGTGAGCCTTACATTCGTGATCTATTTCAAAACGACAATTTTTTACGATAGAACATGTAAATAAAAGAATGTCATTAAGCTCGAAAGTTGCTTGCACTGTTTTTGTTATTGAATGTTCTCGAAATATCTATAAAATAAACTTTTTGGCATCTATACACAATCCTGATCACGCAAATTAGACTAAAAGCTGAGTACGAATTGAAATTAGTAACGATCCACATCTACAGTTTTAAAAAGACTAGTGCAAGCAATTTTAGTCCTTATTGACATCACATAGTACAGAGTTTTTTTCTTATATTGATAATCAGCGTCATCTCCAAGTGTGAAAACACACTTTATTCAAAAAAAATCATTAAGGTTAAAGTCGTTTGCACTGTGTTTCGTAATCTCTGTGTGAAGGATATTGATGATTTTAATAATCTTTTGTACATAATCATCATATCCATTATTTAGATAGTTAATGAGGCCCAAAATGGTTTGCATGTATTGTTTTATTGTGGTCTTACTACTAATATAAGAAATAGTCAACAAATTTCGAGGAAAAAGATAGGCCATCATTTTAATTTTATTTGTCTAGGGTTTGTCCATCAGAAATCGCAGGAAGATCCACATTAATATCAACATTTCGTTGCAAGTACATAAATAACTCGACCTAATTCCGACCTATGGTTATTACAGAGCAAGAATTTTAATTCTAATATCTTGAATTTTTGAGGCATTTGGGTAGAATAAATACATGGAGTTAATTTTGTTACACATTATATAGATATGATGATCATTTTGAAAAAAAAAAAAAACAAACAAATATCTACTTACATTGCAAGCAACTACTAGTGTCCTCACTCCCTTAGGGCAAGGTACCACATACCAGTTATCACTAAAATCTTCAGGCTTTTCTACCATCCACTCTGACATCATCAGCACATCTTTGTATGATGTTGAGGTTTTAGTAAACCCTGCTACATAGATGCTTGGTCTATATCTCTGTGTAAGAAAAAGAATATGAGATAGGAAGTAGGATAATAGTCGGTTACCAACTCTGTAATTTGTGAGCATATTGTGAGCATTTGGAATTTTCTCATATATGTCGTGGTCAAAGGTTGATCTGCAGTCTCTTTGCAAAATGACTGGTACATCCTAGGTTTGACCAAAGTTTTCAGAGTAACCCCGAAATCGGAAAACAGGGCCGTTTTGTAATGCGGCGGTTCAGCGAGTAGCTGGATTGTATCCGACTTCGACAGGTTAGTTTAGAACACTCTGCTCCTGAATTAGCCTTTGTGGTATTTTTTTTTATAACCATGCAGACACATGTAATTTTTTTGGGCTTTGACTAAGATTTAACTCAGACCTGAGGATTGACTAGTCAAACCTAGTGCGCCGGAGCTTTGAGAATTGACTGTAACAAATATATATACATACTCGCGTCTGAAAATCCCTGAAGGGGTAGGCAGAGGTATATTAACTCCCACATTTAACCAGCTATGATTTTCAGTCCCACGTAATTATCCCACGAGTCATCAAGCAGGAATTTAGTTATGGGCTGTATGTTCACTATCACATGGAAAACAGCCCAATTATTTAGTCGCATTCTACAACAACCACAGTCAGAGAATTCATTATAACCCTTAGCCTTGTAATCTTTGAGAGGTTGAAAGACCAGGAAGAATCTATAATAGATTATAGGTTTATAAATACTGTCCTTACCTTATTGGTAACTTGATATTCTTTCTCGAAACCTTCTAGTTCAGCCTTATTTACTAGTTCTAAAATTCCTCTGCATGTATCTAGCTTTGAGTTGCGGCTGCTGAAATATTAGAGACCATAAACATATAAGTACCTTGGGATCAGGGTTAGTTAGTTAGTTAGTTTACCTGAGCAGTTCCGCACTTAGCTTCTTGATTGGGCCATTGTGCGTTATTCTCAGGGTTATTAAGTAAATAGTTTTTAAACTGTAATTTTATACCTAGCTAACAATGAGAAGCCAATATAAAAATTTACGAATAAATAGTAACATGCTTTAAATTTAGTTAGATATGACAGGATTTTGAAGCATTTGCTATTTGCTATGCTAACTATTTATTTGTATAACTTTTTATTTGATTGCTTATGTACCTCTTCTGATTTTCCAAAGTGTCTCTGCGCCTTTGTTCTTGTTGGCCTAACTTCCCCCAATTTTTGTAGAGGCTCTCAAATCCTTTATCTTCAATACTTTCCGTTTCGGAAGGATTTAAGACCGTAGTCTTGAACAGTGATGATATATCATCCATGAAGGCGCTCTACTTTAACAAATTCTGCTATATTTAGTAAAATGAAAGTACAATTTTTATTTACTTTTGCAGGATCAAAATTTTCCTATTATTTTAAGTTCAGGATGTTTATTTATTTTCAAAATAAACCCATTCTACCATATATTTATTAGATGAAAATAAATAACTGTGAAAATAAATTAACGTTTGACTTTGACAGTTTCTTTGACACATTTCCGCGCATGACAAAATTGACAAAAATTTTGTTTTTTGTTTTTTATGACCTGCTCACTGTATCTTTAAGTCACTTCTTCATTTTTTGATGATGATGATAATGGATTTATGTTATTAATGACGACGATGATGACGATCAATGAGATGATTACTGCCTCAGTAAAGTTGTGAGCCTTTACTAGAAGCTCCCTAGGGGGATTTGGCTCCAACACGAAAAGTCACAATTCACTGTAATATGCCATTTTCCAAGACTTGTGTGCGTTGTCCAAGACGTTATGTCTAAAAATCCACCATTTTACACATAAAAACTCGAATTCACAACAATTTCGGAAATTAAAATAGCACAACGATGTGCCATTTTATTTTCAAAACTCCATTGACAAATAAGTGAATAATCTTCGTTTTCCCGCCAAAACTCCATTGACAAATAAGTGACAAATCAATACAAATCTTTTGACTAAGGAAGCATAGTACAAACATCTTTGAAGGAATCTTAAAATCACGGCCAATCACGGCTTCAAATATTGAGTTTCCTTGGTCAGAGATCAAATCAATAACTTGGAGGGACGTATTAATAATCTAAGCTTAGAGGTTAAAATGCCGTCATTTTTAGTATAGGTCTACTAGAATCACATGGCAAATTGGCGGTGCCGCCCGCCTTCCAGTGGCAAGGATCATCGTGGTTCCGACATGCGTAGTTGCTATCTCGAAACCCTGACTCAGGAAATAGTTTATAGGAAACTTTACACCTCCGCATCTGAAGACCTGCGATGGCGTTCGGTTTATTCGGTTCAAGTGTTTTAACGTACAAGAAAAAAGGGAAGAACCCCACCGGCCCATGTTGACAGCTCGCTTACTCAATGCTAGTAATGATTGCATACTCTCTAGGCTCTACATGGGCTTGATAACACCCCCTCAACTTTGCCTCTAGTAATCGGGAATGTAATGACGTAAACTTCAGAAATTAGGCTGCCGAAGATTGTGGTTTAGGGCATTATCAAATATTTCACGAAATAAAATTTAAAGGGTAAAATTTTAAATTAAAAATATATTAAATAAATTATTATTCAATAAAAGCAGAATCCTTGGCATTCATAATAACCTATCTTTAGAGCAAAATTGTTCGAATTCGTATTCGAAATTCAAATTCATAACGTAAACGTATCGACCGTACGGAGCCTTGCGATTCTGCAATGCTCAAGATACGTTTACGTTGCGATTTCAAATATTTTTCGTGCACGGGGCACAGTTTGCGTGACAAGCCCGTACGCGTGCCTGGCGTGCCTTATATTATTGAATACTAGCTGTCGCCCGCGGCTCCGCCCGCGTGGATGTCGGTTATCGCGAATCGGGGTATGAAAAATAGATGTTGGCCGATTCTCAGACCTACCCGATATGCCCACAAAATTTCATGAGAATCGGTCGAGCCGTTTCGGAGGAGTTTGGGAACGAAAACTGTGACACGAGAATTTTATATATTAGATGGATTTAAAAAGGTAAATGGAAGTGTAACAAACCCGTACGTGTTTGAAACCAAATGCTGCCTCCTCCTCCGGAAACGTAAATATGCGTCCTGCCTGCGTTATCATGGTTTAAATTTTTAATCATATCTAAATATAACAGAAGACAGTTCATGAGAATTACTCAATCTTCAATTCAGTTAGACCCTAGAGTTAACGATTTTGGTGTTCTCCAGGGAAGTATTTTGGGACCTTTCTTATTCCTTTTATAATTAACGATCTTCCACGTACAATTTCTAATAATGTGTGGCCTGTTTGCAGATGACACAACAGACTAAGAATATAAATACGTGTAATGATGTAAGCATAGAACATACGCCCGTGGGTCCATCCGCGTGGATGTCGGTTATCGCGACCAAACATAACCTATGTACCTATCTCGTTGTCCAAGCCAAGCTCTAAATAGTCCATCTCTGTACCAAACAACAATATCGGTTCACAGACAGAGTTATTTTCAAATTTATAATTTCATGATTACATTATTTAGATTAGGTTTGTACCAAAGAAAAAAAAATTAAGTGATTATGGTTTCACCTAAACAAACAATTATTTAGGTTACTGTACTTACCTAATCACTTCCATCCTTTTTTATATTTAAAAAATACTCTTAAGAGTCACATCATCCGATGCGATGCCGGGCAGTAGAAGTACTTCAACGGTACGAAGCACTTATACCTAAATAATTAGGTAGGTAAGCAACACTCTGTAATGGTAGTTAGATAAGGAAAAAAAGCGGCCAAGTGCGAGGCCAGCCAGGGTTCTGTAGCAAGTTATATAATATAAAAGTTATTGTATTTCGTTATAACTTAGATCGATGTTTTAATAATAGTGTTTTTTTTTAATTAAGTTATCGATACGTAAACGTTATAATTACAATTAGGTACCCCCCTAAATGATAGAATTAAGATCAAACTATATGCGAGCCCATATAGGCTTGTGATATCTATTTGAGTTGATTGAATGAAAGGTAAATTGCGGTTTACGATTAATGACGTATTAAAAAAACTACTTACTACATTTCGTTCAAATCAATTCTCGGTGGAAGTTTACATCGTAATGTACTTCATATATTTTTTTAAGTTTTATCATTCTAATATTTTAGAAGTTATAGGAGAGGGGGGGGGGGGCGCACATTTTACCACTTTGGAAGTGTCTCTCGCGCAAGCTATTCAGTTTATAAAAAAAATATATTAGAAACCTCAATATCATTTTTTTAAAGACCTATCCATAGATACGACATCAATATGGGTTTGAGGAAAAAAAAATGAGTTTCAGTTCTAAGTACTTATTGGCAACACCCAAAATGTTGTTTCTATTTTTATGTGAAAATCTTAATGTGGTTTACAGAATACATCTACTTACCAATTTCAACAGCATAGTTCCCATTGTCTAGTCTCGGAAAAAAGAGGCTATGACATACGGACAGACAGACAGACAGACATACAGACAGATATGATGAATCCATAAGGGTTCCGTTTTTTGCCATTTGGCTACGGAACCCTAAAAATAACCGTAGGTGCGTAAATAAAGTTAATTAATTATTATCAGGTCAGAAAGTCTTGGTCAGACTTAAAATCTACGTTACGTTTGAGCTCAATAGATTGAGTAGAACCCATTATGATGCGGCGTTTTTAAAGGCCTTTTTTTATATATATATAGGACACGTCAATTTGACTTTACCTCGCCTGATGGTAAGCTGAAGGCAAAGTCTCAGGAAAGAGAGCCACCATTATATACACGTGCCATGTTAACAATGGTGGCACTCAGCATGACGGCCTCATCAGATGCTTTTTCACGCCCCGCTTAAAGGACCCGGGACTGTAGGAAGAGGGAAACACGTGAGCTGGAGTTTGTTAAATCGCAATTGCTTGACAATACTCGAAGATATGACCAAAAATCGATATAACCGACAGCGTCGGCCGGATGTCGGTTATCTCGATTTTTGGTCATATCTCGGAAGGGCGGAAGGCTAAGTAGTACCTGCCACACACTTCTATCTTCTTCATCTTAGCGCTAATCCCAGTCGCATCTGAAGCTTTCCACTCGGAGTCTGGAGTCCGTTTTACTAGTTTAACAGCGGATTAGACTGAACTTCGTTATTTACTAAGTACCATATGTTAAATAATTATATTAATTATACTCCAATCAGTTAGGTACTTAGGTATATAAAATAAATATAAATAATCTTTATGAGTCTTTTTAATCTATTTTTCAACACACTTGTTCATAAACTGGCTCTAATTTCACCGCAAAAGGGCAAATAAATGACACCTATAATCAAACTGTGATTGTGTGTGATTGTGTGTGATTTTTGATTGTTATAATTCACAAGTGAGCTATAGATAACTTTTTTAAATGTTATTAATTCAGGTGATTTTTCTTAAAAAAAAGGTTTTCATTTCTCAATTCATGCAACTTCGTATTTAAATAGATAATTTCAACTCGTATGTGTTTTAGTAAACAAAACTTTTCAATTAACTAATAACTTTTGTTTTCTCTGTAATAACTTTTTTTTTTGTGTTATAATGGTTTAATGTTTATATACAATGCTGTTACCTATTTACACTGATGTATTGGCAAAAATTAAATTAAATTAATAAACTTACTATATATACACAATACTAAATAAAATAAAAAAGAAAATTAAATTAAAAGTTAAAATGCGTCGTGAAATTCATCTGCATCGCATGCCTCTTGTGGTAGCGTTCCCAGAAGACTGGCAGCATTGCCACGTTGTATGGCAATGCTTAATCTCTGACCTAAAAAGAGGCCAGCCTTCTGGTCACGAGAAGCGTCGACCATACGCTTCGCAATCTCCCTGAAGAGATTGCGGGCGCTCGGACCCCAAGGCCCAAACGTTTCGACTCCAAACGGCACAAATTCATAATTTGCGCCGCTTAAGAGCCTCTGCAGAAGCTGCAGCAGCACCGGCCACCGGCACAGCCAGCCGTGCCAGGTATATGGGTAGGGGCAATGGTGTCGACGCATATTGCGTCCCACACCAGAGTCCTACCCATTTTCCAAGGCATTAATGACATACCATCCGGTCTCTTGCCATCGTCGCGCGCCAAACCGTTTGGTTCAAGCACAGCTGGCACACCAGCGGTGACAAGAGCACGGCGGATTATGTCGTTGAGGCTGGCGTGCCGTGGAATTCGCCCAGCGCTCCTGCAGCACAACAGGCCATGGTGTCCGAGTCGGTCAACCGCTTCTCCACAACAAGTTTTCAATTTTCCAAGCGTTCACTGCTTCAGTCTTATACAGTACTTCAGAATTAACTAGTGTAGGTGCGAGGATTTTCCTAGTTAATTCTTCCGTACTGTGGACCGAAGACAGAAACGCTGGTAAGCTGACATCTGAAATTTTGCGAATACCGAGCCCACCCAAGCGAATCGGTAGAGACGCTTGTAGTGACGCACGGTCATTCAAGGACACATTTAAAATTTTAGTAAGTGTAATTTCTATAATTTTGTCCATTTTTTTTCCAAAATTGTTAAATGTTTCCAAAATGGTGTAGACCTGAGAGCATGGGTGAATTTCGGAACGAAAAGACAATACCGGAGAATAGTGAAAGCCGAATGGATATTAATTTTGAGTAGGCGGTCCGAAATGATATTAAAATTTTGAATTTTTTCCTCTATAAAAGAGGTGTAGGCTTCTTCTAAGATTGGGGACCCGAGGAGACGTAGAGACTCTTTTTCTATAATTTTGATATTAGGAGCCAATGAATTAAATTTAGAAATAGTAAAATTTTTGTCCGAAACATCATTTAAAAATATCTCACATTTGCTATAATTTAGATCTAAACCAATTAAACTAAATTCGTTTTTGATAAAGGCCAAATCTTTGAAAACTGTCTCCACATCTCCTCCTAGAGTCCCGTCGTCTAGATACCATACATTGAATTTAGAATTTAACTGCCGAATAATAGGTTGAATAGCTAAACTGAAAATTACCGGTCCAAGTGGGTCTCCTTGTTGACAACCAACAGCAGATTCCAAAAGGTTGTCCTTATAATAATTTAGAGGGGTACCTGTAACATTACCAAAGGAAATTATAAATTTTGGGGGTTTCTAATTTAGCTTGGGTCAACAAGGTATCCCTGTTCACTGAGTTGAAAGCATTCTTCACGTCAACCTTGAGAATTACCTCGCTTCTCCCGGAGTCAAGGTAGGTTGACAAAGCATGTATGGCAGCCTCACAGCCCCCCTTTGAAACAAAACCAAGTTGGAGGGGCTGGAATTTCGTGGCTAGTTCGTTTTTGTAATTATTGGCAGCAAAGTTTAGCTGCCATACGTCGATAAGTGCATCCCTCGGCAATGGGACGAATGCCACCATCTCCCTTGCGCAGGGCACACAAATTAGCCCCATATAGAATGTCTATGATGGCTTCGTCCACACTGCCGGAGAGCATCATATTCATGAGGGCCGTAAGCTCCTTCAGAAGGACTTCGCCAGCCTCCCCACTCCCCAGCACTCGACCCCAGAAGATCTTTTAAGTGCTGTGGGGTCAATGCATCGAGGCCACCAGCAGAGACACTTCGAAAGGAGGTTACGGCTGTCAACACTTCCTTGGCCGTTACGCACAGGCAATCAGGGTCGGGCTCAGGCATCTCAGGAAAAGAAAGGCCATCCGCAGGCGCCGGATGCTTACTCCGCAGACCAGCGAGGGTTTCTGGAGAGCAGGGCGCCACTACATCGTCACTAAAAATTAATCTCGATGCACCACTTATGTCACCATCCCTTAATTTTGATTCCACCAAATTATACATATTATTTTTGCGAAAAATTGTAAATTTTGGATCTAAATTATCTAAAGAATCGTTGCAATTATTTTTAATTTGTGATATTAATGAATTTGTTCGATTCGTTGATCGATTTTCTGTCCTGACATGTAAAATTTTGTACGGGAGGTGAGTAGCTGCTCCCAAGCTGTTTTGGAGTTTTCTCAAACTACAAGACCTATACATTTGGATAAGCTTTGAGCAACGATGGGTCTTGCACCACGAGGAATCCTTTTTAATATCGGAACGGAATTTTTTAATTGAGACAATTTTTGCCAAAAGGGAATTTCAATACGATTGGGGTCGGAGACTATAGCAGTGACGGCAGGCTGGGATGTGTTTGAAAATACATGTCGGGGCTTGTGTACTTTCCCAACATGTATTTTCAAGCCTCTCTCACCGTTAAAAAAACGGGCTTGGAAACAGTGTTGGCATCGCACTAGATTTAATAACGATGTAGTAGGTTGACTTACCTCCGCATCGCCACTGGATAGTGACATGTACTTATGAAATCCTTACACTAATAAAAGTAAGTATGCACAAAACATACCTCTTACTTACACTATATTTAAAAAAGGCAAAAAAATTGTACTAAAATATAAACACTATATAATCATATAAAAATGTGCGATGGTGACGTAAGCTGACAGGCGAGTGGCAGTTGGCTGCCGTTGCCGTGGAGCCGCCCGTTGCCTTGGGAGCGGCGTCCTGCGCGTCCTGTCTCAAAGCAATGTACAACAGTATCTTAAAATCTCTTCTGAAGTTCAAGAAAATTGTCGTCATCCAAGCATCAATCCAAGTTGCATCTTTGCACTTTAAAGTTCGCTACCCCATCACTCCTACCATTCATGCTTTTATTTGAATACTTTTAAATCACATTATTTTTGACAGTTTTGGTTTAAATTTTATGATTTTTTTTTCTCTTCTATCATATAATTAGTTGGAATTTAAATCGAATCATTCATGAATAATAATATTTTTCTGAATAAAATGTTTGTTTGTTTATGTTGATAAATAAGAAGAATAATTGAATATTACATTTTACTTGACATTGGCAAAATTGCGGCGATTTGCTGCAGCGGCCATTTTCAACTTTAAATTCTCCATTTAGTCCGCGACGAGTAAAAAGGAACTTCTTTTAGTCTATGGCCGATCGATAGGAAAAAGAAATATTTTTCCCGCTACTGCGAAAAAAAATCTCGACTCGGCTTCACTTTTGAAACTATAGTTATTTATTAAGTCCAGCAGTGGACTGCAATAGGCTAAATGATTGATTGATTGATTGATATCAAATAAAATGTCTACTACTTATAAATAAAATACTAGTTGTAAAGAAAATTATTTATACAGTACAACGTCCCATATGATGTGATTGATGTGAAACACGTAAATATCTGGGAGTGACAGATAGAGCCGCCTGTCATCCCAGCACGTTAAAAAAAAGGTAAATATCTATTTTAGTATTATTTTATTCACAAGAATGTTGATAAACATCGTATGATATACGTATATATTGATGATTACTGTCCTCAATGGCGCCTCAGCCAGTGGCCTCAGCGGTAATCGCCAACTTTACACACTAGTACCGCGTACCATAATGTACTATTATTTATAAACTCAGTTTAATGAAATTGGTATATTAGAAACTCGTTAAAAGGCTAAAAATCGAAATTTAACTAGCACCGAATAGATAATAGTACCTACCTACTTCTACTAGTTAGTCAGTTAAGTACTTAGTAAAAACCTTTTATTAACACGTTGCTGGACAGTACATTGTTATATTTTTTGGTCGAGATGACAGTACTTTTGTACATACATTTATTTCTTACGGCTATAACAGAAGCGTCGTATATTATAGTTTGATTACCTACTTCACATTTTGACAGTACGGATAAGGCCGTTGTTGAAAAAGAAAAATAAAACAATGATTAAAAAAAAGTGCCAAAAATCTTTATTTTGAAATTAAAAAATCATGACAAATTAGCCTCTATAATATCAACAACAGAAACGTTATCTTTATATAATAGGTACTTTCGTAAGAAATCAGCCTTTTAATCGTTTTATTAGAAGTCTGGCTTAGTTTTCATCAGAATCAAATTCTCCGTTGGCTTGGTAGGGATCGTCTTCATTTTGAAATTAAAAAATCATGACAAATTAGCCTCTATAATATCAACAACAGAAACGTTATCTTTATATAATAGGTACTTTCGTAAGAAATCAGCCTTTTAATCGTTTTATTAGAAGTCTGGCTTAGTTTTCATCAGAATCAAATTCTCCGTTGGCTTGGTAGGGATCGTCTTCATTTTGAGATGATTCCGAGGTAGAAACATCTTCAAGAAGGCGCTCAATTTCACTTACTATCTCCTGCACGGCCAGCACGCCACTAGTTCAAATTCCAACGGATTTTATATGAAGCGTCAACGGTTATAGCCGAAGTGTCGATGTGTTAATACCAAAGTATGGCAACACACACTTACAACTTAATTCGTCAAAAACAGCGATTTAAAATGACATTAGTGTGTAAAAAGTCATTGTATTTAGACAGTATAACTGTATTCTATCGCCATTCAGTACAGAACCGACTGACAAAGCTGTACGTCAAAATATAACTTTTTAAATTTGTACGGCTATAGCCGGTATATCACATTACGAAGTGAGTGATTAATTCTTGACCCATACCGGTCACCGGGAGCAAGAAGGAGGGGTGGGGGTGGTATCTGTGGCGATTTGAATTGACTAAAACGATTTAAGCTCTGCGTTGATGAACCAGTTAGTCTTCGGGACAAGTAATTTTATACGTTTTTTGTTACTAGGTTAGTAGCTTTTGGCCACCCTGAAGCGTCCGACCGTCGGAATTCGACGCGATTTATGAACACTGCGCAAGTAGGCTTTTGTGCAGAAGGGAGATGTAGAAGGGGAAAATAGGGTACAATTTCACAAAAGGTAGGTCCTACCGTCTCATAAATTCTATGAAATGAGGCATGCATAATAAAAAAAACATACAAAAAAATTCAATCGCAAGATTCTACCTTACGCCGCCGTTATGAAATACTTATCGACCATAAAACTTGCGTATGTTGTATGGGAGCCCCACTTAAATATTTATTTTATTCTGCTTATTTGTAGGTAATAGTAGGCAAATTAAGAAAGTACCTAAGTACATCATCTGTGTAATATTCAACTGCCTAGCTATCACTGTTGAGATACAACGACGGACAGTGGGGTCATAGTAATAGGGTCCCTTTTAGTACAGAACCTTAAAAAATAACAAAAGATCGCAAACCAACTGCTTCATTCCTATTCGCTAGGTACCTATACCTATGTAGGTATATTGTCTCAGCACTCGCACCTTCCTTACTGACTTTCAAATATGTCTGTAGTTGTGTGTAGTTTCATCATGTTTGTAGGTGTAGATAGACCTACCTATAAAACTCTCCGGGTATACATGGGACCACCACAGGATACATCTTAATAAGTACTTCGAAAAGTTGTCTCAGTATATAGGTACTTAACTTACGCATAGGTACTATTGTACTTACCACAGATAATCTTCTTACATATACCTAAACCCTCATTTTTATATGCACATATAAAAATGAATTGCAATTCTGTTAGTCTCGCTAAAACTCGAGAACGGCTGAACCGATTTGGCCAATTTTAGTCTTGAAATATTTGTGAATGTCCAGGGAAGATTTAAACAGTGAGAAAATATGGTAAATTGCAACTTTTTTTATTGATTCTGAGGTGGTAAGTACGAAGTTTGCCGGGTCAGCTACTGTGTAATACCTATAATTTTTATTGTAAAGTGGTCGTATCTGCTCATTAGACACGATAGCTATTAAAATATAATCGGGTGCCTACCTATTATATCTACCTATGTACAATTTGTTTTAAGAATATTAGCAACCGAAATTACTAATATTCCCTCTAAACCCGCCAACTTCCAACTACTTAATCTAAATTGCTTGTGCTAGGAGTGGGTTCACGTTGGTAGTGTAATGGCCAGGATTCGAACCCGGGACCTCTCGATCGTAGCCGACTCGTTAACCACTAAGCTACCAATAATGCTACTAACGATAAACACAAAAAAAGACGGGTTGCACTCTGGGAGTGCCGGCAGAAGTGAAAACTTTTTCTTTCTTTCTTTCTTCGTTATAAACATAGAAAAAGATAAATAGAACATACCATACCATACCATACCTATAATTATAGCGCCAATCATAGAACCTATCACTAATTTTCTGCTAATTTTCTGTCAGAAGAAATTAATAAATTACAAAAAGAAAAAATAATCACAAAAAGTAATCTACTATATAAAAATAAGTCGGGTTTTCCTTCCTGACGCTATAACTCCAGAACGCACGAACCGATTTCCACGGTTTTGCATTCGTTGGAAAGGTCTCGGACTCCGTGTGGTTTATAGCAAAGAGTATTCAGGAAAACCGACATCCACGCGGGCGGAGCCGCGGGCAACAGCTAGTAAATTATAAAAAGAAAAAATAATCACAAATAGTAATAAATTACAAGACAAAAAAATATCAAAAAGTGTCAGAAGGCCAGGTTTGAACTCGGTACTATCTGAAACCATAAGGACTTACAGTTGAAGCGCTTACCGCTAAGCTACGAAGCTATTTATCGTATCTTGCAAAATAGACAGTCTGTAGCTAATGTTGTATGACCTCAGTCGCCGGTTACGGTTCAAAGGTCAAGCGATCCTGACGCGACTTTAACACTTTTTACCCATCCAACGCCGCTAAAGAATTTTTCACTTCAAAAATATTTTGGCATTCTTGCATGTTTGTCTATTTGACCGCGAGACGCAAAAAAGTCAATGCTTATTCAGACTTAAAATCTTATATTTAGATTGTTTGATCGCAATTGATTGAGTAAAACCGATTTCGGATGCGGGATTAGAATTCCACGTGGGCGATGCCGCGTACAGCAGCTAGTAAGTATCCCAACATAATATTATTGTAGATTTGACTGGCTATGTTACTTTTTACTAAACGTTTAAACGATGAGTTAGAATGAAAATCTGTAGTCATAATATTTAATAGTCACTTCATTTATTATTATAGGTTGGGTGGAAAATAAAAACGATAAAATAAGAACCGATGCACCTTTTATCACTCTTTTGTCATTCTTAATTTATTAATTTAAGCTAAATAATTTATTTTAATTACAGGAAAATACCGAATTGTCCCTTGGAAGGGACAACATGATTTTCAATAGACTATCTAAGTACCTATAATGATAACGTTTTTGCCTTCTTTTTCCTGTCAAAGCCACTACGGCCCAATGTAGGTACACAGTTCATAGTAGTTTCACAGTAAACGAGTAATCTTGAATTATGAGTCGTTAGACTGTGGTAGTTTACTACAATGTATTCTAACTATTCTAAGTACAGGGCTGCTCAACCAAAGCGCCGACGAATTTAAAATAGCCCATACTATCCACTACAAGTGGAGGAAAAGTACCTAAATAAAAATTAAGCACTTGCATCAGTAGCGCGTATTTATCAAAATGAAGGGAATTAGAAGGAGATTGCAAAAATATATATTGGAGCCTCGAGAAATTCCGGCCGTGAGGTTCCAGCCGCCCCACAGGGAAATGATAGCGGAGTGAGAGCGACGACTTGGGCAACCACGCGGGGCATGATATTGAAGCGGCGGTAAGGTAAGACCCATATGTGGGCTCGTACCAGCTGACGCAGGTTATTACCGGGCAGGGGACTTCTGGGATATCCTGCAAATCTGGTAAGAGCTAACGTCCGAATGCCATCTCTGTGACGCGAGTGAAGATTCGGGGCTGTACACGGTCACCGAGTGGCGGTCCTGGGAGTGGGAGTTCTCTCGCTCACCGCCTTACTCACGACGATGGTACGCTGCGCCACGGCTGCCTTCTGCGAGGAAGTAATGCTCGAGAAGGAGGCGGCGGCAGGGCGGGAACGTAGGAGACCGCAGTTCACACATACTGCGAGGAGCGGAGGCGACTCGGGCGTCGGAGGTCCAAAAACAACCTCCGTTCCCCATGAGCGCATGCCTGGGGGTGACGGGTGAAGCTGCCTATCACCCTAACAGAAGTGTGAATATTACATATATAAAAATGCGCACCTCCTACTCGAGGGCCAGATAGGGACTCCATGCTATCCACACCCGAAGAGGGCCAGCTTGTGGGCCAGCTCGAGAGACCTATGCCACAGCCTATACAGTCAAAGAAGACGGGCTCTTTTCTTTTTGCTCTCTAATTACTGCAATAAAATCTTCTTGTATTTTACAAATTCAAATTGATATATCGTTCCATATTTGAATTTGCCGCTATCTGTATATTTTAATAAATGTTGCAACTTTAGTCTTTATAAATCAAGTTTTTACAATATATGATAACTAAAAATGAATACATAATTTCAGTAAATATTTGTATATAATAAAAAATATTAATGAAGAATAATTCAACGAGTAAATACTAAAATATAAAATCGTTTCATTACTTATTTTTGTACTTAGAGTAAAGTGGTGTTGCTATCCAAATATTTTTCCCGAAAGTATTGGACTACTTTGAGCTAACGTGAACCAGCTATAATTTTGTAGATCTATAGTTGTATTTTGTTTACTTTCCAAAATTGAAACATAAAACACAGTTATTGGAATATAAATAATAAGATAGAAAAAAAAAGATATGCCGCCCTATTTGCCATGCAAAAACTTAAGATTTATCGCAAAGTAAGTTTTATTCACACAGTGTTTTTTGAACCTCATTATAATTTATTTACTAAATAAATTTGTTATGTTATTTTCATTAACTGTATAAAATAAGTTGAAAATTAAGTTATAGCGGTAAATGACGTTATACCTCCATTTTCTCAGGCGCTGTGGAAATTACTTTTCTAATATTGTCCTTTATTCCAAAGACATATAATATGAAACTAGTAGCCGTAACTCATACGGAAAAATGTCTCATTTTACATATTTACGGGTGAATGATTCAAAAATCCTTACTTAATGGTGGTTTTTTTTAATCTTGTATATTATTTGCGCAGTGATAAATCATCTTCCTTCATAACCTTAACTTGGTACCTAGTTAATATCCGTGATTTTGATCTTCGAGTCATGGTTCTACTTACCCCTTCCCACCTTTTGGTTTAGTTTATACGGCTTTAAAGTGAGCGACAACCACTGACCTAAAAATCCCAAAAGGGAAACTTGCATGAGAACCTTGCCTGTAATTAAACCAGGTTAGCAGACGAGATTGGCTTGGTCTCAATGATCTTGTTGCGGCCTTATACACTCAACTTTCAGAGTATTCCGTACACAGAGTTTTTTAAGCTGACTGACCTACAGAAAGTAAAATACATAATTATTAGTGAACATCATCGTGTTTTTAAGCACCAGTGCTAGATCACCAAATTATCCAGTATGAAGTAGTTACATTATTTAATATTTGTTATTTCTTTGTAATACCAGAATATCCATTAAGATGCTGTAATCGTTACAGCCTCACAACTTAATCCTCCCGTGAGAATATTAGGATCTATGTTAGCCTATGTAAGTACCTCAGGGATAAATAGCATTCTAATAGTGAAATAAATTTTTAAAACAGTTCAGTAGTTCTTAAGATTATTGATAATTTAAATAAAAAACAAATCTCTTATGTTTATTACATTAGTAAGATGGCCTATCAAAGTAATCTGAATATTTTAGTGTAAACTAAGAAAAGTATCTACAAATTTATAAACATATTGAGTTTTGTAATTTATACTCATGAGTTTATTATTGGGCCTTATTTCAACATCAAGTTATTACGCTAGGGGAAATTTCGTAATAACGGTATGGTAACATTTATACATTGGCAACCGTCGACAGAACGAACATTGCCGAACATTGAGTCCCGCCCGAGAACTTCCGAACGAGTGATTAGGTCACGTGGTACATTTGAGTCTTCGTGGCGTAGCTTGTTCAGCTGCTCGTCGAAGCGGCTGTCGGACGGTCGCCTCTTAGCGAGTCTGCGTACGATGTAGCGGCCATTTTTGTTCTTAGTTCATAATAGCGTGCGCATATTTTAATGTATTTCGAAGGATATATAGGCAATTTTCACGATGACTATCATAGTTTTTCTAATAGATACTTCAGCTTCCATGACTCAAAGAGCTTATTTGGGCGGACGCCCAACATTGCTCGATGTAGCCAAGGGCGCTGTGGAAACGTTCGTAAAGGTACGTGCAGTGTCATCGACTTGCAAACCGCCTCGTTTTTGTGATCGATTTATTAATCGCGTGTTAGTGTGGTGGACTGATTAATTTTGTTTCGTAGGTTCGTCAACGTTCCCCCGAAAGCAGAGGCGACAGGTATATGCTTCTAACTTTCGAAGAACCACCCGCGAACATCAAGGTTAGTATATCAGAGTTAACACGTTAGCGATGATTTTGTTGTAATTTGTGCATAAATAGTCATAATAACGCCGGTTAAACAGTGTCTACATATCAAGCACTGTAACCTGCCATCCAGAACATTTTACATACTTTGAAAGTGCGAAATTTACTGAAATAGACAGCACGACGTAAACAGGACGAACCGCCGCCGTTGCTGCCTTCGCGATAGCGCTCGCTACTGCGCTCTCGTCGCACACTCTCATTGGCCGAAGTCACAATTATAATGAAATGGCGGTTCCGGGGGAAATTTAAACATATTTGCACTGCGGCAATAATTTCTTATAAGATTTGCATAAGTATCACAAATTGAAGACTCATAACAATATTAGACGTCCAAGTGATAATAATAGTAAATAAATATAAATATAGTTACCTTTGAAAGAATGCATTATCAGATAATGTTCTATGTAGATTGTGAATAAGAAATATAAATATTACATATATAAAAATGCTATTATCTATTACTATTATTCTCATTAGCCTATTTTCCATTGAATGAATCTTACATTAACCATTTTATTTCAGGCTGGTTGGAAAGAAAACCTAGCAACATTTATGAATGAGCTTAAGAATTTACAATGTCTGGGATTTACAACAATTGGTGCTGCTTTGAAGCATGCCTTTGATGTACTTAACATAAACCGCATGCAAACTGGCATTGATACCTACGGCCAAGGGAGATGCCCATTCTATCTTGAACCTTCTGTGATTGTTGTTATTACGGATGGAGGAAAACTTACAAGCATTGCTGGCATTCAGGAAGAAGTGAGTAGACTATATATTTCATTAATAAAATACAAATTTTCTTTATCACCTATTCCTTATGTAGGACAGTGCTTTGTTTTGTTTAGATGTTGGTAATGTAATCTTGCCTACCTAAACATAATCCTTCCAGTTGGTTTTAAATGACAGTTTAATTTAATTTAAATGATAGTTTATGAGAGCCTGTGGAATAACAGTAAAAAGTTCGACTGCTACACAGGCAAAGGTTTGATTCCCGCTCAGTGTAAATATTTGTATGCATGAACATGATGATATTTCCATTGGTCTGGATGTTTCCACATATAATATGTATGTATTTACAAAAAATGTATCTAATTATATTTAACTGCATTCTTGACCCTGTAACTAGTTTACTTTGGGTCTAGAGAGTGCTATGTAAAATGTACAATATTCATACAAAATCTACTTTTTTATCACTCATCGCTTAGTAAGCTTGCCATGTTAATATATTTTGGATGGTCAAGTTAAATGAAATCAAATTGATTTATTTGCAAGAATATGGTAATAATGTATTTCACTGTGGGGATGCGGGATGGCCGGATAGATGATCCATCTGCAACTTCTGCGGGCCATTTCATCTCTGTCACATTACTACATACATATCTTGCCACATACAGAGTGCAAATTAATTTTAAAGATATTTTACTTTCTTGTATTGTAGGTGTGTAGTGTATGATTGCAGTGTATGACTGAAATGTATGTGATCAATGATCATTCATAGGATATTGTATTTTAACAGTATAGTTAGTCAGTCATAGTAGAGTTGAGAGTAATCATTGCATTAATAATGCAATAGAATCTATGCAATCAATTAGCAATAGGCTAATTGATTGATAGACTAATTGTTATGAATCAATCAATCAATCAATTAGGCCGCCTCTGACTAAACTGATGAGAGCTTTATCCTCATAATCATTATAAGATAGAAGATTATATCTTCTTACATCTTCTTACATTATTCTTCTTACATCTTTCATTTTGTAGCATCCCAGTGATGCTACAAAATAAATTGATGATCACTTCCATTGGGCTTGTTTATTTCCCCTTTAGTCTATCCTGCATATCTGCATTGTGCATTTTTAAATGGCACTAGGTAATAACCTAGTGCCATTTAAAAATGCACAATACATAATCGACTATAATTAAGTTACAGTCCATCAAATCTAAGAGGTACCGTTTGACGTTTCATATTTTTCAAACCGAAACAACTTTGTTCATACGTACATTATTCAGTTTCGATAACCTTTTTCATAAAACCATGAATTTAGAAAGATTTCATTATTGTATCTAAAAATGTACAATTCTTAATATCTAAATGTAATTGAAAACTTTCAAACAAAGCAAAATAACACATATTTACACAGTAAATAATTTCTAATAGTTATATTCTTGACCGCATTACAAAGTTACGTAGTTAGGTCACTGCACGTAGTGTTGCGACTCTTCGGATACACTTGTATGCAAAAAAATCGTTTACATATACGAAAAATCGAATGTATTATTTACAAATTACACTTGACAACCAAACAAATATTTTTTCATGTGAATGGGATTTATCTCACATATTACGATTACATAACTAAATAGTTATGTAATCGTAAAATATGAGATAAAACCCATTCACCAAAAATACGTATTTATAAATCAAATATATTTGCTTCTTTAAAAAGTTGTCGAAAGCGATTTGTCGATTTTTGATTTTCGCGCCCAAATAAGTCGGGGTTTCTCGCGCTAACGCTGTCGAAATAGTAAATGGAGTCAGGGATAGTGTTTTTTACATTTATTTTTGTGTATGATAGTATGGGTTTGCATATTACAGAGAAATAAACAATTTTTTAACAAGCACATCCATTGATTTTACAATTACAATTTTTTCTTCTAAGTCTTATTTCTACGTCTAAAACTAATAAAAATAAGGTATGTAGAACCCATTCACAAAAATGTTGTTGCCTGATGTTATAAATTAACGACGTTACTGCGCGACCGCATAATGCACTGAATACACAGATACCCTAAAATAAATTAATTTAATTATTTTTAGGTCAATAGGCAAAATCGCTAGCTGTGTGGTGTCGGCCTAAAAGAATAGCACCAACCCAACTCTGCCCGCGGGTGTCGTAAAAGGCGACTAAGGGACACAACACCGGGGGGTGGGCAGCAGCGCCCCCTGCAGAGCAAACCCACAACTAAACTGCGATCCCCAACCCGCATGCCCAGCGTGGGGATTATGGGCACTACCCCTCTAAAATGGCAAAACTAAAAAGATGGCCCTCAGTTCCCGGCCGCCTCGCTATTCCTGGCCATGGCAGCGGCCATGGTAACGGCGGGGCAGGGGGTGCTAAGAATCACCGGGCTACGGTAGGCTGCCACAAAAATCTGACCCTGGCAACGTTTAACGGATGCACTCTGAGGCTTGACCACCATCTAGCGCAGTTGGAAGTGGAGTTAGAGAACATTAAATGGCATGTTCTAGGGTTATGTGAAGTCCGTAGAGAGGGGGAGGAGACCATAACCCTGGACTCGGGCCATCTTCTCTACTTTCGCGAGGGGGATAAGAAATCCCAGGGTGGCGTAGGTTTCCTCGTCAATAAGGCCCTCTCTAACAACGTTGAAGAAATCTCCATTGTGTCGACCAGGGTAGCGTACCTGATCCTTCGGCTGTCCAAGCGCTACAGCATGAAGGTCATTCAGGTTTACGCACCGACCTCGACACACCCGGATGATGAAGTGGAGGATATGTAAAGGCCCACTTCAATGTTGTTATGGGGGACTTTAACGGCAAGGTGGGAACACAGACTGGCAACGAATCCCGTATAGGCCCGCATGGTTATGGAGTTAGGAATCACAGGGGGCAAATGCTTGTCAACTTCCTTGAGAAGGAGGGACTGTTCTTAATGAACTCTTTCTTTAAGAAACAGCCTCAAAGAAAGTGGACATGGAAAAGCCCCGACACTGTGACAAAAAATGAGATCGACTTCATCATGACGGATAGCAAGCACATATTCAGAGATGTCTCAGTGATCAACAGGTTTAATACCGGATCTGATCACCGACTTCTCCGAGGCTCTCTGAATATCAACTTAAAGCTTGAAAGAAGCCGACTGATGAAGTCCACGCTCCGACCTAACCCAATCCATATCATGGCGGGCGGTGAGAAGTTCCAGCAGCTTCTCGGGAACAGATTTGTTGCCTTGGAACCCATCGACGACGTTGACGAGAGCTTACACAATCTGGTCGAAACTCTGAGGGATGAGGGCATCAAGTTCTGTAGAACGCAGCGGACTGGCAGGATATCCAAACTCTCGGCTGAGACTCTCGGGTTGATGACAAAAAGACGGGAAACCACCCAAGCGACTTCGTCGGAGAGGTCAGACCTGAACAAGCAAATTGCGAAGATGGTACGGCGCGACCTTCGGCGCTCCAACACACGCCTTATCGAAGAGGCGATAGAGCGAAACCGAGGGTCTAAAGTATTCACTCAGCAGCTTGGCAGGAGCCACCTGACGAAGCTAAAAACGCACGACGGGAGGACCGTTTTGTCAAAGCCAGAGATCTTCGCCGAGATAGAAGATTTCTACGGCCAATTATACGCTTCACATGCCTCTCTTTCTCGACGAGATGACCACGATTCCAGAGCCACCCTGACACGCCACTACACCGACGAACTGCCTGACATCAGTCAAGACGAGATCGTGTCAGCTCTGAGGCAGCTTAAAAATGGAAAAGCCCCCGGTGAGGACGGAATAACATCAGAGCTTTTGAAAGCTGGAGGAGCCCCTGTTATACAGGAACTACAGAACCTCTTCAACGCCGTCCTTCACAGTGGGAGAACTCCAAAGGCGTGGAGCGGGAGTTTGGTGGTGCTCTTTTTCAAGAAGGGTGATAAAACCCTTCTTAAGAATTACAGACCCATCTCGCTCCTGAGCCATGTCTATAAGCTGTTCTCACGAGTGGTCACGAATCGTCTCGCCAGGAGACTCGACGAGTTCCAGCCGCCGGAACAGGCCGGGTTTCGCGGAGGATATGGCACCATAGACCACATTCACACAGTGAGGCAGATTATACAGAAGTCCGAAGAGTATAATCAGCCCCTGTGTCTGGCCTTTGTGGACTATGAGAAGGCCTTTGACTCTGTCGAAACCTGGGCTGTTCTGGAATCCTTACAGCGATGCCAAGTAGACTATCGTTATATTGAGGTGCTGAGATGTCTGTACGAAGCCGCCACTATGAGTGTCCAAGTACAGGACCAGCAGTCTAAACCGATCCAGTTGCGCAGAGGAGTGAGACAGGGGGATGCTATATCCCCGAAACTGTTCACCAGCGCGTTGGAGGATATGTTTAAGACGCTGGACTGGAAAGGAAAGGGCATTAACATAAACGGCGACTACATCTCACACCTACGATTCGCAGATGACATAGTCTTAATGGCGGAGTCGCTAGAGGAGCTGAACCACATGCTGGGCGGACTAGCTTCAGCCTCCCGACGTATCGGTCTTGGCATGAATTTGGACAAAACCAAAGTCATGATCAATGGCCACATTGATCCCATGCCGGTCGTCGTACATGGTCACCCTCTCGAAATCGTTTCTGAGTACACTTACCTCGGGCAGGTTCTGCAGTTAGGTAAAAATAATTTCGAGAGGGAGGCCAAGAGGAGGATCCAGCTGGGCTGGGCAGCGTTTGGGAAACTACGCCGAGTCTTCTCGTCATCTATACCGCAATGCTTGAAAACGAAAGTTTTCAATCAGTGCGTCCTACCCGTCATGACCTACGGAGCCGAGACATGGACACTCACGGCAGGGTTGGTCCATCAGTTCAAAGTCGCTCAGCGAGCTATGGAGAGAGCTATGCTCGGAGTTTCTCTGAAGGATAGAATCCGCAACGAATACATCCGACAGAGAACCAAAGTTATCGACATAGCTCAAAGAATCAGCAAGCTGAAGTGGCAATGGGCTGGCCATATCTCACGAAGAACCGACAACCGTTGGGGTAAACGTGTTCTTGAGTGGAGACCGCGACTCGGCAAGCGTAGTGTAGGACGCCCTCCGACCAGGTGGGATGACGATCTAAGAAAGACTGCAGGCAGATGCTGGATGCGGCAAGCTGAAGACAGGGCGCTATGGCGCTCATTGGGGGAGGGCTATGTCCAGCAGTGGACTAATATAGCCTGATGATGATGATGATGATGAAGGCAAAATCGCAGGTGTCCAAGTCTCTACAATTTTTTTTTTCTGGCAACACTGCCAACTACAAGCGCACGCGGTCCGCTCGGTCGGTTCGGCGTCAGCAGTCTCTCGCCATCTTGGAAGCTGACTGTGCGCGTACTTGCTTTCTCGTTTGTGTTTTACAATTTGTGACTTGGCTATTACTTTTCTGGACTGATCATTCTTTATCCGTTTACCTTGGCAATATTTATACTGGACTCCGAACTAAGCAAGTGTTTATTAATAATGTCGAAAAGAGGACGTACTTTGAACAGCCAGGCTCGTGAATTGGTGGTGAAATTACACGAGTATTTTGAGCGTGAATCTCAAAATGGTGGACTTCTACTGCCAGTTACACAAGTTCGGGATCGCGTCGGTGAAGCTCTCGGTATTGGTAGCCGCACCGTTGGCAAAATATTAAGTGAAAAATATGGGCCTTCGGGGAGTGACAGTAACGTACTTCACACACCGAAAAAACGAAAAAGAAATAAACCTGTGACAGGCATCGATGAATTCGATAGTCATGCTATTAGAAACCATATATACGGGTATTTTACAAGAGGCGAATTTCCAACATTGGCAAAGTTATGTGCAACTTTAAAAGATGCCGGGCTGTATAAGGGAAGCATAGAGTCGTTGAGAACGGTAATAACAGGAATTGGCTTCAGATACAAAAAAGTTGACAAACGAAAAATTGTTATGGAGCGACATGACATAATTATGCAGCGACTAACATTCCTGCGCGAAGTTAAACAAATTATAAACTGGGATAATGTAATATTTTTGGACGAAACTTGGCTAAATTCCAACCATTCTGTGCCGAAAACATGGACTGATGATTCTGAAGCTTCGTGCTCGAAGGTGCCGATAGGAAAAGGTGGACGCCTCATAATATGCCATGCTGGGTCAGCGTCTACAGGCTTCGTGGAAAACTCTTTATTAGCTTTCCAATCCAAAAGCACTAAAGAGTATCATGAAGAAATGGACGCAGTAAGGTTCCGAGAGTGGTTCTTAAATTTATTACAGAATATCCCTCCTAACAGCACAATTATAATGGATAATGCCCCATACCACTCTGTGCAAATTGATAAAGCACCTACGTCAGCCAATAAGAAAGCAGATTTGGTGGCATGGCTGCAAAGAAAAGGAGTGGATGCCGACATGTCACTATTAAAAGCTGAATTATTACAGTTAGTGAAATTGCATAAACCACCAAAACCGACATATGTAATTGACCAATTGGCCGAAGAGCACGGGCACAAAGTCATACGACTTCCTCCGTACCATTGCCAATATAATGCCATTGAACTGATTTGGGCCCAAGTTAAAGGTAATATTTTATAATATTATAATAATAACACGAGTACTTCTAACATTTATAATTTAAACAATGGTTTTCGTCTGCTATCAAATAGTTACATTATTGTTTTACAGGTTATGCAGCAAGACACAACACAAAACCACCCTTCAGTGTCAAGAAAATGGAAGGTTTATTAAAGGAAGCATGTGCCCAAGTTACACAGGAAGATTGGAGTAAAGTAGTACAAAAAACAAAGAAAATAATAATGGACGACTTCGAAAGAGACGTACACTTTGATAATGTAATGGACAATCAACTGGTCATTAATTTAAATGACGATGATGACGAAGACGACGATACTAGTACTAGTAGTGAATAAAAAAATATCCTAAACATTTCTTTTATTTAATTATAACAATTGATTTCTTAAAATTCGGATATTATAGTAATCGATCTCTTAAAGTTCGGATATTATAGTAATCGATTTTTTCATCCCATCCCTATAATTCAATTGTCAGAACTGTCAAACGGTACTTCTTAGATTTGACGGACTGTAACACCCATTATGTATAACATAATAATGTCGAAACTTGTGACAGAGTAGTGATATTAAAATGGGTGAAACATGTTTATTTTAGATATTTGGAATGAAAGAGAGGTGGTATGTCTAGAATAGGTATGGTCAGATCCAAAATATGATGGAACAATGTGATCTAGAAGGATATAGGGCTTGTCAAATGTCTGAGAGTGATGTTGATGGCAGTACAAAGTGGAACCACCTTTGTGTGGAATATTATATACCAAGGAAGAGAGATAATTCATTGGGACATTTAGTTTTATAACTAACATAAATAGTTTTCTTTTTTAATAAATACTAACAGTGGTGAGGTAAAGGTATGCTAAAACTGCTTTTTTTCATCTTATCTGACCTTAACCTAATGTGATGATGTAGGTACTGTTTATTGATAGACCAGAGGCAGGTAAGTATTGGTTCTAGTACACCTTTTATTTTTGTTTATGGATTTTTATATTTATAGATTGTAATAGAAAACTATGTAATTTATTTCTAATTTCGAACCCAATAGTACTTTTAGCTAGGAATGGAACTCAGGGCAGGTAATTGAGAGATTTAATTAAATATTATATCTGTAACTCACTAGCTTATTGTTGCAGAAACTACAAATAACCCTTCAGGAAGTAAAATAAGAGATCTGCCTAATGGAAATACAATATTTTCAAAGTAAATAGCACGAAATGTCACATAAGTGTAGGCCTGCCTGCTTTTTGTTACAGATAAAATTCACTAATTTACTAATATAGACTTTCTTTTTCAATTGTGGAATTAGGCATGAAAGTTTATTAAAAGCTCCATACTTTAAAGGAGGAAGCATGAACTCCTATAGAAAAGCTGATGATATTTAGTGTTTTTGAATAGGTACTTGGATGGTTTAGTTATTAATTGTATCCGATAGGCGGCGCTACAAACACGTTGAATTATTAATTTACTATTCTTTATACTTTTTGTCCAGCAGTGCACTGCAGTGGGCTAATTGATTGATATAGGTACTATTTTTGAAGTGTGCTCTAATATTTCTAATAGGGATCTATTATTATACTATCTAGGGATCTTGATAGTAAATAAATTGTAGCCGGTAGGTGACGATGTAATAAGGTACCGAGAGGAATGGCCCTGGGTCAGCCGGGGTGCGAGGGATATGTCACAAGACAACCTCACCTTCGGCCTAGCACATCGACCCACAGACGGCGTGCGGTTTTGTCGGTTCGAGTCCGACATAACCTAGGGACATAACCCCTAGGGAGTTGTCAAAATATTACTGTCAGACAATGGACATGGGGCATGGTGTCTTCAACTTGAATTAAAATTAAAATAGTGAGAATCGTATTGGCCGTATCGTATGTCTTGGGTATAATATGAAAACGTTTTTATGCTTTAGACTATAAAATATACGTACTTACAGGTCAGAATATTACGAAAATGTATCTTGTACTATAAAAAAATGCATGAAAAAAAAAAGACGTACATATTCATATTTCCCTGGGACTGTAATGTGGCTCTATACTGTACACATTTCTTGGGTGTCTTTAAAGGATAGGTAGCACGGGTTGCTACGGCGGTGGACGATCTCAAATTCGCCCTGCATAGATTACTTATTTACGGAGGTAGGACACGACGAGTATTCCCGTCCCAATTGAGCAGTCCTACTCGGAAAGTACCTCTGCCCTGCAGAATGCTGCGGCCAAAATATACTCGTTGTGTTCCCGTGAGTAGGGTAGCCAGAGCTCACTGGAGAGTTTTGTGCTGTCAGTGGGAAGACAAAAGGCTTGTCCTGCTTTGTCTTCTGTACTGACGGCACAGAAACTCTGCTGTTACAGGCACGAGTGAGACTCCCCTGGTGATGCGCACGTCCATAGGCCACGGTAATCACTTTCCATCAGGAGGGGCTGTGTGCTTGTCTGCTGCCTAAACGGTATGAAAAAAGAAACAAAAAAAATCAAATAATCTGCGCAAGCCAAGGCAGGGCCTCGTTTGCCATGATAGGATGTGTCGCGAGCTAGGTATAGGTATAAACTTTTTTGGATGTATGGGGGCGCTAGGCTATCCAGGTCAACCTTCGTAAAATTACCTCGATACACATTAAGTGTTAATTAAAGATAAGCGTATACGGAATAGGAAAATACAGTATAAAATAGCACAGGGCAGAACTGGAACTCAAATATCTAATATATAAACAATGGAATTTCATGAACAAGTACGGCTCTGTTCCTGTTTAAAGTACCTACCTATACCTAGTACTCGTAGGTGCATTAAAACAGTTTAATAAACAAGCAGGTAGGTACAAACCTTGTTCATATATGTGCCTGTGTCAAAACCGGCTTTGCATGAAACTGCGGCACTACCACATGTCACCAGCTTGGAATATACATTGCAAATGTTATAGATACTTATAGAGAAACTGCCAATCTGAATTACATGTAAATCTTATTCATACGATCATTGTAAGTAGTTAAACGTAGATTATAAAGTGCAGGGTAGTAAAGACCCGGCCTTTGGTCTTTAAACAAGCTTTTTACTTGGTAAATACATTACAAAACCGGTTGAATGTAATAGATAAGTAAAGCCGCGGCTCTGTTTTAGTGTAGGTAGGTATATTATGGAAAAATTCCTTGCGTTGGTATTATAATGTAGATAACTACGAACAAATACAAAAGCTTGTTCATTATATTCTAAAAGCTGACTGCACGATGCGATGTGGGTACAGAAATATTCAGCTAAGCATTAAAAAGATTATAGACCAACGGCTCGGATCCCAGTTTTACACGCGAATAAATTGTATAAAAAAACTTATAAATCTTGGGCAGCGCCAAATACCGGGTCTAAATTTGTAGATCCTAGGTATGTGAACCATAAAAAGCTTTAACATTCAGTTTCATGCTTCTTACTTGAAAAGTGACGATTATTTGCCGATTATAATATTAAGTTATACACTCTCTTAGAATTCAAATTCGGAAAATATACGCGTTATATACCTAAACGTTTAGACAGTTATATGTGCAAATTGACAATATTACCTACTGTTTCAGCAGTGGAGCTAGAATTACTACTTATTCCACAAACTCAATCAAGTCAACATGAGATGATAGTTTTCAATAAGAAACCACCTTTTTTGTAATAGGTACTAACTTATACGCCATTCTGCACCGTTTTATCTTGATTGATTGATTGATTATATTAGTCGATTGGGTAGGTATTAGAAAAAAATATTGAATGGTCTAATCGAGATGCGTGAAAGTGGATGATACAGTACTGACCAGCAGCGTTACGGGGCGCAATATATAGACAGGTAACACATTCGTAGCAAGCACGTCATTACGCGCGCCACTGTATCGTAGAGCAGTTCTATCCTCTCGAGTGAACTCTTGTGTGCCCGTATTGAAATTACTTCAGACACCGATATTGAAAGCTACCACGGGCCATGTTATCACTTTAAAACGAGTGATAAGTTAAATAGTTGTAGCAAGGTGATATTAAACCGCAATTGTGAAGTGATAACAAATTGCTGTGCTATAAGTGCAGTTTAAAGTTATTGCTATGGTTCAGTATTATGTATACCCATCACAATATTCAAGTTATGTGAGAATTACAAAGTTGGTGATCCATATTTGAAAATACTCCCAAGATGAATCCCCTCACCATTATCTTTTACTTGTGGGAGTTCTATTGTTTTATATTTTCACAGCTATCATTACCTTTTGTACCTGAGAAATAAATACTGATAAGATCATTATCAGTTTTTTTATTTATTTGTATATTTCTCTATAATGTATTCCTACATTGTTTTCTTTTTTATCGGTTTGAATTTCTCAATTTTATTAGTAGTGCAAAATATATTGGAATGTTTTTCTATCTTAATTCGGCTTATTAATCTGTAAAGGTGTTTTCACTACATTGGCCTTATAGACGTGTATTATCTTCTACTATTCCTTATTTTGGTGCGGCAGTTTGTGATGATGTAAGCCTGAGTTGTTTCGTTTACCCGTAGGATAAAGAAAATATTTTCGTTTCGAACTATTACCACTATTACTCCTCTTATTCTGGGGATTTTTCATTTATGACTATGTTAAAATTCGAAAGTCAAATTTGAAATAACAATAAAAGGTAAAAATATCTATGTAACTTTTGTATGTTGCAGTTCAATCTGCCGATGAATTGCCCAATACCAGGCTCTGAATTGACGCGCGAGCCGTTTAGATGGGACCAAAGACTGTTTTCATTGGTGTTGAGGCTCGCAGGGACGCCTGCCGCGGAGAGGGACACTGGCCTCGTGCCCTCTGACTCCTCGCCTATCGACGCGATGTGCGAAGTTACTGGTGGTAAGTAAATAATATTTAAATTTCAATTTAACCTTCACATACAAAGTTTTATGCGCAGTTTGCTAGATATACCGCCTTACTTGCATTCGTTGTGCCAATATTGGCAATATAATAATGTAACGTACCGCCAATATTTTTCCGCCCGCGTGACGTCATATCCCGTTCCCGCTGCACCCTCTATTATATTAAACATGTATCATAGGTACATATAAATCTTCCTCTTGAATTACTCTATCTATTAAAAAAAACCGCATCAAAATCCGTTGAGTAATTTTAAAAATTTAAGCATACAAAGGGATATAGGGACAGAGAAAGCGACTTTGTTTTCTACTATGTAGTGAAGAATATCGGTTTCTCCAACGTTTAACTGACAGTCATGACAATTATTATTTATATGTATGGCTGTTGTAGAAATTTTATATTAACAGTGGATATTGAGCCCTTTAGTAAACCAGTTTGTCTAGTTTTTGCGTTCTTCTAGTGTCAAGGTGTATTTATATTCCTGCTGTATGTACAGTTAGCGTCCAATTTTAGTTTGAGATTTCATGTCTGACGTGTAGAGTACAAGGACTTTTTGATCGTGTCTAGGGTTGCCAGGTCACCAAAACTTAAAGCCGGACATTGTGTATTATTATTGAAGATTTTGTGTCAGTATTAATGAACATGACAAAATCAAGCTTTTTTTATAAGCCTTTTATAAACTTGCACAGTGCACTGTATCATCATAATTATCATCTACCTGCCGTGGTCCCAATTATTTGGGGTCGGCGCTGTCGCGCGGTGGTATGGACAATATTACGAAAGTCGCTCACTTCTCAATTTTTCATTCACTGGTGCCACTTTCAAACTTCCTCTGCACTGTACAGGTATAGATACCTATGTATGAATTTGTATGTAATTTATTTGGGACAAATCTTGCAAATCGATTTTGAAGCAGATATCCTCAACCGATTTTGATGAAGTTATGCATACACGTTTAGTTTGGATGACAATGCATTAATATGGTACCATGGAGCTGGTCAGCCCCCATAGACTAGTGGCTATTGGTTGGCCGGCGTAGCTTAGAATAGAATGATGAATGTATCAGATTGACACGTAATTTGACGTTTATAGCAGTCGTCAACGCGTGTCAATCCCATACATTCATCATTTTATTCTACAATACGTTGGTCAACGATTTGCCACTGGTCTAGGGGGACTGATGATGGAGTAGAAAGGTGGCTACAGGAACTCCTAAATTAAATAAGGCAAAACTGTCGAGTCTGGGCTCATTTGTTTTGTCTTAACAAACTCCCTTGTATTATATGCTTTAGATGTAGTGAGAGGGTGGCCAAAGTAACTTCTAAATTAAATAAGTTAAAACTATCGGGTTTGGGCTCATTTGTTTTGTCTAAACAAACCTTTGGTTTACATTGTATTCAAGGTCTGAAGTATAGAAAGTAGTTGTTCATGGGAATTTCTGTACTAAACATAAACAAGTTGTGTTTATTTGGGTTCTATTGGCTGGTCTTGCTGAGCACAGTTCGAGGTTTATGCATAATGATATCACTATATGTTACTAAATAGTGAAAAATAAAACTAATAATGAAAAAAGTTAAGGACAAGTTTTTCTTTAAAAAGTCTGTTGTGCTAAAATGAAAACAATAAATATGTCTGGCCTTATCCGGACGCTTGGCAACCCTAATCTGTGATTATGAGTTAAAAACATAATAGAAGGAATTCATGCAATCCTTGTTTCTTAAATTTTTTATAATATATGAATTTAGTTCATTTCATACGAACTGTCATTAATTATGTTTTTTTTATCTAACCAGAGCATTCAAAAACTAATATTTTTGATAACTTATATTTATTAACTAGGTAAATCGAGTTACGAGAAGGTACTCCAAATTTTTTAGAAAAGACATTACACATGTATAGCACCATTGCATTTCTATGCTTCTGGTCATTATAACGAAAATCTTTTCCAGAGTTTCCAAAGGATTTTTAGCGAAATGACAAACTATTTACGCTAGTACTTAGTTAAGTCCCGAGTGTCACCTGGCGTCGTTCCTTACTATAATACCTATTACACATTTAGCATTTATTTTGTCCCATAACACTGAAAAAGGGCATTTTCCAATTCATAAAATCCACTGAGTAACTACTATTAGTGCTACAACGAATTATTTAACTTTTCAGGTCGTTCTTACTGCATTACGTCACATCGCATGTTGATGCAATGTATCGATAGTTTAGTACAGAAGGTGCAGAGTGGTGTCGTGATCAACTTCGAGAAGATTGGTCCGGACCCGCCACCTATCGATGGAGCTAATAATAAAGATGGAACCGAGCAAGATGATAACAACCACGAAGGTGATAAGGAAATTGATGGAGACGGTGATCGGAATGGAGTAAGTAATGCCCTTATTATTATAGAGATATGAATAGAGAAAACAACATTACTGTGAACCTTCCAGATCCATACATGGATCATATTCTTACTATTATAATAATAACTATTACTGACACAATTTTTGTTCTAAACAGGTGCTCTAGTGTCTAGTAACTAACATACATAGAACTCAATGTTCACACATTTTAGTCTAGGCAAAATCACTTTATTTATATTTTTGATAATATGTATATGAGGTCTAAATAACGTCCCTACGCAAATGCAAAGGCTTGGGAAAAGTGACTCCCAATTATGCGATTTGCACGCCGATCGTGAAATGTCCGCAGCTGTGGTAGTATCGACCAAGCCCTTCCATGGAATACCTACATTTATCCTGAAATCGAGAAAACCAAGGTTACTTCATTGTACCTGAATGACTAAATGCCTTCGTGTTTCATGCGTACTGAAAGTTTTAGATGTTTCATAGTAGCGCCCCTTTCCAGAGTATTTAATAAGTACCTACTGTGTATTACCACCTCAGAGATGAGAGCAGCCTTTGGACTGTAATCGCATACCTATTTGCGATGAATTTGTATGTTTTACTAACATGTGTACCTTATTATTTGACAGCGTTGGAACAGCGGACAGTACCAGACCCAAATCCAAGGCTCCAGCGCACCACAGGCGTGGCATTCGTGTCGGCGACTTATCTACGTACCGCGGACGGTGGCGCAGAAGGGCTTCGCCGTCGGCTTTTGGCCTATACCGGAGTCCTTCCGTTCGGACCCTACCGCCCAAACTTTGGTAAGTGTACCACGTGTCACCTCACCAAATTTTCAAATAATGTATTTGAGTCTGCCAGATTTGTTAACGTGTATAAGTTTTACTCGGCTCCCTTAGGTAGTAGCATAATGCTATTTAGCCTATAACCTTCCTTAATAAATGGGTTATTCGACATAAACAAATTTTAATTTCGAACCAGTTGTTCTTGAGATTAAAGCATTCAACCAAACACACTAAGCTTTATTATATTAGTGTAGATGTTGAGGTAAAGCCGAACGCATATGACTCTGAGTGGCATCTGAATAGGTTAGACCAGTGTTTCCCAAACATTGTTCTGCCATGGCCCGGTAATTTTCACACTGCCCCTTCAAGACCCACTAAATACTTTTTAACCCAAGCTGGTTCCATTAATAATACACATTTATTAATACTTAGTAGGAATGTTTTATTAATACTAAGTAAATACAATATTTTGGTATCACCTATTTAGTCACTAAATTTCAGTGCGAATTATGAAGCTGTTGCTTATTTTTTACTAAAGAATCCAAATTGGCGGAAAATGATGAAAGTTTTATCCTAAGGGTTAAGTCGGTTTCTACATTTATTTTTAAGTTAAACTATTGTTGGAAGCCTAGCTTCATTTAAATTAACATACGATATACATCGTATTAAAAAAAAAAACGGGAATGGTGCGGCCCGGTATTTTATTTTGATGGCCCGGTACCGGGTCGCGACCCGGTAAATGGGTTAGACTATTGTGTTCCAAATATTACTTACTCTTATTTGGTCTCCTGATGCTCTCTTATTAATTAATATACTCACGCCTGTTAATTCCCGAAGTGGTAGGCGTAGTAACACCCATGTTTTGCCAATTATGATTTTCAGTCCCACATAATAGGGGGCGAGCCTATTGCTATCTAGCGTCTTCTTTACTGTCGGATAGAGAACCGCCGTATCTCTTAGTCGCCTTTTACGACACACACAGAAGAGCTAGGGTGATTCTATTCTACTCCACCGGGAACAACACGGCAATAGCAGATCTTTTGTAATAATATTCACCAATATTTATTATATCAACTGACTGAAAACTGAAAGTTCATTAAACATAACTATGAATAATGAACTTTGCAGGGTACATTGTCAGGTGAAATATGTAAACGAGTCCTCCTAATCTCCCTCATTTACACGTATCTTTAAACCTATGTATAAAGATACGTTAGGCGTTGTGACGCTACACAATCGCTTATCGACTACCTACGCAATGCTTTCTAATCCGGCCTTTCCAGACCACAAAACAGAATTTTGTTGTCGTTTGCAGGTTGAAATTGAACTATAAACAGTACAAGACTTTTTTTTTTTTTTTTTTTTTTTTTACGTGCGGGAAATCCCCACGGATACCCGCCCCTCCGGAGCCGGAGGGGAAGGTTATGTCGGACTCGAACCGACTAAACCGCACGCCGTCTGTGGGTCGTGGTGCTAGGCCGAAGGTGAGGTTGCCTTGCGGCATATCCCTCGCACCCCGGCTGACCCAGGGCCATCCCTTTCGGTCTGGCCTTTCGGTCGGGAGGTGGGGACCACGCCGTCCCCGACTCAACCCCGGTGTGGGGAGGCGCGCATCGTCCTACGATGCGCGCCGCCGCCGTGGCCTGCTTCTGCTAGGGTGACGGGTGGCTCCACCCGTCACCCTCAGGCCCGCGCTCATGGGGGGCGGAGGTCTGTGAGCGCCCTCCGACGCCCGAGCCGCCTTCGGGCGCGAGCAGCGATGTCAGCGAGTCTTTCTCGCTCACCGCGCCGCGCCCGCTCTGCTGTCTCCTTCGCGAGCATGACCTGCTCGCAGAAAGAGGCGCTGGCCGCCCACGCATCCGCGCAGCGGACCATCGCCGCGAGCAGGGTGGAGAGCGTGAGCACTCTCACCCCCAGGGCCTGCACAAGCTCCCGCCTCGGCGTCTCAAACGCCGGACACTCGGTGAGCGTGTGCAGCCCCGAGTCCACGCTCGCGTCGCAGTGATGGCACTCGGGCGTTGGCTCAATACCCATCAGATGCAGATACCGCCCGAAGTAACCGTGCCCGGTTATCATCTGCGTCTGACGGTACGAGAGGCTCCCGTGTGGCCTCTCTAGCCACTCCCCCATGATGGGCCTTACCGCCGCAATGACGGCGTGCCCTGCGCGTGGTTGCCCAAGTCGTCGCTCCCACTCGGCCACCATGACCTGGTGGAGCCGGGATTTCTCGGCCCGAATGTCCTCGGGCTCGGGATCGAATCCCCGCTCCCGCGCCTCCTTTCGGAACTGGTATAGTGCCGAAAGGGCCCTCGCTTCCAGGATCCACGGTGGCGATCCGGCCAGGAGACTCGCCGCTTCGAAGGATATCGTGCGGTATCCCCTGATGGCCCTGGAGGCCATCGTCCTCTGCGCCGTACGGAGCAGAGGCAGGAATCTGGCCCCCAGGGTGTCCGCCCACACGGGGCACCCATATAGAGCCATGGACCGCACGACACCCGCGTAGAGTCTCCTGCAGGAGGCCCCTGGGCCCTTCAAGTTGGGCAACAGCCGACTCAGGGCATTCGCCGTGGTGACCAACTTGGGGCGCAGGCTTCGGAGATGTTGTCCGAAGTCCCATCGACCGTCAAGCACGAGCCCCAGGTATTTCAGCTGGGGCTTGATGTCGATGGGAGTGCCTCCCACTGTAAGGCTGGCTCCCGGGCCTGGCCTGCGCCGAGGACCATGAAAGAACATGGCCTCGGACTTGTGCAGAGCCACCTCGAGACCCAGCCGCCGGATCCGTTCGACGACTTGACCAACCGCGGTCGTGGCCCTCAGGGTCGCCTCGCGGTGCGTAGCCCCGCTCACCGTCACCAGCGTGTCGTCCGCATAACACGTGACGGTGGCACCGTACGCGAAGTCACCGCGAAGCACCCAGTCGTAACCGATGTTCCACAGTAACGGCCCCAGGACCGATCCCTGTGGAACACCGCACGACATCTCACGCCTACCGACTCCGGTCGAACTCGGGTAGACGACGGCTCTCTCCGTCAGGTAAGCCCCGACTATGCGGCGGAGGTAGAGAGGCACACCGTGGTACACGAGTGCCTCCCTGATGCAACTCCAGGGCAAGGTGTTGAAGGCGTTGGAGATGTCCAAGGACACCGCCAACATCACCTCGCCCCGGGCAACCGCATCCTCCGCCAGAGTCCTCACACGCATGATGGCATCCACAGTGGAACGCCACCGGCGGAACCCAAACTGGGTATTCGCCAGGTCCGGCCCCACTCTAGAGAGATGCTCGACGAGGCGCTTGGCAATTACTCTTTCGAAGAGTTTGCCCACCTCGTCGAGCAGCACTATGGGCCGGTACCCGGACGGCTCGTCCGCCGGGCGTCCCTTCTTGCGGATGAGGACCAGTTTCCCCGTCCTCCACATCTTCGGAAACTGGCCCCGCTCCAAACATGCGCTGAGGAACCCTCTCAGTCGGGGTTCGAGACCGTCTTCCCCTAGAGCTAGGACCCACGCGCGGCCTGGAATGCCGTCGGGTCCCGGGGCGGTGTTCTTCTTGGCCCTCAGCCTTCGCACCGCCAGCTCTAGTTCCACCCAAGTGACCTCGGGCACGTCGTCGTCAATCACCGCACCGGGCGTCGTAGGCGACCGAGGCGGCGGAGCCATCTGCGGCGGAACATGTTCCGCTCGCGCCGGGAACAGGGAGTCGACCACTCCTCCGAGCAGAGCCGGCTCGAGCACCTGGGTCAGCGGAGGGGCCCGGGGGCGCAGCTTTTCTCTTACCATAAGGTAAGGCCGCCCCCATGGGTCCCGCTCCAGCGTCTCCAGGAGCTCCCGGTAACAAGCGGCCTTAGACCGCTTGATCTCCGCTCGGAGGGCATTCCGGGCCTCCCTGTATCTCTCGTGAAGCTCCGCCAGTCGGGGCTCCGAATCTGCGGTACGGCTACGCCTCCTACGGAGTCGAGCCCACCGGCGGTGCGTGATCACGCAGGCTTGACGCAGCCTCGCGATCTCCGCATTCCACCAGTAGACCCGACGCCTCGGATTATAGGCTGGAGCCCTAGGCATACCCGCATCGCAGACCCGCGTCATGGCCTCCCGGAACCAGGCCGCTTCATCGTCTATGTCGACAGGCCTGTCCGGCGCAATGGCCCAGGCCTGTACGATGGAACAGTACAAGACTAAGGAAATAGGTACACCTTTGTGAGGGGTTTGTGTCATCATCCTCATCCTCTTGCCCTTATCCCAAGTTTATTTGTAGTCGGCGCAACATGTGTGTTTCTTCCGCTCTTCTCTAGCTCTCTCCATCTCAACATTCTCTCCCTTCTTAACCGTATCATCTTCCACACAGTCCATCACCTCCCTTTAGGTCAACCTCTCCCCTTGTAGCCATCCACTTCCATAGTTAATGCCTTCCTTACGACATTACTTTCATCCGTACGAATTACATGTCCGAACTAGGAAAATCGATTTCCTCGTAACTGGGTTGTATGTAAAGGTGTGTATAAAATACATTTGAGATCGTAATGATCGTGTAATGTAATAAAATTAATAGTGGTTTATGGAACTGTTGATTAATAAGGGTTCGAGTGTTTATGAACGAATTATGTGCAGTTTCATACACTACTTTATTTAATTTCATAAAATAATTAATAATATAATTTGCCTAAAATGACAAAAGTTTGAAGCGCCAAAATACAGTCGCCGATCGCGCATGCACGTTGCTTGCCGTGTTTACAGATTATGTGGAGAAAAATTCATTTCATCATTCATTCATTGGCACATTGTATCCAGCTGAAGCTGTAACGTAATGGAAAAATCTTATATTACGAGACAGTTGCTCATAGAAGACCTGTATCATAATGAAATTTTTTAAATTTATTTTGGTACTCTGTCCGTAAAGACTGTCAATAAAGTTTTTTTTTTATGTTTACATTTCAGTAAGAGAGTAGATCAAATTAATAAACTTTACGATCTTCCCACAGGAGGTTTCCTTTATTACATTTTACATGTACTATTAATATTAACTCTATCACAGAACACTCCTGCTTTTCGCAGAATGTAGCCCAATCTGTTCAAAAATGATTTCAGCCCACGGCTTTCATGAATACCAAGCCATTGACTCATGGATACCAATTCAACATTCAATCTTTATTAGTACTTCCTTTTTGCATTTGGCTACGGAACCCTTCATGGGCGAGTCCGACTCGTACTTGGCCGCTTTCTTTTTTTCATATTCCTCATTTCTCGCTTAGATTCCTTGCATTCATCACCTTGTCTTCACAGCATTGCCGGAACACACAATGGTCTTTATTAGACCAGTGTCGGGAGCGAAATAGAGTTATGGAGGACGTCATACCTTTTTCAACATGATATTGCAGCTCCTATCGATATCTTGGTAACATTACTTATATTTATGCTCCACGCAGTGTGCAAACTGTTAATTTCGTTTTATTATGTTTTTTTTCATTTCAGTACTTATTATTAATACACATTTTATTATCACACACTCATCAATATCTGCAAGTCAGAGCCCGACGATGCAATAATGAGGTTGTCAGCGTACAAGAGACATCTAAATTGATTTACTTAATTTGTTTACGTAAATTCATTGTTTTTTTGTTATTCTGTTAGGTCAGCCAAAAACCAAATAAAATAAAAATTATCAAGATCGATCCAGCCGTTCTCGGGTTATTAAAGGTGTAACTAACACAATTCGCGACTTTCTTTTATGTACAGTCGACAAAGGAGATACGGTCGCACTTTTCTTGGTGGTGGTGCAATCAAAAAAGGTGCAATCGTGTCTTGGTCGACTGTACATAATATATATAATCCGTTTACTAAGCTTGGACCTGGTGTCGATGAATGCATAGACATCTTTCTTGTTCACCTCGGCCTCCGACAGGCCGCACGTGCAGTACAGCTCTCGCGGCTAAGCTATACCTACTAACGTTTTTCACTTCTCTCGTAGTTAATTTTATAGGCGGCTTATGGGACATTGGATAATAACTCCTTCGAAACTAGCTACATAGAAGAATGAAAAATTCTTCACGGATACTAGTAACGTAGATGTATAAAAAACTTCAGGTTGTGAAATGAACTTCCTGCAGTGGTTTCCCACTTCAAGAAGTGCATTAGAAGGTTTCTTCAGGGTCGGCAGCGCAAGTGTAACGCCCCTGGTGTTGCATACGTCCATAGGCCACGGTATCCATTTTCCATCAGGTGGGCCGTGAGCTTGCCTGCCACCTAAGTGGTATAAAAACAAATTACCTACAGTCGGCACTCTCAGCAAAAATAACTGCTTACTTTTTACTAAAATACCTATTTCTTTGCTCACAAAAAACTAGAAAAATAATGTAAAAAAAAATAGGTAAAGAAGCAAACTGCGACACTATTATAAATATATCAGAACAATGCGCACTGGTGCGTGCAGTAACTCTAGAGGTAATTGTGCGTAAATAATATAATGTAGACCAGTAGTAAAGACCAATATACCGAGCAAAGCAATACAAATGTAACGTTATCAGCTGTGGGTTTCCTTGTGATAATTCTCTTTAATAAATTGAGTACACAATTATTTAAAACATTATTCGTGATGTTTTTGACTCACGATTCAATTTTGTGCGTTAATGTTTGTATATTACTTAACACTCGTTTGTCGCTTGTGCAATGGTATGTTTCGAACGTGTCCGGTACCAGTACAAGAAGGAATATATAGGCTTTTAGGATAAGAATAATAGTCGTTAATAAGTTTTGTTTTCTGTAGTGTGAGTGGATACAAATTTATAGTCAGCGTTACGGTCCCGTAAATAAACCCCGAAAAAGTTATTCGTGACTCGTACGTGCTGGCGTATAAGTTTTTAAGTAGATAATTCTTACAGTAGTTAAAACTTGGTTCTGAAGAATATTGCTCTAAAACAAAAAAAAAAGATCTGCAATAGGTACGTAGTCCATCCCGACTGATTCTCTGCAGGCCGTAATTTGTAAGTGAGACCTCATTACACATGCATTGCATTTAAATTTAAATGGCTTAAATTGACATATTGGTATGATTTGTACAATTATTAAACTGTACCTACATAGTATACCTAAATTGATGTTATGCTTTGTAGGGAAGTAATCGTCATATCAAAATTGGTCAAATATTGTTAGGCACTTAGGCCTTAACAGAAAATTGTGCTGTTCAATCGTGACTTCTCGTGTATTAGCCAAACTTTGAAACAAACTAGTTGGTCGTCCCTGCTTCGCCTGTGACACTTCGTGTTCTTTGAGCCCTGTTGCATCTCTTTAACCAGTTTAGTTTTCAAATAATGTATGAGAATCTGCCAGATTTGTTGAGATTTATGATAACTGCAGCACGCCCTTGGTTAGTAGCTTGATGATATTGCCTATGACCATCGGGGATAATATACTGGTTCCGAAGATTACCCCAGTCATATAAACAAAATCACTTAATTCAGCCTGTCTCCAACTACTTTAGATGACGACAGAGTTCAATTCCTAATCCTGATGTTTATTTATTCTACTTTTACAGCCACCGCGTTCAGCTCATCCAGTGGTCAAGTTCACTTGTTCAAGTCAGGAGCCTATGGTGATTGACAACCTGCCATTTGATAAGTACGAATTGGAGCCCAGTCCGCTCACACAGTTCATATTGGCCAGGAAGCAGCCTACTGTCTGTTGGCAGGTATGTAGCACTAAGAAGATCGATTATAATAAGGAAAAATACTTTTAAGTCTGTCCGCATATGAATATTTAATTTTTAATATTACTATATCTAAAACGACAAAGTATACTATAGAGTCATTCTCAATGGATTTTTGTGGTTAAGTAAACTTATTATTCTGTGCTATAAAAGACGATTTCTTCTCTTTACGCTAAGCTTAGGTCAGGCTCAAGAATAATATACCCACAATTAGTGAGAAACGTCAATGCCATGTAGGTTACCTTGTTTGTGTGAGTGAAGCTCATTAGGTAATAGCAAAAACACTTTGTTAATTGCTCTTTACATAGCCTCTTAATGTGTTAGATTTTTGTGGTACATTTATATTTGTATTAGCTGTACAATATAAGTTACCTCTAAAATAAAATCGGTAAACTAAACTACTGATGTGATTCCACTCCTATGACAAGTAAATAAATATTCCGCAACGCTTAATGGCAAGCCCAAGATCTTGGCGTCGCATTTGCTTAGAGTGCGAAATCTTATATATAAAAATGAATTGCAATTCTGTTAGTCTCGCTAAAACTCGAGAACGGCGAACCGATTTGGCAAATTTTAGTCTTGATATATTTGTGGATGTCCAGGGAAGGTTTAAACGGTGATAAAATATGAAAATTTAAAATAAACAATATAAACTGCAACTTTTTTTTAATGATTCCTGAGGCGGACCGAAGTTTCAGCCGGGTCAGCTAGTAACAAATATTTATTGCTAACTAGTAGTCATGATCAGGCAGTAGTTACCGCGGCCGATGATCAATGTGCATGTCAATCGGGAGCCCATCCTTATTGGAAGCAAATAACGCGATTCGCAGGAATCGCGTAATTTTAAAGACACACAGCATTGTTATGTTTAAACTCTTGTGGCTTTCTTTCTGTCCTCTGAAATGTTACGAACTCTGTCGAATACGACGTATTTGACAAATCCTATAATAAAATTTATAACTTTATATTGACTGAATGTGAACATTAATGCATAAATTTATGATTTTCAGGTTTTCGTTGCCAATAGTGGTTGCAAGAACTCCGAGATTAGTCATCCTTTTGGCTACTTGAAAGCCTCTACTAATTTGACGTGTGTGAACCTGTTTGTGCTGCCGTACAACTACCCAATGTTGCTGCCTCTGCTCGATGACTTGTTCAAAGTGCACCGCTGCAAACCAACTCCTGAGTGGAAGTTGACTTTCCAACATTACCTTGATAGAATGCCGTCTTATTATGTTGCGGTGAGTTGAACATATTTATATAATACCAACCCAATGAAAGATTAGCATATCATGTAGGCTGATAAGTTATATGCTGTCACTATTCTTTCCTATGCCAGTCTGCTCTAGTTATAGTATAATGCAAACGTGTTTACTGTCGCGCCTATGAAAAGTCAATGTCGATGTTCTATGTCGCGACACGAAATTTGAACCAGTGTATTTTTTTCATTTGAACCAATGTAGAACATTAACGTTAATTAATTAGATTGTAGTTTTTGTAGAGGTCTCTCGCGGTCATTTGACAATTAAGTAAGGATTTGTATTTTATCATTATTCGTTCTTTCAGTCTTTACTTAATGTCTTTTCGTATTTGATTTTAGCCTCTTCGTAGAGCGTTAACAAAAATGGGAGCGTCTGCGCAACTGCTTCAAAGTTTGATACCGGACTCTCAAGACAATTCACTTAGCTTCTCTGTATTGAACTATTTGAAAAGACTGAAGAATCAAGCAAAGGTAGAATTCGAGAAACTGTGTGCTGATGTTATCAATAAGTCTTCCAGTAATAATAACCAAAAGGTAATTATATTTTTTCGTATAAGTATTTATAATCTTTATACAATAAATTGAAGATGTTTATTGTTGGACTGTAATTTTGAAATTCAGTAAACTTGGAATGATTTTTTTGCAGTTTAAGTTGCATTTTACTATGAAAACGTATAAGCGAAATAACGCTTTAATTTTTGTGCTTTGTATGTTACTACATCAAATTAAATTATAAAATTATATATTTCAATATTTCAGGGGTCCGAGAGCGTACGAGTGATGCCACGGTCCCCTTTACGAAAAGACCTTACGACGCATCCATGTCTCCAAGGGAAGTTTACGGCGCTCCGGGATCAGTTGAACGAGTTTGGCGGTTTCATCGTAGCCCTGTCGCGAGACAGGCACAAGGCCCAAGCGCACACCTATCGAAATCCTTTCGATATACAAAGGCGAGATCTTTTAGACCAGGTGAGCAATATAAATTTTAGTTTGTTTGAAAAACATAACTTGCACAGTCTTATCTTTTAATAATATTTGTTTGCATATTTTTATACATTATTATACTTATAAGTGGCAATCTCAACTGCATCCAAATTTTACAGTTTGAAAACCGGTATCTGCTCCTGCTTCGCCTTTCCGTGATTTGGTTTAAAATAATTTATTTGGGAGCGACTTGCCCTCCAATTCCGAAAGGAAAGACTAAAACCCTAGTCTGCTTATCCTAGCTTAGCTTGGATCCCGAACATCTTGGAGGGGCACTTTTTTGTGGTTATGTCGGGTATAGACTGATAGACAATACGCTCTCACTAATAAGTACACAGACTGGGAATCATTCAGACAATATATTTCACAAAATATAAATCTAAAAATTCCCCTGAAAACCCCTGATGACATAGAGGAAGCAACGAAAAACTTTACAACGCTAACTCAAGAGGCCTGTTGGAAAACTACACCAGTACTGGAACAAAAACAGATAACCACCAATTATCCACTTGCCATAAAAAACAAAATCGCTGAAAAACGAAGACTCCGCAGAGTATGGCACCAAAGTAGATGCAGCAGCGACAAACAAGTATTCAACAAAGCTATAAAAGACCTACAATGCTCACTAGAGGAATGGCGGAACACAACACTTGCGTCGAAGCTGAAGACACTTACAGCTACAGCGGCTTCAAACTACTCCCTGTGGAAGTTCACAAAGTCATATGACAGACCTCAAGCTGCGAAGCCACCACTAAGAAAAAGTAATAATAAGTGGGCTAGAACTGCTAAGGAGAAAGCCGACTTATTTGCAAACCACCTTGCAATAACATTCCAACCATTACCTCCTAAGCCAGTGACAGTAAAAGAGGTTGTGAGAACAATTAGAGAGTGTAATAATAGAAAGGCACCAGGTTTTGACCTTATCACTAAAGAAATTCTAGCAGAACTACCCAAAAAAGCCATTGTTTACCTAACCATGCTGTACAATAGCATCTTGAGAATTCAGTACTTTCCGATTATGTGGAAGATATCCCAAATTATTATGGTGCACAAGGCTGGAAAACCTCCCAATGACGTCAGTTCTTATAAACCTATCAGCTTATTGCCAATTTTGTCGAAAATTGCAGAGAAAATAATACTGAGCAGAATTACGCCCATATTGGATGAAGGTATGATGATACCAAAACACCAATTCGGATTTAGACAACGACACTCGACGATAGAACAAGTACACCGAGTCGTAGATAAGGTCAGAGGAACACTCGAAAAAAAGGAATATTGCTCAGCAGCCTTTCTGGACATACAACAAGCATTTGATAAGGTGTGGCATGAGGGTCTCCTAAGCAAAATCAAAACCAGCCTACCGCATAGCTACTACGAAATCATCCGCTCCTACTTGTCAGAAAGGCTGTTTCAGGTAAAGGAATCGGGAGAAACATCCACTTTTCATCAAATAATGGCGGGCGTTCCTTAGGGATCAGTCCTGGGCCCTGTTTTGTATACGATTTTTACTGCCGATATGCCAGAAGTGGCTGGAGTAACCACAGCCACATTCGCTGATGACACCGCAATACTTGCCTGTAACAGAGACCAAGCAGCAGCGTCATACCATCTGCAGAGAGGACTGGACGAAATAACTAACTTGTTAAAGAAATGGAAGATAAAGGCAAGCGCTACCAAATCTCAACACATAACATTTACCTTGAGAAAAGGAGATTGTCCATCAGTCCGCCTTGGAGATAATACCCTACCACATACTAATAATGTAAAATACCTAGGAATGCACCTAGATCGCAGGCTTACTTGGAAAAACCACATTAAAGCCAAAAGGGAAGAGCTGAATATAAAATATAAGACATTGCTCTGGCTTATAGGGCGCAATAGTAAACTCTCCACAGACAACAAGCTGCTAATCTATAAATCAGTATTAAAACCTGTCTGGACGTATGGCATACAGCTGTGGGGAAGTGCAAGTAAATCAAATCTGTCCATGATCCAAAGACTCCAAAACACGATTTTACGTACCATATCGAATGTCCCATGGTTTGTGACAGGTGCTGAAATCCATGAGGCTATGCAAATGAACACAGTACTGGAGGAAATAAGACATACTGCTGAAAGATACCAAAGTCGGCTAGCCATGCACCCCAATGAGCTGGCAGCTCAGCTAACAAAGCAAAGCTATCCCAATCGCCTAAGGAGGCTCGACATTTTGAAACTGCATTCCAGAATATGAATTGGGCTGCTAAAATACAAGTAGTGTACTTGATGGAGTGCACACTTAACCCGTGAACATGCCTCAACACATCCGCTTATAGTCGTGAGACTGATTGCAGATAAACTTAGAAGAAAAAAAAAATGTCGGTTATGTGTGTTATGTTGTTGCTCCGTTCACCGTATAAGTACACAGGGGGCCTGTATTAAATTTGCTGTGCTATCGAAATAAAAAAAAAACTGTAATACCTTCTCTGTAACAAACATTTACTTTAAATTAAACTTTCAAGGTAACCAGTCGTAGGAATTTATCAATTTCATATCTACATTAATTTTTATAAATATCCAGATTCCAGTTTCATTGTGAATAAACAGATCTGAGTAAACTGGCGATGCTAATGCTTGGTTAAGCAAACTGTTGTTTTCGTAACTGATACTTGGCTAGCTTCCAGGAGAAACTATTTAACATTCAATAACACTTTTTGTATTCTACCGTATTGTATTCTTATAAGGTTAAGGCAAGCCTGCCAGTGTGCAACCAAATCCCTATAGTCTATTATGTGACTAATTACTACGCGTGACAAGACAAGCACCTTTTTTGTTAACACGTCTCATGAGTATTAGTATTATTATAAGTGTTTTTAAATGCAGTGCATTTTCCAAATATATATTTTTTATACAGGTAGACTCTTAATACGGCACTTCCCAAACCTAAAGAAACTAGACTAATGTTTAGCAAATTGACTATTACACTGTTCAGAACGTAGCCCAGTCCTGAGAAGATTTCGGCAAGGAACACAGCATAGTACCTAATTAAAAAACAAATGTGCGAAAGTCGTCAGTTAAAACGGATTAAGGTAGACGGCAGTAGCATCTGTGAAAGTTAAGATGGATAATAATGTAGGAATAGGAGAGCGGACTTCGCGTTCCAAAGGGTGGAGTTTTGGATACAATAAGGAATATATGCATATGATTAAAATGCCGCGCAGATAATTTTACATATTGACTTTTTTTATTTACACACATATTTATATTTTTAAACATAATTACGATTTGCTACGTCTAGTGTCTATCTGTGGTGAATAATCCTACTTTAAAACATTAAAAAAAAACAATTGTTGTTTATTTGGCACTGTTTCTTTTTTAATATTCATACAATGATGTAAATAATAATTTAAAAATATATAAAAAAATGAATATTCCTTAATGGGATTGTCGCGCAGTTGATTGATGAAGAACGTTTCCCTTGTTCCAGGCGGTGCGTATGCGCGCTAATTTTCTCCAACCGTCCCTTGCACACACGCGGCTAGTGGACGAGGACAGCGTGCATTCGATGGCCGTTGCGCAAATGGGCAATTATCAGGAATACCTGAAACGAATGACACCTCTTCTCCGCGAAATAGAGACCCAGCCGGTCCGCCAACATATGTTCGGCAACCCGTTCAAGATAGACAAGGTCGGTGTACTTTTTCTGTTTGTCCTCATTTTGTGTTTTGATTCGACAACTCGAGACTAAAAGAATAACATAGACGGAACGTGCAGAACTAGCGAGCCATTCTCGCGAGTAACTCTCTGGTACTGTAAGTTCCGACTGTTATTCTTTTATTCGGAGTGCGACAGCTAATTTCTCATACAAATAAGTAACGATACTTACCGTACCTTCACAGCGCATGATGGTGGACGAGGCAGACTTGGATCCAGTCGGAGCTGTACGGAGCGGCGGAGGCGGTGCTGGCGGCAAGCGCGGTGCGGAATCCGCTCGCTCCGGCCCGCCGAAGCGGAAAGCGGGTCCCTTGCCGCACCATATCGTCGCTCGAAGGCCGTCGGAACCTCCGGACTCGCCGCCCGCGTCTCCGGCGCCGCCGCTTTCACCGCCAGTGGTGGTGGTGGCTGCCCCGCCTGTGCCGACGCCGGTGCAGGGTCCGGTGGCGCCACTGTCCCCTGTAGTGACGCGTCGCCCCGCCTCACCCTTGGCCCCTGCCCCAACGGACCTGCCGTCAGGGCGACCGCCCGAGGTATGTATTGAATATCTATACTCAGTGTTTACACATGAGGAGGAATTAAAACAAACGGTTTTTAAATTATTCAATAGTACTATTTATGGTATCAAAATGTGATGATGATGCCTGATAGTCTAAGTATTAAAAAGTAGTAAGTATTTAAAAAAAAAAACAAAAAAAGTGTCATATGGAGTCGTGATCACAAATAACTATTTGAATTATATCCAACGTCTAAAAGTTTATATTTTATATTCTCTTACTATGCATTATTGTTTCTAGGAGCCCCCAAATGTGGACACAGGTGGTCCTATAGGTGGTTCGTCAACGCCGCCGTCGTCCCCGCCAGCTGTCGCGCCCATCAACTTGCCGCCCGTCGTCAAACCCTTCCTCAATGGAGGTCAGTCGCTTTATTACTTAGTTAACATTTAAATGCCGTGTAGGTGCCCGGTGGAGTAGTATAGGGCCACCTCATCTCTTCCTGTGGGTGTTGTAGTAGGTGATTAAGGGATAGGGCTGTTATTCATCCGACAGTAAACTTACAGCCCATGACTAAGTGCCCGCGTGACGGCAATAGGCTAGCCCCATATTACGTGGGACCGAAAATCATAGTTGGCGAAATGTGGGTGTTAATACACCTCTGCCTACCCCTTTGGGGATTTACAGGCGTGAGTATATGTATGTATAAAACATTTAATTCCAAATTAATTCCATCAAATCTAGTGTTGCAAAATACTTTGTGACCTCCAAACAATAATGAATGTAACTGGTTGCGCTTCAAAGACTACATTTAAATAAACTTTACATTCGTTTGTAGATTGTGACTGCAAATGATATCTCTGTTGTATAAAAATTGAAATTATTTGGCGTACTCTTAAATTTATAGTTTAGACTTATGAACCGGTTCGAAGTTTTATAGGACTAAAAATATAAAGGAAATCAAAATATTTATGTACAACTTTCAGTCGCAATCTTTCTTTTTCTTTCTTTTCTTAAGACATTTTTTTTTAATCTAACACTTTTTAGGAGAAACACTACGTTTTGACAATTTTTATTCAGATTCTTTATGATAAATTGATAGTTCTATACTTCGTATTTATGTCCCACTATGGTCCCACTAGGATCTTTGGGGACCCAGCTAACTACATTTGCAAACAAGTGGGTATGCCTCTTGATTGACAGATGAAGGTCTAGCGAATGAATTCCTCTAGAAGTTGGCCGGTTACTCCTGTAAAGACTAAAGTAATAATACAAGAGTAGAACGGACGCCGGGCTTCAAATCGTTCGAATGATAAATGAGACTCTATTATTATCATCACATAGCGTTCCTCCTGGTTGCATCAGAAGCTAGGGTCCGCTTTCTTCATTCTCCTCCTTTTGTTTTGTCTTATACAGCTTTTATGGGAGCAGCTACCGTCTAATCTCCCTATACAGAGAGAAAAATTTATGCTATGAAGGCTATAGCATAAATTTTTCTCTCTGTCCGTCAGTCGGTAGATGTTCCAGCTTGCAGATGGGGTTTGGCTTGGTCTCAAAGATTGTGCTGGAGCCTATGACTATACTTTTGTATTCACTCAAATGATTTATCTAGATGCCTACACGACAATGGGCAGTAAGATGTCACGGTCGCCGTCTCCGCCGGGCGAGCTAAGTCCTGTGATGCACGATTCTCAAGAGTTGCAGATCAATGCTATACTGCAAGGAGTCGCGGCGGAGAACAATTCGAACGCACGAGGCAGGAAACGGAAACGTAAGGTAATGAACCACACTATATATACCTATGAATGCCATAGAATAGATGCCATATGCTATAATGTTAATAAAACAGATAGAAAATTTTACTGAAAGACGACTTAATTTTGATTTAAAATAATAATTTAGACTGGGTATAAAGATGTTTGAATAATCGCATGGTTGAACCGGTAATCATAGCCGTCAAGTGATATGAAAAACACTTGCGATTTTAATAAAACAATCGAAAGGTTAAATTTTTGAGTTTTATTTCAGTTAAATTGGTTTCTTGGACCCCCTCCCACCTTGACCACCAACCCTATTTGTGTTATATTATCAGCATAAGAACATTACCCAATTATAAACGAAATTATCTTGTAACTACAGATAGGTTGTAATTTTGATTTTGCTACTGATATTCTAACTAAAATAACATTTTATATTTAGAACGACAAACCACAGCTCCAACTGACGTTACCACCGCAGTTCACACGAAAGGAAATCGCGGAGATCAAAAGGCACAATCTGGGAGTGCGGCAAGAAGTGTACCGCGCGGTTCGACGACCCGGGAGAGGTAACACATGTTTATACACACACTATCCTTATTTATAAGTAGCATGTGCTGTAGGCCAATTTATCACTATTTGCACTTCATCTTTTAAACATCTGTTATTGTATTTAATAATAATTTAAGATCTATGCTACTCTATTCTTAATTTGTGACAACTCTAGTAGAGTTGCCACGAATAGTGATTAAGCCGAAAAACGAATACCGAATATTCGACAGCACTGTCGGATTATTCGGCTGGGCCTAATAAATGGAATTAATCCATTAGCCTATCGCAGTCCACTGCTGGACATAGACCTCTCCCAAATGGTAGGAGTTAGAAATTGAGTTGAATTTTTATTTGATAACAATTCGCCTAGATCGGACCTCTAATCCTTACAAGTGCTGAGCATCCAACGGAAAACAATACCCAAACCTCTCGCTTGCTTAATTTCTATTCAGATTTGCGTGTAAATATAGAGAAGTTATTATAAGAGCGTAATCGTTTGCTACCAAGAAATGCTGGAAAGATAGTTCTTAGAACTGGCCACTTATAAACAATACTAGCTGTTGCCCGCGGCTCCGCCCGCGTGAATGTCGGTTATCGCTAAGTGTTGATCCGACGCTATTGATTTGCATTAAATTGCATTAAATTCGCCTCTCTACTCAACTTTGTCCTCGACCATGTACTCACCTCTGTTCTCGACTTTCTACTCGCCTCTATATTGGACTCTCTACTCGACTTTCTACTCACCTCTATACTTGAATTTATACTCGACTCTCTACTGACTTCGCTGTTCCCCTCTCTACTCGACTTTGTACTCTTCTCTATACTCGCGTTTCCATTGGCCTCTCTACTTGCCCATCCATTCGAAACTCTTTTCGCCTCTCTACTTGACTCTTCCCACTCGCACCTCTACTCAACTCTCTATTCGATCACTATTCGCCACCACATTCATCTTTCCACTCGCCTCTCTACTCAACCCTTTACTGCATTTTATTTGATTTTATACTTGCCTCTCCACTGGCTCTAGTCGCATATCTACTCGCCCCTGTAGTCGACTCTACTCGACTTTAGATTTTTACACGCCTATCCACTCGTCCCTATCATAATCTCTACATTCAACTTTGTACCAAATTTCATGAGGACATCTTAAAAGAAATTCTTACTATTTATGCCATATTTATCCCCTTTTTTGTGCCATTGAAAAATGAGAAACTTTAATCCCATAGCCATATTCACCTTCCCCCCTCCCCCTTCAATCCCTTTTTTCGCGATAAGGGGTAGCCTATGACCATTTCCAAGCTCTAATCCATCTCTATACCAATTTCATGAAGATATCTACAAAATTGACAAACTTACATACCTTAGCCCTATTCCACCCCTTCAACTCGCCTTTTCGCAATAATTCCCCCCCCCCCCCCCTTTACCACATTATTCGCGATAAAAGGTAGCATATGTCCGTTTCCAAGCTCTAATTAATCCCTGTACCAAATTTCATCAGGATATCTTCAAAACTGTCAAACTTTCATCCCTTATTACCCCCCCACCCTATACCACCATTTTTGCGTCAATAGGTAGCCTATGTTCGTTCCCAAGCTTTAATCCATCTCTGTACCAAATATATCATCAGGATATTTTCAAAACTGGCAAACTTTCATTCCCTATAACCCCAAAGCTCTAAACTATCTCTGTACCAAATTTCATCAGGAAATCTTCTAAAAGTATGAACTTTTATCCCAAGGCCCTGGTTCCCCCCTTCTTCCCCCCTTTTCGCGATAAAAGGTAGCCTATGTCCGTTCCCAAGCTCCAAACTATCTCTGTACCAAATTTCATCAGGAAATCTTCTAAAACGATAAGTTTTATCCCAAGGCCCTGGTCCCCCCTTCTTCCCCCCTTTTCTCGATAAAAGGTAGCTTATGTCCGTTCCCAAGCTCTAAACTATCTCTGTACCAAATTTCATCAAGAAATCTTCAAAAATGACAAACTTTCATACCAAGGCCCCGGTCCCCCCCCCCTTCTTCCCCCCTTTTCGCGATAAAAGGTAGCCTATATCAGTTTCCAAGCTCTAAACTATCTCTGTACCAAATTTCATCAGGAAATCTTCAAAAATGACAAACTTTCATCCCAAGGCCCTAGTCCCCCCTTCTACCCCCCCTTTTCGCGATAAAAGGTAGCCTATGTCCGTTCCCAAGCTCTACTGTACCAAATTTCATTAAGATATCTTCAGAAATGACAAACTTTCATCAAAACTTTCATCCCCTATTTCCCCCCCTTAAACCCCCTTTCTCGTGAAAAAAGGTAGCCTATGTCCGTTCTCAAGCTCTAATATACCTCTGTACCAAATTTCATCAAGATCGGTTCAGTGGTTTAGGCGTGAAAGCGTAACATACAGACAGACAGACAGACAGACAGACAGACAGACAGACAGACAGAGTTACTTTCGCATTTATAATATTAAGTATGGATAATAAAAAAATAATTCTAAAATTTGAAAATAGAACTCTTTGCCAATATTACTGAGTATATATTTCATTCATTTGTCATTTGTTTTACGATTTGGCGGCAAATTGAAAATTGTCTGTGTCACGTCAACATGAATTTAACACGAGAAAATTTTCGTGCAGTGATTTTTTATGACTTTCGATGTCATTTAAGTCAACAAGAAAGTTATGATAGACTACGATTGGCCTTTCACGATGAAGCCCCATCTCGTGCGACTGTTTACAACTGGTTTAATGAGTTTAAACGTGGTCGCACTAATCTCACTGATGATTTACGTGAGGGACGGCCTTCTACGGCGACGACTGAAGATAACATCTGTGTTGTGCGGCGTATGATAGAGACTGACAAAAGAGTGACCTATCAGCAGATTCGGACAAGCTTAGGCATCGGTATGAGTCAAGTGCACAAAATCCTCCACGAACATTTAGCGGTCAGGAAGCTTTGCGCCCGGTGGATACCTCATAATTTGACTGAGGCTCAAAAACTCCATCGTGTGGATTGGTGCCGTAAAATGATTGAAAGATTTAACGGAGGTGACTCAAATGCGGTGTTCGACATACTAACAGGTGACGAAAGCTGGATTTACTGTTATGATCCTGAAACCAAAAGACAATCTGCTCAGTGGGTGTTTCCTTTCGAGGAGTTGCCAACTAAAGTGAAGAGAGATCGAAGTGCGGGAAAGAAAATGGTGGCCTGGTTCTTTGGAAGGATAGGTCATTTCGCAACAATTGTGTTAGAGGATCAAAAAACAGTTTCTGCAGAATGGTACACTACCAATTGTTTGCCACTTGTCTTGGAAAAAGTTCGAGAGAAACGACCTCGCAGTAGGATCCTCCTTCACCACGACAACGCCTCGTCGCACACCGCCAAGCGAACGATCGACTATTTGGCGACATCAAACGTTGAATTACTGGGTCACCCGCCGTATAGCCCCGACCTTGCGCCTTGTGATTTTTATTTATTTCCAAAAATTAAAGAAAAACTTAAAGGAAAGCGGTTTATGAATGCTGAAGAAGCGGTGGCTGCGTATCGCGATGCCATTGAAAAGACCCCTAAGGACGAGTGGGCAAAGTGCTTTTCCCAGTGGTTCCATCGCATGCAGCGGTGTATTGACGTGAATGGACAATATTTTGAAAAGATATAATAAAACTAATAACTGGCTAATGTAATCAGTTTTTCATTTTCTAAGAACTTTCAGTTTGACCCTCGTAACAACTTACCACTGATCAATTTTACTTGCTAAAGTATTGTAATTTGGTAATGAATTAATATAATCTTGAGTAATATGACGTATCTTTTTTCATGATTTGGTATTCGGTATTCGACCGAATAGTACGCATTATTCTGTGGAAAACTGAATACCAAAATAATTGGCCGAATACCGAATAGTAGCCGAATATTCGTGGCATCTCTATTGTCTACGCTATCTGTACAATTGTAAATCAATTGTGTCTGTACATTAGAGATATTTAAAAAAAAATATACTAGTGTTAAAAAAAAATCATGCCTGTCTATTCGCGATGAACACAAAAACTAGGTAACTTATTAGAAAGATCTTGGTCAGTCTTAAAATCTGCCAAATCTGTTTGAGAACGAGAGATGAAAATTAATTGACCTAAAATAGCGATAACCAACATCTTCATAATAGATAATTTATAACTTATTCATTTAATTACAAATACATGTTTAAATTGCTAACAAATATTAAAACCAAGCAGTGCAGCATTTCAGAAACCAGTATTTTAACCGGTATTGCTAAAAACTTTTAAAATACTATACTCCATTTGGTTAGGTATTTAGGTAAAGGTAAACAATCTTGTATGTAATCAAACTTTTTGTAAAAACACAAACTAGGCTGACTTATTGCGGTTTTTAGTCTTTATAATGACTTTCTATACTGAAAAATATTAATAAACGAGTTTTAGTATAGTTTAAGTCTTTCTTGTAGAAAGTTTATCAGTTGTTTTATGAGTTGTTGAAATCACTAGTGTGAAATAGTTGCACACGTTTGTTGTACACATGTGAGGCACGCCAGATACTAGTCTTTGTAATCAGTTAGTGAACTTTCTCACAACTTATCTCGTTTGTTGAACTCTCGTAATCGTATTAAGTTTTTATCATTATCAAGAAATATAGAGGATGCTAAGACTCCATAGCTATGTTGCTTTGACGCTATAACATTTTCTATTTTGCTATATTGTTTTGTGAAATGCTGCTTGTTTATAATTTTTAATTAAAGCGAAAATATTCGTTTTTGTAATATCGTGGCATTATAAAAAACTTGGTTCCCAAATGATACAAATATTATTGTCGCGATTAATCCGGAGAATTTGAATGCCAGATAATTGAATGTATGAAGATTTTAAAAATATTAAAGATAGTACTATCGTCGACCATATTAGTAGGTTGTCTTAAGATAGCCATAACTTGTTATTTTACTTAAATTGCACAAAAATAATGTTAATTATTATATTAATTGTTAATTCTTTATTGTAAACAGAAAATAATACAATAACAAACACAAATACATTTTGATGTACAAAGGTGAGCTTAACTCAGAATTGAGTTTTCTCTCGGCAAACCTTTGGAAATGCAAATGAATACTGAGATTTTTTATTTAATTACCATTATTTTTGTTGCCTATATTGTTTCAAGAATATCATGTAACGCACATCTTTTCTTCCAGATTTTACGAAGCTGTTCGAATCCCTAAAACAATTGCAAGGTAGTGTGGAAGTGAAAAAGGAAGTGATACGTGAAGTTATAAGCGAATCGCTGAGGTTCAAGCGGAAGGTTCTAGCTAAAATGCTAGAAGACTTTTTAACGGGCTTAGAGAAGAACGGGAGTAGTGCCTCCATGGGTATCAAGAGAAACAATTCCGTGTACAGTAACTCTAATAACCACAGCTAGTGATTAGTGTGAACTGTGAGTTCGTGGACAAATCAGTGTAACAATATTACACTAGCCACATTCGATGTTCAGAAGTGTGTAGTTCAATCGAATCAGAAACGTTAAAGACCCGTGGAGCTGTGGAAGCTTGTGCTGTCATGATATTAATTTCTGTATATAATTTATTTTAACTTACCAAGCCAGTGTATGTGTTACTCTACTAATTGTATTCCATGTTTTGTATTGCGATTCCGCCTGATAAATAGTAGTCATGTCGTCAGTAGGAAAATAACACGAGATGCAGTGTTTATGATCTCACAGAGTCTCGACAGTGTGGCACTTTGAGCTATTTAGTATTTGCAAATAAATGTTGAAATAGAATTTTGTTTATAAGAAGCTGGGAATTTTTCTTTAGTAACTTATATGAATCTTAACTGAACGAAGTCGAAGGACAGTTCAGTAAACCTTTTTCACATACTTCATTAAGTTTTCAAAGCATTTTAATGTTAACTTGTGCATTACAGTCATATCTTGTGGACTTAACATTTAAAGTTGACTTATTGTAAGACCAAGAAACGTAAACATGTTTGCTGGCCAAAACTTACTATTTTCCTGTCATTTTTATGTTTTGTGTCTTACAAAGAAATATATGGGTATATGAAGCAATATTAATTTGATTTTATTATCACAAATGTGTCTTATGTAAAGTGGCAGTAAAATCGTGAGTTTGAATGTTGTTGTAAATAAAGTTGTACATACTTATTAGAATATTATAGTTATCACCAATGGATTGTAAGGATGCATTTGTGCATCAGTTATTGCGACTGTTAATGTGGCTGGGTGGACCGAACAGATATAGTTATTATATAAATAAAATATTTCTGTATCCAAGTATGCTCATATTAAGCTATGGACCTGATGAATTTAATAAAAGCATTTATATTAAAGGTTATTGAGATTAATTGCAGTAAAATTTTAATGTTTTAGCAACATCGTTTTCGCATGACAAAGACCAGCGTTGTACAATTTTGTGCTAAGCTGTACCGTCGCCCGCGCAAGTGAAAGTATAGTTTATATTAGATGTTTTACCGGAAATTTAGCATCGTTACATAACAAATAAGAGAGAACTGTGATACTCTAAATTTTACAATACGAATAAAATGGTAGACCCGCCACATTAGAATGAGTTCGGTCAATTGTAAAGTGTAATATATCATTTTATAAATAAATTATGATCCTTTTTGGATTTTTATACCGTGTTTTATTAACTACTCGACTTATAAACAGCTTTAGGAACCTATATTACACAACCAATGTACCCACTTGATATTTTTACACGCAAAATGAAGTATCGCATCGTAATTGAATTCACGTTGTCGACTGTTAATTGTATTTTGTGCAGACAGTCTTGGCAAATTGAAGGCTATTGAGGAAGCTGTAACGACAAAGATAATATAACGCTAAATTGGATATGCCGAGTTCACCCTAACTAACGATCGACCACACGAAGCGAATATACTTACAGACTGGCCTCACTACCCGCTATGATAAAAGGGACAAAATTCAGCACAGATTATTATCTACTGCGGACATACTTGTATACTACGCAGTTTGGTGGTATGAAAGTGTTCCCGGAAGGCTTCTGTTGAAATATATTTAAATAGGTTTACCTTAAAGACTGCTATGTAGCTACTAAATAGGTAGTGTTCCTAGTGTATGATTTTTGCCGTGTGGAAATCCCCATGGATGCCATCCCCGTGGGCCAGCGGGGGTAGTTATATCCGACTCTCGAACTGACTAAAACCGCATGTCGTCTCGAATAGTGGAATCCTACTTTGTAAGATTTGTCAAAAATCCACAGGATACGAACATATCTCCCCTATAAGAAACCCTCACAAACAAAAGTAATTATCATAAAATTTGCGATCGTGTTTCTGTAATCTTCGTGATGAGGCACATCAACATCTTATTTAATGAACTCGTAAAATATATTATCAGCTGTTCCTGTATAAGTAGGCTGTCAATCGGCAATTCGAGAGATTAGGCTTTTATCACCAGTATTCGCGGTATCATACACTGCCGTACAGGCCGTTTGCGTCCAAAATTATTCGACACAGTATAGAAAATTAAGACGATCAATTTACCTGCTACTCAAGGGGTTGTCTAGAGTTTGCATAATATACAACTCTACTATATTATAGTTTATGGGTTTGTCTCATATATATAGGTAGAATACTAGATAAGTAGGTACTATTCTCCACGGCGGCGGCGCGCATCGTAGGACCGCCGGGGTGCGAGGGATATGTCACGAGACAACCTCACCTTCGGCCTAGCACATCGACCACAGACGGCGTGCCGTCGGTTGCTAGTTTCTTGCGGTGCTAGTCGGTTTGAGTCCGCTATAACCTCCCCCTTCGGCTCCGAAGGTGGGGGAGATCCGTGGGGATTTCCCGCACGTAACTAAAAAAACCATACTATTCTTTATAGAGACCATAACCTCTTCAAGACCACGCCCAACATTTTGTAGCTGTCATGCAGACCACATTATTAAAAAAGCGCTCTAAACTTATTACCTACCCTGTTTCTGCTGCATATCGATGATGCGGGTGACAGTAGATACTGGAGATGTTTATTACACTGGCTGCGCAAGCATCCCTTAGAAAAGTCGCGGACAACTGTCTGAAATCGAGATTACTCACAATAGAGTATCCGATTGGGGCAAACTATCACTCTAAGACACAAATATGTGCATTCGCATTCACTTTAAAGTCTATTTACACACAAGACTCACCTTCTCTACGAGTAACAGGATCCTAGGTGTCGACATATTATATCCTAGGTGTACAGTACCGTAAATACTTGGAGGACAAGGTTAAGCTGGCAGTCAAAAAATTGAGAGTGCTGAAAAGGGCGAAACAGTACTTCACTGCGGGGCAAATACTTCTTCTCTATAAGTCGCAAGTCCGGCCTCATATGGAGTACCTACTGCTTTGGAGTACCTTTTTTGCCGGGGCACCAGATTACTCAGGGTCAGGCGAGACTGCATCACTGTGCGTGTTTTAACGCCTATACAATGGCGGATGTTCAGATGACTTGTTCGACATGATACCCTCGGTTACATTCTATCGCACCTCTCGCCACAGGCAGGGAATCCATCTTCACATGTTGCGACTTGAAATAGTATGAACAGGTTCTTCATGAAGGGCAAAAGACGATTCTTACGGGGTCGGCAGCACGAGTGTGACGCCCCTGGTATTGCACACGTCCATAGGTATATAGGTAGGTCCATAGGTAACCACTTTCCATCGGGTGGGCCGTGCGCTTGTCTGCTACCTAAGTGGTATAAAAAAAACTTATTAAAATAGTTCTATATGTTAAATTATGTACATAGTCTGTATTATAGTACTATTCGTATATAGTAATAGTATTTATTGAGCGTCAATGCAGTGCGTTCTCCGAGAAAAGACAGATATAGAAGGCATGCGATAGTGATCATTAAGGGAAGAGTGATATCCCGATATTTTGGTGGTTTTTCAGCACCTATGGCTATTGGCTACCCACGCATATAAGCAAATGAAACGGGACAACTGAAACGGAACGGGAAATAGTGTAGGTAATTAATTACATACAAAAATCGCTATAGAATCCCTTATTATAATTTTTAAGTACTTCAATATGTAGGTATTTCATTCTCAAAAGTAATTTGTGGAAAATATCTCCTGGTAAGTACTTGTGAGTAGGTAATTTGCTACATAGCATTCACGGGTGACGGGTCACAGCCGCATCACACTGCATTCTGTATGCATTAAAGCTAGAGCGACGTTCTTAACCGTTCTTGCTAATTAATAACAATGTAATGAAATTTTAAAGCAATTGCTAAATGCTAAAACAAAATAACATTTAATCCAAATCGAGACTAACAATGTAAATTACTCGTATACTTACTCGGAATTATACTGCAATGATATCCGTAAATATTGTTTGGATAGAATCTACTTATCGAAAAATACGAAGCTATCTAAGGATAGCTAAGAACTATCTATTATTGTAGGTAGGTAGCCATAGATATAAAAAAAAACTGACTTAGGTACCTCCGTGTTTTTTAAGTTAAAATAGAAATTTAACTGTAAGTATGAACACTTTACCATAATTTTAACAAAGAATGGTGCATTAGATCCCGGGTATCCCGTACTAGAATTATGGGTGTCATGTTGTATGTACCATAAACTTTACCGGTTGTGCAACCTCACTTTCTTTTATCTTACCTATGGGAAAATATTGAGTCGAAATCCTCTCTCATTTATATTTGCGCCTAAGAGAGTGCCATCCATGTGGACTAATGTGGTCTACATACATGTTGAAATGAATAGTAATTTTAAAATGTACCTATTTCATGTTGGTAGTATATACTTATGTATATGTCGCAGCCTGAATAATGTTCAGCCATTTGATTAAACGGCTAGGCAAATGGCATTGATCGATGGCGTTTAATTACTTGCTTAGCCATTTAATGAAAAAGCTAGGAAAATGACATATTTCTGCATAGTTAAAAAAAAAAGTTTTATAATACTAAGTTTCAATGGCGAAAAGTCCCGAAATAGTATCTTCTATACAAAAACTATAACCTGTCCAAGTCGTAATTGAAAGTGTAATTGAACGGCTGATTAAGCTAGTTTAGTGATATAGGTACTTTCAAACCTAAACTCGGAAGGGTTGGCACCTATATAAAATCTTAACTTTATATAAATTTTAGATTATAGCATATAGGTAGGTAGGTAGGTACACAACCCTTATTTTTCTTACACCCATTAACTTTATAAGATATCTATTTCATCATTATTCACGCTTAGATAATCTGTGCCTCGTCTTTGGAAAATATCCTCTTAAAAGTTATAATCTGGCCTATAAATATCCAAATCTATTTTAATAAAATAGTATATATTGTTCATCGAGGGGAGAAAGTGACCGAACACTTTCTACCGAGTGATACATAGTGCTTTATACTACACCTATGAGGAAAATGAAAAACATTTTAAAATCATTAAAATTTATATTAAAATTCAATGTTATATTTTTTCTAGGTAGATTTATGTTTGTTTGAGATGTTTGGGACAAGGCTTGTTGTGCTATCGGCATAGCGCTCGAGGAAGGCCGTGGCGCCAAAGGGGCATCTGGCTAGCGAGGTTATTATGGCATCCGCCTGCTTCGAGTCTTGAATTTTGAATTAAAAAAAAATAAAGGAGGGGAGAAAGTGCTTATTTTCTCCACGCTGCAGCAGGGGAGAAAGTAAATCGCTTGGATTTACGTACTTTCTCCCCTTTTTTCAAGTAAGAACTAATATACTTTCCGAATAGGTGTAGTATAACAACAATTGCTTTCTTCCTTGATAAGAAGCGCATTACTTGTGAGCGACTAAAATTATTTGGCTGTACCTACTTAGTTTTTAAATGATCTTGATATTTATGAGTGCGACTGTCGTCTGTCTTCACAATCGATTGTGGTCAAAATACCACAAGCTGTCTGTCGCAGACTGTTACTAAATTGGTACAGTAAAAGCTTCCCTTGCCCTTCCATGCTCCTATTTTAGTTCATGTTCACCTTCCCGGTTGTTAGCCAACTTAAAATGGGAGAATTGTCTGACCTGCTGCATTTTTAACGATGTTTTCAGTGAGTGTCAGTGACAACTGACACTTAATGGTTCGCGACTAAAAATTACATGCTTGATTACCTATTTATATACCTACTGCTGTTTAATGGACTAGCTTAGCGGTAGCATTGTAAACGTGTAATTAAAAAATGGTTATATTCGTATGTACAATCAGTTCATAAAGAATCTTGTGTTCGTTAGTAAAAGTTTTATTAATATAATCGCCATATTATTTCGCCCATTTTTGTAAATAAAAAAATCAATATTCATTTATTCTTATAAATTATTAAAAATGCGTTGACGTTGTTATAATTGTGTAAAAAAAGCTCTAACAAAAATGCTCATATTTTGAAAATATTTTTTTGGGCTCCGGACGATTACGATTACTGACATCAATCAAATTATTTACGCATCATCTACTATAGGTACTATATCTACCTAAGTGTCATTTGCTCATTACAAAGTAGTACCTATCAACTTATAGATATTATTGTGAACCACTTCCACGTGCATTGATTTCTAGTCCCGAATGAGAATTCAACAAGGGCGAAGCTTTTTCTGAAATGAGAATACTTACTCCAAAAGCCTTTGTTCAAACATTTTATCGCACTAAATTTGTAACAAATCTTTCCTACAGCCTCTCCTGCGAGCTACAGAATGTCCTTGTCCCGAGAGTATTAACACACCTAAGTACAAATCTGTTTCATGAGAGCCACCTATGAAAATTTTATGGTGTTTGTTAACTAAGGTATACCTAGTTATTATGAGAATACTTAAAGATTTTTTCATTTATTAAACGTGTAAAAAGTGTTGCTAACGCTGATATTGAAGCATTAAGACATACTAACTCCTTGATAGAATATGGGTATGCATGTTTACGAAATCATTATGTTGATGGCGTAGGTACTGTAGGAATAGGTATCGAGCAGTAAAATCCACTTTAATACAATCAGAACAGCTGCTTTATTCTTCAAAACACCAATTACTTAAATCTTTTCGAAAACAAAAGTAAAATGTCGCAGCACTGACCACTCACGTTCGAATGCCCGCTCCACCGTTATATATCTCCTTTGACACCCGCGCCCTCTGTGTCTTAATGATGAAAACCGAAGATTTCGTTCAGAAATTCAATCAAAATAATAACATTTGACGAAATGCCTAACAGACGGCCGTCCTGATCTCGGAATGCCCTCATTCCGTTTCGGCCATTCGAACGTGAAGTATGTCCGCATACATAGTCAGCTACGGTAAATCATAATTAAATGTATACATCTTTAAAGTAAGACTAAAAGAAATAACAATCAAAATCTCATCTTATAAATAATTACAAAAAGCGTACTAACAGGTGTGGAATTTTCGCCCAAAAAACCGAATTGACGAACTCGACTGACAATATTAAATTTATAAAGATTTTATGTTCAGAAACTTTAATCAAACCTACTGACTTTGTTAGTCAGTAGTATCGGTTTTTAAATGTAAATCGCAGGGAAAAATATATTTATATAAGTTTATATCAAATACTATGTATCATATCGATCATCCCTAAGCTTATTTTTATAATTATTTTTTTAAGAATTATCTGGTGATTTCTTTGTTCGTGTTTTATCCGAGGACCTGTAAAACATACAATAAATTATTAAAAGTAGTATATATATAATATTCAACAATAATAAATAATAACAAAATACTAATAAAAATAAACAATAATAATATTAAATAAATTTAGTTAATAATATTCTAAGTATTTTATTTTAATTATTGCCTATTCTTTGTTTAGTACATGAGTAAAATAATGGGTAAATCCAACCCCATAAATAATTAATGTTTTGGAATATAGTGAGCACCGCTTATACTTTAGCATCCCCTTCATAGCGTAAGTGAGCACTGCTAGTATTTCGGTATACCTTTCACATTACATTACACACATCATATACCACCAGGATTTCATGTCAAATATCAATTCATATGGATAGGTGAGAACCACTTGTACGTCGGCATACCTTTCACACAGATGTGAGCACCGCTTGTACTTTGGTATACCTTTCACCTGTATTAAAATGTAAATGCCTTGTGCATTTCATCGCATGTTTATTGAAATACGTACGCTGATCATTTCCTCGATATACAAGAGCACTGCTACCACCTTATATTCACATTATAAATACTATGTTTTATTGATTTATGTATCCTGTAACAAAATAAGGGTGGATGGGAGGGGAAGTGTAGGTTTAGTAAAAGGCTCATATCTAAAGGTCGTACTTAGCATATTAAGTAGTCTGTGCTAAAAGTCTTTCTATGTTATTTAATACCATGCCGCGATTAATCAATAAGTATATATATACAGTCCAACAATAATGTATGATTTAAGTGGGAAGAACAACTTATGTCCTTCAAGTCGTAATTAAATCTCACTCTTGTCACTTTCATTACTACTGCTCTCCGTAGTCTCGTCTTTGTCATTAGTCGCAGTGTCGTATGTGTTAAATGTAACCCATCGTTTAAGCTGATCTGCTGGAAACACACTTCTATAGTGTCGCTTAGTAAATCCGGGTATACTAGAAATCTCGTATCTGTCGTTATCTAATACAGCTGTAACTTTATAAGGACCGCGATACTTTTGTACGAGTTTCTTACTTTTTCCGTCGGCAGGCAAACAGTGATTCGGTATCATAACAAGGTCACCCTCGTTATAAAATTTAGTAGGAGCCCTGTTTTTATCATAGTTGCTTTTCATAAGGGCTTGCGACTTTTCTATAAGTGATTTTGCCTTGTTACGAATCTCGTCGACGTCAGCCTTGTTACTGGTATTATTCTCATGAAGAGCATTTTGGATTATCCCCTCACTCGTGTTTATAGTTCGACGGCCAAATACAATTTCGGACGGGGTAGTACCTGTGCTTTTGTTGACGGTATTATTGAGACACCACTGAACTTTTCCTACATGTGTGTCCCAATCGCGTTCGTCAGAACCATGGTTTGATGCCGTTAACGAGTCTAGTATAGTTCGGTTGTACCTTTCGATCTGGCCATTAGCGCGGGGTGTAGCAACCGCATTAAGCACGTGCTTTACGCCAATGGACTTAATGTAGTCTTTAAAAATACCGGACGTGAAACTCGTCCCTCTGTCGGATATTATTACTTTGGGACAACCGATCGTGTCGAAAATATCTTGCAAGATCTTTATTGTAGTTTTGCTTTTTAAGTTTTTCACAGCTCTAATGAATATGAACTTGCTAAATCCGTCAATTATAGCCAAAATATATGAATTCCCAGATTTACTTCGTATAAATGGACCCAAATGGTCCATATGCAGAGTCTGAAAAGGGATGTTCCCTTTTGGAATGGGGTGTAAGTAACCACTTTTCTTGGATGTAGTCCCTTTACTATAAGCACAATTCAAACAGGCAGATACATATTTCTGAATAAATCTCTTCATTTTTGGGAACCAATAGTCTTGTTTGATTTTATTAAAAGTTTTCTCAAAAGCAAAATGTCCTGATTCATCGTGACACATTTGACAAATTCGCCACCTAGCAGCGTTTGGAACCATCCATTTTAATTGATCTCCAACCTTTCTATACAGCTTATTTTCTTTTATTACATAGTTGTTTAAAGTATCTTTAAGAACTTTGTTGTTTTGACTAAGAATGGTTTTGATCAATTTTATCTTAGGGTCGGTCATTTGTACTGTTTGTAACCATTCGGATGTGTCAAGTGTGTCCACTCTTAAAATATCGAATTCCCTAATATCATCTAAATCGTCAATGTTCCTGCTGGTACCTGGTATGGGGTTCCTACTCAAAGCATCCGCATGTTTCATGTTTTCGCCTGGCCTATATTCGATCGAGAAATTGTACTCTTGGAGTAGGAGCCACCATCTCGCGATTCTTGGTACCAGATCACGTTTTGTAAGGGTCGATTTCAGGGCATTACAATCCGTGTATACTTTAAAAGTTAAACCTATTAAATAAGTGCGAAACTTTTTGAGTGATTGAACTACTGCGAGAGTTTCTAGTTCATAAGAATGTAGGTACTCCTCTTCTTTGGTAGTCTGTTTGCTGTAATACGCGACTGGTTTCAGCGGGGATTTTTCATCGGGTTTTTGTAAGAGGATACCACCTAACCCTATTTTGCTAGCATCGCAGTGTACTTCGGTTATATGACTAGGATCATACAGTGCTAGGATAGGTCGTTCGGTCAGTTTCACTTTAAGGGTCTCGAAAGCATTATTTTGTGCCTCACCCCAGTGCCATGGTACATTGGCTTTAGTCAACGTTGTTAACGGCTTGGTCACACTTGCAAAATTCGGTATGAACCTCCTAAAGAAACTAGTCAGACCTACGAACTGTCGGACCTGATGTACATTAGTAGGTATGGGAAATAGACCAACCGCTTCAATTTTCTTTTTTCCTGGTCTCAGGCCATCACTGGATAGTTCATAGCCGAGGTAATCTAATGTGGTCTCGAAGAAAAAACACTTATTTATATTCAGTGTGAGACCAGCTTCACGTAACGAATCAAATATTCTTTGGAGCTTTTCCAGACCGTCCTCAATTGTAGCGGCCGGTGAAAGTAAGTCATCGAGATATGGCATTGCAAGCTCATATCTATCCTTTCCTAACGCTTTATTTATCATATGCTGAAAAACAGCCGGAGCGTTCACCAAACCAAACGGCATTCGAGTGTACTCATAATGGCCGTCCGGTGTGATAAACGCCGTGAGGTGTCTGGAATTTTCACTCACCGGGATCTGATAGTAACCAGATTTTAGATCTAGACTTGTGAAATATTTTTTCCCACCTAAACGATCTAATTGATCGTCAATTACAGGCATGGGATACGAGTCCTTCACGGTTTTTTTATTTAGTGCCCTATAGTCTACGCATAACCGGTTTTCACCATTCTTTTTCTTTACGAGTACTATAGGGCTCGCGTACGGTGAATCGGATTCTTTCACAATATTATTTTCCAATAACTGGTTAATCAGGTCCCTTACCACAATCCGTTCGCTAAACGGCAATCGATACGGTTTGTATGTTATTGGTGAATCATCTAATAATTTTATATTCATCTCGCAAATGGATGATTTGCCCAATTCCTCTAAACTTAGCGCAAAACAATCTCTATAGCTATTCACTAAAGAAAGCAGAACACTTTTGTGTTTTTCTGACAAATCCGGACCAATATGAAGCATGTCAATCGTGATTTGTTTATCTTTATGTGTTTCCTTTAATGGCGTCTCGGAAATACTAAGCATATTTACTTCTTTTTCGACGGGAAGTTCAGTTTTTGGAATATTAATAGGTAGTATTCGCCCTCGAGCTAGCAACTTTCCTTCGGATAGCGTGACTGCTTTATTTGCAAAAGTAACAGCTAATACTTTACCCACACCTTTTAAGAAGGAGTATACGCCAGGTAATAGCATAAATTCTGCCCCATTCTTAAAACAAGGACTGCCAGCAATGTACATATGTCCAGTGAAATCACCTCTACACGCAACCTCAACGCTGTTCATCCCGTGAAATGATATTGTACGTTTAGTGTATATTTCTATTTTACATAAATCGGAACTATTAGAATAAAGGGTCAAAGTGGTACTAGTTTTATGTGCGATAATCTCAGGTCTTTCAGTCAGGTTTTGCCCTAATAGTAAGTCAGAGTTGAGAAATTGGTCTGGCACAACAAAAGCATCAATATCGGCCTGTACGTAATCTACGCAGACGTTAATTTGTACGCGTCCTAGTGGCTGCATGGACCCAAAAGCAAATCCCTTCAGTACAGGTAATTTAGATAGTTCTAAAGTCAGATCTAACTCCCTGAGACTACTTTGCTTTATCATGGTGCACTGGCTACCAAAGTCAATAAAGGCACTCCTAGCAACACCGTTAACTTTTACGGTTTTAGTATATATGTCCGGTTTGTATTGTCCCTCGCTATCTTGTATTTTATTTACCATAGTGGTCTTGTCGTTGAGTGAGGCGTTTCTCCCACGCCCTCCGGTATTTGCATCTTTCCTACAGTTTTCTGCAACGTGCCCCAGGTAATTACATTTGGTACATCTCTGTAAGTCCTTTGGACATTTAGGAACGGTGTGCCCTTCCTCGGAGCAATTATAGCATCGTACTACTCTTGACGCGTTACCAGTTTTGCCTTTATTATTCTCAGTACTCTTGAAAGTATTCGTTCCTGGCTTTTGTGGGACGACTGTGGGCTTTCTGATACTATTATCTTTAGTACTCTTTAAGGAAATACTTCGTAAGTATCTCAGTAATTTATTGGGACTCTTAAAGTTCGCGCCTTGTGCGTTCAATCTGATGTTATGATCGTAAATACCATATATTATGCAATCTACGGCATCTTTGCCCCTAATATTACAGTGACTAACCAATTTTGCCTTATCATAAAAATACTCCTCTAACGTTTCGTCCCTACGACTTTTCCTGTCAAGCATTTCGGTGAGTCTCTCCGCATAATTACGGTCATCAGGAAAGTTCCTCAACAATTTTCTTTGCCACGCCTTCCAGTTAAGATCAACAGTAGACAGTCCTTCGTACCAACGCTTTGCAAGGCCAGATAACTTTGAAAGTGCATGAAATATTATTTGTTTTTCATTCCACTTATATATTGATGCAATTTCATTGACCTTTTTTAACCACGCACGCGTAGATTGGCTTTTCTGACTAGGATCCAACTTTGGAATTACGTCGTGTACGCTATTAAACGTGTTTCTATCATGATTACTTATTGCGTCAATAAATTTGTTCATTATTGATCGGTCTTTTCCTGTGTAACGAGATCGGTCACGTCGTTGTCTCTTACGCGAAGCAGGACGACGGGACCTGCGAGTTCTTGATCGTGATCGAAGTTTGTAACTGTCTATATCTGACGATGAAGAATTATTTCCGGAGAGTGATGTATTCCTTAAGGTCGAATCAGATGAACTATCGCTGTAACTTCGTTGCCTTTTTCTAGATGAATATTGCATGGAAAATGAATTACTTGTAGAGCTCGTAGTACTACTATAATCTCTACGACGATGTTGTCGGGTGCGCGATAATCGCGAGCGACTCCTCTTTTTACACATTCGCGGGCGCACCGACCTGGACCGAGTACGTTTATATTTTTGGGTTCTCCTACGATCACGTGAACGTTTCCTGGTACGCGATGTTCTGACTGGTGTATTCGCAATTTCATCAGTCGGTGGGGGCACCGGAGGTGTCCCCGGTTCTGACATGATATTATGTTACGTTATTACTACGATACTATTGTAACGTCAAGCAAGTAGGTAAGTCGATCAGAGAAGGTAAGGTAAGGAAAGGGAGAAAACATTACATTTATAAGTTGACAGTGTACATGAACGTAAGTATAAAATACCAATCAATAATAAATCATAATGCAAAGTTATAACCTTTTGATAAGTAGGTAATAAGTATTTTTCATGAATTTCATTCAATATCCGTCAATAGGTCAATAGGTAGATATCTGAGCAAATAAAACGTAATATTGAAACGCAAATTTTACCTGAATAACGGTTAGTTTATTTAGTTTTAAGTTGAAATAAATGCCAACGCTTATAAATTACCTTCAGTCACTAACTTTACACCTACCAGTTCTCAAAGGTAAAATGTCTCGGTGTATTATTAATGTAAGAAATTATTAACAAATAAAAGTATACACAAAACGTAAAATGATATTCCGTGCATATTTATATTCCAATGAAAAAAAATCATGTAGGTAGGTAAAATAAAATAAAAGTTTTAAAATAAGAAAACGACAGTGGCAAATACAATAACTTTATATGGTTAATACGTCATCATCCGAACCACTAATTGATTAGGAAAGTATTACTCGCTCGATGTGCTTAGATGTAGGTAAATGTGAGGTAAACAAAACCTACTTAACTTCGAACGGTAGATACTGGATACTTTTCATATATACATTTGGATTGAAAAGAAAATAGACGGCGTCATCCTATCTTTGTAATTAGGTTACCGTAAATGTGTAAATATACCGTAAATGGATAACACAGCAGAGTAAGGTATCTATCTACCTCACTATAAAGAAAAAAAAAAACCTCAGATACGTAATGTTTCTATTTGAAATGAATACGTATCTAATCAAGTTACATGCAAAGATGCTCAACTATACATACGTATCTATAAGTATTACCAGTTACGTGGCTTTGTTTTGTTTTTAACCAAAGTAATGAGCAATGTACATACCAATTGGGCGTTGTTTTCACTCACTTCTGATATGTAGGAATAGGTATCGAGCAGTAAAATCCACTTTAATACAATCAGAACAGCTGCTTTATTCTTCAAAACACCAATTACTTAAATCTTTTCGAAAACAAAAGTAAAATGTCGCAGCACTGACCACTCACGTTCGAATGCCCGCTCCACCGTTATATATCTCCTTTGACACCCGCGCCCTCTGTGTCTTAATGATGAAAACCGAAGATTTCGTTCAGAAATTCAATCAAAATAATAACATTTGACGAAATGCCTAACAGTACCTACGTCTTTAACGGAACGGAACGGGCTCTGGTTACTAAAGCTTATACACAGAACACAGTAAATACTTAAATCTTAAACAAGTCCATTAAAAACCCTTTAAGTAAGAGATAATTAAAAGTAATTTTTTTCTCGGAATGGTAGGTAAGTAAGTAGGTTGCATAAGGAAAAGTTGGCATAATTTATGGTTCGCCAGCGCCTTTGTGGATGGGATATACCTGCAATACTTTCTAAGACTAGCGGTAATAAGATGTTGTTCATAATAATCAGGCTCACCTTGCGGCTAACAAATAGGTAGGTTTTATCTCTGCGCGCAGACGAGTTTCGGGTGGACAAAGCTATAGTTTAATTAATCCGGTGCGACCATACATTTTGACAGCTTATTACTCAAGTTTTGATTAAAAGCTGTTTGGCATTAGGTGAATTTACTTTTTGAGCTCTTTTAAATTTAGGGTAAGCATAAAATACGAAGAACAAAATTCGAAAACTTTAGAGATTATTCTTCCGCTTTGTTTATCCTAAAATAGGTACTTATTATAAGTAACTAAGTCGCATTATAAAATATTTTTAACGACACGATTTAATGAAGACAAAGTATTTAATTTGGTTACATATAAAATCCCGAAGCTCATCAAAATCCTGAAATAAGATTTTCGGGTGGTTTTGTTTGGATGGTTATAAAAAAAAACCCGCTTTTAACCTAATCTATTGAAGTCAGATTGCGCGAGGTGGACGCTGCGTGGCTCGACATGGATACGTACAGTCCCTGGCCAAATCATTAGACGCACTGCAAGATTTCATGTAAAATATTAATTACCGAGTGATATCGTATCGTTTTAATATTTTAAATTGATAAGTTTTTTATTTTTAAATTATCCAATCAATTACCGATTTATTTGACATAAATAAAACAACATTAATTTAGAAAAGCGTAATTTTATTAAGTTTTAAAGAAAAGTGAAATGAATGTTAGTGAAAGTCAATATTTAGTTGAGCCACCTTTAGGCGCTATCAGAGCTTTAATTCTGTGCGGCATGCTATCAATGCAAGACTGTATTGTCTCCTGCATTTGAGGATGGTGATTCCACACATAAATAATCTTTTCTAGGAGCTGGGTTTTATTGGTAATCACATCTTTAGCCACTTCTATTGTCATCAGCTCCCACACATTTTCAATGGGGTTCATATCAGAACTATTACTGGGCCAATCCAACAGAGGGATATTTTTTCTGCCAAATGAGTTTCAACAGATCGTGCAGTGTGGCAGGGAGCTCCATCTTGCATGAAAATGAATGTTTACCCATTTGGGAACCATTCTCTGAGCTGCGGAATCAACCGATTTTGTAATACTTCTTTGTACTGATCTTGCCTCATTATTCCTTTGACGACGCACGGACAGTGCCCTTGCCGCTGATGACTGACCAAATCATCACTTTGGTGGGATGTTTAACCGTCGTCGGGGCGACACAATCAGGATGGAACTTTTCTCCTATGCGATGACGGACATACTGAGCTTTATTCTGCAAAATTTCGAATGTGTTTTTGTCACTGAAGCAGACTGGGTAGACGGGTATGTGGACGACTTCCTCCATACCCTTCGTGTTAGGTGTAGTGTATTGACGGTACTTGTACCTATAAATATAATAATATAATAATTGTGGGTAGGTTATAGATAGGCACTTGAAATATACGTCTCCTCAAGTAACCTGTGTTTCTGTGAGATTCCCGAATATTCCCAGCATTCCCGTCTAGAACATTACACTGGCGACACCTCGTCGCCAGTGTAATGTGTGTTTTGCGAACATTCAGCGTGCATTTAAACATTAAAAACAATGTCGATCGGCAAGATTTCCGAATTTAATGTTAAAAATGGAGTGTGGTCATCGTACGCGGACCGCCTTGAAATGTACTTCAAGGCAGTGGCGGCCTTAGGGGGTGGCGAACAGGGCAATCGCCCGGGGCCTCGCCCTTATAGGGGCCTCGCGCAACAATCCAAGTAAATTAAAAAAAATATAAAAAAAAGTTCGCTTGATCGTGATGCCGGTAAATACTTTGAGTCAGGGAGTTCAAAAAGGAAACGAGCTATCAAAAGAAAGCAGGTAGAAGAAAATCTACGTGGATCTTCACCTAAGACAAGTAAAGGATAAGACGATTAATGACCACTATATCGGAAAAAGTATTCAAAATGAGCTCATACAAATAATGGCAAGTCACGTGAAGACTCAAATTGTTGAAAAAATAGTATATAATAAATATAACTCGATTATTCTTGATTGTACCCGCGACGTTTCTCGTGTTGACTTTTCTAAATCTTTCAATGTAAAATATTTTAAAACTCAAATTTGATTTATTTGTATTTATTTCTCAGGTCTACACCATTTTGGAAACATTTAACAATTTTGGAAAAAATGGATAAAATTATACAAATTATGTCACTAAAATTTTAAATGTGGCCGTGAATGATCGCGCATCACTACAAGCGTCTCTACCGATTCGTTTGGGTGGGCTCGGTATTCGCAAAATTTCAGACGTCAGCTTACCAACCTTCCTGTCTTCAGTCCACAGTACGGTAGAATTAACTAGGAAAATCCTTGCTCCTACACTAGTTAATTCTGAAGTATTGTGTAAGACTGAAGCAGTGAACGCTTGGAAAATTGCTTGTCCAAACACTGATCTCCCAGGGTACCTTTTCTCACAGCGTCAGTGTGACGGGCCGCTCTGCAATTTAGCAAGACAAAATTTATTAAATACTTGCTCTAATGCTGCAGAGTGTGCCCGTTTACTGGCAGTTGGAGTGTGGGAATCGGGTCTATGGTTACAAGCTCTTCGTTCATCTAACGTAGGAACTATGTAAGATGACACTACCTTCCGCATCGCGACGTGCCTTCGCTTAGGTGCGCCGTGTGTTTCTCCGCATCGATGCCGTTGTGAAGAAGCAGTTAATCGACTTGGACACCATGGCCTGTGGTGCTGCAGGAGCACTGGGCAAAACACGCCAGCCTCAACGACATAATCCGCCGTGCTCTTGTCACCGCCGGTGTGCCAGCTGTGCTTGAACCAAACGGTTTGGCGCGCGACGATGGCAAGAGACCGGATGGTATGTCATTAATGCCTTGGATAATGGGCAGGCTCTGGTGTGGGACGCAACTTGTGTCGACACCATTGCCACTACCCATTTACCTGGCACGGTTGGCTGTGCTGGTGCTGCTGCAGCTTCTGCAGAGGCTCTTAAGCGGCGCAATTATTAAAATCTCATTGGAGATTATGAATTTATGCCGTTTGGAGTCGAAACGTTTGGGCCTTGGGGTCCGAGCGCCCGCAATCTCTTCAGGGAGATTGCGAAGCGTATGGTCGACGCTTCTCGTGACCAGAAGGCAGGCCTCTTTTTAGGTCAGAGATTAAGCATTGCCATACAACGTGGCAATGCTGCCAGTCTTCTGGGAACACTTCCACAAGAGGCATGCAATGCGGATGAATTCCACGACGCACTTTAACTTTTAGTTTTCTTTTTTAGTATTGTGTAATTATTAAGAAATGTAGTTTTAAAACCATTGTTATTATAATTTATTTATTTGTATAATTTTAGCATTTCTCCTTAAACATGACAAATACCTAAACAACCAGACCTACATTCGCATCACATACTTTTTATGAAGGACAAAGGGCCTCGCAAAGACCTGCCGCCCAGAGCCTCGCAATGGGTAAGGCCGCCTCTGCTTCAAGGTTAATAGTGCGGAACAGAAATTAAAGGTGACTACTATGATCTCCGTCATGGGGGATGAAGGGTATGAGTTACTGGTAAACCTGGCAAGTCCAACTAAACCATCGGAATTGACGTACGAGAAGGCGACGGAATTATTGCGTCGTCATTTACAACCGAGCCCGTCCGTCCTGGCAGAAAGGTACAGATTCAGACAAAGGAGACAGCTACCCGAGGAGAACGTCAGCAGCAAAAAAGGCAAATTTGGATAAAAGGAATATAGACAACACGTTCTACACATTTTTACTGTATTATAGGAATACCTGTCACGTGTCGACCGGTGAGAGTCCCTTCTTATTAATGTTAGGTAGACAGTTACGTACTCGGTTAGATGCACTAAGGCCGGACAGGGAAGAGAGGATGTGACTTGTTCAAAAACGTCAGATAGGCGAAGCAGGTGGGGGAATAGGGTTATGCAACCAGGTCAGGATGTTTGGTATAGACAGTATTTAAAAGGGGAAAAATGGTTACCTGGAATAATTAAGTCTAGCTTAGGTCCATCTAACTTTGAAGTAACTGATAAAGATGGCCATGGAGTACATAGACATATCGATCAGTTGAAACGGCGGTCCTGTAGTTCCTTGGCAGCACCAAGCCCCCTCGCGAGAGGGTAGAATGTGAGGGTCCAGAAAATGCTGATACCGATAAATCATCGAGCCAGGGGTTACGGTCTGAGCAGTCAGACGGTGGTGAGGCGTCAGCGATCGTTCAAAGCCAAGCGTCGGATTTTCCAGTTAAATTGAACCAACCGCCGCCGCCAGAACCCCTTGAACCTCCTCAGACACTACAACCCAATATAGCTCAGAGACCTATTCGTCAATGTAGATCAAATAATCGGGCTAATTATAAATGTTAATATTGTGTTAATTTAGTTGTAATTTAAGTGGGCTTGTGTATTGACGGTACTTGTATAAATATAAAAAAAAGACGGGTTGCACTCTGGGAGTGCCGGCCTGCCGGCAGAAGTGAAAACATTTTCTTTTTTTCTTTCTTCGTCATATACATAGAAAAAGATAAAAAAGAACATACCATACCATACCTATAATATAGCGCTAATCATAGAACCTAACACTTATTTTCTGCTAATTTTCTGTCAGAAGAAATTAATAAATTTTGAAAAGAAAAAATAAACACAAAAAGTAATTAATTACAGAAAGAAAAATAATCATAAAAAGTAATAAATTACAAAAAGAAAAAATAATCACAAAAAGTTTCAGAAGGCTGAGTTTGAACCCGATACTATCTGAAACTATAAGGACTTACAGTCGAAGTGCTTACCGTTTAAGCTACGACGCTATCTATGGTAAATTGCAAAATAGATAGTATTTACCTAATCTTGTATGACGTCAGTCGTCGGTTACGGTTCAAAGGTCAACTAATCCTGACGCTTCCTTAACATTTTACACCCATCCAACGCCGCTAAAGAAGTTTTCACTTCAATAATATAATAGTTGTGGGTAGGTTATAGATACGCACTTGAAATATACGTCTTCTCAAGTAAGCTGTGTCTGTGAGTTTCCCGAATATTCCCAGCATTCCCGTCTAGAACATTACATTACTTGTGGTAATAGGTACATGAAGATACATGATTAGGAGCTACATGAAGAAAGCTACCTCCGTTGCAACAAGTAACTATAAAAAAGCCAGAATGCTCACCATCGGTAACGTATCAATATTTTTTTAGTTAGGGATTTTGAACTTCGGGATTTTGAAATTCGGTATTTTGATTCGTAACCAGGCTTACTTAGGACGTGATCTGGACAAACTGGCAATAAAATTGGTAAAGTAGATCCGGTTGAACCTTTACCTACATATAACTTTAAATGAAAAAGTGCAACCGTATCTCCTATGTCGACTGTAGGTACTTTACACATTGCACAACTTGCTTTGTACGGGTGCTTTTATAGATACTTGTCACACCTCTTCGGCATAATAATGATGAAATCGGTGATGTTTTGTTATTAACTTATTATTCATCAATTCAATTCACAAATTCCATTACGATATGCGTGACAGGAATGCTTTAATTAATTATAATTTATCGATGTTTATATGATGTGATAGTACCACATTCAATATTGTAGCGGTCAACCAGTGTTGGTTGCATATCGTTTGCATAGCATATCAATCATACGATTAAGTATGAATGATAAAATAATTTGATTAATGTGCAAAGTGGCGAAAAGTTCGTATTTAATTTTAAATCGGATTCATTTCGTCGATGTCGGTCAAAGTAGAATAGACCCTTCAGATATTTGTATTAGGCATAAATAGGTTTTGCAGAATAATAATTCTGCATATTTTTGTTTCGCATAGCTTTTATTCAGACCAGAATTTTTTGGTATATTATCGCATAGAGGCCGTCCATTAATCACGTGATGTTTTTTTTACATTTTTAACCCCCCCCCCCCCCGCTCTCCCCCTTGGTGATACGTGGAAAGGTTTAAGCCTACTCCCCCCCTCCCTAACATCACGTGTATTTTAGTACCTACAATCTTACGATTTATAATCTTATTTTATTCTGAAATTAAGGATCATGATTAAAATATCTAGACAGACTAGAAGACTATTTGGTTTAGAAATCGTGTGTTTGGCGGAAAAATTCGCCTTCATGAAATTTTGATCTCTTTACTATAAAACACTTTTATAGTGGGCATATTACGTACGCATGGCGTATGTTAGTGTGACTTATTTTTACAGAGTAATAAAAAGCACTTCTGTATAAAAATAATAATTCATGAAGCAAAATAACAGCAAATACCAAAAACTACGGACTAACAACAACTACACAAGAACTACTGAAAAGTAATAACAACTACCGCGCACTGCAGCAAAATTAATAATTATTGTATTTGATTTATGGTTACCTATCTTAATCCCGAATTTTAATATTCCGAATATCATAATCCAGAAAACGTTTGGCCAATTTTTCATAATCCCGGTTTTTCAAATTCCGAAGTTTTATTTGCCATATAATCGCAACTCCAAATTTCATTCGCCCATTTATTCATTTGTACGACGTTTTATAATCCAGACGAACGAGTTCCAGACACACGAAATCTAAATGCACAAAATCCAGATGACCGTAATCCATATGCACGTAAGCCCAATTTTTAAAACACAAATTTTTGAAATGCAATTATTTGATATCCAGTTAATTGATATCCAGACAAACAATATCCAGATTTTTAAACCTAAAACTAAACCTCATATAGCGTCTACTAACTACAACTGGAAAACTACAGAACAAAACACACGTTGCCTTAAAAAATATATGTATGCATGTAAGCAAACAAGCATGCATGCAGGCAAGCAGGCAAGCATGCAAGCATACAGGCAAGCAGGCGAGTAGACAAGCAGGCAAGCATGCAGGCAAGCATGCAGGCAAGCATGCAGGCAAGCATGCAGGCAAGCATGCAAGCAAGCATGCAGGCAAGCATTACTGTTGCTCTTCTCCGGCGCTGCGGGAAGTGCAGTCCTTCCGCCCTAGCGTAACAAAGTTCGGGCACCCATGACTGCCCTCCCTCCGCGCCTCCGGTTCTTAAATAACACTCTAGTGTAGGGCAGACAAGTACCACGGCGAGTCGGTTCGGGCGTGGTACGCAGTGTTCACGAGCTCGCTTTCCTGATTCAATGATTATACCTGCATACAAAACTGTTCATGCATGACATGTAAAACAATAATTTATTTATTTTATGGAAATTAATGGAAATACGGAAATGTAAATAATTTTTTGTTATTATATCCACTGTTACACACCCTAAATGAATCGTATAAATTTACTGATTTTTACTATACCTGTATATAGTTTAGCTGGAACACGATTTGTATGGGAACCAAATAAAAAGATTATGAAAATTTGGCAATAGTTTATTTGAAAAATGGTACGATGGGAAACAAGAAAAAATATTCTGAGAATCTGGTATAACTATATTTGGATTATGACAATATGGGAAACAAAAAAATACTATTTGAAAATTTGGTTTTAGTGCACCTGGAAATTGATTCATCTGGGAAATGAAAAACGGAATTATAGAAAGTTGTCATTCATCACATCTGTCTTTTAAAAGTTCTACCAACCGTTTTCGGGGTTTTAAGATTCGGGTAACAGAAATTCGATATTTCAATAGGTTACCTTGATTTATGCCTGATCACAAAGATGTATCAATAAACATTACCGTCACATGTCTGTTTCTTTAAATTTTTAATTTTAAATAATGCGTTAATGCCATTTTAAATAAACATTTCTATAAAATACTCAATAAATAAGCCCTCCGCAGTCCACTGTTGGACAAAGGCCTCTCCCAATGTCCGCCATTTCGTACGATCCTCCGCCTTCCGCATCCAGTCCGTCCCAGCCACCTTTTTCAGGTCATCGGTCCATCTGGCTAGGGGGCGTCCTACCCATCTTTTGCCTTCTCGCGGTCTCCACTCTAGGACTCGTCTGCTCCAACGGCCATCGGACCTTCGATAGACGTGGCCAGCCCATTGCCACCTCAGCTTGCTTATTCTGCGAGCTATATCAGTAACTTTGGTTCTGTGTCCGATCACCTCGTTTTGAATTCTCTCCTTCAGAGAAACTCCAAGCAGAGCTCGCTCCATAGCCCGCTGCGCGACTTTTAGTTTATGGACTAGCCCTACCGTCAGTTTCTACGTTTCGACAGTCATAACAGGTAGGGCGCACTGGTCAAAGACCTTTGTTTTCAGGCATTGCGGTAGGGGAGAAGAGAAGACTCGACGTAGTTTGCGAAATGCTGCCCAGCCCAGCTGAATCCTTCTGGCTAGTTCTTTCTCAAAGTTGTTTTTACCGAGCTGGAATCTTTTACTATTTCTATATTATTTCTGCCCTCGTTTGATATACAGATAGATAATTCTTTAATGCACACCATTATTATTACAGATAATTGTACATAGTTACATTCACAGTTAAATGCACAATGGGCGGCCTTATCACTAAAAGTGATTTTTTCCTGACAACCTTAGGATGGACAAGAATGAAGAGTATGTTATGAAACTGAATGTTGGTGTCATTTGTTAAAATAATATATAAAAGAGTGTGTTACATTAATATTTACATAGTACATAAGTACGATATATAGATAAATAAATAAAATGAGAATATCAGGTGTTTTCAACGACTATGCTATAGAGAGATAATGACTCATTACCATTTCTTTAAAGATATTTTATGGATTGTGCCTCTCTATTTTTACCGGCAATGCGATCCATAGGCCAATGGCCTTCACAGTAAAATATTTGCCATAATAAGCGGTAGAGTGCACTGGCAATCCCAGCGTCAAGTTCCTAGACGGCCTAAAGGCTCTCGCATGTGTGTCATGGAGAAATGTAAAACATTCCTTGAGGTAAGTGGGAGAAGTTGGGTTAAATAGAATTTTACATAATAATGCCAATTATGAGCATTCACGGAATTCAGAAACGTGATCATATTTACTTTAGCCGAATATGAATCGGACGCAAAAATTTTGAAGAAGCTCAAGCTTTTCAAGTAGCTCCTTAAGATCAGGATAGCTGACATCAGCGTAATCTACGCCACTGCTCATGCAAAAAGTTTCCGACTTGTTCCTTGGAGTTGAGGTCTCCAAAAAAGGGTACTGTTAATAAGGATCCCCAAGTTTTTTACATTAGTGTTAATTGGTAGAACAGCTCCTGCAAATTGAACTTGCGGCATTCTCTTTTGTATGCCAAAGGATGATAATAACTGGCAATTTTCTGCTTCTGAAGATTATGGATTGAAATATGTGCCAAATGACGATTCTGTGAATTTTCTGCAAAATTATTAGGATTTGAAAATTATCCCAAAAGATGATTGAAATTATGCTTATTAAATACATAATGCGTTATGAGTGTATGCCAAACCGTTTTCTGCGATATGAAGTTTATGCGAAACAATATTATGACATATAAATTTCGGTGAAATAGGGGGCTTTTAACCGGTAGGTATTATAGAAAATGTTCTGCATTCAATTGGCAACTTAGAAAATGAAGGGTTTCAAATAAAAAAATTGTAACAAAAATTACAATCTAACATTTGTTCCAAAACGGATGTTATTTATATTTTTGTTAAAAAGTGACTAACGTAATAACGACCACAGTCTGCTGTAAAATTGAATCCATTAGTTCACTTTGCATTATGTCAAAGTCATCTTGTTTAATTAGCTAGCTAAATAAACCTCCAGGTTGCTCAATCTTCGGTAAATTAGTTCTTCATTTTATCTTCAAAATTATACATATAAATGTTATAATACCTATTAATAATGAAGTAACGGTGGTAAAATACCATAAACTTAGTAGTACTAGACGAACAAAGTGCGCGAGTGAGATACCTACGCTTATATAAAAACCTAGGTACCTATGAGAAAGAGATAGAGTAGCTATATGGTGAAATGCTTTTTATAGCATAGAAACTAACTAAAATAACTATAAACTATAGGAACTGACTAAAAAAAAATAACAACGCAGAAAATGTCTTTTTTCTAACTGTTTAATTAAATGCCTAAGGCAGATAGTTAAACGTCATCGATCCAAGCTATTTGCCTAGCGGTTTAATTAAATGGTTGAATACCATTCAGTCCGTTAATTGAGTGGCGCCGTTTAGTTAACTGCCTAGGCAGTTAATTGAAGGGCTGATTGAGCTAGTTGGCGGCGACATATATACGAAATAGATCTGTATGAATTAAGCTCTCTATTTTTTTAAATACACACATCAAAAAAGTCTAAGAAACGTGCATGATATTACAAATTTACCATTTATATTAATTCATTCCTAAGTATTTACTCACTTAAAGTGCGAAGGTAAGTAAACTTTTTTGTTATCAATTGATGACTTACTGGCTGGTTGTAAAAAAAAATTCGATTATGTTTTGATTTTTCGTAAAATTCAAATGACTGCGAATTTGTTTGAATTTAAGTGCGTTTTAATTGCTACGTTTAGTCTTGATTTTAAATTATAATTTTACCAACCACTTAAATAAAGTCAGCGACAAAATAAAAGGCAGATAAAATGCAAAGAGCTGTAGAGATGTTGCAAGCGGGAAGTAATCAATCTCAGGTATCTCGATATTTTGGCATTCATAGAAGTGTTATTTGTTGTCTTTGGCAGCGCTACAATAATACAGGGGAACCCGCTGGACAGCATCCAGGCCGTAAAAGGAGTACAACCACTCGGCAAGACCGGTACATACAACTGACTGCAAGACGCCAGCCGATGTTAACCGCTCGAGAAGAGAGAAGTTTGAGACTACAAATTTCAAGTGGTGTTGATGTAAGTCCCCAAACTGTGCGAAATCGACTGCATGAGTACGGCCTACGAGCTCGACGCCCAATCAGGTGCCCACCGATACGTCATGGGAATCGCGCTCGTCGAAATGAATGGTGTAGAGAACGAATAACATGGACCCAGGAACCATGGAATAAAATTATGTTTTCCGTTGAGTCGCGATTCGGGTTTAGGCCTGAACAGCCTCCGTGGCTGCGCAGGAGGCGCGGGTTCGATCCCCGCTCAGTGCAAATATTTGTATGCATAAATATGGGTATTTGCATTAGTCTGGTCGTGCCTCGGAGAGCACGTTAAGCCGTCGGTCCCGGTTGCCGGCCACTAACATCTTTGGCAGTCGTTACGGGTAGTCGGAGCTTTCAAAAGTCCAACAACTGGTCTAACTGCAATGCTTCAACATCGCCTTCATCGAAAATGTCGAAGTTTAGCCTAATTCGCAGTTAGACTGGAAATTAGTACATGTTGCTTAGACTTTTTTGATGTCTGTATTATAATAATTAAAAAATTACATGTTTGTTAGTAAAACATTCGTATAACATGATACTATTTGGCATAGGAACTGACTAAAAGCAAACAATCTATCGATATATCGATAATATTATTTGTGTGCAATAGTTTAATAATTTCATGTTGGCACTGATGGATGATCTTAAATGGTATTTATCAATATTATTGGAAAGATATTAGTGTTTATAAAATTATTTCGAACATATGGGTGCTACGGGTGACTCGAATGAAGCGTAATTGACCAGTCCCATTTTTGACCACTTTTTTGAGCAACTGGGGATAATAGACAGCTTCAGGGCGCGGGTTCAATTCCGCTCAGTGCAAATATGTGTATGCATGAATATGGCTATTTGCATTGATCTGGTCGTGCCTAGGAGAGTATATTAAACTGTCGGTACCGGTTTTATCAAAACATCTATGGCAGTCGTTACAGATGACAGTTGTTTCACGGAAAATATCGAAGAGCAGCCAAACCCGGAGTTAGCCTGGAAAGGCGGACCCCAGGCTCCAGGATTGAAATTGACGTAAGTATGAAGAGTATATACCAAATCTCTAAAAAATAAGCACCCGTTTTAAGACATAAAAGGAGATACGGGGTTACGAAGCATGCTGCGGGGCGAAAACGGGTTGGGTGGTAGATTAGTCGCTAGTATAATATAATTGTTTAATATTTAAGTATTTCCGATATTACGGCTTTAACATACCGGGTGTAAGGGGAACGATCCCGAAGCCGAAGGCCCGTGGTAGTACTCCGGGTATACCACAAATTGTTTTTATTTTTTCGTTTTGTTGAAAAAAAATTTTTTTTCACCAAATCGAACGAACTGAAAAAGCATGTACTGGGCGCCATTTGTTTTTTCTGCAGTGATGTTTTTTATGAATTTGTCGTTTCATTGAACTTTCCTAATATGATGGAGAGTAATATTGGTAAAAAAACAAAAAAAAAAAAAAAATTTCACCAAGTCGAAAAAAAATTATGCCAATATGAAGTATACCGTTCGGGAGCATTCCCCTTGCACCTGGTATAACGATTCATAATGTATATTTAAAAGTTCGGCTCACCCTGTTGAAAGTTCCAAAAAACAAACATAAAAATAACCTCCTTTTTTGAAGTCGGTTAAATACTACCAAATACATAATATTGTAAATTTTGTGATATCGATATTGCAGAGCAGGCAATGTCACTTCACTAAAAGTCGTGGCAGACGTGTCACTTGACTGCCACTGACAATACTGACATTTTAAATTCGGTAACGCAGAAATGAGGGGACTGTTGTTCTACTTACGTTGGTATATATTAAGTTTATGAAAAATACATAATTCACGAGCCTACATCTACAAGTTATACAAAGAATAATTCGGGTCTTTTTCTTTTCTTCTGAGTTCGAAAAATTTTAATAGGAAACCTTGAAATATGGCAATATTTATAAATTATAATAAAGTTTGTCGTCTTTAGCTGAATATTTTTAAGAGTTTTTATATCTGTCTACACTATTACTTACTAGCTGATGCCCGCGGCTTCGCCCGCGTAGCATTCTGTACCCGTTCTCGTGACGACGTAACCCTTTTTTAAACTTTTCTCTGCGTATAAGAACCATCCTTGTACTGCCAGGAATATTCTATAAAAAGAACTATCGAAATCGGTCAAGGCGTTCACGCGTGATGGCGCGACCAAGGGAAATAGGGTTTCATCACTACATAGTATAAAACAAAGTCGCTTTCTCTGTCCTTATATCCCTTTGTATGCTTAAATCTTTAAAACTACGCAACGGATTTTGTTGCAGTGTTTAGTTTTTTTAATAGATAGAATGATTCAAGAGGAAGGTTTATATGTATAATACTTGTTTAATATAGTAGAGATCTGCCTACTGAGAGAACGAGATATGACGCCACGCGGCCGGAAAAATATTTGCGGTACGAAGTTCGCTGGGTCAGCTAGTTTTATATATATAAATTAATTCAGGAACGGTTTCATAATATCTAAATTTTAGTTGGCAAAGGTGATAAGTTTACGCATTTTAAGACAACTTCACAGGTTAAGGTGTATACCTACTTATCTCGTTTGTTATGTGTAGGTATTTACTTTACCTAATCTGTAAAAATTGGAATATAAAAGTGATGAGCTATTTTTATTAATAACTGTACACTGTAAGACTTAGTTGTTGTTGATTGCTGAGTTTACCGAGAGAGCAAGTGCAAGTATCCGATTTTGCTGTTGTCAATTCCGATCTAGAGCGCGAATTTCTTAACTGATTGTCACCCAACTTGGTACACATGTCCTTTGTTTAAAACTCAACTTAAATACTTAAATAAAAGGCAGCTTCTTATCACTGAGCTTGACCGGATCCTGAACAACATTTCCTAATAGGGCTCTGAGAATCTGGTCGAGTTCAATGCCAAGAAGACGCAGGCATGTGCGTGTACAGCTTTCCTTCCCCATCCCACTCTTCAGAGCACGCCACTGCTACTGCAGGACAACCTCAATATTAATATCTATATATTTTAAATGAACCGCTTCATCAATTTTATGTGGTGTATTCCCATATGTGCAATAATTATATGTACTTAGCAATCACTCAGTTAATGAGATTTGCGATCAGCAATCCGTTGAATCGTATTTACAAATGCCAAAATTCATTCACATTTAATTACTAGTCCCTGCAACCTGTAGGTATTCCTCTCCCATTCTGTCCCACCCTAGAACTGCAACGCAGTTTTTGTCCTATACAGCTTGTCTAGTAGTGGATTCCAATGAACAAACTATCCACTGAAACGATCTAATGCTCCGTACTGAAGTTTCTATTACCCGCGGTACCTAAGCATAACTTAACTAGCTTATGTTATGGAATCTAGAATGCGGATAAACAAACTTAAATACTTTTTTTGTAAATACCTACATACATATTATACATAGAAACATCCAGACCAATGCAAATATACATATTCATACATAAAAACATTTGCACTCAGTAGGAATCGAACCCGCGCCCCCTGTCGAACGTACCACCGCGGTGCGCCGGTACATCGTACATCGTAGAAATTCCGATTATTTCTTTGATCAGTATTACAAGAGGCTGGAACGTTTGTAATTAGAAAATGCCTCTTCCGGTACAAAATGGTACACGCCGAGATCAGTTTGAATATTTTCGTATAATATATATCAAAATGCTCGTACCTACTGCCCGGGAGCAAGAGCACAATTCGGTAAAATACGTTTAAAAAACGTACGATTTAAAAACTCACGAAACCCTACATGATTGAAATTTTAAATTTGAAACTATCACTAATTCTGAAAAATTTATTAACTTAAAATAATGTCGGAGGGTGTTGTTTTCACATAAAATGTAATAAATAAATATGATCGTGTATGATTTTCCAAGTGACTACAATATGGGGCTCTTCAAGAAGGGCATTAGAATGTTCTTACGGGGTCGGCGCCGCGAGTGTGACGCCCCTGGTGTTGCACACGTCCATAGGCCACGGTAACCACTTTCCATCAGGTGAGACTAAGAGGTATAAAAAGAAAATAAAAAATATAAGTGATGAAATCTTATACAATACATGATACCAACTTTGACGTACCTAATTCTTTCTAATCATATTCAAGGTATTTGAAAGTCAGATCAAAATCAGCCCCGATATTTCAGAGCGAAACAGAAGACAGGTAAAAACAGAAAGCAGGTAAAAAAAAACTAAAGAATGTATTTTTTGTTATAAGTATCATATCATACATACGTATGCATTTATTAAAAGCTGTTATTTTACAAACAGACACTTCTACTTTATTTTTTGTATAAGCACAATATATTAAATTTTATAAAAAATTAACAGTGAAACAGTGTTACCATTTTTTAAATAAACTTAAACTCAATTTGTCTCTACTAATGGCTACCTAGCACCTGCAACAGCAAACACTCGTAGACTGTTTTTGTCTTAATTCCATTTTCAAGAACCAGAAGAAAACCTCCGGAGTATTTTATTTGATGGTAACTTTATTGCACAAATTTTTGTAATATAGGTAGGTACCTTAACCACTGTGAAAAGAGCACCGTCTCTACCTGTTAAGTGATTTTAATTAAGAATCTATTTTCTATACCTACAAACGATTAAAATTTAAGTTTGTACAGTCGATAAAATCGATAGTATCCCACCTTTACATAATTTTGTCGACTGTACATTTAAAACAACAGCTTTTTAACATTGCATATGAATGTACCACAAAACAGGAATATAACAAAAAGTTTAGTGTGTAAAGACTTGTAACAAAAATGCAATTTTTAATTTTTTTGTGTCTGTATACTCCGTGGTATTTCTGAAATAGCTGAGCCTATATACTGACGGGATTTAATTGCAAATAACTGATATTATCTTTGTCATAGTAAAGTAAGTTTTATTCATTTAAGACTAATAAATCGTGCAGCTTAAGAAATGCAAACATTTGGAGAAGTGAAAACTGTCCACTCATAAGGTACCTACTATGTAACCCTAACACTTGGTCCGTTTTTATTTATATTTCCAATATATAATCGAAAACTTTCTAGCAGAAAATCAACAAAAACATATCATTATTAATCCATAAATACCAAAGTCCATAAAATCCTCTCAGATACTCTCACTTTTTTAATCATAATCTTAATAGAACAAATTATTTTAGATACGATATGTAATAAATAAGATTCGATGTTCAACTAGTTTTCATAAATTGCCAGCGCAGGTTGCAAACCGTCTCAAAGTAGCTATCTTTAAAGAAACATAACTGAATCTTTTTGTAATAGTCATCATGGTCAATTGCTCCTTTTGTAGTTTGGGGTAGGTACTAAAGATTTTATTTAATGTTTATTTTTCCGATAAATACACTCTGTATATCTAAGTATCAATTCTAAGCAAACGTTATTCCGTCCAGAACAGCATTTGCCCGTGAAATTTTGTGGTTATATTCGATGGGTCACTGATAAATTTCACGATCATAATCTTTCAATTTTATTGATCATTAGATTTGATATTACCCAAGATATTGACATCAATACTGTTATTTTAGTTGATTTGACATTATTCAATAGCTATTTGCGGACTCTTTTAACCCCTATGCTATAATCTGATTTACAGCGTAATAGAATGAGAGTATCTGAGAGGATTTTATGGACTTTGGTATTTATGGATTAATAATGATATGTTTTTGTTGATTTTCTGCTAGAAAGTTTTCGATTATATATTGGAAATATAAATAAAAACGGACCAAGTGTTAGGGTTACATAGTAGGTACCTTATGAGTGGACAGTTTTCACTTCTCCAAATGTTTGCATTTCTTAAGCTGCACGATTTATTAGTCTTAAATGAATAAAACTTACTTTACTATGACAAAGATAATATCAGTTATTTGCAATTAAATCCCGTCAGTATATAGGCTCAGCTATTTCAGAAATACCACGGAGTATACAGACACAAAAAAATTAAAAATTGCATTTTTGTTACAAGTCTTTACACACTAAACTTTTTGTTATATTCCTGTTTTGTGGTACATTCATATGCAATGTTAAAAAGCTGTTGTTTTAAATGTACAGTCGACAAAATTATGTAAAGGTGGGATACTATCGATTTTATCGACTGTACAAACTTAAATTTTAATCGTTTGTAGGTATAGAAAATAGATTCTTAATTAAAATCACTTAACAGGTAGAGACGGTGCTCTTTTCACAGTGGTTAAGGTACCTACCTATATTACAAAAATTTGTGCAATAAAGTTACCATCAAATAAAATACTCCGGAGGTTTTCTTCTGGTTCTTGAAAATGGAATTAAGACAAAAACAGTCTACGAGTGTTTGCTGTTGCAGGTGCTAGGTAGCCATTAGTAGAGACAAATTGAGTTTAAGTTTATTTAAAAAATGGTAACACTGTTTCACTGTTAATTTTTTATAAAATTTAATATATTGTGCTTATACAAAAAATAAAGTAGAAGTGTCTGTTTGTAAAATAACAGCTTTTAATAAATGCATACGTATGTATGATATGATACTTATAACAAAAAATACATTCTTTAGTTTTTTTTTACCTGCTTTCTGTTTTTACCTGTCTTCTGTTTCGCTCTGAAATATCGGGGCTGATTTTGATCTGACTTTCAAATACCTTGAATATGATTAGAAAGAATTAGGTACGTCAAAGTTGGTATCATGTATTGTATAAGATTTCATCACTTATATTTTTTATTTTCTTTTTATACCTCTTAGTCTCACCTGATGGAAAGTGGTTACCGTGGCCTATGGACGTGTGCAACACCAGGGGCGTCACACTCGCGGCGCCGACCCCGTAAGAACATTCTAATGCCCTTCTTGAAGAGCCCCATATTGTAGTCACTTGGAAAATCATACACGATCATATTTATTTATTACATTTTATGTGAAAACAACACCCTCCGACATTATTTTAAGTTAATAAATTTTTCAGAATTAGTGATAGTTTCAAATTTAAAATTTCAATCATGTAGGGTTTCGTGAGTTTTTAAATCGTACGTTTTTTAAACGTATTTTACCGAATTGTGCTCTTGCTCCCGGGCAGTAGGTACGAGCATTTTGATATATATTATACGAAAATATTCAAACTGATCTCGGCGTGTACCATTTTGTACCGGAAGAGGCATTTTCTAATTACAAACGTTCCAGCCTCTTGTAATACTGATCAAAGAAATAATCGGAATTTCTACGATGTACGATGTACCGGCGCACCGCGGTGGTACGTTCGACAGGGGGCGCGGGTTCGATTCCTACTGAGTGCAAATGTTTTTATGTATGAATATGTATATTTGCATTGGTCTGGATGTTTCTATGTATAATATGTATGTAGGTATTTACAAAAAAAGTATTTAAGTTTGTTTATCCGCATTCTAGATTCCATAACATAAGCTAGTTAAGTTATGCTTAGGTACCGCGGGTAATAGAAACTTCAGTACGGAGCATTAGATCGTTTCAGTGGATAGTTTGTTCATTGGAATCCACTACTAGACAAGCTGTATAGGACAAAAACTGCGTTGCAGTTCTAGGGTGGGACAGAATGGGAGAGGAATACCTACAGGTTGCAGGGACTAGTAATTAAATGTGAATGAATTTTGGCATTTGTAAATACGATTCAACGGATTGCTGATCGCAAATCTCATTAACTGAGTGATTGCTAAGTACATATAATTATTGCACATATGGGAATACACCACATAAAATTGATGAAGCGGTTCATTTAAAATAGCAACTATATTATTTATATAAACTACGTCTTCTAAAATATGTTGAACAACAATGGTTTTAATCACACATACTAACTAAAACCTATTGTACTATACCCGAAATACATTAGCGCCGTAATTACAGTGTACCTATCTCCTTTACTAGATAAAATCTGAGAGTTCCATTACAAGTGCCCTAATGGTGCCCGAGTGCGGGTAATGTTGATGTTCGATAACAGTGTTACACCACCGATAAGATGACATTACCGAGTACTGCCAACTTAGAGAAAAAAATACCATCAAATATGTTTGAATTGTAATAGATACAAGGAAGTCAAGAAATATTTTTTGTTTAAGGCTGTTAGACTATTTTAATCAGGCCTATTTAATTCAACTTTAATTTTCTTTTCAATTCATACACTATTTTTTTTCTATATATATAGGCCTATAATTTAAATAATTTAATTTAAATAGGCCACTTTGGATTCATAGGTATACATCCTTCTTATTAAAATAATGTGGGATGTATTTAATTTCGAATCCTACCTAATTTAAAATTGTAAAAATGATCTTTGAATTTCTTATACTATTAAATAAATGATATAAAGTGTGTAAAACTTTAATTTTGTGTAAATCGATAACTAAGCCACGGCAATACTATCTAGGTATACAGTATTGTAACTTCATATAAACGGACTAGGCGCGAGGCATACCTACGCGCCTCAATCTCGGCATGCGCTTGGCATCTAACCAGTAGCGAATGTGCCGCAGAGGCGAATGTACAGTGTATTGTTATTAAACAGTAACCGCGCGATTTATTAAAATATTTAATATGACAAATAGTATATATTGTACTTCTTTTTGTTGTATGAACAACAAAAGCGATGATTTAGTAGAATATATAAAAAAAACGGTAGTAATATTCTGAACTTCCTTTAAAACCAAACGTATGAATTGTTAAGTAGATAAAGGTATAAATAACCAAGTAAAAGATATTCTTTTTTCTCCTTCTTGTTCGTATTTCTTTAGGTGCATTCAAATGCGGGTTCTTTATACGTTAATATATTAAAATAAAGTATTTCGTAAGTCTATTAAATAAAGTATTTAATTAAATCTATCAATGAAAAAACAACATGCATTTTTATTCAACACTTACTATTCCATTTACAAAGTATTTAATTTGTTTAAAGAAATAAAAAATAGGTACCTAGCTACATATTTACAATCACAAAACTAGATAGAAACCTAAAGTAGGCAAATCGCATGTCTAAGCATCACGCGGCTGTAGGCACTTATTACATATATACGTCAGAGTTACAATGCTGTATGGATAGTATTACCGTAAGAGCGTTTTCACACTCATCCGATATCCGATATCCGACATCCGATATCGGAGGAAGTCAAATGTATGAGATATGTATCTTTCTTTCACATTGTCCGGCCCGATATCGGTTATCGGAACCAAAACAGTGGTGTTGGCTCCGATAACCGATATCGAGACATGCGATTTGCCTACTTTAGGTTTCTATCTAGTTTTGTTATTGTAAACATGCATATACACCACTGTTTTGGTTCCGATAACCGATATCGGGCCGGACAATGTGAAAGAAAGATACATATCTCATACATTTGACTTCCTCCGATATCGGATGTCGGATATCGAATGTCGGATATCGGATGTCGGATATCGGATATCGGATGAGTGTGAAAATGCTCTAAGACTAAGCCGTAAGTTTAATTTCATAATGACTTGATTATAGAATGCAGATAAATACACTCGAGAGCAATGAATCCGGGTCACTCAAAGAATCCAAAAAATCTCGGAAAGTAAGAATGCTAGGTTAATTCAATAAATTGTATTTAATAGACAATTTAATACTCCTTAAATGAAAGTTAAAAAAATATGAGTCACCATACATTTTATTTACACAAAATTACATAAAGAAAAAAAAACTGCTGATCTCTCCTTAAAACAAAAATAGGAAACATGAAATTTTTGAACTTTATGACGATTTTCTTGAATTTCAATACTTCGTATTACCTCCTCGTGCTTCCATTACTGCGTTTACGCGGTTTGGCATGCTGTACACCAAGTTCCTTATACGATTTTGGGGAATATTCTCCCATTCCTCTGTGAGAGCAATTTTGAGCTCAGGAAGCGTGATTGGGGGAGGGTTTCGTTGTTTTACGCATCTCCCTAGCTCGTCCCAAGCATGCTCGATCGGGTTGATATCCGGGCTGCGCGCTGGCCACTCCATACAAGTAATGTTCATCTCTTGAAGGTAGTCATTCACAATCCTACCTGTATGAGGTCGGGCATTGTCATGCATAAATATAGCATCCTCACCCAAATTGACCATAAATGGACCAACGTGTTCGTTGAGGATTTCTTCCACATATCTTACGCTAGTTAAAGAGCCGTTTTCTATGATCACCAGCTCTGTGCGACTTTCAGAGGAAATTCCGGCCCACACAAGTACAGACCCACCACCGTAGGCTACTTTTTCTTCGATGCATGCTTGCTTGAATCTTTCCCCTGGTCTTCTATACACTCTGTGTCTTCCGTCGTGCTTGTAGAGCATAAATTTTGATTCGTCGGAGAACATAACTTTCGACCAATCTTCAATACTCCAATTTACGTGGTTCTGGGCATATCTTAGTCTTGAAATACGATGGCCACGCTCCAGTTTAGGGCCGTTTGCAGGTCTAAGGGGTTTTAAGTTAGATTCAGCAAGCCGACGTCTTACTGTCCATGCACTTGGGTTACTTCCTCCGAGGCGTCGAAACTGATTTGTGAGTTCAGTTCCTGTGAGAAAGCGATTTCGAAGCATGGTGTTCACCAAGTATCGGTCTTCTCGTGCTGTGGTACACCTAGTTCTGCCCGTTCCTGGTCTGCGTAGGTTAGAACCAGTTTCTTCGTAACGTCGGAGAACTCTTTGTACTGTTGACAGCGACACACCGACAGTCCTGGCTGTATCGCGCTGACTCCGGCCGGTTTCCACCAATGTAAGTATTCTGGTGCATTCTTCAAGTGTAAGCGACATGATTTCAGCTTGAATAATGAATATTGAGCACTATCAACCTGGTTTATGTACCAACATAAATGACAGATTACAAACAAAAGCAAAAACAAATCCTGTAATTTCGTAGTTCCATCTTCGACAGTGTTCCCTTTTCAAATTTGATTTTTTTATGATATAACTTTACAATAACTAAGAAGTTTTAATACTTTCATTTAAGGAGTATTAAATTGTCTATTAAATACAATTTATTGCATTAACCTAGCATTCTTACTTTCCGAGATTTTTTGGATTCTTTGAGTGACCCGGATTCATTGCTCTCGAGTGTATTAAATCGAGAAAAGGATAATACAGCCGCGCAGCTTTTTTGCTCGACATGCCGGGGGCACTGCTGTGCCCCCAGATAGACTATATTTAATTATTAATATGTTTCGGAACTACCCAATAAAATACCTATCGATTAACTTTTTGTACCTTTTGACTGAATTAACTGCAAAACCGTATGCACTTTTGTAAATTGCAAACTTTTTTTTTTTTTTTTTTACGTGCGGGAAATCCCCACGGATACCCACCCCTCCGGAGCCGGAGGGGGAGGTTATGTCGGACTCGAACCGACTAAACCGCACGCCGCCTCTGGGTCGTAGTGCTAGGCCGAAGGTGAGGTTGTCATGCGAAATATCCCTCGTACCCCAGCTGACCCAGGGCCATCCCTCTCGGTCTGGCCCTCCTCGGGAGGTGGGGACCACGCGGTCCCCGACTCAACCCCGGTGTGGGGGGACGCGCATCATCCTACGATACGCGCCGCCGCCGTGGCCTGCTTCTGCTAGGGTGACGGGCGGCTCCACCCGTCACCCTCAATTGCAAACCAACCACTTATTGCACTCTGGATCTCGTTTAGTGAACTCGTTTGTTTAACTCTCTTGTATTTAACGTAACAGATATAAGATAGTACATCTAATTGATTCTGCCGTTTTTATGAATAGTTTTGTTACTCGGCGTGAAAGCTTAATTGTATTGTGAATTTGACTTGGTGCGTTTATACAAAAGCACGTGTATCGACTTTCAAAAGTATTTCCTAGAAAAGACCTTTATTATTCTACTCTGAATAGTACTTTTCGTATTCAATATCAAAAAAGTAATTTCTGATAGATTTCTCATTAGTAGCCACTTGATTGAAGACTCAAAGAACGGTATTAGATTTTATTTTGATTTAACATTTTTCTTTGGGTTTAACAAGACATACAATATTTTACTACAACGAGTAGGTATATACAAATTCAACCATGTGAATTTAAAAGGAGGATCGTACGAAATGGTGCACATTGGGAGAGGCCTATGTCCAGCAGTGGACAGCAGTGGGCTAATTGATTGATTGATTGAATGTAAAGAGTTAGTGTAGATGTCTGCTGGATGTTTATTAATCCTACTAGTAATAGGGGTTAAAGTATGAAATTGCCGTTTCATTGTAATAGGTACTTCGAATTGACATAGAACCTTCATGGTTTGAGATTTTTGAGTGAAACTTTTTCCACATGGTACCTATGTAGTTCTTCATTTAAAAATGTGCAGCATTCGATTATCGACTTCAGTTGTTTTTTTTATTCAGCTTAGACAAGAAAGATGGATACTTCGAAAATTCGAGTGATTTTTGAATACGAGTTCCGACGCGGAACTAACGCGGCAGAAACAGCTCGCAATATCAATGTTGCGTTTGGAGAGGGGACTGCTAATGAACGCACCGTGCGATTTTGGTTTAAACGCTTTCGTGATGGAAACTTTGATTTGAAGAACGAACCACGAGGAAGGCCGTCCACACAGGTGAATAACAATGAATTGAAAGACATGGTGGAAGCCGATCCGAGCCAAACTACCCAGGAATTAGCTGCATGGTTTAACGTTACCTTACCAACAATATTGACTCATTTGCGTCAAATCAATAAAATAAAAAAATGTGAAAAATGGGTACCTCATGATTTGACAGATCTGCAGAAAGAAATGCGTGTTGAAACTTGTGTTGCCTTGTTGAATCGATACAGAAATGAAGGAATATTGGATCGAATTGTGACATGTGATGAAAAGTGGATTCTTTACGATAACCGTAAGCGAAAAATGCAATGGCTGACCCCAGGTGAAACGCCACAACAGTGTCCTAAAGCAAAGCTTACCAATAAAAAGGTAATGGTAACTATTTGGTGGTCTCAGCATGGTGTTATTCACTATAGCTTTCTACGATCTGGTCAAGCAATAACGGCAGATGTCTACTGTGCCGAACTCCGAACAATGATAGCAAAACTAGCAGTGAAACAGCCCCGACTCATGAATCGATCTTCACCATTATTGCTCCATGATAACGCGAGACCTCATACAGCACGAGAAACCGTTTTAACTCTACAGGAACTGCAATTAGAAACTATCCGTCACCCTCCGTATTCGCCAGACCTTGCTCCAACAGACTACCATTTTTTTCGTGATTTGGACAATTTTCTATGTGATAAAAAGTTTTCTTCTCAGGAGGCAGTACAAAATGCTTTCACACAGTTTGTCGAATCTAGATCACCAGAGTTCTATCGCAAAGGCATAAATGACCTTCCTACTAGATGGCAGCAATGTATAGATAATAATGGTAGTTATTTTGATTAAATAAATACGTTAAATTAAAAAAAAAAACGAATTTCAATTTGTCAGTACAAATCGGCAATTTCATACTTTAACCCCTAATATTATAAACGAGAAAGTTTGTGAGTGTGGATGGCTCGATGTTTGATACTCTTTCACGTAAAAACTACAATAATAAAACTTATACATCAGAATAACACATAGGCCACAATTTATGACGATAACCGATATTAAAGCGATAACCGACATTCCACGCGGGCGGAGCCGTGGGCAAAAGCTAGTTATTCAATAATTGAACGCTCTAACGGTTGAACGGATCTAGCTAAAATTCAGAACAGTGCTACTTTTTAGCCGACTTCAGAAAACGAGGAGGTTCTCAATTCGCAGCCTATGTTTTTTTATTTATGTTTGTTACGCGATATCAAAGCCAGTTATGAACGGAATTTTATTATTCTTTCGGCGTTGGATAGGGTATACTGTCAGAGTGGTACCATATCCCAGAAGTCCAGATCTGATGCTGAGATCCTGGAAAAATTGAGGGAAAACCTCAAAATTAGAGAGAAACGAGCAACATCTAGTGCTCACACAATTAATTTAAGTGTTCATCTCTTAAATTAGTTGTGTCTGTATTTTGAAGATATATTTTGGTATTCTCTATTCTTATGATCTGTCAAAACAAAAAGTAGGTACCTACGTTTTCGAGAGGTTATTAAACTAATTAAGAATCATTCATAGTTTGATTCCTTTTCAATTAGATTTGGTAAATTAAATTTTATTGTGTTTCGAAGCTTTTGAATCACACTTTTTAAAATGCCATTGACAGTGACTCGACTGTTAATGTATCACAATGAATAGAACCATTTTACCCAAACGAAACTTAACTGTAAAGTTTAGATTTTGCCATCTTTCATGATAATACATAATTTGCTTTCACGGTACGTGAATCCTTTTATTGCATAATAGGACATCGTTGTTTCGGACAATCGAATTTTCAGTTAATCTCGCGTTATTACTGTTATTTTCCTATTTCTGTGGCACGTTATTTGTTTCGGCCACCACGGTGAGTCCGAATAAGATGTTTTCCTTATTCTTATATACTTACGTATCATATAGTTACAAGTACAGTAACCGACTTTTGATAATACGTCGCTAAGGGGGTAGGTAGAGGTATACTAATGTAGTTATAGGAGCAAATACCTTAGAAGACTTGACCACACATATAAATGAAATGTTGGTGACTTTAGATGAATGGTTTTCAGTAAATAACTTAATAATCAATTCTAATAAAACTAATATAATATTATTTAAATCGACATCCAGAAACAATGACATAATAGACATAACATTTAAGAATAACCATATCGAGTCAGTTGACAGTACAAAATTTTTAGGTGTAAATATAGATTCGCAGCTAAACTGGAAACAAGAACTAGAATTTCTAGATTCGTCAATTTCATCTGCCTGTTATGCGTTAAGGAGTCTTAGAGATGAAATCGGTATCAAGCAACTCAAAGCAGTGTACTATGCATTGGTGGAATCTAGGCTAAGGTATAGCATTATGTGTTGGGGGAACAGTTTCGAGTATAATGTACAAAGAGCCTTCATCCTACAAAAACGGGCCATTAGAATTATGGTCAGAATATCACAACGTGAATCATGTAAGGATCACTTCAAGGCGTTAGGTATCCTAACAGTTCCCAGTCTGTATATATTGAGTATATTAAGTAATTTCGCCAAATATATACATGAGTACGAGACAGAAAACGAAAGAAAGATTAGAGTAGGAACACGACGAAAAACTATAAAACAAACAATAGCACCTAAACTAGACATAGTTAAGCATGGCGCCAGATATCAATCGGTGGAGTTGTTTAACAGGCTACCTGGGCATCTGAGAGACATTGTATACACCACACACGTGTTCAAATCTAAATTAAAAGAATTCTTGTTGGACAAATGTCTTTATAGTATAGCTGATCTTTAGATGATACTGCTCTAATATGTTGCAGGTACCAAAAGATTTTTATATTTTTCGGACATGGGCATTTGACTATTTTAAATCGATATTACTATTTGCATGACATTTTTAATATTATTCTTATTTTATTTTTATTGCAATGTAACAATTTTGACCATTATATTATTGCATGTATGAGTGTTTTAAAGCTTGTTATTTGTATTGGATAAATATGTATGTTTAAATATTTCAAACACAATGTAAATTGTTTATGAAAATAAATCAATCAATCAATCAATCAATCAATCAATCAATCAATCAATCAATCAATCAATCAATCAATCAATCAATCAATCAATCAATCAATCAATAACACCCGCATTTCGCCAACTGTGATTTTCGGTACCAGGTACCGGGGGCGGCAAGCGAGTATTTTATAAGCTGTGGGTGTACTGTCGGATCGAGAACAGCACTATCCTTCAGTGGTCTTCTAGAACACCTGCGGAAAGAGACGGAGTGAGCCTATTCTGCTCCACCCTGAATCAACACGTCATGTTTATAACCGCATACAGAGTCCTTATAAGCCTGGCTTTCTTTGGTTCTTTTAGATATGGTTCTGTTGTCTTGATCGCACAGTTCCTGCCAATAGCTTAATACATTTTTTATAGTATTTAAAACCGAGGCTATAATTTAATATTTTATAAACAAACTGTTTTAAGTACTCTGTAAACATCCCTGCCTCTACTCTTGCATGTCGGTCCGGTGAGAGACAGAGGTTAAGACTTTAAGAAATCGAATAGTATGTACTTAATGTATGGAGTAGATGTTCGGGTCAAATCTTGCAACTGAACTTATAGTTGTCAACAATACATTAATATGGTATTACTATGGTTAGTGAGCTGGTTTTTAAAATCAGTGTTGTACTTTGGCGTAGCCGTTCATTTTGCAGCTAAGTGTTAAGTTCATAAATATATTTATCCTTATTCCAGGATAGATATAATTATGTCTGTACAAATATATTTTGTTATCTTCTTCCATTTTGATACTTACTTCATAAATTTGGTCAAAAGCATTTGATATCGGAGGTCTGACATGTCTGTTTTAACCTTATGTTCCCCATTTTACTTTATTTTATCCCTATTCTCTGCAAGTAAAAACGTACAGGTGACATTGTGTTACAAGACATTATAGATAGAAATGCCAGCTTATCATCAAGTGGATTCTATTCTTGTTGTTGAAATAATATTCAAATCTGATCTTGTAATGCTCGCTAATACATTTTGAATAATAAGACAGGTTCACAGAACCGAAAAACTTCACTAAGACTTTTCCACAAAATCCTTAGATTCCACGAAAAGACTTAAGAAATGAAACTTCTAAAAACTACTATTGTAACTGTGAGTACATCACTTTCAACACACACAGGGACTGGGATCTCAAGGGTATTGGTAGGGCCCTGTACTTATAAAATGTCGGTAGAGATACGTATACTGCACATTGGGCTGCAAAATTCCGTATACAGCTAAAAATCTATAATCCTTTGAGCACCTAATCATATATGTAATAGTTATTCGTGCAACAAGTGAACAAAATAGTGTTTTTTGCTGCGAGTGCTAATTTTGAGTCCCGAGTAAGCGAAAGATTCTAAAGTAGAATCCTGAGCGTGGTGAGGGATTCGAATGCATTGCAGATGCAAATAATTTTGCTTTTCTGTGGCACACATTACTATTCACTTCAGCAGCGAGAACACATAAAAAGTATTACTTAGAAGATAACACAATGAATAGGAATAGATAGAAATTACGTTTATGTTAATAACAGCGTCCGTGATGTTTTATTTATCTTCAAATGTTGAAAATAGAAATAATTATAAATACTGAACTTTTGCATCAGGTATTAGTTATAAATGCTAAACTTATGCATTACGTATCACTACATAGTATAAAACATAGTCGCTTTCTCTGTCCCTATATCCCTATTTATGCTTAAATCTTTAAAACTACGCAACGGATTTTGATGCGGGGATTGAAGAGGAAGGTTTATATGTATAATACACGCTTAATATATTATAGTAGAGGGTGCAGCGGGAGAGGTGTATATAATGGTAGCCCTCTCTTCTGAGACTTTGTCTTCAGCTTACCATCAGGCAAGGTAAAGTCAAATTGACGTGAAGTCATTTATTTATAGTCAATACAATTGGTGGTTACCAGTGTATTATTTTTACTGACTAGATCGCGTATGGCGTTACTCTGTACAATTTTAGTTTCATTTTGTGTACGAATTTCTGCAGCTAATAGAACGTACCTGCACCTAAAGTAAACAAGGCATCTTATATAACGTGTTTTTTTTCTTTTCTTGCTTGAGATTTAAACTTGTCCTTACCGCGTCGTACAGTAAATCACCAATATAACTCCCAAGACAAGCATCTTAAATGTGACAGCATCGGTTATCCCCGTCGCCTTTCACTTGGCGTCTATATATTCGCTCATAACCTTTTGCCTCTTATCTAGTTTAATGTACTCATGCCTATGAAATATTGTCCAAGAAGATAAGTATTCGGTAAGTATTAAAGATGTGCAAGAGTCACAATGACCACGCTAGTAAACGCTTATTCGACTTATGTAACAGCATGGGGTACCGATACTAAGATTACAGTAAGAAGAAAACAGGAGAGGCACAGCTATGCAAGAAGTGAACCGTGTGCATATTCACCAGTATAATATTAAAGTTTAAGATCATGTAGGTGCCTTGTCCTTAGGCATATCCATGGGCAACGGTGACAGCTGAATTTGCAATTAAACACACACCGGCAGAATTAGCGGAGCACAAAAAAGGAGAGTATAAAATAGTTAGCTTATTTTTAAACAAATAATAATTAAACATGAAACAACAGTTAAATGGAACTCCTTTGTTATATATAAGGAATTTTTTTTTTTTTTTTGTTAATCGAACAACCCGCCCCTGATCGCTCCTGGTGCAAAAGTGCCCATCACACTTGCTGCGTTGCCGCGCTGGATGGCGATGGCCAGTCTTTGCACCAGAAACGATCCGGAACGATAGTCACCGGTCGTTTCGATGAGATTAGTTAAACAGTTAAATTAACATGTTTTGATTTTAATTTGCAACACCATACTTACAGTTCATTAAAAAAAACTTAACTAAACAAAGTGCATTTTTCTTAGATGTCGTAGTGACAGATAAACAGTTGACATTTTTGGATTTTATGACGGTTTAAAATTAATTAAATAAATGTTTAATAACGAGTGTTTTCCCCTTCGGGCCCTGATTAAGGTTTCCATCCGTCTGGGCATGTTGCGAAAAATCTAAGAAAAATGCATTTTGTTAAGTTAACTTTTTTCTTAATGAACTTTAAGTACTATGAGATAGAACGTTTACTTTTTGCCGTGCAAGTGACTCATAACTAAAGGGTGTCTAAACATATATAAACATAAATATACCTACGTATACGATTAAAATAAAGATTAAAGCCTGTGATTACCGAGAAAGCTAAAGTGTAACTAATTCATGTGTAATTTAATTAACAACTAAAGAGTTTCTAAGACCAATAACAAAATCTTGAATATATCACACTTATATCTTATGTTATATGTTGTGATTTTTGTATACGTTATATACAATAACTACAGACAATCCTACTAATCCATACAATAAAATACATGTGAAAGTTTGTGAGACTGGATGGATGTATGGACCAATGTATGTTTGTTCATCTTTATTCTTTTATAAATCTATATCTGTGTGTAGTATGAGAGTTATATATAGTCATAATGAGAGTTATTTTGTTTAAAGTACCTATGGTAAATGTACATTTTAGTGTATTCATATAAATCAGTACTTGGTTTCACATACATGATTTATAATAATTGTACCTCATACAGTCGTAGTCTAGATCTAACTCTAAAAACAACATAGTTTACAATACAATGTATTTCCTTTCTAAAGAAACCCTAAAAACCAGTCAAGTAAGAGTTTGATTTGACCGGTTTTATGAAATTTAAAAAGGCATGTATCAATGATTTATTGACAACAAATGAAGCTTGGTAGTAGTAAAGTAAAAGCCAAGCGGTTACTCTGTCTGTTCCAAAACGAAGAAATACTCGCAACTACTACTAATTCTAGTACTAAAATGATAAATTCATACTACGTGTCCGAAAAAAGCACATAAAAATGTGCATGAAACGTAAACTAAACAACAGAGACATACGTGCATTGTTTTTGAAAAATAAAGACGTGAGGTGCGGACTGTCCATAATTTACGTTTCACTAGCGCGTCTGGTGAAAGCCCTCGATGAAACTTTCATCGTATCTGTGAAATGCAGGCATGAAAATAAAATTGGAACGAGCTTTGGGTTTTGGAAAGAGCAGCTATCAGACCGGCCGCGGCGCACAATCCTCACTATGGATTGTAGTATAATTATTTATTTAAGTAATAGAAACAGTTTTGTGTTATTGTTTAGTTTATATTTTTATTTATTTTATTTAAATCATACATTGTAATAACAAAACTTAAAAAGCAGTCAAGTAAGAGTTTGATTCGACCGGCTTCATAAAATTTTAAAGGCATGTATCTATGATTTATTGACGCTACAAACGAAAAGTTATTACAAACTGTTACCAAACAGTAATAACTAATAACTATGGTTACAGATACAAAAGAAAATGTAACAAAAAGATTACAATAACAATTCAAAGTTAAAACATGAAATTAAACTATACTTAGCGCTAAGTATCTAGAAATTAAGTAACCATGGCTTAATTAGGGCTCGAGAATACTGTTAGACATACTAGATATTTTTTTTTGTAAATAAAAACCACGTCAATGGAAACCCCTTTACGTATTCATACAAGAAATATTTACATTGAGCCGGAGTCGAACCAAGACTAGCATACCCTCCATTTCTATCGCACAGTGAGAACTAAATTCAGTTCCTGTATCCTCCATAATTTGGTATAAATGCAAAAGTTACTCTGTCTGTCCGCGATAACCGATATCCACGAGGGTGGAGCCGCGGGTAACAGCTTGTATCGAATATTTCTCGACATATCCCGTATCGATTATCACAGGTGCTTTGTAACCCTCAATGGAATGATCTGTAATATGTCACGCTACATGCCGTCATGTAAGTATTGCATTTAGTGGTATACCTGCTGAAGCAGAAACGGTATTTTATTGGTTTTAGGCGGGGATTAGAAAGTTAATAAATATTGAAATATTTACCATTCTGTGCAGGTGGAATTCGTATTAATATTGAGACAAATATTTCGTAATTTATTGATTGTCTAACCTTTTTTTTTCTTTTGGAATTTTTCAGTTCTCCTAATGGTCTTACTTTGCCAATTTTATCCTGCTCCCTAAGGGCTTGTGGTGACTCCGCTGACAGGCAAGAATACAATGCTATGCCAGTGTTGCTTACTTTAAGGATGATTACACTCATTTTTATTAAATACTTATTGTTTAACTGCATGTTTATGGGAAGACCCGCAGTGTGAGATACTAATAAAATGCTCTATACATATAAACCAAATTAGAGTGTCTGTTTGTAATATTGAAATAACCGTTTTACTACATGCATATGAAAATAATATGTCTGTAAATATAGTATGTCTGCATATGTCTGTTTGTTTCGGCTAATCTCTGAAATGGCTGGACCGATTTTGGCTGGACTTTTATTGGCAGGTAGCTGATGTAATAAGGAGTAACTTAGGCTACTTTTATTTTAGAAAATAGCGTTGACTCAACACTAATCGATAACCGACATCCACGCGGGCGGAGCCGCGGGCAACAGCTAGTCATTATACCTAATCTATCTCTGTGCTGAATTTCTTTCAAATCTGTTCAGCCGTTTTGGCGTGATGGAGTAACTGATATCCATCCATTCATTTAATCTTTCGCATTTAGAATAGTAGTAAACTAATCATAGGTCAATACTCCAACGTTTCAAATCAATAGACTATCAGGCAGACTCGTGTTCTAATCTCAGAATTGTGCCCTAGTTCATCGAAATTGAACGTGGTTGGGACGTGTGTTTGCATAATGTCGGATTTCGAAACATTATGTCACTGTCGAAGACAATCGGTTGCTCTAACTAGACACAATTGACTCAAGCTGTACATGCATACAGTTTAGTGAAATCTTGAGGAAGTTGTATCTAGACCAGTACTCGTATGGTACAGTTCAACAACAACATTAGTTCTAAAGGCGGAACTACACTTTGATATGTGTTATTATTACAGAGTAGATTTGTGGAGGGTTCATTCAACTATTTTTGCTATATTCGCCCGTGTAACGCATACGCGTGATTACCAAATCCTTAAACGTATTTTTGTCGGTCTTTGACATACAAAATGAGAAGAATAACTCGCCGGTACTAGGGCACAAGTTAGTGTACTATAGTATAATATTATGTGAAATCCATAATATCTGGCATGTTTGATACATTAGCACGAAGTTTAACAAATATTTGGGCCTATACAGCCTAATGATGTGTGGATCCGCCTTAACATGTATCGGGGTTCACAAATAATTAAACAAAACTGACGTCTGAAGTTAGAGGAGCGCAATTGGGTTTGGCACAATATTTTACTTGTTTTTTATAATATGTGAAAACAATGGAATGTATGGATTTATCTGGTTTATACTTTTTTATTCAGCTACGAGCCTGCATTCTATATTTTAAATATGCAATGCTGTGGATATTTCAAAATGTGATCGTACAATTTTTTAACAATAAGGATTATTTCAATCATAATTCAATTAGGCTAATTAATTGATTGATTGAAGGATTATTTATGTTAAAGTGAAAATAACTATTTTTTTTGTAAAAACACTATTATATGTATTTTCCTTATTATTGTTTTAAACCGAAGTATGTCAACTGTTCTCGACGCAAAATCTGCTACCATAGCATATCAAAAAGTTTATATTCAATTAAATCAACATGAAATACACTCGTAATACAATTTATTTATTCTGGGTTCACAACCTCTAACATATTTGCATACTCAGGAGAAAACATACTACTCGTGTGATACTACGCTAGAACTTTGGACACTAAGTTTAAAATGTTGCACCCTACTCGTCTGTACTCTTGAAATTTTTATTGTATGAACAAATTTACATAAGAACTGTGATAACGAAAAGTTGCTGACTCTGCTGTTAAATAGCTGATGTTGGTCTTGATTACCCGTGCGGGTATTAATTACATGATCTCTAGTTCTATGCAAACATTTGCAAGCAAATTAATGGCAGTTTTAAGTCTGATGAAGACCTTTCCTAACCTTGCAAAAACCGTTTAGTAGGTATTACGAACAAACAAACAAGAATTAAAAACAGAATTCGTTTAACATACCTATAGCCAAATTCTTTTCTTAAGCATCTTCGAAATACAGACATACTAATTTGCCATTTTGTATTAGTATCGATGTTTACAAGATAAGGGTTAATCTAATAACTCATATTGTACTGGAATACTATTGCAGTCTCTTAACTAAACTACTTGAAGTCCATTACAGAGCGACAAAATTTGCGTATCCGTCCATTTTAGGTAAGAGATGTTACATCGAGTATGCGTGACTCAGATATATTGTTACCACAATTTACGAATAGCCCAGCGGGGATGTGAAAGGTCAATCACATAATTTTGTCTATTCAGCAGCGGGTTTGTAATCCTAGAAATGGTAAAAAAAGACGGGTTGCACTCTGGGAGTGCCGGCAGAAGTGAAAACATTTTTTTCTTTCTTCGTTATATACATAGAAAAAGATAAAAAGAACATACCATACCATACCTATAATATAGCGCTAATCATAGAACCTATCACTTATTTTCTGCTAATTTTCTGTCAGAAGAAATTAATAAATTATAAAAAGAAAAAATAATCACCAAAAGTAATAAATTATAAATAAGAAAAAACAATCAAAAAAAATCCCTGAAGGCCAGGTGGTTTGAACCCGATACTATCTGAAACTATAAGGACTTACAGTCGACGTGCTTACCGTTTAAGCTACGACGATATCTATTGTAAATTGCAAAATACATAGTCTGTACCTAATCTTGTATGACGTCAGTCGTCGGTTACGGTTCAAAGGTCAACTAATCCTGACGCTTCCTTAATATTTTACACCCATCCAACGCCGCTAAAGAAGTTTTCACTTCAAAACTCACATACTTTACTTTCAATTGAAATACACACACTTAAAAAATATACAATAAATAAGATTAAATACAGTATATACATATATATATATATATGGATACAATAAAAAAAGTTAAGAAAGAAACACTTTACGGAGGCTACGGGATTACTCATAATACAAAAACAACTATACAAACATAAGATCGTCACTTTATCGTCCTTTATTTTTTTGTTGTCACCCTCTCCAAAATATAAAATTCCCTAATAATACTCTTGGAAGCGTACCCACATGGTTGAATAAAATTCAGTAAATATTATTTTTAGTTGAAACAAACAATTGATAAATATTTTTTTTAAACATGCGCGGAAATATCGCCATTACTTTTGAATAAAGAATACGCGAAGTATCATATTTATTTACTTTGACTGAAAAACCAAAATCACTTACCGGCGCGTTCTTTGAATTTGAAACGAAGAGCGCGCTGGCAATGTTGTATGAAACGGTGCGCTGTTTGAATTTAGAACTCTTTCATCTATCGTACACATTGCGTTCTCGTGGCTGTATAGACAGCCACAGATGCGTTTAATTTTCGGCAAAAACTGTAAAAAAAAAAGGCAGTAAAGCGGAGTTCGTTGTTGTTTTGTTAATAAAATAATTAAAATGAGTTCCGATGATTCTGAAAGTGAAAATGAAATGAACATTGACTGCACTCCAACCAGATTTAAGAACGGAAGCTAAATTAGCGATGGAAAACCTGCTTCCAGCAAAATCAAAAGAAAAATATATGACAGTATATGAAAATTTTATATTAATTAAATTTATTATGTAAAAGCCCCTTTTTATTTCCTTGCATTTTTTAAGAAAAGCACTATATATGCCTCGGCCGAAATGGTAATTGCCTGTCTCGTATCATTGAAGTCCTTGCCTGAGGCTCGGCCTTTAAACTCATAATCGCTACCTTTGCAATTACTATTATTTTATAACATTTTATATTATAGAGTTTCCGTATTTTTACAATATTTTATTAAAAGTTAAACTAAAACTAAAATGTATAAACTAAATATTTACAAGAATATAATAAAATAGAGGATATAAAAGAGGTTAAAGAGTTTAGCCGTCGACTAACGTGCCCAAAAGGCTGGCGGCATTGCCCCGTATTTGCATTACCATATTTTTGCTGTTTGAGGGTCTCCACAGATGCCACAGCAACACAAGCGACGTACTTGGAAGATGAAAAGGCGCAAGGGTGTCGACGCATGTTGTTCCCACACCAAAAGCCTACCCAACTTCCAAGGCACCAAAGATATACCGTCCGGTCTTTTGCCATCGTCGCGCACCAAACCAACTGATTCAAGTATGGCTGGGACGCCGGTGGTGACAAAAGCTCGGGAATAATGTCGTTTAAATGTGCATGACGTGACATGCGTCCTGCGCTCCTGCCGCATGGTAGGCTGAGATTCCCGAGGCTGTCGACTGTTTCTCCACAGTGACAGCAATGAGGAGTAACACATGGAGCATCCAAACGAAGACAGGCTGCAATTCTGAAAGTCATGGCATCCAACATGGTGCCAATGTTGGACGACAGAAGAGCCTGAAGCCACTTTCTAAATTCGCACTCTCCCACAGCCAGAAGGCGAGCACGCTCTGCAACATTAGAGGACGTGTTAAGCAACTGTTGTCTTAATATGCTGCAAAGCGGCTCATCCCAGTGTCTCTGAGAGCATAGGTTGGCGTACAAAACAGTGTTTGGGCAAAACATTTTCCAAGCATTTATAGCATCGGCTTTGCCTGGCACTTCGGAATTAACCAGTGTGGGTGTTAAAATCTTCCTGATTAATTCCTCTGTGCCATGAATCGAAGCTAAAAAGCTGCTAAAATTACGTTTGAAATTTTACGAACGCCGATCCCACCCACCCTATCAAACCGGGAGAGATGCTTGGAGCTAGGCTCGGTCGCGATGATGATTAATGAAGCTATGTACGAACCAAGCTAAATGCTTCTGTTACGAGTGTGTTCTTGAAGATAAAGTACTATTTCGAGTTCTAACCCTATCAGCGCTTAAATTGAATTACTTACTACTTTCTATTTGTTTAAGGTAACTTGGCCGATTGTGGGCAATCAGTTCTACGATGGGTTTAAAAGGCTTATTGGACGATTCGCACGAATTAACTCGCACAAAACGTGCGAATCGACTCCTTTAAATATATCTATTTTTTATGTAGGCGACTCGTACTAAGTTAATTTATTGATGCGTGAATCGCCACCTCCAAAAATATGTAGTAGGCTATTGGCACAATATTTATTATGGGAATAAAAAAAAAGTACAGTCGTACTCAACGACGGTTATCTAATGTAGCGACGTCGACAGTGATAGCTATTAATTTTTTTTTAATTTTTAAGCTTAAGTTGTAGTGTTATTTGGGGTCGAACCAGAAGTCGTATTAGTAGTGTTCATAAACGTTGTACAAAAAAAAATGTAATAAATATAAACTTTGTGTAGCAATAAATATTCTCTGACAACTAAATGCCTCTGTCATTGTATCAAAATCTACTTGAGGAAGGATAGATGTTACGACGCATGTCGGCGATCTATCGAGAATAAGGTTTTATAACTGTGCCAGATTTATTTCAGGTCGATAAATGTTATAAGACTTACCTACGTCATTGTCAACCCTGATGAAGTAGGCTTTGTTCGGCTGAGTTTAGGTTCTTAGGTGGGAATTTGGACTTTTTATTTCCCAAGGACCGATTTTCTGATGTTGATTTTAAAATCCAAGATATTAAGGTCATAAAATGTAAATAGATAGCTGCAGATTTAGCATCAGCATTTAGCACTAGCATTTACATAGTAAAAGGTCGCATGCAAAAAAACATCACGTTTGTTACTCCGATCGGCAAGATTAAAAAATCTCCGACAGAAATGTTCTCCCAATGTTGGGAGGGGAAGGGAAATGTCTTTGTTTTACGATTTTCCTTATTTGTATCATGTTGTGAACTTACGCTTACCTTTGGTGTTGCAAAACGTTCATACATATTACATCATGCAGGTGTCGAGCTATGTTATTCCGAGCTGTATATGTTTGATTGACACCTTAGTTGTATAAAAAATCTAATTATTATCCTACGTGATATTATAAGTGTGAAAGTCTGCGAAAATGTTTGGATGTTTATTATTCATTCATGCTCTAACACCTCAACGGATCAGGTTGAAATTTGGTACAGTAATAAATTATTACAGTTTGGAATAACACATAGACTACTTTTCATACCGGGAATAGGTTTCTATGGGTTGCGATAACGGAATCATACGTACAGGCGAAGCCGTGGGCAATACCTAATAATAATAACACAAAACGCATAAACTGAAAGCAATAAAATATATAGACCTACGCGTGTATGCTTTCAATATACCAAATAATATAACATAACAAGTCTATAACAACGTAATGATGTGATATTGTGATAACCACTGCTTGACAAACTCGGAAGACGAGGAAGTAATGGAACATTCAATAGCAGACAATACCCATCAAAGTGTCGATGTCTTAATACCTTCGAGGCCGCGAACATTGTTTTCTAAGTAAAAAAAATGTCACAAGGCGAGTCATCTCATTTTTATCGGAGCCCTTTCAGTTGGGTGAGTCGTCTGAATGCGACGAATTTATTGCGTGGTACAGCCTTCAGCCGAGCGCGAAGAATTAGCCGACACTGACTGACCCCGGGCTGTGAGGCAATGCCACCCTTGTGGCCCAAATCGTTTGTTCAACTAAGTGTTTGTTTGTTCGTGTAAACATGTCCGTATGACATTTATTGCTGTAAGTTTAACGTTCTCTTTTCGAGAGAAAAATTGGAATAGATGGACGCAATAGATACCGGACGCAATAAACACCTTGGTAAGATGAAGAAGTAATCGGAACTGTAGATTCTTTTTCTATTTTCCTTAATCATTATTATTGAATAGCAGCTCTAGATCTTAAATATAAAAATTAATTGCTGTTCGTTAGTCTCGCTAAAACTCGGGAACGGCTGAACGGATTTATCTTATCTTGGTCGTGAAATATTCGTCAAGGGTTTTTTTTAAACTAACACCTTCCACTGCCTTCCGGGGCGCTTTGTGGAAGCCTAGTTCGTCAAGGGTTAGAGAAAGTTTAAACGGTGAGAAAATATGGGAAATTGCAACCTATTTTTTACTGATTCTGGGGCGGTACGAAGTTTGTTGGGTCAGCTATTAGGTTATAAAAATATACAAACATTGAAATAAAACTATTATATTTTATATTCTATCACGATTCATTTTATAAGAATGATTATTTTATTATTTAGGTACACTGAGCCCGAGGTTTTAGTTGCTTTTCAATAGCCATGGTTACTTGTCAATGGTAAAAAAATATTTTTTCAGCACTCTTGCTCATAAAGTGGCTCTAATTTCATCGCAATTAGGCACACAATGACACCAGTTTTTCAAGGCTATAAAATACAAGTGAGTTATAGTTATTTTTCAAATTTATTGATTGTGTTGCTTTGTTTAAAAAAAGTTTAGAGTCAAAGTCAAAGTCAAAGTCAAAAATCATTTATTCTGTATAGACCATTAAAACGGTACTTACAAAACGTCAAGTTTAAAAAAAATCTAGACTAGTTTAGCAAATGGACCACCGGTTCGAAACGCGGCCCCGACCTGAGAAGACTCCGGCAAGAAATTCAGCGGGCATTTTTTTTTTTGGTCTATTTACAAACATTTGCTTAGTCTACTTAGTCTAAATACAATAGTTTGCTTGAGTAGCATAGTTGAGCGAACAGCTCATTTCCAAGCTTGTTTATCATCTAAATATTCTTGGATTTTATAATAGCCTTTTTGGCACAGTTTAGTCTTAATTACATTTTTAAATTTATTTACAGGTAAATCTCTAATTTCATTAGGGAGCTTGTTGAAAAAGCGTATACAGTTGCCCCGGAAAGAATTACTAATTTTATGGAGTCTACTATCACAAGCTACAAGATTGTTTTTATGTCTTGTGTTTATATTATGCCTGTCACAAATTCTTGAAAATTTAGAGATATTTTTCCTTACATACATCAGGTTCTCGAAGATGTATTGTGACACTACGGTTAGAATGTCTATTTCTTTAAACTTTTCTCGAAGGGAAACTCTTGGGCCCAAATTATAAATAGCTCTCACAGCCCGCTTTTGTAAAATGAATATTGTGTTTAAATCCGCGGAATTGCCCCAAAGGAGAATCCCGTAGCTTAAAATACTATGAAAATAACTGAAATAAACTATTCTAGCCGTATCCACGTCTGTTAATGTCCTAATCTTTTTTACAGCGTAAGAAGCCGAACTTAATCTACTGGATATTTTTTCAATATGCGATCGCCACTGCAATTTGGCGTCAATACTTAAACCTAAGAACACTGTTGATTCCACAAGGTTCAACACTTGTCCATTGAGTTGTACATTGGTTTCAACCTGTGTAACATTAGGGAATGTGAATTTTATACATTTAGTTTTGTTCCCATTAAGGCAAAAATGAGGTTATGTCCAATAGTACAAATAAATTACTGTACCACCTATTACTTGCTCATTTCATGCAACTGCGTATTTAAATAGATAATATGTGTTTAAATGACAATGTAAACATTATTTTGACCTTATGCTTGATTAGATACCATTGATTGGCGTATTTGCACATATGAAAAAAGATATTCTACTGACTTACATAGTAACGAAAAACTGAATGCTAAGACGGTTTGACCTCTGTGCTTACAACAATTTGAAATTTTGTTATTCAGATCATTTTGAGTTCTTTGAGATTGTCAACATTTTTCTGATGCTGACTGTACATCATCCGATATATATAATGTGATTGATGTGAAGTCCTTAACGTTATGGGAAGTTTACTACCAGAAAACTGCAAGGGTAAATATCTACTTTAGTATTATTACTATTGTTAAGGCCTGTGGTGTGGCCCTAGAATAGCACCACCCCATGTCCTCCCGTGGGTGTCGTAAGAGGCGACTAAGGGATTCAAATACCGGAGGATGGGCAGCAGCATCTTTCCGCGTACTAGCCACCAAACTGCGATCGCCAACCCCATAAGTAGTAGGGATTAACGGGGACTGGAACACCTCCGAACGACCAACCCCCCACCCCCCCTCAGTTTCTCCCCCCGCCGAGTCCTATCAATCGGCTTCGGCGGGGTCAACCGCGGCTAAAAAAAAAAAAAAAAAAAAAAGTTTGGTGTCTAATTGGGGGTTTTCGAGTATGCTCGATCGATTGCGCTAATCCATTTTTGCGTACAACTAACCAGTGCAAAGTTACAGCAACCGCATTTGAGCTACTTAATAAACAGGTAAAAAAAGGGTCAAGGGTCTATCAACCTTTTTTATCTGATCGACCCTTTTTTTTATTTGATCGATCCTTTTGTCTATAGCAAAAAACGGTGTGCGTCGCTCGATGATTCCCTCGGTTTTGATTTGAGTAGAAAAAAACATTCTCAATACTAATGTGATTTATTATTTTTAAAACAATATTTCATTATCTTACATAGTATAATATCATTGTACAACGTATTGTTAGTGAACAGCAGCTGAAAATCGGCTAATGACCAACCATAATGTTTATAGTATAAGTACAACAAACAATATTCCCCACACACTGTAGTGTAATCGTTTTGGATTCGATTAATATTATAATTCCATGTTCTGCAATTTCGTTCTAAAAACGCACGATGATGTCCGACCGGTGGTCTTCCATAGGAATCAAAGTACTGGCTAACTCCATTCGTGTCTATGTGTATCGCAATCCAATGAGAACCGGGTTTATTGTCACAATCTAAGTTACTTATGATATATGTCGGTATTTCTACGTGAATCGGCAAGCGGTTTGCAGCATAGACATTACATTCAATTTTTGGATCGATTAGTCTCAAGTACCTCTGTATTTCTAATGTATTCATGACCGCTGTATGGTAGGTGGTATCGGGATGGTAGATAAGCAAGTAATGAAGATCATCAATATGGATATCATATTATTTGAATTCACCACAATAGAAGGGAACTTCTATTATCACAATTCTAACCTAACCTAACCGAACACATAGCTAATAAAACAAAGAAATATTTTGTACGAATATATTTTATTGAAAGGATCAATATACAATAATACAAACTTAATTCTAATACACACTTAGTTCTAATACATTTTGTTTAACTACTATAGTCTACTGAAATGTTACGGTTTTTATCTATTTCTATAACATTGTCAAATTCTGCATATACAATACAGTTAACAGTTTGTGTTAGAGCCGTATCAAAGCGAACTTCTATCCGTACGCTACCATGTTTTATGAGGTTCCAGTGAAAATTACTATTGGCCGAAAGATCGGGGGTCAAATCGAATGCCAGAAGACAAAACCCTTTAGCATATTGTTCTCTAGATATACCGTTTCCTTCATTAAGGAAATGTATTCCTGTTCCTGAGAACAACGTATGATAGGTAGAGGTAAAAATATTATTCCCAAATGATGGTTGTAAAGCTTTTGAAGGTATTTGTTGCCCATCTATGTATAAACAAAACGTACTAATATCGTAATTTTCAAAGTTAAATGGGTTTTTAGAGAGGCTTCCATTGAATGCTGTATTATTCACAAAACCAACTATACACCGTTTAGGAACTTGCCCAAGGAATATGTTATCAAGCGTTTTACCCTGGACGCCTGATGGTATAGTTAAAACTTTAACTTCAGCTCGTGTAATAGGATATTTTGCCGTGGTTGATGGCAACACTTGTTGATGAGCAAGTAACACAGATGGATTAATTCGTGCTCTACGAACAATCAGAGTTGCATCTGTAATAGTAACTTTAAATTTAAGGTCGTTCGAAGAAGCCATGAGATTAAAATTTTCCCTAGAGCGAACTAATTTTACACACATATCAACACCATTAATCAAAAATTTTTCTTGATTAAATACATCACCATGAAGATGTCCAATCATTTCTATTTCTCTACTTTCACTCGCCAATTGTTGTCTTTTCATAAAACCTTCATTTTTATCATCCATCTCATCCATTTTGCCGGCCACGTCTTCATACCAAAGACCACATGATAGATGAGACTTTTTAGCTGCAGGTGCATAGTTCAATAGTGTTTCTATGTAAGCTCGATAAGCATATGTATTATTTGGAGGTGATACCAGTTTCTGGTTTAAGTACACGTCAAGTTGACTGAAAAGCGAGTGTAACCAATTGTTAACCGGAGCAACCACTGCACTAGCGGCAAGTTTTGTATTATCCTGGGTTACTATTTTCGCTTTTACTTGAAGTAAAGTATGCGATTAATCAACATAGTCGTCGCCTGCTCCAGGTACTTGAAATTCAATAGGTCCATCATCAGCAAGGGACGAAATGGGCTTATAATGTATCCATACTCCACCTCAATCTCATTTTTTTTTTAATTAACGATAATTGTATTGTTAGAAAAAAATTGATATCTTTAGATCTCAAAAGGATTTTGAAATTTATGATAATGATTTTGAGATGAAATATGGTTTTTTTCCGCTCAAAAGGTCTTTGAAATTTATGATAATTGTTTTGTTGGAAAAAACTTGATATCTTTAAATCTTAAAAGGTTTTTGAAATTTATGATAATGATTTTGAGATGAAATGTGTTTTTTTTTTCCGCTCAAAAGGTCTTTGAAATTTACGATAATTGTTTTGCTGGAAAAAACTTGATATCTTTAAATCTTAAAAGGTTTTTGAAATTTATGATAATGATTTTGAGATGAAATGTGTTTTTTTTTCGCTCAAAAGGTCTTTGAAATTTACGATAATTGTTTTGTTCGAAAAAATTCGATATCTTTAAATCTGAAAAGGTTTTTAAAATTTACGTTAATGATTTTGGGATAACATGTGATTTTTTTTCCGTTTAAAAGGTCTTTGAAATTTACGATAATTGTTTTGTAGGAAAAAACTTGATATCTTTAAATCTTAAAAGGTTTTTGATATTTATGACTGTTTTTACATCTCGAGGAGTTTCTGAAATTTACGATAATTATTTTGGGATAAAATGTGAACATCGGCTCATCTGTAATTTATTTTTTTATTCATCGAGATACAAAGTGGGGATTTTTGTTTACAGAATAAAAGCGAAGGTTTAGGGAATGAATATCATAGTGTTCTTCGTACGTTATAGTGTGTAGTTCATACGCTTCGGTTACTATGGCTGTAAGTATTTTCATATTTCAAATAATGTTCATAATTATTTTTTTTCTTTTATTCGTGTGTCCTCACCATTTCTGTGTCTGTCTAATGTGTCTAGTAGTTAGGGAGAACAACTTACCAAGTTGTCGGAATTAAAGTTCAAACTCGACTTATTCTGGAACTAGATGAATATTATCATATTTCTGATAATTCATGCTTACTTTGTAGAAAAAAAAAACTATATTTTAAATATGGTGTTTTATACTGTTTCAGTTTCTTGAAAATACATTTAAAAGTTATTATTATCCAGAGGAAGACGAGCCCAGTGATGAAGAGGACACCCTCGGGCACAAAGTTAAGAACGCTATTTTAAAGCGGAAGAGTGACATAGACGATTTCTTTGAGAAACCCAAGAAGAAGAAGAATGTTCAAAAAAAGTCGTCCACTGTTGGAAAAATGTCAAATGGTGGTGTCTCTTATATCTCATCCAACAGAGACGATGGTGCTTATGCATCCCATCTAATCAAAATAGAGATTTATGACATAAAAAAGACGAGTGATATTTCGCCAACAGATCTATGGAAACATGCTGAATTTCGTGTAAAATATTACGCCACAGATGATTTAGACGAGAATTTAAAAAGTGTTCGAGATGTGGTTTACAATGTCACAAAGCAGCTTGCTACTTCAGACAATTGTAACAAATACTTTATAAATAATTGAAGTAGTGTCAGTGTCTCTGCTATTTTAGTGTATTACTAAATAACTTAAGTTTAACTTTTAAATGATCAGTGATCCGTGAAAGATAGTGCTAACGCGACCCACATTGTGTATCCACCATGAATACATTAAACTGTGATTCATATAACTCGGAACTAGTAAAGCTTGCTGAAGAAGTATCATTAGATTTTATAGCATCAGAATTCAACCAGGAATTCAATATTTCTCAATCTGGAAAAGGAAATGAAGAAGCAAAAACAGCAACAGACGAGGAACCAGCTATGAAAAGAATACACATTGAAGCACCATCCACATCATCACTGGTTTTTCAAACTGTAAGTACAGAAAATAATGATAACATTAAATGTTCACTTTGCAATGTGTCGGTAGTAAAAAAGTTTTTGAGTAACCATTTGAAAAGTAATGTGCATAAAAATAATTCGCTAAAGAATGACTCAGAGTTAAAAAATGTTAAAATCGTTGAAAGTGCTTTCGGGAATAGAATTATCACATATAGAATTAAATGTGATATAATAATTGACCACAATACCCAACCTTTTCAAACACCTGAATTATTTTTAAAAGAAAATAAACATGTCGTACTTACTTTACTTGAAAGATGTATAACAGATCTTTTTATTGTAAAAGTAAATTTTATTCTCAATGCGGATTTTACACAGACAACTAAAAATTTAATTAATACGTTCGACTTCCAAATAACAAATTATGTTGTTTGTCGCGGTGATGATAAAGATATAATCTATTCTTTAATAACTTCTGAAATAAGTACCAAAATTTCAAATTTCGAGAAAAAAGACAGTGGATGGAGTTTGCTAAAAATTAATTACTTGGACATGAATGTGAATAAATTTAATCCATTACGAGGGTCATCCTACATAGACTTGCCATTAGAAATAAAAGTTAAAAAAGCCGTAATAAATGTGCAAAATAAAGATAACGAATGCTTTCGATGGGCGGTTTTATCAGCATTATATCCAGCTGAATCCAATGTTCAGAGGGTAACATGTTATATTCCTCATAAAAATAAATTGAAATTCGGTAATATTTCTTTTCCTGTAAAACTGAAAGATATTAATAAATTTGAAATACTTAATGATCTTAGTATTAATGTTTTTGGTCTAGATTACGATTCTGTGAATAAGAAATATAAAGTGGTTGGTCCATTATATTTCACAAAAGAAAAAAGAAACAATCATATAAACTTATTATACATAACTCAAGCTAACAGAGGTCATTATTGTTACATAAAAAATCTTTCAAGGTTAGTAGCTCAACAAATTTCAACAATGAAATGTGCGATTCATATTTGTGACGGGTGTTTGCTAAACTTTACATCGCATATAAATTTAAAACAACATCAAGAAAAAGATTGTTTCCATATTTCAACAAAATTACCATCAGAATGTGATAGAAAAAGAAATTGGTTTAATGAATTAATACCTTCGAACCAAATCTCATTTAACAATTACGAACGAAAATTAAGAGTACCCTTTGTAATATACGCTGACTTTGAAGCTTTTTTGAATCCTATTAATAGTTGTTCTAATAATCCAAATAACTCTTCGACAGAAAACATACAAAAACATGAAATGTATACCTTTGGTTATTACATTAAATGTTCTTACGATGATAAGCTTTCAAAGTATAGATCATTTACTGGTAAAGATTGTGCACTTATGTTTATGAAAATGATAAAAGAGGATTTGGTAAATATCTGTAAAAAAAATACATTTGTTAAAAGTCCGCTACCGTTAACAGAAGAAAATATTAATGCCTGTAATCAAACTAAAGTGTGTTATATTTGTAATCGCAACTTGAATAAAGATTTAAAAATTTGTTATAATTGGTTTACTGGTTTATATGAAGGAGTTGGTCATACACATTGTTCTGAAAAATATCGAGTACCGAATTTCGTACCCGTATTTTTACATAACTTGAGTAATTACGATTCTCATTTTATTGTTCACGGACTTAATTTTGAAGATGGTAATATAGAAATCATTCCTGAGAATAAAGAGAAGTACATTTCTTTTTCAAAAGTATTAAACATAAATAATCGTGTCATGAAATTAAGATTTCTTGATTCTTTTAAATTTATGTCTTGTAGTTTGGAGAAATTAGCTAAAAATTTATTACTGGAACAATTCAAAGAACTCAAATTAAATTTTCCATGTGAGGAAGACTTTCGACGGTTAATACGTAAAGGTATTTATCCTTACGAATACATGACTTCATTTGAATGTTTAAACATAACATCTCTTCCTCCCCATGAAGATTTTTATAGTTCATTAACTGATATGTATGTTACAAAAAATGAATACCGTCATGCTCAAGACGTATGGAATCATTTCCATTGTAAAAATATGAAAGAATACTCTGACTTATATTTAAAAACAGATGTTTTATTATTAGCAGATGTATTTGAGAATTTTAGAGATGTATGTCTTAAAACATATGAATTAGATCCAGCCCATTATTACACAGCACCGGGTTTGAGTTGGGATGCCATGTTAGTATATACTAAAATAAATTTAGAGCTGTTAACTGATATAAACAAAATTGCTTTTATCGCAAAAAATATTCGAGGGGGTATATCCCAATGTAGTAACAGACATGCTAAAGCAAATAATCTTTATATGACAGAATATGATCCTACTGTACCATCTTCCTTTCTAATGTACCTGGATGCAAATAACCTTTACGGCTGGGCTATGTCACAATGTCTCCCTACTGGAAAATTTGAATGGGTTGATGTTAATACAAACTTTCATGTGTCTGATGATTCAGATCACGGATTCATTTTAGAAGTGGATTTAGAATATCCAAAAGAATTACACGATTTCCATACGGATTTGCCGTTATGTCCTGAAAATATATGTTTTGGTGTTAGTAAAGACAAGCGATTGATTCCAAATTTAAACGATAAAAAGAACTATGTTATTCATTATAGGAATCTTAAGCAATGTTTAAGAAAAGGATTTCGTTTGGTTAAAGTTCACAAAATTCTTAAATTTAATCAATCAGCTTGGTTAAAAGATTATATAGATTTGAACACTCGTATGCGTTCGTTGGCGACTTCCGATTTTGAAAAAGATTTTTTCAAACTAATGAATAACTCTGTTTTTGGTAAAACAATGGAAAATGTTTTAAAACGAGTAAATGTTAAATTAGTAAACCATTGGGTAAATTGTGGGAAAATTCAGGGAGCTGAAACTTTAATAGCAAGACCTGAATTTCATAGTTTATCTGTATTTTCAGAGGACTTAATTGCAGTACAATTAAACAAAACACAAGTTTTATATAACAAGCCGATTTATCTGGGATTTTGTATTTTAGACATTTCAAAAACATTAATGTATGAATTTCATTACGATTTTATGAAAGAAAAATATCCGGAAAATATTAAACTGCTATATACAGATACTGACAGTTTAGTATACCAAATATTTACCGATAATTTTTATCATGACATTAAAGAAAATTTAGAGAATTACTTTGATACATCTGATTATCCCCCTGATAATAAATATAGTTTACCGCTGATAAATAAAAAGAAGTTAGGATTTTTCAAAGATGAAAATAATGGTAAAATTCTTAAAGAGTTTGTAGGACTTCGAGCAAAAATGTATGCTATGGACGTACAAAATAAATTTATAGCTAAAGCAAAGGGAGTTAATAAATGTGTCACAAAAAAATTTACTCTAAATGATTATAAAACCTGTTTGTTACAAGAAAAAATACATTATAGTGAAATGTTACGATTTAAGTCGCTAAAACATACCATTTACACTCAAAAAATTAACAAAATATCACTTTCATATAGTGATACAAAACGATATATATTAGAAGACGGTATCAATACGTTAGCTTGGGGTCACTACAAAATTAAGAACATTTAATTGTAACATTATTTTATGTACATTTATTTAATAAGAGTGTATCTTTGACTTTTCTAATATATAACTCTGTAGTTATTAATATAGTTACTAATGTTTTCAAACATTTACCTGGAACTGTTATAATAGAATAATTCTATAGAGATGTATATAATATAATTGATAAAAAACTGGTAACCGAAACTTATAAACAGAAACTAACGTACGGAGAACACTATCATTAGATGTAATTTTATTTTATTTTTTTAGAATAATTTTTGTATAATTTGTAGTATTGTATAAGATTGAACTAATATTAGTTTTATTGTATATATACGTTTAATTGTATTATTGTAAGTAGTAATAATATATAGTAATAATAAATGCATGTTCTTCAACAAATTGTTTCATTCTTAGTCTTAGTCTTTACTCACTTGGACGTTTATCAAAATGATTCATTTCAATCACCCGTTTACTGCTATAGTTGCTGGTCCAAGTGGATGTGGAAAATCGGTATTTGTAACAAATTTTATAAAATTTGTTAAAAATGTTTGCAACACAAATTTTAATCAAATAACTTGGTGTTTTGATGAAATGCAACCGTTGTACAACATCCAAAATGTTAATTATATTCAAGGTATACCAGACCTAACTATGTTTAGTGGAGAGGATCCTCAACTTTTAATAATTGACGACTTAATGAGGGAGTCTGATGGGCGTATTGTTGATATATTCACAAAAGGAAGTCATCATAGAAATTTAAGTGTGTTTTACATATCACAAAATTTATTTCATCAAGGAAAGGGCCAACGAGATATATCTTTGAATTCAAGTTATATAATTTATTTTAAAAATCCTCGAGATAAAACTCAAATTCGATACTTAGCACGCCAAGTATTTCCAGAAAATCCAAAATACTTGGAAGATTCTTACAAAGATGCAACTAATATTGCACATGGTTATCTTATGATAGATTTAAAACAAGAAACAAATGACATGTGTCGTGTTAAGACAAAGATATTTCCATCCGATGGATATTGCACTGTTTATATACCATCAAAAGGGTTTAAATATAGTAGAAACCAACCAATATCCATCAGTTACTAATAATGCAGGGAAGCACAAAGACGCATAAAGGTCTTTTAACCGCTCTGATTGGTCTTAAACCTAAATATCAAAAAGCTCTTTTAAAAGCCTGTGATGAAGAAGAAATAAATTGTATTTGTGAATGTATTCATAACGTTTTACAAGGAAAAATAGAATTGAAAGAAAAAGAAAAGTCAAAATTGAAAAGATACAAAAATATTCTGCGAAAAATAGTACGAAAGGGATCACACAAAATCAGAAAACACTTAATAATACAAAAAGGAGGTGCATTTCTGCCGCTAATATTGGGATCAGTTCTAAGTGCGTTGGTTAGTACACTTGTTTAAAAATGGATAATGCTAAAAAAATGTTGCTTATCGATCCGTCTCTAATAGAAAAGCTAAAACAACCCAACGTGGTTGATTCCACAATGTCTCGCTTAGACACAGACATGCAAAACATTTTAAATAGTGACATGGATGATCGAAAGAAGTGTACTTTATATTTACAAATTCTACAAAGATATTTAAACTTCACTAAAGAGGGGCGACAGCCTTATGAAATACCGTTAATAAATCAATATATTACAAAATCGGAGAAGTATATTACTGATGAAGAAGATATTAAAACTGCAGTCCCTTCGAACACATCGGTAAAGGAAGTAAGTTTGCAAGAAACTAATGAAGGACCATATTCCTCTAGTAACATTTTAAAACTTATACCAAAATCCTATATTAAAAAGGGAGAATCACTGTTGAACTTACTTTCATTAAGTAAAAATAAAATTAATTGGGATGAAACAGGCACTGTGATTATAGATGGTCAAAAAGTTCCTGAAAGTAACATTGTCGATTTGGTAAACGACTCATTGAGAGCACTTAAAAATAGTGAACCTATAGGATGGCAAAAATTCGCGATAGTTTTAAAGGATATCAAAGTGCCTCTTATGTATATTGGTAACACAAAAAGATCTGAATACATTAAACAATTACAATCACGAGAGCGTCAAGCATCCACCCCAACAGATGAATTATTTTCTACACCAGTAAGTGAGAGTAAATTTCGTAAGAAGATAAAAAGAAAAATTGATTGGGAAAAATGGACCCCATATTAGAATTAAATAAGATTTATTATGATGCTGCCCATCCTGCAGGGTACAGTAGCCTTGACAAATTAAGCAAAGCAATGAAAGGTAAATTGAAAAAAGATGATGTGAAGAAATGGTTACAATCACAAGAAACATATACATTACATAAACCTGTTCAAAGAAAATTTTCAAGAAATAGGTATATTTTGTCTAATATTAACGAACTGTGGCAGGCTGACCTAAGTGATATGAGGACTTACTCGAAATATAATGATGGTTTCAACTATATTCTTTGTGTTATTGATGTTTTTAGTAAATATGCCTATGCTAGACCAATGAAAAAGAAAAACTCTGAAACAATCAAAGAATGTTTCGAGAGTATATTCATGGAGGCTAAGGCTACACCTACACATATACAATCTGACAAAGGCACAGAATTCGTATCCAAAGACGTACGAAAATACTTTAAATCAAAAAATATTAATTATTATACTACAAATAATCCTGACATTAAAGCAAGCATTGTAGAAAGGTTCCAGAGAACTCTAAAGATGAAAATGTGGCGTTATTTCACACATAAAAATACACATAAATATATAGATATTTTACAGGATTTGCTGTACTCATATAATCATAGTTATCATTCTAGTATCAAAATGTGTCCATCTGAAGTTAATAGTGGGAATATCATGACTGTATGGGAAAATTTATATTATAAAAAAGGCAAGGACAAGCCTTCTAACGTCGCTTTATCGAAGTTACGCGTTGGTGACTTTGTCAGAATAACTAAATATAAACATATTTTTCAAAAAGGTTATGAATCTAATTGGAGTGATGAAATATTTATAATATCTTCAATAATTCATCGTTCTCCATGGATAGTATACACTTTAAAAGACTTAGAGGGTGAAGAGATAATAGGAACTTTCTATGAAAAAGAGTTGCAGAAAATCATGTTCGATCCCACTGCCAATTTTAAAGTAGATAAAATAATACGTTCTCGGTATTCTGGTGCCAGAAAAGAAGTGTTAGTGAAGTGGAGAGGTTATCCAGATAAATTTAATAGTTGGGTCTTAGCTTCTAATTTGAAAGAAATATGAATAAACAGAGTTTTTATTTAACTTTACTAAGTAATAGTTCCATGGAATACTTTCCAGATAACAAAACATCTATTTTTTCAACAAAATTACCGAAGCCAATAATACTAGAAGGAGAATGGAAGGTTGGAGTTGTGGAATTCCAGTATCCAAGCACCATGTTCACGGTTCAAGAGAGTGAGAACGTTATATACATTACAAAAAAAATACAAATGCCTAATGAAGCAAAACAATCTCTAGTATATTACAAAACGCACATTCCAGCAACAAATTATGATAATATTAATCACATTTTAAAGGCATTAAACCATATTCAAGAAAAAATCAAATTTCGTTATGATGAAATATCAAAGTTTGTGGTGGTTAGTGTGGCAGATGAAAATATAAAATCCGTTACATTATCACCTAGATTAGCTCTCCAATTAGGTTTTGAACCAAATAGAAACTTAGTAGAAAAAAATATGGGGAAATGTCCAGCTAATTTACATTTAGGCTTACCATCGCAAATATTTGTTTATTGTGATATAGTTGAACCACAAATTGTTGGAGATGTGATGACTCCACTTTTACGAATTATACCATTAGATCCATCGAAATACATTTACGGTGCTAACAAAATGCATGTTTTCTCTCCGCCCCATTATTTACCTGTAATGCGAAGAGATTTTGACACCATTGAAATAGATATAAGATCAACCACTGGTCAAAAGATACCATTTCAATTCGGGACAGTGTGCATTAAACTCCACTTTCAAAAAATATGATGTATTCGCAACGTAATAATATCACTTGTCCTTACCAACACTATTATTCCCATCAGGCTGGATCAGGTATAGGAGTGATATATAGGGGGGCACCATTTCAAAAAGGTCATGGTATTGGAAGCTTTCTTGGAGGATTATTCAGATCTGTTTTCCCATTACTATCTAGTGGAGCTAAAGCCATTGGTAAAGAAGCTTTAAATGCTGGTGTTGGTCTGTTATCGGATATGGTTAGTGCACGTCCTATGGAGGAATCGATTAAATCCCGCCTCAAAGAGGTCGGTTCAAATTTAAAACGCAGAGCTGACAATAAAATCGATAAAATCAACATGTCTGGATCAGGATATATAACGAAACGAAAACGTCTTTCTACATTCATTCCTTCGATAACCGCGAGAGTGAAAGCCACAAAAAAGTTGAAAAACAATCAAATTAAAGACATATTTTCAAATTAACTATGTCTTTCTTACACAGCCAATCTTGTGAATGTGTTAAGTCGGAACTAGATTTATTTGCATTACCAACGACTCAAACTAGTATTGAAGGTGGAGTATGGATACATTATAAGCCCATTTCGTCCCTTGCTGATGATGGACCTATTGAATTTCAAGTACCTGGAGCAGGCGACGACTATGTTGATTTATCGCATACTTTACTTCAAGTAAAAGCGAAAATAGTAACCCAGGATAATACAAAACTTGCCGCTAGTGCAGTGGTTGCTCCGGTTAACAATTGGTTACACTCGCTTTTCAGTCAACTTGACGTGTACTTAAACCAGAAACTGGTATCACCTCCAAATAATACATATGCTTATCGAGCTTACATAGAAACACTATTGAACTATGCACCTGCAGCTAAAAAGTCTCATCTATCATGTGGTCTTTGGTATGAAGACGTGGCCGGCAAAATGGATGAGATGGATGATAAAAATGAAGGTTTTATGAAAAGACAACAATTGGCGAGTGAAAGTAGAGAAATAGAAATGATTGGACATCTTCATGGTGATGTATTTAATCAAGAAAAATTTTTGATTAATGGTGTTGATATGTGTGTAAAATTAGTTCGCTCTAGGGAAAATTTTAATCTCATGGCTTCTTCGAACGACCTTAAATTTAAAGTTACTATTACAGATGCAACTCTGATTGTTCGTAGAGCACGAATTAATCCATCTGTGTTACTTGCTCATCAACAAGTGTTGTCATCAACCACGGCAAAATATCCTATTACACGAGCTGAAGTTAAAGTTTTAACTATACCATCAGGCGTCCAGGGTAAAACGCTTGATAACATATTCCTTGGGCAAGTTCCTAAACGGTGTATAGTTGGTTTTGTGAATAATACAGCATTCAATGGAAGCCTCTCTAAAAACCCATTTAACTTTGAAAATTACGATATTAGTACGTTTTGTTTATACATAGATGGGCAACAAATACCTTCAAAAGCTTTACAACCATCATTTGGGAATAATATTTTTACCTCTACCTATCATACGTTGTTCTCAGGAACAGGAATACATTTCCTTAATGAAGGAAACGGTATATCTAGAGAACAATATGCTAAAGGGTTTTGTCTTCTGGCATTCGATTTGACCCCCGATCTTTCGGCCAATAGTAATTTTCACTGGAACCTCATAAAACATGGTAGTACGGATAGAAGTTCGCTTTGATACGGCTCTAACACAAACTGTTAACTGTATTGTATATGCAGAATTTGACAATGTTATAGAAATAGATAAAAACCGTAACATTTCAGTAGACTATAGTAGTTAAACAAAATGTATTAGAACTAAGTGTGTATTAGAATTAAGTTTGTATTATTGTATATTGATCCTTTCAATAAAATATATTCGTACAAAATATTTCTTTGTTTTATTAGCTATGTGTTCGGTTAGGTTAGGTTAGAATTGTGATAATAGAAGTTCCCTTCTATTGTGGTGAATTCAAATAATATGATATCCATATTGATGATCTTCATTACTTGCTTATCTACCATCCCGATACCACCTACCATACAGCGGTCATGAATACATTAGAAATACAGAGGTACTTGAGACTAATCGATCCAAAAATTGAATGTAATGTCTATGCTGCAAACCGCTTGCCGATTCACGTAGAAATACCGACATATATCATAAGTAACTTAGATTGTGACAATAAACCCGGTTCTCATTGGATTGCGATACACATAGACACGAATGGAGTTAGCCAGTACTTTGATTCCTATGGAAGACCACCGGTCGGACATCATCGTGCGTTTTTAGAACGAAATTGCAGAACATGGAATTATAATATTAATCGAATCCAAAACGATTACACTACAGTGTGTGGGGAATATTGTTTGTTGTACTTATACTATAAACATTATGGTTGGTCATTAGCCGATTTTCAGCTGCTGTTCACTAACAATACGTTGTACAATGATATTATACTATGTAAGATAATGAAATATTGTTTTAAAAATAATAAATCACATTAGTATTGAGAATGTTTTTTTCTACTCAAATCAAAACCGAGGGAATCATCGAGCGACGCACACCGTTTTTTGCTATAGACAAAAGGATCGATCAAATAAAAAAAAGGGTCGATCAGATAAAAAAGGTTGATAGACCCTTGACCCTTTTTTTACCTGTTTATTAAGTAGCTCAAATGCGGTTGCTGTAACTTTGCACTGGTTAGTTGTACGCAAAAATGGATTAGCGCAATCGATCGAGCATACTCGAAAACCCCCAATTAGACACCAAACTTTTTTTTTTTTTTTTTTAGCCGCGGTTGACCCCGCCGAAGCCTATTGATAGGACTCGGCGGGGGGAGAAACTGAGGGGGGGTGGGGGGTTGGTCGTTCGGAGGTGTTCCAGTCCTCGTTAATCCCTACTACTCCCATACTCAGAATCACCAAACGGTATTCGCTGAAGGTCATACAGGTACACGCCCCGACCTCGAAACGGTCCGACGACGAGGTGGAGACTATGTATGAGGATATCTCTAAAGCCATACATAGCTCCCGAACACACTATACCGTTGTGATGGGGGACTTTAACGCGAAACTGGGCAAACGAAGCGACAATGAGCTGAGAGTGGGGCAATTTGGATATGGAAAGAGGAATGCACGTGGCCATCTGCTGGCCGGCTTCATGGAGAAGGAGGGCCATTTTATGATGAACTCCTTCTTCAGAAAGCCGGAACAGCGTAAGTAGACATGGCTACACCCTAACGGTGTCTCAAAAAAATGAGATTGATTTCATCTTGTCGACGAAGAGGCACATATTCAATGATGTCTCCGTGATCAATTCAGTAAAAACAGGAAGCGATCACCGGATGGTAAGAGGCACATTGAATCTTAGAACAAAGCTCGAAAGATGTCGACTGATGAAGCCTACGCTCCGACCAGCACCTATCCAGTTCCAGAACCCTGAGCACTTTCAGCTCGAGTTGCAGAATCGCTTCGAATGCCTGGGAGATTGCGAAAATGTGGATGATTACAATGACAGATTTGTGGAAATTGTCCAAACGACTGGGTCTAAGATCTTCAAAGCCCGTCGTTCAAAAGGAACCAAAAAGATCTCGGACCTCACCAACAAACTCATGGAACAAAGACGAAATTTGGTTCTGCAGTCCTCTGAAGATGCTGCTCAGTATCGGCGTTTAAACAGACAGATCTCCAAGTCTTTGACTCGCGACCTACGCCAATTTAATACGACTCGTATTAAGGAGGCGATTGAGAGCAACAAAGGCTCAAAGGTTTTCGCAAGGGATCTGTCTGTTGGTCAAAGCCAACTGAGTAAGCTGAAGGCAGGGGATGGCAGAATTATTTCGTCAAAGCCGGAGCTGTTGGAAGAGGTCGAGAAGTTCTACGGACAATTATACACGAGTGTACGGCAATCTGTTAATAATCTGGCTAAAGACCCAAGAGCCGGATTGACCCAACACTATACCGAGGATATCCCGGACGTCAGCCTGTACGAGATTAGAATGGCTCTTAAACAGCTAAAGAACAATAAGGCACCGGGTGATGATGGGATCACGGCTGAGCTTCTAAAAGCTGGTAGAACACCGGTACTTAAAGCTCTTCAGAAGCTATTTGATTCCGTCATACTCGAGGGACGAACGCCTAAGGCATGGCACAGAAGTGTGGTGGTACTCTTCTTCAAAAAAGGTGATAAAACCTCGTTGAAGAATTATAGACCCATCTCGTTTCTGAGCCATGTCTACAAGTTGTTTTCGAGAGTCATTACAAATCGTCTCGCTCGCAGGTTCGACGACTTCCAGCCTCCCGAACAAGCCGGTTTCCGAAAAGGCTTTAGCACCATAGACCACATACATACGCTGCGACAGATTATACAGAAGACTGAGGAGTATAATCAGCCACTCTGCTTGGCGTTTGTGGACTATGAGAAAGCCTTCGATTCGATCGAGACCTGGGCTGTGCTACAGTCTCTCCAACGGTGCCAAATTGACTATCGATATATCGAAGCGCTGAAGTGTTTGTACGAAAACGCCACCATGTCAGTCCGCCTCCAGGATCAAAGCTCAAAACCTATCCAGTTGCAGCGAGGGGTGAGACAGTGAGACGTTATATCTCCGAAACTGTTCACCGCCGGCCTGGAAGATGTTTTCAAGCTCCTGGACTGGAGAAGACTCGGCATCAATATCAACGGTGAGTACATCATTCACCTTCGATTCGCTGACGATATCGTAGTCATGGCTGAGACCTTGGAAGACCTAGGCACAATGCTCCATGGCCTCAGTAGAGCCTCCCAACAAATGGGCCTCAAAATGAATATGGACAAGACGAAAATTATGTCAAATGTCCATGTCGCACCCACTTCTTCTTTAAAGGTTGGAGACTCACCACTCGAAGTTGTCGACGAATATGTTTACCTGGGACAGACAGTTCAGTTAGGCAGGTCCAACTTTGAGAAAGAGGTCAATCGTCGAATCCAACTCGGCTGGGCAGCGTTCGGGAAGCTTCGTAATATCTTCTCGTCCAAAATACCGCAGTGTCTCAAGACTAAAGTCTACGACCAGTGCGTGTTGCCAGCGATGACCTACGGAACTGAGACTTGGTCCCTTACTATGGGCCTCATAAGAAGGCTCAAGGTCACCCAAAGGGCGATGGAGCGTGCTATGCTCGGAGTTTCCCTGCGTGATCGAATCAGAAATAAGGAGATCCGCAGGAGAACTAAAGTAACCGACATAGCACACAGAATCGCCAAACTTAAGTGGCAGTGGGCGGGGCACATAGCTCGTAGAACAGATGGCCGTTGGGGCAAGAGAGTTCTCGAGTGGCGACCACTCGCCGGAAGACGCAGTGTAGGCAGGCCTCCCCACACGGTGGATCGACGACCTGGTGAAGGTCGCGGGAAGGGCATGGATGCGGAAGACGCAGGACCGGTCATTGTGGAAATCCTTGGGGGAGGCCTTTGTCCAGCAGTGGACGTCTTTCGGCTGAAATGATGAATGATGATGACTATTATTATTTAAATCTTTTTATTGCTCCACAACTGTTTCACCTTCAGAGAGGAGCCTTAAATTGCGTTGCTGCTATTCAAAGAGCCGTTTCACAGTAATTAAGGCTCTAAATAATGCTAATATTAAAACTGTGTATTTTCGTATATAAAAATAGAACAAAGCTTTTTGATGTACACACCGTTGCTATTATTTAATTACTAGATATAAAACAAATAATAACTTTGTAGGTAGGACGCGATGGTATATCTGTCCAATTGAGCAGTCCGACTGGGGAAGTACCTTCGCCCTACAGAATATCGCGGCCATAATTACCTCGTGTTGTGTTCCCGGCGGTGAGTAAGGTAGCTAGAGCTCACTAGAGAGTTTTTGTGCTGTCAGTGGGAAGACTTGTCTTCTACACTGACGGCATAGAAACTCTTCGTAGACAGGGTCAGCAGCACGAGTGTGACTCCCCTGGTGTTGCACAAGTCCATAGGCCTCGGTAACCACTTTCCATCAGGTGGGCCGTGAGCTTGTTTGCCACCTCAGTGGTATAAAAAAAAGCCAGGAGTTATTAAAAAAAAGTAAGTAGATACATGCAATATGGGTATTTATGCTGATTTTGGCACATTATATGTCCGCAGACTTCACGCGTCTATAGAGCTAGGTCTACCTTTAAAGGCCTTTTGGGTTGCAACTTGATTTTTCGTTTTCTTTTGTTTCTAACTCTATCTGTTTTATGGTTTGCCATATCTTCATACTTTTGATTATTTTCTGCTACTTGTTTTTTGGTTTTGATTAGACCTCCTTCCTTCATTAGGTATCTGCAGCATATGCACTACCTACTCCTCAGCCAGCTTCAATCAGTAGCACTCAAATTCTTCGGAATTACTTTAATTACGTTAATTCAATACAGCTCAATTATTACTTCAATCAAATACTATTATATTTGTACTGCAAGGGAGTAAAATAGGAACGATTCGAACGAGTAACTGTCGAAAAAGTTAATAACATCAGAAGAAGAAAAGACAAATTCTACCAGCCAAATGGCTGAAAATACTATAAAAGCGACCAGTAGATATTAAAAATGTGGATAAACTCTCTGCATTAATAACGCAGTCGTAGGACTTAAATATTTATGGATTTGCCCACCTGTTGAGATTTTGAACAAGTAATATAGTGCTGGGAATCCCTTCGTCCGGTGGTATATATCATGGCTAGCGTTTGTACGGGATTTAATATTGTAAGGCCAAGAGCATATTGAACGGAAATGCGGAATTTTATTTGCCTGCGATGTGAATTCCGAGTAGTATGAATACTGGTTGCATTGAAAACTTGGAAAGAGATATGTTCTATTACTGAGAATATTGGTCGCCTTGTAGGATGTTATCATCAAGCATTTTATATAAAGATAACACTAATATCGCTTGACTATTTGTCGTAAACTGGGGATGGGTTGGTATACAGACTTATTTTAATAGGTCTGTATACCAACTAGTAACTAACGTCGCCCCGAGGTTTAACCCGCGTAGCTCCCTTAGTAATTTCGTGATAAAAAGGAGCTTGGATTTCCTTTCTTATACCACTCCCGTCGGTCAACGGACGTGATTATATCGGACTCGAATTATCCTCTCCTCAGTGCCATCTACTAGTCAGAGGGAAACGTCATTGAGCAACCCTTAACATGGCCCCTTCCGCTTCGGTCGGAATTAGCCATAGGCGGCAGTGTTTTCTCCACATTGGGAGGCCGGCCCTTGCACCTTGTACAGAAAACTGCATTTTTCGAAAGCAAAGCTCTCTCATCTTACTCTAATGAAATAAAATCGAGTTAATTATTGAACTGTTAAGTTGTCAACTAAATTGAATTAAATGTGGTAGGAGTGTTGTGCCATGAAACAAATTTACGTGTCCCCATTTAGTGGATGCCAACACAATCTTGATTAGGTATGTCCATGTAAGTGATTAATTGCTTATTCAATTATGCAATCAACACATGCGTTACCGATTATGCTAAGTGTTATAGATGTGTTTACATTAAGAGATAATGGCTTTATATAGGAGGATTCTGTTTAGTTGAAAGGGTTACCGAAAATGCCAGTAAGCTTTCAATCACAGTATTAAAAAACCTTTTATAAAAAGTAGCTCATATAGAAGACTTGAAAGTTTTAGCGATTATAATGCATACTGAAAATTAATTATAAGGAATTAAAAGTGATATTTTAAGACTGAATGTATGTAGATTACGTCAACCAGAAGCACCAGATTCACGTGTTAAATGTGTCGGTTGTAAAAAGTAAGAATTACATTTTAAATAATTATCACAAGATATGCTTAACCACATTTATACATCACATTGAATTATATTATGAATTATATATTGTATTAACGAAAATTATTGAACTTCCAGCTCACATGTTGGTTTCTGCAGGTCTAAAATGGCCAGATTGCATATTGATGTTCATTTGCAGATAAGTAGGAGATATATGAAGACCATAAAATGGCTACTTGCTTATTATTTCATTCATATTCCATCTGCAACGTTCATATTCTAGTGACATTTGCTACTGATGTTGCTACAACAAAAAAAAAAATAGAGACAAGTCGAATTGTGCTTGTGCGGTATAAGATTTTGCCATTAACACAGCGTTAATAGGTAGTTATTATGGTTTTTATACCAATAGTTTACGATTTCCATCGAATAAACCTGAATTTAAAGCAAAATGAAGCGAAAACTACGAATAAGTTTCCTATTTTATTTTTATTTCAGTGTGGCTATTTTGTGTAATATGATTAAAAAACATTAAAAACTTTAAAAAAAAAAAAAATACTGAGTTGTCCTTGTTAGTTGTCAAGTTTGTTTGAATGTTTCTGTAGGTTCTGACACGAAGACTTTATAATACAACAATGACAATGAAAACACCAAAATGAACGCAAAATGTAAGTCCATACTAACATCCAATATGTCACGAATTTGACATTATGAATGGCTCGTAAATTGAGAGGATTTTACGCATTTGCATACAAAACTGTCAAATGAGATGATGTAGTCAAATGCAGCTTCATTTTATGATAGTCAAATAGTGACCATTTTACCATTTTTAGTGAAATAACACACATGATGTTCTGCTGGTCTGTAAATAATTGCATAATAATATAGAACGTCCTGTGTTTAGCTAAGAAAATTATGTGATATCAAAACAAAACATTATAAATTTATTGTATTTATATACGAGTAGCAACAAAGAAACCTCATTATATTTGTGCTAATACAATAACAGTTGCTTACATATTACAATGTTAAAAAAACATATATTAGAATCTCGGTGGAGTAGAATAGGGCACCCCTAGCTCATCCTGTGGATGTGGTAAAAGGTGACTGGGGGATACAGCTGTTTTCCATCCGGGAGTAAACATTACAGGACAAGACAAAGTGCTCGCTAGACGGCAATAGGGTTCACCTATTACGTGGAACCGAAAATTATAGTTGGCCAAACGTGGGTGTTAATACAACTCTACCTACCCCTTAGGGGATTTATAGGCGTGAGTATATGCGTGTATGTATAAAATAATATTCAAATAAGGACGACAATAATACTCACCTGTAATTTACATGTAATTTCGAATATTCATTTCTTTTAATTGGTATCTTTTGTTTGGTTACAAGACAAGACCCACTCACTTAAGGGGCTGTCAAATGGTAAACTACCACAAAATGCTTATTTTTCGTCACTCACAGCATCATATTTTATTAATGCTACACTACTGATTTTTTTTTCGTGTATAGATTATTATCTGTAGTAGAGGTTAATTCAAAAATATTGGGGAAAAATAAAGCTGTTTCTTATTAAAAAAATTGCAAAGGAACACTCACGAAATAAATTTGTCGTCTCGCATTGCTCAATATTTTTAGCGATAACATATATTTTTTTTGCTACAATAATAAAGAAAATTTAATTTTCTAAAGGCTTCTCTAAATATGATCTCAGTAATACCCATCATATTTATTTAATAAATTATAAACCCATCTACCGCCAAAGAAATTGCATGATTGTTGGTCGCTCACGCCGCTGGCAGTCGGCGGCGAGGTTCTAGCGAGAGAGCACGTCACTCGGGCCTAAAATTTTGCTCCGCGTAAAAATATTGTCGAAAATAATAAGATTATTCGTTCGTGCAAATTGACTTCCGTTATTAGTGCGTGTGTGTCTGTGTCGGTTGAAGTTTTTGTTATGTTTGAAGATAACTTACCTATTTCATAAGAAAATGGGTATTTTTACAAGAATAAGAAATCTAAAAAGAAAATTGTATCTGGGTTAGTACAAACATATTTCTACCTTGGTGATGGATGATAGTAGTATTTGACGAGGATTTCATTTAGTAATTTTATTTGATACAGAATATAATTATGTAATAATATGGAATATTTTCTTACTGGCTACTATATAGAATTTGGCAATCACTGGCTTGAGTCGCTCAAAATATTATGTACACAAGTAGGTAGTACCTACCACGTTCGATTCCGTGTCGTGGCGGTGGTGGCGATGAGAGTTCGACTGCTAAGTCGGAGTTAGCGGGCTCGCTTCCCGCTCAGTGCAAATATTTGCAGGTATACATAAATAAATAATAAATAAATAAATATTCCACAAAATTTCACACAACGCTATCTAGATCCATGGTAAGCATAGCTTAACTAGCTTGTGTTATGGAATCTAGAATGCGGATAAACATACTTAGATACATTTTTTTTGTAAATACATACATATTATAGGTACATAGAAAAACCTAAACCAATGCAAATATAAATATTCATGCATACAAATATTTGCACTGAGCGGGAATCGAACCCGCGCCACCTGCGCAGCAGCCGCGTTCACTACCGCTACGCCACGAAGGCTGTCAGGTGTACATGAATATGAATATTGGCATTGGTTTGGGTACCTATATTTACTATGTACCTAATTATCTTGAGAAATGAAAAGAATAATAATAGAAACGTCAGTTTTAATTTTTTTAAAGAATTCTTGTTTTAATTTTTATTGTAGAAAAGGAAATAATCATCAGGGCAAAAACCCTAAACTCTCAGTTCTGACGGCAGTCGATATGGTCAGTGTTGATAGGAGTACAAACATAAAAATAAAAGATCATAATAATTAGGTAAAAAAATAAAAGACACAAAGATACAATCATCATCCTCTGAGAAGGACCTTTTCCCAAGGACTATGCACTTTCTAACCCCTCCCCCCACCCCTGCCGGAGCCGGTGGGGAGGTTATATCGGACTCGAACCGACTAAACCGCACGCCGTCTGTGGGTCGATGTGCTAGGCCGAAAATGAGGTTGTCTCGCGACATATCCCTCGCTCCCCGGCTGACCCAGGGCCATTCCTCGGTCTGGCCCTCCTCACGCGGTCCCCGACTCGCCCCCGGTATGGGAGGGGAGGCGCATCGTCCTACGATGCGCGCCGCCGCCGTGGCCTGCTTCTGCTAGGTAGACGAGCGGCTCCACCCGTCACCCTCAGGCCCGCGCTCATGGGGGGTGGAGGTCGGTCCGCGCCCTCCGACGCCCGAGCCGCCTACGAACGCGGGCAGCGATGTCCGCGAGTCTCTCTCGCTCATCGCGCCGCGCCCGCTCTGCTGTCTCCTTCACGAGCATGACCTGCTCGCAGAAGGAGGCGCCGGCCGCCCACGCATCCGCGCAGCGGACCATTGCCTCGAGCAGGGTGGAAAGCGTGAGCACTCTCACCCCCAGGGCCGACACAAGCTCCCGCCTCGGCGTCTCAAACGCCGGACACTCGGTGAGCGTGTGCAGCCCCGAGTCCACGCTCGCGTTGCAGTGATGGCACTCGGGCGTTGGCTCTATGCCCATCAGATGCAGGTACCGCCCGACGTTACCGTGTCTGGTAATGACCTGCGTCTGACGGTACGAGAGGCCACCGTGTGGCCTCTCTAGCCACTCCCCCATGATGGGACGCTGTTAGGGGGTTGTAGGTTACCGGAAGTCAGATTGGGTGAGCTGAGACATAATCTCTCGCACCTCGGTCAACCCATAGCATTTTCTTTCAAGCTGACCTACGGAGTCCCCATGTAGCGCCCGTGTATGGAGAGGTGCGCTTGCTCCTGCTAGTATCACAGCTGGCGTGAAGTACCCAGGCTCGCGCTCATGGGGGATTGGGATGTGTAGCTGGCGAGTCTCCTCCGTTACCCCTCCGCCACTCCGCCACCTCTTTCAAGAGTATAACTTGCTCGCAGAAGAAGGCAGTGGCAGCCCACGTATCTGCACATCACACCATCGCCGTAAGCAAGGTGGCGAGGAGAGAACTCTCACCTCTAGGACCGCCACTAGGTTCCGCCTCGGCGTCTCGAAGCCGGGCACTCGGTGAGCATGTGCAGCCCCGAGTCCTCTCTCAGACGCTGGCTGTTTCCGGATCCAAGCAGCTGCCGTGTGGCCTCTCTAGCCACTCCCCCATGATGGGTCTTACCGCTGCTATTACGGGGTGCTCTTTTAGTCGGATGGAAGTGACTCCCGTAATAGCTATGGTTCTTGAGTCAACTTATCTTTTTTTTTTCAGTGAGACTATAGAAACCAACTGCCAAGATGGGTATGCGCCAGTTCAAGATAGAAGAATTGAAAGAATCTCCCAAATTCAAGGGCAACTCCGGGTGACAGGCAAGAAAAAATGTTTATTTGCCGTGTGGAGTGGAGAAAGCAATCCAATAAAAACGGAAGTAATAGAAAAAGACGATGTTTTTTGGAACACAACAATGCAAGGAAAACTAGGTAGATTCTTCATGGACTGGTTATTACCAGAAATAGTTAACTCTCGTCAATCTCGAGGCATGCCCTTGAGAGACGATCAACCTTTGAATTCAAGAACCACTGGTGCTGTATCTCCATCAAGTTACAGTAGTAAAAAATGAGGCGGGCTGTAAAAGAAAATTACCATTAGAGGGATTATCATTTATCATCTCCTTTAAGTGAAGCATACGAAGAAAGTGAACCATCTCGCAAGAAGCAAGCCGGTTTGGAAGGTTTTTCAACAGTCCTCTCATTGGCTATAGATGATGATAAAGAAACTGACCAGCTACCTGGCATTTATTGTATGTGTTATTATGCTATTACAAACATTTTTACCAAATACATACATTACCTAACCAGTACAAACGTTTTTATTCGGGTACTAATCTTTTAAAGACAAGTAATTTTATTATACCTACCTAAGCCATAATATTATAGATATACCTAAATAGCGGGAAAAAGGGATTCAACTCGAAAAGGAATAGCGAATAGGTAGGTAAACCAATCGGCCGAGTACGCATCGACGTCACTGCGTGAACGCAGCACCGACTGTGTGAACGCAGCACCGAGCGGGAGCAATGACCACGTCGAGCGCCGAGCGTACGCGCCGCGCGGCGGGCCCCGCGCCTACCGCCGCGTTGCCTCTCGCTTCACCCCCTCAAATACCTACTCGGTTGCTTCTCACCGCGCCTTAAGTCAATGGACTGTGATTTGTATATAGATAATAATTGTTGCGCAGCTACCGTATTGTTAACACAACTTTAGATGTGCAGAGGTTTTCGGCTACTAGATTGAAGGAATCTTTGATTATTTGAATTATTGTTCTTTCAATAAAGAAGTAGATTGATAGATTAATTATTATTTCTTGTAAGGAAATTGATCATGAATTGATTGATACTTGATCAGTAAATAGTAATTTCAGTAATGGGTAGAATTAGAAACATCTATTTTTATTAAGAATGATGGTATTTAATTTGTAAAAATACTATACTAAAAATAAATGTGCAAAAAGAAACGCGTCCTATTTTGTTTACTAGTCTTTAATGAACTCAATGAAATCTGACATCCCTAACATTTTTATATAAAATTGTAACTTGTATGTTAAAAGTTTCTTCTAGCCCTTTAAAGACATTTTGCTATAATTTTTGTTTAAGAGTATCATTAGAGTAGAATAGTTAAAAATTATGAGTCTGCTCTAGTCTATGATGACTGCCGCGCCATATAACTATAAGTAACTTGTGAATTGCATTGTCGGCGTTATGTAAGAATGGGCGGAGTCTAGGCTCTCTTTGTGACGTGAAGTTGCGCCTAAGCATTCGGTGATTCAGACGCGAGATCCATTTTTCTTTACACAAATACTGCAAATTCGCCTTTTCGCTTCAAAAACTTATTACTTTTACGTTTTTTTTTATTTTTAGTTACTTTTTTAAATGTTAGTAGGTAATATTCAACACACTTGCAGATTATTTTTTTAAATTTTATTGGTTCAATTTATTTTTCTTTAAAAAAGTTCTGAAACCAATAAGGTCTTGTTCAATAGTATAAATAAATAATATACTTATTCCTTGCTCATTTCATGCAACTTCGTATTCAAATAGATGATTTCAACTTATATGTGTTAAATAAACGTAACGTTCACTCAATTAACTAATCACTTTTGTTTTCTCTGCAATAACTAAATTCCCCATTAAATGCCGCGATAAATAAAAAAAAACCCTTTTAGTCTATGGCCGATCGATAGGATTTTTTTACAGCTATTGCGAAAAAAAATTCACATCTCGTTTTCATTTTTGAAATTATAGTTATTTATTAATTAAAATATCTACAAGTACTAGTTACGAAAAAAATGATTTATGTTTCACAACGTCCGATATATGATGTGAAGCCCTTAACGTTATGATATATTTACTAGCTGAAAAATGCAAGGGTAAATATCTATTTAAGTATTATTTTATTCACAAGAACGTCGTAAGATACACGTGTGTATTGATGATTACCGTCCGGCTTTCTTATGATCCACACCTAATGGATCGGGACTCAATGGCGCCTCAGCGGTAATCACCAACTTTACACATTTGTAGTACCATAATGTACTAATAAAAAAATACCTCTTAATTGGTGACTACAGTCTTCAATCTTCGTTATCTGTCTTCGTGGTTCATTAACTCGTAAATAGTAGAACCAACCTAATAAACCTCTGTTTCATGGTTTTTTGCGTACTATTATACTAGATACTTGTATCCTATTTAAATGGAATTTTCTTTTAAAAAAGCAAACCAAACTGAATAAAAGTATCATGCCATAATAATTAAGATACTCTTGAATAGCCATCATACAGGCAAGCAGGTTATTTGCAAAGAAAATCGAAGATGGGATCATCTCTCATTTAAATTATGTTTTAATTTTATTTTTTGAAGATAAACTGATTTGTTCGCAATAATAGAGCTCGTTCAACATGATTTTCGTGTTATGATTTATTATGACTATAAAAGGTTAAAGTAAGCCACAACTTACTTTTGGTGATTTTGCTACATGAGCTTATAGGTCTCAATTGGTTCGCAGAATTTATAAGGGAAGTTTCAGAGCATCAAAAATGGTTTCGGCTAATGCGATAAGCAGTGAATTATAAATTCAACACCCTCCTCGGAACTCGACAGGATAGTTTTGCATACTTCTGCTGGGACATCCTACATAATTTTTCAGTCAAGAATGTATCTACGCCGCCTCATTGATCGTATTCTTCTATACATTTTCATCGGTTTCCAAAACTAAAATATAAAATAAATGAAATTGCGGATTGTAATATTATTGTTTTGAATTTAGTATTATGTCTCTCAGATTCTCTGTATAGTGTGAAGACCATGTTTGTGCCTAATATTGGTAAAGTTGTATAATTTTGAAGAATTAAATTGTTTTACTAAGACGTTTATCATAATTCATAATAATTCTTTTTTTTATTACAAAGAGTATACGCCAAAGATGAGTTGGTCCCATATAAATTAAAAAAAAAATGTGACCCTAATAGTAAGAAAATAGGGGTGATTTATTGTTTAATAGGGTTGAGTAGTACAAAAGTTTATTTTGTTTTAAGCATGTAGTAATGAGAGGATTATAGCCAAAAAAAGAAAAATAGTTTATAGTTGCATTTCTTTATCCATTACCTTCACAGTTAATAAGATTTATTCCTTTGATATATTTGCATATTATCAAGCAATACAAAACCAATAAAGAATTGTATGAAGTGACATATAATAGATACAGAAGCTGAAGATAGTACCGTATTTCCTCGCTAAGTCGCCAGCACTATATAGCTTCAAAACGAAAGCAATTTCAAAGCGATCCTCCCAGTAGAAGTAGAGATCATTACTGCGATCTTCAACTTCAAGGAGGTTTTAATTTTTTTTGTCCGTCTGGCTATCAGACGCTCGGAAGTGTAATTTGTAGAAGCACTTTTTCTCTTAACGGTTTGATGGAAATTAATAAACTGGTGTGTTGTTTGTTTTATGTCTGGTTTTTATTTTAAGATGAAACTTTTTCAAATAACCTAAGCTTTAAATTCACGTAGAGAAATAATTGAAAAAATAAAACAGGTCTGATGGTAAATAATTTTATTATATCAGTCTATATTATAAATATGTATGTATATTATTAAATTCAAATAGTATCAATCAATAAATCAATTAGCCCACCGCAGTCCACTGCTGGACATAGGCCTCAAAGAGTACAATCATACTAAATATTAAATATAGTATTGTTATACACGTTCCTATTATATTCATAACCTTCAAAATATTTTTCAACAACGTCAAAATCAGACGATGACAATTAAATCCAAAATTGATCGACACTCCACCTCTGTTAGAGGCCACCAAATCAATTACCCATCTACAGTTTAGTGTAAGCCGAAAAAAAGTCGAAAGCAGGGATTGGAATCCAAAGCTAACCTCGGGCAAGTGAGGTAATTAATTACCCGTAGCAGTTTTTGCAGTGGCCAGCCGGAAGAAAACGGCCAAAGATTTATTGTTTGCGCCACTTCACTTCAGCGTCTCCGGACGGCGAATTACTAATCTTTTCTTTAATTCTGATCCCTTGTTTTCTTCCGTCTGTAATAGAGCCGTAAGCCGGATTAAAGGAAATACTCATTTCAGTCTCGTTCATAATGCAGTGAGTATAATAAGCGAAGGAAAAATAAGCTCCGGCATACTTTAGTGTATGCCGGTACGATATTAATAAGGCATTAGCTCAAGTATGGAGGTTAATTATCTACCTTATTTTATCGTATAACTTAGCATACATGTACCTACACGTACACCCGTTTCTTTTCGTATCATGATTTTTCACGGCATTTTCTTTTACCAGTTCAGTTAGCATTGGTTTAAAAAAGTTTACTCGTTTTACTAAGATTTGTTTAACATAATATTGTGTGAAATCTATTCGTGGCATGAACTAGAAAAGTCTACTTTTTGTCTTTACATATATAAGACACGTCAACTTGGCACCACCTCGTCTGATGGTAAGCTGTAGGCAAAATCTCAGGAAAGCGGGTGACCATTACGTATACGTACCATGTTAATAATGGTAGCACTCAGCTTGACCACCTCATCAAAAGACGATTGTCGTCGCAGCACCGCGTGACACCCACCGGTCCCACTAGTGCTACGACCACAATCCCCCCTGTCCGGCTATGCACTTGCTGACCTCTGAACGCAATTCAACCGAGATTGGATTATCTACTATGGAGGGTTTTTCCCAATAGTGCATGGTGGTACCCACCCGGCCGAAATTTGTGACAAATTTGTGTCATCAAATTTCTACCACCAGCTAGCATTTACAAATTAAAGAATGTAATCTTCTTTGTAGGATATCAATTAGAGGGCAGAGCATATGATAATTTTTCAATATTGCATCAAATTTATAAAACCCATAGAATTGTTGAATTCTTTGTGTTTTTTTTTTTTTTTTTTTTTACGTGCGGGAAATCCCCACGGATACCCACTCCTCCGGAGCCGGAGGGGTAGGTTATGTCGGACTCGAACCGACTAAACCGCACGCCGTCTGTGGGTCGTAGTGCTAGGCCGAAGGTGAGGTTGTCTTGCGACATATCCCTCGCACCCCGGCTGACCCAGGGCCATCCCTTTCGGTCAGGCCCTCCTCGGGAGGTGGGGACCACGCCGTCCCCGACTCAACCCCGGTGTGGGGAGGCGCGCAACGTCCTACGATGCGCGCCGCCGCCGTGGCCTGCTTCTGCTAGGGTGACGGGCGGCTCCACCCGTCACCCTCAGGCCCGCGCTCATGGGGGGCGGAGGTCGGTTAGCGCCCTCCGACGCCCGAGCTGCCTTCGGGCGCGTGCAGCGATGTCCGCGAGTCTTTCTCGCTCATCGCGCCGCGCCCGTCCCGCTGTCTCCTTCGCGAGCATGGCCTGCTCGCAGAAAGAGGCGCTGGCCGCCCACGCATCCGCGCAGCGGACCATCGCCGCGAGCAGGGTGGAGAGCGTGAGCACTCTCACCCCCAGGGCCTGCACAAGCTCCCGCCTCGGCGCCTCAAACGCCGGACACTCGGTGAGCGTGTGCAGCCCCGAGTCCACGCTCGCGTCACAGTGATGGCACTCGGGCGTTGGCTCAATACCCATCAGATGCAGATACCGCCCGAAGCTACCGTGCCCGGTGATAACCTGCGTCTGACGGTACGAGAGGCTCCCGTGTGGCCTCTCTAGCCACTCCCCCATGATGGGTCTTACCGCCGCAATCACGGCGTGCCCTGCGCGTGGTTGCCCAAGTCGTCGCTCCCACTCGGCCACCATGTCCCGGTGGAGCCGGGATTTCTCGGCCCGAATGTCCTCGGGCTCGGGATCGAATCCCCGCTCCCGCGCCTCCTTTCGGAACCGATATAGTGCCGAAAGGGCCCTCGCTTCCAGGATCCACGGTGGCGATCCGGCCAGGAGACTCGCCGCTTCGAAGGATATCGTGCGGTATCCCCTGATGGCCCTGGAGGCCATCGTCCTCTGCGCCATGCGGAGCAGAGGCAGGAATCTGGCCCCCAGGGTGTCCGCCCACACGGGGCACCCATATAGGGCCATGGACCGCACGACACCCGCGTAGAGTCTCCTGCAGGAGGCCCCTGGGCCCTTCAAGTTGGGCAACAGCCGACTCAGGGCATTCGCCGTGGTGACCAACTTGGGACGCAGGCTTCGGAGATGTTGTCCGAAGTCCCATCGACCGTCAAGCACGAGCCCCAGGTATTTCAGCTGGGGCTTGATGTCGATGGGAGTGCCTCCCACTGTAAGGCTGGCTCCCGGGCCTGGTCTGCGCCGAGGACCATGAAAGAACATGGCCTCGGACTTGTGCAGAGCCACCTCGAGACCCAGCCGCCGGATTCGTTCGACGACTTGACCAACCGCGGTCGTGGCCCTCAGAGTTGCCTCGCGGTGCGTAGCCCCGCCCACCGTCACCAGCGTGTCGTCCGCATAACACGTGACGGTGGCACCGTACGCGAAGTCACCGCGAAGCACCCAGTCGTAACCGATGTTCCACAGTAACGGCCCCAGGACCGATCCCTGCGGAACACCGCACGACATCTCACGCCTACCGACTCTGGTCGAACTCGGTTAGACGACGGCTCTCTCCGTCAGGTAAGCCCCGACTATGCGGCGGAGGTAGAGAGGCACACCGTGGTACACGAGTGCCTCCCTGATGCAACTCCAGGGCAAGGTGTTGAAGGCGTTGGAGATGTCCAAGGACACCGCCAACATCACCTCGCCCCGGGCGACTGCATCCTCCGCCAGAGTCCTCACACGCATGATGGCATTCACAGTGGAACGCCACCGGCGGAACCCAAACTGGGTGTTCGCCAGGTCCGGCCCCACTCTAGAGAGATGCTCGACGAGGCGCTTGGCAATAACTCTTTCAAAGAGTTTGCCCACCTCGTCGAGCAGCACTATGGGCCGGTACTCGGACGGCTCGTCCGCCGGGCGTCCCTTCTTGCGGATGAGGACCAGTTTCCCCGTCCTCCACATCTTCGGAAACTGGCCCCGCTCCAAACATGCGCTGAGGAACCCTCTCAGTCGGGGTTCGAGGCCGTCTTCCCCTAGGGCTAGGACCCACGCGCGGCCTGGAATGCCGTCGGGTCCCGGGGCGGTGTTCTTTTTGGCTCTCAGCCTTCGCACCGCCAGCTCTAGTTCTACCCAAGTGACCTCGGGCACGTCGTCGTCAATCACCGCACCGGGCGCCGTAGGCGACCGAGGCGGCGGAGCCATCTGCGGCGGAACATGTTCCGCTCGCGCCGGGAACAGGGATTCCACCACACCTCCGAGCAGGGCCGGTTCGAGCACCTGGGTCAGCGGAGGGGCCCGGGGGCGCAGCTTTTCTCTTACCATAAGGTAAGGCCGCAAGGCCGGTAAGGCCGACCGCTTGATCTCCGCTCGGAGGGCATTCCGGGCCTCCCTGTATCCCTCGTGAAGCTCCGCCAGTCGGGGCTCCGAATCTGCGGGACGGCTACGCCTCCTACGGAGTCGAGCCCACCGGCGGTGCGTGATCACGCAGGCTTGACGCAGCCTCGCGATCTCCGCATTCCACCAGTAGACCCGACGCCTCGGATTATAGGCTGGAACCCTAGGCATACCCGCATCGCAGATCCGTGTCATGGCCTCCCGGAACCAGGCCGCTTCATCGTTTATGTCGACAGGCCTGTCCGGCGCAATGGCCCAGGCCTGTACGATGGCGGCCTCCAGGAGGTCCTCCCGATTCAGTCGCCCCAACACCCAGCGCGGCTCGCGTTGGGCCGATATGACCGGCGCATCACCCGCAGGAGGGGAGACATCGAACCGAACGTATCGGTGATCCGATAGTGTCTCCACCTCCACGGCGACACGCCAGTCCCGCACGCGGAGTGACAGGGAAGCGCTCGCGAATGAAAGGTCTATGATCGACCTGCGCTCCCCCGCCACAAACGTGCCCACATACGTGGCTTCGGCCCCGCGATTCTGGAGAACTAAGCCGAGAGAATCGGCCCAGCTCTCCAGAGCCCTGCCCCGCGCGTTCGTGCGCCGGGAACCCCAGGCCTGAGACCAGGCGTTGAAGTCCCCGAGCACAAGAACCGGGCGAGGCGTACAGGCATTGACGACGTCGGTCAGCCGCTCCAGCGACCGCCGATACTGCCCGATGAGTCGGTGTGACCCCGGCGTGAGATAAACGGCCACGACCGCAATCTCCCCAACACGCGCCGCTACGATGCCATGCTCCCTTGCGATCACTACAAGGGGAGGGGCACCCGCAGCGGCGTTATGCACCAGTGCCGCCGACCCATCCAGGTCGACCACCCAGGCGGGCCCGAGGGGCCGGTGAGTGTATGGATCGGCGACAGCGGCGACGTGTATGGACCACTGTGCCATGCTCTGGAGCAGAAGGGCCTGAGCATCGACACCGTGGCCCACGTTCGCCTGCAGGATGCGGAGCTGGGGATCCATTATGGAACCATCTCCGCATCCCGCACCGAACCGTTGGCGGAACGCCCGCCTCGCGGCAGCGGCTCCCCGCGGGTGCAGGCCTTGCTGCCAACCCTATGGTCGGCCGGCTTGCCCTCCGCCGCACATCTGAAGCAGTGCGGCGGAGCTTCGCAATTACCGGCCCTATGACCGGGTTGGCTGCAGCGGAAGCAACGGTCGCCGACCGTCACCTCCGCCTTGCACTGCACGCCTACGTGGCCGGCCGACAGGCACCTAAAGCACCTGTCCGGCCGAGCCTGCAGGAGCCGTACCCGGACTCCCACAACGCCGCCTACCGCGAGGACCCGTCTTTCGGCAGCCTTTGCAGCTGCTGCGATGGGGCAGCCGACAACTGCTGCCCCCTGTCCGCGACGGCCGTAGCGTATAGCTCCGACCTTAACCGCCTCCAGGGGGCAGCCCCCGGCCTCCGCCACGGTGACCCGAATCTCTTCGGCCGTGATGGAGTCGTCCAGGTCCGAAATGCGCAGTTCTGCGCATTTGGTGGGCCTGGACACCCGGACGTCGGCTGCATCCAGCGTCTCCCTCAGCTTAGCCGCTATGGCATCAGCCTTGGGACCGCTCGAAGCGCCAGGGACGTGGATAAGCCGGGCACCCGTCCGAGTGTGTGTCACTCGGAGGGTCCCCGCCACGTCGAGGGCCCTCATATCGATGAGGCCCCTCGCCTGCTTCACTAGTGCAGTGTACTGCACGCCCCTCTCCGCAGCCTCCGGTGTCATCGTTAAGACGACAGCGGTGGTGCGGGGGACGCGCAGCGCTCCTGGCGCTCCCCTCGCAGCAGCCTGGGCCTTCTTGGCCCTTTTGGCTGCCTTTTTGCGGGCGTTCCGCCTTTTTTTGGCTTCGCCCACTACCTCCCAGCCCCCTGCCGGTGTGGAGCTTGTGGAGGCAGCCGGACCCGCCGATGTTGATGCCGTGGCCAGAACCTTGGCTGGGGCTGGGGCTGGGGCTGGGGCTGGGGCTGGGGCTGGGGCTGGGGCTGGGGCTGGGGACGACTTCCCCTTGCCCTTCCCCTTTCCCTTGCCCTTAACCTGGGCGCCCCGCGCACTCTGGGCACCCCCGGCTGGCGCGGCGATAGGTGCCGGAGCAGCAGCAGGAGCAACGACAGCCGCAGTGGTAGCACTGCGCGTGGTGCCCCTCTTCACAGCTCCGGCGTACCCTCCAGTAGTGGGCGGCGCCAGGGGCGGACGGCGGATGGAGTCCATGATGGCCTCCAGACAAATCCGCGTCCGCTCCTCGTGCGCCGCCTGCCGCGCTTCCATGGCGGCCATTGCCGCCATGCAGGCCTCCAGCGCGTTCGCGGACCCCGCCGGCACAGGCGCCTGCGCCTGCCAGGGCTGCGGCTGGGCGAGCCGCAACGTCGGCCTCGGCTGCGCCGGCAGCGGCGGCCGCGGGACCGCTAAGCGCGGCGGGAGCGGCGGCGGTGGCAAACGCGATGGTGCCGGTGACGTCGGTGGCGCCGGCTGCACCGGAGGCGGCGACTCCTGCCGCACCGGCGACCTCGACCGCGACCGCACCGATGACGGCTTCGGCAGCGCTCCGACCCTCCGCCGCGCTGAACGGGTCATGGGCTCCCCCGGTAGGCTGGTGATGCCCTCCTGGAGCGCCACCATCTCAGCCGCCATCTTGGCCATGCCTTTGCGGTATTCCGCCGCTTGCCGCTCAGTTTCGGCGGCCAGTGCCGCCTGCCGCCTGCCGAGCTCAGCCTGCTCCTTGCGCGTACTGTCTAGCTGCGCCCTGAGCAGGTTATACTGCTCAACAAGACGCAGCGTCGACCTCATGAGCCGTTCCTCCTCCGGCTTCATTGCCCCAGTCTGGGCCTTGGCGAGTCCTTTCAGGGCCTCCATTACCTCAGTAGAGGTTTCCATTACGCCACAAATTTAGGCGGGGGAGAGCGACTCTCTCCCTGGTCGCTGTTGCTCGTGGACGAGTCGGTCATACTGACCTCCTCGTCCGGATCTGATGGCAGGGGGGGAAGGGGAAGGACCAGGTCCCTTTTTCCTCCAGCCTTCCGGGACTGGCTACCCTTCAGGCTGGGGCCCCCGGCATCGAGAGTAATGGCGGTGTCGGGTTGCTCCGACACCGTTTTGGACACGTCTTCCGCGTCGTGCTCTGGTGGCAGGGGGGGAGGGACTAGGTCCCTCTCTCCACCGGCCTTCCGGGACTGGCTACCCTTCAGGCCGGGACCCCTGGCATCAATGGCGATGGCGGTGCCGGGTTGCTCCGACACCGCTTGCGACGCGGCTTTCGTGTCGTTGTGCTGCGCGACCTCCGTGCAGACTATTTCACTCGGTTGGGTTTGTTTTTTTAAATTTAAAGACTCCATATTGTTCCCACGATTAGAACCGTTCTACGTACACTCCCTGGGTGACGGCCATTCCAGGAAGCGGGGTACATACTGTGGAGGTCCCCAGGTATCCACAGGTTTTAAGCGACTTCGCTGTCGGGTTTTCAGACTTTTCCTTGTCGTGGGCCGGCCAATAAAGGCAAGCCCCGCGGCCTCCAGGATATCGGCGTTCCCGAGTGTGGCTAGCACTCAGGTCGTTGTCGATATCTCGGAGGTTACGCGATGCGGGGGACTGGCCAGCTCTCCCAACGCCGACGGTGGCACGAATGCCCGTCAGCCCCTGCGCGAGCAGTAGGCCGACCCGTCCCCGGATCCTACGAATCCCGTCGCCTCTCCCATGTCTCCTCTGCTAAAGCAGAGGGGTACCGGGAGTGACGGCTAGCCCTAAAAAGGGCTGTTGAGGTGGGAGGAACCCTACGAATCCCTCCCCGCGGGCCTTGCAGGCCCGCCATACCACGACCCCCTCGTGCAATGGGGTCAGCTAGCCCTCAAAAGGGCTGTTGAAATGGAAGGGTATCCTACGGACCCCTTCCCGCGGGCCTTGCAGGCCCGCCATCCCGCGACCTCCTCGTGAGGTCAGCCGTTGGGTTATTTGTCAACGGCCAACAGAGCTCCTAAGGTAGGAGTCTGTTAGCCGTTGTCCAGGGTGCATCAGCCCCCCCGCTTCCGCTCCCCAGGACCGCGGTCCAAAGGGGGAAGAAACGGAGAAGCCGACGTGGAGGTTACCCAACCAGCACCCCAATTCTTTGTGTTTATTATTTATAACTGATTGCTAATTAAAGTTTCCGTTTGAATGACTTAGTAAAATTTCAATACACATGAAAGGTCGGGAATTTGTCCTCCCGTTTATTGTAATTCCCAAAGGACAAATACCCAAATAAACTTGTACACTAGTAAATTGGGTTGTTCCCGTTAGGGGTTACCTCGCTGTGTGATTGAGATTGCCTATGTTCCTGATATTGGCTTGTTTAAGCAAATTACGTATATTATCAAATTTCTAATTTACCCCTTATAAATTAATATGCGCTGTTGTCGGCGGCATAGTTCCCCGTAAACTATTTTATTAGTAAAATAAAGTAATAAGAAGACGTATAGATGTAAGTAATTTAAGCTTGAGAGTTATAATAGGGTCTGGAAGCTGGATAACCGAAACAACAATTCTATTTAATAATTTAATACTGGATCTTATCATGAATATTGCTAATATTATGGTGGAAGCTAACAAAGTACAGGAATCAAATGCTTTAAATCAGAATTTACTTGCAAAAAATTCCAATACCGTTTTGTCTAACCTGAAAATCAACCCTCACGCACAGCAGTGGCACTACCGTTGCGCAACAATCTGCACATTATATAATATCAAGGCGGGAAGAGAATGGCTAGTGCCCCTTTTTAGCATTTTGCGCGTAAGAACCTAATGTATGTTAGGAAAAATATCTCAAAATTTGAGAGTATATGACAGGTATAATATAAATACCAGACATAAAAACAATCTCGTAGTTTGTGACAGTAGACTCTATAAAATTAGTAATTATTTTGGGGGCAACTGTATACACTTTTTTAACAAGCTCCCTAATGAAATTAGGGATTTACCTGTGGATAAATTTTAAAATGTAATTAAAGGCGCCCACTCTCTAACAGTTCGCCTGCAGTTTTTAATCGTATCAGGCGTCCTGCAGTCCTAAGCCGATAGCGCTCATACACTAAAGCGATTTTGGCCTGCCAGCAATTCCCTGTTGTCAGTTTTGTGACCACACACTAGCAGTTGTGAGTCGTCAGTTTTCTGCCGTTAAAAGGGCTATAAATTAAGGCTATTGGAATTTAGATTCCATTTCTGCAATCAGCGCACCGCTTGCCATAGGCAGGGAATTCTTCTCACACATTGCGACCGGAAACGGTGTGCACCGTACGGTTTGAAAGGAACTCCACCCCACCCACGTTCAGGTTGTGGAATGAACTTCCTGGTGTGGTTTCCCAAGCGACTACAATATGGGGTTCAAGATTCAGAAGGTTTCTTCACGGTCGGCAGCGCGAGTGTAACGCCCCTGGTGTTGCATACCTCTATAGGCCACAGCAACCACTTTACATCAGGTGGGCCGTATGCTTGTCTGTCACCTAAGTGGTATAAAAAACATACATACAATCACGCCTTTGTCCCCGGAGGGTTAGGCAGAGGTGAATTAACACCCACATTTCACCAATCTGTATTCGGTCCCACGTAATAGGGGGTGAGCCTATTGCCGTATTCCGGGCACTATTGTTGACTCGAGCCATGCAGTTAAAAAACCTGAGATAAAAAAGGTTTGTGTTACATAGCTGTTTCTAACGTCATATTACAACCAGACCTATTCAGCTGTTAAAACGTGATTATTAACAACCACCGAAACATATTCACAAACTTTAACATTTATATTATTAGTAGAATGAAACTGTTAAGTACTTCACTGAGTCTGACACAAGAAAAAGAAAATTAAGAGTAATGTACTTTTTACGATTTTATCAGTGACAAAGACAATGCTCAGCGTTTTTAAAGACAATTATAATTTTTTAAGTTCTTTGAATTAAGTTGATATGCGAGCATTTTACTTTTATTAAATTATATAAAAACTAGGTTTTGTCTGCGGCTCTGCCCGCGCGGATGTCGGTTATCGCGACAATTCACACAATATCTTATAAATTGTTGCCTATGTGTTATTCTAATAAGTTATATTATTGTTAAGATTCATTAAAATCTATTCTGGAGCTTTTTACGTGAAAGAGTAACAAACATCCATCCATCAATATTTACGAACTTTCGCGTTTACAATAATATAAAAATGTACGTGTAACTCAAGCATAAATATGACCTTTTATAGACTTCACAAGTAAACTTTTCCTACCCAATTTATAGCCAAAATCCAAACTTTGTTGAGCGGTTTATTTTTTAATATACAAGTCCAGTCTCTAATGAGGTATGGCTTTAGGTATCGCGGCTGTTGTTCAAACTTTGGTCGTTAATTAGCAAGTAGAGGGCGAGGAGTTGAGCGGAGCGTATCCCAGGTGGGATATGCTGTTACACTCTCTACCTATTTGCATAAAAGTTTGTGCAGTTATAGAATATAGCCGCCGGTGTGCTATCAACTAGTGTTGACTACGACATACTAAACTTGGGTATGAACAATATCTAAAGTTTGCGGGCTAGCAGATATTTTGCTCATTTTAATATGGATTTAATAAAGAGCCTCATTTTACAGTGCTTTGGAAAAATGAAATGTCCGCAGAAAAAAGAGTTGTCATAATTCAACTTGATCTGCAATAAGTTTTTTTGTAAGTAAAAGTGATACCGGTTAAAAGAATAGTATGAAATTCATCATTTTGAATGTTGATAATTTGATAAAATTACAAGTTAAGGGATTGTGAAATAATTCCATTTAGTTCGTAGTGATTTTTTTGTAAATTGGACACGCAACTTTAAACTAAAATTTCATCAGAGCAATGAAATTCTGGATAAAATAACAGCTGTCAATTTCAAAGTTTACTGAATCTTATTCTAAAACATTAATTTATGCGTTTGGAAAAGTACCAATAGGACTTTTCTTTAAAATTAATGTTATGAGAATATGATCATACTGCGATTGATGATGCGGTTTTTTTGACCTGGGAAAGACATATACGGCACAAAATGTCGTAGTAGAGCTATGTAGTTGGCTTACTTACATAGCCCATAACTACTTGAAAGTAACTACCTACAAACATAACAATCTAAACAAATATTGCAACAATCATCTTAGTGAATTTCAATATATTATCGGCTGGCCACTTCTGTCTTGCGAATTTATTCGTTAATTTTCTAATTACGTTGAGAGCCTCTGAAAGCGAACTATGTATTTGGTACTTTTAAATTAATTTATCGATTGACATCCGAGCTCTAAGTTCGTGATATGTTTTGAAGTTCCAAGTAAAATCATCTAAACTTGTTTGAGATTTTCTTATTAAGCGGAAATTACCCTACTTTTATCGCTTACTTGAAATTAGCAAAGCCCACACAGTTCAAACGATTCTGATGTTTTCTCCATCCTAGTCATTATGTTGTATGTTTATACCACTTAAAATAACTGCAACTTGATATATGTGACACTGAGGATAAGATGAATTTATCTCCTAGATGGCATAGTGGGGGTGCTGGTTGGGTAACCTCCACGTCGGCTTCTCCGTTTCTTCCCCCTTTGGACCGCGGTCCTGGGGAGCGGAAGCGGGGGGGCTGGTGCACCCTGGACAACGGCTAACAGACTCCTACCTTGGGAGTTCTGTTGGCCGTTGACAAATAACCCGACGGCTGACCTCACGAGGAGGTCGTGGGATGGCGGGCCTTCAAGGCCCGCGGGAAGGGGTCCGTAGGATACCCTTCCATTCCAACAGCCCTTTTAAGGGCTAGCTGACCCCATTGCACGAGGGGGTCGTGGTATGGCGGGCCTGCAAGGCCCGCGGGGAGGGATCCGTAGGGTTCCTCCCACCTCAACAGCCCTTTTCAGGGCTAGCCGTCGCTCCCGGTACCCCTCTGCTTTAGCAGAGGAGACATGGGAGAGGCGACGGGATCCGTAGGATCCGGGGACGGGTCGGCCCACTGCTCGCGCAGGGGCTGACGGGCATTCGTGCCTCCGTCGGCGTTGGGAGAGTTGGCTACTCCCCCGCATCGCGTAACCTCCGAGATATCGACAACGACCTGAGTGCTAGCCACACTCGGGAACGCCGATATCCTGGAGGCCGTGGGGCTTGCCTTAATTGGCCGGCCTGCGACAAGGAAAAGTCTGAAAACCCGACAGCGAAGTCGCTTAAAACCTGTGGATACCTGGGGACCTCCACAGTATATACCCCGCTTCCTGGAATGGCCGTCACCCAGGAAGTGTAATTTGAACGGTTCAACTCGTGGGACTACTATGGAAGACTCTAATTACAAAAAACCCAAAACCCAACCAAGCGAAACAGTCTGCTCGGAGGTCGAGCAGCACCATGACGCGGAAGTCGCGTCCCAGGCGGTGTCGGAGAATTTCGACACCGCCACCGACAGCCGGGACAGCCGAGACCGAAGCCCGGTGGGTCTACGGACCCGTAGGTCTAAATGGCGGCCGAGGACCGTCAGGAAAAAAAAAGTCCTCACCCAAAGGAAGACGGTGTCGGATCTTGAGCCCACGCTCTCCGACTCGTCCTCCACCAGCGGCACTCACAGCAGCAATGAGATGCTGCGCCCACCCCCGCCCAAACTGGTGGCGGTTAGCCGCCAAAAGGCGCGGGGTGGGGAGAAAGGTGCCCCTCAGGCCCGTCCATCACGGGCCTCTGCCCCGGAGGATGTGGTGGCGCCGCCGAGTTCCTCCACCTCGGTGGCGCCCTTGGCCTGTACCGGCGACAGCACCTCCATAGAGGTGATGGAGGCCCTTAAAGGCCTGGCCAAGGCCCAGACCGGGGCTATGAAGCCGGAGGAGGACCGGCTCATGCGGGTGACGTTGCGCCTCGTCGAACACCATAACCTGCTCAGGGCGGAGCTGGCCAGCGCGCAGCGCGAGCGCGCTGAGCTCAGCAGGCAGCAGGCAGCAGTGCTCGAAGAGACTGGGCGGCAGGCGGCTGAGTACCGCAAGGAGATGGCCAACATGGCGGCTGAAATCGCAGCGCTCCAGGAGGCCATCGCTGCGAAAACTCAGCTGCCTGACGAGCGTGTGACGCCGCCGCCATCTCTGGCGCCGCGGTCGCCGCCGTCGCCGCCGTCGCCGCCGGTGCGGTCGAGGTCACCGGTGCGGCCGAGACTGCCGCCTCGGGCGCGGCCGGTGTCGCTGGCGCCACCGCCGCCGCCTGTACCGGCGCGTTTACCGGCCCCGCCGCCGTTGCCGCCGCGTTTGCCGGCCCCGCCGCGCCTACCGGCCCCACCGCCGCCGGCGCAGCCGAGGCCCACCAATCCGGTGGAGGCCTGCATGGCGACTATGGCCGCCATGGAAAAGCGGCAGGCGGCGCACAAGGAGTGGACGCGGAGTTGTTTGGAGGCCATTATGGACTCCATCCGTCGTCCGCCTCTGGCGCCGCCGAGTGGGGGATACGCCGGAGCGGTAAAGCGGGGCCCCAACCGTACGGTGACGGCGGGGACCTCGCAGGAGTCGGCCCGTAGCGTGCCCACTGCGCCTGATGCTCCGGCCGCTACCGCCGCGTCAGCCGGGAGCGCCCAAGCCAAGGGCAAGGGGAAGGGGAAGGGGAAGGGCAAGGGGAAGACGTCCCCAGTCCCAGCCCCGGCCCCGGCCCCGGCTTCGGTCCCGACTGCCTCCACGAGCTCCGCACCGGCAGGGGGCTGGGAGGTGGTCGGCGAGGCCAGAAAAAGCCGGAACGCCCGTAAAAAGGCAGCCAAAAGGGCCAAGAAGGCCCAAGCTGCTGCGAAGAGTGCGCCAGGAAAGCTGCGCGTCCCCCGTACCACCGCTGTCGTCTTAACGATGACACCGGAGGCGACGGCGAGGGGCGTGCAGTACGTGGACCTGGTGAAACAGGCGAGGGGCCTCATTGATATGAGGGCCCTCGATGTGGCGGGGACTCTCCGAGTGACACACACTCGGACGGGTGCCCGTCTCATCCACGTCCCTGGCGCCTCCAGTGGTCCCAAGGCCGATGCCATTGCGGCTAGGCTGAGGGACACGCTGGATGCGGCCGACGTCCGGGTGTCCAGGCCCACCAAGTGCGCAGAATTGCGCATTTCGGACCTGGACGACTCCATCACGGCCGAAGAGATTCGGGTCACCGTGGCGGAGGCCGGGGGTTGCCCCCTGGAGGCGGTTAAGGTCGGAGCGATCCGCTACGGCCGTCGCGGACAGGGGGCAACAGTTGTCGGCTGCCCCATCGCAGCAGCCCAAAAGGCTGCCGACCGGCGGATACTCGCGGTAGGCGGCGTTGTAGGAGTCCGGGTACGGCTCCTGCAGGCTCGGCCGGACAGGTGCTTCAGGTGCCTGTCGGCCGGCCACGTGGGTGTGCAGTGCAAGGCGGAGGTGACGGTCGGCGACCGTTGCTTCCGCTGCAGCCAACCCGGTCACAGAGCCGGTACTTGCGAAGCTCCGCCGCACTGTTTCAGGTGTGCGGCGGAGGGCAAGCCGGCCGACCATAGGGTTGGCAGCAAGGCCTGCACCCGCGGGGAGCCGCTGCCGCGAGGCGGGCGTTCCGCCAACGGTTCGGTGCGGGATGCGGAGAGGGTTCCATAATGGATCCCCAGCTCCGCATCCTGCAGGCGAACGTGGGCCACGGTGTCGATGCTCAGGCCCTTCTGCTCCAGAGCATGGCACAGTGGTCCATACACGTCGCCGCTGTCGCCGATCCATACACTCACCGGCCCCTCGGGCCCGCCTGGGTGGTCGACCTGGATGGATCGGCGGCACTGGTGCATAACGCCGCTGCGGGTGCCCCTCCCCTTGTAGTGATCGCAAGGGAGCATGGCATCGTAGCGGCGCGTGTAGGGGAGATTGCGGTCGTGGCCGTTTATCTCACGCCGGGGTCACACCGACTCATTGGGCAGTATCGGCGGTCGCTGGAGCGGCTGACCGACGTCGTCAATGCCTGTACGCCTCGTCAGGTTCTTGTGCTCGGGGACTTCAACGCCTGGTCTCAGGCTTGGGGTTCCCGGCGCACAAACGCGCGGGGCAGGGCTCTGGAGAGCTGGGCCGATTCTCTCGGCTTAGTTCTCCAGAATCGCGGGGCCGAAGCCACGTATGTGGGCACCTTTGTGGCGGGGGAGCGCAGGTCGATCATAGACCTTTCGTTCGCGAGCGCTTCCCTGTCACTCCGCGTGCGGGACTGGCGTGTCGCCGTGGAGGTGGAGACACTATCGGATCACCGATACGTTCGGTTCGATGTCTCCCCTCCTGCGGGTGATGCGCCGGTCATATCGGCCCAACGCGAGCCGCGCTGGGTGTTGGGGCGACTGAATCGGGAGGACCTCCTGGAGGCCGCCATCGTACAGGCCTGGGCCATTGCGCCGGACAGGCCTGTCGACATAGACGATGAAGCGGCCTGGTTCCGGGAGGCCATGACGCGGGTCTGCGATGCGGGTATGCCTAGGGCTCCAGCCTATAATCCGAGGCGTCGGGTCTACTGGTGGAATGCGGAGATCGCGAGGCTGCGTCAAGCCTGCGTGATCACGCACCGCCGGTGGGCTCGACTCCGTAGGAGGCGTAGCCGTACCGCAGATTCGGAGCCCCGACTGGCGGAGCTTCACGAGGGATACAGGGAGGCCCGGAATGCCCTCCGAGCGGAGATCAAGCGGTCTAAGGCCGCTTGTTACCGGGAGCTCCTGGAGACGCTGGAGCGGGACCCATGGGGGCGGCCTTACCTTATGGTAAGAGAAAAGCTGCGCCCCCGGGCCCCTCCGCTGACCCAGGTGCTCGAGCCGGCTCTGCTCGGAGGAGTGGTCGACTCCCTGTTCCCGGCGCGAGCGGAACATGTTCCGCCGCAGATGGCTCCGCCGCCTCGGTCGCCTACGGCGCCCAGTGCGGTGATTGACGACGACGTGCCCGAGGTCACTTGGGTAGAACTAGAGCTGGCGGTGCGAAGGCTGAGGGCCAAGAAGAACACCGCCCCGGGACCCGACGGCATTCCAGGCCGCGCGTGGGTCCTAGCTCTAGGGGAAGACGGTCTCGAACCCCGACTGAGAGGGTTCCTCAGCGCATGCTTGGAGCGGGGCCAGTTTCCGAAGATGTGGAAGACGGGGAAGCTGGTCCTCATCCGCAAGAAGGGACGCCCGGCGGACGAGCCGTCCGGGTACCGGCCCATAGTGCTGCTCGACGAGGTGGGCAAACTCTTCGAAAGAGTAATTGCCAAGCGCCTCGTCGAGCATCTCTCTAGAGTGGGGCCGGACCTGGCGAATACCCAGTTTGGGTTCCGCCGGTGGCGTTCCACTGTGGATGCCATCATGCGTGTGAGGACTCTGGCGGAGGATGCGGTCGCCCGGGGCGAGGTGATGTTGGCGGTGTCCTTGGACATCTCCAACGCCTTCAACACCTTGCCCTGGAGTTGCATCAGGGAGGCACTCGTGTACCACGGTGTGCCTCTCTACCTCCGCCGCATAGTCGGGGCTTACCTAACGGAGAGAGCCGTCGTCTACCCGAGTTCGACCGGAGTCGGTAGGCGTGAGATGTCGTGCGGTGTCCCACAGGGATCGGTCCTGGGGCCGTTACTGTGGAACATCGGTTACGACTGGGTGCTTCGCGGTGACTTCGCGTACGGTGCCACCGTCACGTGTTATGCGGACGACACGCTGGTGACGGTGAGCGGGGCTACGCACCGCGAGGCGACCCTGAGGGCCACGACCGCGGTTGGTCAAGTCGTCGAACGGATCCGGCGGCTGGGTCTCGAGGTGGCTCTGCACAAGTCCGAGGCCATGTTCTTTCATGGTCCTCGGCGCAGGCCAGGCCCGGGAGCCAGCCTTACAGTGGGAGGCACTCCCATCGACATCAAGCCCCAGCTGAAATACCTGGGGCTCGTGCTTGACGGTCGATGGGACTTCGGACAACATCTCCGAAGCCTGCGCCCCAAGTTGGTCACCACGGCGAATGCCCTGAGTCGGCTGTTGCCCAACTTGAAGGGCCCAGGGGCCTCCTGCAGGAGACTCTACGCGGGTGTCGTGCGGTCCATGGCCCTATATGGGTGCCCCGTGTGGGCGGACACCCTGGGGGCCAGATTCCTGCCTCTGCTCCGTACGGCGCAGAGGACGATGGCCTCCAGGGCCATCAGGGGATACCGCACGATATCCTTCGAAGCGGCGAGTCTCCTGGCCGGATCGCCACCGTGGATCCTGGAAGCGAGGGCCCTTTCGGCACTATACCAGTTCCGAAAGGAGGCGCGGGAGCGGGGATTCGATCCCGAGCCCGAGGACATTCGGGCCGAGAAATCCCGGCTCCACCAGGTCATGGTGGCCGAGTGGGAGCGACGACTTGGGCAACCACGCGCAGGGCACGCCGTCATTGCGGCGGTAAGGCCCATCATGGGGGAGTGGCTAGAGAGGCCACACGGGAGCCTCTCGTACCGTCAGACGCAGATGATAACCGGGCACGGTTACTTCGGGCGGTATCTGCATCTGATGGGTATTGAGCCAACGCCCGAGTGCCATCACTGCGACGCGAGCGTGGACTCGGGGCTGCACACGCTCACCGAGTGTCCGGCGTTTGAGACGCCGAGGCGGGAGCTTGTGCAGGCCCTGGGGGTGAGAGTGCTCACGCTCTCCACCCTGCTCGCGGCGATGGTCCGCTGCGCGGATGCGTGGGCGGCCAGCGCCTCTTTCTGCGAGCAGGTCATGCTCGCGAAGGAGACAGCAGAGCGGGCGCGGCGCGGTGAGCGAGAAAGACTCGCTGACATCGCTGCTCGCGCCCGAAGGCGGCTCGGGCGTCGGAGGGCGCTTACAGACCTCCGCCCCCCATGAGCGCGGGCCTGAGGGTGACGGGTGGAGCCACCCGTCACCCTAGCAGAAGCAGGCCACGGCGGCGGCGCGCATCGTAGGACGATGCGCGCCTCCCCACACCGGGGTTGAGTCGGGGACGGCGTGGTCCCCACCTCCCGAGGAGGGCCAGACCGAAAGGGATGGCCCTGGGTCAGCCGGGGTGCGAGGGATATGCCGCAAGGCAACCTCACCTTCGGCCTAGCACCACGACCCACAGACGGCGTGCGGTTTAGTCGGTTCGAGTCCGACATAACCTTCCCCTCCGGCTCCGGAGGGGCGGGTATCCGAGGGGATTTCCCGCACGTAAAAAAAAAAAAAAAAAAAAAAAGATGGCATAGTGATTCCAGAATTCTAGTTGTAATAATGGATCCGAGTAGATGGTGCACTTGGGTCTTGCGTGTGCTTAAACAAAGCGATGGCAGGTTTGCTACCCTCATACTCCTCCGAAAGGACGAAGTTGACCAGAAATAGCTGCCCAAACTAAAGTACATAGTTCAGGATCCGGTCAAGCTCAGTGCGAAAAAGCTGCCTTTTATTCGCGATATCAGACTGCTTATCCGCTGGACGTCCATGATAATTTCCGTGCAAGGTGCTATCGTCTGCATAGCAATGAATGCTGCCGGTAGACCGTATGCCATTGATATGCAGAAGAAAGAGAGTGGGTGACAGGACGGTCCCTTGCGGCACGCTAGCATTTACCTGCGAGAAGCCTCAGTGGCTCGTCCATCACAAAGGACGCGAATACGGCGATCCTTCAAGAAGCTAGCAACCCAGTCTGAGGTCTGAGCGATCCCCTTTCTTGGGGATCGGCTGTACATTCCCCTCCTTCCAAGCCGAAGGCACTGTACCTAAGCTGTAGGACAGCCAGTACAGCTGCGCAAGTATTGGAGACAGCTCCGCTGCACATTTTTGCAGAACTACCGCCGGAATACCGTCCGGACCAGGGGCTTTCCGGACATCGAGTGACTGCAGCACTGCACATAAATCACGTTGCCTGATACGAATATCTGGCAACACTGATCGGCAGTGTCGGTGGCTGTATGCACAATCAATTCGGGAATTGGGCGCAAAGAGATTAACCAGTAAATTTACTTTCTCTTGCGACTCATGGGCCAGGGATCTACCTTAGTAGTCTTATGCCCGTTTGCACTGAACTTAAGAGTATCTTAACCTGATGCCTAAAGTATATAAGACACTCTTAACAAGAAAATGCATTGCACCAACCCTAAGATACTCCTAAACACGCTAAGTCAATCTTAATTCTTATGACACCGATTAAGTAAGTCATAACGTTTTAAGAATCTCCTAACCCTATTTTTTTGACAGTTGTCAATCAATGTCCGGTACTGTTATATACTGTTTGGCACATGACATTAAACTAAATAAATAAATAATCTAAATTTATTTATTATTATTTTTAAATAAATTTAAATACAACGTGAATTACGCGACTTGAATGACGAGACGAGATCGTTTTTTTATTATTATTTATTGGGGCTTGGCACAAAGCCATCAGCCTAAACCTTAAATATCTTCAATACAATATTTTTTCATGACGATGGCGATGAGTGATGATTTCCATGACGATGACGATGAGTGATGATTTCTGCTTCAGTAAAGTTGTGGGGACTTTACTGAAAGCTCCCCCAGGAGATTTGGAACGAACACGAAATGTCACAATTCACTGTAATATCCCGCTTTCCTACTCTTGTGTGAATTGTCCAAGACGTTATGTCTAAAATCCAACATTTTTACACATAAAAACTCGAATTCACACCAATTTCAAAAAATAAAATAATATTGCGATGTGCGCTTTCCCGCGTTCGCGCCAAAATTCCGACGAGATCGTTAAAGAAATCATAGACAATCGCTCAATTATCATAGAAATTTGGCTAATTCATTCGTTCATTTACACCTTCATTCGCTTTACTAGGCTTATCTTAAGTTAGGAATGCCCTTTCGTAAATATGTTGGTGCAATTGAAAATAAAGTTAAGATTATCTTAGACTTAGGAGTCACTTTACAAGGATTAACCTAAGTAGAGTTTAGTGCAAACGGGCATTAGTCTCGTTAGCGATTAAGATTTCTGAATTTGTTAATTTTTTTAATTCTGATATTTATTTAAATTTTTATACACTTATATTACCAGAAATATGTTACTGTTTTTATAAAATAATAAACGCTTCAGCAAAACGCGTTCTACTAATTAAAACAAAATAACAAATTTACAATTTCCCTCAATTCGCCACGAAATAGTGTCTATAGGGCGCTGTGGCGTCTTCCAGATCCTAGTGAGCGTCGAATGAGGGCTAATGGCCCGTTAATAATGCCCGCCAGTCGGTCTGTTAGCAGCCTTCGCTGCCACGAATTACGACTAGGGGCTTTCTGCTAAACTGCCGAGAATTGTACGCTCTACCTTAAACGTTAGCAGGCAGCCCTAATGAGACATAGATGCTGAGATCGGAGCGCGGTCATGTAGTCATGATTGGGTAGAGCCCCCCCTCAGAAAATATTACATTTAGTCGTGAGAGGGGAAATGTTGGGCCTTAAATTATTCTGTTTAAAGTTTACGGCTTCGTAAATTTTTAAACTCGTAACAATTTTTCGGACTTAATTATGTTTGTGTTTGTTTCTCTAGTCTTGTAGTTATAAAGTTAATTTGTCTAATTATATATTTTCAGTTCTATTTATAAGTTGAGAGCTATGTGTTTTTTTATGATACAATGATTAATTTGAACGTGAACATGTTTCTCTCTCGAGTAAGTTCAGTAATTAAAGTAGGTACATCGACATTGACGACAGGTATGAGTATACATCAATCGATAGTATCCCACCTTTACATGTGTGGGTATTTCTAATACTTTATGTTGCGCGGTATGTCAAACACTGAGAATTCAGTCATAAGTAGTTGTTCACATGTGTGTGTACTGTAAAGTGTCCTTTCTTCACTCACACAATAGAAAATTGCAATTGATTCGAAACCATTCGTATTTGTTTATTATTATATTAGTTTAATTTCATAGAATAGTATAAGACTGTAATTTTTAGAACAGTTGATATCGATCATCGTGATTCCGGGGCATACATAGTCGCATTTTAATTTAAATATAATATAAGATAGAGAGATAAAGAATTAAAAATGATAATTTCATTGGTAAAATCCAGCTTGAGTGACGGAATGTGTTTTGAATCAGATAAGGATAAACAATATATTAATAAAGGTATTTTTACCATTGTATACATTATACAATTTAAATAAATAAATAAAGTAGTTGTATATAATATTACCCTATGTAATAGCGAATAATACTATTTTGTTTACATAATAGTATGTAATAGTTATTGTATATTATTTATCTAATCCATAAATAATATGAAGAAAAAGAAAACGGTAGAATAATATATTAAGTTGATGGGTAAACCATAAGTGATGCTATTGTTAACGAAGTTAGAAATTATTTTATTTATATAAATTTATAATTTCTAAAAGCTAACATGTTGATTCATACACTTATATTAAATTTATCTACTGGAAGCAATGTGTAGAAGATTAAATAAAGCGTCTATATTTATCTGGTTTAAACGTGCAGAAGGATAAATTCAACCTATTTTATTGTCTTAAGAATGTAATGTAAAATCTATATACTTACCTATATTTATACATAATAATCATATAATATTGTTTTATATGTATACCTATTAATTGTAACAAGATGTATTATTTTCCATAGTTATCACTTTTGAGACTACAAAACATATAAACTATAAAAGTCAATTATAAGATCCTTCTATACTACAAATAAAATAATTTACAAAAACAAAACTAATTTAGCAACCAAAATAAGTAATAAAATATACTCGGGATGGAACTCACTACCTTCGAGTTGCCATAACGCTTCACATACCACTCAACCACGGTAGTCCATATTACTAAAGGGAAATTTAACATCTCATTCGATGCCAGGCAAATCACTCACTAGCACATATTCAATAGTGTTCAAATATAAAATGTGTGAGTGTAGAAAGATGCACACATAAACGTCAAACACTATAAGCCTGCAGCAAGTCTGTAGCAATGACATACACATGCTTATTTTTTACTAGTGCAGCCTGGTACCCGAATGGTTTTGTTGAGTGTACATGTTGTCTTGTAATAGCAATTAAATTTTAAAATAGAATATATATTATGCATTTTTAAGTTAGTAACAATTTTCTTATATCTAAAATTTTATAGGCTTTCCCGGGAGTAAATTTTTATTAACTATGTATTATTATCAATCACCAGTACAGGCTCAACAGATATGTGGAGAGCCTGCAGCAGTGATTGATATATGTACAGTCTGTTTAGACTGCCTCACATACGACGTTATCAGGGACTCGTTTATTTTTTAAGGAAAAGCTTTTTTAAAGAAAGTCCCATATATTGATTTTGAATCAAGATATTAATTGCTGAAGTGAAAATATTAGCTACCAAATTAATTAAAGCCACCTTCGTTACAGATATTACGTAACTAATATACTTTACATTTATAAGCTAATGTTTGTTTGTTTCTAATTTACTACAAAATTAGCGTGTTAAATACCAAGCGTAGTTGTGTGTAGTTATTATAATTGCTCTGGTATAACATAATAATAAATTTCGGCGAGGTCGAACTATAAATTCAAATAACAAACAATAAAGTCTTTTAGGGATATAAAAATACACGATATTAGTAGTCTTTTTTTTAATTTTATGCGTGTACGACAGTTTAATACATTTGATAAGGATAGATAGTTAAACGAAAAAAGTGTTATATCGTCAGTCATTTTAAAATACATATTTATAGAAACAACCATTCTTCAACTGTACCATGTTATATTATTATTATGCCATGAGTGATCACAAGTAGTAGTAATTCCTCATAGAATGTATTAGTTAAGCTAAACTATGTCTTTTGTTGGCCTGCATGGTCCTATCCATTTTCACGAGTACAAAGTAAAGTTTCGAATTAATAAAGCAGCCAACAGTGTAAAAGTAATATGAAAAGATAAATTGCTCCGTTTGCGATGTCGTCGGTGATTATTTCAGCGATCTCCTCAATCGGCAGTTTTGTCTTTGTGTGCTGTTTCCTGACCTTCCTCCTTTAACTCCACAGGTTTTCCTGCGAGGTAATAATTTTCTTCACTCACGAGGCTCGTCCAAGCGAAAAGAGAAAGATAAAAAAGGTGGTCTCAGCTCTTTTGTCGTACGATTGTGAGTGGAAGCTCGATTTGTTACAGATTTCTAGGTATATTATGTAGATGTATTTATATGTGCAACTTTTATTTTCTTAACCGCGAATTCAGCGACCCACTTTGCAGTTTGTTCTTTGTAACGTACCTTCGTTGATTTTAAAAGTGAGCGTTTGTATATTGTATGCGACAAAATACTCCATACAGATAGGTTTGTGCGATTGTGAGCTTAAATCCTAGTCCATTATTCTGAAGTGCGAACCTGCTGCCACTAGTACCCATATTTAGACTTTGTGTTGTGGTGAATATTAAAGACAACCTGGAACTGGTTGTACATGTTTTATTTTTTTCTTAGAAATAACCTTTAATACCAGACACCTGAGCATGTTCAGGATTAAACCAATGTTATTTAATGCGGAGTATAAAGTTTTGATTTCCATCTGGTAGACATTTTCCCTACATACATTTTTTTATTTATAAATAAAAAAATGTATGTAGACGTACTTTGAAATTGACATATTGTGTCATCGGAAAGAAGAGTAAAACCGAACCTCAATCACATAGACTTCTCTCTATGTGATAGCTCTATAGAGCGGTTAAAACCGATTGAGTTAATGAAATATTAAAATATTAAAGTGGTCTAAAAAGATATCAAGCAAATCCAAAGTTAGACTGGTAAAGCGGACCCTAGACTCCAACTGGAAAGATTAACGCTAGGATTAAGAAGAAGAAGTCTTAAAAGATGTCAAGCTGTGCGATTCTGATGACGCTTAACTAAACCGATCAAAGACAGACTATCGTTCTGCTTCCCGACGACATAATGCTAAGGCTAAGTTAAAAGCGGTTTTTTTTGATGGTTCATTATTTTTTTATACTAATATAGTGATAATGTGAGTCCGATAACTTTACTACGGCTATACTCACGTCACTTGTCAGGATGCGCCCGACTAGTTTCGGACCCGACCGGAGTCCTTATTCATGAGCAGAGTATCCAGGCGCCAGAAGTAAAGCACCAGACGTCGCCGCGCCTGGATCGAAACTAGTCGGGCGCATCCTGACAAGTGACGTGAGTATAGCCGTAGTAAAGTTATTGAATTGAAAAATGACTCACGATAGTTTCTATACAATAATGTGAGTCATCGGTAAAGTCATTACTATATCAAGTTTCTGTCGATAAGTTACAAATCAAAATAAATAGATATATGAAACAGTTACAGGGATAAGTACCTACATTTTCAGTTTGTGTACAAATTTCACGTACAACGAATGAAAACAAAAGTTCCCATCAATCGAATCTCACCTACAATATAAGTCTCCCTATTTAAATATGAATAAAAGGCGAGGGTGTTTTGCCCTTTGTAATAAATTATTTCTCATGTGTTTCTCTGCAGCTGCTCTGAGTACGCAGATATGAAGCCATTTTTGAATGCCGTTTAATATACACATGCGGCTCTAAGTAATGATCAAATTACTCTTCATTGTATTTCATTAAAATTTATATTCAGTAAGCTTTATTTTATTGTTTGAATCACTTTTACTGAAATTAATTAATGGGTTAAGTATCATTACAGCAAAATAGAAGTACAAGTTTTAACATAAGAAAAGAGCTATGAAAAACTCTTGTGAAAGGTAAAGCTTTGATGATTTTACTGAGTGAACTACAAGCAAAACACTTTAGGGTACTGCAAATTTAACGATCAAACAACTTGACGTGACGCCATCTTTAGTATGAATCGCTCCTTAATTTTATTGGACAAAACATAGTCTTTGTCCCAGTGAACAAATCGCTCTGGGATCGTATTATTTTGTGCGTAGATTTATCGGCGCAGGCGGATCGAGGGCCCTTTTGTTGGGCTTTTCCATAAATCTTTCTGCTATTTAAACGGTTATTAGGACAGGAGCGATTGATGTCCACTGGATTTCCTTCGTGTGTTAGACAAGAATACGCTTTGCAAGGGTTTGTTTCGGTTTCATTTTGAGGCTGTGTTCGAGTTCTATGTCACGATAAGAAAATTTGTTAATTTAGATCGTATAAATGACGTCTAAATGATTTTAAGTAAGAACAAGGCATTAATAAATAAACCCTTTATTATTTATACATTGACCAAAGAATTACTTTAAATATGTCCATCTCTTGACAACTCTTTGGAAAATATTACTACTGCCAGTGCAATAGCGTATTTTTTTACATATATAATAAAATATTAATAGTAGAATTTTCTTAAAAAATATTCGATGTAGAATTTTAATGATATTCTCGGAATACTCTCGAAGTGAGCTCTCATCTCAGTGATGCTCATTATTGAATTGGTATCATAGAGAGAACAATACTCATGTTAATCTTAACATACGTAGAATGAATTTGCACTGCATACTGCACAACAAGAAATAAATTAAATACAATTGAAACAGTTTGACGTAGACTAGCAGTTCTGAGAAAGGTGAGATAGTTTTGCACGATAAAGCAGCACTGGAGCAAGTTGACTGAGCTTCCTTTGAGGATAAAATTCATAATGAGGCCATTTACATGGACAGACTTCCTGAAAAAGATAGTTGGGATATAGTGCACATTGGAAGAGGCCTACGTCCTCAGTGGAGCTAGCCGACACTCTTTCTTTCTATAGGTATAGAACCACACAGAGTCTGCTGACCTGAAGTATCATAGGGTGTAAACAATTCCAACTTGAACAAAGTGATTCGGTGCTTCCATTCATTATCGTACGATAAAGAACGTGAAGTTTGAGCCTCTAAAGGCCTTTTTAAAGAGAAATGAAATTTTTACGAGTTTCTCTGCTATGGATTTTACAAATTGATTCGGACTGGACGTGAAAAAAGTGATTAACCAATAAAGACATTGCTTTCATTATAACTCTGAAGCTCAATTATTAAAAAATACACTTAACCCGGATACTAAAAATAAAAGGTTTTGTTCTCATTTTTGCACATTTTAATTGGTCCTAATAAATGTTCATATCTACAATTTTGTTATACAAACCGAATTTGTTATAACGAGAGTAATAACATTGGTACTGTTTAAACAGCCATCTATGATATCCCTTCTGGTTACCTTCCTAATAAGACCAATTCCAATCGTTTTAATCGGTCCCTACGGAAGGCCAATGAACCATTTATTGATTAGAAGCTTAACTAAGGTTACACAGAACGTAAATAATCCTCATGTAATTCATGTTCTTGTAATGGTATCGTTGTTTAAGTAATGGTTTTCATATATGTTGACACGATGTCAGTAATATAAATTAAATATTGTCCCGACTAAAAAGGTAGGTGCTAAGTCCCTAGTCCGTGAGGAGACATCCAATATGTTGTGACGGATTTTACACATCTCTGAAGTTTCACTCTGTAATATTTACGTGTACGTTGACAAGGTGATAATCTTACTTAGCTCGGGTATGTATTATTTAGTAGTTTTGCGGAAGTTATGAGGTTTCATATTTTCACCTGTGTTGTAATTTTGATGATGTTTTTTATGATATATATAACTTGTTGTTGCCATAAGAGTCGGCTAAAGGATATTTCGAGCACACAACGGCTTTACTGGATTGGACTACTGTTATTCTTTATTAATTTACCAATGAGGAAATTGATTTCTCAATTCAGTTCAGACTAAATATAGTATTCAAGAAGTGAGAGTTGGAGTACGCTGGGTCTCTTAATGATAAATAGCTTTACTACTTCTACTTTTTTTCTATTCAATGAGTGATAAACTTAGAAAGAAAGAAAGAATGAAAGAAAATACGTTTTTAAATACACACATTCTCACACATAAATACAAATAAGTATCACTACTTAGTTCTGGTTATTTAAAACTTAATACTAAATTAGAACGCCGATAATCCTCTTTGGGGATAACAGGCACGGCGATTATGTACTTAAAGGAAGGCACAACTCAAATACACTTTACCGTTAATTTATGACCAGTCATCGCTATATTTTATAGCTACGTATTCTGGTCCGGGATTTTAGCTATTGCTCGGTTTAACACAATTCTATTCTGCTTATTCGAATAATTATTGCTGACTTCTCTTAAGGTGATTATTTCGATCGCTTTATAGGTACTCTCACCATATGCCTCAATATCTATTACAGAATAAGAATAATTTATTATATTTTCCATATGAAGAGACTGAGGCAAGGTCTAAAAAAGATACACGGAGATGTTGACGTGTTTTGGATGACAGATAACAATTTTAACAAGACTTTCTTCAAAAGAATTAACAAAACACGATAAAGAACAAGTACCTGAGTATTTTTTAACAAAATCTGTCCTGCTGAGAGCACTCTGCTGTAATAAATTCACTCACAATTTATCTTTTTGTGGATTGCTTTGCTTGTAATAGCGGCCGGGGCGTGGGAAATTCGGCAAAAAGCCCACTGCGTTCTCTCTACTTTGCTGAACAGACCCATTACACAAAACATTATTCCAAATTACATTGGGCGCGTTACGATAATGTTTTTGTTCATTTGATAAGAGACGGAATGTTGTTTTTCAATTATTATAAAACAAAATTATACGAGGCGCTGCTGTTGTAGTTTTTATTGGTCAACAACCACCATTTTAATAGATTTTATCTGTTTCAATTTTCTTTGTACGTTTCGTCGTACAGTTGACAAAGGTAATACGGCCGCACTTTTTCATATAAAGTTGTATGTAGAGGTGCAACTGTATCGACTGTACCATCGTAGTATGCTAGCTATAGTGATACTGAGTTTTATTGTGAAAATATAAGTACCTCGAATGTTTCTTTTTATTGTACTAAATTCTTTTCAGGATCTGTTTCGTTATAAATAGTGTCTGCTATTACATTTTTTATATCCTTACAACCTGTTACTATACGAGCCCGTCGAGCAAAATATTTGGGTAAATTTATGGACTGCATCGCGAATCTACGAGGGGCCTGTAATGCGGTATATTAAGATTGTGGTTTTGTTTGCGTACATAAAAATATATATAAATATATACATTATGATCAAAGGTAACACCTTAACGAAAAATTAAACCGAGTTGGTACGTAAGTTGTTTATTTTAAAGCTCAATAAAGATCACTTCCTTATTTGTTTTAGTACATTCAACATCAGATGGATTTTGAATATCAAAGTACTCAAAATGATCTTAATGTGTTTGGTTTTCCTCCTCAGTGTTGAGTGATTGTACTGATATTTGGTACACATTTATTCAAATTCAAATTCAAATTCATTTTATTTGCTTAAATGTGGTTATACAGGTGTTATTATTAACTTTAGTTCGGACAATAATACAATTTGAATCAATAAATCAGTTTTGTATTACCATTGTTAGTAGGTATTAAGACCATTTTGAGTACTTTGCTAGTGAATATTGATCTGATGTTGACTGTACGTTGTGACGAAATTGTTCGTGGTAATTTATTATAGTGCAGAATTTCCATTACATTTATATCGTATAAACTTAACTAATTGAAAAAAAGGTGGACCAACATTATCAGAAAAGGAGCACGGACTGGAAAGCGAAGCACCGGGTGTTTTTACACAAATTTGAAGAAAATTATGTCCAGTGGTGGACTGAAAGGCCAGTAGCTAGTGCTAACATCATTTATATTAACAGTCGCAATTGGGTAGGTTCGAACTTGTGACTATCAAATCAAATCAGTTTATTTTTTCAGTTCTATTAAAAGTTGTATGTACTCGTAATATTACACTTTATTCTTATCAAATAGTTTAGGTATAATTAGTGATTCATCATCATCATCATCATCAGGCTATATTAGTCCATTATTAGTGATTAGGTGATTGAAAATATATAAAATAGGCGGGACGGGTAAGAGGATCTGCCGATATCGTCATGGGTATGGTATCACCGTTCTAGAGACAGTATCTGTAACTGGGGCCACTACTTTTTGGACTTTATCTCAGCTTTTTGGATTTTACCTCCAGGTGGAGTGCAGTGAAATTGATGGATCAGACGTGCGTGTGTTTATTGTGGTATATAGTTGGTACTCATGTGTGAACGCTGTAGAACAGTGCAGTTCATTGACCTAAACGGTATATATAGTATGTGTATGTATAATAAGTTTTTTTAAGCGAGTATACATAAATACCACGTCACGAACCAATACTAAAAATGATTCAGCGCCAGTTTTAGTATTGGGTCGTGGCGAAAAACAAATAAATGATTAGATTAGCTAGTTTTTGCTAATCTAATCATTTTAATATTAGACTATCGTCATTTCAACAAGCAGTATATCTTAGCATTATATTCTGTGTTTATTAATATTCTATCATGCTTGTCTTCTGTACCGTCTTTATTTAGGTTCGGGTTTCACGATGACTAGGTATGACAGAAATAGATTTCAAGCTTAATAATACAATTTGCTTTGTGAAACTACTCAAGAGCTACTAATAATAAAGCCGTTGCAAATCAATGTATGAATAAATTATTACAGTCAAGCTTTTCTAATATAAATAAGTGGCGTTTAAAGCTCAAAAAGTTAACGCAACACGTGAAACACAAAGAAGTTGTAACAACTATCCATTATATTTACAGGGCAACATTTGATGCACAACACGTGTTGCTCAAGAAGGTTAGAAACGTCGCGCCACACACGCGATGTTGCAGGCTCACACGCGGTTTATAATTTGTTCGACGATTGATCATGCGTGGATAGGGATCATGATTCGGCGTAGTGCAACGTTTAATACAACCGTCTTGACTCCACTGTCACCCCAAGACGGTTAGATAGGAGAATCTCGAATGTCCAAAACGTATCCATGTAGCTCAATTGGTCGGAGTATTCCCCCTGTAAGAGTCTGTTCGCTGGTTAAAATGCCGTTCTGATCATTAACTTTTTCGAACCGAAATCGATAAGATAGTTAGTAGTAGAAGCGTAACTAATCGCTTCGTTAAAAAGATATCTAAGTATATAAAATGCATTCATTACACATGTTCGTAAAGCTACCTATCCTTACTTTGAGTCTAGGTAGCTTTATGTAGAATGCCCTAGAATAGAATAGAATTCTGTGTGCGTTCTATTCCGTCTAGACTTTCATATGATATTAAAACATTCACAGGGCGAGTGTATATGGCACCAGTGTATTTATTTTAAATGCTAAATGCATTCCAAAATACAACAAATGAGTGTGACAAGCAAATTGATTTATACGCGGCCGTAGTCGACTCACTGTGTGCCGATAAACCATTTATAATTTTGTGAGACACAGATAGGCATTTCAATAAGATTTCTCTGTACAAATAAAGACGTTCAGCTGAGACTAATGGGGCGTTAATAATTCGCACGAGTCTATTCAATGGAGGCTTTCGAGATTTATCACTACAGGATTCTGGCAAGATGCCTCCTGGCACGAGCTGATTATGCATTTTTTTAAACGCCTTACACCAAGCACAATTACTTTTTAAATGATTTAGCTCTTCGAGGGACTACCTGCATAAGTGACCGAATTTCAAAGCTTTTTATTGTAATTGTTTGCATATTAGAGAAATAATTATAGAATTTATTTCGAAATATAAGTCAACAAGTTACCTACTACTACTATTTTCTAGTCTCAAACAATTAAAGCTTCACAAATCCTCATAGTCCCCATAAAATGTTGCACTCATCTTAAATAATGGCTTTTATGTATTGAGCATAAGTTTAAGTATTTAGCTCAACATCCTTTTCTTGAATAAGTCCAAGTAAAATATATAGATATTCATAAAAATTTCCTACACTAACTAAAGAAACCGCAACGATATATTTTCAGTCGAAATGTTTGACTTTATTTAGACATTAAAATATTGCAGCACTCATTGACTATGAGACTTTCGTCTCATAGTCAATGAGTGCTGCAATATTATAAAACCACCTTAATTAAAATCTCTGAAGATGAAAGCTCTTAGAAGCTTTTTGTTTTGACACTTCATAATTATTCACTAATTTTAATCCGATTTCAATCGAGATTTTCTGATTTAAAATATTTATTAGCCAGGTTCGTGAAACACGATAAAAGATTAATAATTTATTAATGAACTCGTAAAATTATCTTTAATCTTCGAAATAACATAAGGTACGTAGTAATTTCATGCTTTTTAACACGATTGATGAGTTAAGTGTGAAATGGGACTCGTTTTCGGGTTCCCTATTGCAGCAACAAAATCAATAGTGGTTGCTTATTTTCCTTCATTTTCTTTTTTAAAATTTAATTAATTTATTAAAATATAACTTAACTAGTGGTCGCCAAGCGGTCGAATTTCAACCATAATTAATTAATTAAAGTTTGAACATTACTAAAGGTTTTTGTCATAAACTTTTATAATTTAATATTTAACCAAGGCAACAATGTTAATAATAATCTAATACATAAAATTCTCGTGTCACAGTTTTCGTTGCCATACTTCTCCGAAACGGCTCGACCGATCCTCATGAAATTTTGTGGCCATATCGGGTAGGTCTGAGAATCGGCCAACATCTATTTTTCATACCCCGATTCGCGATAACCGACATCCACGCGAGCTGGATGTTCTTCGGGTATTCAGCAAATTTTGGAATCCTACCATAGAAGATGTAAGATTTTATTTTATACCTCTTACAAACTATATTTTCGCGAAAAAACATTATAACTAATTAAAAATGCGTTTTTACTTTCTTAGCCTGAAAAGTGCGCAAAAACAGTCGCTCATGTGAAATTTGGGTGTGACGTCATCAATAAGATATTATAAGTAAAAAGATATAATAAGTGTGTGTGTGTGTGAGTATTACATTAAAGTACAGGTCTCCTATGGCAACTGTATCATAATTTAACTTTTTCCATTAATATGCTGCTTCAGCTGGACAGAAGGAGCTGTCAATGCATTTTTCTCTATGTTATTTGTGGATGCTGCGCAACGCGCATGCGCGTGATTAGCAAATGGATTTTAGTTCAACGTTTTTGTAATTTTAAGCAAAATATATTAATTATTGAATTTAATTTGCTCAAAATGAAACACTCGTGTGATACTGTAAAAAAATCGCCCACAGTTCATTTTTTAACTCACACTCGTATTTTAAGAGCCCTTATAATGCAACAGTTACATAAACTACGAAAATTGCATAATTACAAAAATTGCTTTATGCATTTATCATCCGTATAAACTATCAATACTCAAACGTATCGACTTATTTCTCAATTTATGAGTGCATTATTGCGTCAAAGTGAAATTTCAATGATTTTGACGTAAACCATTTGTGCTTTGATTATTTCGCGACCATAATTAACAAGCATCATAATGGAGAATGTTACGGTGTGCAAAATATTTCTTTGTTTGTTTTCATGTTTTGTTTTTGTGACACACGAGTTTGTTACAGTAAAGGTTTTTAATTATATACACTTGTTTTTGTTTCAATCAAAAACACCAAGTGTTTATGATTTTACAGGCATTGAAAGTACTCAAAAATTACGACTACCGCTTAAATGCGTGTGACGTTATATTTATCGGCACGCTTCGAGTTCTTTGCCGCTGCCTTGCGTTGTACAGTAAGCATCATTAAAATCTTGCTAACAAAAGTACTCAAAATAATTCAAATACCCAAATTCCAATTTTATATTGGTTAATAGAGTATTCAAATAGTTGTAAGTGTCCAGAATGGTCCAACTATCTTAGCGATCGGTCTTCCAGAATTAAATCAGTTAGTAGAGTATTCATATTCATATACACAATCACGCCAGTCGATGGTATCTTGACAAGTATAATTTCAAAATGGCTCTGGCTACCCTATTCGCCGCCGGGAACACAACACGAGGTTATTATGGCCGCGGTATTCTGAAGGGCGGAAGTACTTCCCCAGTCGCAACCGACAAGGATGTAAGAAAACAATCTTGAAAGTAGAAATAACAGATTCTTTATCCCGTATCTTAACCATAGGCAGGATGCTGTCTCTTCATATCCCAATGAGAAAGAAGTGTGACCATTGTTATGTATGAATGATGACTATCAATATTAAGCATTCAGAGTGTAGAATTAAATATGAGGTTTGTGTGAGGGTAATTCCCACAGAAAGAGCAGCGACCGACAGCGGCTTTTTGAGGTCAAATATCACAAACCATTCTGAATGTTTTCTACGGAAAAAAAATTGGACTCCGTGTGGACCTGCTAGGCTGCACGCGCCTTCGAAAGCCTTCAAGAATTTTCTAGTAACAAATTCTGACAGCTGCCGGGTCGCTCCTTTTCAATGGGAATGGACCCTTATTCTACATCATTACACATAAGTTAAAATTGCTATTTCTGTTAACTCATGAGGTTTCTCTGTTTTTGCATACACTGTGACCCGAAACATGTAACTCTCCTAATATACGTATCTACCTGTACAGACACATAAACTTTGGTATCGCAGTAACAAAAGTTTGCTTTTGGCAGAACAGGGTCGTAACATAAAATTTTACAACAAGTTTAGACGTTATGTTATTATAGCTTTTTGATATCTTGCCATATCTAATAATGGGTTTATTACTCGTAATTTGAACATTTTGCCACTTGTTTTATTCGAACCACTGATTTTATTTTTAATTTGGTTTTGGGTATCATGTGTGTCGGCGCTTAAACTAATGTCAGTTATCATCTTTTGAATTCAGGCATTATACTCGAAATGCTGTGAACTGTTACACGAGGTTTTTTTTTTTATATTTCGTCTTTCAATTGACTGCACCCCGGTAGATGGTAAAAAGCTGAAGTGCAGTCCAGAAGTTACGGATTACTATTTCCGATGCTATAGAACTTAAAATGGTGGTTGATACATGTTTTTTCACGCCCAGCTATAAGAAACCGGAAATGTAGGAAAAGGGAAACACTTTCCCGGGCTGAGTATTCCAAGCTCTTTATCGTACGGCAGAGAAAGGAGGCCTCAAACCGCTTGTTCCGAGAGGGTATGGATTCCACAGTGTGTCGGTGGCACCGCAAGCCAGCACGAGTTGATCTCGTGCTGGCCTGTGGTGCGGATAGGAAGAGAGAGAGAGGGTGGAATAAGTTGAAATATGTCCTCAGAACACTCGCCGTAGTAGAGGCGGTAGAATACGGTCAGAGAGGCAACGTCTCTACGCAACTGCAGAGATTCTAAGGCGTTCGTAACCTCGGGATCACCATGTAACTTATGTATTAAAAAAAAGACGGGTTACACGCTGGGAGTGCCGGCAGAAGTGAAAACTTTTTCTTTCTTTCTTTCTTCGTTATATATATAGAAAAAGATAAAAAGAACATACTATACCATATCATACCATACCTAAGTACGTGCTGCTGCAGCTGTAGGTAGTAATGTTATTATTATTATATTCCATATCTCACGTATTTTTTTTTTATTCATATTTCTTTATTAATTTCGTAAATTCACTGCGCATCTAGAGTTCTTTCTTTTCAAACTACTTTGGGGGTAACTACTCTGCTTAGCCGTTAGAGCACGATTGAATAACGATACACAATCTATGATATTTTTCATCAAATCGCGTCTATTCCATACTCTATTATAACTATTGCACGCCTTCACAAATACTTCGTGAAACATATTTCGACATACAAATTTCCGTACATGCCATTGCACAACCCTTTCAGTAATCCTTCATATCTAATCATAGAACCTATCACTAATTTTCTGCTAATTTTCTGTCAGAAGAAATGAATGAATTACAAAAAGAAAAAAAGCACAAAAAGTTATAAATTACAAAAAGAAAAAATAATCACAAAAAGTGTCAGAAGGCCAGGTTTGAACCCGGTACTATCTGATACCATAATGCCTTATAGTCGAAGCGCTTACAGCTAAGCTACGAAGCTATTTATTGTATCTAGCAAAATAGACAGTCTGTAGCTAATGTTGTATGACGTCAGTCGTCGGTTACGGTTCAAAGGTCAAGCGATCCTGACGCGAGTCTAACACTTTTTACCCATCCAACGCCGCTAAGGAAGTTTTCACTTCAACAACACCATGTAGCTTACACCAGTAACTAAGCCTACGGCTAACTGCCATAGGCCAGTTGATTGTTACTTAGATTTAATGTTTTACTTTGAACCCAAGCTACTACAATATGAGTTCTTCAAGCAGGGTATGAGAAGGTTCCTTCAGGGTCGGCAGCGCGAGTGTGACACCCCTGGTGATGCACACTCACGTCCATAGGCCACGGTAACCACTTTCCATCAGGTGGCCCATGTGCTTATCTAACACCTAAGTATAAAAAAAACATTTCCGAAAACTTTTTATTACTTCATATGTATACTTCATTTAGTTCGTATGGTGGACATACAAGTCTAAGAAGTTTAGCTGAGTGACATTCATGGAATGGAAGAGGCAATGACTAAGATGTAGAAAACGATAATTACAAGGTTCAGACACTATAGAAAGTTGATGATAGAAGTAAGTGTGAATGAAATATCTGATAACAGTATCCGCGCATGTGTAACGAACGGCCAAGAAAAGAGTACCGATAATCTGCGACCGATGTATCCCAGGGTCATAGTAAGTGGAGAGATTGTGGTCTCGCCTACATCAACGAGAAAGGCATGCTTGTATGTATGCACGCATATGATCTTAATAACAACCTAATTTGACTATAGGTGTCGGATTGATTGATATAACGATAAATTATCATATTCCTTCTTAAGTGAGATTACAGCATTTTCAGCTAACAGTTCGATTACTCAATGTTGAAGGTTTGGTAATACTCTCTTCATTCGATACGTTGTGTTTATTTCCATTGTATTGAAATCCCCAAGACACTTTACATTAGAATTTGCCTTTTGTCCTACATTAGCCACAATACTACAATCTGTAAACATGCATGTACCTGTAATTGCTACGTGTAGACACCCCATTCTATACAGGGTCAGCATGCTACGTTCGACGTATTGAAATTACTATTCGGTTTCGTTTCGAAGAGAAAATTACTCTCGAACTCTTAACAGCAAAATTGATATTACAATTTTATTGTTTCTTTTGTATTTTCTAGAAAGAAAACATAAAATCAATAAGTCTATTGTAATCCAGCAGTTATTGGCTCATCGTTATCTCAATATAAAGAATGAAATACAACAAAGGCACAGGCCCATACAATAATTAATTCACTATATAATATGTAACCTAGAGTTCTTGATGGGTATCTTTATTGTTTGCTGTTCTATACCAAAACTAATTATTTGTACTTTGTCGTTCTTGACGCATTAGTGATATAATGACGTCATTTTACAGGTCGTACGCGGTTCTCGTTTATAATGAATAAAATAATATTCAACAGCTATCAGTGTAGGATGGTCACAATTTAATTTTAAAGTTTGTGAGTAAGTATCGCCGAAGGGGAGGGCGTGTCGATTTGCATATTTGTGCGTTTAAGCTGGGGCTCCTCTGGGGCTCTGTGAGTGATTGAATTATTAACTGACTGGCGGGGGGCCCACCGGTACCTTGTCCAGACGTGAGTTGTATGCGGGACGTGGATTTGTGTTGCCACTCATAATTGTTATAATTACCCACCCGCTGTCTCGTTTCGATAATGGCCGCACGTTTGCTGTAATAATCCCCTGGAAGCGTCTCTTCAGAATATTGATGGCATTCGATTGTCATTTATTGTATTTGTTATTGCTTATTGTATGTTCGTTAAAATGGTTAATATTCCTGGAATACGCTCACCACCATCTGTGGAATGTATTCGCCACCATCAGCGTATTTGTAGAGTTTATTACAATATTAAAATTCAATTTTGTTATTAAAATCTGTAAGCATTCGACCGCAGACCTTTCCTGTGTGACAGAATATTATTAAGCTTACTGCTTTATTGTACATAATAATGTATAATGGTAGTAAATGGATGTATAAGGTTAGTACACGTGGCATAATCCCTACAGTGAAGTATTGCTTCACCCTGTTCAGCATTCTTAGTTTTTTCAGGCCAGCTACATATTCTATTATAAGTGACTACGGTGCTGGATGTTGCTGGACGACCTTTTTGTCAGGTCGTCAGTTCATCTTGCTAGGGAACATTTCACCTTCATTTGCTCCAATGTTCACCAGTCCTTCGGCAGATAAAAACTGATTATTTCACTGAAAATACAATATTATATTACATTCGATCCATTTCAAAATGCTTTGTCTTTTTTTTAACTAGAAAATATGGATAGTACGTCTGTCAGTAATAAAAGGTACTTAGATAATATTCAAATAAAGGAGACGGAAACCATTACATACATTCGGGGGGCCAAGAATGTAACGAGATAAAAATGGTATCAATTAATAGATATAGATTTACCAGTCCCTTTCTGAAAATTTCGTAGGTTTTGGCAATCTGAGATCAGAGTTATTAGCGGTTTGGTAAAAGTGAGGTTATGTTCCAAAAAGATCTGATGAGGTACTAAGTTCTTTAAGCACTAATTGGTATTGTATTTAGTGGGGAATGTTTTAAGAGCCATATTATGAATGAATACTCATGGCCTTAAAAGATATCAGAAAAGATTTTATCGAATAGACAGCCAGAATAAAAAAAAGCACATTAGTGATACACAGTTTATTTCAATTTCTATTATAATTAAAATATCGAACTGTGCAGGTAAAACAATATTTTGGTACCCAGCCAACTAAGGTACCTTCTACACTCGTGATATGGGTTTGCCTAGAATGCAGTTACAATAGTATCTAAGAATAGCCTCCCTTCCTCTACGAAAGCTGTTGACTAAAATATAAACATAGTAAGTTTCATGATTTATATCTTGGAGTTATACGCTACCCCTAAGTAGCCATGTTGTATTGGAAGCCGACAGCTCTCGAAGAAGCTGCAAGCCACTGCCGAATTACTGACAGGATAATGTTATGTGCTTTTTCTATTCTGGTGTCCATTCGATAAAATCTTTTCTGATATCTTTTAAGGCCATGAGTATTCATTCATAAAATGGCTTTTAAAACATTTCCCACTAACTACAATACCAATTGGTGCTTAAAGAACTTAGTACTTAAACAGATCTTTTTGGAACATAACCGCACTTTTACCAAACCGCTAATAACTCTGATCTCAGATTGCCAAAACCTACGAAATTTTCAGAAAGGGACTGGTAAATCTATATCTATTAATTGATACCATTTTTATCTCGTTACATTCGTGGCCCAAGAATGTATGTAATGGTTTCCATCTCCTTTGCTGCATAAATCTTTTCATTGCATTGACGTAGAAGTTAGATTTTCACTGCTTTAAGGCGTTGACGTTGGTATAAACTGGTTTGATATATCTATGCATTCTGGAGAAAAAGGACTTTCATCATTTTTCACCCTTGCCAGTACAACTCTTCTAACTTTTTAGAATTGTTTAATTTCAAAAACAGTGGCACTTGGAAAAAAATATTAACATTTCTTATAGATAATTATCTGATCTTTACTTTTCTGTCATGTCATTTCATGATAAAACTTATCGTTTGGTTGTAAATCGCAAAAAGCCCGTTATCGTGACGTTTAACCTTGAAAAAAAAAACAGGCATCGGATTGATGACGACTTTTTAGACTTCGTTTATGATGGTGTTTGGAACAATCCTATCAATTTTCAGCCTGGTGCGAAGCTTAAGGTTGTAGCCTTACTAATATAAAGTGGTTTAATTTGACCGGACCACAATAATAGGCAAATATTTAAAAACAACACGCTCCGGTATAAGTTTTTATTTATTTTTTGTCTATGATTGTTATTATTATACTATACAAAACCAAAGTAAAACCGTTTTTCAAATTAGTGTGCCTATAGTGTTTGGGTATTATGAACATCAAATTCTGTCCTCCGTTAAATGGACCAATCTATTATAGGCGGCGCTGTACCTCTTCGGGTTATCTTTTTTTTCCTATACCTAGAGTTATTACAGCCCACTCGACCAGTCAGTGGTAAATGCATTGACAACATAATTTACAGCGTACGTGGCTGTCAATCTGAGGTAAAGGAACTAGCTTTATCTGATCATTTGGCTCAAATATTAACTTGCCCAGTCAGGGAATACTGCACTATAACTTATTGGTACATAACAAAGCGTGACTACAGTTTAGGTAATATGACGAAATTTAAGCAATGTTTGACAAATCTTAGTTTTAATGACATTTATAATTCAAATGATCCAAATATTGCATATAATAACTTTCTTGACATTTTTACTTTATTCTATAATTTGTGTTTCCCTATTATAAAATTAAAAATAACTAGAAATAAAAAGCCCCGATGGATGAGTAAGGGTATTAAACTATGTTCACGGCGAAAGCGAGATCTACTTCATAAGTACAGGAAAAACCCAAGTAGCCAAAACAAAGAAATCTTTAAAACTTATAGCAGGAGACTTAATACCATAATAAATTTAACCAAAAAAGCGCAAAATGATTTTGACATAAAGAATGCCAAAAATAAATCTCAGGCTACATGGAAGATTGTTAATGGATGCAAATCAAATACTCCCAAAGAAGAAATAAGATGTATAAAACTTGATAATATAATAATCAGTGATCCTCAACAGATATCACAGGCATTTAATGATTTCTTCTTAACTAAGTTTCAGCCTTCTTCGGGAGATAATTCCAAAAAGTACAAAGCTACGTTAACGTGGAACAAAGAAAACTCGATATTTATCAGCCCAGCAACTCCTTATGATATGTATAGAATCATGAACGACCTAAAGAATACTTCCAGTACAGGCTATGACGGAATATGTACAAAAGTTATAAAATTCGTTTCTATGAACATAGCAAACCCATTAAGCCATATCATGAATTTATGCATTAGTTGTGGTACTTTCCCTGACAAGTTAAAAATAGCAATAACTATCCCTATTTTTAAAAAGGAAGATAAAGAGGATATGAAATTTTACAGACCCGTAGCGCTAATTTCTATATTCTCAAAAATCTTGGAAAAATTCATCCATCAATGTTTATATAAGTACCTAGACAAAAACGGAGTATTAACCGATGAACAGGTAGGGTTTAGAAAAAATAGAAATATAAACGTAGCGATTTATAATTTCCTCTCAAAGGTCATGGGGAACTTAGAGAGTAAACTACCAGTATATGCTATGTATATGGATTTAACGCGGGCATTCGATTATGTAGATCACTCCATTCTAATGGACAAGTTATATACATATGGAATAAGAGGAAATGCGTTGGGTCTACTGAAATCATATCTTCAAGGTAGAAAGCAGATTACACAAATAAGTAGAATTTGTCCTAAATATAAGATGGAAGTAAAATATTCATCAGAAATGAGAGCAATAACGGAAGGTGTACCGCAAGGAAGCGTTCTTGGTCCATTACTGTTTATTTTGTACATAAATGATTTCCCACGGTCAATAGACTACCCGATGATCCTTTTTGCAGACGATAGTACTGTGATTTATTCGGGGCAAGAAATTGTGAATAGTGTGGAAAATAGCATAAACTACACTATAGACAAAATAATCAAATGGCTGACATCAAATAATCTTCTTATAAATCTTGACAAAACAAACATTATGACATTCGGAAATAACATAAGGAAATTAAATGACATGAATATAACACATTTAAATAAAACTAATGTTGATATAGAAAGCACCAAATTTTTAGGAATACATATTGACGCAAATTTAAATTGGAAAGTGCACATTGATATAATATGTCCTAAATTAAATAGTTTCTCATATGCGATCTATATGATGTCAAAAGTAGTCAATCAAAATGCGGTAATAACAGCATATCATGCCCACGTAACATCAATATTAAGGTATGGGATTATATTCTGGGGCAATTCAACCGACAGGGATAGGGCGTTTAAGGCACAGAAAAGATGTATACGAGCAGTATGTAAATTGCAACAGACAGACACATGCAAACCACACTTCATTAAATTAAAAATACTAACTTTACCTTGTCTGTATATATATGAAACTGTAAATTTTGTAAAAAATAATATAAGCCGGTTCACTGCGTATAATAGTGTCCGAAATCGCTATAGAATATGTATCCCTCAACATAGAACAGCGCAATACGATAGGAGTGTTTTTTGTATGGCTCCTCGCTTATATAACAAATTGCTAAGACGTATTTTAGAACTTGACAAACCAAATGTATTTAAGAAAAATGTTCTTCACTTACTTTTAATGAAGGCATACTACAGTGTTGATGAATATCTAACAGACATCTTATAATTAAAAAATGTATTGAAAATAAATTTCAATATTATATAAAATTTAATTTTACACACATTGATTGTTGCCTACAATTTTGATTTTGACATTGTTCTATAGTTTTGACATAATTAATTTCATTTATTTCTTATTTCGTAAATCAGCTTGAGTGACTTAATTTTATTGACTTCTGTTTATCTATTTTTAAATTTCTTTAAAAATTTGCATACCAATTGGGTGGAATATGGAATGAACAAACTTACAATTCTGTGTAATATCTTACTGTACCTGTATTCGCAAATAAACTATGATTATGATTATGATTATGATTATGATTATTATGATTATTATTATATTTTTTATGAAATTATTATGTGCGCAACCGGACCATACATACCATACGTCTGATAAATCCCCGAAGGGCTGTCTAAGCACAGGCGTAGAAATAACCGGGTCCGTTTATTATTATATTATATTGTTTTTACATTCCTATTGCTTTATTATTTATCTCTAAAATGTCATACTTCTATGGTTCAGAAGAAATTAAGTACAAGTTAATTATTGGAACTGCAATTTTTTTTTAAGCTTAGCTACCGACCGACCGCAACGTTTCTTCTTGAATCCTTCCTTTTCGACTTCTAGGTGAAAACTTCGAATGCGTGAAGATGATGATGATGTTGTGAGTAGTAAGTATCGTATACATGCATTGGGGCTATTTGCTAATAAATACCTACCACGGTTAATATTTGATGCTAATAACATAAATATTAAAAATTAATACTCAACCAAATACAATTAAATAAATACTTGTGATCTGTATGTACCTACACCAAAAATAATTACCTACGAGGTTTCAACATTATGAAAGTAAATACTTAAATTGAATAATTATAACACTTGTACTTTTCCACGCTTTATAATAAATTAAATACTCATTTGCAATCTGCACGTTTTAATAATATCTAATTAGAAAATTGATACCTTATTCACCGATAATAATTGTGCCACTGTAATTATTTATATAGGTACGCGTAAATACCATGGGTATAATAATGACCAAAACGCATATTGGCGCGTGGTCGCTCCGTCCGATAATAAATAAATAAATAATGTTACCCACGACAATATTTTATATTAAATTGGCCACTTTATGGCAAAGTAGGTGTCAAAATCACAATGCGCAATTGTCCCGATATATCACACGTAATATTATGACTGCGAAAGGCGGACCACCAACGCGCGTTCTTCATGAAAATCATTTTAATAGAACCTTCCTCTTATTTTCGACAGAATAACTCGCGAATGTTGGTAAATGGGTACCTTGATGTAAGTGATACCAAATTCCTTTAAGGTGAAAAGTTCGTTATGCGCACGTGTGGGTGAATGACAGGCGTTCGAATCAAGTTCCGTAGGTTTCAGGTAGACGGATGCTAGATGATTGTGTCGGCTGTCGAGCGTTTTATTAATGCAATGACATACATCTCAATTTAACAACCAAACTGATTATATAGATATACCATAATGAATTTGTTAAAAGTACTGTTCCAACCGAAGTTACCTTGTCTCTGAGGGGTAATTATGTCATAGGAGGTACATTTTGGTGCCAAAATATGACATGACGCCATGGTGCGCTATCCCACCACTAGGTAAATATAATTGCCGAGTATGTGCAGCAATTTCGGTCGTAATTTCCGTGGCAATTTTTAAAAGTAAGTACTGTTATTATTGATTTTTCATTTGTGATCGGTTTTAATAGTACTCGGCTCCTCAGGGTCGTAAGGCAACTTTAAATAACCTTCTCAAGCATTGGACAGCCTCCGTTGCGTAGTGGTAATAAACGCAGCCGCTACGCAGGAGGCGCGGGTTCGATCCCCGCTCAGTGCAAATATTTGTATGCATGAATATGGGTATTTGCATTGTTCTGGTCGTGCCTCGGAGAGCACGTTAAACCGTCGGTCCCGGTTGTCATACAAACATCTATGGTAGTCGTTACAGGTAGTTGGAGCCCTCAAAAATCCAACAACTGGTCTATCTGCAATGCTTCGTTATCGCCTTTGGGTTGTGGAGGTCAGATGGCAGTCGCTTCACGGAAAATATCGAAGTTTAGCCTAATCTGCAGTTAGACTGCTAAAAGCGGACCCCAGACTTCAAGTTGAAAAGCTTCGGATTCGACTGGGATTAACGCTAGGATGACGAAGGACTGGACTAATAACACGCGCAAAACTATTTTTTACACTATGTTGTTAATATTGAAAAAGAAAAGCGCTAGTAGTTCCAAGAATCTTAAACTACCTGATACAAATAGATACTACCTGCAAGGATCGAAAACCACTTTATAATATTATATAGCTGCTAATCCAAATATAACCAAATTACTCATACTTTTGCATATTAATGAATAAAATAATCACACCATAAAATTAATCCTGAACTTACGCATAACTCGGAATAAAAATGTTAGTACGTTAAGACTTTTTATGAAAGCCGGCGAGGGCCCCAGTCGTATCCATTTGTCCCTCTGGAGCATTCGTGGGAATGGGCAAAAACAAGTGAAAATAAAGTGAAAACATTGTTATTCTCGTGTGGATTACCTTGCCTCGTGTTACTCCAGCCGGTGCGCTGTCTCTCCGGATAACAAACTATGGAATTTAGCACTTTCATACATTTGAATTTAAAAATAATTTTGTGACTTGCGGAAAACGGAACGGGTACTAATTGAGTCCATTAAAGTTTTGTTGTGGAAACATTTTTGTTCGCGATTATATTTTCGCAGCTATCTACTCTCATAAAAAGGGGGAACGTAATTACCTAGGCACGTTAATGTTGGTTATTACGAGTAATAGGATATAATGTGAAAAATTATGATTGTCATAATATATTTAATGTTATAATATAAAACTGTAATCAGATGCTATGATAAAACGTTGCATACAGAAAAAGATAGAGGGATCTTTGAAAAGTACTATTTAGAAATTCTTGCTACGTGTATGCTGTTTACGAGTGCACATTTTTAGTTTGTGAAACACAGGTGTTGAAATTTATTCTTGTAATGTTGAAACATAAACTGCATTCTACACGTTCAATTACTTATAATGAAACAATACCTTTAGGTGTTTTAAAAGAAATGTCCGGAATACACATGAAATAAACTTATTTATTTCTTTAAATGATAGAGACCAAGAGCCTGTGCTGGGGGACCGTTCTTCTACTCCTGATTTGATTTGGCTTGCCTTTTACAAATTTACCATGAGGAAAACCAGGGCCAGACCCTCGCCCTTTAATCAGAACGTGTACTGGTGCTCCGAATATCTTAACGAAGCCAAGACTTTCGGGGCCCAAGCCCACAATTATAAAATTGTAGTTTAGTTTCTAATTAATTTGTGTAAGTAATACTTTGGTTTACTCTCTGGACCAAGTCTCTTAGCCTCATAAAATCATGACGTATATTTATTACGTATGTATAAAACTATCTTACGAAAAGTTTTTGATATGATCTTAATACGGGGATGCACCCCAAACATTACTGGGCTGAGAGTATTAGCATAGCTTACCTTTATTTCTAAAACTTTATGAGGCTTACTGCGAGTTGACTACTGCACATATGATTTAAAAGGAACTGGCTCTTTTTATTAAAAACCATTATTACAAAAAAGAATTGGGAGCGCTTTTATCTCTGTTGTCGCATTGTTTTCAAGTGCTCTCCAGTTTCACATCGCAGTCGGAATAGCATGAAAATGTACACGCTTCACTGTAACTTAACTTCACCAAAATCTGTCGTAATATTATCAAAATCTTTCTAATTGGATTTTCGCAGGATAAAGGACGACCTCAAGAATACTTGTTAACATATTTCCGTACCCTTTTAAACGAATTACATTAAGCTTTCTACAATGCATTTTTTTTGTCTACTTGTTTAGGTATCAATTCTACAGAATAAGTGAACTAAAGTCGAGGTAAAGATAAGCTTAAGGTGAGATAGGCAAGCAAAGAGCAAAATCGCGACTTATGCCTTACGCTTTATGCCTCTTACAGTTTCTGCATAATTAACGTCTTAGCTAGGCATTTACAAAGATTTACTTCAAATTATTAGGAATTCTGTAGTCCCCGGTTTTGAAACCTCCTTTCATTGGGTAATTTTTTTCCCAAATTTCGGCCCTTGAATTGGAAAGCAAACCTTGCAACAAGCAAACCTTCTCGGAACTTGAAACTAGTATAAGACCGTATAGTCAAGGTAATAATATCGCCAGTGAATATTTATGTTGACCTATATTCTGGCTAGTATGGCCGGAGTACCGAGGGTATAGAGTTATACAATAGAGCGGTTGTTGGGTGGCGTATTTGCGAGTGTAAATTGAAACATGTCGAGAGTTAATTGCGTCCAGGCCGGTGAGGGACGCTGCGGATTATCCAGCAAGGCGCGGGAGTGCCTTGTGACCTTTCACTAAAGATACGCAACACTATTTAGTTGGAGGTCAACGCAATTTAATGAAAAAGTAGATTAGTCTTTTCATTTGTATGTAAATTTTTTCATACATAATGTATGAATTTAAACTCACGTGTAATCTCATCATTTGTATAGTTCACTGATGTCTAGACTTATTTTTTAACATTTGAATGAAATTTTAAAGAATTTAGTATGCTAAATATTCCATTTTTTTATTTGTTATGTAATTGACATTTAGTTATATATTGATTAAAATAAGAAAAATATTGAATCGGTCTAGGCGGGGTTAGAACCAGCGATCTTTGCATTACAGGGGCAATGCTTTGACCACTAAGCTACAACATCTCGCCCGATCCAATCCAAATTTCTCCTTTACATCAGTTAAGCGGGTTCAAACCGCGTCTAGGCTGATCTATTTTAAAAGATTTGAATGCTTAGCATGCAAAATGCTTTGAAATATCATCCAAATTATTATTATTTTTATTGGTTACCACTCCATAAGATATTGCACCTCTGTGCATACACACATAGTCACATCTTATTTATTGGGGAAGGCAGAGATAACGCATTTTCACTTTGCTACGATCCTGGCATATGCCTAATAATGATTTAATTTACTTACATTATTGTTTGAAAAAGAACTGCGGCCTAAGAACATCATTTTTTATTATTCATGTGCTAGGTCCTCTCGCCCCCATTTACGTGGGATTAATAAAAATAGCTTGCGAAATTTCGGTGCTACATGCTTCTGTATAAGCAAGGTGTGAAGATTAATTGGTTCAAAAAATAAGTTAATTTTCGAAATACAGGGTCAATCCCCACTGAAAGAGCAGCGGTCTTCAGCGGCCGGCGGCAACCAGAGTTTGTTCCTAGAAATGATTGCGAGAAGGCTCGAAATTTCGCGTACCCTTGCTATCCCTCCTTCGCCTTTAAATGACTATGGTCTTTTTCTTCCATACATGAGATTCAAAATGGTTTGTAATATTTTTCCTCAAAAAGCCGCTGCCGGTCGATGCTCTGCTCAATGAGGATTGACCCTATTTGCACCTTTGCTCTTTTATTTTGACCTGCCAAGTACGGGTAGTTCATACAATTTTTTTCAGTAGCAACAGTAAATATTTATAACTAACACAGCTTGTACAATAGAATGGATTAGTGATCTATGTTTATAGATTTTACATTTGTGTATGCGGGTATTTCGAGTGTATGTCTTTTCGAATTCAATCCATCAAAACTTTATTTACATATTAACATTTACAAGACTCTTTGCAGGGCAATATCTTTCATCTACAGTATGTGAGAAAACTAGCAGATAGTCTTCTCATTGGCTATTTTTTAATCATTACGATAATTTATAATATGATGACCACATATTTTGTGTTTACAAAATGGTTCTTGACTTTGGGTGCAGATTAAGCGTTAAATAAAAAAGAAATGACAGAAACTCAGCCCATTGTTAGTGCAAAGTCACCCAGACTGTTTAGCTGGTTTTATTACTGTCATTATTATCGCTTACCGCAGGTCCTCGCTCTTCTGTTGCCAACTCTATAAATACTTAAAAGTGAAAAACCAGCGTCAGAAAAAAAGTAATTCCCCAGCTCATAGTCCGACACCTGCGGTGTATGGAGACCGTACTTTATCACGAATAATACTACAATACATACTTGTTTATTTTTATTATTATTGTTTTTGTGGTGGCAATTTTGATTTGAGGAGTAGTAGCATTATTACTCTATCTATTTTCCATTGATTAATAAGTCTAACATACATGTGTAATAAGTGATTATATCTTTAATTATATATAAAAACCTATAAATCCGCGGCAGAGCCCCATAATAACACCTATATGGTGATTTTCATAAAATGAAAATGTACTGTAAAGCCCCATAACCAAACCGCAGTAAATGTCAACGGAGTTGATGTATAATAATTATAAAACCGGTAAAAAGGAAAATGGAAGCCGGTTTTTGTCGTAAAACTGTTAAGAAGAAGTAAAATACTGCATAAAATTTCATTTCTTTTTATATTTTTATTACGGTTTTTGCTGTTTACACACTTTTCAGTTTAGAGCTACGCAAAGGCAAATTATTGAAATTTTTGTCTCTAACCACTTTTTTTGTTAAGGGAAGCAGCATTTTTTTTTGAAAACATAATTCTTTTTTTCGTGTCAAACCAATAGAAGTGCTATTAACCATTCACGTGAATTATTTCTTATATTACCTACCTGTACGTACAAAAATAGTATCTACGTACATTTATCTGCATTGTAGAACCTATAATATATGACGTGCTGTGCTTGTGCTTAATTTGGGTCTAGAAGGCGCTACACAGCATATATTTTTTACTAATTTTATAGAGTAATTTGCTTTTGAAAATACTTTACATAGGTTAAAGAATGAGACAGAGTACTGACCAGTCCATTTCACTATTCTCTCGGGTAATAAGTATTACAGGGGACGTGAATTAAATTTCATTTCATATGAATATTTATATTGAATTTAAATTGACCTCTGTCAACCCTACGCTATGGTTACAAAGTTCGCACAAGGCTCTTTGGCTAGTGTCATCAAGTAGTAAAACAAAGACCTCCTTATTACACAGGTTGAGCTCGTCATAATTTCAACAAGTTTATGTGAGTACAGGAACAAGAGTAATGTCGTACCTGATTTATGTTTGCCGACTGTTGTAGTTTTAGGACTGGCTGTGTAGCTAAAGGTTTATGAATCTTTGTTGCCGGAAACTTGAGCGTATGGCATGTAGTGCCCGTATAGTTCTCAATATCAATATAATGGAATTTGACCACTAAATTCGATATTAAGATTTAATTTAATTTATATTTTATTGGATTTTTTTTTATATAGTACACGTCAATGTGACTACCTCGCCTGATGGTAAGCTGAAGGCAAAGTCTCAGAAAAGAGGGCCACCAATATATACATATGCCATGTTAACATTGGTGGCACTAAGCTTCACGTCGTCATCAGATGCTTTTTCACGCCCCACTTAAAGGACCCAGGACTGTAGGAAAAGGAAAACACGTGAGCTGGCAAGGAATTCCAGGTCTTAATGGTGCGACAAAGGAAAGAGTCACCGAACCGCTTGGTTATTGAAGGAATGTTCTACACCTTATGCGGGTGACATCTAAGTCCACCACATGTTGTCCAGTATAGGAAAGGAGTGGGTGGGACTAATTGGAATAGCTCATCAGAACATTCACCATGGTAGAACACACATTGCAACCGGAAATGGTGCGCACCGTGTGTTTTGAAAGGAACTTCATCCCACGCACGCTCTGGTTGTGGAATGAACTTCCTGCCGTGGTTTTTACAAACGACTACAATATGGGGTTCTTCAAGAAGGGTATTAGAAGGCATCTTCAGGGTGGGTAGCACGAATGTGATGCCCCTGGTGTTGCAAACGTCCACATGCCACGGTAACCAAGTTCTTCCACGGGCCTCGGCAGCGCCCACCACCTGACGCCCACATCTTTGTGGAGGGCGTCAGGGTAGAGGTAAAGGCCTAGATGAAATATCTGGGCCTTACGCTGGACAGCAGGTGGCGCTTCAGCCCGCACTTCAGCGGGCTGTCGTCGCGCCTGCTGAAGGCGGCGGGGGCCCTCTCATGGCTTATGCCAAACCTGGGAGGGCCAAGTGGGCGGTGCCGGCGTTTGTACGCCGGCATTTTGAAAAGTATGGCCCTGTACGGGGCGCCCATCTGGGCGGACTCCCTCCAAAGGAGGGAGAATGCCACGGCACTCCGGGCGCCTCAAAGAGCCATCGCCCAGAGAGTGTCGCGAAGCTACCGGTCGGTAAGCTTCGCGGCGGCGTGCGCTCTGGCGGGCACCCCCCCTTGGGAGCTCGAGGCGTGGGTGCTCGCCAGAGTGTACGAATGGACGGTGGGGCGTAGGGCGTTCGGGGAGCACCCCGCCCCTGAGGAGAGGGAGGCCGTTCGGCGGGAGGCGAGGGATGCCATCGTCCATCACTAGACGGTGGACCTCGCCGCCGCAAATTTTGGTCGCCGGACGTTGGACGCGCTCGGGCCGGTCCTGAAGGACTGGCTCGAGCGGCAACACGGCTTCCTCTCTTTTCGACTGGTGCAGGTGCTGTCCGGGCACGGCTGTTTCGGATCGTACCTGCACCGGATCGGGAGAGAGGAAAGCCCATCGTGCCACGACTGTGGCGCGGTGGAGGACACGGCGCAGCACACCCTAGAGGTGTGCGCGTCGTGGTCCGAGCGGCGCCGCAGTCTTGTCGCGGTGGTCGGACTGGACCTTTCGCTCCCCAGCTTGGTAAGGGCCATGCTGGGGAGCGAGGAGGCGTGGGCAGCGGTCGCCTCCTTCTGTGAAGACGTAATGTCACAGAAGGAGGCGGCGGAGCGCGCGTGGGAGGACGATCCTCTCGCGCCGGAACTCCGCCGACGAAGGAGGGGCAGGAGTGGGCGGGCACGCGGCCACCCTCCTAGCCCCCGGTGATGAGCAGCGGGTGACAGGCGCGGGGGCGCCCTCACCCGCATTGCACTGCCCATCACCCCGCCGTACGAGGATGACTGGGCACTCACGGCCATCCTCGAGCCCCTCCCCGCGTTTGGGAGGGGCGTGAAGGGCCTGCCGCGATTAGGCGGGCAATCGCCGGAGGGGGACTGGACGTAAAGGCTCTGCCGGTTTCCCAGACCCCCTCCAAGAAAGGCGATGCGGGAGTGCCGCTGGGTCGTTTAGTGGGTATACCGGGAACCTGTTCCCGGGGAGTCCCACATATCCCTCTCGTCCCCCGACGGGAGGGAACGCGTAACGCATTTTTACCAGCGAAAAAAAAAAAAAAAAAAAAAGGTGCCATTTGAGTTAGGTTAGCAGGTTGTCTATTGTTTACCCGAATTATTATGGCATTTAAATATTATGTCTAATAATCATTATGGCGTTTAAATATTATGTCTAATAATTATTATGGCAGTCAAAAATATAGCAAACAATACTTATGGCATTCGTATATTATCGTATATTATGGTTTCGGGCAATCGAAAGTATGTCATATGACTTTTCGGGCAAACAAAACATTCAGGCTAATGAAATTCGGGCAAATGAAATTCGGGAATATGATGATTATGGCATATAATTTTCGGGTAAACAATAGACAACCATGCGAGCAGTATTCCACGCAGGACCGAATTTGTGTCTTGTATATAGATAGAAGACACCGTTGCTCCGGCGTGAAAAACCGTCTCACTCTGTTTAGGACTCCGAGTTTACAAGAGGCTGTTTTTTGACGGTAATCAAAATAATAAATAATAAAAAAAAGGTTCACTAATGATTTCCGTTACATTATTATAATGACTATTGCTCGCGGCTCCTCCCATGGAGCTACAATCAGCTGTCAGAGTAAATGTACCTCAGGCTCCGAGGTGAAAGCCTCAGATGTAACCAAGAACAACGTGAAAATAATGATGAAGAATCTAAATATTTGTATCCAGTAACCTATTTCGAATTAAACGAGCTTTGACGAACCACGAGAACTGCGGGGCACTGAATTATTTAACCGTGAAAAGTGATATTAACTTTACCAACTTGCTCTTTACTTGAACTTTTGACTCAAAATCCTAATTACCTATTTCTAATCGAAGTATATTCTCAATAATATTTTATCGATTGAGAGTTTGCGACTTATAGGTTGATATTTTCCATTAAGTTTTTAGGACAAAAAATCTGATTCCATATTTTAAATTCTACAGATCAAAGTAAGACTACTCCGCTTCCTTTCTTATACCAGATTTAATTCCATAAAATGACTAGTTCTGTAACAATGTTCAAAGATAGGGAATATTAACAAAGCCACGTCATTTAGTATAGGCATCTACGATGTTCTTTCAAAAGTTTCTCCGCAACTCGTCTCTGGCAACTTGATTCCGTTGTTCTTTAAAGCTTGCCTGCAAGTTAAAGCAATTGCAAGTATTCAGAGTATCTCAAAATGCGGAGCTCTAACTAGAATATTAACTGAGGGCTTAGTATTTAGTCGAGAGTGGAAATTGAAACATGTCGAGTTAATTGTGACTAGGGCTTGCGGTCGCTTCAGTTCTCGCCAAATTTGGGACTCAGGGCGGCGCCACAATGCAAACTGTACCTCGTAGTTTGACTCTTTGTTGTTTTCTTCAAATATAATAAATTTAATATATTTAAACTTAAAAACTATGGCCTATTGATTTTTATCATACAATTAATTCAGCCAATTTAATTAAGAGCAACTAGAGGAGACACTAGGTAAAACCCTCGTACTTTCGTTGTAAAGAAAATTCGTAACCGACGTTTCATGTATTCTCCCTAATCCGTTTAGTTATCATATGTAAATTGGCAATACATTTATAATGATCAGTCCGATTAGTAATGAATAAACTGTGGGTGTAAATGAACTGGGTTTCGAAAGCTTTGTTTGTTTTCACGGATGGAATGGATTGCCCTTTCCCTGAGAGCGCACGGCGTGGGTCGGGGGATGGCCTGCGTTACCGCTTATCGCGCACCAATTTTAGTGACGCGTTCCGCTCTCTGTACCATTAAAAGGTAAAATTACACATCCCTGTTAATTTGTGTTGGCTTTGTTAATCGACACCATCGTTCAATAATTACAAATGTTAAAAGTAATGGCCTTATAAAGATTTATTATTATTTGTCTCACTTTTAGCATAACATAAATATATAGGCGGACTTATATCATCTTCATTTTCTACCTGTTAAGCAAGCTTTTTAGATAGGTATACTTATACTGGGAGAATAGATAAACATACTCAATATTATATTATATTATTGCAATAATACCTATTGATTGCAATAATAGGTTCGACGAAAACATGACAATTATAGGACTTAAGTAAGTTGTAAGGAGATTCATTATTTTATTACTATGTAGTAAAAAAAAGAACTGTTACGTACACCACTATGTCCTAAACATCAATAATTTCCTTTCACACCCTGTTCCAATATATGTACTGTTAAAAGCGATTACTTAGGTGGAGATAATTACACATTCCATTTGTCCGGTTAATCCGGGCCTAATCGGATGCCGCGTGATAAGGGTCGGCGGCCCACCTTAGGTGAGAAACCACGCTAGCACCACTACACCAATACAAAGAATATATCTTGTATATATAATATATATATATACAAGAATATGTTTGGATTGTTTTACTAGTTTAATTAACTATATTACATCATAAGTAGTGAGGGGTATTGTTGTGATTGAATTCAGAGCTTATTCCCAGCGGACACTACTAAAATGACCAATACTGGTGGGTGTTGGAACAAATTTTAGCCCATCGCCTCCATTAGTGGCAATTGGGAATAAAATATATTAATAAATAAATAAGTTATTTTCTATGTATATCAGCTAAAGAATATCTAATTGAGAGTTGGATTGAAGAAGTTTTTGTGGTTGGTCTTGAACCGAGGCGCACAAAGGTTCATGGAACGTCATTAGCAATCGTCAGTTTGACAGTCGACAATAGAGTCTTGTCTGTCATAATATAGGGTAAAATACTCGGTCACAGAAAATTTCAATTTGCACTTAAGGCTACTCAGCCTTAAGTGTAAATTGAAATTGTCTGTAACTTTATGTGTGGGTATAGGTGATTACAAGGTTGTTTATTTGACTTTGCAATAAAAATAAGGAAAGAAAAATGTATTGAAAAAAACAAATCTTTTATACCTGCACACAAGCGTTTTACTTCTTATCAAGTAATCGAGAATACTGATTTTTATTAATATTTCGCAGTTTGCCTAATGCTAATTTTTTATCTGTTAGTTATGGAATTAGTACACAACGTGATTCCATACCTAATCAGAAAGATCTATAATAGGGTACCTAGGTAAATTGTAATAATTTTAGTGAGGGTACTTTTGCGCTCCTAGAGTGTGGTCCAGTGTGGTGCCGGAGAGGGAGGTTAAGTCGGACTCGAACCGACTAAACCTCACGCCGTCTGTGGGTCGTTGTGCTAGGCCGAAGGTGAGGTTGTCAGGTGATATATCCCTCGCACCCCGGCTGACCCAGGGCCATCCCTCTCGGTCTGGTCAGGAGGGGAGACCACGCGGTCCCCGATTCGCCCCCGGTGTGGGGAGGCGCGCACACCGGGGGCGAGCATCGAGCGATGCGCGCCGCCACAGTGTCTTTGATATCTTTACTCACGTAGGTAACAATGGCTAAACTTCAAGTTTATTGTCACTATACACAATACGGCCATAAATACTGTTACAATTCAAAATAAGAAAGATATTACATTTGAATTTGGAATCTGTAATTTTTTTTACGATTACTCATTGAGTTTTCTTATTTTGGCGCCAATTCATCTTATATATATAAATAAAATTGGAGTGTCTGTTTGTAATATTGAAATAACCGTCTTTTACTACGAGCATATGAATATAATACGGTACATACACCAAAATAACATTTTATACAATTTTTGTCTGTCTGTCTTACTGTTTGTCAAGATACCATTCTTTCGAAGGTAGTTAAGCCCTTTTTTTTTTTTCCCTGGGGAAAATGCGTTACGCATTCCCTCCCGTCGGGGGACGAGAGGGATATGTGGGACTCCCCGGGAACAGGATCCCGGTATACCCACTAAACGACCCAGCGGCACTCCCGCATCGCCTTTCTTGGAGGGGGTCTGGGAAACCGGCAGAGCCTTTACGTCCAGTCCCCCTCCGGCGATTGCCCGCCTAATCGCGGCAGGCCCTTCACGCCCCTCCCAAACGCGGGGAGGGGCTCGAGGATGGTCGTGAGTGCCCAGTCATCCTCGTACGGCGGGGTGATGGGCAGTGCAATGCGGGTGAGGGCGCCCCCGCGCCTGTCACCCGCTGCTCATCACCGGGGGCTAGGAGGGCGGCCGCGTGCCCGCCCTCTCCTGCCCCTCCTTCGTCGGCGGAGTTCCGGCGCGAGAGGATCGTCCTCCCGCGCGCGCTCCGCCGCCTCCTTCTGTGACATAACGTCTTCACAGAAGGAGGCGACCGCTGCCCACGCCTCCTCGCTCCGGTAAAGGTCCGCAAAGGTCCGGTCCGACCACCGCGACAAGACTGCGGCGCCGCTCGGACCACGACGCGCACACCTCTAGGGTGTGCTGCGCCGTGTCCTCCACCGCGCCACAGTCGTGGCACGATGGGCCTTCCTCTCTCCCGATCCGGTGCAGGTACGATCCGAAACAGCCGTGCCCGGACAGCACCTGCACCAATCAAAAGAGAGGAAGCCGTGTTGCCGCTCGAGCCAGTCCTTCAGGACCGGCCCGAGCGCGTCCAACGTCCGGCGACCAAAATTTGCGGCGGCGAGGTCCACCGTCCAGTGATGGACGATGGCATCCCTCGCCTCCCGCCGAACGGCCTCCCTCTCCTCAGGGGCGGGGCGCTCCCCGAGCGCCCTACGCCCCACCGTCCATTCGTACACTCTGGCGAGCACCCACGCCTCGAGCTCCCAAGGGGGGGTGCCCGCCAGAGCGCACGCCGCCGCGAAGCTTACCGACCGGTAGCTTCGCGACACTCTCTGGGCGATGGCCCTTTGAGGCGCCCGGAGTGCCGTGGCATTCTCCCTCCTTTGAAGGGAGTCCGCCCGGATGGGCGCCCCGTACAGGGCCATACTTTTCAAAATGCCGCCCACTTGGCCCTCCCAGGTTCGGCATAAGTCATGAGAGGGCCCCCACCGCCTTCAGCAGGCGCGACGACAGCCCGCTGAAGTGCGGGCTGAAACGCCACCTGCTGTCCAGCGTAAGGCCCAGATATTTCATCTGGGCCTTTACCTCTACCCTGACGCCCTCCACAAAGATGTGGGCGTCAGGTGGTGGGCGCTGCCGAGGCCCGTGGAAGAACACGGCCTCGGTTTTGTGCAGCGCCACTTTCAGCCCTAGGCGGCGGATCCTCCCCGCGACCAGGGATCCGCCCGCCGAGGCCAGACTGGCCGCCTCCCTAAAGTTCCCTACCCGGGCAGTGAGCAGAGTGTCATCCGCATAACAGATAACACTCGTGCCACGGAGGAGGGCTCCCCTCAGCAGCCAGTCGAACCCGATGTTCCACAGAAGTGGTCCTAAGACTGATCCCTGCGGAACACCGGATTCGACGCTGTATCGTCGTAGCTGGCCAGCTTTATCTACGAGGAGGACCGTTCGATCCTCCAAGTAGCTGGCCAGTAGGCCCCTCAGGTACCGAGGCACTCCATGGAAACGGAGTGCCTCGAGTATAGTTGAGTGGGGAACGGAGTTGAACGCGTTGGCTATGTCAAACGACACAGCCAACACTCCGTCCCCAGCGTCAACGGCCTCCTTCACCTGGCCCTTCAGCAGGGCCAGGGCGTCTATGGTGGAACGCTCAGTTCGGAAGCCGAAGTGAGCGTCCGATAGGTCCGCCCCGACCACCCGCAAATGGTTATTCATCCGGGCGGCTATTATCCCCTCGAACATCTTACCGACCTCATCGAGCAGAACGATGGGTCGGTATGCCGAGGGGGAATCTGCCGGCCGCCCTTCCTTTCGGAGGAGGCATAGCCGCCCCTCCTTCCATGGTTTCGGGAACCTCCTCGACGCGAAACACGCGCGAAACACGCGTCAAAGAGGACCCGAAACCCCACCCTTGCGGGCACGCCGTCCGGCCCAGGGGCCGTCTTCTTCGCACGGAGGCGAAGTGTCTCCGTGCGGAGTTCCGCCTCCGTGAGGAGAGGAGCCTCCTCGTCCTCCTCCCCGTCTTCCTCCTCAGCGGGCCGACCTACTGGAGGATCCATTGCTGGCGGGGTGAAATTGGCCCTGCATTGAAACAGGGACCGGACCACCCCGTCCAGCAACGCCGGCTCGAGGGTCTCCGATACCGGGGGGCCAAAGGGGCGCAGTTTGAGCAGTCTGAACAACACCATGTTCAATAACCAAGTATGGTCCTTCCAACAAGACTCGGCGCCGGGTCACAAAGCTCGTTCCACGCAGTCTTGGTTGGAAGTGAACGTTTCGGACTTCATCAGAACTGAAGACTAGTCCCGATCTTAATCCGCTGGATTATGATTTATGGTCAGTTTTAGAGAGTACGGTTTGCTCTAGACGCCATGATAATTTGGAGTCCCTAAAACAATGCATACGATTGGCAGTGAAGAATTTTCCCATGGACAGAGTGCGTGCTTTTTTTGATAACTGGCCTCAACGTTTAAAGGACTGTATTGCAGCCAATGGAGACCGCTTCGAATAAGCTTTTTATATTTTAAATTGTTTTATATTTATGTATTAAACTAACACACTGTAAAAGTAAGAAATATTATTTGCTATAAATTTTTTTTCTTCGTGACAAGATTTATGGCGAGACTAAAGGCGCCCACTCACTAACAGTCCGCCTGCAGTTCCTGATCTGTCCGGCGGCCTGCAGTCCTAAGCCGATAGCGCCCACACACTAAAGCGATTTTGGCCTGCCGGCAATTCCCTGTTGTCAGTTTTGCGACCACACACTAGCAGTTGTGAGTCGTCAGTTTTAGGTCGTACGTTCGCCTGCCGGTAATGGTCTGATCATCAGTTACATAGAGACTAAGAAACAGTGCAAGCGATTTTCGACCTTATTGACATTTTCTTAGTTACATGTTTTTTAAATAAATGCTGCTGATCACGAATATAAGAAAAAAAAACTAGATTTGTTGTGATGTCAATAGGGTTGAAAATAGCATGCACTACGTTATTCTTATATAAGTACGTGCTAATCATTGTGAGAAATAGGTGTTAGCTATTTTGAATCTTATGGACTATGTGCATAAGAAATATAGACGATTATGTATAAAAAAATGAATAAAATCTTAGTAAAAAATAGTGATGTAGGTACATGTCATCATAATGTTATTACTTCAGACAAAAGAATAAAATTAATTCACTGTTTTATTCTAAGTTTATTACGTAAAAAAGCTGACACGAAACGTCGATCGACAGGCCGCCGACCGACGTGTGCTCGTTCGCCCTGACGGCCTAGAACTGTCCGGAATCGTTCGGCGGCCACACACTATCGGATCGTAGTAGACGTCAGTCCAAAATCGTTAACGAAACTGTTAGTGTGTGGGTTATTGCGATTAACTGACAGATTTATATCGTCCGGCCGTCGTTCGGTAAACTGTTAGTGAGTGGGCGCCTTAAGTATTAACATGTACCTTATTTAAAAGTTTTACTTTCTGACCTCCCAAAACCGAGAGGAAAGCCTGCACAAGATCCTCATCCGTCAATTTGTACATTTTAAGATACTTTTCATTTCACTTCCTCATAATATGATAATCTCACCGAAATTAGGCACATAATGATACCTATATTATCAAACTGTGGTTTTTGATTGTTATTAAATCACGAGTGGGATAATGACTTCTTTTTAAATTTTACTGGTTGAAATGCCATTTTCTAAAAAAAATGAGATACAAAAAGATCGTGTTCAATAGGACAAATAAATTAATATTCCCACCTATTGCTGGTTCATTTCATGCAACTACGTATTTAAATAGAAAATTTCATCTTGTACGTGTATAATAAAAAGAAGCTTTTACTTAAATATAACTTTTGTTTTCTCTCTGTTTAAAACTTTAAGTAAATTCACCATTTTTTTACACATAGAAAAAAAGAAACCTCTTTCTTGTAGTCTGTGGCCAGTGTCTTTTTTTAATTCCCGCCAGTCCGCCAATACCAAATAGTTTCGCAATTCGTTTTACTGGTGAAATAATAGTTATTTATTAATAAAAATGTCCACAAGTATGTACTAGTTATGAAGAAAACCATTTATATACCTAGTACACCGCCCAATATATACACATATACTGTACATCGATACATGATGTGATTGATGTGAAGTCCTTAACGTTATGCAATGTTTACTACCTGAAAACTGCAAGTGTAAATATCTATTTAAGATTATATTATTCAGAAGTGAAATGAAAGACGTCGTATGATACACGTGTGTATTGTTGATTACCGTCTCCGGCTCTCTTTAGACCCTGACGGCTCGGGTCTCAATATCGCCTCAGCGGGAATCACCAACTTTACACACTTGTACCATAATCTACTATTATAAGTTTGGTAGTTGTTTATTCATTTATTTAGACTGTGGAACTTTTAGTTGTATTAATATGATCTCGTGAATTATGTATTTAAATTCAAAATCAATGCAGAACTGTAGTCATACTTGATGATACATAAAGATAATACAGTTCCGCAAATCTACTATTTAGTGACATGCAAATATGAGCTTAGTCTCTATTTAAATCTTTTCATTCAAAACAAAATTGAAATACAATTATTATAAGAATTAGATTACAATACAAAATTTCATAGAATAATCAAAGTCATAATAGGATGTCAACATAACAATAATAACAATATAGTCATAATGTGTAAACAAAATAAATACAATAACAATGTCCGCAATAGGTACATATTTAATATCGATAATTAAATTTAATTTTTAAAGTAGTCGTTATAATGATTTTCTAAGAACCATAATTTAATTTTTTTACAAACCCTTTTTGTAGGTAAATGTTTGAATGATCTGTCACTGTATTATAAACACTTTTTGAGAAACATTATGGTTCTTGGTATCTTTGTCAAGATGTAACCTCTGATTTATTCAGGTGGGTACTCACCGGCTCGCTCAGGGGCTGATGCAGAGTACTCTTCCCCAGGGCGCCTTTTTTACAGAGCTATATGGGTGTGTGCACAGGGAAGCTAGGGCTCCAATAAAAACAGCTGGTTGTCAAGTTGTACACACATATATTTAACAGTTTACAACACAGAACCGTAATACAGATATATAAATAGGCAAGAAATGTAGACAGGCAGACACAGGAGACAGAAGCATATGATATATGGATAGACAGGAATGTTGACAGGTAGACACAGGAGACAGAAGTATAAGGCAGAGAGAACACACACAGTAGGCACAGATACAGGCAGATGAACACACACAGTTGGCACACGAAGTACAGCACAAGCTACTGAGATTTTATAGATGAGCTACACTTTTTTGGTCCACAGGGACAGTGTACTGGCCTTGGGATTAGCTGTGAGGTCACGGGGACGCTGCTCACAGTAGACCTCTCCGGGTAGTAGCTCTCGGCAGCCAATGCACCACAAAGTATACCACAGGTATACTGAGGGAGTGTTGATCTCTTTAGAGGCTCACAAGCTCCAACCATAGAACCCTGTGTAAAACAGACCTTTCATAAGTTGTGACCACACCTATAGGGCCGCCATCAGTCCCATTAAACAGAGTTATAAAGACTTACCAGAGTATCTGGGAGCAAGATTTTCACCAAACAATAATGACTTGAGAAATTGACACAGAGATTTTTACTTAAGCAGAGATGGCTTATCACACTTATAGTGAAGTTCACAGCTGATACGAGGATTAAGATAGAAGTTGTCGGGAGAATCGGCGCAGGTCTATTTATAGCCGATACATCGAACATTCACGAACAATCTTCAAAATTATGCTAAATCATAGTGAGGTTAATTAGAATCATAAACAAACTCATTACTTGCTCATATCCCATAGACAAAACCAGACGAGTCATAACCATCCATTTATTGTAATTATGACATGCTTACCGATATATCACAATTCCTGAGGAAATAAATCCCATTTATTTTACTATTTTTAAATTGTAAATGAAACAATTAATAAACACGACCACAAATTATATAAATATACTGTGGGACACTCAGCGCCATCCAACAGTCGAGGGTGAGAACTAGAACAAAATCGATCAAAGTTTGAGACCTACATTGCCAAACAATTATACATAGTTCTTATGAGTTTTTGTAGATGGCACTGAAACAAAAAATTCTAATTCGAAAAATAACATGTTACACCATCCCTCCCTTAATAATATTTCCTGCGGACACGATACGCTGGAAATACACAACAAAGAAAACAGAAAATGCTTACTAATAGATATAGACAAACAGCTGGGTATTTCAAACCCAAACTGACAGCTATAATCACAAAACTAAAGAAAATTCCTCCCACACACCTAATTATACACCGACTCGCGCAAAGGTTAGGTTACATACCTAGAGTCAAATGCCCTACTAAGAAAATGAACGTTCCCTTTAACCACTACAGGTACACCAACACTACCAACACCTACAAGGAGTTGTGGAGTATTGAGGTGCGAAATGAGAGAGAAACACTCGGAACGGTGTATGGTGGAACCTACAATGTGACAAATTATAGTCACGTACACACTCAGAGAGAAAACAGTTTTATATACAGATTAAGCATAACATAGCACTGGTTTTATAGACTAGATAAACAGTGCTATGTAGTGGCAACATCGCTGACATTAGGTACTGGAGACGGCTCCTCCTTATACTTCAGGATGTCTTTGATATGGTACTCACCAAGATCCTTACCGTCTAAATCTGACAGCCTATATACCAGAGGGGATTGCTTGGCGGTCACCACACATTTAAGGAACTTAGGGGCTAACTTGGAGGTGAAGTTCTTTGCTTTGTTTGACAGGTAGAACGTGCGTTTGTACACGATTTGTCCTACTTTCAGCTCCACATGCCTTTTTCTGAGGTTGTAATACTTTTTATTACGCTGGTGGGCAACGTTCAAGTGTTTCCTCACCTGGTCGTAGATGCGTTGTATTTCTCTCAGTTTGACACCAAAGGCTGATGGATCGTCCACAGCGACAGAAGCCGGGTGGCACGCAATGTCTGACTGCCTGTATAGAACTCCATCTCCAATGAACTCCCTAACATGCACCAGAAAGTATGGGGTGAAGCGAGTTGCTTCGTTAACTGCAGTGTTCAGAGCGCACTGTACTTCAACCAAGAACGAGTCCCATGCTTTGTGTTGTGACTTCGAATAGCACGAGATCGCTTGGACAACATTGCGAATAGCTCTTTCCGCCTGATTAGTCTGGGCATGATACCTAGGGTTATAATATATCAATATATATTATAACTAATATACGTAATATAATGTACACAATGGTACATTATATTTAGTTAATAGATCCTTAAAAGGCTTACTTACGAACTGAGGACCATTATCCATGTAAATAGTTTTACATACTCCATGCACAAGAAATACACTCTTCTCTATGAATCTCGCGACCACAGCGCCGGTGGCAACCCGAATAGGGCACAACATGACGTATTTACTAAAATAGTCGGAGACCACGATCAGGTGCACGTTTCTATTGCTTGAAGTAGGGAAGGGACCAAGTAGATCGACAGAGATAGCTGCGAAAGGCTTCGACACCCGCTTCGGGCTACCCATGAGGCCAGGACGAGACGTATTTACGGGTTTGTACTGCTTACAGATTTCACACTTCCCGGCATATTGTTTGACGTCCTCGTACGTTTTGGGCCAATAATAATTTAGGGCTAACCTTTTATGTGTCTTCCAAACACCACCATGGGCACTAAGTGTGTCATCATGGTACTTAGAGAGCAGGGACAGGCGATCCTCCTGGGGTACCACCAACTTCCAGTCAAAATCTGAAGTCAGAGAATACTTATTCTTAGAAAATCTATATAAAAGGTTGTCACGAATGTCAAAATTCGGCAACTTCCTAGGGCTCTTCCGCACACTGTTCATGGTGTGGACATACCATGGGTCTTTAGAGGAGGCAGCATCGAGCGAATCAATCGTTATACGAGACAGAGCATCAGGTACAACATGATCTTTACCCTTCCGATGTTCTATGTCAAAATCGAATTGACTTAGCCTCATGCTCCAACGTGCTAAACGGCCCGTAGGGTTTTTAAGCTTATGGAACCACAGTAAGGAGGAGTGATCCGTGACGACTGTACATTTCTGGCCTTCGACGTACTGTCTGAATTGTTCCAAGGCGAAAATCACGGCCAGAAGTTCCCGCTCAGTTGTGCTGTAGTTCACCTCGTTCTTGTTGAGAGAACGGCTGCAGTAGGCGATAGGGTGTTCAACTCCATCGTGAGTTTGGGTCAGCACAGCAGCAACTGAAAATGCGGATGCATCACTGAGAATACGGAAAGGCAACTCAAAATTAGGCATCTTCAATATAGGGGCAGAGACCAAAACTGACTTGAGAAGATTGAAGGACTGTTCAGCTTCAGGAGTCCATTCGAACTTAACATTCTTAGACGTTAGTTTACACAGAGGTTTACTAATCTTAGAGAAATTATTGACGAAACGACGATACCAGCCGGCCATTCCCAGAAACCTCTTAACCTCCTTTGGGTTAGTAGGGGTGGGATAGTTGAGAATAACCTCAACTTTACCCGGGTCAGTCCGAAGGCCGTGTTTGTCCACATAATACCCCAGGTATTTGAGTTCACTCCGACAAAAATGAGATTTTTTCATATTAATAGTTAGGCCAGCATCCTTGAGTCGCTGATAGACTCTATGTAAGAGCTCTACATGCTCCTCAAAGGTACTGGACACACAGATTATGTCGTCCTGAAACGCAAATACCCTATTGTCGAACTCAGGACCAAACAGATGGTCCATTAGGCGCTGCATCGTGGCGGCAGCTCCAACGAGTCCAAAACACATGGTATTGTAATGAAACAGCCCCCTACGGGGAACTGTAAAGGCAGTCTTCTCGGCGGACTGCAGAGAGTCGAACGGAACCTGCCAGTAGGCCGCACTCAGATCTACAGAGGATAAATATTTAGCATTATTCAGATGGTCCAAGATTTGATTAATGTACGGTAAGGGATATGCGTCACTTTTTGACACAGAGTTGAGCTTGCGAGAGTCCAAGCACAACCTGAGTTCACCGTTCGCCTTCTCCACCATGACCACTGGTGAATTCCATGCGGACTGAGACGGGGATACTACTCCCATCTCTAGCATTCGGTCCAACTCGGCTTCCAGGGCTTTCTGTTTGAGAGGAGAGAGCGGGTAGTAACGCTGTTTGATCGGCTTACTGTCACCAGTGTCAATGACATGATGTTCGAGTGTAGTCCGACCTAAACCCACCTTATCCGTGTTCAAAGAGTCAAACTTTTCAATGATCTCGTTGATTACACCCCTTTGTTTAGTAGTCAAGTCGCTGTAATCCTCGAGGCCACCGTTAAGGGACACAGACTCGATAGGATTATTGTCACTAAAGCCATCAAGACTAATATTTTGTGAAATTAGTTTATCACCTAACTTAAATTGCTGCCAAAAATCCACTCCGAATATCATGGAGGTGGTGATTCCCGGAACAACATAGAATTTGATAACTCGGATAACCGAATTGTACTCAACAGGTAAAGAAATACAACCCAGACATTGCAAATATGAGCTGTCGGCAGTTGTAATACGAAAGGCAGGGTTGATACTTTCAAGATCAAAACCCAGTTCCAAGAAGATACGGTGCGCTCCTTTTCCTAGTATAGAGCAGGAGGCACCGGAATCCAGAAGGCCTAAGACATTTAAATTTAATACTTTAACAACTAGATACGGTCTAACATCGTTATCCCGTTTAGTAAACAGGACCCTATCAGAAATAGACTCAGATACAGAGTGATGTATAGAGTTCACAATAAGGCCCTGGCCTACACGTTTTTTGGCTTACCAGTACATTTTGAGCAGTCTGGTGTCTTGACTCCTTTGAGACCGCACCGGAAACACACCAACTCTCTTGACTGGGTGCAGTTGTATGCCGCGTGCCCGCTCTCGCCACACCGAAAGCATTTGCGTTCGTTGGATGCAGATGGCGTCTCGACTGCAGACACCTGCTTAGTGGGCTTTTGCACGCCTTTGGTCTTGTGCTGGTGTAAATCAGACGAAATCTCAAATTTATCAAGAACAGGCTCACGGAAAGCGTCCGCCCTTGTACACGCAAGCTCCAGACGCTTACCTAGACGTCTCAGATCATCAATAGAGTTGACATCATGCAAGGCCAATTCCTTCATGTAGTCTGGTCTAATGTTGTGCATGAGAATGTCCAGCTGTTCTTCACTGGGCATTTTACAAGACAACCTTGAGAACATAGCCTGCATTGTACATATGTAGCTAACCAAGGACTCAGAGTGGGATTGGCTACGCTGTCTAATCTCATTTCTGAGACGATAATCATAGTCAGGAATATCGAATGTATCTCTAAGCTCACTAATAAGATCCTCATATGAGATGAAGTTAGATCTATTGGTACGGAACCAAGACAGAGCTGGTCCGTCTAACAGGTCAGAGAAAGCCAGAAGGAGTTTAGACTTAGTGACCTCCCGTGCACATCTAAGTTCTTCTAATCTCTCTAAAAACACGCGCACACAAGAAGAACCATCATATTTTAAGTTAAAAGAGCATAAATTAATGGGACGTTCCCTATACACTATATTGTCAGACGTGGAACTAAATTTACTAGAACTAGCTCGTACCGAGCGGTCCTCTCTCACTGCAGGTGAAGTGTACTCTACCCGGTCACGACCCGAATCATTATCACCTTCATCTGACCCGTCAGATTCAGAATCAGTGCTGGGTTCAGCCACAGCGACGATCTTCACAAGCCTATCACGAATTTTGGCCAGTTCAGGGCAATCTAGACCACAACGAGCCAGCCTAGTTAGCAGATAGTTCGCCCTGAAGGCTACTCTTATGCGACAATTTTTATCGGAAGCAAAGTCACCTGACTGGAGGGCCTCACTTAGCTCCGAGACCTTAGGCGCACAGATGGAAAGCTCCTCCGCTGCATCAGTGGGGACTACCGCCTTCACCTTGATGCTACCCCGACGGACAAGTCGGTGTGCCGTCCTCAGCTCACTCCGAAGGCCAGCCACTGTCGCATCTGGTGCCACTGAAATGCCTATGCCCCACGTTGGGCGCCAATTTGTAACCTCTGATTTATTCAGGTGGGTACTCACCGGCTCGCTCAGGGGCTGATGCAGAGTACTCTTTCCCAGGGCGCCTTTTTTACAGAGCTATATGGGTGTGTGCACAGGGAAGCTAGGGCTCCAATAAAAACAGCTGGTTGTCAAGTTGTACACACATATATTTAACAGTTTACAACAGTGTGTACCGTAATACAGATATATAAATAGGCAAGAAATGTAGACAGGCAGACACAGGAGACAGAAGCATATGGTATATGGTAAGACAAGAATGTAGACAGGCAGACACAGGAAACAGAAGTATAAGGCAGAGAGAACACACACAGTAGGCACAGATACAGGCAGATGAACACACACAGTTGGCACACGAAGTACAGCACAAGCTACTGAGATTTTATAGATGAGCTACACTTTTTTGGTCCACAGGGACAGTGTACTGGCCTTGGGATTTGCTGTGAGGTCACGGGGACGCTGCTCACAGTAGACCTCTCCGGGTAGTAGCTCTCGGCAGCCAATACACTACAAAGTATGCCGCAGGTATACTGAGGGAGTGTTGATCTCTTTAGAGGCTCACAAGCTCCATCCATAGAACCCTGTGTAAAACAGACCTTTCATAAGTTGTGACCACACCTATAGGGCCGCCATCAGTCCCATTAAACAGAGTTATAAAGACTTACCAGAGTATCTGGGAGCAAGATTTTCACCAAACAATAATGACTTGAGAAATTGACACAGAGATTTTTACTTAAGCAGAGATGGCTTATCACACTTATAGTGAAGTTCACAGCTGATACGAGGATTAAGATAGAAGTTGTCGGGAGAATCGGCGCAGGTCTATTTATAGCCGATACATCGAACATTCACGAACAATCTTCAAAATTATGCTAATTCATCAGGTTAATTAGAATCATAAACAAACTCATTACTTGCTGATATCCCATAGACAAAACCAGACGAGTCATGACCATCCATTTATTGTAATTATGACATGCTTACCGATATATCACAATTCCTGAGGAAATAAATTCCATTTATTTTACTATTTTTAAATTGTAAATGAAACAATTAATAAACACGACCACAAATTATATAAATATACTGTGGGACACTCAGCGCCATCCAACGGTCGAGGGTGAGAACTAGAACAAAATCGATCAAAGTTTGAGACCTACATTGCCAAACAATTATACATAGTTCTTATGAGTTTTTGTAGATGGCACTGAAACAAAAAATTCTAATTCGAAAAATAACATGTTACAAAGACGATTCTATCTGGACGTCTAGTGTTTGTGGGATAAACATATTTTGCCTTTTTGAACAGGTGTGGGTGTAGTTTTACAAATTTTGCAGCTTATAAAATGTACATGTCCACCCTGAGATTCATTTCTATAATACCTATCTAAACATAAATTCATGTAACGCTTTTTTTATATCAATTACAATTAGGTATGTTCTAAATTGTTAATCAATCTTTCAATTATCTGTCTCACCAGTTAGCCGCTAGCCAAACATTATATTTATTAATTTTACAGTGCTCTCATAGCCACTTTCATTCACTTCCATTCACTTTATTTAATTCACATAAAACACCATCATAAAACCTTCATTCGTTACATTGGCTGATTAAGCCGCGTGGTTCCCGGCAGAGTAGAATTTGGGCCACCCCTTCTCTTCCCATGTGGTGTCGTACAAGGCGACTACGGGATAGGGCTGATCAACTTTAACATCAGACAGATATGTACAGCCCAGACTCAGCCTCAGATGCTTGGCTCGAGTCAACAATAGTTCCCGAAATACGGCAATATATACATATATATTATATTTTTGAGCTGTAAAAGCTCTTTGTATTTCTGTTGAATTTCCCAAAAGTCTTGATACACAATAAAATCTTAATTACGGTAAGATTAGAGTATGAATTAAACACCTGGGAAATGCAAGACTAGGCAACTTGTGACAGCCATCTCGTCTTTTGTTAACTATAAACGCACTAAGCTGACCCTTGTGTACAAGTGGCGGTTACAGTATTCATGTAAACACATAAACTCGCTCACATTTGTCTGATGTACTATGAGCTTATACTTGTTCATGAAATTCCGCTAACATAATGTAGGTCGTAAAGTATTCATATGTAAGAGAAGATAGCATTACACCGCTATCACGGTGACTTGTATGATAGAGTTAAAAACTTCCAACATCTCGTAGTTATGTCTGTTTCTAATAAAAGTATGTACTAGAACATATTACACAGTGCCAAGATCTAAACTAAACACAACTTGTAATATGGGTCCTAGAATCTCAATATTCTAGGACGGTATATCGAGAATGTGTGACTGAAACACGAAATTCACGGTCACGGCAGAGTCAGGCATTACAAAGGTACAACATCTGCACCAAGAATGTGTCCCCGTAAACATAACAAATTTTTCTTCTTCTTCTTATCGTGTCGTCAGCAAACCTAGATGGTATCGGCCCAAAACTTTGCTACCAAAATCGCATTGTCAGTAGCATTCATTAGATCTTCCTGCGCGCAGTTGTTGGGGCACGCAGGGCACGATGTCAAGTGTTTCATCGTTTGGGGAACGGCACCACACTTGCACTCCAAGTTAGAGCCATCTGAGAATCCCCACCTGAACAAGTTCTCCTTACTTCGGCCGACCTGCGTCCGGAGTCTGTTTAAAGATTTCCAGGTGGGCCATGGCAACTAACAAATTAATGTATGATTAGTATATCATAGAATGCTAAAGTTTAAAAGATAGTTGCAGTTAGTTTATAGTTCGTGTAGAATTAAGCTAAGTTATAGTCTGGTATAGTACCTATGTTGAATCTATTATACATACGAGCAAGGTGAAACTTCGAAAGAGTATTCATAGAGTCTATTACGTTTCGCACCCGAATGCGTTCGGAAGCAGTGTTAAAACCGCAAAAATAACTCATGTGTTGAAAGACAAGAAAATGTAATAAAAATATTCAGTGGAGTTGAAAACAAAAATATGGGACGGAAAATGAGAACAGAGAGGAAAATCGCATCAGTTACTCTCACGCAACCTTACAGAATATTTTTCGAGAGTTTATTGAATAAATATACATAATTTTGCTTTGATGCTTTCAAAAGTGCTTTACACTGCGAGGTGGCATTTCTAATACCTGGTCCCGCCTTTACATATCTAAAATTTAATAAATACTTGTGGGCTTTGTGAATGTAATAAGATATATTACGTTACGTTTGTTTGAGATGTACTTTCAGGCTTAAGTTAGGTTTAGTACGTCACATTTAAGACAGCTCGTTTTAAGAAGTGAAATGTAGAATTTAGTAAGGAAAGATAATACGTCTTTATCTAATAGTATGCATCAATTTATTTACGTGTAACGCACTTTTTGGGATAAAGCGGACTCCGTATTCCGTGGTGATAGTCTCAGATGTGACCGGAATTAACACAAGGATGATTATGACGGGGGTTGACCTGACTGAAAAAAAGGTATTTGATTTGTGGTGGAAAAAAGGTCGCCAGTACTCCCATGGAAAGATCCAGTACTATCATGGACATCGATACGAGCATATCTGCATGGTGTTGTAAGCGTAGGTATAATATGTGGCGACTATTTCATGTATTATATTTAGGAATAAAACTTTTAACCGATTCTTCATCATCATCATCATTATCACGGCGTCAGTCTTGGTGGTATCCAAACATTTTATAGCCTGGGGTCCGCTCTCCTATTTTTTAATTTACTTATCTTGACTTTTGAGGGTACGAATGCCATCTGACTCCTTAACCCCTATTGTAATTTATTTATAGCTTGTTTATTTTTTACCCTGCTCCCAACGTTACGGAAGAATTGCTACAGCCATGGCTTTTCATGTATGTATAAAAAAGTACAAAGAAAACGTAACCAAATTGGCGATATCAAGAGCTATATAATAACTAGGCAAATAGTGAGGGAACAAAGCGGGTGGCAGACGACGACTGCAGTTTGTAGCGATAAAATTGTGTTTTAGAATTATTCCAGTCTGCCATCTGTCGCAACCGGATTCTACCACCGCGCCGCACCGACGTGATACCTGTCTGACTAACCTATGTTCTGTGCACGTACACGTACAAAATTGGGTTTTCATATTTGGGGTATAATATTAATTTGAAAATAAGTGGCTTCCTAAAGATACGCTTTTTGAAGTGGTTACTCTAAAGGGTGTATTCTTAACTTAAACATACAATGTCATATCAACATATATGTGTATACCGACCACTTTTCTCTTTAATTTAGACTAAATTTTTGATCAATTTGAAATTCTTAACAGGATACAAATTTTATGCTATTTCTCAAAGATTAAATTACCAATTCGGATTAAAATTAACGACAGTTAGTCCTACATGTTCTATTTCCACTTATACTTATACATTTCATATCCATGCTAAGCTAAATAAATGCTTTAATAAATTGTCAAGGGGAGTCTGTATATAACCTTACATATCTTCAGCAGTGGCAGGATGAAAATATCAGATTGAATTAATAAGGACAGTGACAAGTTACAAAGAAAAAAGAGCAATACTTCTACCCAGAAGTAATACTAAAAGCAAAATTATTGCAACATCATCGACGTGTCAATTTGCATTCAGCGCATAATGTGAAGGACTAAATAGAGAGCTCTACACACTAGTAAGATATATATTTATTTGAGTTTTTATGACATTAATTTCAACTTTGCGAAAATGTATAGTATCTACCTAAGTTTTAAATCGTAACTGAAAATACAACCTTAAGAGGTTTCATGGCCAGTCAAATACATAAATAGTTTTTGTTCTGACAGTATTGAAAAGTTCTTTTTTAAGTTTTTCCTACTAATCAAATTGAAATAACACATGTGTTAGCAACGATGATACATGATTTTAAGTTTCGAAAACGGCAGAAGCAGTAATCAGAAAATTAACAACGCTTCGAGGTCTTATCTGATGGCATTATCTCAGCATCTTCCCAAGTAGATACTTCAGATACCGACTGACTATGACAGTTCAAGGAATGGATTAGTTGAAGATGTGATGTACGAAGGTAAAGATAACGTTTTTGTGTTCCGATATGGCTAAGTGAATTACTGAACAGATATTTGAATGAGATGGTCAAAAGAAGAAGTAAGATTAGTTCAGTGCAACGTTCTTAGGTATGCTTTAAACGACCTAGTATCACAAACCTATATTTTCAGGCCACTAGAACTCATTTTTTCCATGAGGTTTTTGTAAATTCCGAGTATTTTCCCTGTGTTGCGTCTTTAATCTTGTAATAAATAATCTTCGCATGTAATATAGTAGCTTTAGAGACTGGGCAGGTTTTGTAAAGAATTTAAATAATATCCCTGTTTATGGTAGGCAAAATGCTGAATGCTATATTGCTTCATTCGTGAAGTGACAAAGTGAAAAATATGTTGGCAAACCATAACGATAACATAAACAATATAAAAATTATAATTAAATAGCAATAATAATTGCTATTTAATTATTATATACCATATAAATATTTATTTTGTGAACAATATGCTGTTTTAGAATTTTTTAAATATGATGGTCTTAGCGAGTGTTTGCGGACATCAAATTTAATACCACCCACGGTTCAATAACTAAAGTGGGACCTTTCCATTCGTGGTATATTTGTTATCATAATCCCCTCTGGCCCATATTCGTCATGTGTCGAGGGACCTCGAGCCTCGGACTTGTACTTTTACTTTTTTGTATTATTTGTTTCGTATCGCAGTCATTTTGTGACAGTATTTCGATGTCGCAAATCCGTGAAAATAATTGAAACGGAATATTATGTCAAATTCAGGCTATGCGTCTTATCAACATTTTTATTTTGCTTATTACTTCTAGAAAAATGTTCATGGGTATCACGTCATTCCTTTGGTCTAAGGTACTTCACAGATATAAATTAACAAAATATTGAATGTACACAAATCAAAAAATGAATAAACGTGTCCTAAAATATTAGTCCAATGACCGAACCCTTCATTTAGAAGGTAGTCGTAATTATAAGGTGATTTCACTATTGAAGAATGAAACAAAACATTTCAAACATTACGTACTCCTAATGTTTGAAATTTAATTTAAAAATCAGAATAGTTACTAATTATTATTCGTCGCATTTTCATTTTTAGACTCGATAATTCAAATTGGTCTAATTTCAAGTATCGAGCTTAGATATGAAAAGACCTACAATCTAAATAAAGGTACAAGTCTATTTTACACTTAATGTAATATGCATTGCTTGACAACAAGCACCGTGAGAGGCTGCTAATCTAATCCGCGGCTTAGCTGAAGAATAATGAAACACACCCGCCCTCACAGACACCTAAATAAATTTTACTCCTGAAGACTGTTACGGGTGAAATTTAATAAAGCAAATAGGAACAACATAACGGACTCGGATATTTAGGTATGTTTTAAGAGATTTATAAGCGGCGAAACAAAGCACGTTATTTACAATTAATTTAAAATTATGTAGCTAATGAAAAGTGTTGTTCTGTCGGCAATATATTGTAATCTGTAAACATGGAACGGGAAAATCGATTTGAAAATATAATGAGATAATATTTTCACGAGTGATTTTCGGTGTACCTTTTTTATTGGACATTAAGACAAGGCTAGGAACGTGAGTTTTTATTTTCAGATTACAATGAAAAATATTAACCACCTATAGTAGGTTCTAGACTAGTAAAAACATGTAAACTATTATCGATTGAGTACAAAATATAGTTGTTTACAGTGTGCCCTATATTTCGGTTTATTTTCAGCTGCTACGGTCAGGGGACACTAATGGTGGTAGTGTTTAGTTATTTCAGTTAATTGTTGGTATTATTAAATAGTAGGTGCCCAATTCCTATTTAGGAGTACACTAATGGGCGGCCTGCATTGTGTGATAATTATTTTTAATGACGAGTTAATGGACCATTCATTCCTGAATAAATCGTTAATTAATCAGGGCGTAAAGAGTATTTTTCTGAGATATTTGTTCTGTAATTTTGCCGTCACATGTCGTTTTCTCTTTCAATAATAGTAGACCATGTTAACAGGCCACATAACTGGTATAAACTTTCCATACACGTATTTGCTGAGTGACGATACATTCTACAGCCGTATGACTATATGTAGCCGGAACAGTAACTCGTTATTTAAGAACTTCGTAAAATGTTTTGATACTATTAATCTCAGTTGAACGCTTTTAATAATTTTGATGTCATTTAAAGTGTACCTTTGCGAGTTATATAATATTCGTGACTATATCTGATAGATAAACTTAAAAATATAGGTGTTAATCTCAGAAGTATATTAACACATTATTATCCAAGTTTGAAATTGGATTCGTATGCTTGAACTCTATTAAAAGTTGGTAACGTCAGGACAGTGTAGAGCCGCGGGCTCGGCTCGCAACTATTTCGTTCAAATGAAACGTCACCGACATAATACATATGCATTGGAATGATAGAATGTAGTGCAGTTATGAATGTATATTTAAAAATGAAATAAAATAAGGTTTTCTTTTTATAAAATGGGGTACTGTTATAAATAACTAAAGAACGACGTTTTTTATAAAGTGGTACACATAGCTGTAGCACAGATTAGACACCATCGTTCTTTGAATACTTTCATTATCAGATAAATTGCTGAGTTAATTGCAACCATATAGGTACATGGTTACATCTGAGGTCTTCCGTTCCTTACCAACGAAACTGTACCCACAAGCTAAAAGAATAATAATAATTCGGCCTTCCACCCACTGCAAAAGTTCATTCCGAAATTTACCCTGACGAATATATATATGGATATATAGCGTACAGATTACCAGCAAAAAATTGTTGCCTTGTTTTCTTCCTTGAATTAAAAAAAACATATACTTTATTGAATTATTGAGTGTTTACGGGGTTACTGGTAACTCGACGTATTCCTGTCCGAGGGTGTTAGAGGACCCAAAATTTTGATTACGATTTTGACCCCCCATATGTATGGCCGAAATTCAAAAGGTTTCAAAATAATTGACTTTTTGAATACTTTCCGTATTAATTCTTCAAAGTGCAAATTTAAAAAAATGTTTAAATAAAGGAGTGGGAATTATTCTGATTTATTTTTGTAGTTGGTAAATGAATAGCCTAAAATAGTAATAAAAACTAATAAAAGTCTTTGAAAAAAAAAGTTGTAGACACAATAAAAATAAAAAACGAATATTTTCACCTTGCTCTCCAGTAATTGTTAAAAAATACTATGGCAGTGAAAAAATACTATTACTTGTTGAGCTTTTCAAAAAGGTAACGTCATCCAGAGAGTAACACATTGTTTATGATTAAGGCGAGTTTTAATAAGCGCAGGTACAAATACACTAAGGACATTTTCATTGTTTAGGATCGGCACATCGGGCATAAGGTCATCTGTTTATTATTTTACCTAAGTTCAGAAGTGTGAAATGGCCGTGTGTTGCGTTGTAGTATTGGTTAGTTACAATTTTGACCCGCATAAGTACGTTTTGTTATAATTTGTCTACCCTCAAACCATTCGTGGAATTACTTTGCATTTTGGGTGCTCTAACACCCCCTGATAGGAATACGTTGAGTTAGCGGAAACCCTGTTATAACTTGTTGCTTAACGGAAGGTGGGATAACCCCATACAAGATGCAACAGTCTACTTAATATTAAAGGTTAAATTTTTCATCAATCGATCAAATAGCCAACTGCTGGACATAGGCCTCTCCCAATCTATGCCATAGCACCCAATCCTCCAGCTAGTGCAACCAATTTATTACAGTAGCCATTTTAGAATTTTAAAATTAGATTCGTCAAAGAGATAATGTATTATATTGAACAATGAGTATATAAAATATTTACCATAAATAACATTTACATGAAATTCTGTCAAAGAAAATAATTCAGACTTGTGTGGTTGGCATTTGTGTGTATTCCCTTCTGTTAAGTTATATTGAATTTTTCATCTTTTTTTTATTTATCTTCATTCTTCCAATGTAACACTTATTCGACTTGCTATAAATATAATTCAATGAATAGGTGATTCATTATTTTATATTGCGAAGTATTTGTTCATATCGCAAGACTAAGCAAGACTAGTTGGGTTAATCTTACAGGGAACCAATGTTAACCAGGAGACCGTCTAAAACCGACATAGTAACCGACAGCTGAATTATAAAAGTAACCACGGGTGCTGCACCACACCCAAAACGTTCGCAAAAGTAAATTTCCAGAATTTTGTCGTGATAACTTCCGAATTAATATATGAAATTATGACCTTTTTATGTAGGTAATGCACAACTCGTGTAGCACACGAGGTATTTACAGGGTGAAACTCGGTGACTAAGTGTGGGACTCTCCCACTCAAAAAAACCCACTTTGCAACTTTTTTTTGTAACTATACAGGCATATTTTAATGGCGAGCCCCTTAGAGCGTGCCAGTTCGATTATTGTATAATATATTATTATCCGCGGCAGCATTCATGTGACATCGTAGATAAAATGCAAGAAAGCTGCCTTCGCTGGTGTGGCCATGTCTTCGGCAACAGTCAGGCTACGCGCGAAGTGGAGAAGGAAGAACCGGAAGATGGACCCTGAGCTGAAAATGAAATAATGTATTTGCTGCTCGTGTTTATTTTTTTTAATTCAGGTTCACAGTGAAGATGAATAAAAAAAATGGATACAATTCATATTTTTGACATTTTTAAAACATCAAATTATGATCAAAACTAACAAGCACCAATTGCTTTGAATCATCGTGTAATCCAGTTAGGAATAAACTTCAAACTCCGAAGTAATTAGTCTACCCCTGATAATGACAGCATTTGGCAGCATTTCATTCAAATATCGAGTACGTAAATGCTAGTACTTGGGTCTATTAGAGTTTATGAGAGAACCATCGCCCAAGTGTTTTTTGTTATAACAATTATCCTATACATGTACCTATCTCCTTTTAAACCAACTGTTCTTAATGATTGTGTTAAATAAAGCCATCTCGTCGGCAATACATTTGGTGGGATAAGCTTAGCTTAGTTAAAAATAATATCTAGGCCAGGGTAATGCGTGACAATGTTTAAATGTCAGTTTTTCTGTTTACAACTATACGCTATTATTTTGTAAATATAGTAATTCATTGTAAATTTATTACGTATTAAGTTACTCAAGAAGGAGCCTGAGCGGTCAATTGGAAATCACAAAATAACTCCTTCCAGTACTTTATCACGTTAGGTTTCCTGTGTGTGAGGTTTCACGGACGCGGACGTAGATACGGACGCATTACGCACACATGTCTGCAGTAGCACAGACGAGCTCTTTCCACGTAGCGTAGTCGTTACCAAAATTGCGGATTTTTACTGGGTTGCAAAGCAACTCTTGCTAGAGTGACTCAAGCAAGAGTTGCAGGTACCCGAAATACGTGTAAGAAATTTCCGTATCAGCGGCAGCTTTCCATCGCAGTTTTTTATCTACACCTAAATCACATAGTGCAGTAATTCTAACTGTTCGCTTGTTCTAATTTTTAAAGAAACGATGTCCTTTCTTTTGTTTTCTGTTCAAGAATTTTATACATAATAGTAACATAAACTATTTTGAAAAATCATAATGCCTACAACCATTCAAAAAAGTAAATAAAATTCTGTGACCAAAAGAACTGTACATGAAATTGGTTGGTCTCTTTCATAAAGGTGTTCATTTTACCGGACTCAATTTATTTCGGTATGAATCCAGTTTTACATTGTGTAATTTCGGTAGATTACTTGGCAGCAAATAGCCTTTAAAATTTTATTATGTATCTTGAACGTTCAAATAATAATAAAGACCTTATGACAGGTAATAAAAAATCATGCAACATTATTTTTCCAATTTATGTTAACAACTTGTTTTTATAACTCAATATCTGAAGGCTGTACGATAACAGATTTACACATCAATTATAACTTTCTCTAGGCTTTTCTCCTCGTACTTTTCCATTCAATTTTTTAATTTTTTTGTCAACAGAAATCTCTATTGATGTCGAAAATTGTACAATTTTTTAGCGAGGGAATCGTCTCAAACATGACGTCAAAAGTTAAGACTAATGTTTGTTGTCGGACTAAGTAGGCACCAGTTGTCGCTCTATAAAAAACATAAAGAGTCAAAAGTCTTGAGGCGCAGTCCGTCTTTTTTATGTCAGACGACTCCTTCGCACTGCGGAACCCCGGCACAATGGCGGGTTTAGAGCTCAAAAAGCCAAGACCTTCACGACCGCCGATTACCTGCAACCACATAAATTGGGTTTTGGGACTCGCCTAGGATGCGAGGCCGCTATTCACACTACGCTGATGTTTATAATGGGCCCGACGATGCTTCAATATTGCTGAAGCTCGATATTCACAACGCGTTTAATACCTTGGAGAGAGACGTTGTGTTGAGTGAAGTCAAGAAAAAAATCCCTTTTCTCTATCCTTTTCTTCATCAAACGTTCAAGCTTCCTTCCAACCCTTTTTTCGACAACGACGTAATTCTTTCTAAAGTGGGAGCCAAACAGGGAGATCCACTCGATTCACTTGTGTTTAGCCTAACTATTCATAAGGCGATCCGATGTCTCAAATCTGCCCTTAACGTGTGGTACCTGGACGATGGCAAAATTGGGGTCAAACCGGCAGACGTGCTACAGGATCTGGAGGCCTTAATTTCTAGTCTTAAAAATCTGGGTCTGGAAGTGAACACCACCACCAAGACACTTTGCTCAATTAAATTCCTGGTCTCAAGGAACTTTCTTCCTCTGACTTCAACCTTGAAGGGTCTCCAATTTTTCTCTCGGCTGTTCCTAAGGCCAACCCTACTCGAAAGCAGCTTATCCTTAGCGCTATGAACGGAACTCAAAGAGGCTTAAATACGCTGGCCTGGAGCCGCTGTACTATTTCATACCGGTAGCGGTGGAGACCCTAGGGAGTCAGCTAAAAAGGAAGCTAAAAGCTTTATTAAGGAGATTGGACAGAGGTACCGCGGTAGCCTAGTGGTATGGGTAATGGACTGCTGAGACGAGGTCTCGGGTTCAATCCCCGGTTTTCCATGGCACACACCAATGACTTTTCGATGTTTTTCGAAGTTATGTGTGTATTTATAGCAGGTTTATAAGTGCCCAGTTAATGGCAATAGGCTCGCCACCTATTACATTGGGACCTAAACATAAACCGGCGAAATGTGGGTGCTAGCACCTCTGCCTGCCCCTTCGGGGATAAAGGCGTGAGTTTATGAGTTTATGACAGAGGTTCACTGAGACGACCGGTGACTATCGTTCCACATCGTTCCTGGTGCAAAAACTGGCCATCGCCAGCCAGCGTGGCAACGCAGCAAGTGTGGTGGGGCACTTTTGCACCAGGAGCCATCAGGGGCGGATTGTTTGATGAGCATTTGCCATACGTTATTTGGACTTACGTATTGTTACATTATTACGTATTGTAACTTTTTTACATTATGATATTTAATAAAATTTTACATATTAAAGACATTACTCCCAATAATGAATTATGTGAATCGTTTAAAAAGTAAATCAATTTTTAGCCCTAGCAATTTGGCTGTCAAATTCTTAATGTCAGACAGACGAGGTTCGTAAATCATCGTTCAAAAATTTGCCAGCTACTGGTGAATGGAGAGACTTGCGCGGATTACGTACACGCCATTAGTTCCGTTCATGCCTTTGTATGGGACTTCAGAGCTTCGGAGTCATTGTGATTCGAAAGGCCTGCGACCAAGATAGACTTAATTACACGCGTCTGCATTTCCAGTTTCAACCAAGTGTAGTTCCTCGACCTATTACTTACAAAGTTTGCTGTACCTTTGCAAGTAGAAATCAAAATTAAATCGGATTTAAGAGCTATTTTGAAATCAAAAAAATTATTGTTGGGTGGTATAAATAAATATTCTGATACATTCTACACATCACTATCGAGATTTACTGTATGTGTTATGGGCCCAGTGATAATTTGGGCATTATGATAAATATGAGAGGTGAACACTGCGCGCCTCGATAGGGATAGGTAGGTATTTTCTATAAAAAATAAATATATAGCCACTTGTTCATATATGAACCGTAGTTGAGTCGCCATAAACCAGAGTCTGATTAACTTTAACTCTTAACTTAATGACGTATGCATAGTTTAACTAGCTTGTGGTATGGTTCTAGAATATGAATAAGCATACTTAGATATTTTTGTAATTACGTGCATATTATATTTAGAAACACTTAGACCAATACAAATATTCACATTTCAAGCTTAAAAATATTTGCATTGAGAGGAAACCGAATCCGGGACCTCTGACTTAGCAGTCGAATGCTCTACCCCTGCACCACAGAGGCCTTTTCAGAATTTCCATTAGTTTTTCTTTGTGAGTGATTTGAGTTTTGACGATTATATTACCTATTAATCTGGTAATTCTCCTAATTAATTCCAATGTACCAAACTAAATATAAAATCGTATTACCTGGTTTGCTTACAAATTTATTATACACTAATATTGTTCTTTTTCTGACACAAAAATTTCGTACGAATTGTTTGGGAGCATATTGGGCTTAGCAATGTTCGAATTTCACCTTGCATGTTAGATAAAATATTTCGATATCTCCAATATGTCAACATTTGCGGATCATTCATTCATGGTTGAACAAAACGATAGGCAAAGTTACCCTGGCTAAAAGCAAAAGTTGAAGAGAAGCTAATGTAAATGTTGATACAGGAAACTCTCACCTCCGCGCATTGAATTGATAATGATGCCACATTCAACTGTATTCAATCTATGTATCCAGCACTTCAAATTCAAATGTTGTTCCAGACAACTTTAATTACAAATTTAATGGCAGTTTTTGAAGAGCAAAATTCTTTATGTACCTACATTGGGCACTTTTCGTAATACATATTTTGAGGTGAATAAAAAAGCCATTGAACTTGCGGCACTGTTACCTCTTGTGACAGATTGTGTAAACTCACCGATTGTCTGACTGACAATTCACATGTGACAACACTTTACCTATACGAGGTTGATGTACTATAGGGGCATTCATTGGGATCACGTATATAGGGTTCAACTTTGTATAAATATATGTACATAATAAAATTGGTCAAGTTTTCACTTCTAGGCACTTCCTATTGTTTTTAGGGTTCCGTAGCCAAATGGCAAAAACGGAACCCTTATATATTCGTCATGTCTGTCTGTCTGTCCGTCCGTATGTCACAGCCACTTTTTTCCGAAACTATAAAAACTATACAGTTGAAACTTGGTAAGTAGATGTATTCTGTGAACCTCAAGATTTTGACACAAAAATAGAAAAAAATACAAGAAATTTTGGGGTATTCCCCATACCTAGAACTGAAACTCAATTTTTTCTGTCAAATCCATACGTGTGGCGCTATCTATGGATAGGTCTTAATGATATTGAGGTTTCTAACATATTTTTTTTTCTAAACTGATTAGTTTGCGCGAGAGACACTTTCAAAGTGGTGAAATGTGCCCCCTGTAACTTCTAAAATAAGAGAATGATAAAACTAAAAAAATATATATAATGGACATTATTATGCAAACTTCCGCCGAAAATTAGTTTGAACCTGATCTAGTAAGTAATTTTTTAATAACTCATAAATCGTAAGCCGCAATGTACTTGCTGCTACGGAACCCTTCATGGGCGAGTCCGACTCGCATTTGGCCGCTTTTTTTGTTTTTGCTATTATATTTTTAGTGCGTTAACCCGGCTTAGCATAAATAGATATAAATTATATGGAATACTATAATGATAAGAAATAAGTGGCATTGTTAAAGCTTTTCTTAAAATTATACGTATAGTTATAACGTAATTTCCCCACTAAAGCAGCACTTCCTTTTTGTTCATACCCTCTTTCCAAGACAATGGAACTTTAAGACTTTCTTGAGGTTTTCCAAAGTTGATCTGAGAATTAACTTAGCTAGCCGAACTTTTGAGAGTCAACTGAGAACAATGAAAAATAGTTGTTTTGGTACCAATGTGATCAACAGAGTTACAGCTTGCAGTAGGACCTTTAAAAGCAGATTACTAAGACTTTTCTAACTGCAAGACGAATTCAGTTTTTAAGAATTTAGTATCATTATGTAATAAACTCATTAAGAGAAAAGAAAACATACTTATATTATAAATGCGAAAATAACTCTGTCTGTCTGTTTGTATGTTACGCTTTCAAGCCTAAATCCCTGAACCGATTTTGATGAAATTTGGTATAGGGGTAGGTTGAACCTTGAGAACGGACATAGGCTATGTTTGGTCGCGATAACCGATATCCACGCTCAACAGCTATTTGGTTAATATTTAACATTTCCAATAAATAATTTACGGCCTGGAATTCTTAATATTTTGCATAGCTTTGAAATGGTCAAAAAGAATAGGAAGGATAATTCAATGTTTTTATTATTTTTCCTGGTGACTCTTGCAACTTAATTTGGATAATTCACTGTTGTGGTTTGGGGTCTCAAAATGTCTAGATTCATCACCACGGTCCTTTGCTGTTTTGAAGATTCTTATTTTATTAAAATAGCTCGTGTGTTTACCGCCTATAACACAAGCTAGTTAAGCCATGCTTAGTTGGAGTCTAGATATCGTTGCGTAGAATGTCGTAGAATATAGAATTTTAGAATATATTGTAACAATGATCTAGCTGCAATGATAACGCACAAAGAAAATGCATACCAGTGTATACCTGTACCAGTTCATGGTACAGTAATTCCTAAGTCGTAATTTTAAATACCTACCATAAGTACCTATTACCTGTCGTATGTTTGCAAATCAATTGAATTGACACATGTTCATACTACGTTTATTAATTAAATAAACATGTTATCAGCTCTCAAATTTACATTTTGAATTGTCCGAATCAATAGGAAACAATCACATGACAATAGCCACGTCCAAACCACATTCATTTTACCCGGTATTGGTGATACGGCCATGTGTTACGAAATTGAAAAATATCATAATTGACAATATAAATGGTCAACCGAAAACAGTTTTATGGAATGTATAATTGTATAAAAAAAGCATTGTAGTGATGATTTCAATTTTAATTATGTAAAAAAGTTACTATATTTCACAAAGAATATGGAAATTAAATATAGCATTACTTTGCTTATGTTTATGATCGGCGCGGTCTATATTTACATTTTGGTTGCCACTTGCGAAATTAGGACTCGCAGATATTGCTTAATATAAAAAGATATTATGTCTTAAAACACTAATGTGTACATTATGTATTTCATGTAATCAACTACAATAACAAGTCAGTACAATAAGAAAATAAAGATGACTTTTAGCACAGAATAGATAATAGTACTAGCGTACAGAATGGAAGCTCACCCCCTCCCACCGATTTCATTTCCTCTCCCCGCACGTCAAAATCATGGGCGCTTTCATGGGCGCCTAAAACAAAGGTTGTCACCAGTAAAATGTGTAGGAACGGCACTTCGGGAAGAAGAGTGAAAAGTTCGGCTAGCTTCGGTTTTTAAGGCGTCCTCTCTTTCACACATGACTATAGTGAAATTTAACCCTCAAATGCATCTTGCCTTTTTATATAAATAACTAATGAACTACACATAGTAAGAACATTTACTTTTTCCACAGTATTTATTATTGAACCTGACCGGTTTCGCCTTGTGGTAACTTCAAAAGTTTACATTGATGTTTTTGCAATTTTTCTAATCTTAAACACTACAGGTGTTTACGATTAGAAATGTTCATAAACATTGCGAAACTGGTCCGGTTCAATAATAAATACTGTAGAAAAAGTACAAGTGTTCTCAATATGTGTAACAACAAGTTCCACCAAGGGTCATCAATGAACAGTATAAAAAAAACTTATGAACTGGATGCCAGGTTCGCCCATGAATAAATTCGTGAAAAATCTTCTCAATTATAATAATTTTCATATAGTCCGGGTTTATTAGAAAATAACTCTAGAACTAGCATGTTAACTGACATTATGGTGGACCGATATTGATTATAGGTGTATTATTTTGTTAACATTATAAAGAATATAACTCAAAAGCATATGTAGATTTAGATTAGTATACATTCTAGGGTTAAAAAATGGGCGGTACCTGGCAATGACGGAATCCATGATGGACGACGTTAATTGTGATACATTCAAATCGAAAAAAAATGCCACACTTCATAGGCATGAGCTGTCAAAATAATGATTCTTAATTTTTATAAAGTATAGAGCGGTTAAAACCATTTGTTTCTAAAAATATAAATAGATATCTTTCCGTGAACTTTCGTTTAGTATAAATTATAATTGATACTTAAATAAATTAACACTATTAAATTAAATTGTGCTCAACTGCCATTTTTCTAATTTCCTACTCGCCGTTGACAATTCTAAATAAGTATTAGGATAGTTATTACAAAAACCGGGCATAAAATCCGTGTAATTCAGTTGAGGTTCAGAAACCTTGGTACGTAATAAAAACACCATTTATAAAGAAATGTTCTACCTCACCCTTGGCAATGGAGCATTTATTACTAAGGGATAAATACTAGTAGTTCTGTAAAGAGTTCCTGATCATGTTTTGGCATCTGGAGTTCAAATCAGGTATCCTCACTTATATTTCTTTTATACGATACATATCTTTATTTTATAGCTCCCTGGATATTTCACCAATAAATATTGTCAATCCGTTTTTAAGAAAGCCACAACAAACGTCTCCGCCTTTTCTCATGCTTTTTTTCCACAACTACCTGTTTTTTTTTTTTTAACGTGTGGAAACCCCCACGGGCTTCACCCCATCGGTGCCGACGATGGGGTGGGCGTGTCGGAATCGGACCGACTAAAACCACACGGTGTCCTTCCCAAGTATCCATTGCCGGGCACCCCGGGTAAGCCCTCGAAAGGATAACCCCAGGGTTGCCGGCGGATATTGGCCGCCACCGCGGCCTCGCCTGGTGGGTTCGGGTTATATCCCGCGTCGGTGAGTTGGCAAGCGTGTGTAGGACACACACGACACGCCTCCGCCACGGCCTGCTTCTGTAAGGACGGCGAGTCGGCCAACTGCCGTCCTCAGGCCCCGATCATGGAGGTCGGTAGTCCCGGGCGTAGACGAGTCTGCGGCGTCCACGCCGCAGACTGCGGAACTCAGGGGGCAGGGTTCTCTCCCGCTCCCTCTCCGCCGCCTCTTTCGCGCGCATTACCTGCTCGCAGAAAGAGGCGGCGGCGTGCCATTTGCTCCCGTCGGAGACCACGGCCCTCACCATGGTCTCCAAAGAAAGAACGTCCACGCCCAGGACCGCAACGAGATCCCGGCGTTGACTCGCCCACGCAGGGCAATCCACTAATGTGTGGAGCGCCGTGTCTTCGCCAGGATCCTCGCAGTGCTGGCACTGCGGTGTTGTCTCCCGGTGGATGCGCCATAGATACCTACCGAAGCACCCGTGCCCGGTAAGTATCTGGCACATCCGGTAGGAGAGGTCACCGTGGTGCCTCTCCAACCACTCCTTCATGATCGGTCTCACCGCCGCAATGGTAGATTCCCCCCACCTTGGATGCTCAAGTCGCACCCGCCATGTCTCCATGAGTTCCCGGCGGAGCTGGGACCGCTGAGCCCTGATTTCTCGGGGCTCCGGCCTATGGCCCCGCTCCAGTGCCTCCTTGCGCCACTGATACAGCAACGCAAGGGCTCTCGCTTCCAGGTCCCATGGAGGGGTCCCGGCTAGGAGACATGCCACCTCGACAGAGATCGTGCGATATCCCCTGATCACTCTGACGGCCATCGCTTTTAATGGGCTGTTTAATACAGCCACGCCACAACTACCGGTAAGGAATCATGTTCGGATATTTCAGCCAAAAATCATCAATATCCGTTCATTAATAACGTGACAGAAAAGACACCCCTTTTCTCCTTCGATTAAAAAAGCTCTAGGCAAAAATTATGTTTTAAATCAAAGAACATGTATGCCATGTTTGGTGACAATCGGTTAAGAAATGTGCCCTATAGACCGAACAGAACGGAGACTATTTATAATTAATGAAAAATTTCACGCGGGCGAAACCGTGAGCAACAGCTAGTTTTTATAAACACAATCGGTTTAAATTACTCTATAAACATATCAAAGTCGTGTAGTAGTATTGTTTTGTTATTCGTGCCAATTCTGTTGATTGACAGGACCAAAATGTATCGCCATATTCTTTTCTTCCGAAGCGAAGAAAAAGATGGAAATACGTTTTAATGTAAAAATCATTAATATAACTTTTTGTAACAACAGGATTGTCGCCTCCGTCGGATGTGACGTAAATCATGACACCAAGGGATAGAGTGAGAAAAATCACGCTATCTCACTCGAAAATTAGCTAAAATTTCAAATAGTGCCATCCATGACATTTCTAATTTTCTCACACATCAACACTACCGTGCATGTACACGAGCTATGTTTGTAGTAATTACAACGCGATTGTTTCATACATTTTTCCGAGAGCTTCCGAGGTGTGCTTTTAGTCACCTTTATTTTATCTTTAGCCTTGACTAATCTACCTCCATTCTAATAAGGAAGTTAGGTATGTCGTTCTTTGGGAAGCCTATGTGGGGACCAATAAGCCTCTGCTGGTGCACTATGGAAGAAATGGAATGACCCGGCCCCAAGTTACAGGAATAAAGAAACTTAAAATAATGCTAAATTTAAGATTTTTTATTTGTTGTTCCCGGTTGCATTCAAGACTTTCATTTCAGAGTAAGGGGCTGTTATGGCCGTCTCACCTCCGAACCCGTAGAGGGAAGCATCCGAGCCTCGTCTGGCATGATTTCGTGGATACCTTTCGTGGTATGGTCTCCTACTAAGAGTGTTGGTGCCCAATCTAACCTCACTTAAAAACCGATACACCTGCTGACTGACAAATGAGAGCTAGGCGCAGTCTTATCTATCTGTGTTATGGGGTCAGATAGAGGCTGCTCTTGTAAAAGCCTGGAAATGGAATTTACAGTGAGAGAGGGCCTCGTGTTCGAAATTTAAGGCCAATGTAATGGCATTGACACTCGAATGAACGGATATCATCTTAGACAGGTCGACAGATTTGATGACCTTCTTATATGAACAACTTGACAACTTCAAAACTATGTTTATTATGCTATTTCATGGAATGTCAAAGTTTAAAGTTATTAGGTATAAATTGAAAGTTTATTCAATCAGCAATAATACATTCGAGTCGCCTAGCTTAATATAATCCTAATCAGTTCACGGGCTGGATAGGGTTCGGCCACGTATTTCTAGAATGTTAATTTTCCAGCCTACATAATATAAAGGCAAGTTGCGGGTTAGTTTCTATTACACGTAGACCAGTTTCTACTAATAAGTACTAGTTAATAATTTTAATTAAGGGTTATAAAGATTAGGTTAATGAATTGCTCTGTAATATATATTATCCTAAACGATTTATAATATATATATATATATACCGCTTAAGTACATGGAAATTTCCACGTGAAAAAGAAATAATATGAATTTGAATATTCTTGTTAATATAATTTGTATAAGATGACTTTAATTATTATCGGAAAGTTGCCCCGAAAACGGAATTATTGCTATTAGTCAATATTTATTTATTTATTTGAGCTTTTCTTCAAATATAATTGAAAATTGCACAAATTGCAGCTTCGTTTGTTTTTAAACAAGATCGAAAAGAACAATCCCGTCGTTGGCATATCCCCGTTTTACTCATGATACTGTTTCGTTTTAAGCTCGTTACCAATGTCACCATTAACACCATAGTTTATTTACCTCGGCTAGAACACCAAGAAATGTTTGCTGGACTCTACAGTAACCAGGTGTCCAACCAATTGTCGTAAATGAAGATAGATAGAGAGTTCCTTATAGAAAGGGCTCGTGGCTTTGTGCTAACCGTGTAGATTCAAGAAGAAATGCAAATTGTCGTGGACTGTATGACTTTATCTACTAACATTTAGGATTATCTCTTGAACAAAACCCGATTCCTTGCAGAAACTTGTAGCTTTATTCTTCCAATTACAATGTTCTTCTTATTTTAATGTTCTGGATCGTTTTCAGAGCTTTTCAAAACTTGTGTTCAACTGTACCTCAAACTGTACCGATTTCTGGGCGTTACACGCTCGCTTAGGTAGGTACTGCTTTTTTCATTAGGCCGCATAGGCACTTAAGTAGCAACCCAAATTCACAATTTTTATTGACACGGAATTAACACGAAGTTGCACTTATTCTATGTAATTCGTTATATCTAGAACTCAAGACACACTATTTAGACATTATGGACCGTTCTCCAGGCGGCATGGCTCGGTGTACTGGACACAAATATTAAGAAATAATAGCCAGATCTCTTAGGATGGGTGATCATTTTAGACATTGAGAGCACATTAACCAGTCTCGGTTCTCATATGAACATCGGTCTGTGACATTCCTTACGTCCTGGTTTACTTTTACATTTATTATACATATAGTCATACCAACCGATGGGATATTTACTGTGATGTACAGTCGGTCAAAGGAGAGACGGTTGAACCTTTACATACAACTTTATATGAAAAAGTCCAACCGTATTACCTTTGTCGATTGTATAAGACCATATTACACCTCAGAGCGTGAGTTACTAGCTACTTCATCGCAAACTACGGACAAGGTATTTATTTTTTTTATTCTACGAGTTGGAATGTTAAAATAAATAATAGTCGCTTCAAAAGGACAGCATACCAATCGAAAACGATAAAGGAACCCTGGGCTTCAAAGTGCCAAGTGCAAACGCAACCGGTAAATCTTTAGGAGTATGATGATGAATGCGATCATACCGTATTTATTAATAAACATTTAATGTTCTTGATGCATATTGAATACACATATTAAATACCCTGTGAGCAATTAATTATGAAAAGCTTTTCATCTCGGTAATGCACGCAGTAATCGGCTTATTGCATTATGGTGATTTCCCTTATACATTATCATTTAAGCATTAAAGTATTTTATTATGACTTGTTGTTGAATGAAAATGTCACAAATTTAATTCTTAATTCTTTATTACATATTACATTTTGATGTAAAAACAACAGTACAACACTCAGTATTGAGTTTTTTTTCCCAGCAAACCTTTAAATAATCTTTAAATAATTATATGTGGAAAACTTATCATAAAGACTTGAATTTATTTTCCTTCTTTTTATAGTCCTGAGTCTTTTAAGTAGAATTAAAAAGCATCTGAAGAGGTTCTTAAGCCGGAGGGCCAGCAGTACAGCGTTATTAAAATCTGTTATAGTGACCCTCATTTCTGAGACTAACTTATCAAAGTCAAACGCCATAAAAAGGACTGTTTGACTAAGTATTCTTATTTCCTATAACTTTTACTTGCTTATGTATTTGTTATAATGATAATGCTGGCACGAAATAATCCTGACCTGTGTTTAGAGCAGATGTTTTAGTGAAAGGTATAACGTGTTGAAACGCTTAGACTAACATCAGCTGCTAAAACCTATCAACGGCAGGGGAAATTGTAACGACAAAGGATACTTTTGCCTATATACTAAGCCACAGTGATGGGTCCTCTAAAGCTTTGTGTGGCCACCATTACGACCCTGTATCTCGGTATGTCCTCGTCTAAAGTGGCACTCGAGAGTGTAAGCTGTGCGTTAGTTAAAAGGGCAAATTGCAGTTCTGAATAGCGTGATGCGGTTGCAAATGTGTTACCTTATGGGTCTTTATAATTTCCGCAATGTATTCCATTACATTTTCAACCTAAGTTAGTGCGAATTTATGGGATGTACGTATTGTGTTAGTAGTAAAGAAACTCAACCATCAGACTTAAACTTGAGTTGTTAGAGTTCTGAATCATTATCTTGAGTTCCAAGATAAATGGGTCATCTTCAGTCTGAAGGTCGCTTTTCAATTTATGTTTGACTTATCGCGCGTTGATTTAAATAAATTGGAAGCAGTCGCAGAAATAAATGTTGCCACTTAGATTGCAGACAAGCACACGACCCACCTGTTGGAAATTGGTTACCGAGGTTAATCTTTTTCTTTCCATTTTTTTAGACAACTTAGGCGGCAGACATGCGCTCGACCGACATAATTGTGAGTGGTTACCGTAGACTATGGACGTATGCAACACCAGGGAAGTCACACTCGTGTTAACTGGTCAAATCTTGTCTATATTGCCAGATAATAGTAGCTAATGACTAAAGATACTGGTAAAATCTTCTAATTATCCCAGGAAAGTTTTTTGGTTAATAGTAATAACAGGAAGAACCTATATTGTTAAATCGTCTATTGATTGTATGACTTGTACGACGGAGTCAAGCCGACGTGAGTCAACATCATAGAGCCAGCTGTTAGTATTGTGAGCAATAGACCGCAGAGTAGGCCGTTGGATACCTCACTGCAATAGGAGTTAAGTCAACAAAATTCAACTCGATACTTCGCTAGACATACACTAGAAGTTACCTCTGATTTAGTACATGTGAAGTTTAAAAGGCTGTGTGGCTAACGGAAATCTCAGTGTTTCATGCAATAAGTTCCAGATGGATTATAATAAGCTTAAGGTAGGTTTATTCAGACTTTAAAAAGGTTAAAAAGAAATATAAACTTGATATACCAATGTAAAGAAAATACGTTTTGTTATACTTGTAGATACATTAGGTAAATAATACTAACTATATTTTGCAATTAAATTTAAAAAATATATTTTTTATTGCTAATTTCAAAACAATAATTATTATTAGAAGTATAAGTAGTTAAAAATTGCATTTGTAGTTAAATTGTGATTAAAGTCAAAAGATGGTTACAATTCATAAAAAGCGGACCCCAGACCCCAAGTTGAAAAGCTTCGGATGCGACTGGGATGAACGCTAGGATGAAGAAGAAGAATAGTTACAATTGTTTTTCAATAATATCATGAAACAACATTTCTCGCGCTTGGAAGTTCAAAGTTACATACGCTAACGTCGTTACTAGTTTATTATAGTGATGTAACTATTATACAGTTTAGTAACGAAGATAAAAGAACTATAAAACTTGTGACCACCACAAAACCACTGTGTTACTAGAGCAGTCAACGTACCTAACCCAATCCTTTTGTTGTCGCTATTTACAGGTCTTACAGAAAGTTAAAACAATCTAAGACAGACAAACTCCAATGTTGTTAACATAGTAACGGTCCGATTACAACAGTCTGTGTACTTAAGCATGCAGTTCTATAGTATGTTGCGGCACTCTCCGTTAGTGGCACTTGAATCTGTAGAATGTTATACGCTAGATGTGTTTTATTGCAACTAGCATTTCAATGTATATCATTAAAATAATGACAATTCTCGGGGGGTTGACCACGTTGTTACGATGCTGGTTTTAACATCAGCGAGTGTCCGACCACAATTATAAAACTCTGGTTTTCTCTCTTTGACCGACTGATTAAAGTAATCCAGAGACTCTTTCTCCAGCTGACTATAAAATTTAGCTGGGTGACCAGGCTACAATGCTGTGTAGATGTGTGCCTATCATAAACCGTGAGATATATTTTTGAAGTGAAAACTTCTTTAGCGGCGTTGGATGGGTAAAAAATGTTAAACTCCCGTCAGGATTACTTGACCTTTGAACCGTAACCGACGACTGACGTCATACAACATTACAACAGCTACAGATCGTTTATTTTGTTAGATGCGTTAAGAAGCTTCGTAGCTTCGCGGTAAACGCTTCGACTATAAGTCCTTATGGTTTCAGATACTACCGGGTTCAAACTTGAGCATCTGACACTTTTTGTGATTACTTTTTCTTTTTGTAATTTATTACTTGTGATTATTTTTTCTTCAATATTCATTAATTTCTATGATAGGTTCTATGATCGGCGCTATATTATAGGTATAGTATGGTGTGTTCTTTTTATCTTTTTCTCTGTATATAACGAAGAAAGAAAGAAAGAAAAAGTTTTCACTTCTGCCGACACTCCTGGAGTGCAACCCGTCTTTTTTTTCTATGGCAGGCTTTAAAAAGATGGACCAATCGAAAACGACTGAAAACTGACTAAAAGCTAAATAAAGAAATACAAAGCAAATGTTACGTACCGTAATTCATAGTTTTAATATTTCATTCATTCATTCCTCTCATTAAAGTTGTTGACTACAGAAGGTTGGAATATTTTAAAAATTTAATGTAGGTACTATGCCCTCAGAGCCATGGGTTAGTCTCCGGGAGAGATTAGGTCTAATCTCGAGAGGCAAATTATTAGTACGTGCCAGCTAGTTTGAACAGTAATTGCAAGAGTTTTTATGCTCGTAATTTAGATTCCCAAATAATTTTGTTTTAGAAACAACATTCTACGAATAACTAGTTAAAGCAATTACCAGGGCCTATAAATACTATAGTGCGGCTGTTAGCATTGTCGGGCAAACGTAAACGTCGCAAGACAGAGAGTTTCATCAGACGATTTAGATGATAACGGCAGTACTATAGCAACATCAGTAGTTCTAGTTCCACCATGACTTTAGACATGACACATGGCAACGTCTGCGTAAAATGTAAGTTGCAGGGCCACATTGGAGATTTAATTTTTAAAAACAAAACCTTAAAAAACTATACTTATTTATTCTTTATTTTTTCATTAAAAATGTTCATGAATGATTGAACACAATAATAATAAACCTGACTGACTGTCATGATATAAACTTGGATAATTGATTTTGACAGGAAGCACCGTGTCGAGGTACACGCATGCAAAATTACGTTGTCATGTTACACGGAGCAATCAGAAGTCAGGGAATTCGCGCATGCATTCTACATAGACCAATCAGATTCTCGTACTACATACGGGGTTTTCAAAATTCTGTCTCAACTCATGGTATAGCTATACTAGCGCTTAATATGTGTCATTGTGCAAGTAAACTTTAGTTGTGGTTTAGTTATAACTGTATTTTTAATAAGCTTATTTCATAGGAGTCTTAAAAATGTGCACATTTAAAATGTAAACAACACTAAAATGATTTTTAAACAAATTAAACATTGTTAGTAGTATAGGATAGAGAGGTCTTAGAATATTACCTACACGTATAACATAAATAAAATAACAGACCAAGAAACGGTATTTATAGCTATAATTCTGTACATTCATTTTAGCTAGAATGAGTGTCGTTATGAGATTTTCCAAGAGTGCTCTGTAAGCAGTAGCCGAGAGCAGCACCTTTGGGCCTAGACTTAAATAATTAAAACTAATTACGTTAACGTTATATTCCCAAATTATGGTATTAGCAGAAAGGTTAGTTTTTGTAGCTAAAACGTAGCTTCGTGGTGTGACAATTGCGGTTTTATTATAACCAATGAAATTTCACAACCAATTCAATTTTGAATCGTTGTAGAACATAGAATATCGTGTGCCCACTTCATGACAGCATGATCTGATTGAAGATTAATGGTTTGCGAGCCAGAAAATTTACCTAATTTTGCATTTTGATACCTCTGATTGTACGATCCCAGAATTGCACCACTTAATATTGGTAAAACCTCAGTAAAATCGAATCTGTCTGCTTCATTCGATCGTTAATTCCGATCGCAACCAAATCTTACACTTTTAGAGTCAGGGTTCGCTTTTTGACTCTCTCTAGCCATTTCCGTGTAGTGTATTTACTATTACGGGAGCGGATGCCATCCAACCCCCCATTCCGCGACAAATGTATTGAACCACAAAGTTTATCCACTAAAAATTAGTGAGGGATCTGGAGGAATCAGTGAAATTTGATCGTGTGTTTGAGATTTAGAGAGTTTATGGTAATACATAATAAGTTACAAAAAGTAACTAGTTCGTTTGAAGTTTGAACCTCAACTAGATATCTCGTTACGCAGGTGTGTTCCCAGTGTCTCATGTATTCGCTAATGCGTTCACGCCAGTTTATTTCGATTAAAAGTTTCTCATAACGTATATAATGTTTTAGGTGTCGGTGTTGTTACAAAATTTGTTTAAACTTTATTCGGTTCGGTGTTTACCCACACTCGGTTGAGCGGTAAACCTACGAATTAATACACAGAAGTGAGTAACATGTTACATAATTGTAAGTTTGTAAGTAGGTATGTTGCAGATTTAATTTTACTACAGTAATGTACTAACTATATGTAGACACAAAACCTAGATCTTTACAGTTTTTCACAAAAAATCTATGAACGGTCTCCGGAATTACAATAAACTGGATACACACATAAAATTGATTATTGTAAGCTTCCTAACTGGTGTTAAGAAACGTTTGAACTTAAGTTTTTTGCTCGTGGTTTTATGCTCGTGTCAATAAATAAGGTATAAAATATGAACCTGAGCTATGTTATGTGACGCTATTTGAAGACAGTGTATAAACGAACTCGGTTTGTGCTAACGATAAAAATATGTGTATGTGTGACTACAGTTTAAAGAACAATGGCAGCCTCCCATACATATTTTTATTTGAGAATAAAATGATGCGTCTTTAAATGAAAAAAATACTATTTAATACAGCGTGATTACTTGTTCACTACGTAATAGATTTTGACTCTTGAGAAGGCCGAGTATAATAGATATTCGGGCTTGAACATTTTGTAGGTTATATCTTTACATCACCTTTAATGTCTCAATGTTTTTGATTAATGGCATACCTATATACACTGAGGTAAACAATTAAATCAATACTTATATAGGTACTCAATTTTTGTTTATATTTATGTACCTACCTACCTACATGAATCACATTTCGCCAACATGATTTTCAGTCCCATTTATGTGCAAATGCCTATGTCGGTAAATCCTTTTTTCTTACTTGCCTATTTCAAGATGTTATGAATTGGAACTTCTAAACTAGTTAACATAACACACGTAGGACACGACGGTATTCCCGTCCAACTGAGCAGTCCGACTAGGGAAATACCTCCGCCCTACAGAATACCACGGCCATAACAACCTCGTGTTGTTTTCCCGGCGGTGAGTAGGGTAGCCCCAGTGAGCTCTCTCACTGGAGAGTTTTTGTGCTGTCAGTGGGAAGACCAAAGGCTATTCTCGCTTTGTCTTCTATACTGGCGCCACAGAAAGTCTGTGTTTACAGGATCGGCAGCTTAGTGTGACTTTCCTGGTGTTGCACACGTCCATAGGCCACGGTAATCACTTTCCATCAGGTGGTCCGTGTGCTTGTCTGCCACCTCAGTAGTATAAAAAGAAAAACCGGCAACAGCCACCCACGCGCTACCCGCCGTCACGTCATGTGTTTAATCTTCAGAGAGTGAGAGAGAGAGAGGGGCAATCTTTATCATTCTATTAGTTAAAAGTTTAAAACATTATATTAGTATATTTTAGGGTAAAAAATTAAATCATTTTATTTTAAAGTAAGTTTATTCATCATCTTCTCGGACAATAATTGCATCAAGAAATTCTGCCGGTGCTGAAATATTTTGTTGACGTCTGGCCCATCCCAAATACCAAACAAGCGTCATCACATGAGCACAACAGCCTACAGTGCGACGACCAACCAAACAATTGCAGCAATATTCTAAGATTCCTGCCCGGCCTGGAATATCATTTTGTATTAAAATATACACAAAGTATTGTTTATTGCTAACATGGCGTGACTTTATTTTACCTCTTATTAACGTGGTCATGCCAGAACTTCTAAGATTATATCGAGTGGGATCAATCTGTTCACTACACACTTCAATTCTGTAGCCTCCATGGAAACGTACATGCTCGCCATAATATGAGCGTGCTTGTCTTATTTGGTACGTTCCCAAGGCAAACAAAATTAAATCCCTATATTCCAGGGTTGGGAAGTATAATATATTATTTTCATCCGCTGTAATATTTTCAAAATGGGATGACCTTCTGTTCATATTTATGAACTGGACCATGTCAGCCAGGTTATTATTTAAAGCCATGCGTTCTCTTATAATTTCCAAGATTTCATTCGCATAAATGTTGTCATGAAAGCGAACACCAAACTTGTTAAGGAGAGCCGCTGCTATTTGGAATGTCTGCATCATGTGTGGCAGAGACCTATGGAAGTATTCTTGTCTGAAGAGTTTAAAATCTCTTTTGAAATGACCATTTACAGCCTCTACCACCCATCGACAAATAGTAACGCAGCGGTTACGGTTAGCTTGAGCTGTAGTTAATTGGTGTTCACCTTCTAAAAGAGATTCTGGCATACATGGTCTATAGCCACATCCCTCTAATAAACTAATACTGTCCCTAAAACCCCGGTCTAAGATGAACACATCACCTTCTCTGAAATATGGCCTTAGAGAACCCGTTGCAGAAAAAAGGTTGGCCATTATTTCAGCGTCTGATGTAGTTGCTTTATATGGGCCAAAACAATCAACAATATATCCATCACATGCAACAATCATAAATGGCTTTAATAAATTCCTGTATTTGTGCAGAGAATAACTCTGTTTCTGGAACATATAATTTGAGCTCTTATGTATGTAAATGTAGGTGCCATCACATATTACAATGGCATTGCTGCCATTACCGTATAATCCGTTTGGGATCAACATATTATGTTGTAATAATTCCTCTCGTGTCATTTGATTAATTCCCAGGTGCTCAGGAACAAAATCTTGTACTAAAACCTCCCTCACTTTATCCATTAGACATTCTAATGAGCGACGTGGTACTTCCACCAATGTTGAAATTCTCTCATCGGAATCACCAGTTCTCATTTTCAATAGCAGCGCTGCCAGACCTAGACTGCCTCTTTTTATTTGTGTTATTCTAGGTACTTCTTCAAGTAAGAGATTGAACTGTTCTTTAGTGTACCCCACCCAATATTCAAATACTCTGTTGTCCATTTCTTCTAGATTATCAAAGTCAATTGCTGGACTAAATGAATTAACAAATGAAAACACATGTTGTATTTGGTCTGCGGTAAATGAGTCAATACTATTTTCTGATTCAAATAGTGTCTGCCATGTATTACTCCTTAAATGTTCAGCACAAACACGAGCTAGGTTTGGTACATAATAATGGTGATTGTGAAGAATAATTGCACGCAATTTATCTGATATACCATGCAATGTGGTACTATTGCAGTTAGGGAAAACACAATGATTATTTGAGTTGGCCGCTCTTCTGTACTCAGGTAATACTATTGTATGAGTTGCCACAGGTTGAGATATCTCTTGTGATACTGCTGTTGATTCCTCTATTGAAATATTACTGCTACTAGGCAATGGTCTAGTATCATCAATATGGGTCATACGGCGTACCTCTCTTTGAGTGCGTAACCAGCATGGGTGGCACACACGATCAGATGCTGCTATCTGAAAATAAAGAACACTATTTTAATTTTCAACACTCAGAATTAAAACTACATATGCATTTTCCTATCATATCTATTCACATTTAAATGCATAACACAGACTGCTTTTTCCATGCATAACGTTTTTTAAATATTTGATGGGACCTTACATATGAAGCTAAGATGATGATGACGATGAAATACCATTTTATTGTTTTTAAAAATATAATATAACCAACCTGTCTTGGCGCTATTCTGCTTTCTATAATATTAATCATGGACTGCTGCAGTTCCGACAGATTGTCCCTCAATATTTTATCACTTTGACGTCGTAAAATGGAACAACCACATAAAATACACACATTAGTATGGCCATGGTGGCTAGGTCCAGCTTGTGGTTCATCATTATGATTGGCTTCTTGCTGCAAATTAACATTCACGCTGTACATAGCCAGATCTCTACATGCTTCACATACATAGTCTTCATCAGTAATCTGAAAAACAAAACATGGTAATATGAAAACTCAGTTTTAATGTTTGTATTAATCAAGCAATGTGATGTTCTGCTTTCTAAATAAATTGAATGGTATAACTCATATGAATGGTTTTGGGATCACTCAACTAGTTTCTAATGTAAAAGGTATGCCTAATAAAAGTAATAAATCTCAATACTTACGATTCGGGGATACACCCAGCTACAAAGTAAAGTGGTAACTCGGGTATCAAGTTCCAAGGCTTGATATCGGCGCAGTGTATTGACGCATATATTGCAATTGATGCATAGAATACGGGTTGGCCTACCACGTCCTCCCATCTTGGCGGCAGCAAACAAGTTTCAAAGCAACGAGATCCACAGAATAGGCAAAATCGGAATCCAATATACAAACAGCACAGTCACTCGGGTAAGTATCGGTATCAGAGTCCGTAGGAATGCAGGGGGTCACAAATGGGAAAGATCAGAGTCTTTAAGCAGTCCGGGTCACAATACACTTTAAAAAACGGTATAGATGATTGAAAAATTCGAAAACACTCGCCCGCCACGACAAAACAACAGCGCAAACGTCGAATGTTGCCATAGTCATTTTTTTTTTTGCAATGGATATAGGGCTTTTAGAATGTTTGAACAGTGTACACAACACAAGGTATGTTTTTATTTATATAGCTTATACATTCATTACAGAAAGCCTGTGAGGTTGAAAAACATGCATTTATAAATATATCACTTACTAACATATTTCATTGATTCAGTTCTTACAATAATTTATAAAACTAAAAATAATTACAAAGTAGACTTTACTGCACATTTTACGACCTGTTAGAATAGCTGCAAAATGGTAACACTGAGTTGATAAGGAAATAAATTAATCAATTAAGCTCATAATAATTTGTCTTTCTTTTCCTCGGCCCTTATTAGCTTAGACGATAATTTCGTAAAACGTAGATATTTACTAGAATCATTTTGCTATTAATGACATTTTAAGACGCTTAAATTTTAGTCAAATATGATTTCGCCATTGTTCTTTATCTAGTGAATTTGAACTCGTGTGAATTTAAATATACTCTGCATAATGTAGCACTAGTCCTTGATTTGGGAGTAGGTCTGGTGGCTGCAACTCTTTATGCTGCTTATTCAGCAGCTCGTGGAAGTATGAGCGCCATCTCTCCTTCACTGCGCCTTCCTCGTATAACAAGTTGCCCCCAGGTTCTTTAATGCAGCGGTACTTGGATATAGACTGTGCCGCTTTAGCCCTGGAATGCGCCAACTTATAGATGAGCTTTTGCCCCTCAGACGATTCCAACTTGTGGTACATCGGTTGCAAGTGGTCTCGTTTGGCCCTGACTACGGCTCTCTTAGTGGCACATTTGGCATCGTTATATGCGTCGCGGTCTTCGGGAGATTTTGACGCTTGCCACTTTTTAAAGAGGGCTTTCTTCACCTTGATCTCCCTCTGGACTCTGTCGTTCCACCACCAAGTGTCCTTGTCATACTTGCGGCCACCCTTTGACATACCGAACACGGCCTTCCCGCCTCAAGAATAGCTGCTGGAATCTTGTCCCAGCAGTCTTGTATTGGTTCGTCTACAGCATCGGCGCACTTGTCACCGATGGCTGAGGCAAAACTCTGGGACTTGTCTTTATCAAGCAGCCACCACCTTATTCTGCGCTGGCCGTGCTCAACATGCTTGCCTTTGGGTTGCACACAGAGGTCTATGACAAGGAGACGGTGTTGCGAAGTGAGACTCTCCCAGGTATAGCCTTGCAGTTTGCTACCTTGCTGATGCTGTGCCTCCTAGTAAATAGGAAATCGATCTGGGTAGCGTGCCCTCCATGTTTGTAGCTGATAAGGTGTTCGGATTTCTTTTGGAAATATGTGTTCACGATGGCAAGGTCGGCAGCCGCAAACGTTCTGAGAATGTGCTCACCCTCTGTTTCACGGCTGCCGTACCCAAAACCGCCGTGGACATGCTCAAGCTCCTCCACGCCCACTCCGGCCTGCCCATCAGGTGCACCTGTGTACATCGGTTGGTAGCCGTCCCCAATGATCTTGGAGCTACTGCCACTCCACCGAGTCTCCTGCAGGAACGCCACGGCCACCCTCCGCCTGGAGAGTACATCGGCTATCTCCCTCGCGCGATCAGTCAACGTGCCGATGTTCCACGCTGCGAAGCGGAGTTATCGAGGATTGCGATTTCGGCCTATCCTCTTTTGCCCACTTGTCACAAGAGGCGGGCGACCCTCCTGCGCGCTGTTTTGCGGCGGCGCCCTATCCCTTACTTTTCTTTTCTTTTCATTTTGGTTTGGCACAGTTTTGGACTTTCCGGGGGTGACTGCCATATGACCCCCCCAACCCCGAAAGGAATGCCCGCGCCAGAACCAGGGCCGACGGACGACGCTTTTCAGCAGGTGCACCGGCTTGCAGGTGAGGTTGGCTTGGGTCCCGAAGATCTTGGTGGGACACCCCAAGCACCATATAGTAAGCTTCCTAACTGGTGTTAAGTAACGTTTGAACTTAAGTCTGTTGCTCTTGGTTTTGTGCTCGTGTCAATAATATGGTATAGAATATAAACCTGAGCTATATTATGTGAAGCTGTTTGAAGACGGTGGATAAAGGAACTCCGTTTGTGCTAACGATTAAAAATATGTAACTACAGTTTAAATTTATCTAGTGAATTTAAATATAATCTGCATAATATAGCACTAACTGCTTTAGAATTCTATTAGAAATTATGTAGCCACACACAAACAAAGCAAATAATTCTACAACACAACAAAAAACAACCAGAAATGACTAAAATCATATTCATATGTAATAGTTCAATAATATATTATCTGAAAAATACTATCAAAAAAATTTGTAGTATTTTGCAGAAGCTCACTTTGAATGGTACATAAAATAGTTACGTCTGAAGTACTTACTAAAGTGAAGGGATGCCCAGAATACGTCTCCTACAACTAACGTACTGAATAAAAAACTGAACAATGGAGCCGTTGTATATTTTTCAACCAACTACCTACACTGCACAGCCACGGTTTGATAGGTTGAAACGTGTTATGTACCGACATTGACAAGTACATTAACCACTATGCAAGTATAAAAAGGCGATAGGGATGAAATAAATAATATGAAAAAGAATTGATAAAACACTGCATTCTATTTATTAAACTCACTGCTCTTTATTGTAATACTAGCTTTTGCCCGCGGCTCCGCCCGCGTGGATGTCGGTTATCACGACCAAACATAGCCTATGTCCCTTCTCAAGGTCTAATCTACCCCTGTACCAAATGTCATCAAAATCAGTTCTGTTGTTTAGGCGTGAAAGCGTAACATACAGAAGATACTGCCTTTTTTTTTTTTTTTTTACGTGCGGATAATCCCCACGGATACCCACCCCTCCGGAGCCGGAGGGGGAGGTTATGTCGGACTCGAACCGACTAAACCGCACGCCGTCTCTGGGTCGTAGTGCTAGGCCGAAGGTGAGGTTGTCATGCGACATATCCCTCGCACCCCGGCTGACCCAGGGCCATCCCTCTCGGTCTGGCCCTCCTCGGGAAGGGGGCGGCTCCACCCGTCACCCTCAGGCCCGCGCTCATGGGGGGCGGAGGTCAGTTTGCGCCCTCCGACGCCCGAGCCGCCTTCGGGCGCGTGCAGCGATGTCAGCGAGCCTTTCTCGCTCATCGCGCCGCGCCCGAGAGAAGATACTGCCAGCGACTTTGCCCGCGTTAAATTATTTGTTATAAAGTTCTTTCCGTTACCCTAATACATTTGTATCTCTCGAAGACATTCTTTGTTCTATTTCATGTTATATTCCTTCAGCATAAATTGCGTACGTAGTGAAGTTGTGCTTTATGCGATCCATCTTCGCCAGGATAATACATACTGTTCATCAAATCCATATTTCATAGAATTCCTCGGTTATCAGCAGATAACCTGAAAATTCCATCAACTTTAAAAAAATAGGTCTGTAGGTCATTTGCTGTTGCAGCACCTCAGTTATAGTTAGAAAATTATACAATTGATATCAGGCTTCAAGTAATGTATTTTAAGGAAAATAGTTGAATCATTCAAGCATTAAATCAAGTTTTTTGAAGTGAAAACTTCTTTAGCGGCGTTGGATGGGTGTAAAATGTTAAGGAAGTGTCAGGATTAGTTGACCTTTGAACCGTAACCGACGACTGACGTCATACAAGATTAGGTACAGACTATGTATTTTGCAAGTTACAATAGACATCGTCGTAGCTTAAACGGTAAGCACGTCGACTGTAAGTCCTTATAGTTTCAGATAGTATCGGGTTCAAACCACCTGGCCTTCAGGGATTTTTTTGTGATTGTTTTTTCTTATTATAATTTATTACTTTTGGGGATTATTTTTCCTTTTTGTAATTTATTACTTTTTATGATAATTTTTTCTTTTTGTAATTTATTATTTTTTGTGATCATTTTTTCTTTTTATAATTTATTAATTTCTTCTGACAGAAAATTAGCAGAAAATAAGTGATAGGTTCTATGATTAGCGCTATATTATAGGTATGGTATGGCATGTTCTTTTTTATCTTTTTCTATGTATATAACGAAGAAAGAAAAAAGAAAATGTTTTCACTTCTGCCGCCACTCCCAGAGTGCAACCCGTCTTTTTTTAAATTAATACGCAAATAGAGTGTGTTTTAGGTCACGGAATGAATTGAATTCTATAAAATCTACAAATGTGACAGAAACTGTGTAACTACATAACATAACTTAACGTAACGTAACGTAACGTGACGTGACGTGACATGACACGACACGACACGACCGGAAACGACTCGACACGACACGACACGACACGACACGACACGACACGACACGACACGACACGACATGACATAACATAATATCGAAAGCATCGAAAAGTCATTGGTGTGTTCCATGGTAAAACCTGGGATCGAACCCGGGACCTTGTCTCAGCAGTCCATTACCCATACCACTCTTTTTCACCTAAAACATCGAATAGCTTGTTTCAAGGTAAGTTTTTTTATAACTTTACCGTTTTTTATTTTTAACAGGGTTAAAACACGAAAGCACCGGTAGGAATTACAAACAAAGATAAATTGACGTTTTTCAGCTATTAGAATCGGAGTGAAATTACTACGTCGCCGCAATGAAATTAAAAGCTTTTGCTATTATTGGCTTTATGATAATGCAGAAATAATTAAGTTTAAGTAGAATAAATAGATATTTGATTGAAGAATAAACCGATTGTGAAAACACACTAGACTATTTCTATGTCTTAAAATAATGTAGTCTTTAGCGAATGCAGAATAGAGAGTAACACAAGCAAATTAAATAATGATACACAAATTATCTCAATTATGTAGTTGTATACATTAATTACGCTTGCTCGATTTTCCTATAATTATTTGAATTCTTTGCCTACCAACACTGAATCTTTTGTCCACATTGAATTCTGATTCTGTTGTCACTTCCCACATCTTATGGGTTTCCACTACCTATACATTATTCTAGACAATTGTCTATCCCCGTACCAAATTTCAGCTAAATTTGTTCAGGCCTTTGAACGTAAGTGAGTAACAAGCATACAAACATATAGCTAAATCAAAATTTTCAAACCCTTGTGGAACCTGTTTGAATGTGTTAGAAGAGACTAAAACTCACTGCATAAATGACGAAGTTGCCAATGGTTTAAGTGATTTCCTTGCCAACTGGCACCATGTTGGATGCGGCGGCTTGTACTGGAACAATTATATGATTTGTCGGGCTTGTGGTTAACTGGTAGCTGAACATCAGCATCAGATCGGTCTTATAATGGGTGACCATTCTTAATACATTAAGATCCCTCCGTATCTCAGACAGCATTAACAATGAGGATCTGGATATGCGAAATTTGACAATCGGTCTAACCACAAATATTCGATATTGTCAGTGATTTGTATCGACGTTAACTGAGTTGGGAAGAGATTATAAGAGGATAATGACTGCATCATTTTTATAACCCACGGTATAAAAACATATTTATTTTGACTGTCTACACGGTGAGTAATTTGGTGTATATCCAGCTGTTACTATGTCAACATTTCCATACAATATTATTTTGATATAATAGCTGAATATACCCAGTGTAATTTTTTATTAATAAGACTGATGTTTAGTATAAATATAAATATCATCACAGCCAGGATCTGAATTACCTGAGCCTTTAGAAAACCTATTAACTATTGAATTTCCCCTCAAATTACAGTCAAATCTAATTTAATAATTAATTGTTCGTTCATCGATGTTTCTTTAATTTGGCATTGTTCTAAAACGCATGAAAGTAAAAAGAAAGTACAAATTTTATAAGTAGGTGTGTGTAGTATTTCTACCAAGTCTGAGACAGAAATCGGAAACACGAACTGCGGAGTTTGCGTTAATGATCTGCCAGTTTCCGATTGATCGCATTCTAGTTTACCCCAATTTCCAATACGTGTGTATCTATTTATCTCTTTTGTTACTTCGTTTTCAGAACCTGTTACAGAAGAACAAGATACTATGAAACGTGAAATCTTTTTACTAGGGTATTTATATAAGGCTCCACCAAGATCTTCGGGGCCCCAAGTCAACCTATCTTAATACACTATTAAACCTGCTAATTGAACTTTTTTGAACGCAACTTTGCGCCGGTGCCTTCTTCTTGCTGCAGTTCCTTCAGCCTGCAGCTGTTCCTTCTTTTTCTTGCAGGATTAGGAGGTCAGATGGCACAAATCAATAAATATTTTATCTGTAAGAATCCTTCACGTACACGAACACTTATTGAAGTTTCTTCGAATTCTAATTTATTAGTGTACTATTGCACTAGTATATTAAGTTTAGTGTAGGAATGCTGAACACACAACCAGGGTTATATTGTAAACCATACCTTTATGTTTGTTTTTACTTCATGGAATGAACTACTACAAGAAAAGGCAATCCTAGTATTATTAAAATAATAATGTTTTCGTTTATCTATAACGACAAAATAATGTTTAAATTTATTTCCGTTGCTCACAAAGAAACTACTAACTATGTAATATAACTATACTAAATTACTAACAGTTAACATACAAGCTAGTCTCATTTCGTATTAAAATAGGTACGAGCTATTGAAAGATGTAAAATGTGAACTGAAACTCAATTCAGTAATTACTGCAATCTATTCACATCCTAGTCTCGACTTGTACATAAAACATTTTAGCAGATTGAACCATTTCTACCAATTTCGACTAAAACGGCTCAAATTGAATAATTTTGTTGAACATTCGGGTCGTTTGTACCATTGGTTATGTGTTTATATTGGTGAGTTAGTGGTTTTCATAATTACTCTACCAAAGTAATCATCATCTAAAATCTGTTCCTGGTTGCATCTGGAACCTTTATTTTGGAACCCGGGGTCTGTTTCCTCCTACTACTCCTTTTGGTTTGGCTTATAAGGCTTTACAGGTCTCCCATCTAACCTACTAACGTCAAGACGAAAGTCTGCACCGAACTCTCCTCGGTCAATCAGAGTTGGGATTAACCCCAATAGTCCAAATTATAAATTATCTTCATAAACTCTTACATTAATTTAGGATAGATTAGAATAGTATTTGTAAATATCAAATCTCTATGTGTATTACAGGTGAGATGGGCTTGATCCCGTAGGTACCACACATCACTCTCTTCTATAAATCTCTTCATAATAACTCTGCATTCACAATACTGCCATATAAAAAGATTAGAACGACTCAGACTTGTAGATACAAAACCTCTTTGTTATATGAGCATAGTTTCTTCAGTTCAGTGTTTGTTGAATAATTCACATACACTGTTAATTACTGTTAGTAGTGTTGAAAACTTGTGTTTGTGTAGTTTTGTTTTCCACCGTCTCATCTTCGTGCACTATATAGCTGTTTGCATTTTCATGAGCACTATAAAACAATTAGTCGTCTAATGTTTGTTAGACAAATAATTTGAATTAGCTATTTGAAATGACTCATTTCAACTCACATAACGTAGATACGTGGGGATTTGGATGGAATATGTTTAGTGTTTAAAAAGTGTCAAATAGGTATGTTTTCTTGTTTTTAGGGTTTAGTCGATACAAAACCTTTATATATTTTATTTCTGTCTTCAGTTTGTGACTAAAATCGCATAAAATACTAGGTACTATAACTTGAAAACTTGCGATCAATCTCAAAGCACTAAAAACGTAAAAATAAAAGTCGTTTATGATATTTTAAAGCAATTACACTAACTTTCCAATAGATTTGGATTGTAAAAAGTAAACATATATATTAGGTTATAAATATTCTATTTACTTGTCCTACTGTAAATCTTTTATTGGCGTACAATAACTAATTGCCTATCTATCTTTAAAATTCACACAAAGCACTTTAACCAATACGACATCTTTTCCCGAGACGTGTAATTTGTAATGACTAATGATATTTGTATAGAATATTTTACTTGGATATTCATATTGATTTACCAATTTCCTGTAACAGAAATCCCGAGATTGTTCATGATTAAAGTCACGTAAAAACACTTGTTACACAGACGGCGCAAAGGCGGCACGGCACCCATCAATCACTTTTGCTGTGCTATGTTTAGATTGGCCAAATTAAGGGCGTTTGTGTTCTCTTTTGCGTCGGCGAAAAATAATGGCGATTATTCAACTCTTGCCTTGTAATAATTATTCGTTTAGACTTTTTGATGGTATGTTCAATTATATCAAGAAATTGTAACTGACTATTACAAATGAATTTCTAACATTCAACATTCAAACATTAGATATATTCATACAGTAGGTAATAATTATAATCACCACTAACGGTGGAGGTGAGCGCTAATGCATCACAATGGGTCGCAAGTCCCAGGCGCCGTCACGGTGTACCTCTCTGTACCACGCTATGGACTCGGCGACCGCACGGTGAATCCATGGAGTGCTGAGAATCAGATCTCATACTGTAGGTAATAATTATAATCGAACGTTAGTGGAAGTACATAGGTGTTTGTTGTACTGTAAATTTTACAGCCCCTCTAAATAAGTGGCAATTTGTTTGCCGATGTATTCTAGAATAAATGGATGAATGTATGGGATTTTCACATATTTTGACATTTATGATAGTCGCCAACGTATGCCAATCCTATACATTGATCAAGCTATTCTACTCTACAAACGTCTTGCCACTTATATAGAGGGGCAGGAATAACTTAATCTCACTTTAGTTACTACCTTTTTGCAATCCAATCAAGCAATTACCTGTACGTTACGGCACCAGAGGATCCACCTACCGCAGTCTGTCCAAGCTACCTTTTTGAGGTCGTTGGTCCATTTAGCTTGGGCCGCACCTTTCCTTTGCCGATTCGTAAGCTCCACTCTAGGATTCGTTTGGTTTAACGGTCATCCATCTTTCGGTAAACGTGGTCACTCATTGCCACTTTAGCATGCTTATTCTAAATTACCCAAGGACTACTTTTGCAACTAATTTAATGAGTAGGTACTTTTTATATTTGAACGATGTCGTTACTTCTTTTTTCGTAATAGGGTAGGTACATACATAAGATTTATAATACATCAACAATATTTCTCATTATGTAGGCCCGATTTACGTAAAGTGTGTTATATTGATTGACAGTTTAAGCATAACTAATTTGGCTCCCAATTACTTAGCCCGTGATAGAGCAGATTTTGAGCTTAAGACCAATATCATAATGAGGTCAGGTTGGGTGCAATGCAGAGTACCAGAAATAATGTTACCCACTTAGCTTAATTTAATAATAAATTAACAAGATATCGAAATAGGGAGAATGTATAATATAAAATGGTTGGGCGTGTGTCCGTGGTTCTAGAAACTACCACCTTTCCTCATCCCGAAGGCAAGCAATAGTCGAAACAAAACCAATTGCCAACTAGTCTATTCAATGTGGTGGGGTCTATTCAGACTTATAAGTGTACACTTGTACACTTATAAGTCTCAACAAAGAATAGAAGTTAAGATAATCCAAGGTGCTTCCACTATCAGTCATATAGATATCGACTGATGTATATCATATTACTGATCTGTCAAAATTCAAAAGAACCTACATAATACTGCCATCTAGATCATCTAGCTGGACCTGGAGTACTATCTGACAGGGTGATAAATTTCTACAAAAACTAGGTTTGTATCAGGGATTAGAGAAACCCCATTATAAATTCCAACTCTCTTCAACCTCAGTTATTCTACATATACGTCTATTTCAAATAATTGAAAGTCTCCGTTTCAACAAGGTGGCCGATTTTGCTTTTGTCCGTATCTATGTCAGTTTCGGTCTAGAGGGCGCATTTCTTAACCGATTTTTATCAAACTTGGCACACGATATGTTCTTTGATTTTATAGCCAAGTTTTGTTGAAAGCTTTTTTGATAGGTGGGAAAGTGTAGTAGATAAGGGTTTCTGTTTGCTGTCGCATTATTTATGAACGGATCTTGATGTTTTTAGCTGAAAAATCAAGGACATGATTCCTCACAGGTTTTTGTGAAAAAAATCATGACTCGTTAAAGTGAGTTTCGTTATTATAAAACAGATGAGAAAAAAGGGGAAAGAGTGCTGTAACGTTTTTTTTTTAAGAACGGATTGTTATTATTTTTTTTGGTGAAACACTCATAACTGTTCAAATAAGAACATACGTATCTTTAGAAAAAAATGAGGATACAAAGAAGCTGCTCAAAGCAATGAGCCTTGTGTACTTGTACGTTATCTTTCCTACTAATTCAAACTGTATGTAAATGTACTAAGCAATGTTTTATAGCTTAAATATGTTTGTATACCCACACATATTTTCAATCTTCATAATTTACTCAAATTTCTTTGTTAATTAACATTCTTTAAATAAACTCCAGTTATAATATCAGTGTTCACGTTAGTACTGATCGCATCTGAGACTCACCTTGGAGTCCGGGGTTCTATCAGTGGTTTCTAAAGTGTCTCATAATCCTACACAATAACTTCATATACAAACGTAGAGGCTACTTAAACCACCCTTCAAAATCACTCTTTTTTATACCACTTAGGTGGCAGACAAGTGTATGGTCCACCTGATGGAAAGCGATTACCGTAGCCTATGGACGGGAAACACCCAAAAATTGCAATATTCCGGTTTTTTAAATTCCGAATATTATTATTCCTAAGAAACAAAACTCCGACCATCCATCGATATCCATAGCGTCATTGGCCCGAAAATAAAATTTCCGAAATTTGTATTAGAAATATAGAACAATGAAAATTGATTTGCCATGTCACGCATGAAGAGTATTTGAAACAGGTAATCGATGATTTTATTTTAATTGTAGTGATTTATTAATGTCTCCCCAATTATATATAGAATGTGGTTGTGGGCGTCATTTCAAAGAATTCATCTGAGCATGACCATTGTATAGGCGGTAGAACACACACAGCGAGGCAAAGCCCCTCCTGAGGATATTTAAACACGGTTTATTACTAATTTCTAGTGGTATAAAAAATTTAAAGTTTTTTGATATCTGTAATAGTTACGGAATAATCGCCTGAACACACTTAACGATTACACCCTGTATACGTCCGTGTGCAAGTTTTTGTCGTAGAGAGTCAAAGAGTGGGACTGGGTGTAAATGTTTTACGAGAACCGGGTTCAGTGTACTTCTGTAGTCCCCACAAATTCTTATGTATCCGTTTGGTTTTATGACATTGACTGTAGGCGTAGCCCATTCGACAGGTGTAATGTTAGGATCTACATGATGTATAATACCTTCTGATACAAGACGGTCCAACTCCTTCTCAATGTTCTTTTTCATGCCGAATTTGATAGGTCGTGCTGGGAGATGTATAGGCTCAGCTCCATGTTGAACATGAATGTTAACTTGATAGTCATTCACTTTACCAAGTTTGCCGTCGAAAAGTTGTACATTTTTGTCTAAAAGTTGTTTTAGCGTGGTTGGTTTAGTACTCTTGACTGAGTAGACTGGCTTAGGAAACTCCATCCCGAAAGTTTCACTCCACTGAAGGCCAAAAAGCATCGGATTAGCGTCTTCGATAACTATTACAGATAATATTTTTTGTTTGCCTTGAATTTCAACTGTAACATCTGTAATGCCTTTTGACTTCAGTTTGTGATTACCGTATGCCTTAAGTTTCGGTGCCTTTGTTAATTTTGGAGCTCCTATTTGTTTCCAGAATTTGGTGCTTATGATAGAATATGCCGAGCCAGGATCCCAAACCATTGTACAGCTCTTTCCGTTAATAATAGTGTCAATATGTTTACAATCCTTGCTGTGAGTTCCAGTGATGCTGTACACAACATTGTCATTAATGTCACTATCCTCTGTTGAGCTGTTTGTTTCAGATGATGAATTCCTTTTAACGACTCGTTGTAGTTTATGTCTCTGTTTAAAACTTCCACATTTATCGACATATGCTCTGCCAGATTTTATACAGCAACTTTCATAATGTCCGCCTGTATTGCACTCTTTGCAACAGTGGTCTTAGGTTCCATATCACCAGCGAGTATGGGAGTGTCGATAAGCCTTAACCGCACATCTTTGTACCGATGTATTTTAAGTACTGTAATTTTATTTATTTGATACTGAAGTGAAATCATCATTTAATTGAATAACGTAAATTTATGCATTTGCCAGCAGGCGAGTTAATGGAATTAATTACGTCGACGGAATTCGTAAATGTCCCGTGACAAATTACCAATATATTGAATAAATACAATTATCTATGAAGCACAGACATTTTTTCTTTCTTTCTATAGTGTCACTATTTATTCCCGAAATATATTAGCTTCGCACTGGTGGAACTATACTTTAGGATGGCCATAGAGATATAAAATAAATAAATAAATATGCCACATGGTAAGCATAGCTTAACTAGCTTGTGTTATGGGATCTAGAATGCGGAGAAACATACTTAGATACTTTTTTTTTTGTAAATACATACGAAATATACATAGAAACACCCAGACCAATGACAATATTCCATATTCATGCATACAAATATTTGCATTGAGCGGGGATCGAATCCGCGCCTTCTGCATAGTGGCCGCGTTCACTACCGCTACGCCACAGAGGCCGTCAAGTTGTTGTACCTATAAGATATACCTTGATATTATCTGTAATCCACAACTATTTACTTCTTTAAACTTTCGCCGTTTTAGTTTAGACATTGTAGCAAGCATAGCGTATTGAAGTTATCTAAAAAGAACTCGAGTACCTCTCGAGTATTCGTCCATTGGTAGTATAACCGTACGGGTAACAAGCTTGTACCTACTCTATTATGTAGTAGAAGCACACTATATAGTATTACACAGTTATCTCTCTCTATATATATATATATATATATATATATATATATATATATATATATATATAAATGAATCTCTATTTCCCTTGGTCACGCGATCACGCTTAAACCACTGAACCGATTTTGATGAAATTTGGTATAGGGGTAGATTAGACCTTAAGAAAAGGACATAGGCTACATTTGGTTATGATAACCGAAATCAACGCGGGCGGAGCCGCCGGCCAAAGCTTGTATCCAATATATTTCTATCAACATTAAGGCACTATGCTTTAGTTGCTGCAGTTTAATTCTTTGGTGTCTAAAGTGCTTAGTTTGGGCTGTATTGGTGACCCTCTTTCCTGAGACTTTGCCTTCAGCTTACCATCAGGCGAGGTGAAGACATAATGCCGTGTTTTAGATAAAAAATTGGCATACTTGAATCACAGTGTGGCAAAGCTGACATCACATAAGGGCTTTCACGACAGCAGTAGTGTGTCATATTTATTAATTACATAATCTTGAGCTACTTGATATTGTGAAAGCGAAGAGGGCTTCACAATATCACGTAGCTTAAGATTCTCACATGGAACTTTATCTCTCTTAGGAACAAATACTTAGCTATAATTGGCACATTAAGAGGTTACTTTTGAAGGGTTTAATATAAATAATACTGGTTGTTAGCTGCCATACAAAAAAAAAACATATTTTCGCTTCTGAAGAAATTAAGTACCTAACACTTTATTTCTAATATCATCCACGATATAGATAGTAAAGTTACTTGATTAAAACCTAAAAGTAGTATCTAGGTAACTACTTAAATTTCAAACATGGTTTTCCACTTTTAAAGTATTATAAAACACCACAAAAGCGACTGGCTTCATATGTATATTTGTAATAAAACGAGTTGAATAGTACAAAGTTATAACGATACTTGCACATGACGTCTGGCTTCCGGTGAAATACGCAAGTTCTTTAGCAATTCGTTTTCTGATGTAGATACATTTTATATGCCATTCTTCTACTTACATAAAATTTTAAAATTATTATAATAAAAGGAAAGCGTGGAGAGTCTATAAACATGTATATTTCTTTACATTTTTTTTTATATACAATTGACGTGGTTGATAAGCATACGGCCCACCTGATAGAAAGTGGTTACCGTGGCCTATGGACGTGTGCAACACCAGGGGAGTCACACTCGTGCTGTATCTATACAAACGGCACAAAAACTCTCTAGTGAGCTCTGGCTACTCACTGCCGGGAACACAACACGAGGTTATTATGGCCGCGGTATAACGTAGAAATTATCTAAAATTAAAACAATTGCAGGGAAATTATTTCTTCATTCTGTTATGTAGTCTGCAAACCGGTGATACACTTGCTTATTGTCTTCTGCTGGTGATCTCCCGGAGCATAACCTTAAAGACATCTTGAAGTGTTATGTTTATCACGTTCAAACTGTATAGCTTACTGATAAGCTGGTATAATTCGATATTTCAATAGTTTAATCACTCCATTAAGATTTAAAGATTGCATAATATATAAAATAGTGGTCATATACCTACATTTTATATACTATACCATAATATATAAGTTAGATATTTTTAAACCAGTCAAAATGTTATCATTTAAGCAATATTACATACAACAACTTGCGCCTCATTCCATGTAAGAACTATAAGTAGGGACTAACGGTTTTCAACAAAAACAATTATGGTAAAAATTTAGAAACCTGCATTAGGCTACCACACTCGTAACATCCCATGAGTGTCATGGGGGATTAAAGCTGGTAATGAAGGGATTAAACGACTAGCAACAGGACGGCAGGCCTCTTTGGGGAATACCCAACTGTAATGGTATATTTCATGTGGTGATAAGGGTAACCTATTGAAATATCGAATTTCTGTTACCCGAATCTTAAAACCCCGAAAACGGTTGATAGAACTTTTAAAAGACAGATGTAATGAATGACAACTTTTTATAATTCCGTTTTTCATTTCCCAGATGAATCAATTTCCAGGTGCACTAAAACCAAATTTTCAAATAGTATTTTTTTGTTTTCCATATTGTCATAATCCAAATATAGTTATACCAGATTATCAGAATATTTTTTTTTGTTTCCCATCGTACCATTTTCCAAATAAACTATTACCAAATTTTCATAATCTTTTTATTTGGTTCCCATACAAATCGTGTTCCAGCTAAACTATATACAGGTATAGTAAAAATCAGTAAATTTATACGATTCATTTAGGGTGTGTAACGGTTGATATAATAATAAAAAATCTAACGTTCCCTTAAGACATAAATAAATATAATATAATTTTGTTTAAATTATTGTTTTCCATGTCATGCATGAACAGTTTTGTATGCAGGTAAAATCAATGAATCAGGAAAGCGAGCTCGTGAACACTGCGTACCACACCCGACCCGACTCGCCGTGGTACTTGTCTGCCCTACACTAGAGTGTTATTTAAGAACCGGAGGCGCGGAGGGAGGGGAGCCCCTTATTTCGTAGAAAGAAATTTCATAGAATTTCGTTTCACAGAAAATGCTTCATATAATATTTGGTTCTAATATTTTTGTTTCGAATATTATTGTTTCAAAAACAATTTCCTACAATGAAACATATTTCACAGAAACTCAATTTTTAATCAATTTTTTTTGTTTAACAAACTTATCAAGCTGTAGAATTATTTTTAAAGAATATTAAACCACCTTTATAATGTTCCAAATCACATTTTTAACTGTAACATTTACAATTTTAACACCCCGACTCAGATTACCCCGACTCGGATAGGTTAGGTTAGAAGGCTAATGCGGGAGCGGAGCGTAGCGAAGCTCCCGCATTAGGCCTTCGTGGTTATTTTTTTATAAACCACCCAGAAGTAGGAGCCCCGCGTGGCGGGGCTCCGTCGACCTTGTAGACGCATCAATTGTTTAGTTCGTAAAAACCATATATATGATAATATGTTATTCTTTGTAATAAGTTTCTATTAAATAAACAATATAATGATTAAGAATAGTTGATTTGATATTCTATGAAATGATTATTCTAATGTTTACTTCGCTACGCTCCGCTCCCGCATTAGGCCTTCGTGGTTATTTTTTTATAAACCACCCAGAAGTAGGAGCCCCGCGTGGCGGGGCTCCGTCGACCTTGTAGACGCATCAATTGTTTAGTTCGTAAAAACCATATATATGATAATATGTTATTCTTTGTAATAAGTTTCTATTAAATAAACAATATAATGATTAAGAATAGTTGATTTGATATTCTATGAAATGATTATTCTAATGTTTAACTTTATATGAAACAAAATTAAATGATTTAAAATTATATTAATTAAATATAATGATTATATTGATTATTCTATGAAACGAAATTATGCGAAACATTTTCTGTTATACGAAATTATATTAAACAATTGTCTATAAAACAACGCACACCCGCGGAGGGCTGCGGTAGCGAGCATGGGTGCCCGAACTTTGTTACGCAAGGGCGGAAGGACTGCACTTCCCCCAGCCCCGGAGAAGAGCAACACTAATGCTTGCCTGCCTGCCTGCATGCTTGCCTGCTAGCCTGCATGCATGCATGCCTGCATGCTTGCCGGTTTGATTGCCAGCTTGCCTGCATGCATGCTTGTTTGCTTACATGCATACATATATTTTTTAAGGCAACGTGTGTTTTGTTCAGTAGGTCTCCAATTGTAGTTAGTAGACGCCATATGAGGTTTAGTTTTAGGTTTAGAAATCTGGATATTGTTTGTCTGGATATCAATTAACTGGATATCAATTAATTGCATTTCAAAAATTTGTGTTTTAAAAATTGAGCTTTCGTGCATATGGATTACGGTCATCTGGATTTTGTGCATTTAGATTTCGTGTGTCTGGAACTCGTTCGTCTGGCTTATAAAACGTCGTACAAATGAATAAATGGGCAAATGAAATTCGGAGTTGCGATTATATGGAAAATGAAACTTCGGAATTTGAAAAACCGGGATTATGAAAAATTGGCCAAACGTTTTCTGGATTATGATATTCGGAATGTTAAAATTCGGGATTAAGATAGGTAACCGGTGATAAGCTTACAGCTTTCTCACAATGTATCGCTAGTAAGTTTTCTGCCATTGATGCGATTTTGGGCAGATAATTCGAGATCTATACAAATTAAATTAAAATTAAATTATGACTTTAGTGTTTATTATTATAGTGTTATACGTAACTTTAGTGTTTACTTTAGTGTTACTTTAGTGTTATACGCAAAATGCAGCTTTTTAATTATTGCATCGAATGTTTACATGGTATTTATAACCGAAATATATTGTTTTAAATGTTCGTCTCTCTAATCTTTCTCTAGCTACCGTTGGCTGTTCTGGATAATCCAAGGTAGCTGATGTTAAAAAAACGTAGCAAAATTAAATGACATTTTCAACAGGATCAAATTGAGAGTCGCGTCACTTCAAAAAAAAAAAAAACATAATATTCATTCTACATATTCTTTTCTTATAATATAGATCCTCTGCGCCTTTGAATTCAAGTAACAGTAATGTTCCCCTTATTGTTTCAACGACCCTTAATAAATCTCGAGGCCAAACGTTAAAAGTGACAAGTGACGACATTAACTGAAGGCTTTTTCTCATATAGAAATTTCTATGTCACCTGTTTCAGAGTCAGTTAAATCTTAGCAATAATGTTTAAGCGCCAATGTAGTACATAAACAAAGAAGTGCCAGGGATCGCTATTTCTTCACAATTTCTTAGTATTTAGCAGCTTTGCACAAATAGGCTAATTACCATTTAGTGTTGAAATATTGCGACTGTCGGATGAAAAGGAAGAAATATAATATAAATAACCCTATCCTCCTATTTAATATTATAAATGTGAAAGGTTGAGAAGAAATTTGGATGTTTGTTATTCAATCCCGCTCTAACGGCTCAAGGCCAGGTCCGGCTGAAATTAGAATACAGATAGTGTTCTGTAATAATACATAGGTAAACTTTTTTCCGGAAATTACCTCTCGTGGTTAGCGGGAACGAAATCAAAATTTCACGTGGGTGTAGCCACAGCCGTCAGCCGGCTAGGTATATTTAGTAGTTTATGAAACTGTTGCATTATAAGGGTCATTGACATACGAGTGTGAGTCAATTTAATAAAAAATTCATTTGCTAATCGCGCGCATGCACGTTGCGTCCACAGATTATTTAGAGAAAAATGCTTTGACACCTCCTTGTGCCCAGCTGAAGCTTAGTCAGTTGCCCATAGAATACCTGTATCGTAATGAAACGTTTAAATTTATTTTGATACCCTGTGCGTAAGGACTGTCGTTAAAGTTTCGTTTTTAATTTTTAAATATTTACATTTCAGTATGAGAGAAGATAAAGGTTATTAAAACTGCATATATTTATGTGAAGTTATAGTTGAATGATTTACCAAGCTTTATTTGTATGCACGTATATGCAATATCTTCAGGATATTGTACATTGTGTCATCACTTAAGATAGTTAGCGCATACCAAATTATTTGATACTGAATAGCCGTACGCCTTCTAGGGAAAAAAGTCTTAACAGATAAAAATACAGACGGTCTATCGGTGTATTTTGAAGAATGGAATCCTAATAAGCAAATGTAAATGAATGCGTTGGTACAGTATTAAGTAATAATTTGAATGGGGATTTAAATTTTTACTACATTTCGGAATATTCCAGTCAAACTAGCTCAAAGAACATTCCTTGTGTTGAGATTTTGAGGGTACTAACTAAAACTAACGTCAAAGAGCTCCCAGTGTACAACAGATCGAAAAAAAACCTATTAAATACTAAGATTGCTTCTGTTAATACGTCGAAAGTCATGTGAAATTTACCGTACTGTATATTTCTATCAATAGGTACTCGCCGACTTAACCTAGCACTTTGAAATCAGACTGGTCCTATAGGTACTTTGTAGTTCCAAATCAAATTTACTTACCCGTGATTTGATTGGAAAGAGGGTTTGGACGAGCGATTACCACCCATTTGATACCTTAATGCCTTGAAAATAAGCCTCACACTAGCTTACATTTCCATCATATTATAATGTTACAATGTATGTCTTCTTATCACATAGTAAATTTAACAAATGTGACAAGAAAGTATCCTTATTTCAATATTGTTTTTTACCTTTAAACTTAGTGATGTAGAAATGTACATTCGACAAAAGAGATAAGGTAGCTAAATTCCGCGTCGTCCGATCGGTTGGATCAACAGGAAAAAAGAGTCCGCGTCGTCCGATCGGTCGGACAAAGCGGTCGGACCACGTAGCCATAGCTTACCGTTGCACCTTCACATACAATTTTATATGAAAAAGTGCGACCGTATATGTTCTTTGTCGAGTTTATATTACTCTCTACGGCTATATTAAGAATGTTAAACTTATCTCACACTCTCAGTTATTATGTTGGCTTCATACAATAAAATGTATTTAGTCACTCAGTCAATAGTTGTCACTACAATCTAATCCCACCTATATGGTGTGCCCAAGTTTGCCTGTGAGAGACTCGTGGCTACTTAGAAGGAGTATGCCAGATCAAACGGTATCGTATATTTTTATTAATTTCCATGACTGATTGTGATCAAACTTGACAACGAGGTTGCAAGTTTATAAATTAAGGTAACAAGTTTAAAATTATAGATAATTTCTAACAGATTTATTCGTGATAATCAAGAACCACACAAATAATACAACAAAACAATAATTGTATTAATATGAAGAAGAAAATATAGAAGTTGAAGATCATTGAGTCATTTATCATTATTTGGTCCAAGTTTTGTTTTCACATAGAGATAAACAACCTTTTTTGGTAACCGTATTAGTATTGTTAAATAGCCCTATTTTCCGAGGAGGGCCAGACCGAAAGGGATGGCCCTGGGTCAGCCGGGGTGCGAGGGATATGTCGCAAGACAACCTCACCTTCGGCCTAGCACCACGACCCACAGACGGCGTGCGGTTTAGTCGGTTCGAGTCCGACATAACCCACCCCTCCGGCTCCGGAGGGGCGGGTATCCGTGGGGATTTCCCGCACGTAAAAAAAAAAAAAAAAAAAGCCCTATTTTGTAAAATGTATGAATATTAGCTGGAGTAAGAAAGAATCATTACCATTTATCATCCTCCCAACATTAGCATAGAGCGCCGTGAAATATTCAATTAGGTATTAAAATCGCCGAGGAATGAAGATTTCGTATCAAATTAAGAAGCAATGCGACATGTCTTTGATTTTATTATTTTTTGTAACGATCAGGATATTAACTTACATTGTTTGGAAGAAGTTACATCATTCATTTGACTACATTATTTAAATACACGCGGAAATAGCTCCATCTGCAACTTTAGACATTTGTAATAATATTTCGTTACAAAACCGTATAACAAATCTCGCCGTTTGTGTCGGTAACTTGGTGTACTGCTAAAAGACTTCCACTAAATCTATTAGAAGTAGGTACAGTATTTGCTACCAAAGTTGCAACTGGAGTGTAAGCACTGGAAACTGTAACTGTTAAGTTGTAAATACTTGGCAACTATTAACTGTGTTATAGGTATTTCTCAAACAAGTCTTCAAGTAAATATGTCCTCTATTGTTTACCACTTCGTTATTTACAATTAATTTTAATATGCCCAATAAAAACTTTGATATAAATGTCTCTATTCAAGATAATAGCAATATACATGGCACATTTATTTATAAACATTTTTCTTAAGGTATACAATATTCTGCAATAAAGTTATTAACAGTAAGTATCAGAGATGAAATACTATTATTTATATTCTTACAAACAGTTTGAATATTCACCTATTACAACTATATACAACTTTATAAGACTAGTTATTATCACGTTACACGGTGGTGAAATAATAAAGGCTACATCTCGTCTTTCAAAGGTTGCGTTTCGTTACCCTCACGAAATTAAAATTAATAGTGCTGTTTGGCAAACCTTTTACACGAATAGTACAGTCAGGTAGAAAAACATTCAGTGCATTGAGCATTTAAATGTTTAATCATAGCTTCTCATTCATTAATAAACTTACAGCCACAATATATATATAAGACAGAAAATTACATACAAAAATACATAAACTCGTGCTTGTAAATCCCCAAGTGGATATGCAGAGGTGAATTCACAGAAAATCCATACTAATATTATAAATGCGAAAGTAACTCTGTCTGTCTGTCTGTATGTTACGCTTTCACGCCTAAACCACTGAACCGATTTTAATTAAATTTGGTGTAGGGGTAGATTTAGACCTTGAGAAAGGACATAGGCTATGTTTGGTCGCGATAATCGACATCCACGCGGGCGGAGCCGTGGGCAAAAGCTAGTTAGTGATAAAGCTGCGCAATTCGACTTGGATAGGTTTTTTTTTCTATAGTAGTTGTTCTTACTGTTTGACTGAATGGCTAGGCAATAAAATGTATTTACACTTTTGAAGCTAAGTGAGCACCACTTATCTATAGCTATTTAATAAGGGTTATGAAACCAAACCTTTGCCATACGAGACGTAGCCAATATAAACCAGTGAACCAAACTTGGTTCAATATAAAAGAATTCTACAGAAATTATTCCAATCAAACATAATTACAGACTGTGAATGTTGACAATTTTCCTGAATTATAATCAACGTCGACCTGCTAACGACAGCAAAAATACATTTATAATCGCGTTTACAGTAATTATAGCAAGCTTTTGATTAGACACAGGAAGATTGCTGTTGTTGTGACGATCATTGTCGAACCACCACCGGTACTTGTTGGAATTGCTTTGCCGTCGTTAGAATACCATTTATTCGCTTTGTCCGGTACTCGGTTACTTTTCATACTGTCCACCTCGTCACCTTCATCATCGTAACCGTTACTTCCGTACTCATCATCCGAGTTTATCCTGATATCTGGGTACTGGTACGCGTGTCTGTCGTTGCCGGGTATCTCTGTGACATAATTGAAATATTTATTTAAAAGCGATCACTGGAAATTTGATATTTCAGACTATATTTTCATTCATTGAATGGTTGTACCAATTGATATATATGTAGATTAGTATCGTGTCCGCATATTTTAATGTCACGAACACATTTTGGAGAGACAATAGATGGAGATAAATATTTAAATTTCTTCCACTGTGGCATAATTGAATACGTTTAATTGAGACAATTAAGGCAGATTTAATAAGCTTTCCTAGGATGTAAATTTAATCACTGTACCGTATAATCTTATCTTGCTCTCGACGTCCCCTAACGAATTTTTGGCGACGCAGATGTAGCTGCCTAAGTCTTCCCTCCGAATATTCTTAATAGTCATCGTCATCTCCGCCTCGAACATGGACTTTTGTCGGACTGACATCACATGGTGTTCCGAAGGTATGATCAGTTCACCTGTAGAACACATTTGTTTATAAATTCAATATTAGAATTTCATCCATCTTCAGGCAAAGTTTTATGAAAAATGTAAAAAGTTTGTGCAGACACCTAGGAGTTTTATGGCTGCTTTGTAATTTGTTTCGCTTTTATCGCGGATGCTGTACCTGCCAGAGCTGATCAGACGGTATTAAAATTCGAATTTTGAACTTTTAAATTGTATTGAAATTCAATCCGAGACATTGAAAGATTTATTGAAATTATTGCACTGAATTAAATCATACTAATTCAAGATAGTAGCTGGCTGGTTGAAAGTGTTTATGTAATGTACATTGAGAACTTATTCCAATTTAGGAATGTATATTGAGAAACTTACCTGGATCTTTTACCCAATAGTTAATGGATTTAGGTGAAGACTCGACATAACACTCAATTGTGACGTCAGTGCCCAAGGGAGCGCCGACTAGCTGATTTGGCACCTGGATTACTGGGTGAACTGCATGAAGTAAATTATAATAATGTATTACTAACATAATAATTAGTTAATGTAGTTTACACTTATTTTAGCCTAAGCTGTTATCTTTATGCACATCCTTATCACTACTTGTTGTTTTTACCAATACCATCTTAGCTTTGTTCCCGGTTGCATCCAATACTTTCATGTAATCTTTTTGGTTTGATTTCTACGGTTTTCATGTAAGTGATTTAAATCTAACCTAACTTTGAGAGGAAAGAGTCGTCGTTGCACTTACTGATTAACGAACGAGTCTCACACGCGAGGAATATGGCGAATAGGAAATTTATAAAATTTATTACTGACTAAATTATATAAAGTCCACTTCATATTTGTTATTTGTGTTACTTCCACATTCTATACTTCTGTCGTTTCCGATCCTTTGTAAGAACAGTTTGAACCATTGATTCTTATCCAAGGATTTCTTCCACGACCTATTGTAGTAATGTCAGAGCATTTTCAGGTTTTTTACATCGTATTCTAAGTTCACCCTTTATTTTGGAAATAGAAGTAACTAATTCCAGCTTGTGAAAAGGATGACTAGAAAATATCCTGTTCTTCTGTAATTTCTTATTCTTTTTATTTTTCTTTTAAATATTTTCAAAAAATTTGACTGTTAGATATGAAAGTAAGATTGGTAAAGCGGATCCCAGACTCCGAGATGAAAACTTCGGATGCCACTGGTATTAATGCTAAGATGAAGATATGAAAGTCTCTGTTCTCAATTTTGAAAATTAAAGAATGTGTACTTCTCAACGTTTTATCGTGACTCAGTATCAAGAATCTGTGTATTTTTGCAAAACCTCATCGTAATCTTTTTCGATTTATATTTAGCCTCATGGTGAGGTTATTTATATAAAATAATAATGCCTGTTAAATGTTTACTACCGTTAATCCGCACATAATTATATCATCAATAGTAACTTTCATAAAACGAACTTAAAGAGAAATATTACGAAATACTCAGAAGTTTCAATACACACACTGTATTAAGCAATAAAATATGTACTTCCAAAATTCATTTGGGTACCCTCCTGCCTTCGTAATAGATACTCGTTCTTATTTTTAAGGTTTCATTAGACTTAATTACTCTGGCAGCGACTGTGTATGAAACATTACAAATATCAACTTACAATGTACACTGATGTGGATCCGTTTACTGACGGTGGGCGGGACCCCGTTACCAGCGATACACAAGTATGTGCCCATCTCTGAGCGAGATATCTTCGCCAGTTTCAACACTTCACCCTGGTATGTTAGCACTGTGAACAAATATATTGCATTATTCTAAGGTGCTATATAAAGGATGATAATTTGAAGAACACTTCCGTAATGTATTGGTTCATTAAGGTGTTACATGCGCAGAGACAGCATCCTACGTCTAGCAGGCATATTGAATATATAGTTCTGTTAGTTAGTTAATTAAGATTAAAATACCGTAATTGAATATTTTGTCTCTCTTCGTTCAATATTGAACGTAATAGGTACACACAGACATATTGATTATCCTAGCTCTCTTTCTCAATATACTGCAAGAACACTCACGTGATTTGGGTTTGTGTCTCCTGTCACAATTCTGCAACTACAAGGGTCATGGCGATACGACGCGTGGTATGAGAGAATAGCAATATACATTTATGTGGGAGATAATGGAGTGTGATAAACGGTACAAGGGGAAGTTCTTATAGGCGGGCTTCATGATCATACCTGATGGAGATAGTCAGAGAAATTTCTCTTGTTTTGTCAACTCATTAGCCTATGACTTAGTTTTTTATGGTATAATATTAAGAAGGTACATGTTCTATGTAAGTGACTGCAGAATATTAAATTAATTAAGGCAAACCACTTCTTGACAGTTACCCATTCCTGTGAAATCTCTACAAGCCACATAATTGAATTTTCATTTTATTGTATAAAATGGTTCCAATTGTTACAGAACATTAATATTGTAATAACTCTGAACCAAAGTAAACGTACTCTCGGGAGAGCAGTCATTAGTATTCCATTAATGTAACTACTAATAAATATAAACGGAATTGAACACAGTATATACGTAGTTATTGTATACGAATTAAAAAATAAAAGTTCCAGTTCGGTTGTTGATTGACGCTTTTTTCAGAGGACAGATACTGAGCCCCCTGGACTTATCTTCGATAGTCTCATTTCATTTAGATAATCTTAATATATATATCGCCGCCCACTAGCTTAATCAGCCGTTCAATTAACTGCCTGAATGGTGTTCAGCCATTTAATTAAACGGCTAGGCAAATAGCTTGGATCGATGACGTTTAACTACTTGCCGAGCCATTGAAATAAACAGTTAGAAAAATGACTCATTTCTGCATGTTTTTGAAAAAAATAACCACGAAGGCAAGGCCTTCTAACCTAACCTATCCAAGACAGATTGTGCAGCTTTCTCAATAAACCTATCACAAATTTCTTATGAATACACCTCTGCCTACCTTCTCGGGAATTTATAGGCGTGAGTATATGTAAGTAATTAAGTATATGTGTTTCGGTCTTAATTCGGGGTCCTATCTTAAGAATGGCCTAAGCATTAGCCAGCCAGGTTATTAAATGATGTAATAAACGAGATGTCTGGATATCATTCAGGCCGTTAGTTGAATGGCGCCGTTCAGTTAACTGCCTAGGCAGTTAAATGGACGGCTGATTAAGTTAGTTTGCGGCGATATATAGATCGCATAGTAATAAAGTGGTACATGATGACCTTAGATTTAACACGGTACTATTGCTATGCACCGTACGTAGTATGCTTTTACCAAGTGAATAATTTCAAGTGCCAAAGAAATCTTTTGAGAAAAGTTACAAAGAAAAATAACTTGTGCGCAATGATTAGAATATATAATATTAAGCTGAGCTAGTTCCTAACTGCTGAAGTTGTTCTTTTCCAACTTTGTTATAAACATGGAAGACGATACAAACTTTGAACTATAAATATTTTCAAAGGAGCATCTTATCTCAAGTAACGACTCTGCTATGTCAAGTACAGAGTTTATACTAGAGATGAAACGAATAGTGGTTTAGCCGAATACCGGATACCGAATATTCGGCAAGCTACGAGGCCGGAGCGCCCGATATCGGGACGCTGAATATTTGGCCTGACTTTGTCTTAAAAACAATCACGATCACACAATTCAAATTAACTGACAACCAAATGTATGGGACATTTGGTTGTCAGTTAATTTGAATCAGTTACGGCAGTTGCCAGAATGCCAGAATTAATCTTTTATCACTTTTCAGTAACGTTTAATGTGGAAGGCTAGCTTCAGAAGCTGGTCTGTTATATAGGAGGTAAGGTGAGCATATTCCTCGCACACTCGGGCTGACCCAGGGTCATTGAAGGCCTCTTCAGGTGTGGAACAACGGCATCACCGTCTTCCCTTGCCTGGTTTAGGGTCTCCGCCGAGACCCATAGAGTCCCCTTCCCCCATAGAGTCTCCTGCAGGAGTCATCCGGCCTCCTCAATTTGGGCAACAGCGCCACCAGAGCCCTAGCTGCACCCTTCAGCTTAAGGGCCAGACTTTCACAATGATCTCCGAAGTCCCATGGGCCATCGAGTAAAAGCCCGAAGTATTTCATATTGGGCTTGATGCCGATGGGAGTGCCTCCCACAAAGGGGCTGGTGGCTCGCACTGAGACCCATGAAAGAACATGACCTGATATATTAAAAAGAGAACAGGAATTAACGCGATCATCACTCGGAATAGAGCGTATGGTCTCTGTGACCCTGGAGCGAGTGCTGGATCATGTTCAGGAAGTATTCAAAAACAACAGATATGAAGTGTACGGACGACGGAAGTAACAGGCATTGAGGCGTCGACATGGAGGTACACCGACAACCAGCCTATATGCCCTCTGTCAAGGGAGTAACGGACAAAGTCGGCTCTGTGTTAAAAACGTACTCCATCCCAACAGTCTACACCCCAGGCATAAGGGTAAACAACATCGTGGGCACACCGCAGGATGTCTTACTGTTACAGTGTCCAGGCGTCTATAAGATAGATTGTAGTTGTGGTAGTTACTACATAGGCTAAATGAAGCGGACTATTGCTGAACGAGTCAAAGAACACATCGCAGCTGTAAAGAATCACTAGACGAGCAAATCGGCGATTATAGAGCACCTGCTAGAAGCAGTCACCAATCACAGGATTGAATTCCACCATACACAAGTCCTCTCCAAGGAACGTCAATTTTATTCAAGAGGTGTAGGTGAAGCGATTGAAATCAAGAAACACAAAAATTTCCATCGGGAAGATGGGTTTAAATTATCTGGAACATGGAATCCAGTGATAAAAAATATACAACCTCACTTTTCTGCGCAGTCGGATAAACACTGGACAGTTTGGTTACAGAATAGGGACACTGTGAGGGTGGTATGTGATGGTACATGGCGAAAAGAAAATATTGTAAATGTGCGGGTAGATGATGAACCTACTACCTCACGGATTCGAATACGGTGGGTTTGCACCGCTGAGCCAGTCAGCCTGTGACCACGGCCGGTATAACCTGGTCGAAACGTCAGGCAATCAAAGGTATGTAAGTACCTATACCATGATCGCGTTAATTCCTGTTCTCTTTATAATATATCATGGAACGCGAGAGTTTAAAAGTTAGTTTAACATGACCTGATGATCCGTTTCATGACTTGGGCAACAGCGTTCATGGCTTTCAGGGTCGCTTCGTGGTGTTTAGTGGCGTACGCCGTCACTAGCGTGTCATTCGCGGCACCGTCTCACCGTTCGCTTACCGGAAGGAATCCAGTCGTATCCGATGCTCCACTGAAGCGGCCCCAGGACTGATCCTTGCGGAACACTACACGACATCTTCCGACGAACGAGGTCACGATTGGATATTGGGTAGATGACAGCTGTCTTCGTGTACCTGATGGAGATAGCTGTCATCCCTGACTATGCGGGGATAGTAGAAAGGCACTCCGTGATACACCAGTGCCTCCCTAATCCTCTAAGACAAGATGCTGAACGCAGGCACCGCCAACACCACCTCGTGAGCGATGTATCCCTCCCCAGAGTCCTAACACGCATAGCAGAGTCGCCTTTAACCAACAAATGCAGAAAATTTGCTATTAATTCACCTCAATTTGCGAATTTTAAACAACAACAAAACATTTATAACGAATGATTATAAAAGTAAACAGTATACATGTCCATAACCTATTGTGGTGATGATTCATCTTGATTGAAATAAGAATTTAACTAACCGGTATCCGGCCGAATACTGGATTACTATTCAGTATCCGGCCGGATAGTGAAAACAAGACTGGATGGGCCGGATACCGAATAGTTACCGGATATTCGTTTTATCTCTAGTTTATACTAAAAAAACATAATTTTATTATTATCTGGCTTGATGTAGCTGTTATATTATTATGCTTGTAATATTTTCAATAATTTACTTGAAATAACAACCAAGTATTATAGAAATATAAATAATGACCTATCCACTTTCATGAATGAATTATAGTCAAATTAAAAAAAAAAAACAATAAAGTTGCAGTTTATTATTATTTACAGACTAATGCATAATCGGATATTATTAGATAAACAGATATCAATAATAATAATTATTAATTCTGACGATAGCAAGAATTTGTTGAAATTTGCAAATTTTGTTTGTTACTACATTTCAAAACATACATATCACGGCTGTTTTCTCGTGGTCCCAGGATTTTAACCCGTAGACTCATTAATGTATTGTAAACTTTTTGTTAGCTTAATGAACCTAGCTTGCTATCCACAGCACGTAGTTATATTCGGTTTTAATTAAACAACGCTAAACTAAAGGTTACACTAAAATACAACACATTTCAAAATTTAAGTGCGATGCAGGGGTTTCAATAAATTATTTAGACGTTATTCAGCATTCGTAATAATGAGACCTAGAATTGTATTCAACACCAGAACTGTACTAATTACGACAAACTTTAAACAATACTGGACGCGAAACTCATCCCGAGAATAGTCGCCGCGCGGCTCATTGTGGTGCCACAAATGCGGTCACACAGACTTTCGTATTATACATATTCAGAAAAACAATGGCATCCTTGCCCCATTTAAATATACTAAGACAAATGAAATATAATTGCAGCCAAATACGCAGGAGGAATATTACAAAAATGTGTATTAACACACGCCAGAAAACATACAATTGTTAGCGTATGTTAGCGTTATCAGTTAGCGAGGGCCAAAGGCTAATACACTCGAGAGCAATGAATTTGGTATAGTAATAATTTAGTAGGATAGCGGTAATTAATGACCACAATAGATCTTGATTTTTTATTAATATCATTCATTTGGAAGAATACACACCATTCTCCTATTGGTTCCTAGGTACCTAATTTGAACAGAGGTTTTATTCTTCGTAGCACCGAAGAACTAATCCGTAGTTACCTAGAACTGTACAAACAAACTTGACTTATAAATTGGATTCGAACGAATTCAATGTTTATGTAACCACCATGTTGATAATTTGAACACTGAACACTGGTATATCATATACTAATTAAACTTACTAAAACCATCAGCATAATAAATAAGACAAGGTGACTTTTTAGAGATTAAGGTCATCGTAAGTAAGTAACACAATATTTAAAAGAACAGCATTCCTATACGGGCAATGACGAATTGAAAACTTTATAAATTACAGACGGATTTAAAAATACTTTTCCGGTAGTAAAATCTATACACAATAATTCAGTCTTAATGTTATCTTAATGCCCCAAATATCAAAAACGATCACAATGTCAAGTTCAATCTTGAACTTGGATTACGAGAAAACCTTTTTGACGTTTGAGCGATTGAATTTTGAACAGTTTTTTCTTACGAGAATGGGCCATTCAGGTTCTCTCGAGAAAATCCCATAACCCTATAGCGACATTTCTACATTATTCGTTATTTATATAGTGTTTATCATACGCATTACGTTTACTTTCAGAATGTTTTGAACAACGAACACGTTGGTCCATTTATGGTCAATTTGGGTGAGGATGCTATATTTATGCATGACAATGCCCGACCTCATACAGGTAGGATTGTGAATGACTACCTTCAAGAGATGAACATTACTTGTATGGAGTGGCCAGCGCGCAGCCCGGATATCAACCTGATCGAGCATGCTTGGGACGAGCTAGTGAGATGCGTAAAACAACGAAACCCTCCCCCAATCACGCTTCCTGAGCTCAAAATTGCTCTCACAGAGGAATGGGAGAATATTCCCCAAAATCGTATAAGGAACTTGGTGTACAGCATGCCAAACCGCGTAAACGCAGTAATGGAAGCACGAGGAGGTAATACGAAGTATTGAAATTCAAGAAAATCGTCATAAAGTTCAAAAATTTCATGTTTCCTATTTTTGTTTTAAGGAGAGATCAGCAGTTTTTTTTCTTTATGTAATTTTGTGTAAATAAAATGTATGGTGACTCATATTTTTTTAACTTTCATTTAAGGAGTATTAAATTGTCTATTAAATACAATTTATTGAATTAACCTAGCATTCTTACTTTCCGAGATTTTTTGGATTCTTTGAGTGACCCGGATTCATTGCTCTCGAGTGTATATTTATCTACACTCAAATCGAAAAATTCGAATTACGAATTCAAAGACGATTCTATACATACGCACTTTATAAACGGATATACATAAAATTAAAAATAAAACTTATTGGTTTTAGGCTCAACATGAAAAAAAAGGCGCACGCATGCTCAGTTCGAACTGTGAAAAAAATGGTGCACACATGCGTAGTTTGAACTTAATTTCCCGCGCTTACCATACATTTTTTTTCCGATCGTGTTCTTATATTCGGGATTCCAAAAAAGTTTACTAAAATCCTGTAAGTGATTAAAATATGATTGGAGAAGAAAGTAATGACGGCGAGATTTTCACTCCGCCAGATATTCTAGACACGGTGTTGGGACGTCCAGTCTCCTTTGAACGTCCAGTCTCCTTTGACTTACGTGTATAACCTGCATGGACTGTAAGAGTTTTTTTACAGAGAAATTGACAGGGACTTCAAAGACGACGACAGGGAGAGACAGACGACAATCTGGGTACAATTATTGCTTGATACCAATTTTGACTTTTTATTTAATTTACCCGACCGTTCAAGTGGTCCTTCGACGCTTTTTTTGAATCACACCTATGGTGAAAACACGGGCACAGGCAAAAATGGAGACAGCGACCGATAACGACACCGCCGCGACGGCCGACCAGACGGAGCGTGACCGACAGTCCGCCCTCGGCAGCCGCGCGCCTTCGCCCACCCCGTCCGCACGCTCTATGCGATCTGTGCGATCCGCACGCTCCGACGCGACCGACCGCGCGATTATCCGCCGACAGCGAGTAACCCAGCTTCAGATGGAGGCAGCTGAAGAACGTGCACGTATAGAGATGGAAGTGCAACGACGGCTCTTAGACGAAAAACTTAAGATCCAGACTCAAGCGCTCGACGACGAAGAGTACTTCGCGACCGTGTCACGCGCGCAGTCCCGCACTTCTCTTGCAAATAATGTAAATATAGAACATAAACCTACGACTACGACTGCAGGTATGTGTAACATAGAAAATTATGCACCTGACTTTGCTTCCACACAAAGAAAAGTGTGCGACGCTTCTGTAGGACAGACACCGCCATCGCCTAATATACAGGGAAATTGCTGTTCATCTAAGTTACAAAGTAATCTGACTACATTTCTAGCAAGACAGACATCTATAAAAGAATTGCCTAGTTTCTCTGGAGAGCCTGACGAGTGGCCGATTTTCTATAGTCAGTTTAAGTCGACTACCAAACTGTGTGGATATACAGATGAAGAGAACATTTCCCGTCTTTCTCGATGTCTGAAGGGACGAGCGCGCGACGCCGTGTCCGCTTTACTCGTAAGTGCGACAAACTTAGAAATAATTATAGATACGTTACGGCTGCGTTTTGGTAGACCAGAGTACATTATAGAAATTATGTTGAATAGAGTAAGGCAAATGCGTGACGTACGACACGATGACGTTCATCATTTAATAGAGTTTGTGACAGCCATACAAAACATTGTAGCTACGATGAAGACTACTGAAGAGGTCGGACATCTAACGAATCCCTCTTTGATACGCGAGATAATTAGCAAATTGCCATCTATGCTGAAATATCAGTGGAGTATGAATGCTGCTAACCTAGGTATAAAAGTTATAACTTTATCGCATGTCTCAGATTGGCTTATGACAGTTGCAAACGCCGCTACGTACATCACCCCACTGTGTTTTAAATCAAACAACAGTGCTGTAAAACCGACGACTAAGCCAGACCCGCGATCTTGGAGGCCAGTGGTGGCTGCGACTATTTCTTCGACACCGAAATGCGTACTATGCAATGGTGAGCATTATCTCAAGAACTGCGTTGACTTCAAGAATATGACAATTGATGACCGGTGGAAGTTCGTCACTGACAAAAAGCTGTGCTTTTCTTGCTTATCGGATCGACATCAACTGAAAGCATGTAAGCGTAAACAAAAATGTTCTGTTCCCGACTGCGCACGAGCTCATCACACGCTGTTACATGCGGCTCCACGCTCTGCGACCTGTACAGACGAGAGTGGTGTCAATCACGCCGACAGTGTAAATCATAGCAGTAATGACACGCGGTCTCACATACTACTTAAAGTCGTACCCGTCGTAGTTTCTGGAACGAAAGGCGATGTCATCACCTATGCTCTTCTGGACGAGGGAGCGGCCGTGACCCTAGTCAGCTTATCGCTTTTGGAGAAGGCTGGTATCACTGGACCTACGAACCGCCTACACATTCGCGGCGCTTCTGGAATGACAACTGTTGAGCAAGATTCGATGATCGTATCTTTTAACATTCGCGGACTAAATGAACAAAATGTGTATACCTTAAGTAGTGCGCGTTCTGTAAATAGTTTAAATATTTCTGTAAATAGTTATTGTTATAAAAAAATGTTAAATAAATATCCGTACGTGACTGACTATGTGACTGACGACGTTCGACCCGACAAGGTGGAGCTATTGATCGGTCAAGATAATATTGACTTGATCATCACTCGACAGTTAATACAGAGACACAAGACTGGACCGATTGTCTCTAAGACAAACTTAGGTTATGTCGTGCATGGGAATGTAGGACTAGGCAGTATACCCGACGACACGACTGTTCTACATCTCTGTCACTGTGACGACTTACACGATTTGGTAAAAAGATCTTTTTCTACAGAATCGTTTGGCGTGAAGCAGACAGGCGACTTTCCTCGTTCTCGGGAGGATCAGCTGGCGCTGAGCATCATGGAGCGGACTACCAAACTCTTGCCTGAAGGACGGTGGGAGACTGGCTTGCTGTGGAAGTCAGATGACATTCAACTTCCTGACAGTTACCCACAGGCAAGGAGTCGATTGACAGGTATGCAGAAAAAAATGATAAGGTACCCTGAGTTCGCTGCCAAGTATAGGGAGAAGATTGAGGAGAACCTAGAGAAGGGATACATCTCTAAGATCACTTCGGGCGAAGGCGCCACTAAAACGTGGTACTTACCCCACTTTGCGGTCTTCAACCCAAACAAGCCTAATAAGCTTAGGATTGTCCTCGACTGTGCTGCCAAGTCTGATGGTAAGTCTCTGAACGACTTCCTTTTGAGTGGGCCAGACCTATTGACATCTCTTCCAAAGGTCTTGCTGGGTTTTCGCATCGGAAAGTTTGCCGTTATTGCTGACATACAAGAGATGTTCCATAGGGTGCTCATCAGAGAGGAAGACAGACACGCTCAACGGCTGTTATGGGACAACGACACATACGTCATGAATGTTATGACTTTCGGTGCTGTGTGCTCTCCATCATCAGCACAATTCGTCAAAAATCTGAACGCTCGTAGGTATGAGACGACTTACCCTGAAGCATATAAGGCGATCGTAGACCACCACTACGTAGATGACTACATCCACTCTTATTCTAAAGAGGACGAGTTGATTAGAGTAGTGGATGACGTAGTGCGCATACACGCATCAGGTGGCTTCAACTTACGAAACTTTGTTTCAAATTCTAAACGTTTATTGACCCACTTACCGACAGATAAGCTCGCTTCTAGTAGCCTCAAGATCCTCTCTGACTCCAAGGATCGCCAAATAGAAAGAGTGCTAGGAGTGCGTTGGAATCAGGAGACAGATGACTTCGTCTTTCACCTGAATTTTCCGAAAGTGAGTGAGGAGGTCAAGACAGGCGCAAAAAGACCTACTAAGCGGGAGGTGTTAAAATTGACTATGTCCATCTTTGATCCTTTGGGCTTCCTGCTCTATGTGACAGTTAAAGGTCGAATTTTGCTGCAATCCGTGTGGAAGTCGAAAGCTAGCTGGGACGATGAAATTGAAGCCAGCCACTTCGAGCAATGGCAAACATGGTTAGCTGAACTGCAGAAAGTCAGCGATTTCCGCCTTCCACGCTGGCTATATAGCGTTTTGTGTGACCAGCAAGAGCTTCCTGAACTGCACGTATTTTGTGACGCCAGTAGCAAAGCTTTTGCCAGCGCTGCTTACCTACGAGTAAAGACAACTGATAGTGGGTGGCATGTTTCTCTAATTATGGCGCGAGCTCGAGTTGCTCCGCTTAAAGTAATGAGTATCCCTCGGCTTGAGTTACAGGCTGCCTTGATGGGTGCAAGACTAGCTCATACTCTAAAGCAGAATCTCGGCGTGAAGACTGTGGCGTATTGGTCTGACTCTAAGACTGTCCTCAGCTGGTTGAAGTCGGACAGCGGTAGATTTAAGCCTTTTGTTGCCCACCGCGTAAGCGAGATCTCCGAGTTGACCGACGTCTGCAGCTGGAGGTGGGTGCCGTCAGGTTTCAATGCAGCAGACGATGCTACTCGAGAGACTGTTACCGAAGATAACAAGAGGTGGTTGTATGGGCCTCAGTTTCTTCGACAGTCAGAGCAGTCTTGGCCGTCTGACACCGACATAGCACTTGACCCGAGCAACGAAGAGGTAAGAGTCTGTGTTTTGACTAAAGTGACCGCACAGTTACCAGATGACAGTCGGTTTTCAAAGTACTGGAGGCTTGTCCGAAGTACCGCCTGGTTTCGTCGTGCTGTGCATAACTGGACGCACACAGATAGTGCACGACGAGGTGAGCTGACGGCCGACGAAGTCAAAACAGCAGAACTATCATGGATTGGAGAAAGCCAGAAAAGAATGTTCCCTGAAGACATAGAGAACATAAAGAAGTCAGGACACGTGGACAAAGACAGTTCACTCTGCCAACTGACGCCTTTTCTGGACGGACATGGCATTCTCCGTGTTCGTGGGAGGATCTGCGGAGCAGATATTGACAATGACGCAAGACACCCTATGATCCTCCACCCAAAAGACAGGTACGTAAAACTTTTATTAATGCAGTACCACGTGGACTCTGCACACAGCGGGCGCGAGCGTGTACTGGTGGAGGTAAGACGGCGTTTTTGGGTAATAAATGGGAGGAATGCTGTTAAATCAACATGGAACGAATGCCAGTTCTGTAAAAACAGTAGAGCTAAGCCCTCGCCCCCTCTCATGGCTGATTTACCAGACATCAGACTAAAAGAAGTTAGTCGGGCTTTCACGTTCACTGGGCTGGATTACTTTGGTCCAGTGGTCGTGAAGGTTGGTCGTCGACAGGAAAAAAGGTGGGTAGCTCTGTACACGTGCTTAACCGTGAGAGCTATCCATCTTGAGGTTGTCTCGGACCTGACCACTAGTTCTGTGCTTATGAGTCTTCGACGTCTCATAGCCAGACGTGGCTGCCCGAAGCTGATTTACAGCGACAATGCAACTACCTTCCGTGGTGCAGACCGGGAGCTTAAAGAATCAGTGCGGGCCATTGACAAAGAGGAGCTTGCCGCTTTTGGAAGTATTAGGCAGCTGGAGTGGCGATTGGCGAGTGGAGAGGCTCGTCAGGTCTGTGAAGACTAGTTTGCGAGTGACTCTGAAGACTAGAACCCCTACCGACCAGACTTTATTGACGTTTCTTGCTGAGACTGAGTTTATGGTGAACTCGAGACCACTGACCTACGTACCCATAGATTCGACTGATGACTTACCTTTGACGCCAAATGACTTCCTTTTGCCGAAGACTGACTTCATCGACTATCCGTTTGGGACTTTTACTGACCACGACCTTCTCAGAAGGACCTGGCGGGAGTCTCAACATCTGGCTAACCTTGTATGGAAACGCTGGGTGAAAGAGTACCTGCCGACCTTGACGCGACGTGACAAATGGAACCGAGATTCACAGAGACCATTGGCCGTGGGAGATGTGGTGGTTGTGGCCGATGGCCAATTACCCCGTAACCAATGGCCTCTCGGCAAGGTCGAGCAGGTCTTCCCTGCCAAGGATGGCCAGGTGCGAGTTGTGCAAGTGAGGACTAGACTGGGACTGTACACTCGACCGGTAACAAGACTGTGCCAACTGGACGTTCGATCATCATCTTGAGTACCAGCCTTCTGGTACTGGAGGTGGGGATGTTGGGACGTCCAGTCTCCTTTGAACGTCCAGTCTCCTTTGACTTACGTGTATAACCTGCATGGACTGTAAGAGTTTTTTTACAGAGAAATTGACAGGGACTTCAAAGACGACGACAGGGAGAGACAGACGACAATCTGGGTACAATTATTGCTTGAAACCAATTTTGACTTTTTATTTAATTTACCCGACCGTTCACACGGCATCGGCGTTAACTGAAAGTCTCCTGCCAGAAAAGTCAAAAAATTGTACGACAAAATATACCAAGAATTATGAGTGAAGATAAAGTAGTGTATGAAACTGCATATAACTTAGGTATTAAAACACTCGAGTCAACCTATTATCGCATTCGGCTTCGCCCCATGCGATAAACAGACTCTCGTGTTTTAATACCCCTTCTAATATGACAGTTGCATAAACTATTATGTCATAACTAAAAAGTATATAATAAAATTTAATTAATAAAAATAATAACCCGACTGATGCCGAAAAAATTGTACCTACTTGCAAATCTCAAACCAGATGAAAATGATCTTTTCAGCATCAGTCGGGTTTTTATTTTTAATAATTTATTTTATTTAGTTATTGGAATGTAAATCTATGAAATGTTACAGTTAAGAGTTAGCGAAACTGATTTGAGTATGAAAAAATTTTTTTTATAATCAAAACACAAACTAGTTTTTACATTAAGATACTCATTCGATTCAATTAAATATCGGCGGCTTATATTATCCTTTCAAACACCTCATACCAAGTAAACCACATAGTGAGAACACAAGGAAGGGCATTCAATCACTATTTGCAGGTAGCGTGCCCGACTGTTGATTTTATCGCTGGTTATTTCGTTGTTTAAGGGGAGTCCTATTGCCTTTCTACACCAGTAATTTGTGGAACAATACCCTCTGGCTCAGAATTCAACCTAAGCATCGTAATAATAAAAGGAATAATAACACCTACAGTCGAAGAGATTTTGTTTACTCGCATTAGATTTAATCAAGTCTTTTTGATCTTTAGTTAATAATTTACTTTAATTGCTAGTCTTACATAATTATACTGTTATAGTACCGGTATTTTGACAAATATAAAAGCCATGGTTTTAATTATATTAAATTCCTCCCTTTGAGTTTGAACGTTTCTTATTTGAATAGTTTAACAGCTATCCATATTTACGTAAGTTAATTAGTTCAATTAAGTCAACATTTCTACAAATTAATTTGCAGATATTTGGAAACTCTTTGAAATGACTAATAAAAAATCTAAAATTGAGTAGATCAATAAATAAAATAATAAACAGCACTGTATGATATTAACAGAATGTAACTGTTGTGCCTGAGGTTTCGGGTTCAGTATTCATGAGTCTTTCTGTAAACCTAGAAAGTGCATGTTTGTATAAAAGATAATAGTCTCCCTCCTTTAGCTGTGGGATCGAAAACAGGTGGCAAAATGTGTGTATTAGTCAATCCTAGCCAACGCCTCCGATGATATAATCAATATAAATATTTTTAGTTTACATATTTATAATCTATGTTTCAATGAGCAATTCTTGTGTAATAATAGTCTTAAAAAATATTTGTGATTTTCGAAAACAGCTCCAACCATTTCAATTAAAGTTTAGTTCTGCAATTTAAGTTTATCTACATAAATGGATGACTTTCTTGAAAAAATATTTGCCTTTTATATCTTTTATTATATTCGGTAATAGCTCCCATAAGCTAATACCGCCTGACCACGACAGAAAAGCTTGCGCCAGGGTCTCATCCATCAATCTGCAGGCGCATCGTATTGTAGTTGTGGTTTGTTTCCGCATTATCCATTGATACCGATTCCAGATGATGTGACACAATTCACAAAGGATTTCACATAAAGATATAGAATTATATTTCACACTCTTAATGTGTATTTAAATTTACCCAAATTCTGGTATCTATTTATAGTTAAGTTGTATCCACTATGGGTATAGATTGCGCTATGTAATATGTCTGAGAATATAATATTAAAATATTCGCCTTAAACAATACGGAAATTAGATACTTGGCTATAAATAGGCGTCTATAAGATTTTAATGCGTCTGTCTCCGGTGATATATGCATTTTATATTATATTTTTAAGATGTATTTTCAGTAGTTTACGGTTTCGTAGCTTCCGTGTTAAAAATTTTAAGTGTAATATCTATTTCTACTGTAAAATAGATATTTGAAAGTATTTGGTACCTGGTTTAGTTCACTTATTAAATTATAAATATGCACATAAATATTTATTCGAACCCTTTTGTCTTATGTTTTTTTTTATTAAAGAGAATTAGATCTTCATCTATTTTAATTGTAGGTTCTAGGAAAAAGCTTACTTTTTACTGCTGAAAGTAATTGAACTTATTTAATGAAATTTTGAAGCATTAACTATGCTAACTTTTCAAATCGATTAAGATAGGAAAAAGTGAATCGCTCAGGTGGGACTCGAACCTACGATCTTTCCCTTACAGGGGGAATACTCTGACCACTGAGCCACCGAGCCACACCCGAAGATATCCAAATTCTCCTATACTACCGTCTTAGGGCGAAGGTGGGAGCCATCTACCGACATTCATACGAAATATCGGAAACAATGAATGCTGTTGACGTTTAAGTGATGAACATGGAAGATCGTGGGTTCGAGTCCCACCTGAGCGATTCACTTTTTCCTATCTTAATCGAATTGAACTTATGTTTAAAATCAATCACGCATTCGTGTAATGGTGAAAATGTTACATAAAACTAACTTACTTAAAAGAAGTACACGAAAAAATCGTTTGGCATGATCTAAATCTTTTTTTTCCCCTCACTGATCAATTGCCTATTTAATAGGTACCTTTATCCTACTTTTTCTACGAAGAATTAATATTTCCACATGGCTTAAAGCACCTTAAGAGTTCCAAGATGTTATTAGTGCTAATGTCAGCTTTGCAATTACATTCCAAGCACAACCTTGCGTGACTGATGAACGAAATATAACCCATACTTATTGCAATTTACGGGTTGTTACAGAATATACTCAATGTCATTCGAATGAGTTTCTTTAAGGGGTAATATTACATGTATAATTGAAATGCCATGAAATAAAATGCAGAACCTGATTCATATTGCCTTAAAAAGATATTACTTTTTAAAGGATTATTAGTAACAAATATTACCGGTAATAGTGCTTGGAAATTGGAGTTGAAACAACTAAAACTTCACAGTAACCTAAGAAAAGCAGAACGTTAGCTGGGCTTTCTAGAGCGAGCTCATTGTGAAAATGATTACTTCTTGTTTAGTGAGATGCAATGTGGTTTCTGACAGAACAACGTGTGATTTTCATATGTTTGTACAATTGTGAGCATCGTAGAGGTATTATTTCCTTGTGAGGGTTTATTCGTGATAAAAAGGTAATCCTGTATATTTTTCTATTATGTATCAGATTCAGTCCGCACGTTTATTAATAGAAGTGAATAATTAAATCTAAGGCGTAAATCATATAATGTTGTGTTGTACATGTCCAAACAAGAAACGCGTACAGCTTATAAGAGGTAGACAGTTAAGGCAGCATGTTATTTATATTATTATTTCATATACTCCGCCTCCTTTAACTTCACCTTATTTTTTTGTTTTCTGTATTTTCTACTTTAGGTAACTTGTAATGGTAACTGTTATCATGAGCGTTTCTATTTGTTATAGATGATAAGGACTGTATTTGACGGATACACATTCTCTAAGAGAGACAAATCATTGCATAGAGATATACAAACATAGCAAAAAAAAAAATAATCTTGCATATTTAGTAAATAATGATAAATTAATTTAAAACCTCGTTGATTAGCAATTTATTCACTGAATGATTAATCTAAGACTACATAAGAAGAATAAATACGCTGTTCCCTTTACCCTGTGTTGAATTGTAGAGAAAATCTTTTGACTAGAGTTACGCGTCATGTATTAATGTTCTGTGTACACGCACAGGGCCAATTTTATTACCTATATATATGTTATGTGCACTGTGATCAAAATGAGATTTATGACGGTTTTAAAGCAATACAACATTCAAATCAGACGATGTAAAGCTTTTCCTTTTCGAGTTTACGACCAATGCGGTGACGCTAGTATAAAATTTCGTTTAATATTAGATGGTGAAAAGATAACTTTTGAATTTCTTCGGTACGTACTCGTTTTTTCTAAAACCTACTTCCATACATACTGTTATACTATCATAAACGTTAGGTTGTCATTTAGTGAGATATATTTCTAAGATCCTAAGGTATTTTGGTGCCAACAAGTATAATATGATGCGGCTAATGGAATTGTTTCGCTTATACTTATTCAACGAGCAGGAACCTCATTTAGTCTCCTATATTCATATTGGGCAGATAAGTACCTACTACCGATGTATACCGCTGTCAATTGAGATGTTAAAAAGAATTAAGATAAGGAAAAATATTCTATTGAATAGTTAGCATGCAAAATGCATAAACATCCATTCAACAAGTATACCGGTGTGTTAGTAGGTACCTAAATATTTTACCGCTGAGTAGGTATACAACTAAAATATCCTCAGCTGAGCCGGGTAACCAGGAAACCTAGTAACAGATTAATTGCAGTAAGTATCTTATTTAATAAGTTTCTGCAAATAAATTACCTCTACTCTTTACTCCGTTTTGGTCTCGTACGACAATGTCTTGTCCATCTTCTCTTTTCCACATGACTCTTGGAGGTGGTACTCCGCGGGCTTTACACGATACTCGGGCTGTGCCGCCCTCAGGGACCATCGTGTCGCCCGAGGTCTCCTCAGGAATGAAATCCGGGGGTATAACCACGTCTAGGAAGCCCATCTGTAACAAATATACGAACACAGAGCCATGAAATCTGGTTTAACGGTAAAATGCAGTAAACATAAAAGTACGGCAATGTAGATTATTGTATAATATCCTCATTGATCTAGACATACAATGTCGCTCCTTAATAAAAAGTCACTCTTAAACTATGCTATAATTTGAATAAAAGCAACATTAAGAGCGTTTTCACACTCATCCGATATCCGATATCGGTGTCGGACGCCGATAGCTGACACCTTGTGCTGTTTTCACATTTATCCGATAAAATCGGCCCGATACGGCCATTTGCTCGAAAGCACAGACTAGTTAAGGATGCTAGGATTGAAAAAAACAGAAAAAAGTGCAAGCAATTTTCGACTTTATTGATATGACATGGTATCGAGTTTTTTTTCTTAGCTCTGCTCAGTGTCATCAATTAACGCGAAAAGACATGTAACTCAGAAAATGTCCTTAAAGTCGAAAATTACTTGCAGTCGCTGTTTAAGTCTCTTCGTGGTCCGATATCGAGCCAAATCGGGTGTTGGCTCCGATAACCGATATCGGGCCGGACAATGTGAAAGAAAGATACATATCTCATACATTTGACCTCCTCCGATATCGGATGTCGGATATCGGATATCGGATATCGGATGAGTGTAAAAACGCTCTTACTGTCAGCAAAGGGTTATTTCTTAACCTACCTCTTACAGTACTTGTATAGGTATAAAAGGTCCAAGACAACCTCATCTGCTACCCAGTATGCCTGCTAATTAACGAACGTGGCTCTAGCGTAGGCTCGGGGTTGTGAGATCAAACCGCAGTCGCTCTTATAAAAGCCGAGATAAGTTGACCACGGACACCGAGACGAAAGCCAGCTGGCAAGAATGTTAAAATGAAAGTAATGATAAATACTCGTTGCATTCCTAACAACTTACAAGAGTCTTTTGATACTGTATCCATATATATTTTATTATCAGGAGCTGGTAGCAAACAAAAAGCAGTTACTTTAACCTGTATATATTTAATATAGGTATATGTGTAACAACGACCCAATATGGAATGCTTCCAAAAAATTAATGTAGCGTAAGGATCTATGTGCCATATATTATAACATGTCAGATTAGATGTTCCTATTGTGATTCAAGCAGAGGGAGGAAGCTCGTGAGGTGTGTTAGAATAGAAGAGAATAGCGAATTGTTGTCTATAACTGTTGGGAAGGGAGAAAGATATATAACATTTAGTATCTGTTAAACCTTAGAAAGAATGTGTAATCATAGTAGATTAAATTGACATTGTTCACACTGTTCAACGCTAAAATAAATAAATAAATATTCCACATCATTTCATCATCCAGATCCATGGTAAATATAGCTTAACTAGCTTGTGTTATGGAATTTAGAATGCGGATAAATATACTTAGATATCTACTTTTTTTGTAAATACAAACATATTATACATAGAAACATCCAGAACAATGCAAATATACATATTCACGCATACAAATATATGCACTGAGCGGGGATCGATCCAGCGCCTCCTGCGTAGCAGCCACGCCAATACCCGAGAACCATCCACTCAGGTTTGTAAAATATGTAACAAAAATTAATTTGTTTTACGTTTAGACTTTAAGCTGGGTATACGAGTAATAACCTCGATCCTTCATAAATTCTATATAACTACACATTGTGTATGTATAATTATAGTTAACTATTACTATTTTACAATATACCTTCTCGTATTTATGAAGTACTTACTAGCTTTTGCCCGCGGCTACGCCCGTGTGAATGTCGCTTATCGTGTAGTGTTCCAAGGCTCTAATTCACCTCAGTACCAAATTTCATCAGGATATTTTCAAAAATTACAAACATTTATCCCCTATTCTTCCCCTCACCCTTCAACCCCTTCTATCGCGATGTAAGGGTGGCTATGTCCGTTCCTAAGCTTAATCCATCCCTGTACCAAGTATCAACCCTTTGAGCGTGTAAATTTTTGTATTCAAGTAATTTGTGGCGGCCTGCTCGCCCACCAACCTCTTAGTTCACGCGCTTGCCCGATGCACGGCGCCCTGGCTTAGTAACTGAAATAACTAAACTGTCACTTCACTGTATATGCCGGCCTGGTTTGTTGACAATAATGATCACTGCTCCGCTCACTGGAGTAGTAGCGTGATGATATATAGCCTATGTGCTATTCTGATTTATAAGCTATATTATTGTAAAGTTTCATTAAAATCCATTCAGTAGTTTTTACGTGCAAGAGTAACAAATATCCATCCATCCAAACTCATAAACTTTCGCATTTATAATATTAGTGGGATAAAGTCAATACACCATTGAAAACCCGGCCAAGTGCGAGTCGGCCTCGCCCATGAAGGGTTCCGTAGCAGCAAGTAGGTAAATTGAGGTTTACGATTTATGACGTATTAAAAAAAACTACTTACTAGATCACGTTCAAGCCAATTTTCAGTGGAAGTTTGCGTGGTAATGTACATCATATATTTTTTTAGTTATATCATTCTCTTATTTTAGAAGTTACAGGGTGGGTGTGGGGGGGGGGGGGACACATTTTACCACTTTGGAAGTGTCTTTCGCAGCTATTTAGTTTAGAAAAAAATGATATTAGAAACCTCAATATTATTTTTGAATACCTATCCATATACACCCCCACACGTATGGGTTTGATGAAAAAAAACTGCTGAGTTTCAGTTCTAAGTATGGGGAACCCCCAAAATTTATTGTTTTCTTTTTCTATTTTTGTGTGAAAATCTTAATGCGGTTCACAGAATACATCGACGTACCCGTTTCAACAGTATAGTTCTTATAGTTACCGAAAAAAGTGACATACGGACGGACAGACAGACAGACATGACGAATGTTTAAGGGTTCCGTTTTTTGCCATCTGGCTACGGAACCCTAAAAAGGAAACGCGATGATTTAATTATCGTGAAATGTAACATAGTTCACGTTGTTCCTAAAATTAAATTTGAAGCATGCGGTTTTCCGATCGGGCGATGAGAAAATATTTACCCCAAATTGTTAAGTGAGACTACATAATCACATTTCGCTACCAAATTGCAGCCTTTTCAGATTTGCGTCAATGAATTGGCCCGAAACATCGGATACTAAATAAGCAGTACTGGGATTTTTCTTTTGAATAGTAACCCTGTTAAGAGCCATTGGCAGTTAGTTCTTTTTGACCCTAATTGTAAAATTTTATATAAAAGTTCAATTATCAAATTTTAGAATAGTACACATATTTGTACTAAAGTCCTTATTTTATGCAGTAATAAATATTGAGTTTAGTTTAAGTACAAAATTTTCACAAACAAGAATCATATCTGACGGAATCTTGAATTTATCATACTTTTTTCACTTCTCATGCTCTTAAAATGTTACTTTAGTCTCTGCATATCGGGACTAAAGTTCCTTATAAATCTCTAAGGACTAAAGTAATTTCATTTTAATTTACTTTGAACACTCCTAAACAGCCAATCACGGTGTTTGTGAATGGGAGATTTATCACCTTTTTAGTGATTGTGTATAGAAATAACCTCAAAATGACATCTGAAAAAATCTAAGAAACCCATTTAATTTCGTGATATTAATTAAATTAATTACTATGTAAGTATTAAGGCTTAATTCATTTTATTATGCATTTCCAATTGGTTTAAAATTATTTTTCAAGTTGGAATCTGTTAGCTAAATATGTAAGCATTACGTACGCTTTACGTCACTTAAAAAAAACCCCCGGGGGACTAATTTCTTTGCAATTTTAATTTAGAATATATTTTTTCTTAGGCTAGATTAACGATTAATACCTAAGTTTAAGAACCTTTGTTATTATAAATATTATAATTTTGTATAGAACGCATTCAAAGAGAAAAGTAGAGTTTTTAACGTGGGTCTAAACAACCATAATGACATTATGGCTTGTTTTAGTCCCTTGTTGAACAATCTACTATTTCATTCCTAGTTGAATATTGTATTGATGATAAGATTATATTGTGATGTAGCAAGAATTCATTATGTATTGTATTGTTTCAAAGATTATTGCTTTAATTTGTGTACGTACAAAGCAGGATAAGCCTTTGGTCTTGTCTGAGAGAGCTATGGGTATCGGAGTTTTTTTATTTGCAGATTTTTTGCACCTTACGGTTTTGTAAATCTAATCCGCATGGAAAGATTTTGCTAAATAAACAGGGCATCAGGGTTACAATGAATAAAGCAAAATTGAAAATGAATTTCTTATTTGACAGCCTCCGTGGTGTAGCGGTAGTGAACGTGGCCACTACACAGGAGGCGCGGGTTCGATCTCCGCCCATTGCATATATTTATTTGCATGAATATGGGTATTTGCATTGGTCTGGTTGTGCCTCAGAGAGCTCGTTAAGCCGTCGGTCCCGGTTGCCAGATGAACAAATATGGCAAACGTTATGGATGTTTGGAGCCCTCAAAAATCCAACAACAGGTCTAGCTGCAATGCTACGATATTGCCTTTGGGTTGTGGAGGTCAGATGGCAGTCGCTTTACGGAAAATATCACAGTTCAGCCAAATCCTTTAAAATTTTATTTAAACTACGCTATGGAAACTGCTTGTTTCATTCTAATTTGCGCGGTAACCCTGTAGCTTCACCTGATTGGAGCTTATGATGAGGTGAATAAGTCGAACTCACATCAGACTTTGTGGCTAAGGAATCTGATACGTCCTAGAATGGATATTCCAAAAAACCGCTACCAAAAGGTTTCTACGGACTACTTAAATATCCTATTGTAACAATTGTTATTGGCTCTTTCAATATTTGTTTCGTTCAAATATTTACGTTAAAGTCATGTAATTACTATGAAGGATAATTCCCAGTGAAATATAAATACATTAATTTCGACTACACGGTAATACCAATTATTGTCTCGACGTTACATCGTTATTAGAAATACTAGCTTGGTTAGATACTAATGGGGTTAAACCACTCAACTGAGGATGATCCCCATTTGAATCCAAAGTTTAGACTTTGGAATCTGAGGTTTGCTTATTGTTTTGATTAGTATGTCCATTCTATCAGGAGCGTTGACCATTGATCAACTGTCTGTTGACTGTCCCAACTTGTTCGTTGTTAAGCCTGCAGATACACCGCTTAAAGGATGTTCGTGCACTAAAGTGCATCATGCAACTGATGAGGTAAATGGTATGAAGATTTACCTGACTCTTCATAGGGTCCGTATTGATCTGGCACATGTATTGTCCACGGTCTTCTTCCTGAACGTTTTTAATGTGCAAATACCAAGTGGAGTGATCGCTATGTGATACTGACACTCGAGGGTTGTGGGTGATCACGTGCTCGTGGATCGCCTGGATCGCTTTGGTATCCGCTTTCACCCAGCCAACCTAGAAAAAATTGAGCATGAATGCATGACGGAAAAATGGAAAATTTTAGTCAAAACGAGATCAAGACCTTTGGAAGATTTTCTTCTTTGACGTTATCGTGAGTTTGATGTTTGAAAAGATGAGAAGGAAACGATAGAGATGTTAAACATGGCTTGTCTGCACGGCCCACCTGATGGGAAAGTGGTTATGATTGTTATGCCCCTGGTGTTGCATACTAGACATATGCCACGTCTAGTATGCAACACCAGGAGCATTACAATCGTGCTGCTGACCCTGAAGAAACCTTCTAATGGCCTTCTTGAAGAACACCATATTGATCTATCACATATTACAAAGTACTTAAAAATTATACATAGTAAAAAAAATTACTACAAAAATTAAAAGCAGAAGATAGTCTACTAGAAATCATAATAGTGTTCGAAACATCAATATTTACTATGGTTTTGTGGGAAATTTAGGGAGAAAGTATGGCCATTAAAACACGTTGTTAGTCTTAATTATTTATCTCCCTTAACGTCGCCTATGGGAAATGGTGAGTTGCTAATTTGTTGGATATACGTACATTTTTGAATATGACATACGCCAAGGGCCCGATTCAGTAAAAACACATTTTTAAAACTTGTGATTTTCAAACTTATGGGTTTAACTAATAGGGAATACGTATGTTTTGGTTTTATATTTTTAAATGCTTATTTACATCATTGTATCAACATTAAAAAAAAAACGACATCATTTTAAGCACATCATAAATCGGACGGTGCACAACATTAATCATTTTCTTCATAACTAGTACTTGAAGACATTGTTATTAATAAATAAAGAGAAAACGAGTTGTGAAATTATTTTTTGCAATAGCGGCCATAAACTAAAAGAAGTTGTCTTTTTATTTGTCGTAACAAAAGTTATTACTTAGTTACGAAAGTTTTGTTTATCAAAAACATACAAGGTTGAAATTATCTATTTAAATACGAAGTTGCATGAAATGAGCACGTGATAAGAATATTAATTTATTTGTACTATTAACTTTTTTATTTCGGAACTTATTTAAAGAAAAATAGGCAGCCAGCTGAACCTATCAAATTTAAAAAAAGAATCTATACCTCACTTGTGAATTATAACAATAAAAAAGTCACAGTTTGATTATAGGTGTTTATGTGCCTATTTGCAGTGAAAATAGAGCCAGTTTATGAGCAAGTGTGTTAAAAAAATATTTACGGTACCCTATCACGGATACAAGGGAGGATAGGAGAAGAGAAAGTTGTTATTCGTTCCTACAATTCCATCAGCAACAGACGGTACTTCATAATGATCATGAACTGACAACCAAGTTGTATATATACATATATTCACTCCTGTAAATCTCCAAAAGGGTAGGCAGAGGTGTATTAACATCCACATTTCGCCAACTATAGCTTTCAGTCCTACGTAATAGCGGGCGATCTTATTGCCATCAAGCGGGCACTTATTTATGGTCTCTATGTTTAGTGTCGGATCGAGAACAGTTCTATCCCTTAGTTGCCTTCAACGACACCCATAGGAAGAGATGGGGTGACCCCTATTCTACTTCACCGGGAATACATAAAAGTTGCTTACCAGTAAGACAAAAATCAGAATTTGATAAAAGTAAAATAAATATTTACACATCTTAATAATTGTGTTAATTAACTTAACTTTTTCACGATATTTGTTATAAACCTGTCTGGTTTCGCCTTACGGCCTTCTCAAAGGTTTACATTGACAGTCAGACAAAATATAAATATTTCATTAAATTAACTGTAAAATTCAAAGAATTATAATTTTCACACATAATTCTATGGCAATTTCTACTCCATTTTATTTCATACTTTAATTCTTAATAATAGTGTGAACTATACAGTTACTATGTGTATTAATGCTTAAAAACTTTTCGTGTATTTTCGAGGGATAGCGGGGAGGGGGGGGGGCTTTTCTACTTCATAATTTTACTGTTGCCTCTAATTTTTGTTTAGCTTCTCGACGTTATCATGTAGAGGAGAGATAGCTTTTTTCATATAGATATTTGCAATGATTACTGAGCGAACGACACACAATGTATGTGGTTGAAAAGTAGGCAGTCAGTGCGTTGTCTATTCCAGCTTGCTTGCCCACTTACTTGCAGAACACATGCAATACACATAGCAGATTGTATGCTCTATGTGGAAACGCAAAATGCAGATTGCGAGTGTATTGAATACAATATGGTAGGTCAGAACCATTCGAAACCGGTGGACCTGCATGAAATGTTTAATGATAGCAGTGGGAGCTCGTTTAAGTTTATTATTATTGCTTACCCGAAAGTTGCCAAGGTTGACAACTATACATTCGAAGGTGGCGTCACGTCCGATTGGCACCGTCAGGTTTGTGATGGGCTCCCCAAACTCTGGTACTTCCACACCTCCTAATAACAAATACAAATAAATTATATTAATTGAAATATTCTATTGTAATAATTATTAAGCGGCTCGTGAGTAAGTAGTAACCGTGTATGTTAACACATTGCATGGCTAAGTAAAACTAGCCAGGTGGTCCTTGCATGGGTGACCCTTCTTAAGACATTGAGGCTATTGTTGACTGTGCATCGAAGGAACGCGCCGGAAGCCGTCGATCCCTGGAGGGTCCGTCGAACTATAGAGGTCAAATTGCAGTCGCTTCACAAAAAATGCTTCGCAGTTAAATTGAAACGGTTATCCAACCCCGAACATGGTTGAGAAAAGGCAAAGAGAATAATAATTCACCTGTAACAATTCAAACTAAACAAGCAAACCGGTCAACTTTCATTTGCCAGGTTCATCATCATCTACCTGCACTTATCCGGATTAATTGAGGACGCCACAACATATTATTCTCTTTTATACTTTCCTGTTAATAGTTATCTCCTCAGTCATTTCATTTTCTGATACTTTTATAGATTTTTATAGCAGAAACAAAATATTAACCATCTGCAGCTTATTATTACCAATTGTTTATGAAAAATAAATGGGGCCAATTTTTCGTGTTCAGGATTATCTTGCACATTCCATACCACGTAACAGCTTACTTAACTGATGAGCGTGCAACTTGCAATATTTGGAGCGGCCGTGTTGGTAGCTTATCACAAATGTTTGAACAAAGTTAGCGATACTGTTGACGACAGTTGCACCTAGCTAAACCTTGCAACAAAGTGTCAACTAACCACTTCAACTTGTTCCGTTATTCGCGGTTCTAACTTCAGAAATGTGAAGTGACACAAATAACTTGGCCAAGTGATAGCAACTAACTAGGTAGTACCACCACCGGTGCGCCTGCGCTTTAGTTTAAGCAATTGCGCAATCAAATTTAAATTCAGGATTGATGAATATTATGCTCAAAGAGAGCTAATGAGTTTTTTTTAAACCGCTACGCATAGATAGAGATCAGTCTGCTTTAAATAAATTATTCCAGCTAAAATATAATCGTTACGATACCTATTTGTTCATAAAATTTTACAAAGGCAGTTCGAACACATAAGTATCAATCTTTTATTGAAGGTATTTTCTTGAGTAGGTATATGGAGTTAAAAAAGCCGTAGGTCAGCTTCTGTACCAAGATATAAAACCCAATATATATATACAATTTTTTTATAAGAAATATTTAAAAAAAACCATGATAATGTTATCAGGGTAAGCAAAATATCCAAGAATGAAATCGGGCAGTATCCGATCATCATAACCGATTATGTCACGGTCGAATGGTCCCATCTCCGTGTGTCCCAGCTTCTATATCTCCTATAGTGAAAGGACACCGTATCACTCGACAAAAATAATATGCATGTTCGTATAGGTTTTTACGATTTTCGCAGCGATGACGCTGTGAATATAAAAATATTCAACATATTTAAAAAAAAACGTTAGTTATACTATTGGGCAGGAATATATTACATTTATTTACGAATTTAACAATCATCATCACCGTCATCTTAGCGAGGCCTTCACGTTGGTGTCCGAAGTCAACTTCTGGGCATATACTCCTTCGCTGTCGATATCCCTGACATATAATTCCTTACGATATCAAGCCAGCACTTCTTGATTCTTCCTCTCTTATCTCTCTTATTCGCCTTAATAAATTTCTGTTAGATTTCGTTTCCTCAGTTACTCCCTTCATTACCATATCATATTTCAAGCAATTCATCCATATTTTCTTGGGCTTACCTTTGCTCCTATAGCCCTCTACATTCATACTTTGAACATTACTGGATGTACATTTTATGGAACACAGTTTATTATTTATTCCTATTAGATTTCTACTGTAATAAGTTACTTCACTAAGGTAATTAACAAGATTTTACGAGTACTATAATAAACACTAGTTAGTAACAACAGTAGTGCAACTTTAGTATCCAAGTTTTACACGTTTTCTACATAGCCATGGTACCTAAGTGAGAAAATTGCAGTTGGGGTAGAGATACTATGCGTTAGAGGAAACTAAAAATGATGTTTTGTCACTTTAACGAGCACCGAGAGCCAGCTTAATGTGAAAGCTACATTCAAAACAACATTTTGCTTTTTCCATTCTGTACATAAGGCTCACTTACTGTCACCCATCGAAAACTAAAATTTAACAATAAGACAGTCATTATGACTAAAAAAAAAAAAAAAACAATCAGTACAAATCGAGATTCAGGATTAAATGTCTTTCTAGAATCGCTTAGATAAAGCGGTTCCCAGTTCTATTTCAATTGTTCTTGTTTAAAATAGGCAGGCTTTTATTATTCGTAACTTTGTTTAATCTGGCTTCTACTTTATCATTTATTATAAAATTGATTAATAATTTTGAATAATTCGTATTGTTACTTCGAATTGGAATGTACTTGATTCTTTTAAAGAAAGAAGTTGTAAGTGTATGAATAACATTGATGAATTTAAAAAAAAGGTTTCCCTGTCTACCGATAACTATAGAGGGATGTAACATTACCAAACGGTCTCGTGGAAGGTAGTAAAAACTGCCATTTTGCAACGACAGCGTCCACAATATCGTCACAGACTGGGACGCAGTAAAATGTTTACAAAATATCCTGCTTTTGTTGTGGGTGCCACTAGAAGTGTTGGATATTGCTTTTGTATTACCGTTTTAGCGTAAACTCAGTCGGCCATTTTCCTGCAGCTGCGGTAATCGCTCTATTTTCGGGAGTACCTACTTGTATAACAAGTTTTTAAATAAAATGCCTATCATGAATGTTACATTGATTTTATTGTTCCGAGTAAAGAGAAGGCTTAAATATTTTTATCTTAGGTGATTTGATCATTCAGGTGGATTATTAGATGTATCGTCGGGTTATTTTTTTAAGAAAAAGTACTTTTACCGACATATTTTATAATATTATAGAGTTTCTTCTTTCATGCTGAATTGATGTTATACATTTTGTTGATTAAATAGTATCTTGAGGCGAAAATACTAAGTCTAAGGCTTATATTATGAAATTTGATATCGCTTAGCAAAAACATCGATTTCATCATTATAATATAGTGTATTGTATACAACACTTTCTATAATTAATGATGTAACTACTAACCAGCTTTAGTAGGTACTAGCTGACCGGTACCGGCTTTGTATGGGATTTTTTTGTAAGATAAGTCCTATTACCCTATTACAGTGCCACTTACCGAGTCCAATAAACGTACTCGCATATAACCTTCACGCAAGTGTAATCATACAACGTGAACCCTTTTATCGCAATCAAATGCACAGAAACTATCTACAGTTCTTTTTGTATTTATTTTTTAACATACACACTTAAGACCTGTAACTCCTTGTGTGTTCTCCCCGGGACTGTAGGAAGAAGGGAAGCGGGCGTGAAAAAGCATCTGATGAGGCCGTAGGGTCAATCTGAGTGCTTCTATTGTTAACATGGTATGTATGTGTATGTAATGGTGACCCTCTTTCCTGGGACTTTGCCTCCAGCTTGCCATCAGGCAAGGTGAAGTTAAATTGACGTGTCCTATAAAAATCTAATCATTTTCAGAACATGTTTTTGGTTTATAAACGTATTCTAAAAACACTAAAAGAATATAACAGAACATTCGTTCGTTGTTCTTACTATGAAGACAAGGTTTTGTTTATACTAAATTATTAAGAAAAATTACACTAAGAATGCTCTTATTCTAACTTTAGTTTGTAGAGTTTGGCCTAAATCCACCTTAAGGGAAGCTAAGACGCACATTGGGAGAGGCAATGTCCATAATGAACTGTAATAGGTTAATTGATTCACTAATTAACAGTTCATATCTCAAGAGATGAGACGACTTTAGTTTTTCTCGGACCATGGCTACCGAAAAGCAACCTTCCAACTCCTTCCTAAAGATGATTACTGACCGGGTGAATTATTCATACGTAACCTGTATTGTAATCTACATTTCAAAACTAACACATAACATCAAGATTCAAATAAATATACATATATAACATATACTCACGAATGTAATACTCCGACGGGTTAGGCAGAGGTATATTTTCACCCACATTTCCCCAACTATGATTTTCAGTCCCACATAATACACGTAACAAATACAATTCATACTAATATTATAAATGCGAAAGTAACTCTGTCTATCTGTCTATATGTTACGCTTTCACGCCTTAACCACTGAACCGATTTTGATGAAATTTGGTATAGGGGTAGGCTAAATCTTGAGAAAGGACATAGGCTATGTTTGGTCGCGATAACCGACATCCACGCGGGCGGAGCCGCGGGTAACAGCTAGTGATAAATAAAATAAAGTTTAATAACGCGTACTATTTTACTAAAAGTAGTAAATGAGTTTAATTTCAAAGTAACAGATTAAAGTTACCTAATATCTTAACAAAATTAAATTCTTCTATCAGTTCTTAATTAAGTTAAAACGAGATCAGTATATTAGCTTCCAAACTTTATATCTTTACTGACACTTACGACAAGCTAACTAAATTAATAATTCTCTAATTTTATTAATTAAGCTACGTGTGAGTTATTAGGTATACTTATTTGATATTTATCTCATTCAGTATATTTTCTAAAGTTGAAAAGAATTTAATCAATTGTTTTTTCTGGTCCTGTGTAACCACTGATGATGGGAAATAGATCTACTCATATGAAAACAACTAACTACTACAACTACACACACTGCGAAAGTCTTTCGTCCGTAAATAATAAAATAATATCAAATAAATCGAGATAAAATCAGTAATTATTTATTTCAAAATATTAAATTCAATTTTCCACGATATGACTCCATAATGCAAATTGCCTCCTTCGGCTGCTTACGAAACCTCGTTTCGAAACCAGTTTCCAAATAAGAATAATGCCTTGAATTACCGGGAAACATTCAACTGTTATGTTCGACACTTTCAAAATATCCTTTTTATTTAAATAATACTCTTACAAAAGTTGGTAATAAGTAATACTGTAGATTACCATGCTATATTGGCGTCCCTAACTGTAGGAAACATCAAATACAATGTTTATCACAATTTTATGTCTGAAATTTCAACATCGCAATATCAGCGGTGATACGTTCATAAATTCAATGAAATTACCCATCTTTCTGCGCTTCAAAGAGGTCATATATTTTCCGGTGGAGACAGCGCCTTCCTATGTCGACCATCATGTGGATGATAAATCAGTACGGCAGAAAATAACCGAAAATTTCAGCATTGTGAATTTTTAAAGTTAAAATAGCGAAGTGAGAGGGATTGTAGAGTAACAATGAAAATAAATCTATGCATTATTCGGAGTAAAATGTAAACGTATCGAAGCCTCACCTGGAGATTTAAATATATGATTCAATATGTTATGAACTTTTATTATGATCCAAAACTGTTGAACCTAACAGAACATGCGCGGACATGTATTGTCAGTGACGTCATTTTCAATTTTAATAACGCAAAAAATTTAAATCCATACGTTTATGTTTGTACCATCATATACATCCAAAACATTTTTGTTCTAACAGTGAAATGTACCGACCGATGACGTTGCAAAATTGTATGGCAAAGAATCTAAAATTGGTGACTATATAAGAATAATTAATAGATAGGCATCACGATGTTGGTGTCCCGATGTTAAACTGATTTAAAAAACTCGATATCTTCCACGACAGACTAATTGTAGGAAGTCTTAAATAACTTATCTAATAACCGGCCGGTGTTTTCAATATAGAAAACATTGAAATAAATGTATAAATTCATGAAGTCATTGTACCTCTAAATGATTTTTGGTCGTTTAATTCAAATGCTAAACTAAATGAAAGTTTCAACTGGTCATTTGTCATTGGGCGTGCGGCGGCGGGCGCTGCTCGACCGTCAGAGTTCCGGCTGCAGGCTGCTTTTATTAATATTTTCCACGAATACGCGCTTTATTAGCAAACAGCCGTCATGCGGCTGATAAATTATTAATGCGGTTATGGTCCAGCTTATGTTTGTGACCGGTTTTTTTAAAAACTGGATGCTTACATGTATTTTCGGCAGTTAAATCTTACTAACTAATTACTTAGTCTAAAAAACTGTTGAAGTACTCTTTTAATGTGGAATATTTGTATGTTTAATTCAAAGTATATATTTGACATGTTATTTTCGACAGTTGAAACGAATTTTGATATAGAATACGTAAAACTATGTATAACGTATTCTATTAACTCTATAGCGATTTGTATATTTGGTGTTATTTTATTTATTAACACGAATCTCCCCCTGATAGTGTTGCGGTCGTAATTAAGAAACTCCTCTTTTTAAGTCTATTCTTAATAGTCAGGGTAGCCTCAAAATAGATCATAGCCAGAGAAATAGACACGTTATCATTATGACGATGAATGTCTGAGTCCGTCCATAGTCTAACGTTCTGGCAACATTTTTAAAGACGGACAGCACCATTTATCACGTAACTAAATGTCTCGGATGCAATTTTCAGCATAGCAGCCTGTTACCGTGCATTTTTGGTCACCATTATAAATTACTTTTTGCTTTAAGAGACAGAAATGTCGTAGTTCTTCATACTTTACTTAGTGTTACGTTATATTATCTTCATATATCTTTCTTTAGCGCTATTGTGATAACTTTTTTTGTTTATTTTGTTCTATATATTCTATAGATTGAGATACTATAATATAATAGAATGATGCATTCGACTTCTTAGATTATGAATAATATTGATGAATATTTGTCAGTGTTTTGTAACTGAGGCGATAAGATATACTTATTTAACAGCATGCACATTTTGAAATTATAATTCTAATGTAATGAGGGATAAAAGTAATAATGACCAGTAGGTACCTACAAGGTTAAATAAGAATGTAGATGGATAAACGGGCAGAGGTGAGCCAAGAAAAAGATTGATGGGTTGTATGTGTGTGGATATGCCTATGAAAGGAGTGACTACAGAAATGACAAGTGACAGATTGAATTAAGTACAGGAAAACATGTTGTAGCGACCCCAGCACATAGTGGAAAATGGATAGGGAGACGAGGCGGATAATATAAATTATAAACATATATAAAATAGTTCCGTTAGTTATACCAGTAAGGAAAAAGGATTGGTTCGCTGTGCATAATTTATATAGTTTTCGTATGTGTAGGTATTGTAGCGGACCTTATTAATCTTGTTTTGTTGCCGTTGTTCGTCCGTATCACGGTAATCTCAGTGCTTCGAACAATATAGTCAGAAATTATATTAGTATGTGTTTTTTAATAGGTGGCAGACAAGCACACGGCACACCTGATGGAAAGAGGTTACCGTGACCTATGGACGTGTGCAACACCAGTGGTCTCACACTCACGCTGCCGACCCTGTTAGAACAGAGAGTTTCTGTGCCGTCAGTGTAGAAAATAAAGCAGGCCAAGCCTTTGGTCTTCCCACTAACGGCACAAAAACTCTCCAGTGAGCTCTGGCTACCCTACTCACCACCGGGAACACAAAACGAGGTTATTATGGATGCGGTATTCTGTAGGGCGGAAGTACTTCCCCAGTCGGACTGCTCGACGATTTTGTTTTAAAGAATATTATATTAGTAACCGAAATTATTAGTATTTCTCCTAGCCCTTTCAGCTTAGTTAAATTACTTGTATTAGAGTGGCTTAACGTTGGTAATGTAACCACCAGGATTTAAACCTGGGGCCTCTTCTTGATCGTCAAAACCGACACCTTTACCACTAAGAAACTGACGCTTCATTTATTGGGTTAGTTATCTTATAATCGGTAGACAAGTTAAAATAATAGAGAACCGTTTTCACTACGATTACAAGGATTGTTTACCTACGTCTGAACTAAAAGGGCCACGTAGAAACCTAATGTTATAATCAATCTGACCTGACCCTGAAATCAATCAAGACTGGGTTCAATCCTATGTCAAGAAAAGCGTTACCTATTGGTTTTTCCGTAAGGGAATTCTTAGTAGTAATACGGAGACTGATACCGCATTCGGTAAACGACAATAGGAATGTTCTCAATACGTGAGGCCAAAAATAGATATCGTAAAAATATGGGTGGAAAAAATATCTGCTTATAGCCTAAGTGTATAATATGTATGGTATGATAATCTTCGCGGCACAAGCCTACCTCACTAGTAAGCCGATTCGATTGACGAATGAGGCTTAAACAGCAATCGTTCCCATTTAATCTAAACTAAAGCAATAAAAGGAATAGCTGGAAAATATTCTGTTTTCGATGTGACTGGCGTTGGCACTTGAATAAAGAAGATCTCTACGTACCTACCCACCTATTAAATAAAGCGTTAGTCATTCAATTACATGGTATATTTTAATTCCGTACTCAAATATCTAACTAGTAATACGTTTCGTATATCATCTTCAGTCTTCAATTTGTGAACATAACAGTTAAATAGGGTCGGATCACATTTCCCTCCGGTGTTATGGATTTGGACGCTTAAAATCTAAGTTAACATTAACTTAATTATCTCCTACGCAATACGCAACTATGTGCCTGTTTAAATATCAAAGGCTTATTCCCATTAATATTAAGCCACGCGAGTAATTTACGAGAATTATTTAGTATACTTTGAATTGAGACAAACGTTTATTTTGTTGTCTGTTTATAATGAACAATTTCAAACTGTTATTCAAGTTCCAAATAAAAAGTAACCAGTATGTACAACCAAATTATGGTGCTCACTTATTAACAAATTCTCTTCAAAGAGCTTTTTGTGTTTAGAATTAAGATGGGAAATTAATTTTTCATGACAAAGAGGAAGCCATTCCGGACTTCATTAAAAAAATTGGCCAGAACTTGATGGCCGCAAGAATGAACTTTTCCCATTTCTCATTTTCGTAATTACTCTTAAATCTCCTAATTGAAGAAGACCTAAAAGTGGATAGCAACCGCTTTAACTAGATTGGAATTATTTTTCAATATTTTTTTTGGAACCGCAAATATAAACTTTTTGACATGTTAAATAAACTTTCTTATTTTAATTATTAAGGCTATTTTATTATTAGAAGTTTGAATTATGTCTACATAATGAAATAAAAATTATTTTAACAGGTTCCATCGCGATTTATATGGTGTTATGGTGTTACATTGATCCCTGATGGCTTCTCAATAGGAATAGGGTTAAAAGGACTCCTCGCCACTGGTGTAGTCACCTATATAGGTAATATCGAACAAAAATAACAATTTATTACGTTATTACTATCCCAGATTGTGACAATCCCAAAAACAGCAACATATCCACCTGTATTGTATCAGTGCTGGCGCTAGACAGGTGACAAGATGGCAGCCGGTATGATTAAAGATCAACCTGAGTCTCACAATGGTATTTCTCGTCATTACCTAATATATTATTTACAAATTATTCTTTAGAGTTTAACTTTTGTTTAATGCGCAAACTTATGTAAATTCATTATAATTTTCACTGATCAAAAGAAATGATATTCGTTCACCGTCTCAGGCATTGAACGACTATTACTGAAGGGTATAATGATTTCCCAAAGTCCTCGATGAAGATTTATAAAGAAAATAATTTCGTTGGAACTAAAGTTTAGGGGCAACATCTCAAATAAAACGAGAGTCACGTTCGAGTGAGTGATATCACGTCTACGGCTCATCAGTGGGTGCGCGTGACGACTTTAACACAAACAGATTTCACAACACGCCCACGAATAGCGGGCCTCTAATGATTCACCATCTTTCACGTTTTCTTGAAAAGAAAAGTAGTTGAAAGGAGGCCTTCAAGCTCTTGTTATAGTGGCAAGTTTAATAAATACGCAAAAGAGCGAGCTGGGGCCGCGGAACAGCCAAGTTTTCTTTCTCGTAACTTTATTACACCATTAGAGATCGCGTGACGGAGAATCGCACTTTCTCGCCTTAATATAATTTGTTTTGATGGTTGTACCAAACGCGTTACCCTTTTTCATGTCTTGTTGTTGCTCCTATCTATTTAGTTGAGAAATCAATTTCTTGCATTGAGCAATAATATTAAGTGGGTGTTGCTAGATTGTCATTAAAGTTTAATCTATGTTCAATTAATATTTTCAAGCACAGATAAGATCTTTTGATATATTTTTTTCGACTGCAAAAAAGGGGACAATTCCTCGATTCATCTGTCCTACTAATATTATATATATATATATGTGAAAGTTTGTGAGAATGGATGTGTTTCAGTTTTCTCTCATACAACAACGGCTGAATGTATTTGGCAGAAATATAGCTTATACGTATAACCAGGAATAGACTTTATAACAGGATAAAGTTCTTGTGGTATATAGTATAGTAATAAAATAATAATAATAATATAAAAGTGCCATTAATTTAATTCACGTTTTTTCAATTAACTGCTTTTGTGACTTATTAACAGTTTTAATATTTTGGAGTTCAGGTAGTTATTAATAACGTAATCAATACATTCTACTGCTGGATGTACGTAGGTACCATATTACAAAATAATATTTAAAAAATGGCTCGTATTTATAACTCATAAAGGTAGAAAGATGTATTGTTGAAATTATAATTCTGCTCTTGACTGGTATAGGGGTTACACTGGTAGCCTGACATACAGAAGCCTACCCAGTTTGATTACTAGTCTTCCACATAAAGTGGTATATTTACTTTACTTTTTCTGCTTTGTTTAATTATTAACTTAATATTTCCGTAAATTACCAATAAACTAGCCGTATTGAACTTGTATAATGTTAAATGCAAAACACGACTTACGGACTGAATTAAGACAGTACAATACTTCGACATGAAGCGAACTTCGAAAACACATAGATCGACAAGTCATTGCTTCGGCAGACAATTATTAGACAACACACACCCTCAAATTACCACTACTTCGACAGACAATGATTTGACAAGACACATCTTCGAATGACCACTACTAATAATATCGAAGTATTGTACTGTCCAAGTGGCAAAACACAGTATTTCATTATATGGTGTTCAATGTAAAGGATTTTCTTGAACCATAAACCTTTTGAATATTGTTTGTAAATTCCAACCACAGGACAATTTCATAAATTTGTACTGAACTATATAGCTCTACAGATATAACATTTTGAAGCTAGCTGTAAGACTCGTTATTATGTTCACTGATAAATTACACCCAGAATGAATATCATTTTGAATAGTACATTCGTAGCCATAAAAACACAATTTTGAACAGGGATAGGAAATTTGGGTAGCCGTTTAAAGGCAGCCTTGAACAAAATTATCAACCCTCACAAATAGTTGGGACGACAGTCAGCGAAGCGAAGGAGTAATAAAGCTGTCCATGTATTTTTAAATGTCTTAAGCAGCATGTCTCTAGGGAGAATCATAAATCTAAGACGACAACGCCCATTCTAAACAAGGGAAGTCGGGGCAATGCATCACCTCTGCCGGTAATAAACCTTGCATAAGACGATCCTACTCCGTTCTTTTATTTCAATAACCCGCAGCTCGTTGGAAACTTTGAGTTTTATTACACACTTTGAAAGTAAAAAGAAATTGCTCTCAGAGTTACTGTTCATCATTACGGTATATCTTTAGACACTCACATTAACAATACACCCTGTACTGTTGGTATTCATAACATTAACATACTAGGTGTATTTTTAATTATCTAGTTTATACCTTAATATGTTTTGCTATTTAAGTAATTAAAATAAATTGCCTTTACTAAACCTTGAACTTCTAGACGGTGTTCAATTTCAGCTTACATGTGTGTTATTTTAGGATACTCCCACACTGGTGTTCACAAATATTTGTCCGCATTTTGATTAGTTGAAATAAATGTAGTAAAAATAGTACTGTATGATATTGTGTCTAACTGAAACAAAACCAGCTTCAAGGGAACATCTTTACAGGATTTTGTTTAACCTACTTTGAGGCTAAAAAACACTGAAATAGCATCTGAATTAATTACCTGAATATACATATTCAAAACCATATTGCAGTTAACCGTACTGTCTCTACTATCTATTCCTGTGGAACAAAATAGCCTTTCACATCTTTCTTAATTAGTATAATACACTAACCTTTATTTTTTAAGACAAAATAATACATCACAATAAATATCCAATTAGTAATAATGAAAGCGTGCATGTGAGAGATCCATTATGTGTATTATTATGCTGCCTAGTTGGTGTCTACAAGTGTAAACGAAAGGATGGGGCCATGCGTCATTAGCTTTCTTCCTGTGCTTAATTGCGTCGATGACGACTCGACAGGAAGTTGAAAGATTGCGCTCAAATAGCGAACGTTTCGTCCTGTCTTGTTATTAGATGAACTGGCTGAATAGACAAAATTATTTGACTTATTCTTTTTGTTTTTTTTTTATTATAAGAAAGAACACTGACGGATCTCGTTAAAATACGACCTTGTTTTTTAGATGATGGATGGATGGTTAATTAAAAATGAATTACTTCGAAATAAAATGAAACTTTCAGATCATTAAAGTTTAAGTCATGGTAATTACTATCAAGACAAAATGTATATTTAAGAAGTTGTAGGTAGCCAGTTTTATTTTGCGTGGTCCTGTCGACTTCTAACAATGTGAATGACGTCGGGTTCAGAGAGAAAGCGGCAATGATTGATGAGGGAATTAATTAATATGCCACTTCCTTCGGAGGTTAGAAAAAAAAAGCGAAATCAGTTACTCACGGTATAAATACCTACCTCCTCGCTAGTTGAACATGATATTAATGAAAATGAATTGAGTTCCGCTTTCATTCAGTGTATTGTGTTTTTCCTTTGCTAAATACAAGAGTATATGGATCGGAAATGCTTGGCATTCCATCATCTCACTATGGGCAATTCCTTTTGCGGATGTGGATCCTGGGCTATATGGACTTTACTGTGTCCCTTTGCTGACTATGGAACTCTATGAATTATTTCTGTTAAAGATTTCCTACTATGTCAATAATAATAACGCAATAACCAAACGCCTCAGATGTAGGAGTTTCAGAATTTTTATGGCACATTTTATTATTAAATTTTCAGTGATTTTGATACAATCATTGCGTATATGATACGCTTTTATAATAAAATCATGTACATTAATTTGTTATCAGTTATAATTTTCAATTTATCTTCAAAACACCTTTTTTTTTTTAATGAATGATTCCTACTTGCCTCTTACGATTGTTTTTTGTCATTGATAACCTGTGGTGGTGGTGCACCTTTGCATTCTGCTGTCGATGGAGCAGCAACTCCTGTAATGCCCACTGTCCCCCTATACTTGCACAATTACCAACCTGATTGAGGCGATGGAGGATGCGGTCAATGACGCTGAGTTTAATTGCAATATCTAATAGTATGTATGGTGCTTTCATACGACCAATGCAAATGCCTACCAGATAGATATTAGACTGAAGCTTCAAGTGATAAGGTTACTATTGATTACAGGTAGCAAAATGTAAAACAGAAATAACACCTGTAAATAATTCAGAAAATGAACAAACTATGAACATAGATCTAGTATCTACGTGACAAGCTTTATATTATAATTCAAGACTACGAGAAGAAAAACGAAGGAAATTAAATAAAACCACAACCGCCATTACTATCTGCCAAATGCCATATTTCTCAACCCTTTTTCCCGCCTGTTTCCAAAGTTTAATTAGTGCCAGAGGACATTATCCAGGCGCTTCTTACTTCAAGCCATTTGAGTACTGCGCTCCTTTCCAAATTATCCGATTTTACTTTTAATGTGAATTAACTTTTCTTAGTTCGACGGTAACAATTCTTTATATACCAAACTGCTAACTTTACATACATTTTGGAGTTCCGTTGGGCTGTTTTTATTTTATAGGTACTAGCCTTCCGCCTGGCTTGGTCCGCGCGGATGTCAGTTAATGCATTTTTGCTCATATCTCCGGTTCTACTCTACCGATTGCAATCAAATAAGCGTAAGATTGTGATCCTGACCTTTCACACCAAAAAGTATTGTTATAAATGCTCCTAAAGTATAATTTAATTTAGGTTAACTAATATTTAAAAATATCTTTAATTGATTCATATTCTATTCGATTTTATATCGATAGCGTGTTTTTCATATTTAATTCTTTTTAAATTGCCCACTCACATATTTATCGGTACAAAATATTTGCAAACTTCTAAGAAATCCATCTAAACAGAAAGAAAGAATTTTAAACGTCAGACCAAACAATTCATATTACAAACGGTGTCATTAAAATACCGACACCATTTCATTACGTTTCACAATAAGACGACGGTTGTAACAGTGGTTTTGAGATACAGGGAAGCAATAAAAATGAAGAAAAAACCGGGTAGTTGACTTTCACAATGACGGGTAGACACGATGTCAAGTGCAGAAAATTATGTCCATTCATCCACCGCTCGCGAGGATTACGAAACGAGGTCGCATCTTCAGCATCTGACTTCAACTGACGACAACTTTAAGCTGTACGATGTAAGCTCACTAATTAATGTTTGTTGTATGGAGCTTTTTATTTTACAAATTTGTTTTACACTAAAGAATGAATGCAATTTAATCTAAATCAGTTATTGTGAAATTGAATTTGTGCACTTATTTGAAATTGTAAAGTTCTTTCTATCTTTCAATTTAACTTTGTAAGAGTGATGGGTTATCTAAGTCCACTCTGTGATATTGTTGATTAGACCTAGCTATTAATTTTATGAGACTATTCTGTGAGTATTTTCATGTCAAATAAAAACCGCTATGATCCACCTCATATGGTTTTATGTAAGCGGGAGTTCGCCTATTAATATGCAAAATTGCGATGTATCGAAAAACAGATTTTCATACCAATTATACCTGTTCAAAGTAAGAGCTTTATTATACATATTTATATGAAGCCATAGCTTAATATCAGTGCCTTTTTCACAATATTCTACACTATGTCAATAAAATTTCTTTTTATGTGTCCGACATAAAAAGAAATGTTAAACCTAGCTCACCCCTAGTTTCGCAAACGAGTCTAGCGTTTAAAAGAAATCTATAAATGTAATTGAGTAAGTGCATTCAAAACGTAAATGAATTTTCTTTGATTCCAATGATTCAGCTATTCAATCTTATGATGAAGATGATTTAAAATCAAAATATTTAGACATTTATCAGTTTTATTGTTATAGAAAAAGTTACATTACACCAGAAAATATACTACATTTCAGCAAAATTTTTCCTGTTTGCAATTTATTTGAGAAAAGATTTCAACCATCTTAAGAAGCAATTAAATTAGGAAGTGACATATTCGTATGTCATGTCTGCTTCCACTCAAATTACTTTAGCCTAAACGTGGGCAAGTTCAAGGAGAGGTTCTATTCAAATCCCGATGTTATCTTATCGTAACTAAGAACGGGAGCTGAATAATTAATGATCCGAGATAAATTCCACTCTCGAGAAATATCTAAAACGTTGAAAGAGTATTCTATTGTTTTTATTCAGAGAGAATTGGCTTATGAAAGCTATTCAAATTTGCAAGAGATTCAATTTACATAACGAGCGATTTGTACCTCATAGAGATTAAACCTTCTAGCCTCCGTATTGTTTGCAGAATAATGTGGCCCGTTTTTCCTATCTGCAAGGATCGGTTCCTTTAGCAAACGTACTCCGAGATATTCTTAATAGTATTTGTTACCATCGATCGGTTTAATTTGATTTAAAAGTTAAGTACGGTCGCGCTTCTGCTTGAACATCCTTTTGTGAATGGTTGAAAAGGTGTAATTTGAGCGATTACCTTTCTAAATAAGACAAATTAGGGTGATATGAATTGGACTTTTCTTCTACTTTATACAAAGGGAGGTTATAATATCTGCTGAGAAAACGCTTGTTATTAAATTATTAATTAACTTCTATTAAATTCAATTATATTATATATATATTAAATAAATTTTGTTGAAGAGTTCACACACTCTTACCATCGGAACAGTTAGACGGTATAATATTGTCATCGTGATATTACTAACTTAGCTTTATTTCTAAATCGATGCAATACATAAAAGTGGATTTAATTCGATATCAAACATTTATTTGCATAAACAATAGTATATGTATTGTTTAGCGGAAAATAAGTATTCATCCAGGCTGAATGCAAGTTTTTCAATAGTCCCAATAAATGTAAACAAACCCAAGCAGACGCAATTAAAGCAAGACAAAAACGACACAATTCGTTGGAGGCTTTGCTCCTTCACGGTTCAAAGTTTTAATTTGTGTCGAAGATCATCGTGGTATTACTGACATTTTACATTTATTTAAAATTGTGAGCCTGCTGAATTTGTCTGTGCAATTATGTTTTACGTAAAGTCTTACGGCGTCTAGCATATATACCTACCATACTGAGTAATTGTTACTTATGTAACAAACAAAATGTCAAAATTTCCACATAGTCCATTGAAAATTTAAATTTGGGTTTGCATTTGCCAGAGGACGTATCATTTTAGATGTAATGTGGGGTTACAACGCAAATCTTGTCCCACGGTCATCTTTAAAAAAAGCGGTCAAGTGCGAGTCGGACTTGCCCATGAAAGGGGTTCCGTAGCAACGAGTAACACAATATAAAAGTTTTATATTTAAGTTGATTGAATGGGAGGTAAATTGCGGCTTACGATTTATGAGTTTAAAAAAATACTAACTAGATCTTGTTCAAACAAAGTTTCGGCGGAAGTTTACACGGTAATGTTCATTTTTTAAGGTTTATCATTCTCTTACTTTAGAAGTTACAGAGAGGGGAGGAGGGAGGGGGGCACGTATTTTGCCGCAATGCATGTAAATGTGATTCACAGAATACATCTATTTACCAAGTTTCAACAGAATAGTTCTTATAGTTTCGGAAAAAAGTTGCTGTGACATACGGACGAACAGACAGACAGACATAATGAATCCATAAGGGTCCCGATTTTACCATTTGGCTACAGAACCCTAAGATGAAGTTCAAATGGTATTTCATGGATCATCTCACGAAATATTAGGTCCCACAAAATAAAAATCTTCATTTGCAAATAAGATTTCAATGAGCTAGTAAAATGTCAATTGATTGCTTATCCTAACAAGTTCGTGGTTGATTTTGAATTCACAATATGCGAAATGTGGATGGTAATACTTACAGCTCTGCCTACTTTTTCGGTGATTTACAGGTATGTGTGTGTGTATATTTTTTTTTTCTTTGCATTATGAACAAAGAACATGTGATATATATTCATAATATTATCTATGTGTATTGATATTAGTATGTCAATAAATTTATTACTAATATTAAAATAATAATAATTATACGTTAAATATTTTAAATTCATTATCAATAAACTAAAGTTTTCTTCGCGCGGCATTTGCTTTGCGTTATTCTGAAAAATCATTAAATTTTTCATGACGCGATACAAATTTTCTTACTTTAGAAATTTTTATTTTTTGTAGATATAACAATAGTTAATCTTTACAATATCAAATTTACAATAAGCGTCTAACGAATCTGTGCTTATCTTTACATTTAGTGAGAACAAGCAGTAATATGTTATAATACTATCAATTTCAATTAACAGTTTCCCTGTAACACCACGCATGCCTGCCTTTCATTGGGAATTACATACTCTCATTCGTGTTTACCGTCCCGTATCTTGTATAGCTCGCAGCCCCTAGGGCTATAAGTCCTTTTCCATGAACCAAACAGAACCTGCTACGCTGGCTGTCTGCAGCTCAAAGGACCATTGTATTCATTTTACATAACTGAACAGGTTTAGCACTGTTCAGGTCACGACAACCCTCCCTTTAATTTACTTTAAAGTTTAACAGGTATTGTCGCTTGGAATAAAAAAAAAGTTTTTAAATGAGCAACCTGTGAACACAGTTTCTGTCAAAATAATTAATTGAACATTTAAGCTCTTTGGCATCCCATAGTGACGTCATATAGATCTATGCTCCATTCGATTAGGAACTTTAAGCGGGTGGTTCAAATTTTTTTATAATGCTATTTTATGTTTTGAACAATAAAAAAAAACTTACGAGTAACTAAAGGTAAACAATTTTGTGGCAACTTAAACTATAAACACATATTAAACTGGCTAACTAGTGGTTAAATTACGGTTTTTAGTCTTCAAAAAATCTTTTTAAAGAGAAAAATATTTATAAACTGAGTTTTTAAATAAAACGTATTATAAAGACACATCGGGATTGTTTATGGTTAGTTATGTATACGTAGTCTAATCGAGTGTAATACCTTATGCCTAACTTTTTAACCACCTACATTACTACCCCCGTACCACCGCTGTCGTCTTAACGATGACACCGGAGGCGACGGCGAGGGGCGTGCAGTACGTGGACCTGGTGAAACAGGCGAGGGGCCTCATTGATATGAGGGCCCTCGATGTGGCGGGGACTCTCCGAGTGACACACACTCGGACGGGTGCCCGTCTCATCCACGTCCCTGGCGCCTCCAGTGGTCCCAAGGCCGATGCCATTGCGGCTAGGCTGAGGGACACGTTGGATGCGGCCGACGTCCGGGTGTCCAGGCCCACCAAGTGCGCAGAATTGCGCATTTCGGACCTGGACGACTCCATCACGGCCGAAGAGATTCGGGTCACCGTGGCGGAGGCCGGGGGTTGCCCCCTGGAGGCGGTTAAGGTCGGAGCGATCCGCTACGGCCGTCGCGGACAGGGGGCAACAGTTGTCGGCTGCCCCATCGCAGCAGCCCAAAAGGCTGCCGACCGGCGGATTCTCGCGGTAGGCGGCGTTGTAGGAGTCCGGGTACGGCTCCTACAGGCTCGGTCGGACAGGTGCTTCAGGTGCCTGTCGGCCGGCCACGTGGGTGTACAGTGCAAGGCGGAGGTGACGGTCGGCGACCGTTGCTTCCGCTGCAGCCAACCCGGTCATAGGGCCGGTAATTGCGAAGCTCCGCCGCACTGTTTCAGGTGTGCGGCGGAGGGCAAGCCGGCCGACCATAGGGTTGGCAGCAAGGCCTGCACCCGCGGGGAGCCGCCGCCGCGAGGCGGGCGTTCCGCTAATGGTTCGGGGCGGGATGCGGAGATGGTTCCATAATGGATCCTCATCTCCGCATCCTGCAGGCGAACCTGGGCCACGGTGTCGATGCTCAGGCACTTCTGCTCCAGAGCATGGCACAGTGGTCCATCGACGTCGCCGCTGTCGCCGATCCATACACTCACCGGCCCCTCGGGCCCGCCTGGGTGGTCGACCTGGGTGGATCGGCGGCACTGGTGCATAACGCCGCTGCGGGTGCCCCTCCCCTTGTAGTGATCGCAAGGGAGCATGGCATCGTAGCGGCGCGTGTAGGGGAGATTGCGGTCGTGGCCGTTTATCTCACGCCGGGGTCACACCGACTCATTGGGCAGTATCGGCGGTCGCTGGAGCGGCTGACCGACGTCGTCAATGCCTGTACGCCTCGTCCGGTTCTTGTGCTCGGGGACTTCAACGCCTGGTCTCAGGCTTGGGGTTCCCGGCGCGCAAACGCGCGGGGCAGGGCTCTGGAGAGCTGGGCCGATTCTCTCGGCTTAGTTCTCCAGAATCGCGGGGCCGAAGCCACGTATGTGGGCACCTTTGTGGCGGGGGAGCGCAGGTCGATCGTAGACCTTTCGTTCGCGAGCGCTTCCCTGTCACTCCGCGTGCGGGACTGGCGTGTCGCCGTGGAGGTGGAGACACTATCGGATCACCGATACGTTCGGTTCGATGTCTCCCCTCCTGCGGGTGATGCGCCGGTCATATCGGCCCAACGCGAGCCGCGCTGGGTGTTGGGGCGACTGAATCGGGAGGACCTCCTGGAGGCCGCCATCGTACAGGCCTGGGCCATTGCGCCGGACAGGCCTGTCGACATAGACGATGAAGCGGCCTGGTTCCGGGAGGCCATGACACGGGTCTGCGATGCGGGTATGCCTAGGGCTCCAGCCTATAATCCGAGGCGTCGGGTCTACTGGTGGAATGCGGAGATCGCGAGGCTGCGTCAAGCCTGCGTGATCACGCACCGCCGGTGGGCTCGACTCCGTAGGAGGCGTAGCCGTACCGCAGATTCGGAGCCCCGACTGGCGGAGCTTCACGAGGGATACAGGGAGGCCCGGAATGCCCTCCGAGCGGAGATCAAGCGGTCTAAGGCCGCTTGTTACCGGGAGCTCCTGGAGACGCTGGAGCGGGACCCATGGGGGCGGCCTTACCTTATGGTAAGAGAAAAGCTGCGCCCCCGGGCCCCTCCGCTGACCCAGGTGCTCGAACCGGCTCTGCTCGGAGGAGTGGTGGAATCCCTGTTCCCGGCGCGAGCGGAACATGTTCCGCCGCAGATGGCTCCGCCGCCTCGGTCGCCTACGGCGCCCAGTGCGGTGATTGACGACGACGTGCCCGAGGTCACTTGGGTGGAACTAGAGCTGGCGGTGCGAAGGCTGAGAGCCAAGAAAAACACCGCCCCGGGACCCGACGGCATTCCAGGCCGCGCGTGGGTCCTAGCTCTAGGGGAAGACGGTCTCAAACCCCGACTGAGAGGGTTCCTCAGCGCATGTTTGGAGCGGGGCCAGTTTCCGAAGATGTGGAGGACGGGGAAACTGGTCCTCATCCGCAAGAGCCGTCCGGGTACCGGCCCATAGTGCTGCTCGACGAGGTGGGCAAACTCTTCGAAAGAGTAATTGCCAAGCGCCTCGTGCGAATACGCAGCGAATACCCAGTTTGGGTTCCGCCGGTGGCGTTCCACTGTGGATGCCATCATGCGTGTGAGGACTCTGGCGGAGGATGCGGTTGCCCGGGGCGAGGTGATGTTGGCGGTGTCCTTGGACATCTCCAACGCCTTCAACACCTTGCCCTGGAGTTGCATCAGGGAGGCACTCGTGTACCACGGTGTGCCTCTCTACCTCCGCCGCATAGTCGGGGCTTACCTGACGGAGAGAGCCGTCGTCTACCCGAGTTCGACCGGAGTCGGTAGGCGTGAGATGTCGTGCGGTGTTCCGCAGGGATCGGTCCTGGGGCCGTTACTGTGGAACATCGGTTACGACTGGGTGCTTCGCGGTGACTTCGCGTACGGTGCCACCGTCACGTGTTATGCGGACGACACGCTGGTGACGGTGAGCGGGGCTACGCACCGCGAGGCAACCCTGAGGGCCACGACCGCGGTTGGCCAAGTCGTCGAGCGGATCCGGCGGCTGGGTCTCGAGGTGGCTCTGCACAAGTCCGAGGCCATGTTCTTTCATGGTCCTCGGCGCAGGCCAGGCCCGGGAGCCAGCCTTACAGTGGGAGGCACTCCCATCGACATCAAGCCCCAGCTGAAATACCTGGGGCTCGTGCTTGACGGTCGATGGGACTTCGGACAACATCTCCGAAGCCTGCGCCCCAAGTTGGTCACCACGGCGAATGCCCTGAGTCGGCTGTTGCCCAACTTGAAGGGCCCAGGGGCCTCCTGCAGGAGACTCTACGCGGGTGTCGTGCGGTCCATGGCCCTATATGGGTGCCCCGTGTGGGCGGACACCCTGGGGGCCAGATTCCTGCCTCTGCTCCGTACGGCGCAGAGGACGATGGCCTCCAGGGCCATCAGGGGATACCGCACGATATCCTTCGAAGCGGCGAGTCTCCTGGCCGGATCGCCACCGTGGATCCTGGAAGCGAGGGCCCTTTCGGCACTATACCAGTTCCGAAAGGAGGCGCGGGAGCGGGGATTCGATCCCGAGCCCGAGGACATTCGGGCCGAGAAATCCCGGCTCCACCAGGTCATGGTGGCCGAGTGGGAGCGACGACTTGGGCAACCACGCGCAGGGCACGCCGTCATTGCGGCGGTAAGGCCCATCATGGGGGAGTGGCTAGAGAGGCCACACGGGAGCCTCTCGTACCGTCAGACGCAGATGATAACCGGGCACGGTTACTTCGGCCGGTATCTGCATCTGATGGGTATTGAGCCAACGCCCGAGTGCCATCACTGCGACGCGAGCGTGGACTCGGGGCTGCACACGCTCACCGAGTGTCCGGCGTTTGAGACGCCGAGGCGGGAGCTTGTGCAGGCCCTGGGGGTGAGAGTGCTCACGCTCTCCACCCTGCTCGCGGCGATGGTCCGCTGCGCGGATGCGTGGGCGGCCAGCGCCTCTTTCTGCGAGCAGGTCATGCTCGCGAAGGAGACAGCAGAGCGGGCGCGGCGCGGTGAGCGAGAAAGACTCGCGCCCGAAGGCGGCTCGGGCGTCGGAGGGCGCTTACAGACCTCCGCCCCCCATGAGCGCGGGCCTGAGGGTGACGGGTGGAGCCACCCGTCACCCTAGCAGAAGCAGGCCACGGCGGCGGCGCGCATCGTAGGACGATGCGCGCCTCCCCACACCGGGGTTGAGTCGGGGACGGCGTGGTCCCCACCTCCCGAGGAGGGCCAGACCGAAAGGGATGGCCCTGGGTCAGCCGGGGTGCGAGGGATATGTCGCAAGACAACCTCACCTTCGGCCTAGCACCACGACCCACAGACGGCGTGCGGTTTAGTCGGTTCGAGTCCGACATAACCCACCCCTCCGGCTCCGGAGGGGCGGGTATCCGTGGGGATTTCCCGCACGTAAAAAAAAAAAAAAAAAAAAAACCTACATTACTACCTACCTACTTTTAATTTCTCAAAAGAAATAGAATTGAATGTTAACCTATAGGTTATTTTTTTATTATTGGCTCATCAGCACTTAACGGCGTAGAAAAACAAGTCACTTCGAAAGCTGGCGGCATTTTCACAGATAAGTAAGCATTATTCTCATGAATTGAGCTCCCTAAAATTTTCTTTTATCAAAAATAACTTTGTCTTTTGTAAATTATTTTCATAAAGTATTTGCCCATTTTCACAATGTTATTGTTTGGTATCTATGTTTTATTACAAAGAACGCTTTGGGCGATGAGAATATATAGATAATATACCCGTCGCTGGTTTTTATATACTATTTTTTATTTTGTAACTATGACCTATTGAAATAATTAACTCAGTATTATAGTTAGCGAAATTTAATTCGACCGGTATTTTTTACGCTAACAAGTTTTCCTAGTCTATTTTTGTAATATAAAATCATTAACTAAAATACCAATTAGGTACTAGCACTTTTAGAACAGAAAATAAAATAAAATAGAAAAATGATGTTTTTTTTTACTTGCGGGAAATCCCCACGGATACCCAGGTAGGTTATGTCGGACTCGAACCGACTAAACCGTACGCCGTCTCTGGGTCGTAGTGCTAGGCCGAAGGTGAGGTTGTCATGCGACATATCCCTCGCACCACAAATACTGAATACTTTACACGTTATTTTTAATCAGTATCGCTTGTAATACCGGTTGCAGCCTGCTGATACATTGCACTTCTGAACCCATGGCCGCTTAATTTTTCACCAGTTACTGAAAGTTTTGACTAAGTACTTTCTCACCCGCATGTCAACCGCAATGCAGGTGACGTTGGCTTGGGCTCAAGGAACTTGATGGGCCCATAAAATAAACTGAGCAGAAATACTTTTTTATGTTTAAAAAATCATTCTGAAACTTTATAGGAAATGTGTATATTGTAATAAGACAACTTTTACAATAAAATATGATATGTATTGGATATGATAGCTTATATGTAAATAATACCTTTACAAATTTGTTTTATTAAAATAATTTATTTTGTTACGAAATAACGTTGCGATTTTTTAATCTGCATTTTACACGAAGCAAGACGCGGGCGAATCAGTTGGCAGTTCATGTGACGTCACCTATCATTTCGCGTCTTTCGAATGGGTAAAGTAAATGGTCTGCAAATGCATTACTTTCCTGTAAGTCTCTTTATCCAAAGTAATGCAGCGGTTATATATTAACAAAAGCGATAGCTAGACTATAAAAAAAGACATGATATAGTTTTCAAGGAGGTTTTTACATTACCTATTCCTTTTATATAGACATAATTAGTCTGTTAAACCCGTTGTCATGACCCATTATGCTGGTGTACATATTGTGTGTACGGTATTTATTTATATTATTATGGGGTTGTACGATATATTATATTTATATCGATTACTTTGAATACATGCGAATATAGGTATTTATACTTAGATACCAGAGATAGTGTTTAGAGAATCTGATTAAGGGAAACGTTATACTAATGTTAGCCTACAAAAAGTTATGATTAGTTATGATCAATTACAATTATTATAATTATGCAAGGTCGTAGGTTAAATTGATTTATAATTTTCCTAGGTACATCAAAGTAGTTCTAAAAATAAGAATAACAGATTCATCAACCGTAAACTTCGGATTTCAGTGTGCTAACTGTAACTACTGATTTCTACGTTTGAGATCATTATTTGAGTTTTATTTATGACATAGCACCCAAATTTAACGACCGTTTTTCGCGCACTTTTCAAGCTAACAAAGTAATAACGCTTTTTTATTTATTTATAATGTATTTTCACGAAAAAGAAAACTTGTAAGAGGTATAAAAAAAGACGGGTTGCACTCCGGGAGTGCCGGCAGAAGTGAAAGCTTTTTCTTTCTTTCTTTCTTCGTTATATACAGAGAAAAAGATAAAAAGAACACAACACATCATACCATACCATACCATACCATACCATACCATACCATACCTATAATATAGCGCCAATCATAGAACCTACCACTAATTTACTGTCAGAAGAAATTAATGAATTACAAAAAGAAAAAATAATCATAAAAAGTAATAAATTACAAAAAGAAAAAATAATCGCAAAAAGTAATAAATTACAAAAAGAAAAAATAATCACAAAATGTGTCAGAAAGCCCAGGTTCGAACCCGGTACTATCTCAAACCATAAGGACTTACAGTCGAAGCGCTAACCGTTAGGCTACGAAGCTTCTTAACGCACGTAACAAAATAAATAATCCGTAGCTGTTGTAATGTTCTATGACGTCAGTCGTCGGTTACGGTTCAAAGATCAAGTAATCCTGACGCGAGTTTAACACTTTTTACCCATCCAACGACGCTAAACAAGTTTTCACTTCAAAAATCTACGTTTTTTAAGATATGTTTCTAAAATTTGTTAAATACCCAATTGTGTACTATGGAGTTAACGCTTACAAAGAAGAGACGAAATTGATGAATATACCAGTTTTCCGTGCAGATGGAAGGTTTGTACCTACACAAATAGACATGTATGTAACGCGTCAATCACTATACTCGATGCAGTGGCAATAGTCGAGGTGATCACTTTAGTCACTTCAAAGTTGATTATACAGTACGAAGATCGAGACAAAGTTAACTGAAAAACATATTGATTAATACGAATGTGATACTCACATGGGTGAGTTCCGATAGTCTGTATGGACTCTGTGTATTTTTTTATTACGGATTTTACCAGGGGTATTTCCTTATCACGAAGTTATATTTTGAAAGAAAATACATGTTCATTATACGATTACGGGTGTAAAAGTCTTATTTAAAACGGCTCAAAAATAAAATGACGTTCACGTTGCCTACAAAAGCATTTTGAAACAAAATTAAGTGCACTTGGTGGCAGCTTTCACAATTTAATGCTTTAGCACTATTTTAAACTCTATATTAAGTGCATTGCGGTGAAACAAAAAAGTTACATGGAATTCCATGAGTTTATTACGGTATAATACTACGGTACGGTATAATAGTGGAATTGTTTAGTTGATTCACAACAAAACAATTTTTGGTGTAAACATCTGTCAATAATTAGTGCATTAAAAGCACCGCTTTTAAGAAAGTAAATCAACTTATCGAATAAGATTTAAATAAAACGTTAATATTTCTGCTATGGCTTTAATGAAAAAAAAGAACAACCGCAAGTCGAGGCAGGTACTTATATTACCGCTCTACCGTAATAGAATAAAAAGCTAATTAATCTAGCTCTTGTTGTAATACCTTATTAGAAATGCAAACAATCTCCGTTCTTCAAATAGCTAACATGTAACAAAAATTTCAACGCAATTCTGCTCCGTATTGAGCTCGGATTTGAGTTTTTTTTAATTACTTCTACTGTATTAAATAATATCGATTATAAAATATTTTGACTTTTACTGTAAACTTCGAGAGTGATTGTCAAATACAGTCTGGTGAATAAAGTTCACGCGTCATTGATTTCTGCTAATTGGATGTAACTTTTCAGTAGCGTATTGCAATGGCCACGGATGAATATCGATGGATGCCGGGCGCACGTCGGCCGCGCTCAACTGTGTGAATGTTTCACACGCCACTAACCCTCTATCACTCACGCCACATTCGTTGAATATTGTATTAACTTATATCTGATAATTTTGATTTTTTTGTTTGTTATGATAGAGAAATTTTCTGTGTTCCAGTTCAGTTAGTTAGGAAATGAAGAGAAAGCAACAATATTACTCCCTTCTACTTCTTCGAGTTAAACTACTTTTGTTACTGTGCCAACTATTTTTTTCAATGTTACCTATAACTGAAAAATATATATCGGATATACATTACATAATTTGACAGCCCCCATGTCGTGGTAGTGTTAACGCTATTGCTACGCAGGAGACGCGGGTTTGGTTCCCGCCGCAGTGCCAATATTTGTTTGCATGAATATTAGTATTCACCAAAAAGTATATAAGTATGTGTACGAAATGGCGTACATTGGGAGAGGCCTATGCACAACAGTGGACTGCATTGGGCTAAATTGATTGATTGATTGATATAAGTATGTATATTCACATTCTAGAGCCGATAACACAAGCTAGTGCTTACTTTAGGTCTGGATAGCGTTGTGTTAAATGTCCTAGAATATTTATTTATTTATTTACCAGTAAAAATGATGTCAAAAATGGATATAAAGCAGGTACTATATTATGAAAAGAAAATAGAAACCAAAAATATTACAAAAGAGGACAATACTTGTACCAGACACATAATACACTATCATATTCTGATAAGAATCAATTTTTAATAAACCCAGCAACCAATGCAGAGTTACTTACTTAATCACATGGTAGGGGCGAATGATTTTAACACCGCTAAGGAACCTATTACTTAAACAAATTTACGAGATTGATTTATTATCACATAATGCTTTTAATACGATGAGAACTTTTAATAATATTGCCACACTCCGCCAACAAACGTTCGTAAAAAGAAAATGTGTGGGTAAAATATTTGCGTTGCTATTATTATTTTCTAATAGAAACCTTGAGAGTAAAAAGAGTGTTTTTGTCATTTGGCAGTTATCACCTGGTACCAGCCCGTGTGGGAAATGGGAAACTAAGCTGAGCTTGGGACGCGTTATTTCATAAAGTAAATATTTATGAAGGAAAGGAGTTTTCCTCGCGTCCTCCGGTAAGCCTTCTGATCCGAAAAAGACATAAACCTCTGGGGATTCAGTTCTTAGTTCACAAAGGCAATGCTCCGTTAGCTCATGTATATTATGTATCTTTTCTTTGAAATTGGTATCTCCTCACATTTTTGATTGTTTTAGTGTTGGAATTATTTTGAGCGTCATGTCGTTGTTACTATTTTATAGTAATGGAGTTTTCCATAATCGAATACAGTATTTCATCAGATTTGTATGTGAGTAGGGTTTTCACTTTAGGTAACCATTAATTTAGAAGTTTACGGTTTAAGTAAACTTTTCATTTCATTTCAGTAAGTTTTATCTACTTATCAATCTAAGCTCTCTGATTGCCATTGAAGATTTGTTCGCTGTGTATACAGGGTGTATTTTTGAAACGGGGCAGTAAGGGCAAGTACCTTAACCGCTGCAGTTACAGCAAAACGTTCTTAAAAGACCTTCCCTAACTTTTTGGGACATTTTGAACTGCATTCACAGATTTTGTAAAAAACTTACAGTTAGCAAAAAAAAAAATGCAAAAAGTTCAATTTTTTTTTTAATGCCAATCGATTCTATTTCATGTGGGGATCAAAAAACTCTATGGGACCATTTTAGCTTTCAGTACTAGAAAAGACAGAAATCGCCAAAGACCTTTCCCATACATTTCGTACGGAAATATGATAAATCAACTCGAAACTCATAGGTCAGGTAAAATTTTGAACTTTTTTAAATAAAAAAAATCATTTAAACATTTAAGAAATTGGTTTATGAAATAAATTGCTCAAAATGATTTCCATTTTCACGAATACATAAGTCTATCCTTTTTTGCACTGAACGAATGGCGGCTAATAATGTTCTGGGATGAATATTACGTAAAATGGTCATTAATGCATCCTTGAGCTCTTGAACACTGGCGTACGTCGTCTTATACACCTCGTTTTTCACGAAGCCCCATAAAAAAAAATCAAGTGGTGTTAGATCGGGGCTACGAGGTGGCCACTGTGTTGGACCATGTGTACCTATCCACTGTGTACCGAATAGGCGGCTCAAATTGGAACGTGAAAGGTGACTGTTATGTGGCGGAGCACCATCTTGTTGAAAATGAACTTTTCGCAATTCCGACAGGGGCCATGCGTCCATCTCGTTTTCAAGATGGTGTAAAATGACTTCATTATACATGGCAGAATTCAGTTTCCCTTCATAAAATTCCACCATTATGACTCGATTGGACATTATACCACACCAACAGTTGAATGAGAAGCGAACCTGATTATGACTTGCCGTAACACTTAGTGGATTTTCTTTGGACCAATAGTGGTGATTTTGACCGTTATTGGAAAAATTCGTTTCGTCTGACCACAGTATGTAATTTAAAAATTCATGATCTCTGCTTATTTTTCCTCTTAGCCATCTGCAAAAAGTAAGCCTTCGAACATCATCACCCGGATGTAACACTTGAACTATGCGCCCATATCGATAGCACTTGTAGCCGTATTTCTTCCATATCTTTATCACAAGGGAGTGGGATACACCTACTTCAAGGGCGACTTGCCTGGACGATACCTCTGGATATGCTTCGACATAAGTTAGAACCGCAATCTCCGTGTCCATGTCCACACGAGGCTGCCGCTTTCTTTTGAAAGAACCCTGCAATTCCAGGTTTTTCAAAAGATTTGTAATAACCTTTCTTGTTGGCACATGCCGCAACGGATACTTATTGCGGTACCACACTAATGCAGCTCCCGCATTTCGATTATTGACAAAATACGCTTCTAATAAGTCAATTTTTTCACGATTAGAAGACATTTTAGCGAAAATCCTTAATTAATAACTCATACGAAGTTTCTCAGCTGAAACTAAGAATAACACACAGATTTTCGAATCAAATTCGAAATTTGAGGGTAAAAATTCTTTTTACTTACTTTACAGTCAATTCTACCCACTTCCTGGCCATAACAAAAAGTTAGACCATCGTAGAAATTTGTTTCTGTTGCCGAAATGTTTGGGAAACGTCTTTGGCGATTTCTGTCTTTCCTAGTACTGAAAGCTAAAATGGTCTCATAGAGTTTTTTGATCCCCACATGAAATAGAATCGATTGGCATAAAAAAATTTTTGGACTTTTTGCATTTTTTTTTGCCAACTGTAAATTTTTTACAAAATCTGTGAATGCAGTTCAAAATATATCAAAAAGTTAGAGAAGGTCTTCTAAGAACGTTTTGCTGTAACTGCAACGGTTAAGGTACTTGCCCTTACTGCCCCGTTTCAAAAATACACCCTGTATAGCTAGTCAGAAATATAAAGAATTCAACTATCTAAATACTAGGTTACAGTTCATAGGTCAAAATGTTATGATAAGTCAGTGATCAGTGAGTGAACGAATTTGCTCCCGTTTTAAAATAATATACCCATTGATATCTCTTATATAACTCATAATTCACTTCTGTACATTCTTTGAAGCGATAGGTTCCAATTTATTATCTCAACTACAAATAGTTTTATTCTTAATAATGTCTCTAATAAAATCATTCTGTAAAAGATTTCAGAAAATCCACCAACTATTTAAAGATATTTGACATGCTACCAATATAAGTTCATAAAATACATCACCGTTATGCTTGATCTGGTGGGCTCACGCACGAAATAACACGTGTTCTATCAACTTATATAATGCTACCTACGTAATAAAATATATTATGAGAGGGTGACTTCGGACGAAAGATTTTTACTGGGATTTTTCACATAGATAGATGTACGAGGCGAAAGTAGGGACGCCAATGTCGGTAAATCGAAAAAGTAATGACAGATTGGTAAGAGTCGAGAATTTTCCACAAGACACGAAAAATTCGTTAACATTATTAACAGTTGTATCTACAACTTCTTACAAAGTATTTTATGATTCACTTAATAAGATATTGTTATAAAATAAGTTAGGCAACGGTATAAGGAGATGATATAAAAAACGAAAGTAGAGAAAAGTGAACAGGGCTCCGCGAGGTTTATGCAAATTTTACGCGAATTTTTTTAACTTACCAAGTCTGTTTTCTTATTATTTGCAAACAACGGCGGCTGAGTCTTAATGTTATTCTGTTTGGCCTTAAAGATGTTTTTGAATAGTTATAATCCGAGAGCTAAACTTGGCCCATGAAGACGTAATTGTATCAAGATGGTAGTAAGAAGTTTGTTGTATTTATGTAGATGACACTAACATAAACGAGCTTAGACGTAGATGACACTTTAATAATGATGTTGTTGTTACACAAATTGATAGTATCACTCAGCTTAGCAGTGCATCATGGAAGGGTAAATACTCGTACTTGTAGACATTGTGTGTCTTTTGCGTGGAATACTATGTGTGGCGTGTAATACTACCTAAATGTTATCATTATGATAAGGTAGCGATATTTACACAATAAAATGATATTATCATCATGTACCTATTAGTTATGTTATTCCTATTTGTATAATTTAAATAAAGTTTTATGTTGTTGGACCTCATTACAGAAAAATGAGAATATCTGTGAACGTAGCTTTCTAAAAATATTTTTATGAAAAAAAAATGTCTTTGTTTTAATTATATCTTTTTATACCAATTCTTAGAAAGATAGCTTTCGCATTATTGTTGTTAACGCATTATAAACAATTTTGCATTATAAACAGACTCTGATTATTAGCTTTATGTGAAATCTTTTTATAATTTTCGTAAATGGAAATCAAACCCGAAACTAAGTAACTGCACAATCTAAGTAGTCAATTTTACACTTCCCCACAGTCAGTATTGGTCCTCATGTTTTTTTATTGTGTTCGTTTAGTAAAACAAAGTTGCTCAAAGTAAGTAAGTAGTTACTTGTAGGTGTGACTTACCGAAAACGTTTGGGTTTTAAAAGAGATACTACAAAACTATAAAGGTTCGATGCAGTCTATTTGGAACACTGACCCGAATTTTGATCGTACCAGAGAAAAAGTTGGTTCCAATTTGTATTCGCATCGTTTACCGTCTCGATAGACGTGAACTCGTTGCCGTGGACCTTTTGATTTTCAATGTACAGCTTGGGCTTAAATGTCTCTATTATCCATTCTGTATCTATTCACATTTGCAAAAGTATTTACGTTTGCATAATTGTCGATGAATTTCAACACAGCTATGTGTTACAGGTACCCTATATGTAAATTTAAATAGGCGTTTTATACTCTCATCGCTATTCCTATAAAAAAATAAATGCCTTTTTTGAAGAACACAATTATGATGTTGTCTCTATAGAGGGAAACTATAAACTTAGTGGTTTTAAAATGTGGGGGTTATTTATGCCAGTGGCGATAGGCGCGTTGATGAGAGTAGATAAATACACAGTTTATAAAAAAAATTGTTGTTTTGTACGTAGGTTTTGAGGTTTTAAAATTAAAGTTAAGATTGATATTTTTGCCTGAGTTTTTCCTCTTCTGATAAGTTTTTTTAAAATTTAACTTTATCTAAAAGTTTGTTATGAGATTAGATAAGCTATTAAAGAAGGTTTATTTTAATGTGTAAAAAGTTAAAAGAATTTTAGTTATTTAGGTTTAATTGAAATATCCCTAGACCATGTTGATGTGTGTACTATCTTAAATAATATTTTAGAGTTCACATATTATTATAAACGTCGAATAATCTGAATATGAACAATTAGAACGGTGGGTAAAAGTAATTAGGAAGGTATAGCTTATAAACTATAATAGGGTTGGAGGGAGGAAAATGATGGAATCGCTTCCGCAGAAGGCCGCTAACCAAACGTCCAAAAATAAAGTCAAGTATGGTCACCATTAAAAATAAATACAAATGAATGGGTACTCCAGACCCATTTTTTTATATTCATCCACATTATGTTATTAGTAATTTATTAAAAAAAAATTATGTGATTGTTTAAGCGGATTTGAGATCACAAGTACATTATAAGTGTTAAATTTTGTGCCTAACGTGTACCATATACGGCGAGCCAAGGTGAGATGGAGATCTGCTGGGGTTCTTGAGGGTTCCCCTTCTCTCTTAAGGTAAATTCTACTCCTATTCTAACGTTTCGCTATGAAAGATCAAAACGTAACCAAAGCGCTGGATAAAGTGTTGTTATAGAATTCCTATATAGAAGGAATAAGATAACGTTGCTATAGAAAATCTATCAGCCCACATCATCTTTATATTCTTTATGAAATGTGGAACAGTGGTAGACACTGAAAAGAAACTTAGCGTTATGAGATTGAAGCCATTTTGTTGTAGCAAATGTGGAGAATCTGCCTCAAACTTGGGTGTTACCGTCGTATGTAATTGACGACTGAAATGGCACCTCACGGTCGCATTCGAATCTCGTATTGAGAGAGAAATTCATATATGTGGGAGATATGAATTTCGTTTATAGGAGTTATGTAAAGAGCGGATGTTAAAGTATATTCATAACTTAAATAAATATAAGTTGAATTGGTGTTTCCTCTCTTCAGGCCTTTTACTACCTGCTGAAACAGTTTTAGAATAGCCCGGAAATATGCCATCATATATTATATAGTGAGATTTACAGTTTGTTTCATATGATTTTAACAAAAAGATACGAAAAATTACCCCTTCTTAGTATATCTGTGTGTAGTAGTCAAAAATGATTGTTAATAGCGCTTGGGCATCATTCACGATTTATCGGTTCATTTACTAATACTGTCAGGTTTATTTTGTTACCTATTACAAGGCGATAACTTAAAAATGTATTAAACTAAGTTAAATTCACTTAAAAAAATCACTTTAATTTTCAGTTGGCGGTGCGTGGTCCGTAACCACGCACCGCCAGTTCGCAGCGTAGCCCCGTTCTAAGAGAATTCTGGCAAGAAGCTCAGCGCAAACATGTTTAACTAATTACAATGGTCTATGCGCATAGTCTTGGACTAGCTTTTCGTAAGGTAACCTAGAGGAAGTTTAATGTGGAAATGAATGCTGAAATTAATAAAATACGTACCGTGTTTACCAGTGTTGGCTGCCGCTAGGGCGGTGCTAAGTATCAAGAGATGCACCAGCATGCTCCCTCCTGCCGCGGCGGACGCACATCGAGCCGAAAGTGCACCTCGACCAGGTACTACTGCAACAGAAATAATACAATTGCTTATTTTTTCTCTGTTATTGGCATATTTGAAAGATCCCAATGTGTCCTAGAAGTTAGTGTTTGAATATAATATTAAAGTTAAGGATGGTTAAGTCCGCTGCTTCACTTGGGCGCCAAAGCGACGTCGCCGGCTATGTATCCAAGTAGATAATATTAAAATGTATGGTACTTAACTCACTTGGCGACAGCTTGGTAACCATACATTTCAATACTTTTTGGATACGTAGCTGGCGCCTTCACTCTGGTGTCCTAGTGAGGCAGAGGGCTTAGTTCCTCGTAACCAGAAGGCTGGCCTCTTCTTAGGTCTGAGAATAAGCATTGCCATACAACATAGCAATGCTGCCAGTCTCCTGAGAACTTTACCTTAAGATACATGTGATGCGGAGGAATTTCACACACATTGTAATTTTTAGCGCTAATTTCTATAATTTTCGTTTAGTTTTATTTTATTCTTTTATTAGTATTGTATATAGGTAGAGTAAATCATATTACCTAAATAATAATATAACCCAATGAACAGATTTAAATGTTGTTGTTGCAATTTTAACAGCCACTCACCTATATTTAATTACAACTTTAATTTTCAATCGATACAATAATTTCCATTTTTTAAAGGGTAAGACTAGATGTATTTTAAAATCACGCTCTGCGAACTATTATTGGCCTCACGTAGCAGGGGACGAGTCAATTACGGCCTACCAGGAACTTATTCACGCTCATTTGTCTTTTGAGAATTTCCAAGTAGTAAAATCAATAACATTTACGCCTTAGAATCGAACTTAAATCGAAATAACTTCTTCAACCTTCGTAAGAACTAAATTGGTATCCAGCCTGCCCCCTAATATCTCTAAAAAGAATAAATAGAAAATGCCTGTGATGTGAGATTATACTATGTAATAGGCTCAAACTACGTTTTATGCTTTTCCTATGCCTTTAGCCAATATTAGTCAGTTATAATAAGATTGGCGGGTTGCGGCGTAGTTGAAGTCAGGTCAGTGAGACAATAGTTGAAGTCAGGGCTTAATTAATATTGACAGTTCTAAATGCAGCACAGACGTTCCCTATTATAATTTTTTGTTATAATAATAATGATATAAATAATAAATTTATAAATGGGAGCCATAACAGAGGTTTAAAATTGATAAATAGTAAATAGTATGTTTGTTAGATAATATTGGATTTTTACAGTGTTTGAAATAAATTATGTCAATAAAAAAAACCAAATGTTTGAAGCGATTCAATTAAGGATTATCTTCAATAGAGAAAGCCAATAATGTCAACAAAGTCTGCTCATTAACATTACCAATCTTACTAAATCAGAACAATACATGCTCTGGAAATTGGCTTCAAGCCATTCGGATTCAAGAGTTAAATTAAGAGATCAACGCATATAATCTTTAAGCCCCTCCACAACGCCGCCATAGAAATTTATATTAAATATACAATGGTTAATAAATTCCCACAATTTCCTTTTAACGAAATGTATAACTGTGGCCAAGTAGAGCAGAAAACAAGTACCAATAAGAGCTTTCGTTGTGAAATAAAATATAATTCCATCGAGGAACTGGAAGCGGTTTGAATAACAACTCTTTAATTGAAAGTTTAGCAATTTGCTCTTACCCTTCCGAATGGACCCGAAGGAGCGCCGGGCAACTCATCCAGCGCGTTTCAAAATTGAACGTAGGCAGATGCGCTTAATTACCGAGCCAGATGCTGGCCGCCTCGTCTCACTGCCGCTTATCTCTAGATGAACCTCCAAAGAGGAGGACACCGACAATATTTGCCCTGCTAAGACGTGCTCAAATGACTTTTTTCAGAGTTCCATTCCCATACCGATGTAGCTGGTAATTAAGAACTTACTCAGGAATTAAGTAATTAGGAATCGTCACAAATAATTATACCTATCAGCCGAAGTATAAGTGGCAATTATGCAGCACCCATTTGCGGGATATAGATGATAATTAAAGTAATATGAAAAAGTAAAACTTCTTTGTCGCAGTAAAAGTAGACGTAAAAGGTCATATTTATCGAGATTAATAACATTACGAACTTTGAAGTAGCACAGTTTTTTATGTTATATAAAATCGAATAAAATGGAAGCACGTCTATATTAAGATCGATTCGAAGACGGTATAGGTTTGAGTTTTCCAATAATGTTCCACTAAGTGCCCTCGACTCTGAGATATGAATCGTAGTCAAATAGAGATAGTTGAGTATAAAGAGGTCGTTACGGAGGTCTGGAGTGGTCGACGAGCCCCGACGTGTGGTGTCATACGAGTCGAGTGAATCAAACTTCCCTTTACATTTTATCTAACTGCAAGGGCGGTCGGGTTTATGTTCCTCGTCCTACTTGATTTAGTTTTGATGGCGGGGAAGGGAGCAGCTTTTAGATAAATGATTTCCACGAGCCCCTCTAGACTGAGTAGTGATTTCATGCTAAGGATTTGCAACAATGTTTTAGTTTATAGGTGTGGTTTGTTCGATGCAGCGTTCGTAAGGGACGTAATGAAATGGGTTTTATCTGTAAGGGATGTTTAATTGGATTAGATGTTATTGGTTTTAGTGGCAGCTGGCTTTAGGTACCCGTGTTTATTAGTACTCATGTGCTTGTCAAATTTACATTGAGTACTTCAAAGTAAGTAATTAGTTGATAGTGGTTTATCTTTACCGTTTGGAATTAATATAAATAGAAGTGTTTGCTTAAATTAGTGCGACTGTTATTTCGATTTCGATAGACGGTGATATGTAACATGTTTGTATCAGTAGTGTTATGTTTTTCACTCTCGATATTTGCTATCGCCGTTTACGTAAAATATATCTTGGTGATCGTAGGGCAGACTTTAGATAAAGAGAGGAAGGTAGATTGTTATTGGATTCAATTTTAAGGTGAACCAGAGTTGTCGTTTATGTCGTTCGTTGATTTTTGTCACACATATAAAATGCTTTATCGTGATAAGTTACATTATGTATTGTATAACATTCGATTTCATTTCTGTACAAAATATTGATTTCTTTGTACAATCGGTAGCACTTTATATTGTCACTAAGCATTATAAATTATAAAACTGGTACAATAACATTTTTCTCTTTTATTTATGTTTTAAAATGCCATAATTACAATGTAAACAGGTCCTGACATTCACGCCGCGATTACAGAATAAAATTAATGAGGTGTCTACGTGTAAAAAGGCGTGTCGTGACAGATCGGGTTTATAGATTAGAGTAGGTATTATTTTGAAATTATGAAGGCAATTTAATTGACATAAAGCAATAAAATCTGTATTTTGTTGAATCCATTGATTTTGTCGGTTATTGTTTCAGAAAGTAGTATTTTATGATTATTTTTATACCACTTCATCATTCCACTGGCAATCAAGCACATGGTCATAATAAATGGAATCCACGGGAAGTGGTTACCGTGGCCTATGGACTTATGGAGTCTATCTGGGGAGGGGCATTGGTGCTGCTGACCCTGTAAAAACCTGGGAGAAACCACAGCAGGCAGATACTGTCGGAAGTTTATGTGAATAGTTATTTGTTATACAAGAATGAGAAGTTGCTTTTTAATTGCGTGCTCATTTTGTTGACCGAGCAAGCGAAGGATTCCAACAGGCAAGAGATGAAAAATCTTTGCAATCAACTTTTCATCCCACCTCAGCGAGGAAATGCTAAAATGGAGCGTGCAAAGCAAATTTGAAAAAAGTACACCAAGGAGGTTCCGATTCTGAATAAAAAATAATTGTATGATAAATTCGGCACCAAGGAGGTAATAGTCGATAGTTTTAATGATGTTTTAATTTCACAAAGGATGAAGGAAAGGAGGGTACAGCGCGGTATTCTTAGTGAGGAATTTTGTTTTTAATTCAAATTTTTCTTTTTTTAAATTGATCTACAGCCATTCATTTAAAAAATACTAGGTTTTTCCCGCGGCTCTGCTCGCGTGGATGTCGGTTATCGCTTTTATATTGATAATCGTTATAAATTGTAGCCTATATGTTATTCTGATGTAAAAGCAAAAGAATCCATTCAGTAGTTTTTAAGTCATCTATCCATCCATCCATACTTACAAACTTTCGCGTTTATAATATTAGTTGGATTAATAATTTTGTAAAGTGCATGTGCTGTTATTTCATTTGCGACTGTACTCGAAAATATTTGCTGACATTCGGATTTCCATCCCCATTTTCTCCCTCCCATATATATATATGCAGATATTGGGTATTTTACCCTCTTTTATTACCAGAGCTTATCACAGCTTACAAAAAAAATAATGAAAGTTGAACATTATTATTTAGTAATGTACACGTCTTGAGCCTTCATTTGAGACCCCACTCAAGTATATTTGCAGACATTCCGTTTTTCTTTCCCCCTTTCACCTCCCACAACTTCCAAACGGCTCAACCGATTTTTATCAAACATGTCTATGTCTACACTCGCCCATAAGTCACCCTTAATTAAAAAATAAAACAAAATCGAAATAGCTTCTTCCGTTCGGGAGCCACGATGCTACAGATACAGACAGACAGACACACAGACAGACATACCGACTCACACACCGACAGACACTCGACACATCAAACTTATAACATTTTTGCGTCGGTGATTAAAAATGGTTGATTTTAGACAACGTCTTAGACAAAATACACAAGAGTGGGAAAGTGGCATATAACAATGAATCGTGACTTTTCCTGTTGGTTCTAAATGTCCCTAGAAAGCAGGCAGCAATTATCTCATTGATCGTCATCATCATCATGATAATGATATTATCAACATCATCAACTCATCATCATCAACAATAATTTCAACTAAGATAGAACTAATAAACTTATGACAAGGTAAGATGGACGTGTAGTTTTTATTTTATTTCTTATGTGCCGAAAGGACCGAAAGAAAAAAAAAAGACGGGTTGCACTCTGGGAGTGCCGGCAGAAGTGAAAACAGTTTCTTTTTTCTTTCTTCGTTATATACATAGAAAAAGATAAAAAAGAACATACCATACCATACCTATAATAAAGCGCTAATCATAGAACCTATCACTTATTTTCTGCTAATTTTCTGTCAGAAGAAATTAATAAATTATAAAAAGAAAAAATAATCACAATAAATAATAAATTACATAAAGAAAAAAATATCATAAAAAGTAATAAATTACAAAAAGAAAAAATAATCACCAAAAGTAATAAATTATAATAAGAAAAAACAATCACAAAGAATCCCTGAAGGCCAGGTGGTTTGAACCCGATACTATCTGAAACTATAAGGACTTACAGTCGACGTGCTTACCGTTTAAGCTACGACGATATCTACTGTAAATTGCAAAATACTAATCTTGTATGACGTCAGTCGTCGGTTACGGTTCAAAGGTCAACTAATCCTGACGCTTCCTTAACATTTTACACCCATCCAACGCCGCTAAAGAAGTTTTCACTTCAAAAATAAACTAATTACTTTTCTCCTCTAGAGGATAAAACGACTTTTCCACTCAGATATTGAAGAGTAAAATAGTACATTGTTAACCAAGGGTGAAAAGTGACATATTTCACCCGAGATATTTTGACGCTCGAACGAAGTGAGAACGTAGTACGAGGGTGAAATGGGCAATGTAAGAATAGTAGTTTTTATTTTCTTGTTTACTTTTATACCACCGAGGTGGCAGACAAACATACGGTCCACCTGATGGAAAGTGGCTACCGTGGCCTATGGACGTGTGCAACACTAGGGGAATCACACTCGTGCTGCCGACTGTTTTTGTGCCGTCAGCATAGAAGACAAAGCAGGAATAGCCTTTGGTCTGCCCACTGACAGGACAAAAACTCTCCTGTGATCTCTGGCTACCCTACTCACAACACGAGGAGTCTGTTCGCCACTTCATAAAATCATTATATATTTTAGGTTTCTTTCCCTTGTAGTTTCTGGTAAAAGCTTTTCGACTAAATACAGTATTTGCCTCGTCTTTGTCCTATTATGGGGTCAATCTTGTGTTACATACTACTGGTCTCCAAAAAATAAGCAATTTTTTATGGGGCAATGTATTAGATTCTACAATAAACTTCCCAATAAAATTAGAACATTGTCCATAAATAAATTTATAATAACTATTAAGGCCCAATTGTGTAGCAGGGCATTTCAGACTATTTGAATGACAAAAATGCTTGGGATTAAGTAGCTCTAAGTCAACACAAGAAAATGATTGTACATACATGACGACGTTTTTTATTTAAAAAAGGATTCCTACTGAATTTTTTGGCAGTGTTTCTCAGCAGTTGCCATGTCACGCACTGCACGGTAGGGGAAAAAATAATGAGGATTCCAAACAAATTTAATAGTTTTATGGAATAAATGATTTTTTGAATTTGAATTTGAATTTGAACATTCATTATAGTAGATATATAATTATGAAACTGTTGCATAATAGGGGCTCCTAAAATCCAAGTGCGATTAAAAAATATGAGCCGTAGGCAAATTTTTTAATAGTATAACAAGTGTTTTTGTACCAATAAAATTATAAGGATCGACATGTTTTAAGTTTGCGTAGTAAGAAAAACATGAATATTTTGAAAGAGCATAAAGAAATATCTATTTAGTATTACAGTGTTTGTAATATTCGAAGTGTGAAATTAGTCCAGAGATACAAACTCATCCCTTTATAACAGTTTAAAAACTTATATGAGTTTGCTGGAAAACCTTTCAGAGAGCAATTCAAAGGGTAACACTACTATTTTCCTTAGGGGTTGCTACTTTCGGTTAACTCCTCTGTAAATTATAAGAGGATAGCGCATTTTTAGTCACTTGTTCGTTATACATGTGATTTGACTCGAGCATAGTCAGTTCCCAGAAATTCAAACTTCTTGAAAAACAACCATAAATGAGCTTTCCGTATCAAAAGGCATACATACTCGTACATAAGCGCACACTTCTTCACACCAAATCTAATATAATAAACATATTTTATAAATATGTTTTCATAACATAGTTAAACATAAACACTTGAAACATATACCTTATTTAGGAACGAAATAACAAGATTAAAGTAGTGTTATAAATCAATATATATTATACTTATATGAGACAAACTTGATTAGAGTTTCAGAACACATAACCACGATCAAAACGTTAGCAGGCAATTCGAGCCAAGAGCAAATGTGTTAATGCTTAGTTCTAATCAAAGAGTCGTTAGCCGCGGGCTCAGTAGTCGATTACGACTATTACGGGTACAATAGGAACTACACGACACATCCTCACGATAAGAAACGCTATTGAGTATAATATGTAGGTCACGGATAAGTTTAAGTTTCAACTGTTTGGGAGACTTTGGTATCGTCTATTAGGTATGAACACAGTACAGAAAAATAAACGGGAATCAATGCCTTTGGGGATGTATTTCTTATATAAACTTTGAAATGTCCCTGTGAGATTTATCTATCTAGGGCTATCTATAGATTTACCGTGCAGGTGTCGGAACCATCGTGGCAGAAAGAGAAACCCGACCAGACCCCGAGACTTGTAACTCGGGTCGTGGGTTTTAGTACTCGTATGTAGGTAAGGTGTAATATTACAACCTCTCCGTAACCAAGTTCTATAATACTTAGTGAGTCAGTTATATTTTTGCGTTTTGTTACGATGCGATGCTTCTGAAAAAATATAACAGCTACGTTACCTACTAGCGTAAAAATATTTGAAACAAAACATTTGAAATTGATAAACAACATATAATAAATCCCATGATAAATATAAAACCACGATTCAAATATATGTTATTACCTGAAATGATCGAAATCTTCGAAATCTATTGTATTATGGCAGTCATGTTGAATATATGTCGTATTTCAAGACGATACTCGGTAACAGTTTATTTCAAATTCGTTTTCTCCACCTGTACACATTTATATCGTGGGAAATGTTTTCGATATGTTAGTGGCGATTTAAAACACATGAAATTCCTGAATTGGTTACTAGAAATCTTTGACGGGTGTAATCCTACTTCATGAGACTAGTGAGATAAAATTTCAAATAGGTAGGGTATTTTGACACAGCAATTATCGTATTAACTTAACGCAATGAGAAAAAACTTTACATTATGTAAAATGTAATTCATAAATATAAATTAAGTTATTGCTGTGACTGACTAACTACTTACTAACCGATTTTACACAGAGGTAGTTAGGTGAGTTTAAAGATCAATAGAAGAAATATTTGATTAAATTAAGCCACAAAGGAGAGCAAGATAATAATATAGTAGTTGTTATTTGTAACCAATGTAGACAACAGTTTAAATGACGAAGCCTATTATTGATAATTACTAAAAAAACATTTCAAAATGCATTAATTTACTACATTGGTTAAGGTCTTTAGTATTAAAACTTGTCCATTAGGACGTCAAAAGGACAGTAATTTAATAAACAATGTCCCCCTCCAACATATGTAAAGAGACATCGTTTTGCTTTCGTACACAAATAATATTTAAATGATGAATTATGAGACCTAAACATCGTCACAACGGTCGGTCAGCATTCGTATTAAATGTATGTAATGTATTGAATCACGCTTTTACAATTTTCTGTAGGATACAGTGATGATGATTAATGAATGAAAATCATTTTATATTTGTTGTAATTTTCTCAGCTGTGACACGTAGGTATCTATTCAAACATTTACATAGTTGGTAAGCTATAGTTCCGTCGCCATTTACATTAATCTTCATTAATGGTTCACTTAAGCTATGTGCGGTTTGCGCCGAACTCTGGAGAATATGGCATGCTCGTGACCTTAACTCCTTTGTTTCACTCAACTTTGAACTATTTTAATGTCCTAGTAAACTAGAATTAAGTACACTCTTAACAAGCTTCTAATATACATTTGTATTTTACGCTTAGCACAGGAATTTCCTGAGATTGAAGTGCAACTTTAAAGTGATTTGTCAAGGTATAAGACTGCATCATATTATATGGTGAAATTAAATTAAATCTTTAATAACTGTTAAGAAAAATATAATTGAATTATCCTTCATTTGTTGCTTATTTACATTTCGAACATAATTTTATTTTCTTTCATTGTTTAACAATTTGTATAATTTAGTTGTTTGGAAACAAAATTCTAATGTAGGAATTGCCAAAATATTGTAAACGGATTAATTTATTACAACCTTTGAACGCCCATCTGAATAAACATTGTACATAATTTTAGAGCTATTTTCACTCCATCTTCATTTAAAAAATAACGCCCAATATTCAAGAGATCTGTAATGAATGCGAAATTAATGCAAAGTGGTTAGCTATAAATCTCCAGAGTCTTAAGGCAATAAAACAAAAAATAAAAATAACCAGTTTGATAAAATAAAAACTTTGTTTGGCAAGTGTCCCTGAGGACACCCTATAGGTACTTTGGTTTATTCAGCCTATGTTCAATCACCTCTATTTTTACTTTTTGGGTTTTGGATACGTTCAATATTATTTAACACTGATGTGTAAATGTTTATTTTTGAAGTGAAAACTTCTTTAGCGGCGTTGGATGGGTAAAAATTGTTAAACTCGCGCGTCAGGATCGCTTGACCTTTGGACCGTAACCGACGACTGACATCATACAGTATTAGCTATAGACTGTCCATTTTGCAATATACTATTAATAGCTTCGCAGCATAGCGGTAAACGCATCGACTGTAAGTCCTTATGGTTTCAGATAGTACCGGGTTTTTGTGATTTTTTCTTTTTGTACTTTATTACTTTTTGTGATAATTTTATCTTTTTGTAATTTATTAATTTCTTCTGATAGAAAATTAGCAGAAAATTAGTGCTTATGATTGGCGCTGTATTAGATAGGTATGGTATAGTATGGTATGTTTTTTATCTTTTTTTATGTATATAACGAAGAAAGAAAGAAAGAAAAAGTTTTCACTTCTGTCAGCACTCCCAGAGTGCAACCCGTCTTTTTTTTTAATTATTTAATGGGTACGAGCATCTGTGCGTATATTTTTTATTATTATTTTTGCAATATTCTATAGTTTTTAATACTTCTTTCTAAAATTGTTGTTAGATGGCAAAGATTAGTTTTTCTTTCTGGTATTATTGAACAAAAGTTTTCCTCTTTGCCACAAAATACTATTGTTATTACAATGAAGAGTGATGAAGCCATTGAAGATTTTAATGTCATTACACTTGCACCAGAATTAGATTTTATAGCGTTTAATAGAACAATAGTAATCGTTAAGACTGTAATTAGAGTCAACGGCTAAGATAAAACTGTAGCGACACGTTACGCTGCTTCCTATAGGTACACTGTTAATGAGCGTTGCATTACGTTCCCCCTCAGAAACGGTTCTCATAAAATTTTACGAAGACTACATTTTGTAAAATAAAATAACATCACCACGTCCTCTCCCTTCAAACAGTTCACTCTGTCGTTAGACGGGGTTTGCGTAGACATCACTAGTTTTCGTGACCTTAAATTCCATTAACATCCTAACATATCTTACAGATGTCTTTTATTGTACCTACTGTTAAAAGTTCAAGTGTTATTAAAAAACCTTTTTATAGAAATTTAATACTAATTACTGCAATGGATTACATCTTAGTTAATGTAATTATAGGTACAGTCAACTAAGGATATACAGTTACACCTTTACCACTTTATATAAGAAAGTGCATACTTATTAAGTATAGGTATCTTTTATCATATAAATTTGTATGTAAAAGAGCATTTCGTATATCGGTATTTAAACTATCATGGTTGTTTACACTATTATGAAAGTTCTCGGGATATTTACCATGTAATGATTTGTTGAGTTTCCAATATTTCGGCACTGTTGCAAGCGCCATGATCACGGAAGAACTCAACAAATCATTACATGGTAAATATCCCGAGAACTTTCATAATTTCGTATATCCTTTGCCGACTGTAACTTCGAAGGTTTTATAAAATATGTGAAATAATAATATTCTCGTTAGAATTCTCACGTATTGGCTTTGAACAAAATGTCATTTTTCAATATCTCTTGACTCTCTTTTAAGTATATTGTGTGTAGGTACTTGTTTATAATAAGTACGCAGTCTTCTAGGGCCATTTGCCCTGCTATAAACATAAATGGCGCCAAAACGTCTCTCTTATCTCGGGCATTTCTCGGCGGGGCGGAAGCGGGGGCTCTAAAGGCGGTATACCGTTCTTCAAGTGTGGTCCTAAAGGATCTCAAAATAAGAGCCGAGCCGATCCTTTTACAAAAGCACTACGTTCTTAGAGCAAATGGATTGTAAAAAGAAACTTCTAACCGATTTTGATATTGATTTTTATTTAGATGACTGCTCAGCCAATGTTTAATCTGCTCCGCGCGTGTTGCATTCGGCATTAGGGGGCGTGACAAAGTACTTTTGGTTTCATTTATAACTGCTATCTAAGTTTGGTTTAGGCAATATAGCTTTTGTTAAAGCATCTTTTTAAATTTGTTGCATAATAATACATATTATGGAAAATAATATCGTTGCCAAATTCGTTAGGATTTTTTATCAGCAGAGTAAACGTTAGGTATTGATTAGGTATGATATTCGATTCTTTCCTAACTTTCTTTCTTTTATCTTTTCTTACTCACGCCTGCACATCCCCGAAGTGGAAGGTAGACAGAATCAAAGAATCAATTTCGTTTATTCAGTTTAGGCACATAAAGAGCACATATGAACGTCAAAATTTGTACAGTTATGTCAAGAAATTACCAATATAATATTAAATTAAGTAAATAAATCATTTGAAAATGATTCTTTCGCTGGTTCGGTAAGTTGGTTCTACTGAGAAGAGACCAGCAAGAAACTCAGTGAACAATATTATAGTTTCTTTTTTTAAAACCATTTGTTATTTTCTTTTTTAATAGATTTATATTGTGCGAGCAAGCAAAAAGATTAGGATGACCATGCATTTTTATCATTGAGGTATTCGTTTAATTTGTAATATCCTTTTTTCATTAAAGACTTTTTTACTTCGATTTTAAACTTATTTAGTGTCAACCAAATCTTGAGGAATTTTATTAAACATTTTAATACTGATACCTACAAATGAATTACCAACCTTTTGAAGTCTGAGTTTTGACAGTACAAGTTTATTTTTATTTCTAGTATTATAATTGTGTACGTCAGAATTTTTTTTGAAGAGATCTAGGTTCTTACGTACATATAAAACATTATCGTAAATGTATTGGCAAGCAACTGTTAAAATATTAATTTCTTTAAATAGTTCTCTCAGCGAGTCACGGGGTCTGAGGCTATGGACTGCTCGTATCGCTCGTTTCTGTAATATGAAAATAGTCTCAATATCAGCAGCTGAGCCCCACAGCATCAGACCATACGACATAAGGCTATGAAAGTAGCTAAAATAAACTAATCGTGCCGTTTCCTCATCAGTCAGTGACCTTTTTTTCTAACCGCATAGGCAGCTGAGCTAAGTCTTCCTGCCAAGGCTGCGATATGAGAACCCCATTGCAGTTTACTATCTAGAGTCATACCAAGAAAAACTGTGGTATCAACTATTTGAACAGATTCATCGTTCATTGTAATATGCGTATCTATCTGTCTTACATTAGGCATAGTAAACTTTACACATTTTGTTTTCTTCGCATTGAGCAGCAAGTTGTTACTTGTGAACCAATGCAATATTTTAGAAAGGTTGATATTCACATCGTCAGCTAATACTTTATGTCTATCAGTTTTAAAAATTAATGATGTGTCATCAGCAAATAATACTATTTCACAAAGATTTTTAGTGAGGGTGTATTAACACCCACATTTCGCCATTTTCGGTCCTACGGGGCAAGCCTATTGCCGCTAAGCGGGCACTTAGTCATAGGCTGTATGTTTATTATCGGATGGAGAACAGCCCTATCCCTCAGTCGCCTTCTAGGACACCCACAGGAAGAAATGGGGTTGCCCTGTTCTACTCCACCGGGACCAACACGGCAACCTAGTTTAAACATAAATGGTTTTTATTTTCTTGATTGTTGATTTTTAATTCGATTGTTTGACTTGTCAGTTATTTTCTAGCGATTAGTTGTAATCGCTGGAAAAAGACATATTATTATGTAGTTGTGGTCAGTAAAAAATGTTGCGGTGAAAAGATAGAGGGTGGCTCTATTCTATTCCACCAACGGGAGTGGTAAGCGGACTCCGGGCCCAAGGTAAAATCCCCGAATACAATCGCAAACAACGTCAAATTGATAATGATAACATGCTTCATATTAATTTAAATGAACGTAATCGCAGCTGAAGTTTAAGTTAAAATGAAGTAACTTTACCTTATACTTTCACTCAGTTTACACTTTAGCTCTAAATAATAAATTTATTGCATTTCACACTTACTTTCTTCTTCTTCGTCCTAACGTTATTCATAGTCGCATTCGAAGCTTTCAACTTGGACTCTGGGGTCCGCTTTTACCGCCGCACCAGTCTAAATGCGGATTTGTCTGAACTTCGACAGTTTCCGTGAAGCGACTGCCACTTGACCTCCACAACACAAAGGCGATATCGAAGCATTGCAACTAGACCAGTTGTTGGATTTTTGTGGACTCCAACTAATCGTAAGGAATGCCATGGATGTTTGTATGGCAGCTGGGACCGACGGCTTGACATGCTCTCCGATACATACAAATACATACCGACAGATGCATACAAATATTTGCCCTGAGCGGGGATAGAACCCACGCCTTCTGTTTAGCGGCCGCGTTCACTACCGCTATGCCACGGAGGCATTTCACAATTACTATCTTAACAACTTTTCAATATGGAAAGATACTGGGTAATATTTTTTGTTAAAATATATGCCTTTATCTAGCCGACCTGTTCATGCGACTTGATATTCATGGGAACTTGATGCGCTGGCTAATTCACTGAATTTTGTCACCAGCCGCACTCGAAAGTTTCTCTCATGAATATGTAACACATAATGCAGTTATAATACATACCCGGCTCGATGTAAATGTCGTATTAATTAATTCATGCCTAATTTCTTGGAACTTTGTAGCCGTGAGAGTACAAGTTAGGACGTCATCTTTCACACGCTGTCTAAGAGATGCCAAAAATGTATTTTTTTTAATATTTTATGAGTAAAATTACCATGTAACGTTGACACATTTAACAGTCTAATTTTTAATAAACCGTATTTTATTTTGTTTAAGTCGAAAGATAATTATGAAGTACCAAAATTAAATGAGTTTTGTTAGTTTAATGAGTTTGCCAGGTGCGGGTAAGTTTAAGGTAGAGAACATCGTACGTAAAGTTGCAAACGCTAAAGAAGCCTGTCGGGTTATTTGAATGGAGCAAGTACACCACAAAGCGTCTGTTAACAATGCACTCCAAGGAATTGCAAACCTCACTGAAGATAGTATCATAATTATAATCGTTATCATTTAAACGTGCATAGTTTACTGGTCTTAAATTTTATTGATTTTGGAATAAAACATTACGCAAAAAATGATGTTCTTAAGACGTTTTAGCACTAAGCCTCTAAGGTTGGTATGAAGACAAATCCTGGGCTACTCCGTCCTAACACTCCAAATCGGGGAGTAATAATTTAAATTATTTGAAATCACATTAATACTAGCCAGGGGACCGTCAAGATGAGGCTCTTTCCTGAGACTTTATATTCAGCTCACTATCAGGTGAGGTGAAATCATATTAAGGTGACCAATATTTAAAAATATACTAACGGGGTCTCTGCTTCACCTGAATAGATTATCTAAAAATATTGTTGTTCATTTAACTACCGCTTAACTTGTGAAGAAATTTTTTGCTGTTTTCACATAATTACTAGAAATTTTGTTAATAGAAAGAGCTTAACATTATGATATACCCTGTATAGCAGTAGCAATATAAACAGTGTTTTGTTTTTTCAACTTATTTAGCCCGTGTAATTTTGTTTCGTTTGCTAACGGATATAGGTGTAAAATTACGAAATGGGATGAGATTGTTTGCGAACAAACAGTGAGTGTCCGCTTATTAGAAGGGCTCACTGTAATAAAAACATCGCCTTATTATACTAAGGATATTCATTCAGCCCTCGGCGGAACACTGAAATTTCAAATCTGAACATAAAACGATTTGTTTTTGTTGACGTAATAAAAATAAAATAAAATTTAACAACGTGGAGTTTTATGACTCACAGTTAAGTTTCATAAGTATATTTATTTTGGTGTTCGCGCCATTTATGTCGCTGGCAATCTTGCGAATTGGATTGCATAAATAAAATCATTTAAATTTTTTTCGCCGTCGTATAATTCTTTATTATTTTGACCGAGCTTTTCATTTTATTTCAACTACTTCGTACTCGAAACTTTGTCCGCAAGAGAGTTGAAAAACATGTCTTTGTCTTTGAATGATATAAAACAGAAAGTTGAAAATAAATTTGTGCTGACAACAATAATTTATGTAATTTGAGATTTTTTATTCAATCAAGTTCGATAACTTATAGCGGACTTAATAACGGACGTGATTTTATGCGAAATTATCAAGGTATAAGAAAAAAGTGATGGTGTTGTCTCTACAGTATTTCTATCTCTTTATTGTAATGTTGTAATTTTTGCTGATTCTGGGAAGGTTCTCAGCAGGGCTAATTTCTGTTTGTAATATTAAAATAAAATAAAAAATTGTATATATTTTTTGGTATTTATTATTCCATTGAAAACATTATATGGTTTTTGGAAAAATAATATAGAACACAATACAAAAACATCACATCGACATAATTGTACTACCTGTAACCAAAATCTTGTTGAGACATTTGAACACAATATTGTTTGATGAGTTCACACTTCTAATACTTACAATGCCACAGCAGCCATTATCTTTAATTAAACATATTATTCAATTATTATGCATACTTAGCCTAATTATTCGGTATTTCTACCGCGGTTGCCTTTATCTCGAGGTATTATTTATTGCTTGTTTCCTAAATTTTATTAACATTTAAGTGCTTCGTGTAATTAGGAATCAGTGAACAATAAATATGAATTAACTTATTTAGCTAGAGTTAGTAGACTAGTGTTTAATTTTAAATTTAATAAACTTTCTTCCTTTATTGAAGTAGAAATCCCAATATTAATGAAAATACTTTTGCAAATTATTGTACAGCAAAAAAGTGTCATTTTAGTAACAATAAAAATGGTACAATTTTTGAATGCATGATGTTACGCTATATTCATTTTTTTCCTATTATGTGGCTTATCTTAGGTTTTGCTTGTAAGTTAATTAGCCAAAACTTTGAAAAATATAAAAAACCTACTTAATTTAAATCAAGTAAAATATTACGGTCTTACCTTTTTGAAATATTTTACTGAAAGGCTATCCCTCAAGGTACTGTATCTAAAAACACGAATAACAAAAACTACACAGCTCTTAGGGATAAAAAGGTGTCAGGGGATAGATAAAACATTTACACATAACGTACCCCTCTCTACTAACAAATCGCGTTTGCATTTACTAATACTATCCCTATAAAATTGCCTGTCTTCCATTTTACTCGATATTTCAAGTTCCTATTAATGTTCAAAAATCAGTTATTAATTGGTCTAATCGCTTTTTCTAGTAATTGTGACTTTTACAATGACCCCCGTAGCCAACCAGAGCAGAAGTTGATTACGAGTTGTCTTCTATACAGACGGCACAGAAACTCTGTGTTTACAGGATCGGCAGCAAGTGTGACTCCCCTGATGTTGCACACGTCCATAGGCCACGGTAACCACGTTCCATCAGGTGGACCAAAAAAAAGAACAACGAGGCTATATCCGTCATTGAAGAAAATAATATTTTTTACTTCAAACTCTTTAATTGATTAATTTACTTCAAACTTTAAAAATCGAAACCAAAACAAACTCGGGTAAATATAACAATAATTAATAAATATTTATTAAATTGCGTATGATAATTGGAATCTATAGAATTATTCGGAAAAAAGGATTCATGGAAGCAGCCAAACTATTTTCCGTCCATAGGAAGACGGAATAGACTAAAATAAAAGAATAACAGTGAAACTCAAAACCTCTTCATGTGTAAGCACTAATGTAACTTCATGTATAAATCACTCCACCTCCCTCTTTTATTGAAGAGATCTACACACGAGAGACACACTACTCGAAGGCTCGTATTCCAGAACGATACAAGTTCTGTCCTCAGCACTAGTTACAAATCTTGATTTGTAACTAGTGCTGAGGACAGCTTGTCAATCACAATCTGTCAAAGAAAATCGAGATTCAGGGCTGTGTATCTTTCAAGAATACGGATTTTAAAGATATATACTACATAGGGATACTTAGTTCAAATTCACACACTCACATACGGATACACATTCACGGTGTTTGACAGATAAATTAATTAGAATTATAATGTACTTCTGTAATAATCTTGAGGGATTATTGTATAATATTGTTGTACTTATTAGGAGTCAATCATTGAAACAACAAATGAAAACTAGGTAAAATCAGTTAGTTACATATACAGGGTGTATTTTTGAAACGGGGCAGTAAGGGCAAGTACCTTAACCGTTGCAGTTACAGCAAAACGTTCTTAGAAGACCTTCCCTAACTTTTTGACATATTTTGAACTGCATTCACAGATTTTGTAAAAAACTTACAGTTGGCAAAAAAAATGCAAAAAGTCCAAAAATTTTTTTTTATGCCAATCGATTCTATTTCATGTGGGGATCAAAAAACTCTATGAGACCATTTTAGCTTTCAGTACTAGGAAAGACAGAAATCGCCAAAAATGTTTCCCATACATTTCAGCAACAGAAACAAATTTCTACGATGGTCTAACTTTTTGTTATGGCCAGGAAGTGGGTAGAATTGACTGTAAAGTAAATAAAAATAATTTTCACCCTCAAATTTCGAATTTGATTCGAAAATCTGTGAGTTATTCTTAGTTTCAGCTGAGAAACTTCGTATGAGTTATTAATTAAGGATTTTCGCTAAAATGTCTTCTAATCGTGAAAAAATTGACTTATTAGAAGCGTATTTTGTCAATAATCGAAATGCGGGAGCTGCATTAGTGTGGTACCGCAATAAGTATCCGTTGCGGCATGTGCCAACAAGAAAGGTTATTACAAATCTTTTGAAAAACCTGGAATTGCAGGGTTCTTTCAAAAGAAAGCGGCAGCCTCGTGTGGACATGGACACGGAGATTGCGGTTCTAACTTATGTCGAAGCATATCCAGAGGTATCGTCCAGGCAAGTCGCCCTTGAAGTAGGTGTATCCCACTCCCTTGTGATAAAGATATGGAAGAAATACGGCTACAAGTGCTATCGATATGGGCGCATAGTTCAAGTGTTACATCCGGGTGATGATGTTCGAAGGCTTACTTTTTGCAGATGGCTAAGAGGAAAAATAAGCAGAGATCATGAATTTTTAAATTACATACTGTGGTCAGACGAAACGAATTTTTCCAATAACGGTGTGTACAAAAGAAAAAATCACCACTATTGGTCCAAAGAAAATCCACTAAGAGTTACGGCAAGTCATAATCAGGTTCGCTTCTCATTCAACTCTTGGTGTGGTATAATGTCCAATCGAGTCATAATGGTGGAATTTTATGAAGGGAAACTGAATTCTGCCATGTATAATGAAGTCATTTTACACCATCTTGAAAACGAGATGGACGAATGGCCCCTGTCGGAATTGCGAAAAGTTCATTTTCAACAAGATGGTGCTCCGCCACATAACAGTCACCTTTCACGTTCCAATTTGAGCCGCCTATTCGGTACACAGTGGATAGGTACACATGGTCCAACACAGTGGCCACCTCGTAGCCCCGATCTAACACCACTTGATTTTTTTTTATGGGGCTTCGTGAAAAAGCATTCAACAAAAAAAGTGTTCAAGAGCTCAAGGATGCATTAATGACCATTTTACGTAATATTCATCCCAGAACATTATTATCCGCCATTCGTTCAGTGCAAAAAAGGATAGACTTATGTATTCGTGAAAATGGAAATCATTTTAAGCAATTTATTTCATAAACCAATTTCTTAAATGTTTAAATGATTTTTTGAAGTGAAAACTTCTTTAGCGGCGTTGGATGGGTGAAAAGTGTTAAACTCGCGTCAGGATTACTTGACCTTTGAACCGTAACCGACGACTGACGTCATACAACATTACAACAGCTACAGATTGTTTATTTTGTTAGGTGCGTTAACAAGCTTCGTGGTTGAGCGGTTAGCGTTTCGACCTTATGGTTTCAGAAAGTACCGGGTTCGAACCTGGGCTTTTGACACATATTATTTTTTCTTTTTGTAATTTATTACTTTTTGTGATTATTTATTCTTTTTTTAATTCATTAATTTCTTCTGACAGAAAATTAGTGATAGGTTCTATGATTGGCGCTATATTATAGGTATGGTATGGTATATGGTGTGTTCTTTTTATCTTTCCTCTGTATATAACGAAGAAAGAAAGAAAGAAAAAGTTTTCACTTCTGCCGGCACTCCCGGAGTGCAACCCGTCTTTTTTTTTTATTTAAAAACGTTCAAAATTTTACCTGACATATGAGTTTCGAGTTGATTTATCATATTTCCGTACGAAATGTATGGGAAAGGTCTTTGGCGATTTCTGTCTTTTCTAGTACTGAAAGCTAAAATGGTCTCATAGAGTTTTTTGATCCCCACATGAAATAGAATCGATTGGCATAAAAAAAAAAATTTGAACTTATTGCATTTTTTTTGCTAACTGTAAGTTTTTTACAAAATCTGTGAATGCAGTTCAAAATGTCCCAAAAAGTTAGGGAAGGTCTTTTAAGAACGTTTTGCTGTAACTGCAACGGTTAAGGTACTTGCCCTTACTGCCCCGTTTCAAAAATACACCCTGTATACATAGTACAAAACAAACTGATTTTACCTAGTCAAGATTTCAGAGATTTACTCAATAAAATGTAAAAACAGTAACCAAATTGTTATATATTTAGGAATAATTATTATAATAATACAAAGGTAATGAATAAATTAGATGTATTATAAACATGACCGTAATAAATAGGTTCACTTTGTTCTTGAGACCGTTTAAATTTAACACACTTTTATCAAAAGAAAAACGAAAACGGCATACAAACGCCCTGTTGAAAAGATGTGTGTAATCAACATGTAAAATTCAAAGCGACACTTCGGTTTGTATAGCGAGAATTTTACTCTCAAGCTTATAAATAATAATATTTCCTATCTCAGCTGTTAATTACTAAGACAACTACGGATGATCCCACTGTATTCATTACCCAACCTAATTAGTACAGAAGCCCGTGCGTCTAGCGCGAGAAGTACAAATTCTTTGTCCGTCCATATTGAAAGCAGCATCATCTTGTTGCTTTAACTAAAAGATTTACGCTTCTAGTTTGTTTATACCAAGCCATTTTGCACAGCACAAAGAAGTGAGAAATGTTTAGTTTTGCTATAGAGTCTTGAGATAATTCTTAAGGCGTGTTATTTTATAATAAGTTGCTAGTATTTTCTTTTAGGAAACTTTCGTTTGGAAAACAAAAGAATCTTGGAAATTATGATAATAAACAATATTAAAATTATGTAGTTAACTATTCTTAAAAATACTAATCAATGCTTTTTATCACCAGGGCATTTGATCATTTTAACCAGTTTAATTGCCCCATACGTTATCGGCTTAACACTAACATAAGTTACCGTTTTAGACCGTATTTATGTTTAATGTGTCCACACCCGATAGTTGATAAACAGATTGCGTATATTTTATTATCAAATATACGTATATTTGATTTAATAATCCTATTGCAATGTGTTACTTTTACCAAGTAACCATTATAACTTCAATACGACCAGATCCAGTTGGTAAAGGAGTTATGAAATAAGACGCCGTATTGCAATGTAGATATTTTGCTAAAGCACATAAATATCATTGTAATCTAATTGCTGTGTATATTAAGAATCTCACAAACCAAGATATCGTTATACCGTTTTACATCTCTAAAAATCTCGAAGTATCTGCAAGAATGAAAAATGAAACAATCGTGATTGCATGTACAATTTTATCTTATTGTTAGGAATATTAAATAATTTTTTTTAATTAGTAATAAAATTCGTAAAATATATTCTATGAATGTTGTAATACTGTAAACTTGTTTTTTCCCTTTTGTTGCGATTTTTCCTCTATTCCCTAAAGGTTTGCTGGAAGAAAACTCAATTTTGAGTTAAGATCGCCTTTGTACTTCAAAATCTATTGAAGTATTATTGTTAACGTATTATTTTCTGTGTACAATAAACAATTAAGAAATAAAAACATATACCCTATCTTTCTACTCTGCCAGTCCGGTAGGCTTATTTACGTTTCCGTGATATAGGCGGCAGCAGTGCCTTGAAATGCCCTTATACCCTTTCTAAATCCTTATTCACTATATCCAATCGCGTACGGGTTGGTTACGCAAACAGTTCTTACTAACACGTGTTCAATTCGATGCATGGTACAGACGGACGGGATCACCCAGAAATAACAAGGAAAGTTAGTGATAGGTTGATTGAGTAAAGCTGCGCAATATAGAATAATATATAATCATGTAGAAACAAGTCATATGCCTGGCTGTTTGATTAAATGGCTGAATATCATTCAGAAAGCGAGCCTCCTGCCAATAAACATCGATTTTTATAAAATGTCGTCATTATTTTCATATACTCGTATATTAAGAATGTACCTAGTTAGATTTATTTTAGTATTATTAAAATGAAAAATCCATTCATCAAACACATAAATTCCTCTGAACAAACACGGGTTCTTGGAGCTTAATCAGGGCAGATGCACATTGCACACCATCTAAAATTGGAGATAATATATAAGATTCATGCATGGAATTAAACACGTATTTGTTTAAGAACAGCTTACGTGATCAACTAGTACGCGATTGAAAGATGCGTCCCTTAAATTGAATACGGATTTGCAAAGGGTAACAAACCCTTGCGCGTTTCATGGTACTATTGCCTCCTATTGAACACGGAAACGTAAATACGCGCTCGGTATTACTTACTTCTTGTTTTGATTTGGGTTCTACAACTTGTACATTTATGTATTTAACGGTGAATACTAAATAACCTACACATATTCACGCTTTTAAATGCACGAATGGGTAGGCAGATGGGTATTTATACCCACATTTCCCAAATATAATTTTCGGTCCGTAATAGGGGCCTATTGCCGTCATGTGGACACTGAGTTATGAAAACAGCCCTGTCCGCTTTACTCACAAGTCCGCTTCTACGACACCGACAACAAGAGATGGAGTGGCCCTATTTTACTCCACTGGGACTAACAAGGTAACCTAGTGTAAACATAAATGGTTTTTTTTCAGATTATTAAGATTTGATTTGATTGTTTGATTTGTCAGTCATATTCTGTGCCGTGAACACATTAAATCGGGAAGATGGGTTTAAATTATCTGTAACATGGAATCCAGTATTGAAGAACATGCAACTTCGCTTTTCTGCGCAGTCTGATAGACACCAGACAGTTTGCTTACAGAATAGGGACACTGTTAGCACAGTATTACTTAGTAGTAACATTGTGCTGTTAGTGTGGTATGTGACGGTAGGTACATGGCGAAAAGAAAATATTGAAAATGTTCGGGTAGATGAAGAACCTACTCCCTTACGAATTCGAAGACGGCGGGCGTGCACCGCTGAGCCAGTCAGCCTGTGACCACAGCCGGTGTAATCTGGTCGCAACATCAAGCAATCAAAGGTATGTAAGTACCTATATTATGATGGCGTTAATTCCCGTTCTCTTAATTAAATATTCTAACGATTGCAACTAGAGGTATATTATAATATAGTTGCGATCAGTATATAATGTTTGTTTGAAGTTAATGGAATGGCACTTTGTGCAATATTCTGATGTTTGCTATCGATGGGTTTGTTTGATTACGATTGGTATTGTTACTATGACTGTATAATTAGTATAGCCGCATTTTTTCAATTGTGTGACGCCACCAGGGGTGACTTGACATGTCCAGATTTTTCTACAGATTACAAATATGTAGACTTGTTAATATAAAAAATCCCTACAGTGTTTTCACTTCTGAAGAGAAAAGGTTTATTAGAGAGAAATTTGTAACTATTCCACAATTTTGTAGGTCTTCCGTCGTGGTAAAATAGTAACTTGTATTCCTTATTTAACAGAATCTTCTAGAGTTGTAACTTGTGAAGTATAATTCCAAATTATAACTTTTAGCATTAATTGAACAGGGACCTGGGCCCCGTAAATTCAGGAAACGTGACATACATACATATGTACATATACTCTCGCCTGTAAATCCCCGAAGGGGTAGGCAGAGATGTCTCTTAATAAACACCTACATTTCACTAATCATGATTTTCGGTCCCGAGATACACCTAAATTATTTTCTATATAGGTGTAGTATACGTACAAAGTAGTTAAATTTTTAGGCGTTTTCTGCATAAATGTATGTAATGTTTGTAAATATTTGCTAAATACCACATGTAAGGGTAATATAATATTTGTGATACATGTACTGGTAGAATTCTCACAGGATTGTGAGGTTTATTAAACAGTGCTTGTCATAAAACTTCACAAACCTGACACTATTCTACAAAATTGTAAACTTGTCTTGTGTAATATAAGTGTATATAGAATCATCACTCTCGAATTATTTGAACTTATAAACTTAGAAATAGGTCTATTATTATAATAGTAACCAAAAATTATGTACATTGGAAGCATTACCATATCTTAAATAAATTTTAATTAAATTAAATTAATAAAGTTATTATATCATTACACAATACTAAAATTCATGGTTATACTGGAATTCATCCGCATCGCATGCCTCTTGTGGATTCGCAGAAGACTGGCAGCATTGCCACGTTGTATGGCAATGCTTAATCTCTGACCTAAAAATAGGCCAGCCTTCTGTTCACGAGAAGCGTCGACCATACGCTTTGCAATCTCCCCGAAAAGATTGCGGGCGCTTGGACCCTAAGGCCCAAATGTTTCGACTCCAAACGGTACTAATTCATAATCTTCAATGAGATTAGAGTATTTGCACCGCTTAAGAGCCTCTACAGAAGCTGCAGCAGCACTGGCACAGCCAGCGGTGCCAGCTAAATGGGCAATGGTTGGTAGAACGTGTAAATAGTCCTACCATTAGTGTGTTTGCACACAGGTTGTAGGCAAGTAGGTACCTAAATAGAAGGCGTGAAATTGTCGCAAGAATATCTGACCGCTTCTACAATCAAAATACAGCCTAGACTGGCACTGACCTGCGTTCCATACAGTGGTCTGGATTCTGTGGTCTGCAAGCAGGGTAGTGGCTCTTGAGCCCGTGCTGGTAGGTGGGTGTCAACCGGCCGGTGACTATTTCTTGTATTCCAACGTCTTCTTTATACAATTAAGCGAAAAGAGACTTGCTCGCGCGCCCAAAGGGCTTCAGGAAAAAATACACAAAAAAACGAGGAGTTGAGACGCTCAACCTCCGTTCGCGACGGCGTCTTGGAGAAGAGAGCGAGCTGCGTGTCAGCGAAGCAAACTCCAATCAGTTGAACTTCCGTCCGTAGTTCCGTCGTGTCGCACTCGGGCGCATTTCCGGTTTTTGAGAAGTTTTGAACTAAATTGTGTCCAACGTCATCTATTCACCCTATCCAACACTAAGTGGTATACAAGTAAGCGCACAGACACAAACTGCATTTGACAATAGAAGCGGATAAATTACATATGAAGAACAATTATAATGATTGAAGTTTACATAAGTATTGGTGAATTATAATACTATAATCAATGAGGTACATAGGCGCTCCACCATGCACCCGGCTTTGGAACGTCGCCAGATGTTCCGAAACAAGCAAAACACTGCTGATTTGAGCTTATAGCGGATTAACACGTTAAATAAACTACACATAAGAAAAAAAAAAGAACAGCTTACACTAACAAAACATACCTACTAAGTATGTAAAATTTATTGCGTTGGGATAGGATATAACTTAGTTACGGCGCGTTTGTAAGTTCCAGTTCGCGTTTTAACCATTGCTACTCGGACAACTTTATCAGAGCCTCTGAACACTTCTGTAATGACTCCTAACGGCCAACTCAACGGAGCAGAATTTTCCAGCTCCAGAAGAACGACGGTGCCGATTTCAACTGGTTTGTCGGGAGTAGCCCATTTTTGTCGGACTTGCAACGTGTGCAGATACTCTATATGCCATTTTTTCCAAAAGGAATGGATCATATTGTCCACCAATTTTTTCCGATCTACTAAACTAATGCGTTGGTCTGAAAGATCAGTCGCGGGTAAATATTGTAACGGAGTAGTCATCAGAAAATGTGCGGGAGTTAGCACCTCAGGGTCAGGGTCAGAGGACAGTAAGCCCAATGGGCGCGAGTTCAGAATGCATTCTATTTGAGTCAGTACCGTTTGCAACTCTTCGTAGGTGAGTAACTGACTACCTATAACTCTGTATAAATGTGTTTTCATGCTTTTTATATTTCCTTCCCAGATCCCACCAAAATTAGGTGATCTCGGGGGAATCATCTTCCATTCTATGCGTCGAGATAACAGCTCATTTGACAGCGCGGTTTTGAAATTAGAGTTCAATAAGAAATTGTATAACTCATCTAATTGTGCCTTTGCACCAATGAAAGTAGATCCGTTATCGGAGTAAAGACATGAAACGGGTCCACGACGGGAAATAAAGCGTTTAAAGGCGGCTAAAAAATTATCAGTAGTTAAATCACTGGTCACTTCAATATGAAGACCTCGAGTGGCCATGCAGACGAACATAATAATGTAAGCCTTCTGCGCATGCTGTCCTCTGCGACGAGAAAGTATGGTCTTTATCGGACCCGCATAATCAACCCCAGTGTGACAAAAGGCTTTGGCTTCCGACACACGATAGTCGGGTAGATCAGCCATTATCGGTGTTGGGTGCGTTGGATTGCATTTAAAGCAAGTGTTACACTTTCGCAACTGAGACCTGATGACAGTTCTGGCATCTAATATCCAGAAGCGTTGGCGTATAATAGACATGAGAAGTCCAGGTCCTGTATGACAATTCAAAACATGAAAATGCTGTATTATTAGATCAACAACGTGATCACGTTTAGGGAGAAGGACAGGATGTTTAGCTTCAAAGGGAAGCATTGATTTGGAGAGTCTGCCTCCTACACGTAAGATCCCTTCTTTATCTAAGAAGACTGCAAGCCTCAGCAGCTTCTTCGAAGGTAGCTTCTCAGCCTTTATCAGTTTTATATCTTCAGCGAAGTGAACCGATTGAACGGCGAGAATCAAGGACGTCTCAGCGATTGACAATCCTGATACAGTATAAGGGACGATCTTACATTTAGGTCGCGCGAATTTTAAAACATATGCAACGATTCGTAGTAATTTATGCCAAGAAGAAACACGTTGTGCCAATGAACACAGTAATGGCGGCTCTGTGTGTTTCGTTGTCACGCTTAACACATTTGCCTTATGCTCAGGCAAGTCAGAGCAATTAGCAGGAGAGAAAGATTTAATTGGCCACTCCTCAGGGGGGCCACGGATCCATACGGGACCGTTCCACCACAAGTCGTGGGTTAAAAGTTGCGAGGGGAGCATGCCACGTGACAGACAATCACTCGGGTTAATGGCTCCGGCGACGTGATAAAAATGTTTAGCGTTCAAGTTTTCTTGACACTGAGCGACCCGGTTGCTCACAAAAATAGACCATCGATGTGGTGACGAATGAACCCATGATAAGGCAATTGTGGAATCAGAAAAGGCGTATATATCAGTAACGGGAATGCGTAATGCATAAGTATCACGTACAGTTCTTATTAACTTTGACATGAGCAAAATAGCACATAACTCTAATCGAGCGAGCGTAGTAATCTTGGTCGGAGTAACCTTTGACTTAGCACACAGAATGCGAGTTTGAATACTGAACTGATAGGTACAATGGGCGTAAATAACACATCCCATCCCATTCATGCTGGCATCACAAAATGCGACAAGTCGCAATGTGCAGTCACCTCCAAAACCTATATGTCGCGGAATTTTCAACGTGTCAAGCAATTGTAACTCTTGAACGAGAGCGGAAAAACGTGAGCGAACATGCTCTGGAGCGGGGTCATCCCAATCACTCTTACTAAGCCAAAGTTCTTTGATTAACAACTTGGCGTAGAGTATCACAGGCGCCACCAACCCGAGCACGTCAAATAGTCGCGCAACTATAGAGAGTATATTTCTCTTAGTGCACTTCTCATCAACCAAAGTGGATGTGAAGTAAAAATTATCTTCACACGGTTCCCATGAGAGACCTAAAACCTTTGAGACATAACTGCCAACGTCAAATTCAAGCGACCTGCGGTGGGTATCAGGAAGTGAGTCCAATAGCATAGAAGAATTGCTAGACCACTTCACTAAGTCAAAGTCGCCAGCCTTGAAAAGTTTTATCAAGTTGCGGGCTAAGTGTATGGCAGTTTCCTCATCAGGTGCGGAATGAACCAGATCGTCAGTGTACAGATAGGTCTCTGCCACTTTAGCAGCGTCAGGGTAGTGCGGACTCATGTCTATAGCCAGCTGACGCACAGTGCGTATAGCTATATAAGGACTAGACTTCAGACCGAACGCTTGTCTATTAAAGACGTAGGTCTGAATTTCATCAGACTCCTTGAATCTGAATAAGATGCGTAAGTATTTACGATGATCAACAGGTACACCAATACGTAAATAATGTTGTTTTATATCAGCGTTCATTGCAATAGGAAATAACCTGAAGTTTAATAATAATAAGAACAGATCGGCCTGTAAATTGGGCCCGATGTGCAATATATCATTGAGCGAAAGCCCAGTGTGCGTTTTAGCGCTCGCATCCAAAACAATACGCGGCATTGGCTTGTCAGGTCGGACTACTGCGTGATGTGGTATATAATAACCATCTAAAGATAACTTAGAATCATCAACGAGACTGAGGTAACCGTTATCTAAATAATCCTGAATAACCTTGTTGTAATTTTCACGTACAGTTGGTGATTGACGAAGTTTACGTTCGAGCGACATAAAACGGCGGTGGGCGACGCCGCGCGAGTTCCCTAGTTCAGAAGGATCTCTGCAGAACGGCAGCGCAACAGTATAACGACCTATGTCATCGCGAGTCACAGTAGATGTGAAAATATTTTCACACTCGGTTTCTTCTGGTGACAATAGGCGCTTCGTGGGTACTTCCTCCAGCTCCCAGAATTTCTGTACTAAATCATTTAGAGCTAGCGCAGAAAAGGATGCTGTGGTAGGGACAACGTCTTTACGTGGGTAATCACCCATAAGTACATACCCAAATGCTGTTGAAATTACACAAGGGGCATTAGGACCACACTCGACCCTATTCCCTAAGTAGATATACGGGAAGAGCTGTGCACCCAACACGATATCAATATTTCCTGGAACATTCCAGCTTAAGTCAGCGAGCGGTAAATCGCGAAGATTGAACTCACGATCACATTTAATCATTTGCGAGGGCAATTGATCCGTAAGGCTATTCATAACTAACGCGTGTATAGTAATATATTATTAAGATAGTACACACCTAACGAACGTTTATCTTGGTATTTCTTGACCAATGCGTCCCAAACTATACTGTAGGTCTCACTTGACGGAACAATACCGGCAGTGAACTTTAATGCGTCATGGGTTAGTTTTGAGAATAGGTACTGTACACGTTGCGAATCAGACAGTTGTTTATTTAAATGAACATTAGCCTTAAAGGACTGATAGAATGTATTCCAGTTTTCAGGGCGTCCGTCAAAACTCGGAATTACTAACATTTCCAATTTCACTATAGACGCGTGCGAATTATTCGACCCGTGTGAGGCGACCTCCTTGACCTTGGGAGCCAACATTTTATTTCTAACGCGTTTTGTTCTCGAATATAAATCATCAAATGCATCGAGGCAAGAATAATCTGGTTCCACTGGAGGTTCTAATGACAAATTTAAGTTATTTATTTGATCTACAATTGACTCGAATTTATCGCGTACATCATCTATGGTCTCGGTTTCAGCCAGAAAATCCTCACAAGATCGCGTCGATAAATCGAAAGAAATAATGGATTTTGAAGATTTATACCATCTAGTAATGCGTGCAAACAACAATTCCTTCTTTTGATTCAACATAATCAACTTCGATTCGTGATCTTGCGACATGTTTGCAATTTAATGTTGTTTACCTAGTTAAAACGAGTAAATTATACAGCTACCAATATGTGTAGTACTGCGAAGAAACTCAAAATATAAGATGTACTATGGCTTTGAATAATAGCACTAATAGCACAGCGGAGCGAAAATGTAACCAAGTAGGTAGGTACAAGTAGGTGGGTATAAAAATGTTACGCGTATGTGAATAGAATGACGAAAATTACCAATTAATACGTAAATCATCAACTATATCAACAAATAACATTTCCCTACAAATATATCTACCAAATATTACGTAGATATTGCGTTATAAGTACAGAATTTACCAAACAATTTACGTAAATCTGTTCGCGAATGAAAACTAAGATGGCGGTAAGAATTCACCAAAATTACGTGAATCTTATGAATAATATGAATAGGAAAGAAATATAATTCACCAATAATTACGTGAATATACTATTTACTGGCCTATCCGGCTCGTAAGGACCAAAATTATGGTAGAACGTGTAAATAGTCCTACCATTAGTGTGTTTGCACACAGGTTGTAGGCAAGTAGGTACCTAAATAGAAGGCGTGAAATTGTCGCAAGAATATCTGACCGCTTCTACAATCAAAATACAGCCTAGACTGGCACTGACCTGCGTTCCATACAGTGGTCTGGATTCTGTGGTCTGCAAGCAGGGTAGTGGCTCTTGAGCCCGTGCTGGTAGGTGGGTGTCAACCGGCCGGTGACTATTTCTTGTATTCCAACGTCTTCTTTATACAATTAAGCGAAAAGAGACTTGCTCGCGCGCCCAAAGGGCTTCAGGAAAAAATACACAAAAAAACGAGGAGTTGAGACGCTCAACCTCCGTTCGCGACGGCGTCTTGGAGAAGAGAGCGAGCTGCGTGTCAGCGAAGCAAACTCCAATCAGTTGAACTTCCGTCCGTAGTTCCGTCGTGTCGCACTCGGGCGCATTTCCGGTTTTTGAGAAGTTTTGAACTAAATTGTGTCCAACGTCATCTATTCACCCTATCCAACACTAAGTGGTATACAAGTAAGCGCACAGACACAAACTGCATTTGACAATAGAAGCGGATAAATTACATATGAAGAACAATTATAATGATTGAAGTTTACATAAGTATTGGTGAATTATAATACTATAATCAATGAGGTACATAGGCGCTCCACCAATGGTGTCGACGCAAGTTGCGTCCCACACTAGAGTCCTACCCATTTCCCAAGGCATTAATGACATATTATCATCCGGTCTCTTGCCATCGTCGCGCGCCAAACCGTTTGGTTCAAACACAGCTGGCACATCGGCGGTGACAAGAGCACGGCGGATTATGTCGTTGAGGCTGGCGTGCCGTGGAAGTCGCCCAGGGCTCCTGCAGCAGGAATGGTCATGGTGTCCGAGTCGGTCAACTGCTTCTCCACAACGGCATTGATGCGGAGAAAAACACGGTGCACCTAAGCGGAGGCACGTCGCGATGCGGAAGGTAGTGTCATCTAACATTTTCATAAATTTAACTGTCCCAAAAATCTATTTATAAGTTGAATGAAATTTGAAAGTATCTAGTATGCTGACTATACTTATAACTTAAACACCAGGTGTTCTTTTCATCTAAGCGTTAATCCTTTTTGCAAATAAACCTCTTACATACTCGTCCAGGGACGAAGGAATTTGAGACACGGGGTCTGCTCTCTTAGAATTCGCTTATTCAGTTTATTTTGACTTGTATGACGGTGACTGCCGTATGAACCCTGAACTCCGAAAGGAAAACCTCCTTCGTAAATCAGCAGATGTACTGGTTTGGGTTCCGGAGATCTTAAACTATTCACTATGCAGGTACTCTTTAGCTCTTAAGTGTATCTTTTTAGATTCTGTGTTATTATGCCGTTGAATGAGTGATATCACTCAAACGGATTAAGCTGATAACGGGGTTTATAATTTAAAAGAGTTATATATTACACTCTCTCTTCGTTTCGTGAACCCGTTTTAAGTAATTAATCGAATGTAAATATTTCATTCACTACGTAAACAGGGCCCTCATGAATAAAACAATGAGAAAAAAACCAAAAAAATATGTTTTACATTGTTTTAAACAAGCAATGTCCGACACGATGTCTGCGGGAATGACGTCACTTGATGGGTGTATGCATAACAATGAAGTGGTACACCGTCGATATAAAAATGGGCTTTTAATTTGTAGTTTTACACACAGTAGGGATTAACTTTTAGAGAATACTTGTTTTTTTAAAGATGTCTGGAGTAGTGGTATGTAATAGGTTTAACAGCTAAGAATGTAATGAATTAACCGATATTTAATAGTTAATATAGCAGTTATAGAATTTCATCATTACTTTAAAACAAAAGTTTTGTCTAGTTGTTTGAAATACAAAAAAAAAAATTAAATGTGTTTTTTGTTTGTAGAGTAGAGATATAGTTTTTTTTACGTGCGGAAAATCCCCTCGGATTAGCCCCCCCCCCCCCTTAGGTTATGTCGGACTCGAACCGACTAAACCGCACGCCGTCTGTGGGTCGATGTGCTAGGCCGAAGTAGAGGTTGTTTCGCGACATATCCCTCGCAGTAGAGTAATAGTTGAATTTTTCATTAGACGAAGTAAATTGACAGCTCACTTTTCACTTAGTGAAATAATGATGCCTTCAGTTACGCTAGTACTATTAACTATTCTGTGCTTCAGTTCCCTTTCACTCATGGCGCAGCAGCGCCACCCTCAATTTACATGGCTTTCTTGACGAAATCAAAGCAGAATCAACGAATGATTTTACTAGGATTGTCATAATCATTCACTATGTCACAGCAAAACTGACAACCCAGTAAACGTCAGCTTATTTCGTTTTAAAAATTCCACTATAGATATAACCTCTGTGGCGTGGCGATAATGAACGTGACCGCTACGCAAAAGCACGGGGTCGATCCCCGCTCAGTGCAAATACGCATGAAAAGAATTGGTATTTGCATTGTTCTGTTCGAGCCTCAGAGAGCACCTTAAGCTGACGATCCCAGTTGCTATACGAACATGGCAGTTGATAAAAGTAGTCCTAAAATGTTCAACAACTCCAAATGGAATTAACGCCAGGATGAAGAAGAAGAGAAAGATATTTTCAGGGTACTAACAATCGCACCCTAAAGACCTGCTTACCTTTTCACAGTTCAACTATTTAAGATTAATAATTTAACAGTGGTTAAACTATATATCTAGTAATAAATGTTTTGACTTCATACAGTATAATCCATCTGAATTGCTAGCTCGTCAACATATAAGTAAACTCGAAAAAGTTTAATTTCCTGTATTATAAGAAATTATACGTATACATATACGTATAGCTTCCGTGGCGTGGCGGTAGTGAACGCGGCCGCTACGCAGGAAGCGCGGGTTCGATCCCCGCTCAGTGTAAATATTTGTATGCATGAATATGTATATTTGCAATAGTCTGGGTGTTTCTATATATAATATGTATGTATTTAAAAAAAAAACGGAACTAAGTATGTTTATCCGCATTCTAGATTCCATAACACAAGGTAGTTAAGCTATGCTTACCATGGGTCTAGATAGCGTTGTGTGAAATGTTGTGGAATATTTATTATTTATTTATTTGTTATTTACATAAATCTATTTTCAAATATTATATACTAGCTGTTGCCCGTGGCTCCACCCGCGTGGATATCGGTTATCGCTTAGGGTTGAGTCAACGCTATTCTTCTAAAATAAAAGTAACCTAAGTTACTCCTTACTCCTTATTACATCAGCTACCTGCCAATAAAAGTCCCGTCAAAATCGGTGCAGCCATTTCAGAGATTAACCGGAACAAACAGACAGACAGACAGACAAAAATTGTAAAAAATGTTATTTTGGTGTCCGTACCGTATTATATTCAAGTATGCATGTAGTAAAAACGGTTATTTCAATATTACAAACAGACACTCCTATTTTATTTATACGTATAGATGTATAGATATATAATACCATGATGGAAAAACACGAACCTTTTCAGCCTTATCGGGCTTAAGGCATTTCCCATTCAATAAGTCATGACATCATGGCACGAGCACGCAACATATTCCACTCGAGTAATCTACCATTAGGTTAAAAAGCTCTCTTCACTTATCTGCGACATCTGGACCATGTTTATATTTTGAGGGTCTACGACAACCTCTATAACGACAGGCCGCTTATCGTCCCTCGCCTGTCTAGGTAATCTCCCCCACCTTTACTTGGCAAACTGTGCCCTACTACCCACGGAAGAAATTCTACAGTGTATCGGTTGTTGTTTATATTAGTACATGTGCAAATCGGCAATCTCACCACCCGACGTGTAATCTAAAATCTAAATCATTGCATATAAAGCTCATTTCTCCATATCTTCATCATATCTCTCTATGTATTCACAAGTTTTTTGGATAAGCAATTGTATTGTGTGTGTTACAGAGTATATTTTCCAGTGTAATACTGGCAGATAGGAATACGAGTAAGTCCATCGTCATATTTAAGAAATCCGTCGGTTGAATTTAACCTTTTTCATTTTTCGTGATGCCGGCTGTGATAAGAATGATACAAGTTGTGGATTGGGAAAATATTAAGAATAGACTGTATATATATTTTATTATTATTTTATAATATTTTGTTAGTTACGAGGCGGATGTTGGTCATTTAATGATTATTATTTTTCCTACTTTTCGACCAGTCGACTGTGTCAGGGCTGTGTGTAGTTATTATAAAAATGATGTCCTTAAATATTTTATTAGTAAAAAAAATGCTAATGTCAATATTGACTTAAAAACTCTTGCTGGCGTTCTTCTTGAAAGCCAGCAACCAATTGGAAAATTCTAGCTTCAAATTATTTACAGACACTGCCATGGACTACTTACAAAATATCTAATTATTGTTTGCTTAACATCCACATATGCTATAGAGAGTTTCACGTTTTTCCGGCGCGATATCTAATATCGGAGCCGCTTTGTGCGGCGCGGTTATTGTCGTCCGACACCGGTATCGGATAAAGTAAAACGCTATTACAGTACTTCAAAATAGTTCATTATGATTTCTCCTGACCACATACCTTAATATTTATAACTGTATTTCCTATGGAAAATGTTTAAACCGCAGCGGATAATTCGTTCAGTAAAAAACAACTTGAATTTTCTTAAAAAAACTCTAGAACTCATTATTAAGGTTTGTAAGTTTATTAAGGGGTTAGAAAATACTGCGCTTAATCGCAAACAATTTATTATCAAGCGCCGGAAAGAAATAGTACATTGTGAAAGTGTACAGCCGTATTCTTTGAAAAAGAAAACAGGCAAGTGAATGCATTAGCGATTCTGTCTCACTCTGTGCACTTTTTAGTTGTATTTTTATCACAAACATAAATTGGAACTTATATTTTGCTTCTTTCCAGTTTTCTGTTCCGCAATTATTTCTCGTCTACTTTTTTATATCATAGTTTACTCCATCATTTCAGTGAACACCGCCATTCAGTTTTGAGCAATCTAATGTAACCTTGATTATGGACAACTTCTGGGTTAGTATTGTAGTCAATCTGAAGGTGTACGGATAAGCAAGTGATATGGAAAAGGAGATAGAAATGCTTATATCTTATACCCTAATAGAAGAAAACATTATTATGTATGATAAATTATACCGGGTGTAAGGGGAACGCTCCCGAAGTCGGAGGTCACTGGTAGTTGGATTTTTTTTTCGATCACATGAAAAAAGAAATCTTATTTTTCAATTTTTATTCATATAATTAGCATTATTCATTCTCCATCGTATTAGGAAAGCTTACTGAAACGACAATTTCATAAAAAACCATCACTACAGACAAAAAACGAATGGCGCCAAGCGTATTCTTTTTTTCGTAGTTCGAAAGCACACTGCGTCGTCACAGCGTATCGGCGCGTAGTGCAAATGTAGAGTGCAAGAGAATATCTATTGCGTTACTCTCAGCCTACGTTGCATTTTCACATGTACAATGCAGAATGAGATTGATTTGAAATAAAATAAGGAATTTAAAAATTATAATTACACATTTGCATTATTTAGATTTATTTTGACCTATATTAGGAATTAAAAATAACGAAAAGTCATAGTTTCAGTTTAGTTACGCAATACCTTAGTTCGCTATGCATATTTATTGAGAAAAACTATAATATAAAGCAGTATTTATTACGGTCCGTTGACTCAGGACACTATGTACCCTATTGCCACACGTTGTGTTTCACCCAGAATCATAGGCAAATTTGTTCAACTGGCTAGCACTAGATTTTATTTTAGTTCCCAAAGCTTCTATCAGGGCGTTACTTAATTATATTAATAAATTAAATATTAATTGTTCGTAAACGCTTGCTAACTTTGAGAACTTTACTTTGTTAATTACTTGCAATTTATTAGTTACTAACTTCGTTTCCTAGTAAATCACCTTTTAAAACTCATTATTCTTAAGCACTTACAGGTAATATTTAAGTGGTAACCTAATAGATACAAAATTAAAATCTTTTGACATCATGAAAACAGAAGGCTAAAGAATATTATGCTGGGAAGGAAATTATCTTTTGAAGGTTAGGTTAATAAAATAGGTATTAATAAGAATGTTGCTGCCTGCATAACTTTTCTAGTACGTGCTATCTATTTACCATCACACGATTTATATGGTAATAGTTTCATTGCATCTAAATTATTTTTATAATTCATGGCCTAAACCGAATATAAAAAACACATGACCTTCATACTTACATATCTTAATTAAACTTTTCCTTTGTCCATGGGGAATATACTACGATCCATAGTATATTCTAGACACATTATAGATAGTTGAAATCCTCGTTTTCATATGTCCCAGAGTGATTTACTAGAAAGGGCAAAATCGTGGCTTAATTTATCTAAGTTTATTACCACGTAACCTTTTACCTTTTCTTTTTTAAGAAACCATTACATTGTCAGTAGGACGTTTTTTATTTGTTACTAGTTGATACTCGCGACTTCACCCGCATGGAATTTTGTCCCCGTTCCAATGAACATTATTATGTTATAATATCTGCTACACTGTTCCTGCTACACGTTAACGATCTGCTCAAGCCCGGAATCATTGGGTACGCAGACGAAAGCACAGTGGTAGTGAGTTATGAGTCGCGCCCGCATCCAGCAAGGGTGAGATCTGGTCCCTCAGGGAAGCCATAATTGAACGGCTCGACTTGTCCTTGCAGGTAGTCTCTGATTGGGGAGATGTCAACTAAGTCAACTGCAACGCAAGACCCAACTGTGTCTCTTCTATGCAACGCGGAGCCAATTCCAGCCGAACCCTACTTTCCCATATCGATAACCGACCGCCTCGACCTTCTTGATGTTTCTCTTACTCCAACACTTAACTTTGAGCCCATAAATAAAAAGCTAGGAATTATATCGAAAGTTGTGTCAGCACTTCATTCTCTACCAAGCGCAAGTTCAATCGTGCACGGAATACTGTTCGCGCCTCTGTGATAGTTCAGCCAAATACCAGCTTGAAGCAATTGAGACGATGAGAAACACGAGCCAAGAGGCTCATCAACAACGATGCGAGAATAGGTTTCGAAGCCTAGAACATCGGCGAAGAGAAGCATGTCTATTGGTGATTTTTCGGATGCACTTCGAAGAGTGCGGGCTAGAATTACACAACCTTATCCCTTCAAGCCCCTTTTATCATCGAAAGACCAGACGCACGGCGACGCGCCACCGATACCCTTTGGACATTCCACTTATACGTATTCATGCGTAATGCCAAGGAGTGGAATGTTTCCGGATAGCCACAAGTTGGATGTCTTCAAGACTAGAGTGAACAGGTTACTTATAGGCAAGCGTGCTCCATCGACGACAACATCGTCAATTATCAACAGGTGAGATATTTGTCAAAAGCGAGCCTATCAAAAATAAAAAGAAAAGCTTCCGTGGGCCTCAAACATTCGAATAGAAATAAGCCGAATTGGTTGAGCCATTTTCTATTTCCATTGAATATTCCCTTTATTTGTTTGGGCAATGAATTTGTAAAGTTATATTTGTACTATATACCTCACCCCATTTCGAGAGGACTTGTACTAGGTACTAGAGCCTGGTCTGTCATTCAGCACGCGAATCGCCTATTTGCAGATGAGATTGACCGGGTAAGAACCCCATATACCCCCGCAGATCTCGATGATGGAACTCCATATAGCATATCATTCTATATTCTGGTAATTATACCCACAAAGATTCAGCAATTTTAACTTTTATAAACTTCAAATTTAAAAAGCATTATCTAAGTTAATACATTCGGTAATTTGCGAACACCATTACAACATGCTGTAGGTACGTCTATTATTACCAATAATGCAATTATTGATTAAGTCGTAACAGTTTCAATAAGCTCTCGGACCAAGATCGCTTTCCTATAGGCAGTAACAAATTCAATTAATTTCCCATTAAGGGGCGACGCGGCATCGTTTGTCCAAAGTTTTTGTCGATCTTAGCTTCGCAGCCCATTGATATTGTGTCTGACTGATACGTGTTTTGTGAACACGCGTGCTTTTAGCCTTCAATGAAAATGAACTTCGAGTGAATTCAGGGATGTAATGTTTTTTGTCGCAATGTAGACGTCAAAAACTAAAACATTACTTCCTGGAGTACGAGAACAAAAACGGACATAAATGGTTCATTGTTATCAATTAGGTACTCAATACAAGAAGTTTTGGTTGTCACAATTGTAATAATGTGTAAAAATGTTTTTATGAACTTGTATTAATATGTATTGATTTCAGTATATCGTACAATTATTTCATACAAATATTTCATCTAATTTTTTGCACGATAACAAATCTGCTGATAGTAAAAACAACAAGCTTTCTCGTGAGTAAGCTTATTGTTATAAATATAATGAGCTTCCTGTGTAGTGGAAGTAGTTCTAGGTACGGCTCTAATTTCTTGGGAGAGGCATTGCTGTTTCCAGTTAATGGTCTGTGTAGGCGAGGTTGGTTCACATGTTGTGTTTTTCTCGTGTTTTCGTGAGTCCTCTTAATGAGCAAAGTGCTAATTGAAGAAACACTAACTAGGTAGGTAAGATCACCGTTTCTGGATACATTTTGAGCAGTGGATATGGCCTAACACAGATCTCTGTCCCATCAACACAGCATCGTAATCGATAAAAGCGAAAAATAGGAGCTCTTCTCCGAAAGAACAAGTTTAAAGCGAGTCGGATTCGAGTACCGAGTTGATGGATAAACTTAACGTTGCAGTTGAAAAATTGTAGTAAGGAGTCATACATAGACAGAGCTTGCGCTCTGTTATTTGCTTTTGGGTTTCTTAACCACCCTTATGATCTGATGGTGGCAGCTCACTTTGAATTTGCTCTACTCCAAAAGTATGGGTCACCATTAATAGTAGGCTAAATGTGTTGGTTACATCGCACCATGGGTATACTATTTGTTCCAGTAATGGAATCAAAGACTCAAAGAATCAATTTCATTTATTCAGTTTAGGCCCATTAAGAGCATATACGAATGTCAAAATTTTACAATTATGTCAAGAAATAATTAAAAGAAAAATAAATAAAGTAAATAAATCTCTTGAAAATTATTCTTTCACTGATTCGGTAAGTTGGTTCTACTGAGCAGATACCAGCAAGAAACTCAGTGAACAAGATTATCGAATTTAAAAAAAAAACATGGTTATTATTTAAAACAAATTTATATTGTGCGAGCCTGCAGGAAGATTAGAAGGACCATGCATTTTTATCATTAAGGTATTTGTTTACTTTATAATATCCTTTTTTCAACAAACACTTTTTTTACTTCTATTGTAAACTCATTTATTATAGTGGCATGTCAATAAGTTCAAAATAGAAGAAAACAAACGAATTACTCGTAGAGCTTATGAAGAAAATGATTTATTTGTAAAAAACATGACATAATATTTTTTTTATTGAAGAAATTACACTTTAAAACTAAATAATTTAGAGTAAATCAAGAAGAATAAGTAAGTAGTATGCTAATACACGAACACATTTATTCCATGGATCGTCAAAAACAAATAGAATAAGTACTTTGAAAGTCTTTGATGATTATTTTTAATAGCACTCTAAATATTGTAGACGGAGTTCAGCCATATAATTATCAACCAGAGCACTTTGTATGCCCATCAAACGACATAGAACATTAAAATAAATTATGAAACTTCGTAGGACTAAATAGAAAACAATAAACGGTTTATGATCTGTGACGGGCGAAATTAACGATTGCACGTGCTGAGGCGCTCAGCGAAACGAGTAAGGGTGTTCATCATGTGAACTTTCCCAGTTTATTTATTCCCGGGGTCTTTCCCGGAGCGGCTTAATGGCGCCTTAAGCGGTAATGTGTGGTCATAAATTAAACGATAATAAGTTCGGACTACAACACTGCCGTTAATGACTGCGAACGCCAGATAGTGGTGACGACATAGACGGCCCTTCGACACTTTCTTCACTTATCTGCGCCCTGAGCACGCGTCCCTTCCGGGGTATCCAACCTTTTATGTATAGTGTAATGTTTGTATCAGTGGCTCAGAGTTATTTTTTATCTCATGTGGTTTTTCGAGTAGCTGATGGTAAACGTCTTTGCCGTTATTAGGGTTAAAGAAAGTTGATATTCGGTTACTGATATGAAAAATAATGCGGTAAGACTTTTCGAAGAAATTTTAGTTTTGAATTTCGTTGAGATCTACTTAAGTAGATAGATGGATAGACAACTCTTTATTGTACACCAATATTAGATTACAAGAGATTATAGTAATTATAGTTAAATGCACAATGGGCAGCCTCATCGTCAAATGAGATCTTTTCCAGGTCACCGTGGGATGGAGAAATATTCACTAACACGTTACAAATTGTGGTGTAGGTGTCATATTCAAACATAAATCACACATAGTGCAAATATATATATATATATATATATATATATATATATATATATATATATATATATAAATAATTATAAAATATACATACATTTATAAACATAACGATTCTTGATACAATAAGCACAAAATAAAACAAAACCTACATACTAAAGCACCTAATATTTATGGAACACAGACAAAAGAGATCTTTGGGATAGGTAATGATTTTTTAGCATCTTCCTAAATATGTTCAAGGATTTTGCCTGCCTAATATTCAAAGGCAGCGCGAAATCTCAGTGATCTACTTAATATATGCTTTTTAATTTGTTACATTGTTATTAGAGGGATAATTATCAATAGTCTGTCAAAAAAACATCAAAAAATTTATAATATATCAAAAACTATTGAAATATTTTGAAAAACATCTTCATAGTTCTATCTGGTAATGTCTCGCACACAATTATCCACACACGAAATACTTTGGTAAGCACTTTCTGATCCTTAATTAGATTATCTAACCTAAGTAAGAATTAATCGTGAAGTAATTACTCAAGAACGAGGCGAGAAACTTTCAGGACTACGAAACACTAACTAACTAATACTCAATTACCTACAAGTCCATACATTGTCACGTTAAAACTGTAAGGTCCGTTAATTTGTAAGACTTGTGAACAGAAACATAGATTGTAGTACTAACGTTAACGGAATATTTAGTGTAATGTTGTTTGTCCGATTTTTCGGGTGTTCCACTAAGATCCCCTATTTAAATCCCTCAGAGGATCAAAAAACACTTACAATTTTACTAAGATCCGATAAACGGGCACTGTTGCATGAAAAATGATCGTGGAGGAACTGAAGTACTGGAGGATAAAGTATACGAGTAACTTCAAGGTGTTCTCTGAAATACCGACCAATAGAACGAGTTCTTGATTAAATTTATTTAATCAAGAGCGAAACGAACGGTAGAAAATTATTTGGTTATGTCTTTTAAACCAAATATACATAATATGTAAGCAAAGTAAAATATACTGTATAACAATATACTGTACAAGATAACTTAGCTTCAAAGATAATATAATATTATGAGTAATATCGGACGGTCCCACATGGCCATGTTACCTAGTTGGAATTTCAACTTTTCGTAGTAAGTAGTTATCGCTTGACATGTCAAGTAGGAACACTTAACAATAATCTTGTATTTTTAATTGTCTTTATTTTTATGCGATATGTGAGAAATTTCATATTGTATTAATTATAATTATTTACTTATACAAAGGGAGAACTCTTGTATCGTTTTCAGAGTGGTGCAATGAAAAATCCTCTCTAATCGAAGTACAGCTTTACTTAGGAATTAGTCAAAGATAGTAACTGTTACAATGAACGAATACATGCATAGTCTATACGATAGGTACCTATGGCATATAGAATTTAATTTTTTAGTTATATTACATACTTTTATAATATTTATAAACGCATCTTTACAGATGAAGTTAAAGTATAACCCGTATTTATCACGAACATTATAACTAAGAACACCCCAGAGTGTAAAGTCTTAATAGCGTATCCTTGTTAAGCAGTAAGTAATGTGTTTCTTAACAAAGCCTTACTACTGTACTTGGTACTAGTATACGTACAATGTTTGTGAATAACAGCTAACATTACATTACCTAGTAATAGCTAAATTAACTAGTAATAACTAGTGCAATGAAAAATTTTAATAACTAGTCATTACATAAATCATAGGTACGGAGTGTACCTATGATTTATGTAATGACTAGTTTCAATAAATTGTAAGATTTCCTGCTCAAGCGATGAAATCTCTACCGGATTGTGGGGTCCAAATAGGTGCAAATGAGCACTATCCGTATATCGCGTAAAGCTCAAGTGGTTACCCATTCAGCCTTCACCGGAATGCTCACTTTCTTTATCTACTGTATAGTATTCTATTTCACCCCCTCACTACCATCTAGCTAAAAGATCGGTTTGAATTCTTACGCGACTCGCATTGATGCCAGCGCACTCCACGAGATTCATGGACAAATCTTATGCTGTCCAAGCTATCCGAATGTAGAATGCCTTACCCGTTACCATTAGACGTGCACAATCTCTGCCTGTCTTCAAAAAAATGGTTCCGGCCTAATATTTGCAAGAGCGATAGTCACTGTCTTACACCTTCTACCTCTATATTTCCCTTATTTATGTCTTTGCAGTATTTAGTATTATATCTAAGTATATGTTTATCATGTACCTGATAATAGGTACTGTTTGACTATAATTTATCTACGTATTATATATTTTATATGGTAAATCATATTTATATAGTATTATAATATCTGTAATAATATATCTAGTACGGACCACAATACAAAATAATTATTAGGAAACTGCCCCCTTTTTTTGTCTCTAGTTTCACTCAAAATTTAGTGGTTTTATTGTCTTTAAACTCCATCCCATGGTTGCGTGGATGAGATTACCTAGCCCGCCAGGCCTTTAGGGCCCAATTGTATGCTATAAAACTGTACCTACCACTATATTGTAATGTTCTTTCTTTCTTTGTGTACCATACAATACAGAGATTTTCTTTCATTCATTAACCGTTGGAGTTGCCTGACGTCCTAAAGGAACGAATATCCATTCAAATTAAGAACCTCTGTCTCTTCGAAGTCATGGGAGTACAGTGTAGAATTCAATCTACACTGTACTCCCACTGTACACGTAAACTAACAAGCGTATAGTAGATTATGGTACAAGTGTGTACAGTTGGTGATTACCGCTGAGGCGATATTGAGTCTATAGAGAGCCGAAGACGGTAATCAACAATACACACGTGTATCATACGACGTTTTTCATTTCACTTGTGAATAATATAATCCAAAAAGATATTTACCCTCTCAGTTTTTAGATAGTAAACATTCCACAACATTAAGGACTTCACATCAATACATCATATATTGGACGTTCTACCGGGTGATTTACCTGGTACATACATTGTTTTCTTCATAACTAGTACTTGTAGACATTTTAATTAATAAATAAGCATAATTTCGCCAGTAAAAACAAATTGTGAAACTTTTTAAAAAAACACTCGCCAAAACTATGAGGTTTCTTTTTTATCACTGTGAATTTATTTAAAGTTTTGAACAGAGAGAAAACAAAAGTTGTATTTGAGTAAAAGTTTTGTTTATTATATACGTACAAGATGAAATTTTCTATTTAAATACGAAGTTGCATGAAATGAACAAGTAATAGGTAGGTATTTTAATTTATTTGTTCTATTGAACACGATCTTTTTGTGTCTATTTTTTTTAAGAAACAACAAATGCAAATGCTTGTCAACCATTAATTAAAAAAACGTAATTATCCCGCTCGTGATTTAATAACAATAAAAAACCACAGTTTGACCATAAATATCATTATGTGCCTAATTTCGGTGGAATGAGAGTCACATTATTAGCAAGTGAAATGAAAAAAAAAAAAAGTTTTGTGAAAATCATTTCTTGATGGCGTTTAAGTAATTACTATATTAAGCAGGTATATACTGTAACGTACTCAATTCGAAATAGCCATTGTCCGTTAGAGCGTTTTCACACTCATCCGATATCCGATATCCGACATCCGATTTCCGACATCCGATATCCGACATCCGATATCCGACATCCGATATCCGATATCCAATATCCGACATCCGATATCAGAGGAAGTCAAATGTATGAGATATTATGTATCTTTCTTTCACATTGTCCGGCCCGATATCGGTTTTCGGAGCCAACACTACTGTTTTGACTACATTACAGTTAGAGAGAGATAACACCAAGGTATTTAGTTTGAGAGACTTTGCTGATAGTTGGGCATGTGTAAGATTGATTTCTGTCACCACAGACATGTATTTGTAATTTAGACTCCTGTCTCGGCTGTGAGCTATTATAAATACTGAAGCACATATAATTGGTCTTTGAGGTGTTCAGAGTCAACAAATTATTTCTTAGCCACATTGCTATTTTAGTCATGCCCGTATCAGCGCTACGTTGAACTTCACGCCAAGAGTGACCAGTGAAGACCACCGCTGTGCCGTCGGTATATGAGAAGATCTGTGCATTCTCAATTTTTTACATGACAGAGATCGTTAATGTAGATTAAGAACAGTGTAAGGCCTAACACGCTGCCCTGCGGAACACCGTAAGCCACGTCTGCAACCTTGCCAATACATTCCCCAACTCTAACTCGCTGCTTACGTTTTGAAAGGTAGCTTTTGAACAGGTTAAAGGTCACACCTCTAACACCAACGCATTCCAGTTTTTCGAGATAATTGGGACAGACACGGTGTCAAACGCTTTTTTGAGGTCCAAAAATGCAGCAAAACACTTGTTTCCCGCGTCGAGACCCCTGACTACCGAAGAACTTAATGACGCAACTGCGCCCTCAGTTGATACGCCCTGGCGGAAACCAAATTGCGAGACCGACAATAAATTATATTATTTTAAATACTTTAATAGTCTAGTATTTATATTTATAAGTTTTTCAAGAATTTTGAATATTACTGGCAAAACTGATATCGGGCTGTAATAATTGACATCGTCTCTGTCCCCTCCCTTATATACTGGGGTAACTATAGCTATCTTAAGCGAGTCGGGAAAAATACCCTTTTCAAAACAAAGATTCGCCATTTGACTGATGATTGGGACAACTTCCTTCTTCGCGTACTTAAGAAATCTAGTGGAGATGTTGTCCCAACCAGGCGCACTGCCGTTCGTCGTTCGACTTCCAGCATGTTCGTATCTAATAGCACAAAAGAGTTTAATTGAGAGGGCAAATCATTCGGTGTCACATTAGCGCTCACAATGGTCTGAATTTTTTGAGCAAGATGGCTTCCAATGTTTACAAAGAAATCATTTACAAAATTAACTGACTCTAAGGGAGTCGACTTAATATTTAATAGTGTCAAGTTTTCACTATATGATTTGTTCGTGTAAGTAATGTTTTTTTAATTCTTCCAGAGTCGTTTGTTATTTGTTACTAATGAAGTAATCAAGTCCCTTTGATATTTCCTTTTAAGCTTTTTAATCAAGTTATTGCAAAAATTTCGATATCTTGCATATGTTTTCTTCAGAATTTCATTATTACGATCAGTACTTTTTTTTTTTTTGTAACTTGTTACGAGGTCTTACGCAGTGTAGTATACCTTCCGTCATCCAGGGTTTAATAATGCGTCTGTTATTAGGAATTGGGACATTTGTGGTATAGGTATTTATGCAGGTAGTTAACTCACGTAACAGATGGTTGGTTAATGCGACCGGTTCGCTATAAGATAATAATTCCGACGGATTGTCCCCCTGTAGATGCTTGATAGTACTCTCGAAATCTACACTAGAAGAGTTCTTAGCAATCTGGCCATGCTTAAATTTAGAGATTTTTAATAGTGTAGTGTAATGGTCAGTGATAGCAAGCGACTCAGACACCTTCTTTTTTATTTATTTTGAGCATGAAATGGTCTAAATACCTTTGGGTTTGGTTTCATGTTACAAAGGTGTGCCCGGGAAGCATTCCATATTGCGATAACATATTTAGGTACTTTTTTTCTTTTTTTGCTATCCTGGGATCGCTCTGCTACCATGGACTTAATGTTAATATTTATGTCCCCGTTATGATTATGTTTTTTTGTGACTTTAAAGTATCCAAGTATGAACTGAGCGTATCTAAAAAGGTATCATGATTTGTGTAAGATGGTGAGCGATAGATAGCTAAAGTTACATTATTTGACAATTTCACTTGAAGACACAGTTTTATCTATGTAATGTTAACTTTGAGCGCATTCCTCACATAGACTACTACCCCTTCGTTTTGTTTCAGTAGAAGTGTTGTATGATGAGAGGAATTTCCATTGAGACCCCATGATTGCGGAATAGGCTTGATAACCTCCAGTCTACATTCAGTCAAAATGAGGACGTCTACCTGGAACTTAAAAGTAGTTAGTTCGAGTAAGAGACTATCCAAATTAGCATAAATACTGCGAATATTTTGTTGAACAATTGTAAGGTCATTATTTTTAACAAGTAAATGGTCACCGAGTTCAGAGGAATCGCATTCAATAGCACGCGCAATTTCAATGTAGTCTATATCATGGAGTGCTTGAAGTGCCTTATTCATATAAACCGTTTTGATTGTAGTAGACATGGATTTTAGATAGATATAGATTTGAATAGGCACAATCAAGAGGCCAGAATACAAGAAATTTAGACTTCGAAATCGATATGGTATTAGTTACAATAACTTGCCATATAGTATACTGTAGCGGCTTGCTACTCAATTCACTAAACGGGAGTTGCCTGTGCAGAGTGTTAGTATATGTGATTATGAGGGTGAGTGATTTGTTCATGTGGTATTGTGTAAGGGTTTCAGTGTAAGACATTGCGTTGAAAACTATTTACATGCAAAATAAAATTTCTCAATAGGCCTTTAACACAACCTTTTGATAAGGAGACACCAGTACTGCTATACATACATAGCATTGTAACCATCGTTTTGTAGTTAATAGTTTTTTACATAGAAAACAAAAGTGATTAGTTCATTGAGTGAAAGTTTGGTTTATTAAACACATTCATATGTAAGGACCAAATATATTATTATATTATATTATATTAAACGACGACACTCTTATTAGATAGTTCGTATAGAAAGTAAACAATTTCTTTTATACTTATACCTTTTAATAATGGACTATGTCAAAATAGTTTGTGGTGTACATTATGTTGCGATAAATGTTGTTATGAGATGAATCCTGTTAAATTATTTTATACGTCGTAAAAACTAAGTGTATGCTAAACAAAACATTAAATCATACCATTGTTTTTCCGGTAAAGATTACAAAAATACTGATCATTTCATTGTGTAACCTTTCCCTGAGGCGACTACTATTTGACCTCAACAATCCACTGGCGATATCCAAGTTCTGCAGTTAATCAATTTATTTGACTTTCTAGGTCTTCAACTATACGTAAAAACTGTTATTTCTATGGCAATTAAGATCGACAGCTTAAGGTGGTATCATAAAAAATACTGTTTCATCAATAATGATTTATATCAATGTAAAGGTCGTTTGCTTTGTAAGTGTATTAATATTTGGCAACTTCTGAGGACGTCTGTACCTAAATTTACCCTCGCTATTACAATTTTATTCATATACTTGCTAGTCATTAACCCTGCTCCTGATTTATGCAAGATTGTTATTAATTTCTTAAGTAATTAACAGTGGTATTTGAAGTGTATGTATCTCAGATATAATTTGGATGTAGCGTTTAGTCAGCGTTAAGTTAAAATGATGAGCAACGGTTCGTTGTGTCTTAAATATGACTCAGCATTTATGTTACACAGACGTTTAATATCATTATAACAATCGTTCACGACTAACTTTGAAACATTCGCTTGAATATTTTAACATTCTTAACCTGTCCTGCCCCTCTAGACAAGTGACATTTTGTTGGCCGGCGTTTGATGGAATAGAATAACGAATGTATGGGATTTGACGTTCATGACAATCATTAACGTATGTCATATACGTCAAATTTGAGTCATTTGTCATTCTATTCCACCAAACGCCGACAAACGTTTTGCTACTTGTCTATTGGGGCCGGTTGCTATAGGAACATCTATGGTAGTCGTTACGGATTGTTGGAGCCCTGAAAAATCCGACTAGCCTAACTGGAGAACTTCAATTTCGCTAATTGGTTGTGGAGGTCAGATAGCAGTTGCTTCACGGAAAATATCGAGTTACACTGTAAAGCCCACACCAAATGACTTAGAAAAAGACTCAGAGAATGATGATTCTTAGCGGACATTGCCGTGATCATTATATAGGCATTTATATACATATGATTTACGCCAGATGTTTTGATTAGGTTGCACTGGCTGGGACTAGCATTGGATCACGCTTACGTCGTCAACTCAGTGAGATAGATGGTTCTATTTCCACCCGCATATTCTCGATATTTTTCTTTCACCGTCACAGAATACTTACAGCGTCAATATCATGTAAGCAAACCGAACTGTGGCAGTGTTTTTCCATTGCACATATAAGCATGATTGCATTCATTTGAATGGATTCCATGTAGTTGATATTTTCATCGTTCTTTTATGTTTTCTGATTTCAGTGACCAACTCGGTAACTATTTAAGAAAGTGTGCTGCAACCTACCCTATTTTTATGGTAATCGGATGATAAAACACTTATTTTAACGCATACACTTGCAAAAAATGCACATTGAATTTAATTTTACTTTCATCGTATATGTACAGAAGTGGTAACATTTGCAGCATAAAATCACCTGTTTCCTAAATCTAAACGAGTTTTTCTTTTAGCCAGTTCAACTTCAAAGTTACATGCTGGCAATAGCTTGAAACAAAAAATGTCGTGGTTTTTTGTGTTAGTTTCCATTAGTCTATTAAATGGCGGGTAAGTGAACAAGCAAACTAAAAGTATGTGATTACCGGAGTGCCGCTGTTCTTGGAAAAAAAACTGTCTCATAGTTGAAATTGTTGACATAAGGCCAGTTGTTATCATCATTTTAGCGATAATTCGGGTTGTATCCAAATCGTTCATCTCGGAACTTTTCGGGTTGACTTTACTTCATTTTTATTTAATACTGCTTACTACGAGAGCGACTTCCATCTGACTCTTGAACTCCAAAAAAACAGCATGCGCCGGAATCCGGTGACCGGTAGATTGGATCCCGAATATGTTAATTGAACCCCTGATTGAGATTTCTGCAATTAGGTACTAATCTATCTATATAAAAATAAGTCGGGTTTTCCTTCCTGATGCTATAACTCCAGAACGCACGAACCGATTTCCACGGTTTTGTATTCGTTGGAAAGGTCTCGGGCCCCGTGAGGTTTATTGCAAAGAAAATTCAGGAAAACCGACATCCACGCGGGCGGAGCCGCGGCCCACAGCTAGTTGACAATAAAATCTCATACTCTCATACTATATATATCTATAATTTTTGTGACTGACAATAATTAATAACTAATATATTGAACATTTTAATTGATTACAGAATAATGTGTCATACAAGACATTACAATATTTGTAAATGTCTAACTTTTCTAAAGAGAAAATTTTGTACTCAGTGCCAAAATGGTGCTTACTACTGAATATAGGACATCTACTTATAGTAAAAGAAAACGCAATTTCTGAGATGGAGGAAGAGGTTTGGATAGTTAAACTCATGGTTATACTCACCAGCAACAGCAGTGATTTTCTCAAGTTTGCAGCTCTGAATTAGCATTTCATATGGAACTAATTCTGCGCTGTAGGTATTCAACTGTTAACCTCATATGAACCGCCATTTATGATGCTGTAAATTATTTGCTGTACGCTAATTGGGTTGACACAATAAAAGTCAGAATTGTGAATTCAATTTGTGAAACGTTTAAAATAATTTCCCTACAAATTTAGTTTCCCAATTGTAGCGGATCGTCCTTTTTTCATTAATGTGCAAAACCGTCCTTTGCGGCCTGTTTACACAATAAACCGAACACCAGTAGATAGTTTACTAACGAAAAACTCACAAATTCGCTCTAATTACCGAAATCAACCTAAATAAATACATCTTAATATATATAAATCTCGTGTCACAATGTTTGTCCTCAATGGACTCCTAAACCACTTAACCGATTATAATAAAATTCGCACACCATGTGCAGTTCGATCCAACTTGAGAGATAGGATAGTTTAAATCTCAAATTATAGTCCGATTCGCGATAACCGACATCCACGCGGGCGGAGCCGCGGGCGACAGCTAGTATAGTATATGTTTGTTTATTAGCCCTCGTTAAGAATACAAATGGTAATGTTTGTTAGTAAATGTCTTTAGTGATAACTACATGAATAGTCGTAATAGTCAAAATATTCATATTTTGTGTAGGTAGACCAATGTTTATATCACAAAAATATATGTGTGTCCTTTTAATAAGAGAACTGAAAGTAGGTAATTAAGATCTTGTTTGAGAGGTGAATTTGGATTATTTAGATAGATATATGATAGAAGATAGGGGGTATTCAAATATGGGTAAAATTCACCAAGTAAATATATATATATATGGTAGATTAAAATTGTTTTCACTAAACATTCTAATAATTTTTAAGTCTGCAAAACGTAAATGACTTCCCTAGGCCTGTCTATAAGATACAGTAATAACTAACTATCAGGCAGACTGAGGCATTTAATAAGTTCACCGCCTTAGAGAAATGTATAAAAAGTATTAGCGTGATCATGAGAAAATGATGAATGGCGACCTGTCTCCATCGAATTGTCCCCCTAAAAAATTATAGACTAGATGACATCTCGCACTTTGTCATACCATCTATCATAATAGGTATATAATAGTTATTTTTGAACTGTTAGAGGTCGAGATTACTCCTAATTTCCTTCTGATATAAATTTAAAAGTTCGTAAATATGTTTAATCGATCCTCAATTAAATAACAGAATGGATCTGCGTAAGTTTTTCTGAGGACTTCAGCCGTTTTGGTCCATACCCGAATCCAACTAAAGGACCAGCTAATATCGTATGAATACCATTTCAATCGCATATACAATTCTTTCAAGCTATATTTGTATTTTGAGAATTAAATAATATACAGGGCAATAAGTGGTGTGCTGGGTTGTGATGATAAAGTAAATCAAAGCGATAAAAGATAAATACGTTATAAATGTCATGAATTACTTATTCACGACACAAGTGAATTGGATGTAGGTAATAGCAGAGACTACACACGAACGTGTTTGTTTTTCGTGCGTGAATTGATATCGTTCACAATCGTTTCTATAGACATCTTCCTTGTTTTATGTTAGTCCAAGAAGTAATTGTTTCCACGGGTGCAAAAACGGCTTATCTAACATTACAAAAAAAACCCCGCAATGTTACAAAAAAAAAGTAACTAGCTTAAGATACTTTTTTTGTACAATCACCATCAGAGCAGAACAGACTAGCCAGCAGTAATAATTTAAAGAACGTATACTACTCTTATCCCTAAAATGCAAGAAACAATAAAATTACAAGAGGCATAAAAGCGAGAGCTGGCATGGTCAGAATAAAAGGTGAACAAATGAATTAAGCTCAAGTTATTTAAGGCGATCCCTGGATGGGATGTGGCAGAAAAATAAGTAACATTAGTTAGAAGGTATAGGTAACCCGACGGTGAAGTTAGCCCCGCATTTATTGACATCTATACAGTAACCTTTGAGCGCGTACTCCAAGTTGTAATAACAAGAATCCTCAGCAATTTAATTTTGTACCCGATCATTAGACGTAAATTTGATGGGGCGCTGTAGGAGAGTGGACCACAGCCACATGTGGCAATGACAACATGGCTCTTTATATAGTCAATGATATCAGATATACAAATTATCAAACATTTTACGGTCCATCATTGATGAAAATAAACATCCCTTGGGCGCCTACTCTGAACAGAATATTGGTGGTGCCGTGTGCTGCTGCGTGTTGCAGTTGCAGTCTACAGTTACGGTCGGATTCGAAGCCATTATGTGATGACGAATCCTTACGTCACAATGTCTGCTGCTGGAATTGAAACAATTTTTTTCCTCAATATTTCTTTCATCGGTAAACCAATGTAATAACATACTTGGGAATTACGACTTCACAAACGAACAATTAATAGACACTAATACACCTAGACAGAACTAGTTCACACAAATAAATAAATTAAATAAATACTACCGTAAATTCTAGGAAGAGCGTAGCTCTGCGATACGGTAACTGTGCGCTAAAATAATGAAATTTTAAAGCAATTAGTATTGACCAACTGAGCTAATTGGCCCTGTTCTGGATAGTCGAAACTCCCCTTAGAATTGAACGAGTCACGAGTTCAAATCCTGTTCTAGATTTGACTTTTTTTTTAAATTTTAATTTAGCAGTGACACCAGCATTTCCGTCTAGTTGAGCATTCCAACTGGGGACGTACCTCCGCCCTGCAGAATACCGCGGCCATAGTAACCTCGTCTTGTGTTCCTGGCAGTGAGTAGGGTAGCTAAAACGCATTGGAGAGTTTTTGTGCTGTCAATGGGAAGACTTAAGGCTTGTCCTGCCTTGTCTTCTACACTGAAGACTCAGAAACTCTCTGTGTTTACAGGGTCGGCAGCACGAGTGTCACTCCAGTGGTGTTGCACACGTCTATAGGCCACGGTAACCACTTTCTATCAGGTGGCCGTGTGCTTGTCTGCCACCTAAGTGATATAAAAATGGTGAATTAGTCAAAATATTAACAGATATTTTTCACTGCTGACAAAATACCTCCCACAGTCCATTGCTAAATATTGATTTGTAGCATATCACCTGGCTATGAGCTTTTCAGATGTTGGACCACCTACCGGATTTAAATAAAAATATAAATATAATTCGAGCGCCGATCCTAGTTGTATAAGAAATTAACACTTTGGATGGAATTCATTCGCCAGAATAAATTCCACCCAAAGGCCTGAAAACATGCGCCAGAGGCCCGCCCGTCAATGAGCGGGTTTGCCTATGGGGAATCGAATATATTGGTGGGAACTGATTTTCTACTCCTACACTGGAGCTAAAGAGTGCTTTCCTGGTTGTTTCTATTGGGCTGATTGAGTAATATGGGAAAGACTGCCGTCTGATCTCCATAACCTCGAAAGGAAAGACTGTGCCAAAGCCCCGTCTCTCTCAGGTGAGATTGGCCTGGGTTTCGAGGATCTTAGTAAGCCCTCGTAACCCCTGTTAACATACACATCACTACTTGAAAAAATTCGAAGTAAATTATTTGCATTTAAATTACAGTGACAATCATACGTAGAAATTTCCATGATTTTACTCGTCTTGAGAGCACTACATCAATAGCACTCATTGTTAAGTGCAAAACCGAGTATTACCAATATCAAAATATTTATGCCAACCGGTACAGCAACATGAAAGGGCGACGTTAATAAACTGTGAGTTGTTAAAAAAATGTTGGTGAATTCTTCTTTCAGGTAAGTCTACAAAGCGTTCTACTAATTATTTTTGCTTTCAACTCCTGCTAACTGGTAACGTAAAGCGATTTTGACAAAGCAACCTGAATAGAAGGAAACAAAGGATGCTTGAACAAAATTGTGAGGCCTCCTCGAAGCCATCGTAGGTATTTTCTTTGTTTATTATACGATACACAAGATCGTAAGAACTCGTTACACTCGCGCTTTAGGCACTCTCATATTAATCACTAGAATGTTTGTAACAAAATGGTTTTAGAATAATCTTCATGCTTCTAGACGTGATAATAGGAGTAACATTGTTAATTGTTATTGGAAAATCGAAATGAATGATTTAAATAATAATTATATTATATCAATATTAATGAACTCTTTAATTAAATTCAGTACTTTAATATATTATTACTAAATAAATAAATAGATATAAAATTATGTACTTACGAATTCTAACAGAAAAAGTTCCACTTGCGTATAATATGTTATAAATTATTTATCACTGGAGCCTAGTGAAAACCAATTAAATTTAAATTTCAAATGATAACTAATGAATTATGTATTCAGAAAGTTAATAAAAGATAGAAAGTTTTCGTAGACGTGTCCGTCCGCTCTACGATACTACGAGAGGTACGCTACGGACACACGCGACGTAGCGTCTGCCCTAAGCGAAGGGGCGCGTAGCACTGAGCGCGGTGCCTCTTGACAAGACAATCTTTGCTTGTACATAGTGGCCCTCAATAGACAACAGCAACTTGTGAGCTTTCACATGGATAACGGACGTAACGGGAGCTTTGTCTTTCGCCGGATCATGTTAACTTAGAGTAAGTTGCTGTCACATTGTTAATTGGACAGCTTATCCTCACTTTTGAAATAAGTGACATTCTTTCATTTGTTTTTTTTTCCGATTAATTGCTCTGAATATTTCTATTATTTCTTGAGCAGTGTTTTTAAGATAATTGGTATTGTAACAGTAACATCCAATGAGCGCTTGAATGTTGAAGCCAAATTAAAGGTATAAAGAGCTTAAAATGCTTTGTATAACTTTCCAGGGTAAGAATATGTTAGCACGTTGTTAATAGCCTAAAATTACGCAAGTTTCCCTTACTTGCATGATATAATTAGATCAAGCTTAAGCTTCGAGTAAAATGCGAGTTTCACATAACAAACTCGCTAACTAAATTATACGACATTTTCACGTTCTTACTTAAGTAATTGTAATTAATTATAAGGACACTGAAAGCACACTCAAAACTCTTAACAAACACCTGCATCATATTTCAAGGGACGACAAAAAACCAAAGACATATACAAGAGCGACAAAATTCACTCGCAACTCGGTATTCTAAAGGTCTTCCTCTAATATACGTTTATTTTCCTCGGAGGTACATAAAAACAGGCAAATCACAAAACAAGATAACATTCGCTAGGTCTTCCACTGCGGGAATCTCATTTTCAATATGTTTTTATAACTTTCAGTGAGGAAATGAGGTGGTGCTGGCGGCGCTTCGCCGCGGCATTGTCATCATAAACCAAGCGAGGCCTTCTTCATAAATCCACGCCAAATGTACCTTTATACGCATTATGCCATAACATCCAGGATACTTTTTTGTCACACAATACTTATTATCGAAACAAATAAACGGTATCTCTGTTTGTATACTGGTTGTCTTGTTCTTAGTGATTGTGAGTAGAATCTATTCGAACTAACAAACTACAAATAAACGGATGTAAGTTTTGCTTTGTATAGTTTTCCCGGCGTCCTTGAAAACCATAATGAAAGCTTACAAGGTTCAACTTTCTTCTAAGGCTGCTCAAATTTAGGATATATCTTTCTATCATGTTTTTAAGGTACTATACAAGTATAATCTGGAGAAAATTAAGCAAAAAATAATCACTTTTTCTCGACACTCAGTTTTTTTAATTTCGCTATGTAATTAGTGCGTAATCAGGAACAATTTATTTTGTTTACCTACTCAATAATTCGCAACGTCACGATGACTAGCATATTTTTAATATTATAAGCTAGCTAATTTTAGTGACATCTTATAATATCAGGTTTCATCAAAATTTGCCCATTCTATAACAGGATATACTTAGTAAGCAAATAAACATTGCAGTGTAGTATCCTAAAACTACTTAAACTACGAATAATAATAACATATGAAAACAAAAACCACAAATTAAAAGAAAATATTTGCTTGATCGTTATATGAATTGAATTTTAAAGTATGCCGTGGCGATGCAGAATGCAAAAATCTTTTTCTTGCTCATTTTTCGCCAGGCACAACATAATAACCTCTTGTTGACTGCTGGCCCCGCGGCCTCAAGCACTTCACAAGCAATAAGACAGTAATAAATGTTCTACTCCAAAGGCAAGAACAAAAAGGAATATAATAAGTAGATATTGTGAATCGGTACTTGTGCGAGTTCAATATTATTGCTTCAGTTCGCGATAGAACGCTACGAACTCGATCCGTTTGCTTTGCCCACTTACCATTATGAGTTCCAATTGTGGGTGGGTGCTTTCGTGCTTGGAGTTTTCAAGTATCTTGCTATTGGTCATGCACGTTGAACGACAACAGAAGTGTAGAGTATCGATAGCAGATACTCGAATCATATATCTAGTCTTTGAAGTACTATTTACTATGTTAGAATCATACAATAGAGTTATATTGTATGGTTAGCTCGAGTATTTTTATTGACATTAAAGACCAAATTTGATTGGTTATAGGTAAGCAAAAAGTTTTGTGATCCAACATATTCTCTCGATGCCGCTTGTTTGTAGACAATGTCTCCAATTAAAGAATCCAGCCATTCACTTTATCCTTTGACATGCATTGAGTATGAGTACTTTCAGGGGAAAGTAGGTACTTAAACGAGACACTTAAATAGAATTTGAACACTTACTTGGAATTAACATGGCTTCTGAAGTGATTTTCTAAACGTTTATAGATTGTTTGAATATCACAAATCAATGATTATATTAAACTATTTTAGCATCACAAACACAACACTCTGAACTATTTATTAAAAATTATTGTCAAACTTCTAGTGATATTATGTTGTAATATATAAAGCACAACTGCGTGAATCATGGTTACGGATTGACGTCCTGCGGATAAGCAGACGCATTTCGTGGAAAAAAGGCAGCTTCTTGTTACTGAGCTTGACAGGATCCTGAACCACATTTCCCAACGGGGCTCTGAGAACTTGGTCGAGTTCAATGCCAAGAAGACGCAGGCATGTGCATTCACAGCAAAGGTATCTTCTTTCCCTCCCCTTCCCACTCTTCAGAGCACGCCACTGCACAGGACAACCTCAATATCCTCGGTATGGATGTTCGCTGCAAATTGAATAACAAAAATTACATCGAGAGTATTATCAAAACAGCCTCGCGTAAACTCGTAGTTCTGAACAGAGTGAGACGGTCAAGCTGAGTGCCACCATTGTTAACATGGCACATGTATATAATAGTGGCCCTTTTTCCTGAGACTTTGCCTTCAGCTTACCATCAGGCGAGGTAAAGTCAAATTGATGTGTCCTATATGAAAAAAAATATCGTACTTAAAAATTTAGTTCAAACCGTCCTGCAGTTAAGTTCTGATTTTATTATTTTTACACTCGTTTGCGAACTACATAAAGCCAAGCCCTCTTTCAGCAAGCATTATCTCTTTTTATTATAATTATCTTAATAGAGCATGCTACAAATTGTTGTTATTATGGTATTAATATAACAACATAATCATAGTAATAAACAGGGCAATGAATAAATAATTTTCGACTCGGATGAACGGCAAAGGATCTCTGGGTAGCTTCATTTCGAGCGGCTCAGATTATCCATATTATCCGAAAATCTCGGAACGCCAGCCGCTTGCATACTACAATGATCGTAGTTAAAAATATAAACTGGCTTCAAATTTTAGTACCTCTCTATTACCATTATTAATATTTGTTTTTAGCTTTACGGTTATTTTATAGTTTTATTTCGATGTCCTTAATGGACTATTTTAGTCTGGATGTAATGGAGTATTTTGTCAGTATATAGAATTTTAAGCTCGGATGCTTCATTTTTTTTTTCAAGTAGGCATTATATATTACTAGCTGTTGCCCGCGGCTCCGCCCGCGTGAATGTCGGTTATCGCTTAGTGTTCAGCTGACGCTATTGAGCATTAAATTCGCCTCTCTACTCAACTTTGTCCTCGATTATGTACTCACCTCTGTTCTCGACTTTCTACTCGCCTCTATATTCCTCTCTACTCGACTTTCTACTCGCCTCTGTATTTGAATTTATACTTGAATCTCTACTGACTTCTCTGTTCCCCTCTCTACTCGACTTTGTACTTTTCTCTATACTCGCCTTTCCATGGGCCTCTGTACTTGCCCATCCATTCGATTTTCTTTTCTCCTGTCTACTTGACTCTCCACACTTGAGTAGAGGTGCGAGTAGATAGGTACTCGCACCTCAACTCAACTCTCTATCCGATCTCTACTCGCCACTACATTCATCTTTCCACTCGCCTCCCTATTCGCCTTTACAGCATATCATCAAAAATGACAATCTTTCATATTTACTATCTAGTCCTTATCCCCCCGCCCCCCTTTTACCACATTATTCGCGATCAAAGGTAGCATATGTCTGTTACCAAGCTCTAATTAATCCCTGTACCAAAATTTCATCATCTTCAAAACTGTCAAACTTTAAACCCTTATTACCCCCCCCCCCCCTCCTATGCCTCCATTATCGCGTCAATAGGTAGCCTATGTTCGTTCCCAAGCTTCAATGCTCTTTGTTCGTTCCCAAGCTCTAAGTCTAAACTATCGTTGTACCAAATTTCATCAGAAAATCTTCAAAAATGACAAACTCTTCTAAAACGATAAACTTTTATCCCAAGGCCCTGGTACCCCCCTTCTTCCCCCCTTTTCGCGATAAAAGGTAGCTTATGTTCGTTCCCAAGCTCTGAACTATCTGTGTACCAAATTTCATCAAGAAATCTTCAAAAATGACAAACTTTCATACCAAGGCCCTAGTCCGCCCCCCTTCTACCCCCCTTTTCGCGATAAAAGGTAGCCTATATCTGTTACCAAGCTCTAAACTATCTCTGTACCAACTTTCATCAAGAAATCTTCAAAAATGAGAAACTTTCCTCCCAAGGCCCTAGTCCGCCCCCCTTCTACCCCCCTTTTCGCGATAAAAAGTAGCCTATATCTGTTTCCAAGCTCTAAACTATCTCTGTACCAAATTTCATCAAGAAATCTTCAAAAATGAGAAACTTTCCTCCCAAGGCCCTAGTCCCCCCCCCCTTCTACCCCCCTTTTCGCAATAAAAGGTAGTCTATGTCCGTTCCTAAGCTCTAAACTATCTCTGTATCAAACTTCATCGAGAAATCTTCTAAAACGATTAACTTGTATCCCAAGGACCTGGTCCCCCCCTACTACCCCCCTTTTTGTGTGATGAAAGGTAGTCTATGTCCGTTCCCAAGCTCTAAACTATCTCTGTACCAAATTTCATTAGGAAATCATCTATAACGATAAACTTTTATCCCAAGGCCCTGGTACCTCCCCCCCCCCCCCCCCCCTTCTTCGCCCCTTTTCGCGATAGAAAGTAGCTTATGTTCGTTCCCAAGCTCTAAACTATCTCTGTACCAAATTTCATGAGGACTATGTTAAATATGACAAACTTTCGTACCAAGGCCCTAGTCCCCCCCCCCCCCTACCCCCTTTTCGCGATAAAAGGTAGCCTACTTCCGTTCCAAGCTCTAAACTATCTCTGTACCAAATTTCATCAAGAAATCTTCAAAAATGACAAACTTTTCTCCCAAGGCCCTAGTCCCCCCCCCCCTTCCACCCCCTTTTCGCGATAAAAGTAAGCCTATGTCCGTTCCTAAGCTCTAATCTACCTCTTTACCAAATTTCATTACGATATCTTCAGAAATGACAAACTTTCATAAAAACTTTCATCCCCTATTTCCCCCCCTTAAACCCCCTTTCTCGTTATAAAAGGTAGCCTATGTCCGTTCTCAAGCTCTAATATACCTCTGTTCCAAATTTCATCAAGATCGGTTCAGCGGTTTAGGCGTGAAAGCGTAACATACAGACAGACAGACAGACAGACAGACAGACAGACAGACAGACAGACAGACAGAGTTACTTTCGCATTTATAATATTAAAGTATGGAAGTATGGATATGGATGCATGGCGACATGTAAATCTAATTCTACTACTTTTTAGTACTTCTGTGATTCTATTTAAATGATACTATCCCTCTCGGCATCTTTTAAATATAATTTATTTGAAATTCAAACAACAACAAGGTGTTTGGGACTCATGAGTGTCATGCAGGGCAATAAAAATATTGTGCGACGGAATTAATGTTGGTGAAATTTATTGAATCATTCACGAACTATATAGCTTTCCATTAAAAAACCAAGGTACACGTATGGGAAGTACGATAGTACGTTTCACTCAATGGAAATGTAAAAACTGACTCTCAATATTACCTAGTGCATCACGGATTTTATATTCGGCAATGTTCAACAAAAAAATGCTGCTCATACCCGTACAGTTTGGTGATATAAAAATAGCAGCAGTTATACAAAACTTGCATCGATAAGCTTTATTGTCACAGTCTAGGTGAGATATAGCGGTGCCAACGAAAGGCGTTAAGGTAAAACGTTTCAAGGGTTTTTTGTCAGTTAATGGAAGTTCTTTGTACGGATGTTCCGAACGGACGGATACGCCTTGAAATCGGATTAGCGATATCGGGCATACACCGTGATAGAATCGTTCAAGCATTATCAACTACTGCAGATTTTCACTTTACAGGAATAGTTTAAGAATAATACGTTCGTGAAAAATACGGTCTGTTCAGCAATTACAATACGATGGTTCACCTCGGATGTATAGTTTTATGAATCGTACTATAAAAATATATTTTTGATGATGTTGAATTTTTTTTTAGAAAATTTAGCGTATTATTTGCGTGATAATTTTCATTTAATGAAGTTAAATATAAGTCTGCGGTTGGACTGTGTGCTTAAATCCAGCAATCTCATTTACGATGGTAGAGCAACTACGAGATTATGACATCAAGATACCTAGTTATATATAATATTTTAAAATAGGCTATAATATTTAGCCGCCATATAACTAAAATTTCGTATTCTTCAGAATTATATAATTTTTAATATTTTAGTAGCTTCTGTCTACATGGAGTTTTTAGGTTAATTGAAAAACTGCTGTCCAAAGAGAAGTAGTAGAGGTATATTTTATCTCTGCCTATCTCTGCATCGGACGACCTGTCATTTCCAGCGAAGTTAGAAGTCAAAATATCAAGATAAAACTAAGTATTGCATTTCTGCGATCCTTCAAGTATTGAAACGTATACGTAAAGGCCGTTTTGCACACTGCTAAAGGTGCCCCCGTTTTGGTTACAACGTCCGAATTCAAGGATATGTTGTACCCAAACTTGCTACCTACAACACAAAATAGCCGAATTTTTGATGACGCTTGAATTTATAATATTATCTGCATTAATAAACACGTTCAGGTCTTGTAAGGTGCTGATATTTACTTTTACTTTACCTATAGGTATATTACTCTTATCAAGGATATATATATCATGTACTCGTGGAGGCTGTAAACACTACTAAGATACTTGTTCTTTACTTATTATACAATAACATACCTTTTCCGGCTTTACAGGATAAGGTGTCACCTGTCACAGCGCCTTACAGTTTGTATAAGAAAATAAGGTGATCAAGAATTTTTTAGCGAATAATTAACCTTCGAATAGTAGGTATCAATGAAGTATATTAAATACAAGACCATGCCATTTACTTTTTAATTTCGAGGTTGAGGAAATTTACTCTTATAAAATGAGTTATTTTAAAATAATAACATTTTAAAATATAATTGTACGTTGGTTATATGATAGGTTTAACCAATATAGGTATATCTATATATCGTTTCTTAGGATACTGCCGGGATCCCCCACAATACCGTCAGATGCACAGTATGTACACATATGTGATTTTTCAGTTCCAGTTCCAAAATAGTCATCATCGGGCACAGAATGTTGTCCTGTTTATGGTAAATACAACTTATCGCCTATTTTGATGGGACAAAATATAGTTGCTACTGGTAAAGGCACATTATACTCCGCACGCCGAATGATGATCCCTATGACGTTTCAACTGACAGTTGTATTAGTTATGCGAAACAATTTCGATAAAATACTGTTTTTTCAGGCAAATGTCATGTCATTCAGCCAGGTCATTCAACATAATAAGCAATATTTATTTATTTTGAAAAAAAGACTACGCTGACATAAAACACTAGATAAAAAAGTAACAGCCTTATTATATTTTATTTTACTATACTTTAATTTTTATTCAAATTGCATAATTTAAAGAACTTAAAATTCTTTTTGAATTGAATTTTAAAGAATTCATGATTAGCTGGCAATTATGGATTACATGGAAAAGTATTTAAAAGGAGGCCATAGACCTACCTTTTTTTTTTAATTCAGTCATGTGATGTCTTGTCAGTCTGTTTTGTCTTCTTGTCACACCGCATCACATCGCGTCATACAAGTATGCTCTAACGCCTTGTATGCGCCACGTCTTTCTTTGTTAGCTGAGTTTTGTTTCTGTTTTCGCTGTTTTGTGTTATTTGTTGATTTTCTGTTACCTGTTTGTTGATTTTCGGTTTTGCAAAATGCCGAAAAGACAGCGGAAAACTGTTCTCAACAGTGAAGTTGGCGAGTTTGTAGTTCGTTTGCGAGACTATTTTGCTCGTGAACAACAAAATGGCGGACCCTTGTTACAGCTTGACAATGTTCGCGATCGTGTAGCCGATGCTCTAGGAATCGGAAAGGCTACTGTTTCTCGAATAACAAAGGAAAAATTTGGGGAGTCGTACATGGAGGACAATAAACTATTAACACCAAAGAAGAAAAAGAAAAGGTTATGTCATATAACAGAACCTGATGAATTTGATTTAGATGCTATACGCAATCATATTTATGGTTACTACCTACGAGGTGAACTACCGACCTGCCAGAAGTTATTATCTTCATTAAAAGCTGCAGAACTCTTCAAAGGCGGTGCTACTTCTCTTAGAATTGTTTTGAAAAAATGTGGATTCCGCTATAAAAAATGTGACAAGAGAAAAATATTAATGGAGCGTACTGACATAGCTTTACTACGATGCGATTTTCTTCGCAAAATCAAACAAATTGATAACTGGGAGAAGGTAGTATACCTTGATGAGACATGGCTGAACGCCAATCATACTGTAGGTAAGGCATGGACGGATGACACAGCCAAATCCAGCAAAAAACTCCTGAAGGAAAGGGCCAGCGCTTAATCATTCGCCACGCTGGCACAGCTACAGGTTTTGTGCCGAATTGCCTGTGGGCTTTTAAGTCAGTGAAAACAACGGAGTACCACGAGGAAATGAATTTCGAAAACTTTAAGACATGGGTTATAAAACTATTAGAAAATTTGAATGAGCCTCACTATATTTTAATGGACAATGCTTCATATCACTCAGTTCAAATTAACAAACCCCCCAGCAGCAATAACAGAAAAGCTGATTATAGAGTGGTTAGACGGCAATGGTGTGGAAACTGACAGTCAGGTGTTAAAAAAAGAGTTGGTTAGACTGTTGAACTTTCACAAACAACAGACGCACCCATCATATTTTTTGGATGAATTGGCCAAATCAAATGGACGGACACGGTAATTCGGTTACCGCCCTATCACAGCCAATATAATGCAATCGAGTTGATATGGGCGCAGATCAAAGGTATCTATATTTTTTATTTATATAATATTATGTATATGCATATATTTCTAAAAATAATTACTAAATGTACAAATATTTTCAGGTCATGCAGCTAGGCATAACACAACTCCGCCATTCACGGCAAATAAAATGATGGTTTTATTGGAAGAAGCTTGCGCTCAAGTGACAGCTGACGATTGGCGAAAAGTGGTCGAAAGAACGAAGAAAATTTGCTTACAAGACTGGGATCGAGATGTACAATACGACAATATCATTGACCAACCGTTAATAATAAACGTCACGGATAGCTGCAGTTCAGACTCAGATTTTGAAGATCCGGTTGACCCTGTATCAGATTCAGATTGATATAAATAAAATACAAACTCAAAGCATTTGTTTTATATTTCCAACAAATTATCGATGTGTCCCTTCTTAGTCGATAACAGCTTGACGACGTAACTTTTGCAGCACGTACCATGTACATTTGCATTGAGTTTTTTTCTATTATTTCCGAACATTACGTAATAATTTCTTAATATTCATTTTTATAATTTACAATTGTACACAATTATGATTTTTTCGTCTTTTTAATGGACCTCTAAAGGATTTGATGTGATAGGACGTCAGTACAATGTTAAGCGCTAACGAACTGTGTATCATTCAGCGTGCGGATATTAGCACCAAATTTTTCAACCTAATATTCCCAACTACAGAATTTTGTGATTACATTGATTCACGAGTAATTGTATTTTACAAATAAATGTTGTGTATCGGTTCAGTTCAGCAACATCTTTGTTGTGTACCCGATTAACTGGTATCCAAGGGTGCAATCCAAACTAGTATCCTACTTAATTAATGCGAAGCGTAATATTTGTTTTATATATATCCATACTGTAATGGGACTTGCCATTCGATTGCAATTTGCGAGTATTTCTACACAAAATTTTAAAACATGATACTGTCAGCAGTTTACGCGATTGTTAGATACATTATCAATTTATCAGTCTCTTGTAGTTAGTAGTAGTTTAGGTAGTAGTAGTTTAAATACACCAGGTTTTTTAGAATGTCAAAGTACAGACATAATAAATTTACAAGAGTAGAGATTTAAAACGCAGTTGCTTGTGTCGTCTAATACCATTTCAAGTGCAACATTAACACTGTGCAGTCCAAGAATACTGTTAATATTCATCAATGAATATTCAAAGCATAGTTCGTTAACGTCCAAACATCTCGGTTAGGCACTTATCCCGTACATTCTGACGCCTGCCGCTCGCGTTATCTCAGTGTGCATACAGATGCCAAACAAGTACCTATTGCCATTTTGCTGGGATGCCAAAAGTTAGTAAAGGAAGAGCTTAAATTTATGATTGTGTAAGGATCATATCTTTGAACACAAGGACGTGGAAAACAATATTTTATCATCGAGTTAAAAATCGATGGTCGTGTCCTTGTGTGCCACCTTTTTTTACGTGCGGTAATCCCCACGTATAATCACACTCCCCCGCGGCCGGAGGGGGAGGTTTTGTCAGACTCGAACCGATTTAACCACCGGCCGTCTGTGGGTCGCAGTGTAAGGCTGAAAGTGAGGTAGCTATTGCATATTCCTCGCACACCGGCTGACCCAGGGCCATCTCTCTCAATCTGGCCCTCTTCAGGTGGGAAGACCGCAGGGTCCCCAACTCGTGTCCGGCATGGGGGGAGGCGTGCAACACGTGCCTCCACCGTGGTCTTCTTCTGCTGGGGAGACAGGTGACTCCACCCGTCACCCCCAGGCCCGCGCTCATGGACGACGGAGGCCATTACTCGAGTTGCTTCGGTTGGCAGGTAGCTACACGAGTCTTCTTTACTCCCGGTCCCGCTCCAGCCCCGCCGCCGCCTACTTCACAAGCATAATTTGCATGCACAAAGAGGCACCGGCTACCCGCGTATTCGTGCAGCGGCCCATCACCGCGACTAAGGTGGTGAGCGTGACAGCTCTCACTTCCCCTCCCAGAGCTGCTACCAGCTCGCGTCTCGGCATCTTCCACGCCGGACACTCGGTGAATGTGTGCAGCCCCGAGTGCAGCTCGCATCGCAGTGATGGCACTCGGGCGTTGGCTATTTCTTCTTCTGATACAGATACCGCCCGAAGCTACCGTACTCGTTGATCATCTGTGTCAGCCCGAACGAGAGGCTGCCGTGTGGCCTCTCTACCCACTCCTTCATTATGGGACTTCCCGCCGCTATTACGGCGTGCCCTGCGCGTGGTTGCTCAAGTCGTTGCTCCCACTCCACCACCATGTTCCTATGGAGCAGAGACTTCTCGGCCGGATTTTCTTCAGGCTTGGGGTTGTGCCCCCGCTCCCGCACTTCTTTCGGAATCGATATAGCGCCGAAAGGGTTCTCGCATCCAGGATCCATGGTGGCGACCCGGCAAGGAGACTCGGGGGGCAAGGAGGGCCATCTTCTGCTGCGGACGACGCAGCAGGTGCGTATGTCTCTCTTTCAGGGTGGATGCCCATACAGGGCACCCGTATATGGCTATGCGTTGCACGAATCCGCCTAGAGTCTCTTGGCTTGTCTGCCACCTAAGTGGTATAATAAAATACTTAAAAATGAATGAATGAACAGCGCAAGCAAGTGGGTCATAGTAATATAGTTTCCAAAATCAAAACATTTAGTAGTACATTACGATGGTATGGATGGTAATATTTTTCATAGTCGAAGTTTAAAATATATTATATCATTTTTAATATCGAATATATCGAATCGAATCGAATAAATCGAATATTTTATCATTTTTAAAGTACAGCGCCTATCTTATTTGAAATGGCAAACCGATTAATATAGTTTATACGTTTTAGTTTTAGTTTAACTTTTTATAACACTTGTAGATTAAAATTGTTTTACTTAAAGTGATTAGTAAACTATTTTCATGTCAATGATTTTTCAGAATAGGTGGTAGAAGGTTGCCTTTCAATTTTGGGGACAATTCGTAGTTCAGCATTCTAGATTTTTATTTCACAACTCATTTCCTTACCTTCAGTGCAACTTAGTTATTTTTAAAACTACCTATTAAGTAAAATAGATATATATCTACTGAGTGAAAACATTGTAATACTTTAATCCTTTTGGTGAATAATTTTGTAGTTTATACTAGTAAAGAGTTGACTCAAGCATTATGACCTGCCAATCTGAGTGCCTTCCGACACTGTTGCTTTTATTACGGTTGTCTCAAGTGTATGCAAACGTACACTTTAGCAAAGATCTGGTGTGGGTCACTCAGTTTATTGCGAGAAGCCACGCCCTTCGTGTGTTGTGATCGCAGCAGCCCTCCATATATAACGATGTGATGGCCGACCGTCATACGACGTCGAGCCCATGCCACGAATTACCTAGTGAATTTTGTGATATTATTCGGCTCGCTCTAGTATCTCATTTGTAAAGTATGTAAAGTTTATTTATGATTCTACATTTACAAACTACCTTAAGACAAATTGTTTAGCGTTATATTTAAAAAATACGTACATACATTTAAATTTGAAATTTATCTGATGATAATATTGACAGCATTTCGACACTATCAAAATTCAATGTTTTGGCCCCAAATTTAATCTTAGAGGAAGCATATGACTCTTTAGTAGAAGAAAAAATTCACTATGAAGTTTCGGACCGGTTGCAACAAATTAACATTCATTCTGCTTTTACAATTATCCGGTATCCATAGCTTTAAAACATAAACATATTCGAAGCAAACTGAAATAATAAATAAAAAAATGTATATATGCACAAATCTGATTAATGTAAAGTATATATGAATTTATATAGAGCAAGTGCTAATCAAACAACCCGCCCCTGATCGCGCCTGGTGCAAAAGTGCCCATCACACTTGCTGCGTTGCCGCACTGGATGGCGATGGCCAGTCTTTGCACCAGAAACGATTCGGAACGATAGTCACCGGTCGTCTCGATGAGCCTCTGTCCAATCTCCCCAATAAAGTTTTTAGCCTCCTTGCCCCAGCTCCCCAGGGTCTCCACCGCTACCGGCTCCACGCTCCAGATTCAGGTTGTGACACAGCGCGCAGTCTAGCCTTATCGGCCCCTGAAGCCCCCTCCAATAATTGACTTTGGAGTCGCTTCACCCCCACATCATCCCACGCCCGCTGACGATGCATTGGTTCAGGGATTGGTGTATCCTCATAGAGGGCCGACCAAGCTACCACAGCATCCGACACAAAGGGTATGCTCTCATCGTCACCATTAGAATTAAATAAATTAGTAACGAGGTTAGCAACCCCATGCGCTGACGCCAGAAAAGCTGGCAAGCCCACATCCCGTGCGCAACGCACCCCAAGACCACCATATCGAATTGGTTGAGCCGCCTGACTTCACTGAGTCTCATCTAGGGAAATGTTCAGGATTGACTCCACCACCGATTTCAAGGCATCGTCGAAGGAGGAAACTTCCTGGGGACAGAGCCATGTAGGGGTGGTCCGCAACAGGTAATTGATCTTCGGGAGAGCGAAGCACATGCGCAGCAAGATAATCACAACGTGCGCGGAAAGGCCTTTCAAACGTTCATGAGCGGTAAGAAGAAGCTGCTTTCGAGCAGTGATGGCCTCAGGAACAGCCGAGAGAAAAATTGGAGAGCCTAAAAGGTTGAAGTCGGAGGAAGAAAGTTCCTTGAGGCCAGGAAGAAACGAATTTAACTGAGCAAAGTGTGGTCGAGCCTCGGCGCCGCAGGGGAAAAACTCGCACTTCAAGGGGTTCACCTCCAGACCCAGGTCTTTAAGACTAGGAATTAAGGCCTCCAGATCATGTAGCACGTCTTCCGGTTTAACTATTTGTGTAATAAATTCACAGTCTAGGTGCCGGAACTAGCCAGGATTTTTGTCACGACGATGAGTCAAAAAAAAAATTGCCTCTTTGTCGGTCTTGTAAGTATTCATAAATGTCATGTAGGTACCTTTAAATTAAGTAAACTTACCACTGGGTTAACGCGTACTACCCATTAGATTGCGAATTTTGCAGTGAAGTTTATGAAATAGTGTGAAAGGAAATGTTTTTTTAGTCATATTTTTTTTGTTTTATCGAAATCATCCCTGTTATTAAGTTCTTTTTATAACTTCACACTTTTACCGCCTCATAACAGAAGAGTTAGATTACTTTTGTGTGCCTATATAATTTCAATACGCGGTAAGATACAAAATCACCCTCAAACCCGTGAACATTGTAAGAATTCGTGAAATTCGTTGTGTTACATTGTCAATAAACAGCCTTGATTACGGCAGGATTTTTTTAACCAGAAATGATGGTATTGAAGGACAAATACATTTTGTCGGAAAGAAAAGAGTTTGGGGAAGATAGAGTACTTGCGTGGTCGTAAAAAGGAATTGCAACGTACAAAAAGTGTATATCAGTACAATATTGAGTTTATTTATAAATATTATAGCAAAACAAAGAGATAAGCGGGATTGCATGATAGGATTAATGACAATATAGAAACCTCGTAAAGTGTGTTAGGATAAAAGAAGATGGTAAGTTTTTGTCACTGCCAGACCTGGAGGGAAAAAACGCGAGTTTATATAGGTATATTTGGATATATTTATTTCGAGAAATACGAGTATTAATTAAGCTTATTGTAATAGTGAATAATAGTAGATAATATAATTTAAGTTTCAAGGTTGGATTGACATTTATTTTTAGTAAAATTAATTACGTACTATTATAACTGTTACCCATGGCTTCGTCTGCGGGTTGGTAATGACACTATCATTATTCACTGGCGTATTTGAGTAACATCTATTCACCTCAACAACTATCCAATCGATTGTTTTTTTTATTTCTAAAGTTTTACATTTATTTTGTTTATAGTTATAAAAGGTATCAACTGTAAGCTAAGTGAGCTGCGTTGACGTGGTATATGTATTTTGAAAATTAAAATTAAAAGTAAGGCCAAATCATCCAAAAACCTCATTTATAAAGTTATTATTTTGTTTATTTTTTATTTGCGTGCAGTATGAACGGAATACAAAAAAAAATTAATCAAAGTAAATTCGGCAAAGCGTTGCTAAGAGGAATCCAACTAAGATGGATGACGTCATTTTCTTTCTCATTAACCCATTTCTTTGCGCCTGCTGTCAAAATAGTTGTTTTACTTTATCTCTGATTGCTTATTTTTTACGTTTCGTTTGTCAACTTCACGACACACTGTTCGATAGTAAGCTGGGGTGTGTCTGAGTTTACACATTTTCACATTACAAGCTAGTCAAGCTGCTTACTTATTGTAAATATATAGTTACATCTTATATCACCAATTTTATTTTTATAATATTTCCAATGTCTTTAAAAGTCTAAACTATCAGCAAATTTTAGTTTAAATTCAATTCGTGACATTCAAGTTTCAACCATAAGTTCAATTAACTGCCTAGGCTCTTTACTAAACGGGACCGTTCAATTAGCGGCCTCAATGATGTTCAGCCAGATTAAATGGCTAGGCAAATGGCTTAGATCGATGACGTTTATTTACTTGCCTAACCATGCAATCAAACAGCTAAGAAAATGTCTTATTTCTGCATGGTTATAAAAAATATAAACCTTCTAACCTAACCTATCTAAGTCGGATTGCGCAGCTATCACAATAAACCTATCACAAATTTTTATCCCCTCGGGGATATAAAGGCATGGGTATGTATGTATGTAATTTTGAAATGGGTAGTTTCAAAAACCAACTGGATATAATATGGCATCGTTAAATTTTAAGTACTACTTTCATGGTTCTGACTATTTTACGGTGATGATATATACGAGAATCATCTATAAAACACAACGAATAGAGAATTCGTTATACGTAAAATATAAAAATCTTATGTTACGATGTTTTTGGGCTCACTCACCAAAATGGCTTGACTAATTTGAAAGAAAGAATGAACAATATATTATTTATTATACGTTAGATGTAGGCCAATTAAGAGCTTTTCTATTCTCTTTTACATCACCTACCCTTTTATTTGCAACCGCTGTAATATCGCCCAACCAGCCTGCGACATCATTTGTTGATCTTTTGGGTGCACCAGCTAACAGCTGAGGTTGGCTTGGGCTACAAAGATGTTAATTGGACCCATACGTCCTAAAATAACTAAATGAAATTGTTTTTAGGTATTAATATTTTAAGAATTGTTAAGTAAAGTTTTTAACCTGAACATTGACGAAGCAAAAACAGTTTGGTAATTGCCTATCAATTTTGTTTTCTTTGATCTACGCGGTAATGTTCATCACTACAAAACCGATCACAAAGTACGTATTTTTTGCTTAGAACCAAAACAGTGCAGAAAAGTCATATGTTTTTTTTTGCACAGTTTTTTTAATGCACTATTTTTTATTTTTTATTTAGATAGGTATAAGTTTACCACAGAGGTTTAATGTCTCCCATTTTAACATAAAATGTATGCATTAGATGCTGGCCGACAATAAAAATTGGCTACGATATCGGATACGAGTACTTCATTCATCGAGCGCGATAAATTTATGAGCGATAGTGATCTAAGTTGTACACCAGAAACCATAAACCTTTTTTTCATTAACTTGAGTTTTAATTTTGAGTAGGTATAAATATACCTACTTAAAATACGGTAAATTACGGTAAGAAGATTGGTAGTTGAAAGAAAAGTAGTATACGCACCTTGCCAAAGTGAGTAATAGATGCACTCGTTAAATTTTTTCGCTTTTACTTTTCGTAGCTTAAACACTCAAGATCATGTTTAAAATTTAAGTTAACAGTACATTATCCTCTTTACAAGATTCAAGATCATTTTCGCGTTAGCCCAAGTCGCATTCGAGGCACTTAACTCGGTATGCTTGATCTGCTTTTCGGCTTTTACTTCCCCACTTCGCATCTATGGTATGACAGACAGACCATTGATGCGCAATGTTTATCACCTTTTACAACTCCCAGCCAGCTTTACTTCTTTTCTCTTGGGATTACGTTACTAAAGTATTTTATTGCATTTTCACTCAATAATTTAACTAAAATGGTTTCGTGTTTAACTTTTGTATTAATTGCCATTATAAGATAACGTTGTGTGTGTGACGTATGTGAGTATCACGTTTTCAAGGGGCGGTAGCTGAGTGCGCATCGGAGATATACCTTTTACCGAGTGAACGTTTGAAGAGCACTCAAAGCGAGAGCTGTCCGATTTGGGAAATCACGTTACTGGCCCACCCGTCCGCGCCGCTGTCAAGTCAATATACGTAAGTACTTATGTATTATACACAGTAACAGTGTATAGATACATAGATACTTTATGTAACACATCAAATAAGTTATACATATAACTGATAGTATATAAAAGTTCAAACTAAAGTATTTTACAGTTCAAGTCGAAGGACCGACAGCCGTTGGAGGAAACGAGTCATAGAATGGAGACCGCAGGAAGGTACGACCTACAAAATGTAGCTGGGACAGATTGGATATGGAAGGCGTACATGCGTATCTCACAATGGTGTACATTGTGAGAGGCCTATATCCAGTTGTGAACAGCAATATGCTAATTGATTGATTGATTGGATAAAAAAATCATTGACACTTTACGTGTCACTTTACCCCTTAAAAATATTTTTCAAGATTTTACCCTGCTAATTTGTATAAATAACAACAGCAGTATAATTTTCTAGAACTCAGCTACCGAGTCCCTTAATCTCAGAGCTAAGCTGCGCACGGACATGCCGGTTCGCACCAAAACTAATAAATGTTTCGCATTGACTACAGGTCCTCTAATAAAATGGTTACATTGAAGCTGTAAAAGAAAAACCCTTTTGTAATTTATTTCATTGTTTTCTTTAACACGATCTTCATGATAATTCTGGCTCAATTTATCCGAATCATAGTGTCGTACCAAAATTATTAATTAAATTCCTATTTTTTGTTACGATTACTGCTGATATTTAAAAATCTAGCAAGGGTCGGAGGCCTGTCTTGTAGTATCTTTTTTATCATTGCCGAGTATAATGTTAAAAAGGGAAAGATAGTAGGTAGGTACGTAATTGTTAAATAAGTTTCATTTTTATGAACCGTAAAAACATTGAGATAAATTGTAATGCTTTTGCTTTTGCTTTCTCCACGATACTCTACTGGCCTTTGTAATTTAAGGTAAGTATAGGTAATAATGTTACAGATGGGTACAGATAAGCACACAGCCTGCCTTATGGAAAGTGGTTACTGTGGCCTATGGACGTGTGTTATACCAAGTGCGTCACACTCGCACTGCTGACCTTCTTGAAGAACCCTTTATTGTAGGTGCTTATTAAAAATGCAGTGCATAGAAATGTTGTCTAATAACGTCTCTCTCATGAAATATTTAATTGCTCAAAGTTTAAAGTTACCCTGAGTTATGAATATTTTATGAAAGCCAGTCGCGCATCCAAAGGATTACTATTCAATACTCCTTAAAATAATAGAAATATGACAAAAGCACAAGAGATTCAACTTTTATCGGGCAATATGCTGATGTTTGAAGTTAAAAATAAAATGTTAATGCATGTAGACGTACAAACTTTGAAAATATATGAAAACCAAATATTCCTGCTCCATACTATTTTTAGCGAATATCTTGGTTCAGCGAAGAGTACAACCAAACTCGTTATTTCAGCCTTTCACGAAATACAAATTTTATTTACACTTTGCTTTATATTTGATGCACCTATAATAGACATACGTAATTGTAACCATTGACGGTTCAATACACGATGTCACATATTCTCAATAAAATAATGTGCTTATCTTAAAATTGACAGCCGCGAGAAACCCATATAAGGAACAGTAGCTAGATAACATGTATGTATTATAATGATAATGCATGTCGGTGCCAATATCAGGCGTGTTACTAACATGGTTTTGAGTGAAGGCGCTGTGAAGTGCACTTAAAGCAACGATCGCTTGGCTGATAGACTAAGTTATGATATTATATCGTTTTCATCGTGATCTAAGTATGTGTGTGTGAGATTAAATGTGTTGAAGGAGTAACTATATTAATGCAACTGACTACAGTTCGACAAGATGTTTGGATGTTTGTATCACGCACTGACGGCTGAACACTAATGGAATCAAACACGCGAGGGTAGCTGTAGGCATTAGCTAGGCTTCATTAGGGTGACATATGGTATTTGAAGATTTTAGATATGGAGCTATGGATTTGTGCATAAAGCCTTACCAAGATCCTTGGGGGGGCCAAGCCTACCTTATATTCGGAAGCCGGTGTATTTGCTGTTTTTTTATAGGACGTGTCAATTTGAATTCACCTCGCCTGATGGTAAGCTGAAGGCAAAGTCTCAGAAATGCAGGTCACCATTACATGCACGTACCATGTTAACAATGGTGGCACTCACCGTAGCACCGCCTGACACCCACCAGTCCCACTAGTGCTGCAGATTTTCTTCTAAGAGAGCAGACGGCATTTGCTCCCACAGGACAAATCTAATGCAGAAGAAGAAAAAGCCTCAGGTAGAATGTGATTCACGCTAAGATGATCAGATATGAAGTGAATATAAAATCTTTAATAAATCATCTACACTATGGGAAAAAATCTCGAACATACAGATTTGCGTGCGCCGGTTGCTCTAAGATTTCCAAGCACAAAGCAATTCATCAGAAAACTCGTGAATAAATTATTTAATCTGCCATCCAGGTTTAATATAATTTAATACCTACAACACGACTGTCTAACTGAAATACGAATATCTCATTTCTACTGTAGATTGGGAAGCCCCCATTCAAGGACTTTTAATTTTTTCGTACTTTCCATCACCATCATGGACAGTTAAAGTGACTATCCTTTTTGGTTGGTTGGAGAGTAAGCTTTATGATAGAGAGGTTCCGGTTTCAAATCCCTGCCTGCAATGTGAATCTAACCTAACACAAACAAATTAGCTTAACTGGACAGGTTTGTTAAGGAAGTTAATTTTAGTTACTTATAAACTTTTTTTGCTGTTTTTCAGTTACTGTATATACCTACGAGTATAAATGTTTTTGTTGAGTAGTGTCAGTCAGTGGTCATTAATTAAAATTACCTATTACATTATTTAACGTTAATATTAAAGCAAGAAAGCGTGTATTCCTTGTGAAATTAATCCTTAGAAATCTTTTTTATTTACCAATAACAGTAAGATTACGAATTTATTCGCTGGTGCGAAAGTTGAAATCATCATCTTAGCAGAATCAAAGAAATAACAAATATGGACATAAAATGAGGCTCCAATTTCCAGAAGCAAGAAATGTACACTAAATTATTACAAATTATTAACGAAAAAATAAGAGTAAGTGTTAGTGATAAATTTTATATACATACATATAAGAAATATGTTATATCAGTCTTAAATAGGTACATAATATATCGATTTAAAGTTTTACCCCAAAGAGGATTAGATATGCCACAGTTTGCTGAGTCTAGTGTCGACATAGGTAGTAATAGTCCTAGGTACATTAATAGCACGACTAACTTCCTGCGGCTTTATAACGCTGTTTTGATAACTTAGACTTAACATACAATCCTGCAAGGCAGAATCTGCGTGTATTCCTTATAAGGTGGGGGTAAACATTCCAAAAGAAGATCGCTGGATTTGTATTTCGAAAATTAAGTACAAAGAGATGAGGAACTGCAACTCTAACATATTGTTATGAGCGTTTGTGTTTTGAGCGCGAATGAGAAAGGAGCTTGATAGGGAGCTCCATTACTCTTTCTTGTACAGTCAGCGTCAGAAATGTCTTGACTACAAAGTCTCAAGATGATCTTAAAACTAAGGCATGAAGAGCAAATAAAACTCTTTTATTAATTTAAATTGCATTATTGTCTGAACTAAAGGTGTATTCCAAATATCAGAACAACCAGTCAACAGGAAGGTAGGAAAATCGAGGCATTAAGATCATTTTCAGTACTTTGTTCATCAAGATCGATTTGATGCTGACTGTACTCATGTTCTCTTCTAGCTCGTCAACCACGACCAACACTAAAGTACCAAAAAACTAATAGATATCTAGTCATTCCTAAAAAGTATTCAAAATATAGAAAGATGTCAGAAATACGTCAAATTATACGCGTTCACACAGTTTTATATTTTTACTAATTTTAACTACATTATAGGTACCAGGTTTTAATTGTTTTGTGTTGTTACAATACTTTTTATTTTCACTTGCGAAATTAAGTGCAGGTAAATAATTACTAGTCGAGATGTGCTTTTTCCATCATCTAGATTACCTTTATTCCTCCCATTCAGCTACAGGCCCGCCCTATTTCTTTTTGAAGTGAGCAATACAAGATACGACCAAACGTCGACTTACCCACATGTTGTGAGGAAGGCCTGTTACTAGTTTACTACTAATAATATTGCGAAAAAATCCTTTTACAATTGTAGTTCAAGATAAAGGTAACACCAAAACTCGACAAAGCGGAAAGGGGCCTGCAAGCTTATGTAAGGCTCTTAGGTTCGATACACCAACAAATTGTTGAAATCTATTCAAATTCAAATTTTACGCACACACACTCGTATACCTCTCCATCTATATTATATTAAGATCCGTCCTTTGTTGGCGGGGTACTTGTGGAACATTAAGGTAATAGAGAACTAGCAAATCACGTTACGCCCCAAGCTATTACGGTATCCTTGTCCCCGTAAGTGTATTACCGGCTATTTATCGTGACATTGAGAACATCGCCTCATCACAGTCCTCACACTCTTCACTCCAGTGACAGAAGATCAGAAAATTACTTTCTTAATAGCATCTTTATTGGCAATCAACAGTCGTCCGTGTAATAATTTATTACTTTTTTTTTTCATTTGTAGGTGAAATAATATTAGACCCTTTGTTATTTATGTTGTACATGTAAGTATGTATTGCTGGCAGTAAGTATATACCGGCATACAATTTCTAATCTTGTTTACTGTCAAAGTAACAATATTATTCTAGCACTTCATAATGAAAAGGTAGATTAAATTGAATAAGATTAAATTGAGAAAATTGTTATTTCTTAGCTTTACTTCAAACCTTTATTATAATATGTTTTTCCAATTATTTGAATCGTTAATTTGATCGCCGCCTGTTAGGAAACTGAGGCGAAGTCTAAAATTAGAACGCTAGTTGCCATTATTCTAGATGCTATCCCTAAAATAGTGATCTCTACCTTGACAACCTAGACATAGCGTCAAGGTGGAGATCCAGGTAGAGATCCAGGTCCTGTTTCACGCCCCACTTAAAGAGCACGGGATGGTAGGCAGAAAAACGTTTTTTTTTTAAACCACTTAGGTGGCAGACAAGCACACGGCCCACCTGATGGAAATAATCCTACTAATATTATAAAAGCGAAAGTTTGTAAGTATGGATGGATGGATGGATGTTTGTTACTCTTTCACGTAGAAACTACTGAATGAATTTAAATGAAACTTTACAATAATATAGGTTAATTAATAATAGGCTATATATCATCACGTAGTCAAGGGAGCGGAGCAGTGATCATTAATGTCAATAATTCCGGCTGGCATATTTTCATAAATTATTAGAATTAAAAAAAATTACGCGCTCAACTTTAGGGACGATGTGTCCGTTGCTAAGCTTTAATCTATCTTGGTACAGGGATAGATTAAATTTAGCAACGGACATAGGCTCTCTTTTATCGCGAAAGAAGGGGTTAAAGGGGGGGGGGAGAATAGGGGATGTAAGTTTGTAATTTTGGAAGATATCCTGATGAAAATTAGTACAGAGGTGAATTAGAGCTTGGGAATTAACATAGGCTACCTTTTTTCGCGAAAGAAGGGACAAGGGGGGAGGAATAGAAGATTAAAGGGGGCGGGTTATGGTGTAGCTTGAGTGTGTGAAGGACTTAAAGGGTGGGGGTAAGAGTGAGGGAAGGAAAAAGTAGAGATGCATTAATCGGGGATGTGGGTAAAGGTGGGGGCATGAGGGAAAGAAGCGTCGGTAGCTTAGTGGATAAGGGGTTGGCCCTACGATCGAGAGGTCCCGGGTTCGAATCCTGGCCATTACACTACTGACGTGAACCCACTGCTAGCATCAGCAATTAGGCTTAGTTGAAGGGGTTAGAAAGAATATTAGTAATGTCGATAAAATTTCGGTTGCTAATTTGGGTGCATTAGTGGAGGAAGGGGGTAAGGATGGGGGCATAAGTGTGGAAAGGAAGATAGGGTGGAACATTGTTGGGGGAAGGGGGAATCTTTGGGTTAGGGCCAAAGAAAGTATGGAGCCATGAATGGGGAAAGGTGTAAAGGTTGAGGCATGACTCAGGGAAGGAAGCAAGGGAAGGAGTGAGGGTATGGGCATGAGTGGGAAAGGGAGGAAAGGGGAGGACGTGAGTGAAGAAAGGAGGAAAAGGTGGATGTGTGAGTGTGGAATGGAGGTAAGGGGGGACCATGAGTGAGGTAGGGAAGAAACGGTGGTGCGGGGAAGGGGAAAGGAGGGAGTGGTGAGGGAGGAGTGGGGGCATGGCAAGGGGAAGAGAGACGAGTAGAGAGACAAGAGTACGAGTGACTGATGAAACCCTCGACTCAACGCTAATATTTAAAACACTACGCGATAAGCGACATCCACGTGGGCGTAGCTGCGGGCAACAGCTGTACGTTATAATTATACATTATCTATAACAAATGGACCTCACAAAATTATGAAAATGTAATTTTAATATAAAACATATAAGGAAGCTCATAGAAAACATTTTGCATTTGGTAGTTTATTATTTCGTGGAAGTTGCGGTGGTTAAAATGAGCGAAAATGTTATTATTTTGATAGTGAACTTGGCAACATAACTTACAATTTATGCAGCTTTGTACTATCGTTTAACATGAACGAAATTATAGTAAATATTTGAATAGTAGTATTATTTTTGTATTATTGGGCCTTTTATCTGAAAAACTTTAGCCATGTTGCATCTATATGGGGAGCATAAGTGTTCATAAATTATCTATTAGAATTATCCTTTTTCTCCTAATCTTATCATTTCTAATTATAGTAGGGGGTGTTACTTTATGAGACCCGTATACGATTTAATTAATTAAATATTATATGTTATTCAATGTTTTTTTTTGTAACTCGAAGAAGAGGCGGCTGAGATAGAATATATGTGTTTCATTTACTGCTTGACATTCACGTAAAAGATTTTTAGTACGACATATTCCAGAGATTCTCTTTAAAATCTGGCATTATTTTTCAGATACATGATAATAAAGATACACACGAACAATAAAAGCAGCGGAGCGTATTATGTTCTTCCACTGTCTAAAACAAATGTTCGTATCTAAATCCCTAAGCATTTCAAAGCAGCTCATAAAATTCACTGAAGTATAACAACAAAACAAGACTCGAGAAGCGAATGACCTGCAGTTCGAATGTCATTCAAATTCATGTTCGTAGCATTGTCCGTGCATTGTGCGGGAATGGGGAAGTGTAACATCCAGCTATAAAGCGAACTGTTAGCTTAACTTACACGAATACATAATTGTACATAGGTACTTATTGCACACTAATATACAAGGTAATTTTTACGAATACAGAACAGGCTAATTCATTCTAACAAACATAAAATAGCCCCTATATTACACTTACTACTCTCACTAGACGTTAAAAAGCCAATATAAGCGTTCTTAAACAGTTCAGAACTTTACAAGGTGTACCGATCCGTAACTCGTGGGCCTGGAGACGTCTTATAAAAAGGAAGATACGGTCCGGAACAAACAAACGTATTGCAATATCTTCACTACAATATATAGCTTAGGTAAACGCGTTCTGCTAATGTAGATATACTTGTGGTAGTACTGTATTTTGAAGCGTTTTATTAGTTGTTTTGCTTTGTTCGTTTTATTCTTTTGAATGTTTTAGTTTTTTCATCTAGATGTGGAATTACAGTGTATGTTTAACATCGGTTTCTTGGAAATAATAGGCTAGATACAAATTTGTTACCTTCCATAAATATTTTGAAATGCTCACTGGCAGCGTGGAGTCGCCTATGCTCGGGAGAGACTGCTTCGCCGTGTTTTACCCCTACAATGGTATGCCCACGGCTACATTTCATTATTGCACCACTCGCCAGACCCTGGAAATTTATTCTCTCACGTTGCGACCAGAAATAGTACACACAGTCAGGTATGAAAAAAAAGACGGGTTGCACTCCGGGAGTGCCGGCAGAAGTGAAAACTTTTTTTCTTTCTTTCTTTGTTATATACAGAGAAAAAGATAAAAAGAACAATCGATACCATACCATACCTACAATATAGTGTCAATCATAGAACCTATCACATTTTTTCTGTCAGAAGAAATTAATAAATTACAAAAAGAAAAAATAATCACAAAAAGTATCAGAAGCCCAGATTCGAAGCCGGTACTATCTGAAACCATAAGGACTTACAGTCGAATCGCTTACCGCTAAGCTACGAAGCTTCTTAGCGTACCTAGCAAAATAAACACTCTGTAGCTAGGAATGTTGTATGACGTCATGTCGTCCTACAAAGTCGTCGGTTACGGGTCAAAGGTCACGTGATCCTGACGCGAGATTAACACGTGATCCTGACGCGAGTTTAACACTTTTTACCAATCCAACGCCGCTAAAGAAGTTTTGACTTCAAAAAACTTCATCCCACATACGCTCTAGCTTTGGAATGAACTACTTGCTGTGGTTTTTTCCAAGCGACAACAATTAAAGGATCTTCAAGAAGGGAATTAGAAGGTTCCTAAAGAGTTAGTAACATAAGTGTATTGCAATGTATTACATAAGGCTACTGTAACTTCTTTCCATCAGGTGGGCCTTGGGCTTTTTGCCACCTCTGTGGTGTGAAAAAACGCTTGAATAATTTCAGAAGAATTTTTTGAGTATATTATTATAGTAAGTGTAATTTGAGAACATAAAGTACTATGGATGAATCGTTTCTGATTCACAGTCATTTTACTATTAGACCTCCATCCAGCAAAACAATTTGCACGATTATTTTATGAATTATATCGAAATGTCATACAGATAATGGTTAAATGTGGATGTAACACTGAGGATAACATGTATCTCTACTGTGTATTATATAAGTATTTCATGAATAGACGTTGTAATTATGATTTCCTTTCATAGTTTCATTAATGTTATACTATCGGCCCGAGTTATCCAATATTGTTCGTCATGAGGTATAAAATTATACACAAAGCATGTTTTAATAACATTACTTTCATTGTGATGAATGAGACACGTGCCATTATTTAAATAGAGTTAATTAATGCATTACGGTTTTATGACAGACAAAACTACGATGATATAACGCTGATTGAACAGACAGATTGTTTACTATTTTCCGTAGGCATATTTTTAGTTTACTCTTAATTTTTCATTTGAGTATTCTGTTTGAAATAATATATGTATCATCAAACATGATAAAATATTGGAGAAACTGTACTAATTTATAGCTGATTTGTCCCGATTTTTATTGCACTATACACATTTATTAACTCTTTCTTCCCTCTGGGAAAGGTAAAGACAGACTACCATCTGCTTTTATGCTTACTTACTTCAGTAGTTTTAAAATATATTGTAACTGAAATTGTCCCTTTCCCCTCCAGTTAAGCTAAGTGGTTGGTGGTAGGAGTGGGTTCAATCGGTATAGCAAAGGTCAGGATTCCGACCTTACACCTCTGGCCGTAAGGTACTGTGAGTCAAGATAGCGTTGTGTACAAACATGTCCAAAAATATTGTATAAATTTTTAGTACTTGGAGCGGCTCCTGAAAGTCTAGAAAGGTAATAATGTCCTAGAATACCGAAGGCAAGATAAAAGTGAACGTAGTCTTTTTCTTAAATATATTAGACCCTTATAAAATTAGGTAGAGTGTTTATTTGTGATCGTAAATATGTATTTCGGTTACATTTGGGTAGGGGTTGAAAAGTCAATTTTACTGTGGACCTCATAGGATTTACTTGACCTGCAGTCGAACGATCGAATGAACATAAAGAGCAATATAAATGACTAGCTGTTGCCCGCTACTCCGCCCTGATGGAATTTTTATCCCGTTTCTACACCCATGGGAACTTATTCCAGGGATACAAATTATGCGTTATTCTAGACTAGAAAGAAGAAAGGTCCCACTACTTCTGTGAATCCACTCCTAAATTCCTTATACAAGCAGCTTAGATAGAGAGGTTGACGAAAAGAGAAATTGTGGAGTATAGGTATAAACGTGCTACCTGACAAATACTATGAGAAACATATTTTTCCTCATTCCCAGTACAATGTAAAGTACAACCTATCCTATAGTACAATTTGTGTACCATAGAATGCTATATAGTACATACAATATAATAGGGAGGAAATATATTTTTCGTCCTCTCCATATTGTGGCAATAAAAACTAGCACTTATCGCACAATTGCCTCTATGCACCGATTGTGTACTAACTCGCCCACCCAGCTGGAAGGTATTAAACCAATAAATATTCATTACAAACTTGCTTCATTTCATACAACACTATTTCACTAATTTTCACTTAACGAGGATATTGCGGCTGAATTTAGGGCTGGTTTTAGAGATTGACTTAGTATTTTATATTTTATGCTACATTCTTAAATTAGTAGGTATTAAGTGAATGTGTGTGTTTTAATTATTCATAAGAATAAGAATAAGAATAATATTGATATGAGCATAAATATGGTGTATACAGTACAATGAATCTTAACCTATGTTGAAGTTAATTTATTGAATAGTTACATAGTGCCTAGGTATCAAATTTTAGATAAAAGAAAATTGTTTTAATTAATATATTAATATATTATATGTTAATAATTACGAGTTGAAATAATAATAATAGTAGGTTACATAAAATATCTTATAATACTATTAAATCATCACCACACTATCTTTTATATACCGTAGGACCGCAGCACATCATCATACATCTATTTGAATTATTTATAACATAATATTACAAGCAAATTTATTTTAGGTATTGCCTTGCTTTTATTATAATAATAAGTATTGTGGCGATACCGCACGTACCTAGCGCCATCTAGCGACATCAAGCCGAACTACTACGACACTACAAATCCTGCATCGCGAAAGTGAAGTTCCCGCGCTGGTACAATACATTATACAACATCCCAATGACAATCGTTGGGCCGCGGCCCGCCAGGCGTGATCACCTTGCCTGGTCGGAGGATCCTCCCTTTGTGTTGGAGGAACATCTCACCTCGTTCCTCCACAGTGGTGATACCGACGTGATCTGATCACGTAACCTTCGCTGAGCATATCAGCAGCATTCTCATCGTCACATTCCATTCACTTCTTCCGCATGAACGATAATCAAGTCTTCGCCATCCAGCACCTTCGGCCCTTACAAGGATACCACAGCATGCAGCGACCGCTGCAGCCTGGTTACCCTTCGGCCACGCCTGCATCTAAGGCCCCATTACACGGGGGACTACCTCGCCTTATCGAGGATTCGCCCCGTCACTGTCGGGAACTCACCTCAACTCATCGAGGATTCGCCTCGCCTCACTAGCGGCTCGCCGAGGTTTCATCTCGACGCTTCGAGCCCCAACTCGCTGGGCATTCAACGCAGGACCGCAGCACCGCAGCACCGCACTTGCCCCGCATCTTCGGGACCAGCGGTAGTCCCGACTCACTGGGACTAGCGTGGATGACTGTTCCTTCAATGGAATAAGCGGCGTCCAGATCCGACGAAACGGAACTACTCAAGAGTGGCACTGGCACGCTCCTCAAGGGAGCTAAGACAGCTGACTCATCGCAATCAACCTCCGGTCTTAGAGGGGAGTGATGTGGCGATACCGCATGTACCCAGCGCCATCTAGCGACATCAAGCCTGCATCGCGGAAGTGAAGTTCCCGCGCTGGTACAATACATTATACAACATCCCAACGACAATCGTTGGGCCGTGGCCCGCCAGGCGTGATCACACATCATACTCCACAGTATCATTATCTATTTATAATATGCAAAATGAGCGTGATAAATAAGTCAAATTTTCAAACCGACGAGCTCCACAAATATACATAAACCATAATTTTTTCGTTAAAATATTCTATTAGTTATTCGGGTTTTTTTTATCAGTACATGATGAAAATTTTGTATTGAAACACTAGCCATACTGAACACCTGTGCTAGTGAAATATCAACAGACTATACCATCTTAGCAGAGCCAAAGCCAGTAGAGGCGTGCAAGACGAAAAGTGAAACTATTTTTAGAACTGTAACTCAAAAAACGTGTTTCCTTTAAACGCTCTAAAAATCTAAAACGAGTACACACAAACTTGCATGCTCACTTGAACTTTATGTCTAGGTAGTAGGTAAAAAAATATAAAAAATGTTCTCTCACAAGGAAAGTGTTTGCCACAGAAAGGAAATTGAAAATCCGGTTTGCTTCACACTGTTTCGGTCTACAACACTGTAGAATATGATAAGTGTTAAATAGAAAAGTTTTTCAGTAAAAATGAGTCATCTTCACGTGATGAAAATAATCATTTAGAAGAACAGCGCCTTGTAACTATATTTTCTGTAGCTTAGAAATAAAAATATACGTCACGCTCAATTTTATGTGCATGCTAACAAAATAAAAAAGCAACGCCTATCTTGGTATGACCAAAATGCTTTTACACGTGCAGATCGGATCGTAGGATTCACCACGCGCCAGTCCAAGCCGTCAGTTCGGAACGAACGCGTAAACGCTAACGACGCGCTCACCTAGAACATCAAGCATCATCCAGAATGGCAATAAAGAATTTGCTGCAAAAGAAAAAGAAACAATATTTACGGTGTGAAAAATAGTAGAAGATACAAGTAACTACGAGCGCAAGATTGCCATATGTCCATGTCTTTTGGTGTCACACACGACCCTAAAATGCCTGTCAGCTTGAAGAGGTAGATCTCTAAAACGATAATTAGGCCTGTCCTTTTACACGGCTCTGAGTCATGCCCGCTACTGGAGGGATTCAAGAAGGAGTTGCGTGTCACGAAGATAAATATGCTGCGGTGGACGTGCGGTGCCGTGCTTAAAGATCGCGTGAGGAATTTTCACATCCACGGCAGCCTTCATGTCTGCGGCTTCGCAGATAAAATGCAAGAAAGCCACCTTCGCTGGTGCGGTCACTTCTTAAAGTCACTGTCAGGCTACGAGGGTAATGATTTTAGTCTCTATATATCGCCACTGTTCGATCCGCAGTCCAAACTGACAGATCAAACTGGTGGTTTGGACCGCAGTCCCGATGTATGTGCCGATTAAAACTGTACGTATCAATGGTCCTAATGTAGAATAGGAGAAGGTGCTGTAACAAGAGATATTCAACTTCAGTTAAGTAAACTTTCGATTATTCTACGTAGATCCATAGTCACATTAATCACAGAATATATATTTTTATTGAAATTAAATATAGGATACCAGGTCGCAAAAGCATGGCTAATTTTTAAGTGCAACCTTTGAAGTAGTTATAATTTATAAATATTATAAATACAAATACATAAAGAGAGAAATGCAATATCATTTTCTACACATGACTTGACATACGTGGAAATTTTAAAGTTCAACATCACAAATGGCTCAGTAGCTAGAGGTACATTGTAGGTAAAACACAAATATTATACTTGCAAATTATTTTTTGTTAAAATCTGTTGTAACAATGGTGAAAAAATACAAAAAATACAATATTACTCAATATTTCTATATAAAAAATAACGAAAAAGTAAATACTAATTCAGTTTACCTTCATTTTGATATGTAGCCTTTAATGTAATTGAGGTCATTTGCGTTTGCGAAGTATGTAATTTTCCATCACAATAATTTCTCTTCCGTGTGAAAGCCGCATGTTTGCGAGACAAATGGGATTTATGTACATAGCGGGTGTTTTTGTTTTGTGGAAGTCTGTCCCCATATATTGTATTTTATATGTGAGTTAGTTTCTAGGTTTTTCATAAGATAATATATTTGAATTAAGTTTTCTAACTTTAGAGAAAAATGTAACTAAATAAAAAATATATCTAATAAAGGATTAAGAATGCATTGATACAACTTAAACCATAAATTCTTGGTACTGAACCATTTTAATATTATAATATTCATCATCAAGGATCAGAATTCCGGCCACAGAAATGATAAACATAATGAAAAATATCGATAAACACTTCTATTCACACCACAAACGAAGTAAGTGTAAACAGAAATAAACTATGTGTTTACGGAACTCCATAAAACAGGTGTTAGTAAATGTCTATACGCACACTTCCAAAATAAGTTTGAGTACAATCGACTTACAGGGATTATTGAAAGTTCGTGATAGTTTGGGAATCTTTCGCTACTTGGATACGTGGCTTCTGATAAACTTTCCTGCTTTTGTAGGAAACTTTCACATGATGCCCTATTAACGGTCAGGATCAAATTATTTTATTATTTTGAGAGTAACATAATAATCGGAGTAGTATAACTTTATATGTCGGGTATTTCGTGATGGTATCGAAGTTAATAAGTACCTAAGTGTTTAATGCGCAGAGAAGGTTGAATTGTAGAACGTCTGACTATGTAGTGTTGCGTACACTTTTCAGATGTATGTATTTTTTCAGCTTTTCAGATTTTCGAAACGAATAATCGCTACCCTCCCTCATTCTTTTATTTTCTTTTCTTTTCTAAACTTCTCCCTCGTCATACCAAGAAGCCAGTGATAGGAAGTGACACAATGATACCAGCACAGTTAAATAAACTGACCCGCTGGGGTGATGGGATAATGTCAGTTTAGTCTTCTTGCCTTTTCATTTATTCTTTCTTTCTCAAATGGTTATTTTAGGTTCCGTTACTCACAGTACACTACGTGTAGACTACACTAAGTGTAGACTGATATATAATTGAAATGTATTCCATTTATTGCTGCAATAGTCTGTTATTTGCTACTATTCTTATATGCTTCACGAGCGCCTTCAACTTTATTTAAACCTTTTATGCAAACCCGGCTGCTGTTAAAGTATGCTTTGTTTTAAATCCGCTCTTTCCAAGACGCATTTATATAAGAATTATTTTAGCCCTAAAATACATATAGACAAAAACAAACTATCACAAAACTAGTGCTATAATTGAAACATGACAATCAGTCTTTGATGTTACGGCCGGTAGATGACTGTCTTTGTCCTGTGTGATGGGCAGATACGTCAGTCGAATGTACACGTCCATCGGCGTCATGTCAGCAGTGTTCATACTCGATAGTTCGTATTCAATTTCCGTCGGCGCTATGTCCGAATACCGTGCCAGACAGACACGTATTACTGACTGTAGATAAATTCGATACTAACAGATTTTTGGCGACATTTCCGTTGTTTGTATTGTGGGGTGTCGTGTTTACTTAGTTAAATGGACTATTATTATAGGAAATTCTAAAAATAACAAACAAAAGTGAGAATTCCCATTTAAATATAGATGACTCGTGTATATTCTCAGGATTATCCTGAACGAGGCTAGAACTAAATACGTAACACAAATTAAATAATATTTCCTAAACTTTTACAATATATTGAAATTATTGAACAATACTTAAAATACTCTAGTCATAACTCAGCTCCATTGATATTCAGCGTGCGAGTCGCAAGTGGAGCAAATTTTTAAAATTGAATCCATGAAACGAGGCAGACTGTGATACAGGCAACGAACAGAATACTTTTGAATTTTACTGCTAGTTGTACCAGTGTACAAATAACAGAACCAGGTTAAGTTGTAGTCTTCATTAGTTATGATCTCTTAATCGGTATTCATACATTAATGGTATAACCCTTATATTGCCTTATATAACCCTAATATGGCTTCTTTCCATCATGAATTGAAACTTCTTTATGGGCAATATAAAGTGTAACGGAATTGTAGTATTTCACCTTTTTTTTCTTATCTTCGACAAGAAGTTAACGACAGAATAGCTACATTTTGTTCAGATGTTGAGAGATCAATGCTTCATATTTAATACCTTCTTTTCAACAGGTGAATGCAATGTTTTGTATCGGGCTATGCTATATGGCTGAGAATCGTTTACAGCTCATCATCTACATATTATTATTTTCCAGACAGAATGACGTCTAGCCTCACTGTAATATGACGTCTAATCTTAACAAAAGGCATCAGCTATTCATTATGATTCGACAAATATATTATTACAGTGACGTATGCAGGTGACAAAACAAGTATATTAACTAAATTGTATATTTAAAGTAATAAAAAACATGCAAACTCGTTCCCGTTATCTTTATTATACATTATGCAAGGCGAGAGTTTAAAAGTTAGTAGAACAGATTTAGTGTCATAAAATAGCGCTGTAATTAAGTTACCCTAATACGTAAATACCTAAAATGCTCCAGTTTGTAATATTAACATCAATTCATTTAAGGTATATTGTACGTAGATATGGTCTCCTGATTCATTTACGTTACTCTCATTATACCGTGACGTAAACGATTTAATGTCTTAATTTACTACACAAAGAGAAATTAAAGAGGCTGCTAAAAGCTTGACATGACAAAGTGCTCTTTCTATTATAACTTTTAAGACCATAAGCTTACGTACGTGCTGTAATTTTCCTAATTACTTTTGTCTTCTAGTGTGATGTAATTAAAATTCCTCAGGCATCTATAGTGTAAACGACTTTAGAAGTTTTCGACAAATAATTTAATATACATCGTAAAAGGGAGAGATTTAATAAAGAGAATTAATAGTTATTTGTATTATTAACTACAAATTTTCATTGAAAAATGAATATCATTACTTTGTGCTTTGGTCTTAAAAAAATGTATTATACGTTTTTCCGTTTCGAAAGGCTGTGTTTATTTATAATCACCATCTTCACCTACCTTTCTTCTTTTGTCACGTGCGAAAAGTCAAGCGCGGCTTTCGCCTCACTAAAGGTAAAGATGAGACAAGTGTGCCGGACTCGAACTGACTAAAACGGGTGTGCGTTGTTTTATAGACAATTGTTTAATATAATTTCGTATTCAGAAAATGTTTCGCATAATTTCGTTTCATAGAATAATCAATATACAGAATACTTACTTTAAAGAATTTTAAATCATTGAATTTTGTTTCATATAAAGTTAAACATTAGAATAATCATTTCATAGAATATCAAATCAAATATTCATAATCATTATATTGTTTATTTAATAGAAAACTTATTCCAAAGAATAACATATTATCAAAGTGATAGTTTCTAAACATTTCAATTCATATAATGCATACCCTCATTTAAATGGGACAATTTTTTTATAAACTAAACAATTGATGCGTCTACAAGGTCGACGGAGCCCCGCTACGCGGGGCTCCTGCTTCTGGGTGTTTTATAAAAAAATAACCACGAAGGCCTAATGCGGGAGCTTCGCTACGCTCCGCTCCCGCATTAGCCTTCTAACCTAACCTATCCGAGTCGGGGTGTTAACTATAATGACGTTTTATTAATAATTTAATAACAAAATGATTTTATTATATTTTACAGAAGAATTCAAACAAACAAATTTGCAACAAAATATGCGAAAGACAAAAAATCTATAGATATTAATATGAAATGTATTATAGCACTTAGTTACTTGGAACATTCAGAAATTGGAAAATTATAAAGGTGGTTTAATATCCTTTAAAAAATAATTCTACAGTTTGATAAGTTTGTTAAACAACAAAAATGTGATTAAAAATTCGTTCAATTGTGTTTCTGTGAAATATGTTTCATTGTAGGAAATTGTTTTTGAAACAATAATATTCGAAATAAAAATATAAGAACCAAATATTATATGAAACATTTTCTGTGAAACGAAATTCTATGAAATTTCTTTCTATGAAATAAGGGGCTCCCGACTAAAACAGCATGGTGTATCGTCACATAGACCGTGTACGCGAGGAACCAGTTATATACCCGAGAAAGGATGTCCTCAGAGCCTTCTAAGGGAGACTTTTTCAGGCAAAGCATTGTACATCATCAGCAGACTCAACTGTGGCAGAGAACAGATGCTATCAGAGTGCTACGGTACTTTCTAATTTGAAATCGCGACATTTTTAAAATCTGAAACCATAAATTGCTTTTTAAGGTAAGTACATATTAATATATATTTGCACAGTAGAATGAATAAATATGTTTTATTTTAGTTGAACTTAATATATTGAACTAACAGACCCGCAGCTTGATATGATCTATATGATAAATTTCTACCCTTCTGGCGTGATTTAGTAACAAAGATTCATCCATTATGTTGATTTTAAGGTAGTGACTCTGCCATCTGACTTAGTCCAAGAGGGTCTGCTATAGACCCTAATTCGTCGATCAGCTAGTGAAGCGGCTTGCAGGTGAGGTTTAGCGGTTGAAGTGTTAACTTTTTAACTCTCAATCCTCTCTTGAAACAAGATCTCCTCATACTTCAACACTCTACCTTTACTTTGCCGCGTATTGATACCTACATGCCTTAAGAATATGAACGAAATTTATGACTTCGTAACTTCCCGTTTGCAGTTATTTGTCTGTGGTTTGTTTATATTTCGGTATACAGCCGTACACACACACAGTAGGTTGAACATTATATTATGAATCTAGCAGTAGTGATCAAAATAAAACTATTTTCATGAATATCAGTTTTAAAATGTAGATGTGTATGACTAAGAAATAATATGAGTAAGATGCAACGGCATCATAATTTTTGCCCAAGAAATGTCACGTAAGTAAACTTATACTTACGTGTGGATGCACCTCTTCAAAGTTCTTCAAAGATTTCACTATTTCTGACTACAGAGTAAATTGCGAAATCTCTTCATCTGCAATAGTTAAATTGCACAAAGACAAGAATTTAATGCCCGTACCGACTTATCCTATAGTTGAACTTCTGAGACTTAAGACCTTGATTTTTTCCCGGCCCTCTCTGAATACTTAAATAAGATTAAATAGTACAGACCAATAAATCTCTATCAAGGGTTTGGATATAAGTCCAACTTTACGAAACAATACAGGTCTTAACTTAAAGTTTAAAATGGGCTAACTTAAACAAAAACTTATAGAAGACATTAAATGCCTATTTGAAAACTTTTTTAGAAAATTTAAACAATGTGTACAAGTCCATAATGCTTATAATTTCTAAAGCAGTGAAATTATTCAGTTAGAATTTGCTGATATTGATGATTATAAGTGTATGATTATTATAAATACCTGTGGAGGAACGAGGTGTGATGTTGACCACGCTTGGCGGGCCGCGGCCCGACGATTGTTGTACATGTATTGTACCAGCGCAGGAATTTCACTTTCGCGATGCAGGATCCCTAGTATCGTAGTAGTTCGGCTTGATGTCGCTAGATGGCGCTGGAAACATGATGCATTAGCACATAGCTATTGCATCAATAGCAATTTATTATCGGAATCTGTAAGTTTCACCCTCCAACCCAGATAAAAAAGAATGTTAACATGTTTGTTTATGTTGTCGTACTTCCGAGTTTCTGACTCCTCATAACTTTAATAATAAGTTCATTATAGTTTAGTTCTAAAGAGTTTTTTGCAGGACAGGATTTGCAGACAAATAGCATACCTAATTAAAAATCAATTACGTATTACCTTCTTACGTGCAGGTTGTAGGTATGTGAAGTAAAATAAGTTAGGAAGAAAGAAATAGCTAGGATGTAAGAAATATAAGAAAAAATTGAAAAATACTAAATCATCTTACAAAAGATGTTATTTAAGAGGCTTCTACGGAAAACATTTTTCGTAATTTATTGATTTAATTCATGTCAGGCCATATGACCCTATCGTTCTGAATCCTCTATTTTCTCATTAAGGCTAATTAATTATTAGGTAAAATTACACCAACTCATATACAGTCATTTAAAATTAAATCGTATACATTGCAAAATTGGGAATTATTTCATTATTCAGTTGCCCTATTGGCGAAGCTGCTGAAAAATTAACCCTTGACCTATAAAATAGATACCTCGTAAAACAATTATAAAAGTCATTGTTAAAATGATAAAAATCCCGTTTTGTTTTTCGAGTTTGTATATACACTGCCGTTGTCGCATTCAACTCGTTTTCTAAAATTCAATTTTGGGAATTTGTTTCCTCCCGTCGAATGGTGTGCGGAATACTGATGCGGCCCGAGACTTCTCCGTAAAGAAGTGTATCTATTTTTTTTTTTCTTTAACAACATAAAAGATGTATCCTCTTTGGGCATTTGATATTATAACGTATTATTTCGTAGATATGAACATAGTTATAGTTTTAATTGTTCTTCGAAATTTAAAAAGACCAACATAAACGTTTCATGCTTCATGGTCTCAATGGATTGCATTTGTACCTATGTTGTTTAGTTTTTGTTCTCTTTAGAGTTCAATGAAACAATTAAGACTTTTTGGTTAAAACGTACTTTATTAGAAGTATTTAAAATTAAATTCAATGAGGATTTACGCGTAAGACCCGTTAATGGGGACGAAAAGCCATTCGATTTTAGTCGGTTTGAATCAGACATATCTACCTAATCTTGAGGCCTAAAAAACCAGCTTTTTAAGTAAAACATTACATTTATTATTGTGAAATGAATTAAATAATCAACTTCTAAAAATACAAAAACGAATTATTCTTGAATTCAAAGTACCTGTATAACAATATTTCTGTTATAATAACTACAAAATTAACTAATAAAACACAAAAATACATAACAATATTCACCGAAAAAGTATCACAATATATGCTCAATGTAGGTAGGTACATATGCTTAGCTCAATTAATTAAACAACTCGGGTCACACAGTCTGCCAAAATTTTTGGTTTTTGCACCTATAAATACTACCATTCCCCCTTTTCACGTGGAGAAGCCCCCACCGGCTTAATCTTATCGGAGCTAACGAAGGTGGGTACGTCGAGTAACCGACACAAAAACATCTCTGAAATCATCTTCTTTTATTCTACTAGAGTCTATCGCAATCAACCTCTCAGTGATTTATACGTGCCTTATATATTTTGGATTGGCGTAGGTATATTGTTCGTAGTTTTTTTTGTAGTGTACATTTCCACATTTCTGTTAGCTAGGATATATGCTTCAAAATGCTATTTACTTCATTTATTTATAGGAATGTATTTATAGTAAGAAAAATGTGTATCGAAGTGGTTTGGTGGTATTGTTACAGATTTTACAGTACTTTCTGGAACCTCTTTTTTTCATCCAATGAAACTTTTTTGCATCGCAAAACACCGTGTTTTATTGTAGGTGCCATAAAAATAATTACCTAAATAATCTACTGCAATTATCACCTAATTAATCTACTTATACAGTAGATTATTTAGTCGCAGCCGTAGCAGTTGACTGGATGCCTAGGGCGTTCATTAAACGCCGGCTTCATTAAAATATTATTTAGTAATCAAACCTTTCACGAATTGGCTTGCAGTTAGCCCATTGAAGAAGACTGACGGTTTAGCTTAGTGATTTAAATTTCGTTTATATCAGTTTTTTTAGTTTTAAACCTAACCATATACCGCCATAGCGGTATATACCGCTATAGCGATATATGGTTAGGTTTCTTATGATCATGTACGAAAAAATAGGATTTGTATATTTGCATACATTTTTATCATCGTGCATTAGTTTGGCTTTTTAGGGTTCCGTAGCCAAATGGTAAAAACAGAACTCTTATATATTCGTCATGTCTATCTGTCTGTCCGTCCGTATGTCACAGCCACTTTATTCCGAAACTATAAGAACTAAATAGTTGAAACTTGGTAAGTAGATGTATTCTGTGAACCGCATTAAGATTTTCACACAAAAATAGAAAAAAAACGAATAAATTTGGTTCCCCATACTTAGAGCTGAAATTCAAAATTTTGTTTTTCATCATACCCATACGTGTGGTCGTATCTATGGATAGGTCTTGAAAAATAATATTGAGGTTTTTGATATAATTTTTTTCTTAACTAAATAGTTTGCGCGAGAGACACTTCCAAAGTGGTAAAATGTGTGTAACCTATAACTTCTAAAATAAGAGAATGATAAAACTAAAAAATATATATGATGTACATGACCATGCAAACTTCCACCGAAAATTGGTTTGAACGTGATCTAGTAAGAAGTTTTTTTTTAATACGTCATAAATCGTAAATCGCAATTTACATACTCGCTGCTACGGAACCCTTCATGGGCGAGTTCGACTCGCACTTGGCCGTTTTTTCTATGTAAACAACCTAAATGTATTTCATTCATAAAACAAATATAATTTTAAAACCCAAATTATAATTTATGTTGAGTACAATACTATAAATAGTACAAACTATTCTAAGAAAGTCACATGCCCCGAGATTATTTTATCAAGCGTTAGCTACGCTATTTGCTCACCCTCTCCAATGATGTTGTTTTGTAAAAAAAAAACACTTTGTATAATTTTCTCACAAAAGTTACCATTTATCGTTTTCACCCCTCACTTAAAAAATCTTGATGCATTTTGATCCCCTCCCGAGAATATTGTGCCTTCATTAACAGGCGGGGGTAAAGGCAGGAAGGAGGCCCTTTTCTATTCAATTTTGCTTTTTAAATTCATCATAGAAACCTAAACAATATTACATCTAACTTGTAAAATTTCGTCCGGACAGTTTACTTAGAGAATAGGTACAGGGACCATTTGAGTGTCGTATGTGAGGGTACATGAAACAAGAAAATATGAAAAATATCGAGAACCTTCTATCTCATGGACTCGCTGACGGAAGGTACCACTAAGCCAGTCAGCTTGTGACCGCGGCTTGTTTAACCTGGTCAAAACGTCAGACAACTCAAAGGTTTGCATGTAGCCAAAATCGCGTTCATTCCCGTGAACATTACAATATTACATCGTAACAATATTTGTTTAAAAGCTCACAGTTAATGTACTATGACCAATTAAATCCTTATTGGGTTAACTAATTACTGGATAAACCTGGCTTGGCTCTAATGACTAATAATATGCCCTGCATTATCATGCAATGTATCGCAATATTACAGAATTATCCCCCGCTTTGTGTTGTAATGGATGACCAGTATGGCCATCTGAGACCAGTAGCGTTGCACTAAATTAATTAACTATTGTTAATCCTACGGATCAGAATCGAGGCGTAAACACTGATGAGAGGGTAATACAAGAATTAGTTAACACCTTCCTCTGGGTTCTATACGTAGTTCGAATTAGAATAATTCTAATTCGACTTGTTATTTAATTTCTTTGAATACAATACATACGGGTTATTCGACTTCACTGTCTATTTTTTAGAATGGAAGTTTCTCAATGCAGTGGAATTATTTTTAAATCCAAATGTTTTCACATTTCAAATGTAAACATTTTGAATTAACGCTAAAGAGTATTATTTGACTTATAGATTAAAACTGTGCCGTTATTTCTCAGGAAAATAAAAGGCCATTTTTTGTCCTCATAGAAAACACAAAGAAAAGGTATTTGAAAAGTCCATCCCTCAGGAGTGTTAGAAACAATATTTTACCACAGAATTTCAAATGAGTAGCAAAAGCCGTGGCAAAAGTCAATTATAAATATGCAATGAAGCTAACATGGACTACAAGATTGTGATTGTTATGATAATTGAATTTGCTTGTAGTATGTTGTGATTTTAGTTCTTCTGAGAAGGTTTGCGACATCTGTTTCTATCAACATCTATTTATTTAAATAACCAACATGATTTAGTCTTTGTTGTCATGTCATTCTTTATTTAGAAATATTAGAATTCTATAATTAATTATCTGACTGATATCATCAGGTTCTGCAGTGTTTATTTGTAACATTTATCAATAATTTTAATGAATGTAATATAATGTATGTAAGTGTACGTAAAGATAAACAATTAATAATAAAATAACAATTTCTGCAATAATTAATTTAAAAAGAAAAACCATTTCCTGCATGTTTGTCTGCCATTCTGTCTGTTTGTTGTTAGTCCGCTTGGATGAAGCTTCATTAGCTTTTTGTACCCTAGCGTGCTTGATATTAAGGTACCACACGCATTTAAGATGAATAAACTATGGAATATTATACTAAGAGAGTACTTTAACAACAATATAATCTACGTTAAAGGAATTTTCAACTTTAAATGAAAACACTGAATGTTTCAAGTTAAACGTTGAGCGCAAAACCAGTGTTATAAGGTTCTGTTATATGCGGATCGTTCGCAAGTTCAAGAGAGTGCACTTCACAAGGGGCTTCTTATAGTTTTATAACGCAATAACGTACCCTCTTCTACACAGTCCAATACTACTTACATTTGCAACTTTTCCTGTACTCTTACATACCTACTACTTTATTTCTTTTGTTTAAAAGAATATTAGCAACCGAGATTACTAATACTCGTATTCTCTCTTACCCCTGCAACTAAGCTAAATTGCTTGTGCTAGGAGTGCGTTAACGTTTAACGATTCGAACACAAGACCTCTCGATCGTAAGGCCGACTCTTAACAACTAAGCTACCGACGTTATGTTAAATAAAATTGTTAATATCTGCCACTAATATTTCTTTTTTATGCAACCTCGAGATATTAAAGACGTATTTCGTTTGCTTTGCATAAGCAAAGGAAATACGTCTTTAATATCTTAACGACGAGACATAACAAGAAATACATAAGAAAATAAGTTATACGGTTTTATTGACTGAATTGTCATAGGTGTGCGCCAAAAGAATAAACGAGTCAACAGAAGGGGGTAAAATTTCAATTTCTAAACTTGAACCATTAATAAACAGGCCAAGCTAAACAAAACCGTTTAAAATATAATAAAATTAAAGTACATTCATAAATACTCATAGTAACTAAACAATGAAAATTTACATAGACGAGCTGTTTCTGTTTGTGAGAGGAAAGTTTGCCTCTGAGAAGAGACAAAATCTATTTATTAGTTAGTTTACTAAAATTCTGCCTTTTTCTCTCAATACATCTTTTAGTATTATTTCTTTTAACGAGAGAGAACTGCGTACTTCATAATTTTTAAACAAAAGATTTTTTTTTAAGTACAGACTCTTTTCAGCGCAGTAACGAAAGTTTCCCTTTAAAAAGTTTCCAAAACTACACACCTTTCTGGACGCCAATGGACTTCCCATCGCGAGAAGTCTATGGAGTTGTTTCAGTTGTCTACGGCAAGGAGCCGCGGTGTTACCGACTCTTTTGTCCGGTGTACTATGAAGCACAAGTTTTATAGAAAACAAGAACTAGTAAGAATAGATAGCGTCTATTTGAAATGCACGATGAATAAACTGGTATAGGATATGATTGGTCAAGTCTGAAAATAGTTTCCACTTGTCAAAAGGATTTAAAAATTAGTGACTATGCGGGAATTTAAATGATCTCATGGCAAAAGTTTCAGCTAACGTTTTTGAACCAACAAGCGTCCGGGATTTGATTCCTCTGCAATGTAGGAGTATTTTGGTTATTCAGTCAGAAATAGGGAGCATGACAAAAATTTATTATTATTAATATTTCCTGGATTAAAATTGATATATTTTACGCAGAAGTTAACATAAAACATAGACCCGTTAATGATCAGAATATGATTCTACAGTTGTTAAACTTAAATAACAACTTTCAATGACCCCAGATATGGTTTTCTCAATATACATAAAACCCGCACGACCTCGGAGAATTGCGTGCATTCAGAATTTGACCACGATCTCGAATGACAAATAGTTTCATAAACCAAAGTATAGTGCAGCATTCCGGTCACATAAAGTCTCGATCATGCGTTGAGATACCGTCTTGGATGTGTACTGAATTTTAACGGGCAAAACCCATTTTCAGATACCATCTTTAACTATTGGTATGGTAATTAAACTTTTAGGTGCTCAATTTTAACCATAAGAAAGTTTTGTAATCTATTGCTAATTCAAACCTGGTGTAATTAGGTATGATACATTGAATTCTGATTAAAAATCTTTTCTGTAATGTACTGTTTATATATCCCAAATATAATAAGAGCAATGATTATTATCTAACAATAGAATTTAAAAGTCAAAAAATGAATAGTATAAGTTCGAATTTATTTATACTAGCGTCTTACCTCTAACTATTGTTAACACACAATGTAACAATAAATGAGATTGCATATATTCACGGAGATTGCACACAACAAGCAAGCATAAATAACAAACTAAGTGCACAAGACGGCGAGTCTCAACAGCAGTGTGTCAACAATTGCACACCCTCTCCCTGCAGTGACGTCAGCAACTCCTGGACTTGACCCCTTCATTCATCTACAATTATTGATGCAAGCCGGAATATTCCACGTCTGCACACTCGGAAATTTACTGCCAATATCTTCGAAGAGTGAATTTATACTTGAGAATAAACTAAGTATTTGATAAGTTTAGTATTGATAATAAATGTGATTGCCAAACAATCTTATCGTAAAATAACAAATAGCATAAAAGTCTATTTAGCAAATATGGTTTGATTTAGGACGAGGCAACACATATGACTCATTATAATGCTATAGTATGTATGTTGCTACAGTGTGAATGGTATTTGTTATTATTTTTCTTAATTTTGTCAGCGTTAGTGCTAGAACCTAGTTCATTACGAGGTCTGGGGTCCGCTTGCTGGCTCCCAATAAACAAGTTTTCTTTCTTACTTTTCTCCCTCCTCGACTAGCAGTGAGACCTTACGCATGAATACTATTTTCCATAACACAATATAAGCATGACTATGGTCTACATTTTGTTACCCATTGAGTTGGGAGGACGTTGGGAGTGAAACATCATAGTTGGTTAAATATAAGCGTCGTCCGAAATATTAAGTTCCTAGGGACATAATCAATAATGGTTACCCGAGTCACCCAGGTTCAAATCCTGGTCATACACTACTGATGTGAACGAACTCCAACAAGCGATGCAGCTTAGCTGGGAAAGGGAAGTTTTAGTGAAAAAATAGCAACGATTACTGATATTCTAAAAAATATATATTTACCTCTGCTTAGACTCTCATGTATTTACATACGTCAAGTGGAAATTGTCGAATGTGGGAATTATCGATACACAACTTAAGTAATGGGTCTACTAAATTTCAGAGCGTGCTGCAAAACGTTAACTACAATGTACACTCGCACTAATCACTCGAGTGGAGCCATGTAACTGACAGCACTGAAGCTCGAAGGGGCTTTGAGATAAGTACTTCTAATAAGCCTGAACAATTTGCTTGGGATTTTAATGAGAATCTCGGGTTTTACAAAAAAGTCTATGATCTATTAGCTGATAGATCTATTTTGAAAATAAGAAATGGATTGAGTGCCTTGATTAAGCTTAATTTGGTAAAAAACAACAGTCCGTATGTAATGTGTGTTTTAAATAAATGTTAACTTCATTAATTTTACAGAATATATAATGCGTAACCAATTTTCACGAGTAGTGAACTCGTGAATTTTTTTGTTAAATTATATTTCAGTAGGTACTATATTAGAACTATACTTAGACAGTTTTTTGATAAACTTCGAAATGCGTAAACGAAAGCTTCTGTAGCGTGTATGCGTGAATTCGCATATTTGCATTGGTCTGGTCGTGCTTCGGAAAGCACGTTAAGCCGTCAGTCCCGGTTGCCATACGAAGATCTATGACAGTCGTTACGGGCAGACGGAGCCCTAAAAGTTCAACAACTGGTCTAACTGCAATTGGGTTGTGAAGATCAGATGGCAGTCGCTTCACGGAAAATATCGAAGTTCAACCAAATTCGTAGTTATCCGCAGATCTGGTAAAGCGGACCCCAGACTCCGAGATGAAAGATCCAGATGAGAATGGGATTAACGTTAACATAAAGATGGATAAACGACAACAATGAGAAACCGCAATGAATAAAAACATTATTATTATACTCGAGTCAAATAAAATAAATAAAATAGAAAATATCGGTATTTAAACTATCATGGTTGTTTATTCTATTATTAAAGTTTCGGGATCAGCAATCACTCAACATTTACTGGAGTCCGGTACAAACCACTGGATTGAGTTACATAACCCTCAGATGCTTGCGACAGAACGCCACTATATACCAAGATTGGTGAGAGGCGATTGAAATTAAAAAGTATAAAAAGTTCAATCGTGAGGAAGGGTTTCAACTGCCGAACGTCTGGTATCCAGTGGTCCGCCTATGCAAAAACCGTGAACCAGCCGAATTAAAATCTCGAGTGGATACTGTGAGCGTAGTGAGTCGTGATCGAGTTTGCAGTTCTAGTGAAACCAGTGGTAGTGGTACTGACAATGTAACGCGTCACAAAAGAGTGCGTCAGAGGGTAGACCGATATGTCTGCGCTTAAAACTTTTCTCCGTCAACCGCCAGTACTTCAGTTCTTCCGTGATCATGGCGCTTGCAACAGTGCCGAAATATAGGAAGCTCAATATATCATTACATGGTAAATATCCCGAAAACTTTAATAATAGTAAAATAGAAAAGTCTATTTCACGGTACGCTGTATCAGCTGCATGCGTCTGGTGCTGCAGTCTGCGGTTGGGGACAAAGTCATACCTTTACGCTTGTTCAAATCGTGTTATATTAACAATTTTTTTTTATACTTCCCGATTCCCGGTGAAGTTGAATAGGACCAACCTACCTCTTCCCAGGGATGTCGTAAAATAAGACTAAGAAATAGGGCTATTTTCCATCGGACAGTTAACATACAGCCCAAGACAAAGTGCCCACTAGACGGCAATAGGCTCGCCCCCTATTACGTGAAATCGAAAATCATAGTTCTTGAAAAGTTTACGAAACTTAAACTTCTGCCTACCCCTTCGGGGATTTACAGGCGTGAATATATGTATGTATGTACGAGTATAAAAGCGTCTAAGACACCACTTCATCATTTTCCTTAGACGCACTATCCTTTCAATATTTGTACGCTGGCGACAGCAGAATGTTATGGAACTCTATTTTGTAACAACTTAATTGACTGTATAACGTTGCAAAAATAATAATGTTCATAGTAAATGAAATTCTTATTTTCTAGTATACATTAATATATATCTAACATTCGTATTCGAATTCTTCTTATTTTTAATCAATGTATGTAGGTAGTTTTTACTCACGATTAAAATATTTATAGCGACTCAAAAGCGAAAATCCCTTTTTTTACCAAGATATCTTGTAAACTCTTATTTTTAGCTAAGGGGTATTTAATTCTCGAGTATTATTTAAAATTCGAACAACAATATGCAAATGATGAAAGCTTTACTTATAAAAAAACTGAAACGTACTAATACCGCACTCCAGGCAAGTCGTCTGAAAAGTTTGTCTTTGAAAAACTTTCTCATCACACCTGTCTACGTCAATAGAAGGCATTAAAAGAGCGCTGGCACGCCGGCTCTTTATTGTCTTCTCCCCCAGACTGTATTGTAATAGCTATTGACAATGAGGTGATGTAATATAGTTAGAGGTTTATATTGTGGGTTACATTATTTAATCTATGCATTGGAGACATTTAAAAATAGAATGGTTTCTGTTAAATTACCAATTTAAAACTCAATTTTTTTGGAATTCATATTTTCGTTTAAAATATTTGTGTATCAGTTAATTTTATTACTTACTTCATTGACCTGTGTGATGTCGCAATAGAATGTTCGATTTCTACGTCAGAGATCGCAGGTACGATTTACGCCCAGTGCAGATTTTTTTTTTACCAATTATGTTGCAGGCAGTCACACGGCCCACATGGTGGAAAGTGGTTACCGTGGCCTATGGACGTGTGCAACACTAGGGGCGTAATACTTGCGCTGCCGACCCTATTAAAAGAAAGAGCTTCTGTTTCTTCAGTGTAGAAGATAAAGCAGGACAAGCCTTAGGTCTTCCCACTGACAGTACAAAAACTCTCCAGTGAGCTGGCTACCCTAATCATCGCCGGAAACACAACATGAGGTTATTATGACCGCGGTATTCTGTAGAGCTGGGGCACTTCCTCAGTCGGACTGCTCAATGGGAATGCCGACTGCGCTTTTATCCCTACAGAGGGCGCCTCGTAATGGCCAATATTAGCTGTCATCTACGTAGATTTCATTGTTTGTCTCTGCAAATCTGACAGCTATGAGTTAGTTATTGTTGTTTGGTCATATGCTGCTGGCATCTACAATTAGTTTTGCGTCGGCATCCTCATTGTACGGAAATACCGTAAATATTTCCATCAGTACGTATATATAGGTATTTGCAAAACATTAAATATGCTTAACCGTGTTCTAGACCCATTAATTAATTAATTAGCCTATTGTACTTCACTGTTAAACATAAACCTTTCCCAATGTGTGCCATTGCTCCTGATCCTTCACCTTCCGCATTCAGTCTACATACTCCATTCCCCATGCGACATAGCTAGGCTTGAAAGTACTATATAGAATATCCTAGAATGTTTAGTTATGATTAAGTCAAGTTTACGTCACTGGCATTTGACACTTACTATGGCAAGTAAGAACCATTACATATTTCACAAACACTTTTTGTTATCGTTCTGCAAGGTTAGATGGCACTCACTCTGTGATAAATTTGTTATTTGCCTAATAATACTCATTGTATCAGAAAACAACTTCAATATGCTTTTAAATTACACAACAAGGTTAATCGTAATCTATAAATTCTTAACAAATAACAACTTTGATTCGCTTAAACGAACATATTAACGACATGTTATATTTGATACTTGGTACTCGTTTATACTTGAGTATTATTCAATCTTCCGGGACTAGAGGTCCTGATGATGTGTTGTTGAGTCCCCAGTTCACAGTTCCCAGTCGTTTTTTTAGTCGACTAAATTCGATATGGCGAGTACATAGTTATCCTTGTGGAGCTAGTGGCCGAACCCCCACTGATTCGAGCTCCCTGGAGCTTCTGATCTTTTCTGAACCAGTATCACATTTCTAATACTAGTGGTATTTCATTGTACTCATGTTTTTTTTTGGTATAATATACCTAGAATTTATTTTCATTGTGATATTTATTTACAAGTAGGCACAGTAAGAAACTCAATAAAATTGTAAATAGAATATCCAGTTTTATACTTTACCTAGAATTTTAATATTACAAAAATATAGGTTTCTTTATATCCTCAGATGATTATACACACAATTCTCAATAACTCAACTAAAACAAGGATCAAATCTATATACTTTTAATATAAAGCTGAACAGTTAGTTTGTTTGGTTGAACACGTTAATCTCAGTAACTACTGGTTTCAATTTGAACTTTTTTTGTAGAAAGGATCCGTTTATCGAGGAATAGTGTTAGTTTATTAGTAGTAGCTTGATGATATAGGCTAAATATCATCAAGCTACTACTCGAAGGAGCGGAGCAGTAACCATGAGCTTTAACGAATGTAGTAAATTCCCATACATTATTTGTAAATTTACAATGCGGCATTTAAAGGTGAAGCTGGGGTGGGCTAGTGCTAGCAGCGAGTGTGTTTTAAACAGGTGATATGCAATTATATTCACTGACATTGTACACTATGCTTAAACGTTTTCAAAACTTCATGCTTCTGATCAAATACGACTCTCCTTTTTTATGATATGACCTACGAGTGTATGTAATTAAATTCGATTCTCTGCATTATATATATATATATATATACTATCTGCTCTATCTATAAACAAAAGCATAAAAAACTGTCAAGTACAAGTCCAATTCGTGCACGGATGGTTCCTAACGTAACTATATTAAGGCATACAAACTTTTCGTCGTGGTTGGAAAACTAAAGTTATCTTTATAAATTGCAAAATAATAAACTGACATGACAACTGGGCTGTTCTCGTATGCCAAAGAATGTAAGACCGTGTAAGAAGCGCACGTGTGTGTGTGCGTGTGTTTGTGCGTGTGTGTGCCTGTGCGCGTGTGTGTGTGTTTTTCGTTTTTATTTAAATCAATTATATTTAGCCTTTTCTACTTTGTTTATAAATGTGGTTGCTAATGAAATTATACTGATGCTTGGCAAAGGTCACCTCCTCCATATTTACTACTTGGCAATTTTTTGATGTTACTTGAATTAGCGCTAAAGATGATGTATAATGATATGTCTTAGGTAATACCTAGGATGTTCTTAATTCGATGACGCAGGTATAATTATTAATTTTTAATTAATACTTTACTTCCTTGCTTGTTATGTCTGTAATGATGATGATGGAACTTTGTCAAAACGGTTGTAAACATAATTAGTTGACATCAATTATGTAAAATGCGGGCAGAGTAGATGGCCGATGGAGCAAAAAAGGTTTTGGAATGGCGACCGCGTACGGCTAAACGTGGTGTAGGACGCCCAACGGCAAGGTGTTAGGACGACCTCAGCAAGCTCGCCGGGAAACGCTAGATGCGGGCTGCTTTATATCGGTCATTCTGGAAGTCTATGGGAGAGGCCTATGTTCAGCAGTGGGCTATGTGGGGCTGATATGATGACGATGATGATGTAAAATGATCAGAAAATTTATCTTATATATCTCGCATTGTTTATAAATATGGAATCGAAGTGGGTGGCAGATATTTCCTTAATATTATAAATGGGAACTCTGTCTACCGGTCTGTCGGTATAGAGATTAGAGCTTGGGAAGGGACATAAGGCTATATTTGGTTACGATAACAGATATCTGCACGGGTGGAGCCGCGGGCCACAGCTAATTTTAAATATAAATGTACATCACGTATCCGATGTATATGTCGTTGACACAGTGCTATAACAGTAATAAAAAACTAACTGTTTGTGACACACCTCTACATTGAAATATCCATGTTAAATTTTTTTGTTCGAGCAAATGATTTCATTTTTGGTAACAGGACTTGGCTACGTGGAATAACTCACAAATGACACAGATTGTAAGTCTTTTCTTTGAGCGCGATATGGTCTTGAAAATTTTATAATTAGCGTTGTGAATGTTATGGTTACGTAGTATTTATTTCTGTCCCGAAAAGGGCCAGACCGCGAGGGATGGCCCTAGGTCAGCCGGGGTGCGAGGGATATCACGCACGACAACCTCACCTACGGCCTACCCACAGACGGCGTGCGGTTTAGTCGGTTCGAGTCCAACATAACCTGGAGTGGGCTATCCGTGGGGAATTCCCGCACGTAAAAAAAATATATTTATTTCTGTAACGTAAAAAACATGGAGGACAATCTTTGGAGTCAGCCGATTGTAGTGAAAACAGTTTGTATAAAATAAAAAAAAAGCCTCAAAAAAAGTGCTAAACGCGCTTAAAGAACTTTTCACTTCAAAAATCCATATTTAATTCGTCATGTCCATGAATAATATGATTTACAGCCCAACGAGACCAATTATAATATTATTGTAACCAATTGCGAGATAATCTTTTACCAATATATGAATATTTATCTGCCGTGTGAGTTAAACAGTTGAATGTGCAATTAATATTTTAAAATTTGTATATGATATTAAATCGCTCGGTATCATGTATACTCCTGGCAGGAATCTGTATCTGTTTCTAAACATCCTGGTTACAAGTATATCGTATTAGTTCTGTGGTTAGTCGCATCACTTAAATGGTATAATAATAACCCATATTCACAATGTTTCGATCGCTATATAAAAAGGCAATCTAAAGTAATTTTAACTACCAATCTACGCTTCTGTTTGCACTGGTTAGTTGAAAAAGAACAGAAGTAATTACTTCTTTAGCTTATTCATGTACGGTAAAATGTTGTTCAGAAATCAGTATGTGCACATAATTATATCGTATTTTCAAATATTATAACCGTGCGATGCACTCTACAGAGCACGACTTTGCTGCCTAAAATATGTGCATCCCTGAGCTCTCCAGTGAGCTCTGGCTTCCCTACTCACCGCCGGGAACACAACACGAGGTTACTGTGGAGTCGGGGACTCAATGTCCACAGTTTGACCAATGAAACTACTTTTTTGTCGTAATATTGTGATTTATTGGGGAACTCGTAGGTCATATCATAAAAAAGGAGATTCGTATTTGAAAAAAAAAAGAAAAAAAAACATCATTCCTACACGAGCTTTTTAATAGGGGATTTTACGCGAGGTTTTTTTTTAATTTTATACAATACTCGTTTCAGAGGACAACGGAACCTAGCACACTTCTCTTCAAATCTTGAGTTTACGGAGTCTTGCTGGCTTCCACCGAAGCCCTCACGTCAACTGTCAGGAACTGTCACGCTTCTCAGTTTTTTTCCTATCTACTCAATTTAATAATAATTTTTTATTCGTAAGATTTATTTTTAAATCGTTGGCACATGATGTCCAGGCATCTACTAGTAATATCTGCCACGGAGGGCGGATATCACATTACTTACTTACTTACATACTTCCAGCGGGGGACGCCGCAGACCGGATAGGTGATATGCCCCTTTGCGGGGGCCATTTCACCCAATTCACCTGTTCCTCCTATCTGGAGGTTAAGAAGTGTCCGGCAATCAGGGCGTTCCGTCGAACCTACCTGTCTCTTTACAGAATCTTACGATCTGTTCCACCTTCAGATCCTCGAAGTCTTTTTCTTCTAGGGCGTCCGTCCCCGTGTTTTCTCATCTTATCATTGAGTACATGTGGCATTTGGCCAGCTGGCAAGGGCTGGGAATACGAGGTTATAATGGCCGCGGTATTCTGTAGGGCGGAGGTACTTTCTCGGTCAGACTGCTCAATTTGACGGAAATACCTTTGTGTCCTACCTCCTTAGTAAATATCGGCATGAAAGTCATGAGTACTCTTATAGATTTCAGTAAATCGTTACAACTAAATCAAACAAATACCGCCTGACCTCCCAACTCTGAGAGGGAAGTTTCGTTCATCAATCAGCACGTCTACAAGCTTGCAAGTGAGGTTGGTTTGATTCATTACTTAAGTCTAACAATATATTGTGCATTTTAAATTCTGCCTACGAAATAGTGGAATTCAATGTTGTGTGATAACATCAACACAATTGTTATTCCTATTTTAGTGTGATAGAATACAATAATAATATGATATCATAAGCAAGCACCACAATGGATCGACTACCACAACATTATTGAAACTGTAACTATGGATTCTTCACTGGAGAGCGATAGAACGTTGCATTTTGATATAAAATGTAATATATAAAATTCTCGTGGACTTATTTTCATAAAAATTTGTGTGTATATCAGGTAGGTCGGAGAATCGGTTACTATCTATTTTTCATACCTCGATCCGTGATAACTGACATCCACGCTGGCGGAGCCGCGGGCAACAGCTAGTCTGTATTGTCTTACGAAACTAATTATTTATCTTAACTCTAAAATAAATACAATACTTTCCTTTTGATAGTCTATTTCACTATCGATAGCTCAAATTCAATTGACAGATAATTGTGGAGTTCTCCGTGTAGAATTTTAATTACAATATTTTTATTTGGTACTTCCTTTCTCAATTTACATACCTTAATGCAGGATACTGGATAATAATCAAAAATAAGTAAAGTTTGGCCCTAAGGTATGTCCGGATATCCTGAGAAGGTAAAATGCTCGCGACACACCCGGTGGTTTCAATCGGTTCAACTCCGATAAAGCCAAACATAATGTAAAGAACATAATGAATACAATGCTCATATTTGCGCAATGTTAAATGTTATGATCACACACACACACATACACACATGCAAATGCACACGCTCACAAACATTTCAACCCATTTAAGAATGCTACTTTGAACCAATTAAAATGTTACGCAATCAAAATAAAATTGAATACGTGCATAGTGTTGTTAAAATAAAAAAAAGTTGTTGGACTTTGGCAACGTTAAAAGAACGTAATCGTCTCGGAATGTTGCTAAATCTTTCAAGACGTGCTATAGGAAATGTTCTCTTTATCTTACACCATCCTACTTCCGAAGGCGCACCTTCCGCTCCCCATTCCGCCCCTCGCCGCACTACACACCGGAACTGACGGGGATTTATTTAGAATAAAACATGCTCCATTTTTATAGCCCATTAAAACGTTCGCCCGATATAACAAACAAAGAAGTTCATTTTATGTTTTTTATATACTGCTAAGAAAGCAAACAAGAAAGAATTGACGTGGCTAATGAACGCTTGTAACACTTATAGACCTATTTAAACTTAAGCGGTATTCGCTACCGCTGTGGGTAGAGGTATAGGCCATATAGGGCAAAATGGTTGGTGCTTCAGTAGTATTACCGCATACCCACTCGGTGTTCTGTACCGCAGACGGTAGCAAACACCGCTTAGGATTGAAAAGGAATTTATAGTTGTAATCTACCGATAGAAAGAATGGAAAAATGGGTAAATGAAATAAGGTGACAAACATAATAATAAAACTGATGCTGACCGTACACTATTTGTTTTATATTCAAAAATAGCAATTTTCCATGAAAAAGTGGATTCCTTCCGCAGGGGTAGCAGCAAACATAATTTAGAGTAGAGTTTGTTTCCAAAATTTTATCAAATAAGTTTAGAGAGAATAAAACAAGCCAACTTTTATTTATGATATTGATATCGCCACCATTGTATATAACAGATAGATGTGCATTGAAAATTGTATTTGCGGTACTAGCGAGAAGTGTACATTGTTTTCTCGCCCGCACATATGGGCGAGGATTATCATCAATCACCAACTGCAAATTGCACATGGCCTTCCAGAATGTACCCTACGCCATTTGTGAGCCACCGGTCAGGATTAGGTGGCATTAGTTGAATCGAATTCTGTGCTAAGCGCTCTGCAGAGCAATGCGTTACAGTATGTGGGGCTATATTCCGTAACTGCACTCAAATAGCCTACACTCCGTCGCTCTGAAGGAATAAATTATTGATTTGTCATGATAACGGCTTAAGTCAGGAGTTTAAGTAAATTTTAATTAAACTTCGCCGATTTTCGTTTCCTGCTGAATTGCCAAATCGCTCGTGGCAAAGTTTGTTGCTAAGAGATAGATGTAACTTATTTTTATCGGTTCCTTGAACGTGACCACCAGCGTCCCACGCTAAGAAAACGTTCGTTCAGGATCATTGACTACATAAAAGAAACGTAGGCACTGCCATTTCAATATGTTGATGTAGTTCATTGATTTTACAAGAAGTCATGTTGTATTCAATGACTAGGAAACACCGTAGGTTTTCAAATAGAATTATATCAATTTTGAGAAGATATATATTCGTAGGTTTAGAGAAAATGTATTACATTACTATCTATGATACTTTACAAAAGCCAACATTATGTGTTTGTATATCATTATTAAATAAAATACCAGCATTGCAAACAACTTATGTTACACATTATATACAAAATAAATGAAAATGTTGTTTGCAACTAGAGTGCTAGTTTAAATTAAGGAAAGCGTTCTATACAATTAAGGCACAGTCACAGTTCATTCGAGTCTTCTTTAATTACACTTCCTTATGCAAGTAGCTCGCTTAGATCCGAAGTTCCAAAACTATTTGTGGCACTAAATCCAGTTGGCTGTACAGCACTATCTAGGAGCGCAACATGCATACCCATGTAAATTTCAAACGGAGCCCGCCTCGTTAATTTGGCTCTTGTCACGGGGCACATCCCTTTCTTAGTAACTCTGTACCCGCTGCGTCGCCGTGCTTTCACCAGCTAACGGCTCCTTGGCTGCTCGCAATTGCCTCGGTTTATCTTCGTACTATCGACCCTGAACACATTCTGAATAAATGTTTCACAAATTCTCTATCTTATACTTTCGTACCCCTTTTATTTATCTACAAGCGAGATTTGTGTTTGAAACATTGATTAAATATATGACGCCTTTTCTGATGGTTGAATGTTTGTCTACTAGGTATAATACTTATTACTATTTTCTAATAACAGCGGCTCTGCTATCGTGGATTTTGGTTGTCGCGACTTCTGGTCATATCTTCCGTTCCACTCAATAACTATTAATGAAACAGCAGTTGTTAAATGTGACAAAAACCTTTCTAATAAGACATATCAAAACAGTTTAGTTAGTAACTTTTACATTCATCGCTAACAAACAAATACAGAAGAACGAATAAAATTGTGTTCAGAATCGTTTACAGAACCCAAGTTTTTCAGAATTCAAAGTAAATATTACGCCTTACTCTACAGTTAAGAATATGCGGAACAAATGGACAGAAATAAAGACAGGCACTTAAATTTCATTTATTTGTCCAGATTAGAAGACAGATGTACGTCAGGAGAGACCTATGTCCAGCAGTGGACTTCAATAAGCTACATCAATTGATTGATAGATGTAAGTACGAGAGCCAATAGAATCTTTTTGTTGTCATAAGAATTTTGCAATATTGATTAATACCGAAGCCAGAGCACACATGATTAATTGTTCTTCATTGTTATCGTTATCTTATCGCTTTCGTAAAAGGACGATTACTAGTGAAGGGCAAACTGTTTAAAATTATTTACGCTTAACAATGATAAGCTGACTTAAAAGTGAAGCCAAGGGGGTTCGTGGTTTACGCCCCCAGTGGTCGATGCACCTATGGTTAACGCCTCCGGATCAGTCTAATTTGATTCGGGGCATTTTTTATTTGTTTAGTCTAAAGCGTCAGATGTCAATGCGAATAATGAGGAACTTCATACTGGTTCATCACCCTCGAGTTCCATACCAGCTTAGCACAGCATTTCTGTATGACACTAAAAATAATACTAAGGAACCTGTAAGTTTTATGGTTAAAAAAATCACATTATAATTTAAAATATGATAGAGAACGGATGAATATGAATAAAAAGGCAGGACAGTAAAGAATCGGATCGGATAATTCAATGACGTATTTTACAGATATTTTTGTATCACCTATAGATAAGCACATAGCTGGCAGCCCACGTGCTATATCAGCCGTATGAAACACCAGGGGCAACACACTTAGGTAGTGCTTGATTCACATATCTTGGACCTAAATCGATTTCATCGCCTCCGGAAACTTCTACCGATAAGGGCAAAGACCATGATTGTGCAGACCCTACTCTTTCCTGTCTTTGACTACGGTGATGATTGCTGATTCGACCTGAATGCAGAATATTTGAATAAATTCGACCGACTTCTTAATAACTGCATAACATTCGTGTTCAATCTTCGTAAGTAGGACCACGTGTCTGATTATCGCGAGCAATTAAATTGGTTGCCGATTCGACAGCGACAAAATCTACGTGCACTTACTACTCTCTTTTGTATTCTTACATCTCCTACTCCACTAACTATCTAATGCCTTATTTTCAATACAGATATAACAATCATAACAGAGACTTTCGCTAAAAAATAATCTTCTCCTAAGCTGTCCTGCTCATACTTCTGGGTTTGTCCATTCTTCCTTTGCTATACAGTATGTGCTCCTTTGGAACGCGCTACCTCTTGAAATTAGGAAGGCTACCAGCAGTCTTGTGTTCAAGACGAAGGTTCGTCGATGGAAATTAAATCAAAAAAATCATTATTTTATCTAATATATACAGGGTGGAAGATTTTAACCTTACCTGGAGGGGAAGTACTCTAAATACTGGAATAGCGAATTTCACTCAAAGGAAACATCCCTTTATTTTTAAAAAGAAACAAAACTGCATTCAAAGATTTTTGAAAACTTGCTTGCCACACCCGGTAATCGAACCGACTAAAATATATAAGAATAATACATAAGAATAAAATTTGTCTAACAAACATGGTAATTAATAATTATTTAATTTAAGTTAAGATTTTATGGACTTCTTTTCTTTTCATTGGTGGTGACTTTCTTCTTCTTCATCATCTTAGCGTTAATCCCAGTCGCATCCGACGCTTTCACTTCGGAAACTGGAATTCACTTTACTAGTGTAACTGATATCGATATTTTCCACTAAGCTAAGCTCCACAACCCTAAGGTGATATCGAAGCATTACAGTTAGACCAGTTGTTGAACTTTTTAGGACTCCAACGACCAGTAACGACTGCCATAGACATTCGTATGACAACCGAGGCCGATGGCTTATTAACGTGCTCTCCGAGGCACGGCCAGACCAAGCTGAGACGGCGTTCGGTTTTAGTCGGTTTGTATCCAATGTGAATCCCGTACTGACTGGCAGCGGTATCCGCCCGAAAAATAAAAGTTATTTTATTTAAATAACGAAATTCATTGTTAGGGTAATATTAGATGAGCCTTTGAGTTAAATTGCTTTATTTTGTCAAATTTAATAAATAAGTTTAGATTTCAAGGATTTCCTTTCATTTAATTTACCATATTTGTTAGACAGATTTGATCCTTATGATTGACCCTATCGATAGATGATATAAAAATAGAAATTGTTATTTTTTCAGATTTTAGTCGCTTCGATTACCGGGTGTTCCAAGCGAATTTTCGAAAATTTTTCAATGCAGTTTTATTTCTTTTTGAAAATAAAGGAATGTTTCCTTTGAGTGAAATTCGCTATCTTCAGTATTTAGAGTACCTCCCCTCCAGGTAAGGTTAAAATCTTCCACCCTGTATACACATTACATATATGTCGTATGTGTGTAGGTATATTTGTGTCATATACACAAATATACCTACCTTTAGGTATATTTATTTTAATGCATGTATATCTAATTATAATCACGTATATTTGTACTTACATACTGCGGTATGGGTATGATAGCATATTATTACTTCACGGCATTATACCTAGTTAGTGTTCAGTTACTAAAAGTCACTCTTAGTAATGCATCTACTAATTTATCTCTGCACCACCTTTGGTTGGCTGGTAGAGAATGCCTATGGCATTAAGTCTGCCTATGTACTTGTGCATAAAGATTAATAATTAAAAATAATTAATATTAATCACTAGATATAAAAGGTTCTAGCGCGCGCAGATTTTTGAAGTGAAAACTTATTTAGCGGCATTGGATGGGTAAAAAGTGTTAAACTGGCGTCAGGATCACGTGGTAAACTCCCGTCTGGATCACGTGACCTTTGACCCTTAACTGACGACTTTGTAGGACGACATGACGTCATACAACATTCCTAGCTACAGAGTGTTTATTTTGCTAGATACGCTAAGAAGCTTCGTAATTTAGCGGTAAGCGCTTCGACTGTAAGTCCTTATGGTTTCAGATAGTACCGGGTTCGAACTTGGGCTTCTGACACTTTTTGTGATTATTTTTTCTTTTTATAATTTATTAATTTCTACTGACAGAAAATTAGCAGGAACTGATAGGTTCTATGATTGGCGCTATATTATAGGTACGGTATGGTATGGTATATTCTTTTAATCTTTTTCTATTTTGTATAACGAAGAAAGAAAAAGTTTTCACTTCTGCCGGCACTCCCGGAGTGCAACCCGTCTTTTTTTTATTTATTTATGATATACATGTATTGTTTTATTAAAACTTTACCTTTTATACTTAATAAATTTGAGCTCGTCCACCGCCGAAGCGCCCCTTGCTGTCCTCAAAATACATCCAAGAATCGAGTTCTGCGCGTCTAGAGCACATTTTGAGCACATTTTAGGTTCAAGATATGTGAATCGAGCAATATCATGTCAACCTTCGAGCTAAATGCATATTTAGTGGCATGACCTACAGCAGCTCTTATACTTATCTTCAATATTAAATATTGAGTCTATCCATCCATCTATCCATCAGCCAATAGACGTCCACTGCTGGACATAGGCCTCCCCCAAAGAGCACCATGCCGAACGATCTTGTGCCTTCACCATCCACCGACTTCCTGCGACCGCTTTAATGTCATCGGTCCATTGAGTGGGGGGCCGTCCTACACTTCGTTTTCCAGTTCGCGGTCGCCATTCGAGAACCTTTACTCCCCAGCGGTTATCGGTTCTGCGAGCTATATGGCCTGCCCATTGCCACTTCAACTTGCTTATTCTAAGAGCTATGTCGATAACCTTGGTTCTTCTACGGATTTCCTCATTTCGGATTCTATCACGCAGTGAAACTCCTAACATAGCTCTTTCCATAGCTCGTTGCGCAACCTTGAGCTTATGCATGAGACCAATATTTAGCGACCACGTCTCGGTGCCATAAGTAATCACTTGCAACACGCACTGATTGTAGACCTTTGTCTTGAGGCTCTGTGGTATCGGTGACGAGAAGATATGCCGTAGCTTTCCGAACGCTGCCCATCCGAGTTGGATTCGTCGGCTGACCTCTTTATCAAAGTTGGACCTAACAAGTTGGATCACCTGACCTAAGTAGATATTGTGGTCAACAACTTTGATTATATCATTCCCAACATGTACTGGCATGGGTGTGACATGGGCATTTGACATAATATTTGTCTTGCCCATGTTCATTTGAAGACCCACCTGTTGAGAGACGGTATTGAGGTCTCTGAGCATAGTTCCAAGGTCTATCAACGACTCCGCCATGATGACTATATCATCGGCAAATCGAAGGCGAGTGATGTATTCGCCATTGATGTTGATGCCATACCCGTCCCATTTCAGAAACTTGAAAACATCTTCCAATGCAGAGGTGAACAGTTTCGGAGAAATAACGTCTCCCTGTCTCACCCCTTTTTGCAAATGGATGGAGTTCGTGCTCTGATCCTGGAGACGGATAGACATGGTGGCCTTGCTATACAAACATTTCAACACCTTGATATACCTATAGTCAATTTGGCATCGCTGTAGAGACTGCAACACTGCCCAGGTTTCGACAGAATCAAAGGCTTTTTCGTAGTCTACATACGCTAGACATAGCGGCCGATTATATTCTTCGGTCTTCTGTATAATCTGTCGGAGCGTATGGATGTGGTCTACGGTGCTAAAGCCTTTTCGGAAACCGGCTTGTTCGGGGGGCTGGAATTCGTCGAACCTTCGAGCGAGACGATTTATTACTACTCTAGAAAACAGCTTATAAACGTGGCTCAGAAGCGAAATGGGCCTATAATTCTTCAAGAGGGTGTTATCTCCTTTCTTAAAGAACAGTACCACTACGCTTCTGTTCCAGGCTTCTGGCGTTGTACCAAACGTTGGATGACGGAGTTAAAGAGCTTCTGAAGGACTTTAAGTACTGGTGTTCCACCCGCTTTCAGAAGCTCAGTGGTTATTCCGTCCTCACCTGGTGCCTTGTTGTTTTTGAGCTGTTTCAGTGCAGTCCGTATTTCGTACAGGCTGACGTCCGGGATATCTTCGGTGTAATGTCGAGTTAATCGGGCTCTGGCATCGCTAGTCGTGCTAGGGGCAGGACTTTGCGATGTGGTATATAATTTTCCGTAGAACTTCTCGAGTTCTGTCAAAATCTCTGCCCGTGACGAAACGATACTGCCACTTTCGGTTTTCAGTTTCGTCAACTGGTTCTGTCCAATAGTAAGATCTCTTGCGAATACTTTTGAGCCCTTATTACGCGCTATTGCGTTTTTAATGCAGTTAGTATTAAAAAGACGCAAATCGTATCGCATGGACTTGGAGATCTGTCTATTGAGCATGCCGTATTTTGACATATCAACTGAAGACTGCAATCTCATTTCACCACGCTCTGCTAAGAGTTTAAGAGTATGCTCAGAGAGTTTCTGAGCTCTACTTTTCGGTCGAGTCTTATAGAAATGGGGCCCGACCTCTTGGAAAATTTTTACCATCGTCCACTGATTCGCATTCGGCGAGACACTGGAAGCGATTTTGGAGTTCTAATTGAAAGCTCTCGGGGTTTTGAATTTGGGCAGGACTTGGGCGAAGAGTAGATTTCATCAGACGAAACCTTTCCAGCTGAATGTTAAGATTCAATGTGCCTCTGACCATACGGTGATCACTACCGGTTTTGACCCTGTTGATCACAGAGACATCATTGAATATTCGCTTCTTGGTTGTCAAGATGAAGTCGATCTCGCGTTTGTGACCGCCGGGGTGCAGCCACGTCCATTTCCTGGACGGCCGCTTCCTGAAAAAAGAGTTCATCGCGAAGAGTCCCTCCTTTTCCATGAAATCGACCAATCGCTGACCCCTTTGGTTACGCTGTCTAAATCCAAATGGCCCCACTCTCAGTTCATCGCCGTTCCGAATGCCCACCCGCGCATTGAAATCTCCCATCACAACCGTGAAGTGTGTTTTTGAGGCATCCATGGCTTTTGAAATATCGTCATACATAACCTCCACTTCATCATCTGGGCGCTTCGAGTGTGGGGCATACACCTGTATAACCTTCAGCGAATACCTTTTGGTTATTCTGAGTATAAGGTATACCAACCTGCTCGAAACACTTTCGATCTTCACTATGTTGTTGACGAGAGATTTGAGAACGAGAAACCCAACACCGTGTTGGGACAGCTGATCGCCCGCCCGGAAGTAGAGCAAGTTGCCGGACTTAAGGATTATCGTGTCCTCCCCCTCTCTTCGGACTTCTGATAATCCAATAATATCCCAGCGCAACTTGCTTACTACTTCTTCCAGCTCAGCTAGCTTCTCGTCAGTCCTCAGTGTGCGTGCGTTATAAGTTGCCAGGTCCAGAGATCGTTGGGTTTGGTAGCTGATCCTCTGCCGGCGATTCTTAGCACCCCCTGCTCCGCCGTTACCATGGCCGCTACCGATACCAGGACCAGCGTCGCTGCCGTGACTGGGGGCCGTACTTTTTGATGTCCTGTTCATAATGGGGGGTATTTGCCATAATCACCACGCTTGGCAGGCGGATTGGTGATCGCAGAATCGGTTATCGAATCTCAGGTGAATGCTGCTGCCCATTCCCTGGTGTAAGCCCTTAGTCGCCTTTTACGACATCCACGGGAGGAGATGGAGTACAAATTCAAATAATTTATCGAAATGATAATGAATACACGTTATATGACGTTCTTTACTGATTCAATCGGTACTGACGGCACTAACCATACACGTTCTAGACTTGTATATTTTAATTCGTACCTATTAGGTACTGAAATTTTCGATCAGCAGTTAGCTATGATTAAACCGTGAATATAACAGATGTACTCGTAAGTAGATCTAAGCCCGACATCGGATTATTCGATAGCGGACACGAATTTAATATTCATTTAAAGTACAAATTGATATATATATTTTTTTAAACTATTGAAGATATCAATTATTTATATAGGTACATGGCGCAGCCAACTAGTTTGATCAGCCGTTCAATTGACCGCCTAGGCTCTTTAACAAAACAACGCCTTACAATTAGCGGCCTGAATAGTGTTCAGTCATTTTATTAAACGGCTAGGCAAATAGCTTGGATCAATGACGTTTAATTACTTGCCTAGCCATTGAATCAAACAGTTAGAAAAATGAATTATATCCCCATGATTATAAAAAAATACCACGAAGGCTAATGTGACCTTCTAACCTGACTTATCCAAGTCAGATTGCGTAATTTTCTAACCTATCACTAATTTTCTGTGAATACACCTTTACCTACCCCCTCGGGGATTTACAGGTGTGAGTATATACAGAGTGTGAGTATGTATGTCTCAGGCTGTTCATTGAATGGCGCCGTAAGGCTGGTTAAGCTAGTTGGCGGTGAGATATTTATCAAAAGAATTTTTTTTAGAAGATAGTCATTACCATAAAATTAATTTGATAGGAACTTTGAGAAAAAAAAACTGCATGTGCTTATTTGTATTTATAGAAAAATCTGAAAGTATTCAGTATTTTACGTACTTTTAAATTCTAAGTTTATATTGTAATATAGACAACCCTATAATGCGTTGCGTTTAGTATTGATGCTAAATTATAATCAATTGGTCATTGGATAAACATACAGTAAAGCACGGTAGGCCGCAACAGTTCCCTTGCATTGATGACGCGCTACGTACAGCTTGTCAGCATATTGGCTCTTGTTTCGATATAACTACAGAAACAAGTCAGTGATTTGAGTACAATTGGAACAATTATTACGCAGGATGAGCTCACAGTACCGTGAAGACTGGTTGAATTTAGGTTTTTCTTACGATTGAGTATGTATTCAAAAATTCACGTTAATAAACTTGTGCGATAACAGTAACACTAACAATTTAACAAAGATTGGGTATTTTGTGATAACTTACATTACAAATTAACTTACATTACAAGATAACTATCATATTATTTAATCTAAACGTGTTCATGTCTGTTGAAAAGTACATATTACAGTTATAAATGATAAAAGAACGCCAAATAAATCGGGATGATAAAAGTTCTATTTCATGGAAATTGTTATACTTATAATTCTACTTTAGGATAATATTCTACAATTCATAATACAAAAATCAGCCATTTAAATGTAAATTAAGTAGCTATTGTTATTAGCAATCTTTTTGACCTGATATCTGCCCAGGGGCCACAAGAGGGAGCTCCACGAGCATGCAGGTATTGAAAACACATAAGATGCACTGAGAACATAGGGTCTCATCCATTTGTAAGTATCGCTCTGGGATCTCGGTCTATTACTTTCTGATAACAAAAGTCAATCACCTGAAACGTATAGCAAACCTCCTCCAATGAAAGGCAATTAGAAATACTGCTTATCTTTCGAAGTAAGCAATTGAACGATGCATTGTTTAATTACACGTTTTCTAACAATGTTGCGATAGTTCAATAGTTCAAGTTTTGCTATAATATAACGTTTGTTCACTCAAAATCAATAAAAGAGGGGAAGATTCGTAGGCTACTAACATAAAATTGTTAGTAATTTAAATAATTTCATATAATAAAAATAACGTGATATCAAGTTCAGTCTTAATGAACCGGCTTGTAACAGAAGGATGTTTTTTGTTACTGAAAGATGTTTTTCTTGCAACCTACATGCATAATATTTGTAATGTTAATCTGTTAATCATATCTAGTAATACTGTACTCGTATGCCACTATTTTTACTACGTTCTGGATTAGGTTTTTTGTTTGCACTGCCAAATATAAATGTATAAAACGATGTTACCCTTAAAGAGCCATTTAGATTCCTTCGCGCGCAATTGAACTACCTAAATTGATGAGTAGTAAAATAATTGTAAATCAGCTGCCAATACTGTAGTTGATATCAAGAGTCAACTCTAATTCTTTTTAACGAATAGTAACCAAACTGGCGATAAATATTGAAAACTGTAACGCTATTTTGTATAACAATTTAAGATCGATAACAGTTCTGCCATATTCTGTATCTCAGATCCAGCCAAATCTCGTGATTATTTTGCATAAGTAGTAAGTAACGTGTTTGGCGATGTACCTATCGGAAAACTGTGGCAAATAAGCTAAGAGTCTGCCATTAAGTTAGTTCCAGAATCTCTATTGCTTTTTTTAATTAATTTAATTGCACTCAACTGATAAATGCACCCGTAAAAAAGTAATTTTGGCCGATCTGTGCCAGATTAATTTGAAGCCTTTTGTGATATTGAGATGGATCCACTTGCCATACTTAACCCAAGACCCCATCCCATAGGTGAGTGATGCCCCTACATTATAACGTCTCTCGGTAACCCATTGAGTTTGGTATCATAATGCTGGTAATAAATTAAGTAAAGAAACTCTGCGCACAGTAAATAAACGTGCTGGATTATTTACACTCAGGCTATTTTAATTCCTCGAAGGACACCAAAACCTTGTACCTAAAGGAAGTTAGAATCAGGCTCAGAGACAACTGGTGACTCCCGTTCTGGAGTGTTTCTGGTGCAAAGGCATTCACAATCCAGCGAGGAATCGCGGCGAGTGTGATAGGCACTTTTGAGCCGGGAACGATCACAGGCGGGTTATTTGACTAATTGAATCGGTGGACAAAAAGTAGGAAGCGCTTCAACCAGATGAAGTGTCGACCTCAACGAGATTGCACACGGAGGGACCTAGTGCTGTAATGCCTAGCAATCGACTGCCATAAAATTGATTGATGGAAATATCTGAATTAAACACAATCTCATAATCATTACCGCATTACAATACGCATGAAACACATAAACACACATACACCCAATAAAATAATACGTATTATATGTTAAACCAACATACAAAAATGAGTAAAGTGGTTTCCAGGTGAATTTATTCAGCACTATAAAATAATCATGGTAAAGTAAGCAAAAACTGAGGTTAATGGTGGCAGATGGAAAAATCCTTCTATTATATATTATTTATTTGCTGATATTCAGAATTATTGAAATATCTATTCCAGAAGTGTCTTGAAACGCTAAAGTCATAAGACGGCTGGATGAAGCTTGATGAAGAGAGCCTTTCATAATTTTAACTGGCATTCCCTACTGAGATTTATGGGTAGGTTCCATTTTTTTTTGCTTAAAATAATAAACAACTCTTGTAACATATTTATCTGATTGCTTAATGTTAGACAAGAGCGTAGTCTAAATTTACTGACTCAACGATTCACAAATGAACAAAACTGAGCTAACACAGTACGCAACTTTCTTTGGTATGCTGCAATCCTTAAATTAGGAACACCTCATTGTATTGTTAGTGCTTGTCTAATAGTAGTTACACGTAGACAATCACCTTGATCTTCATTATGTACAAAACAAACACGGCGCACTACGTAACAGAGTGGCGTGCACTCGTGTGTGATTAACATACTGAGAATCGTGGTTGAATGATTCACTCGTCGGAGACTGTTTCACAATACTTCACAAAAACGTGCTATTGTTTAATTGATTCTTGTATTTCACTTTTCAAAATATTTTAATGCACTTGTAACAGGTTTAGTAGTTCATTGTGAATTGTAATAAAATAAAAGTATTTAAATATATTTGTATCATAAAATAAATAAATCTGATTTATCCTGCCCTTATTCGGTGGTCGGCGCAACATGTCAGTTATTTATATTCATGTCTGGCTGCAGGCATTTCATCATTCGATTCCCTTCTAACTATATTATCTTTCACACAGTCCATCCTTCTCCTCTTAGGTCTTCCTCTCCCATTGTATCCATCCACTTTCATATTCCCCATTTATCATATTCCACAGTTACAATTTTATAATGGACAGTATAGATATATTACTACAATAATATTACTATAATAAATAATTTAAATAAAACTAAAACTATTAGAACTATTAAAGCTAAATATATATATATATACATACATATATAATCACGCCTTTATCCCCGGAGGTGAATTAACAATTAAAATACGTCGTAGAATTCCTCCGCATTACATGCCTGTTGTACCCAGAAGACTGGCAGCATTGCCACTTTGTATGGCAATGCTGATTCTCTGGCTTAAAAAGAGGCCAGCCTTCTTCGACGCTGTGAGTAAAAGTTCTTTGGGAGATCGGTGTTTGGACGTGCAATTTTCCAAGCGTTCACTGCATCACACTTACACAATACTTCAGAATTAACTAGTGTACGTACAAGGATTTTCCTAGTTAATTCTTCCGAACCGTAGAATGAAGACAGGCACGCTGGTAAGCTGCCATCTGAAATTTTGCAAATACCGAGCCCACCCAAGCGAATCGGTAGAGACGCTTGTATTGAAGCTCGGTCATTTAAAGCCACATTTAAAATTTTGGTGAGGGTATTTTCTATAGTTTTGTTAACTTTTTCTAGAATTGTCTTATGTTTCCAAAATGGTGTAGATCGGAAGGCATGGGTGAGTTTGGGAACAAAAAGGTATAGATTTCTTCCAGGATTGGGGACCCGAGGACTGTTAGTGAAACTTTTTCTATAATTCTGACTTTGGGAGCTAATGAATTTTTATTTAGAGACTGTAGAAAATTTGTCCGATAAATTATTCATAAAAATCTCACATTTATTGTCAATTCAATCTAAACCAATTACTTAATCTAAATTCATATTTAATAAAGGCCAAATTTTGTAAAACAGTCTCCACATCTCCTAGAGTCCCGTCGGTCCCGTCGTCTTGGTACAATACATAGAATTTAACAGCCGAACAATAGGTTGTTTTTCCACAGTAATCATTATAAAACATAATTAAAAACAATAGTTAAGAAGATGCCCGAATTAGTTGAACAGATTTGTATTCAGGTAGTAACAACACTCATCATCATTATCAATAACTACTACTGTCGTACAATACTTATGTCTGAATAACAGCAATTCAATCCAACGGCCATTTTTTGTCTTGGAAGTTAATATCACTCGTTGACCATGAGAAACTAAAACCTACTGTCTTTTAAACTCTCGCGTTCAATGATATATAACTAAAAAAACGGGAAAACTCGTTCAGCAATAGTCCGCTTCGTTTGGCCTATGTAGGAACTACCACAGCTGCAATCTATCTTATATACATCTGGACACTGTAACGGTAAGACATCCTTCGGTGTGCCCACGATGTTGTTGTTTACACCCCAGGCATAAGGGAAAACGAAGCGGACTATTGCTGAACGAGTCAAAGAACACATCGCAGCTGTTAAGAATCGCCAGACAAGCAAATCGGCGATTGCTGAGCACCTGCTAGAAGCAGGCACCAATCACTGGATTGAATTCCACCATACGCAAGAACCGTCACTTTTACTGAAGAAAAAAAGAAACATAAAATATTTCGATCGGGAAGATGGTTTTAAATTATCTGCAACATGGAATCCAGTAATGAAAAACATGCAACCTCGCTTTTCTGCGCAGTAGGATAGACACCGGACAGTTTGTTTACAGAATAGGGACACTGTGAGTGTGGTATGTGACGGTACATGGCGAAAAAAAATATTGAAAATGTGCGGGTAGATGAAGAACAGAACGAAGACGGCGGGCGTCCACCGCTGAGCCAGTCAGCCTGTGACCACGGCCGGTGTAACCTGGTCGAAACGTCAGGCAATCAAAGGTATGTAAGTACCTATACCATGATCGTGTTAATTCCCGTTTTCTTAGTTATATAAAACCTACTGTAGTTTTAGCTTAGGTCAGTTCCATTTTCTCATATTTGCATCTTAGGTCTTCCAAGTCGAGATTTGCATTAATATACCTTCCCAAGTCTTTTCTATCAGAGTTAGCGGCAGTCGGATCTAATCTGCTTAATATCCTCTTATACCTCTAGTACCTACATTAGATCATCGTTTCTATACATTTTGGATATAAATATTCCCGAGATATACCTTCGTGTTATACTAATAATTTCTATAGAGAGTGTAGTAATAAAGTGTATCAAAGGTAGCTAAACCCTTCCTTCGCTTGTACAATTCTGACCCATTTCTTTCTGTTGCCCTCCAACCTGAGCAGAATGATAAGCAGCATTTAGTACTCTATATTATTATTCTTTGTTCCTGTATCAGGAGAGCATACGTACTTTTGTATTGTAACGTTATAATATTTTATAGTGATATAAAAGTGTATGTGTACATCCTCTAAAAAATTTAATTTTTGTAACTCATCGTCCCCAAACTAGGTATAAGAAGAAAAACAACAACTCTAGTGTAGGTAATTTAAGTACTAACTATTGTTTATTATAATTTGTTAAGGGTTTATACCATCACACCAGGAACATAAGAGACAAAATAGACTAAAAGTAGGTACTAGGACCCACAACATTATGGAAGCAGCTAACCACTAAGCAATACTAGGCAACATATGACGAAACATAGGTGATACGAGTATAATAGTGTTAACCTAGTTCATAAAAATTGCACGAATTACATCTTACTCTGCATAATTATCATATCATTGTAACAAAACGTTACTGACTGCAGAAATATTATTTGACCATTTTTGAAGTGAAAACTTCTTTAGCGGCGTTGGATGGGTAAAAATTGTTAAACTCGCGCGTCAGGATCGCTTGACCTTTGGACCGTAACCGACGACTGACGTCATACAATATTAGCTATAGACTGTCCATTTTGCAATATACTGTAAATAGCTTCGCAGCATAGCGGTAAACGCATCGACTGTAAGTCCTTATGGTTTCAGATAGTACCGGGTTCAAACCTGGCCTTATGACACTTTTTGTGATTATTTTATCTTTTTGTAATTTGTGAACTTATGATAGAAAATTAGTGATTATGATTGGCGCTGTATTACAGGTATGGTATGGTATATGTTTTTTTTTTCTTTTTCTATGTATATAACGAAGAAAAAAAGAAAGAAAAAGTTTTCACTTCTGTCGGCACTCCCAGAGTGCAACCCGTCTTTTTTTATATTTAAAGGAGAAATTCCAATTGAGCAGTCCGACTGGGTAAGTACCTCCGCCGTACAGAATACCGCAGCCATAATAACCTCGTGTTGTGTTCCCGGTGGTGAGTAGAGTAAGAGGTTACTGGAGAGTTTTTGTGCTGTCAGTGGGAAGACCAAAGGCTATTCAAAGTTAAGTCAAAAGTCAAAAATCATTTTTTTTCTGTACAGACCATTTAAACGGAACTTACAGAACGCCAAATTTTAAAACATTAAATTCCAGATTACTTTAGCAAATGGACCACCGGTTCGAAACGCGGCCCCGACCTAAGAAGACTCCGTAAAGAAACTCAGCAGGCATTTTTTTGGTCTATTTACAAACATTTGGTCTGCTTAGTCTAAATACAATACTTTCCTTGAGTAGCATGGTTGAGCGAAAAGCTCATTTCCAAGCTTGTTTATCATCTAAAGATTCTTGGATTTTATAATAGCCTTTTGGGCACAGTTTAGTCTCTATTACATTTTTAAATTTATCCACAGGTAAATCCCTAATTTCATTACAGAGCTTGTAAAAAAGCGTATACTGTTGCCCCGAAAAGAATGACTGATTTTATGGAGTCTGCTATCACAAACTAAAACATTGTTTTTATGTCTGGTATTTATATTATGCCTGTGTCAAACTCTTGAAAATTTTTGAGATATTTCTCCTTACATACATTAGGTTCTCGAAAATGAATTGACACTACGGTTAGAATGTCTATTTCTTTAAACTTTTCTCGAAGGGGGACTCTTGGGCCCAAATTATACATAGCTCGCACAGCCCGCTTTTGTAAGATAAATATTGTGTTTAAATCCGCGGAATTACCCCAAAGGAGAATTCCGTAGCTCAAAATACTATAAAAATAACTGGAATAAACTATTCTAGCCGTATTCACGTCTGTTAAATTCCTAATGTTTTTTACAGTGTAAGAAGCCGAACTTAATCTACTGGCTATCTTTTAGCCTAAGATGATTTTTGACTTTGACATTGATTTATGTAAAAATAAAAATTACAGAAACAAACATTTATAATATTAGCATTTTTAATAGAAAAAAATATAATGTTAAAAATTAATACGTTTTCAACATATATTAATGTTAATTTATACAGGACCTAAAAATAATTTTTATTTTACCGTTACTAAATTTTTACTTTTGTAACGAAAATAAAAATTGTAACGGAAAAATCCTCCATGGCATAGCAAAATAACGGAAAATTTTGGTCTTTAATCAACTGAAGTAATGATAGCGGGCCTGATAGTGTTGAAACATCGGCCTCATAATCGGGAGGTTCCGAAGGAATCTAGTTCAAACACCTTAACAGCGGCAATGCGTTACACAGATACGATTAACGTTTATTAGTAGATACGGTTCATTTAATTCACGGTAAATAACAATTATTTATAATGATGTTAAAGATATATTATCATGTTTAAAAAAATCAATTTTTGCACTGTTGATTTTAGTATTTTCAGGCTTGATGGTTCTGATCGATATTTTTATACACTTGCCTCTTTAAAATTAGTCATATTTTGAAACAAAACTTCTCCACACGAGTGCCAAATCTTCTGAGTTTGCACTCACGGTTCATCTTTCTACAAATCCATTATTTTGGTTTATTTTGGTAAATCATTTTGACAGATTTTGTAAAGCCAGAGGAAGTTCTGAGGAAAAAATTACATTGTGCTTCGTATGAAAGTGGGTTGTTATCATTGTCTACTCGTGAGTGAGTGTGGCGTGAACCTACTCGTATTTATAAACTAAAAAAAGAAATGTCAATATAAACAATACAGTGATCAATCAATGGCTTACACAAATCCTAAAGAGTGACGATATTTACGTCATTTTCAGGAAGAATAGTCGATGGACTTGTTTATTACTTACATATGGATTAATTCATTAATCACGCTTTTATGGTACAAACAGCAAAGTGATATCAATATATATCAGTAAACAACTACATATCATGTTATCGTATAGTTTTTACTTGTTGTCGAATGTTATAAAATGGTAAACAAGCATATGCGCCATCTGATAGGAAGCCATCATAGTAACTAGCACGTGTGGTAGCCCAGTGTCGTAGATTCGATCTTGGCCATCGTCAATAATCTACTACTAAGGCAAGTGGCATGGGGTGAGCTTGAGGAATGCTTAAGGTGTGGAATGCCTAAGGTCACAGAAAACAAAAGAGGAGACGCTTTAGGCAAGCTTAAGCTCTTAGGGTTGCAAAACACGCGTTGCAAGCCAGCAGTCTACAACCACTAAATGCCACTAACGGCAAACCTATGATTTTCATACATTTTATATACACTCGCCAGACGGTTGATGTTGGTGGCTACCACACGGTGGACACCGGTAGAGGTGAGCGTTATTTAACGTAATCGGTTTCAGTAACTAGTTACGAGGCTGATAATCGTGTAACTAGTTTCGTAGACACAAATGTAACGATTATTTTACGTACGCAGTTCACACTCACACACGCGTTAGCGTTTCGTTCAACAGAATAATATTAGAATGATTATGGTTACACGTTATACTTATAACCAAATAACGTTAGACGACTCGGACAACGAGAGTAAAGGATAGGTATGGCTTACACGCAAGATAAAAAGAGAAGGCAATATAATAATAATAATCGTTGCGTCTTTTTTTATTTTCATATGCCCATGCAAATATATAATTATGCAATTAGAAAGAATTTAAGTTCATTAAACGCAAAACTAACCAACACTCTACTGTATACAGAAGTTACTAGTTACAAAAATAATCGGTGCAAAACTAACCAACACTCTACTGTATACAGAAGTAACTAGTTACAAAAATAATCGGTGCAAAACTAACCAACACTCTACTGTATACAGAAGTAACTAGTTACAAAAATAATCGGTGCAAAACTAACCAACACTACTGTATACAGAAGCAACTAGTTACAAAAATAATCGGTGCAAAACTAACCAACACTCTACTGTATACAGAAGTAACTAGTTACAAAAATAATCGGTGCAAAACTAACCAACACTACTGTTACAGAAGTAACTAGTTACAAAAATAATCGGTTTTGAAACTGGTTACTCATATCTATGAAACTACGTAGGTATAACCGATTACGCCCAAAAGACGTTACGACCCACGACTAGACACCGGTAGCTGCCACACGCTACAAATTGTCGCTGCTATAAAACTACAGGAGATATGTGAGTGTTTTATAGTTGTGACTGTGTGGCAATCCTTGGTGGAATTCTAATGTAATATGCAATAATTCTAACATATTTTTTTAATATAGCAAGCTCCTTTTTTGAAAGTAGTAGTTCTTATAGTGTTGAGTGTTACATTAATTGGGGTTTAACTATTTTATCATATCTTTATGTGTGCATTCGATATTACTTTGTTCATTGTGATAACAATAACAATACGTCATTTTAATATACAAAACGTATTTATAGGTATGTAGGGTGTCGAATTTTTCAGACAGATTAAATTCTGTTCCATTTCGTCAACCTACGAAAATCTATTCCTGGGATAAAAGACGAAAGTAGGTTTTGTAATTATTCTAGATTAAAACAATCTATTTTTTTATCAAATTTGATACAGGTCAGTTCAATAGTTTTTGTGTGAAAGACTAACAATCATCCATAGGGTACCTATATCAATCATACTCACGAATTTCCAAAATGTGTATGTAAAAAAACTGACAATAATTCAAAAACGAAACTAAAACTTAAAAATTTTACATAGACTAATTGTATTTGTTACTACTTCATCGAAATAAAAACAGTTAATTTTGACACAGAGTGAGTTTACCATACACCTAGCATACGTACGAATGACTAATGTAGCGGTACTTGACAAACACGAGCAACGACGCCCCATTACTGTGGTGGTAACCTAATGCCACTGAGGCTAGATTTGAGCCCGAGAGGTCACTGGTTCGAACCAAAAGTAACAGAGGTTCACGTGTATAGTATCATCAGTGTTACTATCCACGTTAACCTCTGTTACTGTACGATACGAGCAATTTAGTTTAACTGTTTGGGTTGACAAACTAGTTAGATCATTAACAATTTTTGGCATAGACATAGATTTAATTATAGTCTAGAATGGTACGTTAGTTACTTCTATCCTAGGAATAAATTCCTGAGACGTGAACGGGATTAGTATTTGATGCACGCAAAAACAAGTATTACAAATTTAAAAGTCTTTCAGTTAAAAATTATATAATAATCGCAACTGGATAAAGTTTTACACGAAAATATAATATAGTTTGGGTCAGCACATGGTAGCATGTGGTAACACAGCATACTTTTATCGCGGATATAGGTTTCTGTGCGTTTATTTTACACGGACGAAGCCGCGAGCAACAGCTAGTAAAAAAAAAGACGGATTGCACTCTGGGAGCGCCGACAGAAGTGAAAACTTTTTCTTTCTTTCATTCTTCGTTATATACATAGAAAAAGATAAAAAAACATGCCATACAATACCATACCTATAACCCAGCGCCAATCATAGACCCTATCACTAAATTTCTGCTAATTTTCTATCAGAAGAAATTAATAAATTACAAAAAGATAAAATAATCACAAAAAGTAATAAATTACAAAAAGATAAAATAATCACAAAAAGTAACAAATTAAAAAAAGAAAAAATAATCACAAAAAGTGTCAGAAGGCCAGGTTTGAACCCAGTACTATCTGAAACCATAAGGACTTACAGTCGAAGCGTTTACCGCTATGCTGCGAAGCTATTTATCGTATATTGCAAAATGGGCAGTCTATAGCTAATATTGTATGACGTCAGTCGTCGGTAACGGTCCAAAGGTCAAGCGATCCTGACGCGCGAGTTTAACAATTTTTACCCATCCAACGCCGCTAAAGAAGTTTTCACTTCAAAAAAGTGAGTAAATATAGTAGTCGTCAGCTAAGTATTTATAATAGATATGGCTTAGGTTTAGTATCTTTGAGCACCTCAGCTTTTGTAATCATAATCTAAATAAGACGATAATACAATGATAAGAGCACCTATCGTGTGTACAAAACGTACAGATCCTGTTTCACGTGTTGTAAGCATGAGACATACCTACTTGACTATATTTTCCCGGTAACTGCGATGACACACTCACTTGATTTTTCGTAAGATATGTATCCAATATATCTATTCACAGAACTTGACAAATTCAGGGAATGCTATCCCGATTCCTAGGGATATTAAAATTGATTGATTGATAACTTAAATTTATACGATACAAAAATGTGAGAAGACTTTGTAATAATTACTCATAATATTTATATATGTAGTTAAATAAATTAATAAATAATTTAAAAAAATGCAAAACATACTTTTATTCATAGATATTTATGCTACTTTATCTACATAAGTAAAAACGAATAGCTGAATTATGTAGTTGACATTGTGATGTCACCACCGATTTGGATAATTTCTTTTTATTGAGGTAGTAATTGTCAAGATAATGGGACATATAATATTATATGTGGTATTATCTAAGGCTTATGCGAAAAATTATTGTGTATAAATCCGCGGGTAATATTATCAAATGATTGACGTGAACACGAACAGTTGTGGGCGTTGTCGTGACAAGTACTACTGTTGTTCATCAGGTCCCGAATTCGGTTTCTGGTCAGGTATAATTACGGGAAGAGGCATACAATCTCGAATATGAGCTTAGTTGTCAATAGTCAACGTGTTACGTACTAATGTCGTTACGTGGAATAAAACAGTGAGAACAAATGGTGAACTGTGGGTTTTTGTGGCTACGAGTTAAGGTGGTTTTATTCGTCTGCTATTAGGTGGAATTGAAAATATAGCGAACGATTAGTGTAAGTACATCTCTGTCTGTCCCTTAGAAACATACAGGCGTAGGGGTATGTGACATACAGGCGTAGTTTTATGAATATGTTTGATAGGTTACATATTCTAGCTGTAATTATTTATCTATTATCGCGTTCACTCATACTAATAACATACGATGTCATCGCTCACTGATGTTTGTGTAGTCGCGCTGGGCGCACGTATGAAGAAAAAGTACACCCAATGAGTCGGTCAACTATTTGACAGAACGTACCATTGTCAAACGTGCTTAAAATAAACGTTGAAAAGTGTGTTCGAATAGGTAAGAGTTTATTAACATTTATATTATTTCTTTACTTTAGTACCCATTTAATGATGTTAACAGGATTTAACGTGACCAACTGAATTGCCTGCCCAGCCGTGGTCACAGATTGACTGGCTTAGTAATGTAAACAGTCTGCCTGTGACCATCTAGTCAAGTAATTCAGAGATTTGTAAATACTTATACCATGATCATGTCAATTTTTTGTAACATTATTGTAAATCGGTATAAAGACATTATTGACAGTAAGCGAGTTATCCTTTCATTTTATATATGATGTATTAATGTCGATCAAAACGAACAAAAAAAAGTAACAATCGAGCTTATTTGATACAAATATTTGCAAACAAATATCTCATCCAAACGAGATGTAGTCCGTATTACAACTATCAGATGCCTCGCTCGAACACTTTCCCTTCGGCCACATTTGAAATGAAATATTAATACCAATCCCGATAAACAAAACGAATTCAATATTTACTAAAAATTACATTACCTACCTATGTTATGGGCGAAATGTTTAATAAAACCTTGTTATAATTCTTCCGCTACTTCAATTTTTGTTACTAAGCAATGAAAGTAATATAAATACTGGAAACACTGGACTAACAAAGAACTAAAATTAATTATGATATTCTTCTCAACTCTTTATCTAAGAGTTTTCTCTTAGATAAAGAGTTGAGAAACTTACGCTAAGTCTTACCAGATTTCGTTTTGATATCGATCTTTCTTGTTGTATAATTAAGAATTCTTATATTATCTCTTTTAATTGAACTGTGAGTAAAACTTTAAAATTTTATAACAATGTTCAAAGAAATATACCTAGTAACAGTTCTTTTTTAATGCAGATGTCAAGGTATTTAATTGCTATCTTTAAATAAGGTTTCTTAAGTCAAGCCATACTCGCCAATAACATAACCTTATCATGCGTATAAACGTATTGGCGAAGCTCTATCAAAGTACTTGAAAGCCAAAATGTTTCTTTACAGTGTGTCTTCCCACGCGACGCACCTACACAATTTCTTCCAACATCAAATAGATTATTCTTAATAATATGGTAATTTTATATTTATAAAAATATAAAAATAACCACTATAAAAAAGTTCATACATAAGAAGCTTAACCCTATTGAATTTAACCTTATAAAAACCTCACATTTATTATATATATTTATTATATTAGCAATTTTGAATGCAATTGCATTAACCGCCCAGTATTGAGCTAATTAGATAGTCATATTAAGTAACTAATCTGTACCTTGATTGCTCCTCCAGAAATAAAATGAACACCTGCAGTTTCACGGACAGCAAACAGCTGCGGGTGATGTAATATAATTAAAGTTTTAAAACATCGTATAGGGTTATTATAATACTACGATGATGCAAAAATCTTGATAATGATAACAATGTTATGCAGAATAATCGTATACAATCTAATCTTATATAGTCAATGCAAAATATTAAAGAAAATTTAAAGATATTACACGACATTACAAAGACTTCAATCGCGGCAAAACATGCAAATGTTACAGTCAAATCAAGAAAAATCTTTTTGTGAATATCATAGACGCATTATTTTCTCTGGGAATCATAACCTTAACAACTGTGATGTTAGTCACGATCGTATAACATCATTTGTGTAGTCATTATAATTTAATTTTTGGCGTCACATAGTTCGAGAGCTGGTACTGGTATTTTTTTGTATTATTTATAAAAAATAGAGGTTGATTTAGTTCCGTTACTCACTAGCCAGATCGGCACCTTTGTGTTAGAATATAATAGGAGATGTGTGTGACAAGTTTTCAGCTTGTCTCAATTATGTTCCCAAAAAATCGTACGTAAATCGTAATTGCTCAACGTTTTCTAGAGGATTAGGCGACTATTTTAATTAATATTTATTATTTATATTTTACATCTATTCTAATTAATATGACGATTGATTAATGATAATAATGAATAATTACAATAGATACAAATATTTAATGAAGGCTTGTCAATACATCCATTTGCTTTATTAAAAATAGTAATAAAATTAGTTTCAATAATAGGCTGTGAATATATTTAGGTTAGAATCGATCACTTTGGATAAAAAGCCCATAAATAAATAAGATTGAAATAAATTTAAGTTCCATATTTATAGGACTTCAACTTCGGACTTCTTAGGGTCTTAGCTCGTCAATGTACTGAAATAATAATCATTGAAATTGAAAAATAAATTCTTTGAGTCGGACTCAAGATCACAACAGTCGAGATTCCCTTGGGATGCTCTACAATACTAGGAAACCTGAGACCCCTCATATTGTTTATAAATTTCCGTATACGTTTTACAAATACCCGTTTCAATTTTTCATGGCTATACAGTAAATGCATCAATTTGTACTTACTCATATACACTTATGGACACATAAACCTTATCTATGATTAGCTAGAAGAATATTTATATTCAAAGTTAGAGGATTTTGATTAGTATGTCACTCACAGAACAAATTGTATGGTTTGTTGGCATTTAACAAATATTATTGGATTCGCTGTGAGGTTGAGAGGGACTGCGTTAGGTGACGCTGTAATATCTGCAACGCTGCAGCTTTTGTTGAAAGTTTGCGCGCATAGACGTAGATATTACACATTTTTCACATGTTTACGAATACTATAAGACAACGGTGACCCGTTAAAATAGTATTATTTTAATGATAGCCTTTCTAAAGAAAATTTTCCGTGTGAAACCAGGACGGGTCAGTTAGTTCAGTGTAATAAATTGTAATGTTATCTACAGCTGTATATTATAAAGACATATCAACAAAAAGAATTGTTGTAGCAGCTATTATATAAAAAGTAATTTATTAAATAAGTGTAAGTAAAATCTTTATTTGGTACAAAGGGTCTAAGTTGAGATAATTTATACTTTTACGCAAAATCAGCGTATAGATCTTAGGAAGGTATTGACGCCTTAATTGTATCCTGTATATTCGAAAGCAGTATGGATTCAGCCGTATTAGTTTCTATAGAGTCAGCGGGCTTCTATTAATTACGTGAAGCGGTTTTGAGGAATTGGGTAACAAATAATAATTACTACGTTCAAGCATTCGAAGTGAATGCAGCCGAAATACATGGTGTCCTTGTTTTGTTTTTCGTATAGGCTATTATTATTATTTACCGTACGGCGGCTGGCAATAAGTATAATTTTATAGCAAATTACAAAATACACAATATTAAAACATTTATTGATAAAAAAAAGTAGTTACAATAAAGAATATAATAAAATAGGATGATAGTTTTTGCCAATTTCAAAGTAAGTCATTATAAAAATTGAGAGTAAGTAACCGGAATCACGGTCTGGTTGATTTAATGTACTAGTGAGAGAATAATATAAAAAAAAAACAGAATTAATAATTCGACAAAGTTTTGGCTTTTGTTCACTACTCGTTGTGTTTATATATATCATATATACTTTTGTACAGTCAGCATCATTAAAATGTTGCTAACAAAAGTAGTCAAAATAATGCAAATACCAAAATTCCAATTTTATAATGCTTATTAGAGTATTCAAATAGTTGTAAGTGTCCAGAGTGGTCCCCAACTATCTTAACAATCGGTCTTCCAGAATTATGTAAGTTAGTAGAGTATTCATATTCATATATACAATCACGCCGGTCGATGGTATCCAGACAAGTGTAATTTCAAAAAATCTAGACATTCATACTTTTCTCACTAATGCAAGTTGATAGTTCATGGCTTATTCAAATGTCAAATTAAAAAAATACAAAAGACATTGTCAATTGAAACATTTTGTATCTTTTTCTTACTCATATACCCATCCCTTATCATCCCGCCATTGTGTGAAAGGGATGGCTTTACAAGTAAGAAAAGAATACAAAATGCGATTAAATGACAATGTCTAGATTTTTGGAAATTATACTTGACTGGATACCATCGACCTGCGTGATTGTATATATGAATATGAATACTCTACTAACTTACATAATTCTGGAAGACCGATTGTTAAGATAGTTGGACCACTTTGGACACTCACAACTATTTGAGTACTCTTATAACCAATATAAAATTGGAATTTTGGTATTTGGATTATTTTGAGTACTTTTGTTAGCAACATTTTAATGATGCTGACTGTACAGTACCATGTTATGGTGTTATTTAGTTTCAAAGTATACTGAGCCTGCCGAAATTTTAATATATTGATATATTCAATTTTACCGTTGCATATAGAATGGTTTATTCCTGAGTTTTATTTAAGGGTTTATCGTAAAGCTTTTGCTTACTTGGTAAGAGCACATTTTTGAAGAATAAGAGTTGTTAGATTAGAGTTGTTAGATTAGTTATTTTTTATAAAGATGCAAAGGAGGACAGGAGGATAATCACGAACTATAATTATAATCCCACCAAAAACATGTTCATGTAAAAATGTTGCCAAGATGAGTTTACGTAGCTTACCCTACATTTTAAAAATCCCTACATTTTAAAAATTCTACATTTTAGTCAAAATCTGTTTTGCGTTCATTGGGTGTGAAACAAAACGGCCAAGCCACACGTTTTGACTTAAATGTAGAATTTGTGAAGGTAGGCCAGGTAAAGTTATGGCGCATAGATAAAAATCTTGGCTCTACATGAAATCTGACCACTTTTTCATATATTTTGAGTAAGGAGTAGTGTAAAACTTGTTTGTAGGTTTAGAGCGTGCAGTCTTAAGAGCTAGGCTTTATACGAGATCTGATAACTTTTTCACAGGGTAAGCTACGTAAACTCGTCTTGGCAACATTTTTACATGAAAATGTTTTTGGCGGGAGTACATTTTATTTTTGTAAGTTGGTTAAAAATTATGACGTACGTATATTTTATTTGTTATAAGAATTGTGTTATTAATTTTGACTTATGTAGCACAAGCTGTAGTGCAAGTCTCGTATACAAACTGCCACCGTAGTAGGTACAGTTATCTAATCTGTGCCTCCACCTCCTATTCTTAGGGCATAGGTTAGGTCAGGTTTTTAATTTTTTTGTTATCTTTGTTGTAATATCAGCTTATATACTAAATTTCAGCTTTCTAAGACTTCAGAAAGTACCCTATGGTATGGTATGGTATGGTAACACGGGCTGGTATCCGCAACTCCACGTCATGGCGCGGTTTTTGCGTGAGGGTGGGCATTTCACTCGATCCACCCCAACTCATTGAAGAACGCCAGCAGGCTCTTCACACTGCTGGTGATCTCCCGGAGCGTACCTGTATTATTGAAGTACTTAGCCCTGTATGTGGCGGTTGCAGGACAGTGTAGGAGCACATGTGCCGCTGTTTCCTCCTCTCTCATGCAGGCTCTGCAGAGAGGGCTGTCGGTTATCCCTAAAATAAAAAGGTGTTTATTAAAGGAGCCGTGCCCCGTGATGGCAGCTGTAGCCATGCGTAGTTGTTGTTTTGACAGTTGTCGAAGACGCCGGGTCAGTCTATGTTCAAGCACAGGGATTGCTTCCCTGGCCTGCCTACATCCTTCCAGGTTTGTCCAGTATCTGTTGTGTTGATCTATCGTTCGTTTGTTTACGATGGTTCGTAGGTATGCAAAGGGGATCGGTATTATGGGCTCAGGTCTTATTGCGACCATGTCAGATCCTCTCCTAGCAAGCTCGTCCGCAGCGTCATTGCCGCGCGAGCCGCTGTGGCCCTTGATCCATTGCAGGATTATGTTGTTGGTGTTGCCTATTTGGTTCAATTTAAGATGGCACTCCAGTATCAGTCCCGAGTTTATAGTGTGGCTGTTTAAGGCTTGCAACACGGCCATGCTCTCCGACAATATACGAATAGAATGGCCTTCCACTCTCCTGGCCATTACTGATGAGGCCGCCAGGGTTATCCCCATGCATTCTGCTTGGAATACTGTGTTGTGGGTCCCCAGCGGTTTCGAGATGGTGATGTTGAGGTCTTCTGAGAAGACGCCGGCTCCCGTGCCTTTATCCGTTTTTGATCCATCTGTGAAGATACGCATTTCTGCTGGGCATAGTGCCTCGCAGCGGTAATCTTCCTGGAGCTGGATTTTGTATTTCTTATCAAATATGTGCTGTTTCGGTACACGATCATTTATTGCTCCTATGATAGGCAGCTCAGCTGTGAGATCTGTGAGCAGTGATGTATGTCGTGTATTCCTGTCGCTCCATAGGTTTAGTGCCTTTAGGCGTATAGCCGCAGCTGTTGCTTCTTGGCGGATAAACAGATCCAATGGTGGGAGTCCGAGCATGACTTCCATTGCCGCCGTGGGGGCGGTCTTCATGCATCCCGTGGTTGCCCTACAGGCTAATCTTTGGGTCCGTTGTAGTTTAGCTGTTATCGTACCGTTTTCGGTCCTTGGCCACCAGACAATAGCGCCATACGCTATCATGGGGCGGATCACTGTTTCGTAAAGCCATAGAATGATTTTTGGCGTAAGGCCCCACTTTTTGCCGATCATTCTTCTGCACTGCCAGAAGGTGATTCCGGCCTTTTCTAACTTGCTATCTAGATGGCTACTCCATGTTAATTTACTGTCTAGAATGAGGCCGAGGTATTTGACCTCTTTTGACAGTTGGAGTTCAGTATCGAAGAGTTTGGGTAGACGGTATTCTTCCAGTACCCTTTTGTTCGTGAACATTACTAACTCTGTTTTGGTCGGGTTCACCGATAGATCGAATTACTCGCACCATTTTTCCGCGATGCGTAGGGCTTGCTGTGTAAGGTTACAGACTGTTCCTGCTACCTTTCCAGAGATAAGGATGGTAAGGTCGTCGGCGTATCCTATTGTATAGTCTAGTGTTTTTGTTCAGCCTTGTGATCAGGTCGTCTATCACTAGGTTCCACAGGAGTGGCGAGATTACTCCACCCTGTGGGCAGCCTTTGGCTATCAAGGCCGTTTGATCTTCTTTTCCGAGGAAGTACCCTAACAATTTTGATGATCAGTGCGTGATAAGTCAGTGACGAAATTTAAGGTTTTGAGACATTAATTCTAAAGTATAATAGCTACGACATTCAAACTTTGCATGTTTAATAATTGTACTGATGGCATTCTATCTTGAAAATTTTAACTATTTAGCATCATCCAAAGCAAAGTTAGGAGAGTTCAAAAAAAGCGTTTCGAGAAAAGGTAGGTAATGCCCTTGCGCTTCGCTTGGCTCGTCTTGGCGGAGGCACTGCCGTGCCCCCAGATATGAAAAGAGAAAGAAGTCAAGTCTTTATAACCAAAAATGATTTACATTTTTCTCGTATTTGGACGTTAAATTGCTTTTGAAGCACTTGTATTGATAGTAAACTAGGTATTTTGTAAATATATTTGCCTTTAAACTTTTTTAACCTACTTTGAAAATGTGCAAAGTCTTTATAGCTGATATAGTTTAATCGTAACTATGAACGAGACGTTGATATTGCACTGCTATTAATAAATACATTAAAGGACATTTTGTATACACCTCGTTAGTGCTATTGCCAGATATACGATATAGGGGCTTTCGAGCAATCCATGTAAAGTACCTTTTAAACTCTCGCGTTCCATGATATATAATTTACAAAACGGGAATTAACGCGATCATAGTATAGGTACTTACATACCTTTGGTTGCCTGACGTTTCAACCAGGTTACACCGGCCGTGGTCACAGGCTGACAATGGTGACAATCAAAGGTATGTAAGTACAGTCAACTCCAAAAGTAGCTTAACAAATTCGTATTTATTGATCACTGTGGCTGCTAATCCTCTCTTAATTTAATGAAATTAAACATTAAAAATATTTACTTAGTGCTGGGGACGACGAAATACATAAAACATGAAAAATGAATACATATTATACAACTTTATAAAAGATTTTTAAATATGTTAGTGTTAATCAACTTACGAGGCTGACTGTACCTATACCATGATCGCGTTAATTCCCGTTTTCTAAATTATATATCATGTAAAGAACCGTTACGAGATATAAAGAAGTAATTGTCTAGCCTGCTCTTGCTAACCAAAAAACTCAAGTTGCTTTTTATAACATGCCAAAATGATTGGCCAAATACGACCAATGATAGTTACTAAGTCTTTTTTCTATATTTAGGACACGTCTATTCGACTTCACCTCGCCTGATGGTAAGCTGAAGGCAAAGTCTCAGGAATGAGGGTCACCGTTACATACACGTACCATCTTAACACTGGTGGCAATCAGCTTGACGGCCTCATCAAAAGAGGATTGTCGTCGCAGCACCGCGTGATACCCACCCCCATGCTGCGACCACAATCCCTCCTGCCCGGCTATGCACATGCTGACCCCTAAGTAGAACAAAAATGATAAACTTCCCTACCAGTATCGCTCGATTCATGCTATCAGTTTGGAAAGTTAATATTTGTACTATAACATGTATTTCTTATCCAACTTAAGTGGGTAATACGATCTAGATTAGCAGTTTTTTTACAAAACAAATATGTACTTTGATTTAGTTATAAGAAGTCTTTGTCAGTTTTAATGGGCAGTAATTAGTTTTACATTGTTATATTATATCCAATTTCTAGTATTTTCTTACAATTACTTACTATGCTGACATTATGCACACATTTCTATGGTTCCCTTTAGCATTTCCATTCCCTTTTAATTGTAGAAAAACCTATTTTGTTTACATTATATTTTCTAAAGTTTACGCGAATGTCACTCTGTCTGTCACTTGTAACGAATTCTTTCGTGATTTATATGTTTTTATTTAGACCGACGTTTCGGCTACTTTTCAGTACCCATGTTCGCGGTGTTTAATTTGTTAAAATTGTCATTTTTAATTCTCCGGTAACCGATTTATAATCACTTTTACTATGTTATGAACTTGGCATTGGCAAGTCTAACAATATAACATGAGTCATTCTGTTTAATTCTTATTGTCCAAAACCGTTATTACTAACGCATAATATTTGTATTCAATATCCTTATTATGACATTTTTGGCCAATTTTTTTTCCAATTGTTTATCATACTTCAGTCAATGTTGTAAGATCATACATTACTTTGTTATTGATATGATTTTAGCGTCAATTATAATTCTGAACAAATGTTACCAAAACGTTAGCTTAATCAGTTATGTTATGACATAAATGATTATGTTTAATTAAACATTTCAGTATTTTATCAAAAGAATGATAAAATAAAGTGAACAAACCTCTTAAACAGCGAGCATCTTCAGCGCGTACTTAACAATAGCAACTTGAGGTTACATTGAAAAACTGTAAACTTGTGTAAATAATTAAATAATAAAGAATCAAGCAACACTACGTTCTATAAGAAGATTAGCACTTGCACAGATAGTTTACTCTATAATTTAGTTTATAGGACCGGTATTTAACCTACCGTGGGACGGTATTTATATTTACCATAATGATGTTCTGTGTGTCCGATATTTGGGCACTCTTGCAAGCGCCATGATCACGGAGGAACTGGCGCTTGAAACAGGGCTCGGATATACAAAATAACACATTGGAAAATATTCCATCGATTGTGACAGTATAAGTTCATAAATCCCTGCTGTGGATTGCCGAAGCGACTACAATATGAGGTTCTTCAAGAAGGGTATTAGAAGGGTTCTTCAGGGTCGTCAGCATGAGTGTAAAGCCTTTGGTGTTGCTTACATCCACAGGCCACAGTAACTACTTTCCTTGCCTCGTTCCCGTCTGTTGGGCACTATACTTTTCTTAGCTTTCTGCATTATCATTAAAAATATGAAAGGTGTTAAACCACTGGTGAATTATGTGCAGTAGGTATATAGTAAATAAAGTGCATACATAATTTATTAATACCTACTGCACATATAAATACAATAAGTGAAAAATCATTTTTATCTTAAATTTAAATTTAGTTTTTTGTATTTGAAAATCTACTAATATACCACCACTAGTATGTTATGGGCAAAGTGATAAATTGAGGGATTGACCTGCGCGTATATAGTTTTTTAGTCACCCAACCGTAGTTGAGTCCTCATGAGCAAGACTCTGATTATTTAAAATCTCATATAAATATGAGAGTTAGTAGGTATGTATAATGCCCAATTAATCACTTGGTCCGTTACAAGTATACTCAAAATAGTCGGTACGAGTCTCTCATTTTATTTCACTAACCGCATTCTTCGATTTTGTACTTTTAAAACTAAGTAATCAAACAGCTAGGGAAAGGAGTAAACTGACCTGCAAGCGGGCAATCACCTATATACACACCAATGACCTTCATTGAGCACGTTCCTTCTTATTGTATCGAGTGAGTATCAATACTTTGAACAACAGGCAGTTTCACACGAATCGCTGTAAATGCCCCCAACAACGCATCACACATGTGCGTAAACGCAAAATATGTAGATAGCGGCGTTATCTATCAATGTAAGACTGGGGTGCAGAAAAAAACAAAAATATATTTGGATAGCTTTATCGCTATTGGGTGTTTTACATTTTGGGGATCGTAGGTTGAATAACATTTTCATATTTTTCGCGTTGTTTTGGGTTCGACGATATTATAAACTACTGGTTCTCTTACAGTTTTATAGAATCATAATACAACTTATAGTTAGTTGACTGATGTGAAAACTTATTATTTTTGATTGTATAATATGTCTTATCACCATAAGTTTTATTGACCTAGATAGCTACGATAAATTCTGCTTATTAAACACTTGTTTGTGTTTATATAGCAAATAGTTATGTATTACTTTATTTAGATTATCAAGTTCATAGATTGATAGATATTATATTACTATTATGATATGAGTAAAATTTATAAGAATTTTATTTTTTTAAATTCTACTTCGTTTCACACATCGCTATCTAGATCCATGGTCAGCATATCTTAACTAGCTTCTGTTATAGAATCTAGAATGCAGATAAACATACTTAGATGCTCAGCGTGGTAATGCTGCCAGCATTTTGGGCACGGTACCAGTACCTAGAGGTCAGTGGGGAGAAATTTTTCGATTGATAAAGTTGCAGTGTCTCCCCCCTTTTTTATTTCATTTTTGTATGTATTATATAGTAATATACAGGGTGTATTTTTGAAACGGGGCAGTAAGGGCAAGTACCTTAACCGTTGCAGTTACAGCAAAACGTTCTTAAAAGACCTTACCTAACTTTTTGGGACATTTTGAACTGCATTCACAGATTTTGTAAAAAACTTACAGTTAGCAAAAAAAATGCAAAAAGTTCAATTTTTTTTTTTAATGTCAATCGATTCTATTTCATGTGGGGATCAAAAAACTCTATGGGACCATTTTAGCTTTCAGTACTAGAAAAGACAGAAATCGCCAAAGACCTTTCCCATACATTTCGTACGGAAATATGATAAATCAACTCGAAACTCATAGGTCAGGTAAAATTTTGAACATTTTTAAATAAAAAAAATCATTTAAACATTTAAGAAAATGGTTTATGAAATAAATTGCTCAAAATGATTTCCATTTTCACGAATACATAAGTCTATCCTTTTTTGTACTGAACGAATGGCGGCTAATAATATTCTGGGATGAATATTACGTAAAATGGTCATTAATGCATCCTTGAGCTCTTGAACACTGGCGTACGTCGTCTTATACACCTCGTTTTTCACGAAGCCCCATAAAAAAAAATCAAGTGGTGTTAGATCGGGGCTACGAGGTGGCCACTGTGTTGGACCATGTGTACCTATCCACTGTGTACCGAATAGGCGGCTCAAATTGGAACGTGAAAGGTGACTGTTATGTGGCGGAGCACCATCTTGTTGAAAATGAACTTTTCGCAATTCCGACAGGGACCATTCGTCCATCTCGTTTTCAAGATGGTGTAAAATGACTTCATTATACATGGCAGAATTCAGTTTCCCTTCATAAAATTCCACCATTATGACTCGATTGGACATTATACCACACCAACAGTTGAATGAGAAGCGAACCTGATTATGACTTGCCGTAACTCTTAGTGGATTTTCTTTGGACCAATAGTGGTGATTTTTTCTGTTGTACATACCGTTATTGGAAAAATTCGTTTCGTCTGACCACAGTATGTAATTTAAAAATTCATGATCTCTGCTTATTTTTCCTCTTAGCCATCTGCAAAAAGTAAGCCTTCGAACATCATCACCCGGATGTAACACTTGAACTATGCGCCCATATCGATAGCACTTGTAGCCGTATTTCTTCCATATCTTTATCACAAGGGAGTGGGATACACCTACTTCAAGGGCGACTTGCCTGGACGATACCTCTGGATATGCTTCGACATAAGTTAGAACCGCAATCTCCGTGTCCATGTCCACACGAGGCTGCCGCTTTCTTTTGAAAGAACCCTGCAATTCCAGGTTTTTCAAAAGATTTGTGATTACTTTGTGATACTTATTGCGGTACCACACTAATGCAGCTCCCGCATTTCGATTATTGACAATATACGCTTCTAATAAGTCAATTTTTTCACGATTAGAAGACATTTTAGCGAAAATCCTTAATTAATAACTCATACGAAGTTTCTCAGCTGAAACTAAGAATAACACACAGATTTTCGAATCAAAATCGAAATTTGAGGGTAAAAATTATTTTTATTTACTTTACAGTCAATTCTACCCACTTCCTGGCCATAACAAAAAGTTAGACCATCGTAGAAATTTGTTTCTGTTGCCGAAATGTATGGGAAACGTTTTTGGCGATTTCTGTCTTTCCTAGTACTGAAAGCTAAAATGGTCTCATAGAGTTTTTTGATCCCCACATGAAATAGAATCGATTGGCATAAAAAAAAATTTTTGGACTTTTTGCATTTTTTTTTGCCAACTGTAAGTTTTTTACAAAATCTGTGAATGCAGTTCAAAATATGTCAAAAAGTTAGGGAAGGTCTTCTAGGAACGTTTTGCTGTAACTGCAACGGTTAAGGTACTTGCCCTTACTGCCCCGTTTCAAAAATACACCCTGTATAGCATAGTTAGCAAAGTTTTATTATTAGTGATTGGGGATACTTTTTGTAAATACATACATATTATACATAGAAACACCTAGACCAATGCAAATGAACATATTCATGCATACAAATATTTGCAATGAGCGGGGATTGACCCCGCGCGTCCTACGTAGTGGCTGCGTTCACTACCGCCACGCCACAGACGCTCGATTTGAATGAACGTGAAATATATTGTATGATATAGGTACCTTACTACTGTCATATCATAATTGTGAAAGTTTGCATGAATGGATTCTGTTACTCAATCATGTCAGAATTGCTGAACAGAAGTGAATGACATTTGGAACATAGATTATAGTCTGAAATAGCATATTTCTATATCTTAAAAGCGAAGAAAGATTTCCATTCCAGCGGAGACGCGTTTGGAAGTTAATATATGTTTAGAAGCTAAATAGGTTCATTAAAATTTATATTAATTCGTGGGACTAAGCTTAGGATATGATGCAAAACTCTTCACATTGTAGCCATTATTTAATTTCTGCTAAATAACAGACACTTGTAATTAACCTCGAATTTCGTATGATAAACTAATTACCGTAAAGTTAAATCATCAAATAGGCGGGCTGAGTGGCCATTTTGAGCTTGGTCTCATTAAATTCCGTTATAATTTCACTGCAACTCCAACAATAGGTTGAATCAAGTCTATTACCTACTACCCTAAATAGGGAGTCAACCAACCAAATAATTAGGCACCACGTAAACAAAAAAAAAACAGTTTATACGCATGATGAAAATAATGACGAGAATTTTGTTGACAAACATCAGCTTTAAGATAGATTACAAAACAGATAGTTGCCATTATGGTCATTGACTATAGATATAAGGGTCATGTATAATGAACTCGTCCTGATAATAATGCTCATATCAATATTGTAGACACACCCGCTCAACAATCTAAACTGTTATGTAAAGAGTGTTTTTTTCATAAATGTTACTAAGTATTTCATCAGAAGTTATTGAACACACTTGTTTGCTATTTGCTACTGAAATATAATTATGATATTATTGATAAAATATGGTTTAGTCTACAGTCAGATCGAGTTCAAATGAAAGACCAATGATAATACCTACTGTAGGATGTTCTACGCGGCCTTATCTAAACCAAAGCAAGCAAAGCTTAACTAGCTTCAAGGATGAGTTCTAGAATGCAAATCATCATACTAAGATACTTGAGACTACATCCGTATTGTGCGTACAAAATGCATTCAAAAGGAATATTTGCACGGACTGTATTTGTCGAACGCCTTAAAGCTACACCATACAAGTCGTTCAGAAATCTATAGATAGACTGTCATACTTGTCTCGTAGTTGTAATTAAACAAGTCATAACACGGCCATAACAGGTATTGTGTGTTTCAATGTAACGGGAGATTACTAGTATTTTTAAGAAGATAATCTCTCATTAAATAATAATCTCCCAGGGTGCCCCTTATCTTTAGAATTTTTTATTATAATTTTGCTCTGTTCCGTGACTCTTCCGGGACTATGGACCGAAGTCAAGACATAAAAGCCCTTTAAATACACACACATGGCGGATTATTGGAATAATGGAAATTAGATTATGATAACCTATAATCTAATTTCCATTATTCCAATCTATTTAATTTAATAGGGATTTGAGTATTGGATGGACTAGTCAATGGGCTATGGGGAAGACTAACGGATGCCTGCCGTGACAATAAGTCTCAAAATTGTAAAAAGGCAGGCGGTGACTTACTTACTCATTGCATGGACCCCATGAAAATAGCCACGCATTGTGCGGCCATGGGGCAAGGCGGCTTAGGTTGTCGAGAGGTGAGCCTACGGAATGCATTTGTAGGTCAGCAAGCCCCCGACGTTATGACATTTTACACTTCCAGCCTGAAGCACAGGTCTTGCGACCTCACTCATGGTAGGCCAATAAAGGCAAGCACAAGAGGTGAGAGGGAATAAATCCGAACCCCCGGAGAATCAGGGTACAAGGTGTAACCACTCACCAATAGCTCGCCACAAGCTGACCCTGCGGGCTTATTATAAATTATTATTATAATGTACTATTTATTATTATTATTTTAATAATTGTAATAAGAACTCGTGCCGACTTGAATTTTTCATACAAGTTGAGCGAGACAAGTGGCGCCGACCTTGTAATTAGTCATTGTAGTCCCTTTCTTAAGATCACCGTCGCACTACCAAGTGTTACATAGATTACTTACATAGTTTTTTACATCTATAAAATGCAATTTCGACTAGAATTTTAGCCTAATATCACAATTCATAAAGAAAACTAATATTGCGCTACACTGGCTACCCCCAACGTCACATTATTATTTTGAATATTGTATTATTGTTGCAGAAACTGACAAGAAGGAGTTTAAACAAAACTATGTAAATTTATTACATAATACAATAAAATGTCTACGGAAAAGAACTCATTGACCATGTCGCCAAAAACCCAGAAAATTATTAAATTAGTACCCCCAGATGGAGGCTGGGGATGGATGGTGATCATTGGAAGTGCCCTTAGTAATGTAAGTATCTTTCAACAATGATAATTCTACTTTTTTACAACACCATAGGTAATAATTATAAACCTATCTACATTGTTTTTACAGGTGAACCATAAGTACACCTGATACAAATTAAATACCTATCAGTTGAACAGAATGTTAGTAAATGTATCAAATATATTACTATTTACCTTCCTGCTAATATAATCATTATAGCTAAATGGTTGAAAAATTAAATTCAGACAGTTTCTATGTACAGCGGAAAATATATTTCTTATTTTTTGCCATTTCTACTGATATTATCAGCTTCATCCATTCTTTCTTCATGTTAAAGTCGACATCATTCCTTTTGATCTCTACAATAACGGTAAATTGCACGATTCATTTTATATGTTCTTGTATTGCCTTATCTTTTTGCAGATTTTTAACCAGTCAATGCTTTCACTGTTTAGTCTCCTATACGGAGATACACTAGAGGCTATGGGACATGAAACGCAGGGTGCTGCTTTAGTTCTTAGTACAATGTTATTTGTTTCAAATTTTGGTGGGCCCATAGCCGGTGCCGTTATAAAACTGACTTCTACGAGATTTGTGGCTGTAACGGGAGCAATCTCGTGCACCCTTGGAATATTTTTCAGCGCGTTCTCAACAAATATATGGCATTTAGTGATTACTTACGGAGTTCTCTTAGGTAAGGTTAATCATTTTTCTGTATTTTTACAAGCTTTTATTTAACTTGCAATGTATGTTTGTTCGGGTGGAATCTTACAACTCAATTTTAAAGCACTTGCCCTTAACCGATTGAGCTGAAATTTGGTATGCACGTTCAGCTCGGATGACAATGCAAGAAAAAAAAAAAAAAAAAAAGATTGTTTTTAATAAGGTTTTTCGAATATATCTTATTATATTGCGTAGACAATTTTATTTTTCTATTTCTTAATTTTTTCTTAATGGGTCTTTATATTTTCCATATTATTTTAAGCGATGTACTTTTATTGATATTTCCAAGAAGAAAAAATCTGTTTTACTTTTCCTAATGTAAAAATGACTTTAATTAATAAAATAATAATAAATATTCCACAACATTCCACACAACGCTATCTAGACCCATGGTAAGCATAGCTTAACTAGCTTGTGTTATGGAATCTAGAATGCGGATAAACATACTTAGATAGGTTTTTTTTTTTAAATACATACATATTATACATAGAAACACTCTGGGTGCAATGCAAATATACATATTCATGCATACAAATATTTGCACTGAGCGGGGATCGAACCCGCGCCTCCTGCGTAGCGGCCGCGTTCACTATCGCCACGCCACGGAGGCTGTCATACCTTTCTATTTTCAACGGACAATTTTGCAGCAGTAAAATATAGTCGTCTAAAGCTCTTCAAAATTTTATTTTAATTTTCTATAAAATAACGCTGCACTCATTAATTAACAATAAATAACTCTAAAAAGATGGGCTATTCTGTGTTCACATAAATTGTTAGGCGACAATACTAATTCCTTATCGTGTTGATTTCAGGTTTAGGTTTGGGTTTCATCCAAAACTCATCATTTGTGGCAATAAATAGCTACTTTAAGTTGAAGAAAAGTCGTGCTGTGGGTCTTGCTAATGTGGGCACAGGTGTGGGACAGACCGTAATGCCTCACTTAGTTAGATATCTTTTAGAAAATTTCGGATTTCGAGGCGCATGTTTACTCCTATCCTCCTTAAGTTTACACGGGGTAACTATTTACGAGATTTTATTTACAATGTATGACTTATTAGACTTTTCATAATGGCCAATATGTTAATTAACATTATATTGTTGCAGATTGCTGGGTGCATGCTAATACAACCCGTGGAACGTCATATGAAGAAAGTAGTGGTAGAGGTAACAATAGATGAAAAATTACATTTATTACAAGACAAACAAAAAGATATACCACTCAGAAAACTATCTCAATCAAATGGAGATGCAGAAAAACCTAATAAACAATTAAATCCAGATTTAAGCAATAATGATGAAGGCCGTCGAAAGAGTGAAACATTAAGTAATAAAGAAGACGGCAGGAAGAGTGAATCATTGAGCAATAAAGAAATTAAAAATGGTAAGTTGATACTGGAGATTGATGCCACTTGGTGGAATCTACTAAACATATTGAACAATGCAGATGCTCTGTGGGAAAGTACAAGTACATTTTTAAATATAGAAATGGAAAAATTTTAACTAGGATTTTGTGCTGTAACCCAAATAATTATTATCTGTAGACTTTTAAAACTATGTTTTTACAATTGACTTATGGCACTTGGTGAAAATTACTACGCATATTCAATGAAACCACTTGAAGGTTGTGAACCTGAAAATTTAATAATAAATTGACCAGTTTTGTCCCATGGCATTTTTAAAGATTTTTATTACGGTTATTAGACAAATACCCCTATTTCTCCTAAGTCAGGGCTCAATTGATGACACGCTCTTCAATTGATAAGACGAGATTGTGCCTTACATCCAAATTGCATTATTTGCAATAAATTCTAATTTAACAAGTACGAATTCTACTGTTTCAATAGTGTATTCGTTAGTATATTTAGTCAATAAGAAATGTTTATCATCATTTCAGTCATTTAGAAATATAATTTAGAAAATTCTCCTTAGCAGCAACCTGATTAAAAATACCAATTTTATTTTCAGAAAAGGTTTCTGTTAACCTTATTCATACGGTTAAACCAAGATCATCCAGTTTATTAAAGAAACTGTATGATTTATTTGGCATTGCACTGTTGTCCGACATGAGATTTATCAACATTGTGATTGGAACAGCGTTAGCAGTCACATCCACACAGAATTTTAGCATGTTGTATCCATTCTTTTTGCAGGTATGCTTCAGTTTTATCTAAATAATCACTTTTTGCATGAATTTAATTAAAGTACTGTAGCGGTGGTTAGTGTTAGTTTAGATCCCGGAATAGATCCCGGAATCGATACTTTGATTATGAAAACGAATTATTAAGTTATTAATTACTGCTAATTTTAATATAAATGTTTTTACGCCAGTCTTTACTTATTATTGAATTTGATAATAAAAGAACTGTCCAAAATACCGCGCGTGGGATTTGAAGTGTGACTATGTATATGTTTATAATACTTATAATAAAATTAAAAAATTGTAAGGAAATGTAGAAGCTATTTAGCACATATAAATAATGAGTTCTTTATCAAAATTTGATAATGTTTCCAAGTGAACTCACAATATTTTTCAGTTATCTAGCTGATTAAAATTGTATAATATACTAAGTCTAATCAAAGTTCAACGATAACGCACTTTATCGTTCATATTGGAATTAAACTTACTGCTGATGTTTGTGTTTTTAGAATTACGCCTCAAAGACTAAGCAACAGACTGCAAACTGCATGTCTGCAGTAGCAGCAGCAGATATAATGGGCCGTCTCATTCTGCCCATATTCCAAGATAAATACAAAATCAAAGCCAGATGGATGCTTATAATGACCTGCATTTGGTTGATTATAACTAGACAAAGTAAGTCCACCTCCATATCTTGATTTTTTGGTATTTAGTAATTGATTAATTAATTAATTAGGAAAGTAAATTAGTCGATTAATTAGTCAACAAATAGGGAGCAAATCTCCCTATTTGTTGACTAATTAATCTGATATTTGGTATGTACACACCTTTAGTTCGAATTACAATAATCTTTTTCTGGAACTAATTTGTAAGTATTCTTATTACTTGTTTAAATATAGTCCGTAATTAAACCTCTCCCTGTCAGATATGCTGAAATCCAGAAGGTAAAGACCACTATTCTAGATGTTATCAATCTTGGAATGGTAGCTAAAGAAGGATCATTTTTACTACCGTATCAATTTAAGACTACAAAGTTATATTACACTAATACTTATTAAAATTATTTTATTTCAATTTTCAGTTTTGGCATACCAGACAAACTTGGAAGTTCTACTCCTCATGTCTGCCCTTTATGGATTTGGCAGAAGTATGATCATCGTGGCTAGAAATATTGCGATATCGGAAAATTGTAGATTGGACCAGGTACCCGCTGCTGTAGGCCTTGGAATGTTGACGATGGGTATAATCGTACCTCCGGCTGGATACATCCTTGGATGGATTAGAGATTACACAGACAGTTACGTCGCTTGTATAACAGCCCAGAATGCTTTGTTGGCCGTATTATTAATAACATGGATTCCGGATATGGTGTACTTAAAATTAAAAGAAAGGAGAGAAAGGAAGAAAAATTTGGATTCAGTGTCATAAAGACTGATTAATTGTAGACCAATGTTTTAAATACTCTGTAGTTTAATGAGCAAAAATTTGTATAACTAACATGTCTGTACACTTAATACGCGATTCGTCATTAGTCATTGATGATTTGCAACAGTGCATGTTAAGACTAGATACTCGTACAAGGGTCAATAATTGTACAAAACTTTAGAAGTTATTCGATACTAATGATGATAAAAAAGCATTAAGAAGCGATGGAGTTCAATTAGATCGAGCGTAGTTATATTAAAAATAGTTCCAAGAAGTAGCAGAATGACTTATGCTATTAAATAATTTCGTTCTTCCACGATTTGTAATGGACGAAGCGAGCGAGTCTCCACTTCGACAAAGGAGGCCTTATTTTGCTTATGTCCGTATTCTATGTCAGTTTGTTAGTTCTTAAACCTCATACAAGTTTCCACCAAATCTGGTACACATGTTCTTTGATTTAAAACTCAACTTTTGACGCGAGCTTTTTGATAGGATGGAAAATGGAGGAGATAAGGGGAGAAGTTTACTGTTACGTTATTTATGAACTAATCTTGATGATTTTTTGCTGAAACATCAAAGATATGATTCCTCACAGGTTGTTGTGAAAAAAAAAAACATGTCTCGTAAAGGTGAACATTGTTATAAAAGAAACAGATGAGAAAAAAGGGGGAAAATTTGCTGTAGCGTTTCTTTAAAAATGATTCGTCATTATTTTTTGGTAAAACATCCAGGGCTATATAAAGCGATGTGAAGATACCAAATTTTATTAAGGGTACCAAAATGGCACGAATTTGGCAACGAGTGATCGCGAGGTCTATTGTTCAGCTACTACTAGTAATTTAATTGCACGGATCTTGGTATGAAAATAGGCTTAATTAAATACGAGTATGGTCCAGTGGTCATTGTTAAAAATATATGTTACGTTAAAGTGACCTTTGTACCTGAAGAATTTAGTGTCGAGGCTGTGAAATTCTACAAAATATTTACTAATATATTTATATTAAATGCTTACGAAGATATCAGTTGATATTGACACTGCCCGAAATGAATGGTTAAGTAAATAGATTATACAAATATCCATTATTAATATTAGAAGTACGATAAATGAAGTAATAAAATGTGGCGTAGATTATGTTGTATAATTTTAATGTAACAAAGCCTCTAGTCTAATAAATATATTTGAATTTACCATAGGTATTTTTTTATTTCCAACAAGCATGCAATAATTAAAAGTTGCCCTGTATAGATAATTGATATTATTATGTTTTGTTACTAACGTAACTTTATGTTCATAAATTATGATTCTAGTTTATACATTTTCTTGGTAATGAGTATGAAGCTAATTTAGATAGATCAAACTATTCTAAAAAGAAATAACACAATAGTAATGAAACTTATCACCATCAGGGGTGGCTATGTCGCACTCGGACGGACTAAAACCACATGCAATTCCTGGTCTTTGCACCTCTCTCTCTTGGCTATCTACGAGGGACACATGGAAAGAGATAGATGCTTACGAGAGAGAGCGACGCTGCCTTATCCGTTGCATAGGTGCACCGCGTGAACCACACACCAACTATTACCTTATGTAACGTAACAGCTGGTCTTCGAGGAGGGCCAGTGTACGTCAGATTGTTATAGGAAGAAGGGAATAATAAGACGTGAACAGGGAAATGGCACTTTGTATTGTTCACAAGAATAAGATATACAGTTCACAAGAAAAACACTTAGAGTCATTAAAACTACACTATAGTCTTCGAGTCTTCTCTTCAACTTTTCATATAAGATTCTGTGCTGTTATGGGCCAGGCTTGCACAGGCACTCAATGAGAAAATACGTCCACGGCGAGACTACGAGGCGCAGCTGCATTCCATCAAAAGCTTGATGGAACAGAAGATTTTCAGAGTGGCCTCCACCAGAGGCACGAGACTTGGTCAATCCTTATGATTGAATATTTATTTAAAAGGCAGTGGCTTCTGAAAGATTAAGATGAACTTCAGTAATAAGATTTAAGAGATGTTTTCACGATCCAAACCGGGGCTCGAATCTAGCGTCCTGGATTTTCCAAAGCTTGTTAGGAACACCGCAGCTGTCAGTACAAATTTGAATTTAAAAGTACAAATAGTACTAAAATGTCAGTCAGGTTGAAGGGGCAGGTCTAGAAGACGATCATTAGGCCTGTCCTTTTTCACGGCTGTGAAGCGTGGATACTGTTAGGTGATAAGCGTGGGCTCGCGTCGCCTCTACGGAGCTCTTTTTGTATAGAAAACACGTAAGGTCCACCACGCTGAAAACGAGATCAGGCGCAATGCAGCAGATCACAGCGTACGTGCATAAAATACGCGAAGCCCGCGCGTGATGGCGGGGAAAACGCGAGGTATAACACCCTGAAATCTGCCATCACTTGCGTGATTTTAGCGGCATTTCTGTCCATGAGCTGTTAAAAATTTCTGTGCAGGAGTTTGAGTCAAACTGAAAATCAATAATAATGCAATACAACATGTTTAAACGTCAAATATGCTCCATATTTGACGTTAGACATTATCACAAATATAAGAAAAATAACACGATACTATGTAGTGTCAATAAGGGCGAAAATTGGTAGCATTTCATTTCTGTTTTTTCATCCCTAGCATCTCTAAATAATCTGTGCTATCGAGCAATTGTAGAATCCGACTGATTTTATCGGATATATATTATGTGAAAACAGCACATGGTGTCGACTATTGGCGTCTGACTCCGATATCGGATATCGAATAAATGTGAAAACGCTCTTATTGGTATGGAAATCTGGTTTGTTTATTCAACTGGGCACTATCCGTTAAAATGATATAGATATAATTCAGCAGCGCAGTTTTAAAATCCTTTGCAAAAAGTAAAGCTTTTTATTATCTTTGTTATTAAATATTTAACTTTACTTTTAATAAAATTTTAGATAACTTATGGCTACAAATTTACCTAGAAACGTCTAATATTTCTTGGACTTTACTAAAAATGTCGCCCCGCGCGTGACAGCAGATAATTCTGCGCGCGGAGGCAGATCTGCTCTCCCGCGACCACAGGCGTGGCCGATATTTTCCGCACTCCGCCGTAGTGCGCAGGGCAGTGTGCACATTGCTTTAGAGTTCATATCACGGAGATGAAAATGCTGCAATGGATCGCGTCAGGAGCTCTGGCATTCGCAACAGCCTTCATGTGCGTGACATCGCAGATAAAATGCAAGAGAGCCGCCTTCGAAGATGCAGGCACACCTTGCGGCAATCGCCAAGCTACGTGGGTAACGTTTATCTGGCGGGTAGATATAGTAGTCCCAAGAATTCCTAGCTTTACGTCTTGACGTCGACATGCGTGCAAATGGTCTCACTACCATGGACGCCCAAGATTGTGCAAAGTGGAGGAGGAAGCGCTGGAGGGCGGACCATGAGCACCTTGGCCTCGGATGTGATCAGAAGAATACGTTTTAATGAAGATCATGAATAACAATTAGCGCCTTAGGTTTTTAAACTGGTAAATACGGAAAGCTAGTCCATTGCTATAACACAAATCAAAGGTTGTTGTGGTAATATGTATGAGTATTTGAAAATGTAAACCTCTGATATCTATTAGTATGCTTTGGAAACGAATTAAGTGTAAAAGTATTAAGAAGCTCTTTTCTGGATCTTTATACTGAGTAGTATCTACCATCATGGTAGTAGGTACTACTTAAAACAAAGTAAAGGTTGCTTGGGTTATTTGATTGGCAGTTGACCTTACACCGAAGCTAAGGATGAACTTACTTAAAAAATTAATGACGGAACACAAACGGACGTAAAGTAAAAAAAAATGTGTAAAAATTTTAAATATAAAAAAACAGCAACAGTTTAATCTATACTACTATTATAAAGAGGAAAGATTAGTATGTTTGTAATGAACTCAAAAACTATTGAGCCGATTTCTAAAATTCTTTCACCATTGGAAAGCTACATTTACCTTGAGTAAGAGGAGCAGCTAGGATTTCCACGGGAACGTTTTTACCACCTTTCGCGGCGAATCGCTAGCTGTAAATAAAAATGACGCTATGTGTATTTTATAAATATCTGGAAAGGGTTTTTCTCCTAAAGCCATGTCTATGTCTAAAAACAATTTTAGAATAATTTAGTCTATTCTAAAATAAAACGGTCGATGACAGGTAAATAAAATATAAAGAAATAAAATGACGAGATTTGTAAGTACCTATTGTACATAACATGCGGAAGACTAGATAAATTACAGACAAAATTATAACTACTCATTCAAAGGTACAATAGGTATTTAAACAACAAGATAATAAATTTTTATGTTTCTAAATGCACATGAAATAAAATACATAAACTTCTTTCCTTGGTAATTAAACCTAGCACCATATTTTTATACAGATACAACAAACAAGATATCAAGCAAGTACTGGAAGCAACAGCTCCTCAGTCACAGAACCCAAAAAACACCAGCTACCATCGAGCGCCAGCCTCTCGATATGTGTATGTATCATAATTATGTAAAAAAGGGGCACTAATAAGATTGACTATGGACAAGCACGGCGAGTGACTGGCAATTAGTCTTGACATCGCCAAAGCTTTCAATAGTTTGGCACAAATCGCTTCTTTCCAAGCTTTGGTCAGCCTTTGGGCTACCTTCTAGACTGTGCAACTTTGGTTAATGCTGGCGTACTGCAGAGGTCCCTCCTATCACCTACTCTCTTTTTTTGTAAATCAACGACATGTTATGCAGACAATAGCGCCTTACACGGGAGTTATCACGGACATTCTATAGTCAAGCAGTCTGATATCACGGGAAAAAGGTAACGTTTTGTCACTGAGCTGGACCACAACGTGAATCACATTACCCAATGGGCTCTGAGAACCTAGTCAAGTTTAATGCCAAGAAGATGCAGGCATGTGCGTTTACAGCAAAGGTGTCTTCTTTCCTTCCCCTTCCCACTCTTCAGAGTACAGATATACGCTGCAAGCTGAATAACAACAACTACATCAAGAGTATCGTCAAAACAGCCCCGCGTAAACTCCTACTTCTGAATAAAGTGAGACGTTTCTTAACACCGGAGCAGTGATGTCTTCTATACAAGACACAAATTACTTCTGAGTTGCTACGCAAAGTACTTACTAGAGATGCGTAGAAATGTTTATTGTGTTTTTAACGCATAGATATGGTTTTTATACCACTTAGGTAGCATACTAGCACACGGCCCACCTGATGTAACATGGACGTGCCGTGTGCCACACCATGGGATTCACACTCGTGTTTCCCTTGTGAGCACAGAGAGTTTCTGTGCCGCCAATGTACCACCCACACCCACTGATAGCATAAAAACTCTCCAGTGTATCCTGTAGGGCGGAGGTACTTCCCCAGTCAGAGTGCTCAAGGAATGGAAATACCATCGTGTTCTATCTCCTACGTTTCCTTGCTTCCTTGTCAGTATTTTACCGTCTCTACCATGGTGAATGTTCTGATGAGATCATGATTAGTCTCACTCTCTCCTTTCCAACCAGGACAAGGCTTAGATGTCAACCGCATACGATGCAGAATATTCCAACAAGATCCAAGTGGTTCCGTGACTGTTTCCTTTGTCGCACCATTAGGACCTGAAATGCCTTGCCAGCTCACGTTTTTCCTTCTTCCTACAGTCTCAGGTCCTTTAAGTGGGGTGTGAAAAAGCATGAAACTGATGAGGCTGTCAAGCTGAGTACCACCATTGTTAACATGGAACGTAAATTTAATGTTTGTAGGGGTGACCTTCTTTCTCAGGAGAGACTGCCACCGGTCGCCTTTAGTTTACTATCAGGCGAGGTGAAGTCAAATTGAGTGTCCTAAATAAAATATAAGTCTGCTGTATGCGAAAACGTGCCATAACTAACTATTATTTAAGATTTGATTAATAAGTACTCGCCAAAGATATCGACGAAAAAAAAAAAAAAACGAAATAACAACATCGAAGATGGGCGAAACCCGCAGAAACCTTCAGATTTTTTCTTACGTCCGCAAAATCTTCATGGATAAGGAGGATATGGAGCTAATGGAAAGAGCTCTGTGTATTTATTTTAATTAAAAATAGTTTAACTGTGTTAATTTAACCAAAAATTCAATAAAACAGTATACGAATAGTAAATAAAAGTGTAAAAACATTTTCAATAGTAATTGTGTAGGAGATTACCAAATAAAATAATAGTAAGCCCTCAAAATAAAAACTTAATGTGCATAAAGATTGATAATTATGTACTAGAAACAGTGATAAACTAAATAAAGTTAACCAATATCTAACATTCTATCTAAATAAACGATTTGATATAGAAACAGTGATATTATTACAAATACAAAGTGTGGACCTATAAGTTTTAAAATACAAAATGTTCGGAATGTGAAAGAAAATCCTGAACAGTAAGTTGCTAAATTTAAAACTTAAACCCTTCATCTTGTGTTGCATAAATATGACACTTTAATTTAAATCGATCGATCGATGGTACTAAAGTGTAATTGACTTCTAATATCAACGTCAGGGACACAGAACTCAGCTATTTCGCCAGTGTCTTTTTGACCTTGTTTCAAAAACTTCAAATAACAAGCAAAACCAGAAAACATTACTGCGATATGAATTTCTTCGAAAACATTACCTTTAGGAAAGCCCGAATGCACCCGTCACTATCAGATTATAATGATATTCTACATCCCGACCAATCACTAGATGACACTAGTAATAGCGTACCGCCCATGTCGGAGAACGAAGACATTGACAAAGTGACTAGTACTTTATTCAGAGTTTATTGCGAAAGAATCCAATGTGTAGGCACCTTACTATAAGTCCGTTAAAATCGGTTTCTTCAACACCTAAGAAAAGTGACACTCTGAGACTACACGAACATAAAGTGTTTCGAAAAGAAGTGGATCTGTCTTCACATTACACTTCGCCCATCTCTCCCCAAATCTTGAAAGAAAGCACAGGGGATTCCCCGCATCCATCTTGAACCCATTTACAGAATGAACGGCGATTAATGAATGTAAATTGAATCGTATATAAAGAATCGCACTCAATATACTCAGATTGCTAAAATTAATGAAGACACTAAAATATAGGAAGCCTTTCAATCTGAAACAAGTACAATACAACATGGCGTGCCTCAAGGTAGTGTATTAGGACCACTATTGTTCCTTCTATACATTAATGACAATGGTTACATTAAACCAAGAACCCAATAACCCTCTTTGCAGGCGATAGTACAATTACCATCACATGCAATAATAGGGACACCTATGGAACCGATATAAACAACGCCCTAAAGTCTGCCCGTACCTGGCTAGATGTAAATAATTTGAAAGCTAACATAGGATAGACAATGGTCATGCATTTCAGCCAGCGTATTCCAACTATGGGAAGTTTACAGATATGTGCAAATGGTCAATCTATTAAACAAGTAGATTTTACAAAATTCCTGGGTTTAACAATAGACAGTAAAATAACATGGAAAAAACATATAGAGCAGTTAGGTTAGAGGATCAGTAAAGCAGTATACGCACTTCATGAACTGTCACAAATAATTTATACTGAAGCACTCTTAACCACGTCACAGAATAGATAATAGTACTAGCGTACCGCGTACCATGGCATGGTTGCGTCGTTGGTTCAAATTTAAGGTACAGACACACTGTGTAAGGGCAATGTTCTCCCTAAAACAACTGACGGCCGCCTGCCCTATTTTAAAAAATATAACATACTGACATTACCTTCACTTAACACTCTGGAAGTAGCGAATTTCATCTCTTTGTAACTACGTGTATAACTACTTTTAAACAGGCACTAAGTAAGCTACTGAATGCAAAATGTTATTATCACGTAAAGTCCAAGACAAATTGTAATATTTCAATTAACTTTTGTCTTTACATTTTTACTTTCTTTGACATGAGCATGTGACATAAATACATAATATACAAATTGTGATAATTATTTAATAGATCTAGTTGACATTTTCTATATTATAATATTCTCCTTAATAACTTCTGACATTATTAAATTTCTGACATTAACTCTGCAATTAAAATATTATGAATGTTTTCTGATAGAACTTATAATGTTGCATGTATAGACAAGACCACAGATAACCTAATAATTGGAAATAATACCTTAATATTTGCACACCTTAAAGATGTTATAATACGGCGTGATTTATTGAAAATTTATCTTTTACATCATTTCCGTAACCTGTGTTATGCAAATGAAAGATTTGATTTGAATTGATTTGATAAGCCCCCAAACACCGGAGCCGGAGGGGGAGGTTAAGTCGGTATGCACGCCTTTTATGGGTCGTTATGCTAAGGCGAAGGTGAGGTTAGCACGCATAAAGCTCGCGCCCCTGCTGACCCAGGGCCATCTCTCGATCTGGCCGACCTCGGGTGTGGGGGTCTCCAAATCGTTCCGATATGGGGAGGCACGCAATACGCGCCGCCGCGGCCTGCTTCTGCTAGGGTGACAGGTGACTCCACCCCAGGCTCACACTCATGCAGGACATAGGTCATTCTCCAACCTCCGACGCTCGAGTTGCCTCAGGTCGCAGGCAGTAGGATTAACGCTAGGATGAAGGAGTTATTGAGATTTTAAAAATGTAATTAAGACTAAACTGTGCCAAAAAGGCTATTATAAAATCCAAGAATATTTAGATGATAAACAAGCTTGGAAATGAGCTGTTCGCTCAACTATGCTACTCAAGCAAACTATTGTATTTAGACTAAGTGGACTAAGCAAATGTTTGTAAATAGACCAAAAAAAATGCCCGCTGAGTTTCTTGCCGGAGTCTTCTCAGGTCGGGGCCGCGTTTCGAACCGGTGGTCCATTTGCTAAACTAGTCTAGATTTTTTTTAAACTTGACGTTTTGTAAGTACCGTTTTAATGGTCTATACAGAATAAATGATTTTGACTTTGACTTTGACTTTGACTTTGACTTTGACTTTGACTTTGACTTTGACTTTGACTTTGAGATAACTTACACTTCAAAATATAGCCAACTACCGTGTTAGTTAGCCAATTTCAGTATGGTTTAGGAATTCTCAAACCATACTGAAATGCTAGTAAAACTTATTTTATATTAGTCATACATGCATCCTTAAACAATATTGTGAGATTTCAACAATTGTAGCATTTCATTAAACGTTAGTGTTTACCAAGAACTTTGAAAATAATTCATCGCCTGTTGCATTGTTTCTTGTGCGTTTACATCTTTCATCCGATTGCAATGATACTTTGGTGCCTTGGTACTCAGTTATTGTGCATAGGTCTTTGAAAATTATTAACATCGTACACATCAAGAGCAAAAAAGGCATTGTAAGTCTGTCTTTTCGGCCGCTTGTAAATCTTAAAGTAATATAAAAAATAGGCTAGGAGCAATGCACGTGACCAATCATTTTGACTACATTTGTGCTAATTAGGAAGCGAAAAATATTTCTTTTTCTCAAGGATTCACACTTAAATTATTTCTCATTTAGATTGTATTTTCTAGACACACAATTTTTGTCAAACAATTACTTTCTCGACATTATACCTAAATAACCCAGAAAATATTATAGGTACAGTTATTCAAATCACGAGCTAATCATAAAAATGTCGGCACCGAGTGGGAAGTGAACCTCTGAACTAGCAGTCATACGCAGTATATTACTATTTTTAATTTTAGGAGCCAGTTTCAAAATTGCAATATAATTCCTGCTCTAACTCTTACTGGTTTCGAGCCTTTGTCCATGAACCAGCTGAAGTGATACAAATTCCAAAACGATACGAATACCTTGCCTTTAGGTAATACACACGGATAACGAGTACTTTAGTTATTAGGTAATTAGTAATGCATTTTTATCTTCTCTCATACTGAAATGTTAACATTAAAAATTAAAAACAAAACTTGAATGGCAGTTTTTACGCACAGAATATCAAAATAAATTTTAAAAAATACATCAAAATGCAGATCTTCTAAGGGCGACTGGATCATAATATAACTTTTTTTCCATTAAGATACAGCTTCAGCTAGACACAAGGAGGTGTCAATGCATTTTGTCAATGCAGCATGCGCCCGATTAATAAATGGTTAGGTAATAATACATCAGTGTAAATAGGTAACTGCATCCTAATTAAAGATAAGCAAATTATCTACTATATAAAAATAAGTCGGGTTTTCCTTCCTGACGCTATAACTCCAGAACGCACGAACCGATTTCCACGGTTTTGCATTCGTTGGAAAGGTCTCGGGCTCCGTGAGGTTTATAGCAAAGAAAATTCAGGAAAAATTTCAACAGAAACGCGGGAAAGCGATAATCGACATTCACGCGGGCGGAGCCGCGGGCAACAGCTAGTAGTGTATGAAATTGCACATAATATGATCTTAAAACACTCGTGTAACACTATAAAAAACTCGCCTACAGCTCATTTGTTTTACCTCACACTCGTATTTTAAGAACCATTATTATGCAACAGTTTCATAAACTACTATTAAATGCCTGCGTGGATGTCGGTTTTCGCTGTTTTTGGCCATAACTCTGATTCTAGTCTACCAATCAAAATCAAACAATCGTTCTAACAAAAATAAAAACAAATCAAAATTCGTTGAGCAGTTGTTAGATCTATTGGAAACAACAAATAGAGAGACAAGAATTGCAAAAAAGAAATTGAAAAAAAAAAGGTGTTCATTAGGTATCGTTAATACAACATAGCCCAAGCATTTATTAACGTGTTTAATGCACGCCCACGATTAATTTACATTTATATAATAGTATACGTAGATAGAAGATATATATTAGTATTTATGATAAATGAAGATATATTTAATAATAACTAATTATGTCTAACTATGCTATATCCCTACTATATAATACATACAAAAGCGAAATAGAAAAGGGGAAGGAGACTGCAACTTTAGGCTACGAAAAATTCCTCCCCATCGATCTCTACTAGTACCGTGCCCAGAAGGCTGGCGGCATTACCCCCTGAATAGCGATATTTATAAATATATTTTCTCTGAATAGCGCGCGCGCTTGGACCCCACAGACCCAACGTTTCGACTCCAAACGGCTCAAAAACATAGTTACCAGTTAACAATTTTTAAGTTCAAGAATAATAATTAGAAAGTATCAAGAACTTTAAAAAGAACAGACTCTCTTATTGTTCTGCAGTACAAGTTTTTGTAAGGTCTCTTGGTCCCCGTAAATAAAAAAGAGAGGCACGCACGATGAAATAGTTTATACCGTTATATCCCTTTGTTTGATGAACACCATTTATCCGGAGCTCAAGTTGCATGCATGTAATCTTTGTTAGTTTTACTACTGCGCATTAGTCACAGCGTTTAAAGACAGCTGCATTCATTATTGAATGAGTAACGATACATTACAACAATAATTGAATACTTCATATAGGTATACTTACGTATAGAAGGTATACTTCATAATTTAAAAACAGCTAGGATAAATCAGCTGTGTATTGCTAAGTCAATGACTTTAACACTTAGAGCGTATTTACACTTATCCTATATTCAATATCCGATATCGGTGTCGGGCGCCGATAGGCGATATCCGATAACCGACACCAGGTGCTGTTCTCACATAATGTCCGATATGGCCATTTGCTCGTTAGTATAGACTATTTAGGGATGCTAGGGATGAAAAAGAAAAGAAAAAGTACAAGCGATTTTCGACCTTATTGACATGACATCGTATCGAGTTTTTTTTCTTACATTCGTGATCAGCGTCATCAATTAACGCGAAAAGACACGTAATCAAGAAAATGTCATTAAGGTCAAAAATCGCTATTTTAGTTTCTTTGTGATCCGATATCGGGCCAAAACAGTGGTGTTGGCTCCGATAACCGATATCGGGCCCGACAATGTGAAAGGACATATATGTCGTAAATTTGACTTCCTCCGATATCGGATGCCGGATATCGGATATCGAACAATGTGAAAACGTGATGAAGATACTATATTATATCAGATACTGTTATTGAAGGAATAAATAATAAGCGTATAAAAAAGTTGTTGCGTCTATAAATTCGCAGAAACAAAACACGCTCGCTCTTTCACTTTGGCGACAATTGCCTCGCATTTAAATATTGATAGTGTACGTCTAAACATAATCTGACAGAAACGGATGTTGTGTCAGTTGCTATTTCAAAACGATTATGGTTAGGCGATTATAGCTGATAATAGAAGCGTACGATTTCTCGAATGAACCTTGATACCAGTTATATGTAATAGCAACAAATATGGCCTTTTATCTGAAAAAAAAGAGAACTTTCGAATCACAGTGTTATTAAGTTTCCCTTTTCGGGGCTTGGAAATGTGCCCAGTACCTATCTCATATAACATGATATTAAAATACGAACCATATCAGTGTATACCTAAATAATACGTAATCTTACCTTAACCTTCTCTAAAAAATAACTTTACTATATTTTATTGCTTTTACGGCAGATTTAATAATAGTAATAAAGTAAAATCAGAAATACTCACCCTATTTTTTACTGTAAGAATCAATTGTCCATACAATAGTATTTGTGTTCCATCTACTAAACAACTCTGATCCAATCATGCGCATTTCACTTCATAATTCAAATTCAAATGCACGCGGCTGATAGGCGTGTTACGTAGTGTAGTGCATTAGTGGTGGTAGTGAATAACAAGATAATACGCACACGCAGAGAGCTCAGTCGCGCGACGGCGGTGTAGTCGAGGCAACACGGTGACCGCCAGCTGCTCATCAATACTTTGCACATGCCATACAAATGTCACAATATAACTGTAACCTCAAAGCTATCTTCATTGAGTAACATGATGATATCTTGTAGATTGTAGTGTTCTTGCAATCTAAAAGTGAAGATCACAGTTTTTATCAATAGCTCTCTTTCCTTGATAAAATAATATTGTTATATTGGTGTGAGTGGCGTTCTGTATACTCGTAATATCGATGCCGCAGTGTTGTTTATCGTTCGGTGTCAGTGTTTTAGATTTGCATTTTACTGTTAAGCTCTAAGCGTAAGTTGTTTGATTCAACTATACATAACTTTAAAGTTATGTTATTTTGATTTAAATTGTCAAGTGATATATTATTAGAGTTTATAATATTTAAAAATTGGTCATGCATATCATGTGTATATATTTTTTGACTACTAAAGTACAAAAGTAGACGACCACACGTCTGATCAGGGATCATTACTTGTTTTGCGATCTACTGTATTGACATTGATAGTTGTCCTCTAGGCTATCATTACCAATAAAACAAACCCAACAGCTCAAAATAGTTTATTTATACATTAGTCATAATATAGGAAGTACATTGACATCAGTAACCATAAACACATAATTTGCTATTAATGTTGAAAAACTTAACTGATCCCAATAGAAAATGAAGCCTTTTACGTGAGGTCTAAAAACACCTGCCAAACTGTGAGAACTTAAAACGTGTCTGCTTATCTCTGGAGATAAAATATTATTACGATAGTCTCTAACGTGAGTACGTAACGGAGATATATATCTAATTCTAGAGATGTACCCAGATATTTATGACGTACACTCGTTTTCAAACAAATCGTTTACACAATTGTCACGCGTGCTTGACATTATATCACAGATACGCATGCGTGATTAGACGATCATGCAAACATGAGGAACTTCATTTGACCCGACTACGTTGATAATGAGTAATGTTAAACCTCGAATCATTTGTGGTTTTGGTTTGAAATTCGTAATAACTAATTTGTTACTGTTATAAATAATAATTATTATGGTTTTTTAGATTTTAGGTTCTAACAATATTTACTGCACAATATTTCATCCTGATAAACATAATACGCTGGAGCATATACCTCCTACTAATTGCCGACTGCTACATTTTCCTTACAGCACCTATATTTGCTATCTAGTTATGTTTTTACATCGTGTCATCGTCTATGAATCATAAGGGTCAATAATATGTCTCGTTATAATATGTGCTGAATTACGACTACCACTAAAAATAAACTGACTACCGGAAGTCGCTCACCATGCTTTGTATTTCAATAGCATTCAGTTATAATTTGAAGTTTGTCTTGTTTGTATTAGCTTGTACATTGAATAATGTCCTGAAACTAAATAAAATCTTTATTTTCTCTATGAATTTAAGAGTCTGCCAACAAATATGCTTAAACATAAATCCCTCAGAGGTCCTACAAGACTTGATATTCTACTATATCAACCAGAGGATCTTACAATGCTTACTAGGATCCCTCAGAAAATAGAAAAAAATGTTTCTTATTTAGGCTTACATGGTAGCATGGGTCCAAAGCGCTCTTACAAAATTTAATCCATAACTTATAATGGGACCTCATTGGCAGCTGGAGTTAAATAATGTAAAATATAAAACATGTTAATTTTTCCACAGGAATAACAAAGAAGAAACTCAGAGTTCATTAATTTAAAAGTACCTAAATTACATAGATATGTCGACGGTAAAGAACTCACTGATTTCGCCATTGAAAACGAAGACAATCATCAAGTATGTACCCCCGGATGGAGGCTGGGGATGGATGGTGTTATTAGGAACAGCTCTCAGTAATGTCAGTACCATTTCAAATATTAGGTATATAAAATTATTAACGTATTGAAACCTATACGGCCGCACATTTTACTGTTTCCACCGGTATTTTTTTTTCTCTATCTGATGTAAATGCATAAAATAATTACAAAAATTAATAAATGTTGGTAAGTGGGAAATTTTATTGATTCTTACCACAGTCAACGAACGAGGTGCGAATTCTTTTATTTCATGAACTAACAATTTGATGTTAACAATGTTAATTCGCTGTATTCGATTACGTGGCTGAATGTTAATTATATAGAATACAATTTTACGATGGTAAGATGTAATACTATATTGTATTCTTCACTGTCATGGTAAGTGGTATGATTTTTGTACTTTTTTTAACCACATTTGTTGCTTTAGTCAAGTCTTGAAATATTTTTTTAACTTCATAAAATGAAAGGTATAACAAAGCTAAGACGGAATGGTGGTATTATACTATTCCATCTTATCTAGGGTTTGCCACTATTCCTCTGTAATCAGAAGGATACGCCGGAACGTCAAATAACTCATTATAATTTTCAATGATAGAACGAGCCAATCCCATCGCCATGGCCCCTATATCCCAGAGAGACATTGAATCTGAAATGGTATCCAATCATTTGACAATAAACGAATAACAAATCATCATTTGACAAACAACGTTTGACAAAATTAAACTTGATAAACTTATCATTTTACAAACTATTGTTTAATAAACAACTTATTAGACAGAATATTTATTTGGAAATATTTCATTATGCCTTAACATCATCTCACAAAGTAATTTTTTAAACATGTTCGTTGGAAAAATAAGTTTCACCCTTCAATTATTGTCTTGAATATTTAAAAGGTAGTGACAGAAATGAATTTCTTCAAATCCGACTTCACGTAGTCTTGTTTGCCCTACCCCTACAGCTACAGTGTAGTGAGGGAGGGGAGAGGCGGCCCACGAGCTGAGGAGCAGGTGGTGGGCATTACAACCATCCGCGTCGACAAGCACGTGTGGGCCTGCCGGAGCCCCGCAGGGCCGAAGCTGTGACAGAAACGATGTTTGCTAAATGCTACTTAGCTACTGTATGCAACACGCCAGCATAAACCTTGCTTGTTTGACTGTTTTTTAACTGACTTTATTTGGTCAAATGAACATTTTTATATAAAATTTTAACAATTTAAATATTTTCTAAGTGATACATTTGCAAAATCTTTATTTATCAAATGATGCAAAATGAAATTTTGTGAAATGATTAGTTTTCAAACATTGTTTGTAAAATGATCGTTTGTCATACGTTTTTTGTCAAACAATAGTAAACCATCTGAATTATATATTATCATAGATATGTATTTAATCCTCAATGTCAAAAAAATTGGTACAGCGTTTGTCCTTTTTGTAGATCTTTAACACGTCAATGATATCATTATTCAGTTTATTATATGGGGATGCACTAGAAGCGATGGGACACGAAACTCAGGGTGCAGCTTTAGTACTTAGTGCAAATTTGTTTGTCTCAAATTTTGGTGGGCCTTTGGCAGGTGCCATAGTCAAACTCACATCACCTAGATTCACAGCGGTCATGGGAGCATCGTTTTGTGCCACTGGAATATTTTTCAGTGGATTCTCGACAAATATATGGCATTTGACGATTGCTTACGGAGTACTATTAGGTGAGACGATAACTTTAAGGTTTTGTAGATTAGGTATCATGATTATAGAATGCTTCTTTTACATTCCGTTATTTCAAAATAAATATTGATATTAAGTAATAATAACACTAAGTAAAAGATTATACATATTTATATTTTAGTTTTTTATTGTAAGACTTAATTATTCCTAATTGCATCTTTATTTCAGGACTAGGCTTGGATTTGATTGCCAACTCATCATTTGTTGCCATAAATAGCTACTTCAAACAGAAAAAAGGCCGAGCAGTGGGACTTGGAACTGTTGGTACAAATGTAGGACAGATGTTAATGCCACATTTAGCAAGATATCTCCTGGAAAACTATGGGTTTCGTGGAACGTGCATGATTTTGTCATCTTTAAGTTTACATGGGGTAATTATTTTATTGTATTTTTAGATTTTCTTATTTGCAGATAGTGAAAACTAACTTAACGTAACTTAGAATATCAAAAACTAAAAATCAAATTATTTAACCAGGTAGCTGGATGCATGCTTCTACAGCCCGTGGAACGTCACATGAAAAAAGTTGTAGAGGAGATGATAATTGATGAAAAAATAAATTTATTAGAAAATGAACAAGATGATATTGCTGTGATAAAAATGACACTTGCAGATGAAGATATGTCAAAAATGAAGAAAGAAAAAGTAAAAATGTGTTTTGCCAATAGAAATGGAAGTCATGTCAGTGAAGAAAATATTGGTGGCAAAACAAATGAAGCAAAGCCAATTTGTCTTGATGGTAAACAGTGCAAATTTGTGTCAACTTAAATTTATGTGCATCAGCAAGTATTCGGATTAATTTAAAGTTATATGGCCGATTTCTAATTGAGAAATTGAAGTGGAGTCTCAGATACGCCTACTTAAGAACGCATAGAATTTTTGAATTCGGAAACCAGCTAATAGAATTTCAGCTAATAAATCAGTGAATTGAAATAAAAATATACATAACTTCTGAAACATCAATCACTTCAAAAATTAAATCTCATTTAATCACGTTATTCGTTCTTACAGTAAACGCAATTGTCGAAACAGAAAAGAAATCAGGGTTGTTAAGGAGACTGTATGATTTATTTGGAATCGCACTTTTGTCTGATGTAAGGTTCATTATCATCGTAATCGGAACAGCGCTAACCACCACTTCCATAGTGAATTTCAGTTTATTGTATCCTTTGTTCTTACAGGTAACTCCTTATACTCTTCCTATTGATTCAATTTATTGTCTAACTTTAACCTTTACAAAATCAAAAATATTCAAGACATCTACTATACCTTTTTTGTGGAAAAAATCCTAGTCTGGTTGACAGCACCAAGCCGGCTTAATTTATGCTTTTCATAGCTTATATGATCCCAGCTCTGATTTAAGTGTAAAAGGTTCGCAATTGAATATAAAATTATAAACTATATTTATTAGATCGTAACGTCTTGCAAAATACCCTTAAAATATGTTAGTGCAGAAACAAGTCCCCCGTTCATATTCAGATATTCCCGATTAAGAAATAATCAATCGAAAAGTTGTTTTAAAAAGTTGACAATTTCAGAACACTGCATTGTTGAATAAGCATCAAACCGCAACTTGTATGTCAGCAGTAGCCGGTGCTGATATGATTGGTCGCATTACCTTTCCGATGTTTCAAGATAAATTCAAAATTAAAGCTAGATGGATGTTTATATCGGCCGCTGCATGTGTGATCTTAAGTAGACAAAGTAAGTTTTTATTAATTCAATCGTATTATTATTTGAATTGATAATTTAAAAAAAACTGTCTTTAAAACGAAATTGGTAAAAAAAGTTAAAAATAACTGAATTTAGAGATTTCCGATCTGATAGAAGTCGGTACCATATTTGTTTGCTGTACCTGAACTACCATGACGCAATCAAATTATATATCGATCAATTGAATACAGAAGTTGGTGTCAAGTCGAACAGGTAAAAGATATAGCTAAGTATGATGGGCCACCCCTACCTCATCAAGTCATCATAGCAGGTCAGAACAGCTACTTAAGATTGCACCGACTTCTAACAGATCGAAATTCTCTAAATTTTCTCTCTCTAAATTCCGTAATTTTAAACTTTTTTTAAGTCGTTTTTTTTTTAATTATTTATTTATCCCGTTTTAGTCAGCCAAGAGTTGCCTTCGTAGTCCAATTTTAATCCAGTCCTGCAAGCCATCAACCACAGTTTTCATCTTTTAGGACCATAAAACACTCTCAATATGTTAAACGGAACTAATAACGCGCTCCATCACTTTCAAGAGAAATGAGGTTACAGCAATAACCCGGTAATTTGACGGGTCTGTTCTGTCGCCTTTCTTAGGCACAGGATTAACGAACTCAGACTTCCATGAGGCCGGGACTTGTCTCGCGGAATAAGAAAGCGCGAAAAGGCGTGTAAGTACTGGGCACAACTCGGGGGTACAGTCCCTGAGCACAATCGTTGGTATACCGTCCGGCCCACTCGACTTCTAGCCCACTCGACGCCCACTCGACTTCTAAAATCTAGGCATTCTCGCCGGATCACCAGTTGCGTGATTTTTACACAGCTGGGAAAAATAGGTGGCTTGGCATGCCCATCGTTCATAGTCGAATTTGACGCAAAGAGCCTTAGCGCCATGGGCCAGAACACCGTCGGGTTTTTGCAGCGGCGGGAGGCAAGACTGACAGAAGTTTCCCTCGGTAGCTTTCGCGAGTGACCAAAATGCACAGCTGCCAGCTGGGTACCGTGCAAGCCGTTCGCCAATTCTACCGATGAACTCGAACTTAGCTTGACCGTTGCTTTTTTACAAGACCTTGAGGAGGCATTCATGTTCGGATCCTGATTGGCAAGTGCTATGGTCCAAGCCATAAACGCAGATTGCTTGCGGCCTCTAGCTTCTCTGCATGGTCTATTAAACGACGGGCGTTTGCTCGCTCCTGTCGCGATCCAGCGGTTAGGAATAGCATTCCATGCCCGCTAGGATCGTATCAGCGACTGCTGTTGCACAGGAGCTTGGATCATATGAAATGAAGCAAAGCCGCCTCCAAGTTTACGACGGGAAGATTTCTCGTAGTCCGTCCCAGTCTGCCGACTTGTAGTGCCAAACATAGCCACTGAACCACTGCGTACTAACAACACAACATAATATTGATTAATACGTATGTGCTGTAAAATATAATTCCTAGGCTGTATTTTATAAATTTTCACAATACTGAAATTTTAATAGGAAGCGCCTAGGCATTTGCTACAAACGCCCAGGAAACGACATTATACAAATGATTGCTAACCAAAAACTACTATTTTGAGATTTTCCCTCAATTTCGCCAGGATCAAGAGGCGGTACCCTTTTTTTAGGACATTGATTATAAGTTGACCATTTGTAGTCGGGATTTTGATTTTTCACTTTTTTGTTTCATTCATAGCCGTGATGTTATGCTACATTTCACATAATCTATATTTTCAGGTACTACATTACAGGCAAATTCCAAAACTACAGATTAAAAACTACTGTCGTTTGTCTCATTTCAGTAACGTTGCTGCTCATTACTGCTAGTTACCATCTAAATGTAACGAAATAGTTCAGAATATTATTTCTTTCTCGAGCTTACAGTAAGGACTTGTAGAGAAGTTCTACTGCTGACAAACAGTACCTACTTGATAGGAGCTATACACTCCGTAATGAAAAGAACCATCAGAGCTCCTTTATTCCCCTTTGTTATCTAGTCCTTGTAAAACATACATCTTAAATGGACATTTCTTTTTGTTTACAGTTCTAGCGTACCAGACAAATTTAGCAGCTTTACTAGTCCTATCGATATGTTACGGTTTTGCTAGAAGTGTGACCGTAGTCAACAAGAACATAGCCATATCAGAAAACTGTAAAATGGAACAAGTACCTTCTGCAGTCGGCTTAGGTATGTTATCGATGGGTATATTAGCACCTCCGCTTGGTTATTTCCTTGGTTGGATCAGAGATTATACAGGTAGCTACATCGCTTGCATTTGGGCACAAAACGCGTTACTACTTATATTGATAGCAACATGGCTTCCAGATTTGTTATACTTCAACATAAAAGAAAGGAAAGAACGTAAGAGGCGGTCACATGAAATATAGAGACTGAATTAATCCAAAAGTGAATTTGAATATTCCAGTAGCTGCTTTTATTATTAATTTTGCTACTTTTGTGGAAATAAGTATCAGTACTTAAACCGATTGATTAATTTTATTTATGATATAAAAAGAAGTATTGTCGTCCGAATAAATTGTACACTTTGAAAAAAATTGTAAAAAAATAGTTTTTAAAAATTTACATAATGATAACAGTGACATTATTCTCTTTTATGTGAGCTGACACGCTGATATTTTTCTATTACTGAAACGATAATTCTACCTGTTTCTAAAATATTGATTCATCGTAGAATTAACTACAATTATACGTATTAGGTATACGAATGAACGCATGTATCAATGCAGATAACTTGTAATAAATATCAAAGCAAGTACAGAGGCTGTTATCAGTACAATAATTATGTTGAAACTGATATCGAGAAAAATACAGTGTAAAATTCATTTTTCTTGTTTTGTTCGCAATAAATATTCTTAAAACTCGTCTTTAATAAACTACTTTTCATTGTAATATTCCCATGGGATCGGAAGAGCGATGCTAGTCATAGCTGAAACAGAAGATGGGGACTTAATGATTGTAAATGAATTTCACGCTGTAAAAATATTATATAAAACTAGTAATTATGTTTAGTATTAAAAGTATATGGAAATAATGTTTGTAACTATTGTTGAATATTGTCAAAATTATTATGAATAGGATGAATAGTGTTGCCCAATATTAACAGAAACTGTTTTACCTACTTAATGTTGCCGTACTTACTAGTATAAAAACGTGTTTAAGCAGGGAGAATCGTCTTTAGTTATGACGGATCTGATAAATAAATTATAAGTGTTTAGCTCAGTTCGAACCAAAATTCGGGTTAATGCACTTTATATGCATTGTACAAGACAGTAAAGACTGATTTAATCTACTTCTATCGACAGTGTCACAATATATTTTCGAAAATCTTTTGTGTGTTCAAAACATTTCATTTTTTTTAATAGTCTGTGACATACATTACAATGGATATAAAAACATTCTTATAGTTAGTGATACTAGACTGCAGATTCAATGCTTCGAAGACGCCACAGACTCCAAGTTGAAAGCTTGGGATGCGACTGAGATTGACGCTAGGATGAAGAAGAAGCTAATGACACTAGACCGAATGATAGACTGAGTCTGCTCAAAAAGATTAGTAATTCATTCCAGGGTATTTTTATACGCTCCTACAACAAGCTCCCTAAATTAAAAATCGAACTTTGTCAAAAAGACTATTCAATTTAGATGAAAAACAAGCTTGGAAATTATCTGTTTGTCAAACTATGCTACTCAAACAAATTTTGTACATTTTTTCATACATTTTATTATATTCATACTGAGGTGGCAGACAAGCACACGGCCCACCCGATGGAAAGTCCGTGGCCTATGGACGTGTGCAACACCAAGGGAGTCACACTCGTGCTGCCGATCCTGTAAACACAGAGAGTTTCTGTGCCGTCAGTGTAAAAGACAAAGCAAGAATAGCCTTTGGTCTTTCCACTGACAGCACAAACACTCTCTAGTGAGCTCTGGCTACCCTACTCACCTACTTAGATCTTCCCTTTCACCCTAACTTTTTTTGAGTTTACATTTTTTTTAATGAATATATATTGTAAAGTGCTATTGATAATGATATTCATTATGACAGGAAAATTCTTATTTGCCTAGAAAATTCAAGAAACTACCATCCACCGTTATCCGACCGTTCTGCATCAGTAACTATCACTAGCCTGCAAACGACACTTGTAAAAACCGGTTATTTTCGGTGTAAAGAACATAATAAAATAAAAAATCATTGTGTATTTCGTAATCAGTTCTTAAGTAATATCAAAAACATAATAATCTGTGTCATTTCTAACAACGACAGTATTTTGAACTGGTGAAAGTGTTTTAAACTGTTCAGTGGTGAGTTTGCGGTCAGTGGTCAGTATAATAGCCAGGTCATCAGTAATGCCCGTAATTTCTGACTATTAGCTTTCTTTCAAAATCTCTAGAACCTAAGTTATTTTGAAAATAACGGGAATACAAGAATGGGACGCACTTAGTCAGAATAATAAAACAAATACTTAAACTATTGCAATGATACCGTAAAAGTACCGTACCCGTATACTTGAGCTATATATTTTTTTATTTCTAAAAATAGACCATTTATGACGTATAAAATGATGTGGTTTATATGTATTAACCAAAATATTAACATTAATCATTAATATTTACATACAATAATAAAGTGCACAATATAACAGTATCATTTTACCCATCTTTTGTACGAAATCATGTTTTTTCACTGCACCACATTTTTAAATATGTGACCTCTGCTTGCGATGACGGCAAATGCTAGTGCGGGTAGGCACGGTGGCCAGTTTACACGCCACCGTAAAAAGGTGCGAATTTTTAATTCCGTGCGACGTCCTCGAACGCTGGTTAGATAAGCCAGTGTGCTCTATTAGTCATCGTCAATGATCATAAGATTCAATATTGTTCTAAAAGTCTTTGAATTATCGACCTCAAAGTCACTGTCCAGTATACTGACCACTTTGTATGGGCTATCCTACAAAGGCTTGACAATTACAGCGCGTATTCCTGAAATAAGGCCCGTATGTTTGAACAACGGCATTAGAACTGTCATTTAGAATACAATCTGTAGGTCTAAACAGGCCATATTGTATGTTCATTTACTGATCATCATGTGTGCTATTTGAATAAAAATGGTAAAATGGTATTTTTTTTAACTATCATAAAATGAAGCTTCATTTGAGTGCATCATCTCATTTGACAGTTTTGTATGCAAGTGCGTAAAATGGTCTCAATTTACGAGCCATTCATAATGTCAAATTCGTGACATATTGGATGTTATTAGGGACTTACATTTTGCGTTCATTTTGGTGATTTCATTATTGTATTATAAAGCCTTCGTGCCAGAACCTACAGAAACATTCAAACAAACTTGACAACTAACACTGACAACTCAGTTTTTTTAAATCATGTCAAACAAAATAGACACACTGAAATGAAAATAAAAATAGAAAACTTATTTGTAGTCTTCGTTTTATTTTGCTTTAAATTCAGATTTATTAGATCGAAATCATGATCTTATTGGTATAAAGAACATAATAACTAGTCAATAACGCACAAGTACAATTCGACTCGTTCTTTTTTTTTTGTAGCAAAATCAGTAGCAAATGTCACTGGAACTTGCACGTTGCAAATGAAATATGAATGAAATAATAAACAAGTGGCCATTTTATGGTCTTCATATGTCTCTTTCTTATCTGCAAATGAACATTAATATGCAATCTGGCCATTTTGGACCTGCTGTGTTCTGATCTAATTATAAAGCGAGATTTAGGACTGCGTATCGTTCTAGAGTACGGGTTTAAGTATACATGTACGTAAATAGACGAAAAAAGAAACAGCCCGCTGAGTTTCTTGCTGGGGTCTATTCAGGTCTGGGCCGCGTCTCGAGCCTGGGTGGTCCATTGTATTTATGTAATTTAAATAGTTTCAACCTTCGTCTACATTATACATTTAAAAAAATTAAATCACATCAATATGATGCAAACGCAAATGGCTGAATAAAAAAAATTATGCACATTCAATGACGTATTATTATAATTAGACACGTAACATGGTGGCTTTCTAAAATATCACTTACTCTCGTGAAGAACTTTTAATACGTCATAATTAATAATTTATATCAATAATGATCAATTCATTATTGATATAAATTATTAATTATGACGTATTTTTATATTTATATTATGCTATTATATATTTTTTTTAATAATAATATTATTATTGCGAATTTATCGTGTATTTTTTTTGCGTGTCACCAACAACAACAACAAAAATGAACTGTCGCGTCTCTGATTCATGCACTGAGAAAAAAATATTGTTGCGCCAACAAAAAAACTTTAACACTGGGGAGCCGTTCATAGTAAATAGTTGGATTAACAAAGTTTTTATTGTTAAATAATACATTGTTAAGTCAACAAAGTGTTTCAAAACTGCAAACTTTGTTGACTGAACAATATCTGTAGGTCTAACAATGTACAAATTGATGCATCTACAATGCTCATTTTGTTTCTATAACAAAGTACCTTTGTTAGCGTGACAAAGTCCTTTGCTATAAAATCAATGCACATTGTCTCTGTACTTACTCTCGTTTAGCTACGCTAGCAACGTTGCTTAGTGCCTATAACTTCACTTTGATCCTACAACAAAGTAGCCTTTGCTACTCTAACAAAGTTTCTTTGTTGTTCTATATATAGTGTTTGTCTCATTTCATATATATTTTGTTCAACATAAGCTGTAGAAGAGTTGATATTTAAACCTTGCGAGTAAATATCAACTCTTCTACAGCTTATGTTGAACAAAATATATATGAAATGAGACAAACACTTTAATTAAGTAAACGTAAAAAACCTGCAGGTGACGTTCTTACCAGAAGGTTATGGTGAAATGAATAAAATGCAATGTAATTTAATGAGTTTATATTTTCAACAACAAAATCAATGATTAGGTATAACAATTTTTGATAAGTACTTTATTTTACATTCATATCAAATTAAGCACTATCTATACATATATGATGTCAACGGCTTATTTACAGGAATGACAATCTTTTAAACTGGTAATATTTTCCTCCATGCTGAACTTTACACGCACTGTCCGTTAACATGCACAATTATTTTGCACACAGAGATTAATAAATAATTGGACGTCACTTACATAACAAAAACGATCCACGATATTGGTATGTTTAAAATTACAAATACTGTCACGCACACAAAATACGACGAACAAAATAATACCTATTTGAACTAGCGCGTCGTCCAGTCGCCGACACACAAATGAACGAGCCACGTGGAGGACACCAGTTACCACGCAATAGTTCCCCGTCCCCTGCTACCCGCCCTTCTCCCGCACTTTTTTGACCCAACTAAGTATGCCGAGATTCTACAACAAAGTTGTATTTATCAAAATAAGAGTTGTTGGAACGCTTATGTTGAATTTGATGGGAATACAATGTATGACTTTAGCAAAATATGAAGTAGTTAACATGACAATGTTGTTTGGATCTCTCAACAAAGTAAAATTTTTACATTCCAACAACCTTTAACTTTGCTATTATATCATCTCATATGTTGGTAAGCTAACAAAATGACATTGCCAACTTATCAAAGCATTTTGAACTTTGTCATAGCATTCAGGTGTCTATAGCTCGACGCACAATAAAAAATCAACAACAATAAGATTGTTGGTTCCGCTATGCACAGCTCGTTGAAGTAGCAAAGTACTTTAATGCTATCACAATAAAATCTTAACAAAGTTTTTATTGTCGCTTTGTTGGCCTTTTTTTCTCTCAGTGTGAGACTACAAGCGCTGTCGATTAGAGAGAAGAGGAAGTGTGGACAACGTATCTAATATTTTTAATATTTCATCATCGTGCGCATGCACATGATTCTTAGTTAACTGGTAAAATTATAATAGAAGTAAATGTTAAGAATGCATGTTGTCTCGTTGTATATAACAATTAAGTAAGCGATAAAAATCCCTACAATTAAAAAAATGGGTTTTAGGTAGGTATCAATCTTATACAGCCAGCCCCGTAGTTTAGTATCACAATGCAATCTTAAGTAGACCGCTTCCTCTCTGTATTTTATCTGTGGTATATAGTATATACTAATCAATAATTTATATTGTACCTAAACTAAGACGTGAATTTTTAAAATTGTATTTTTGTGATCGTAAATGCTTTACAAATGTTATGCCACCGTTTAATGTGACGAACAAATGTAATAAACAAAATGATATTCTAATTTAAGCTGTGTTTTAATTAAACCTTTAGTGTAATTTAGTTGTAAGTTGCATACCTATATGGCTCTTTGTGGGCCCCATATTCAACTGTCAGGTAGGTAGTCGCTTTGTTCACTCCGCAAGTATGTATATTTTATGTTGTGTGAAGGACGTGTGTGCATATTCGTGGAATGAAAAGCATAAAACAACGGTGAATTCAAATATCATTTGCGATACAAAGTAGAACTTCGTTCATTCAAAAAATACCTGTTGATTCATCATCTGTTAAAACTACTTGTAGTTGCACAATAACAAAACAAAATGAAAATAGTTCCATGAAATATATTTCCACTTAACACTAACGTCATAATTGGTAAGGCTTGTGATGAAAATAATGATTATGTAACTACGGAAAATCCCATAACGAGTCTCATATTTATACGAAATCTGTGATGATTGTGAAATTAGTGCGGCAACACTTCACAATTCCGGTCTAGTATTGCTTTTTATCCTGTTTATACCGCTTATGGTGGCCCTATAATATGGAACCAATTTAGTGAGTTTTATCTCCTTGAGTGCACCTCACGATTTTCAAAAGAGGAAGTGTTGCGATGTACTACTTTCATTATAGTTGTGGTTTCTATTAACAACATAAATACACTTATTTGTTGAGGAGAACATAGGTATATAGACATAATCGCTTTGTTAGGAAAAATCATTTTTCTAAAATTAGACATACCATAATAATATGTTTACAATATAATATGGTCCTCGCTCGTTTTATTTCTTATCTATGTACTCAAACATATACCTATTATATAAACTAAATACAAATTCATACAAAATCGTTGTAGTCGAGTCATACAGTTTGAGAAGGAAAATCATTAAGTACCTACAATAAGGTTATCGCTAAGACTTGTAACATTTAATTAACAACCTCTCTAGACAATGTCAATTTGTTGGCCGACGTTAGATGGAATAGAATGACAAATGTATGGGATTTGACGTAGTTGACATGCGTTAACGACTGACATAAACGTCAAATCCCATACATTCGTCATTATATTCCATCAAACGCCGGCCAACGAATTGCCACTTGTCTAGAGAGAGAGAGAGGCAGATATAATTGTAAACTGCGGAAACAACTACGAGTACCTACACCTGAGAAACGTGTAGATAATTCATATAATTTATTAGAAACTAGGTACAAGACTAGATACGGTGGAGGTAACAAAGTGACCACAATACCAATTATGTCACTATTGTTGGTTAGGACATTGTTATGACAATATGTTACATGCTTATGATAGAAGTGAAGTAATTTCAGTGGGATTCAAGTCAGAGGTGTTTTAGATTGCTGCCACCCAACATATAATAGAGTCAATGTAGTTGGTCGATTCCCTGATTTATGATTTTGCGTCCGTAGAAATTATGAAAAATCATAGCAAAGAAATGGCTCATAAATATAAGCGAGAAAAACATTGCAATCCCTCCTTATTCGCTCAGTTGGTTAGTTATTGACATTGCTAACTAGACATGTAGTCTCACAAGTCGATCCCTGAAAAAATAATATTAAAACAGGATAAAAAGAAAATTCGAGAGTGGTAGGTTCAGCCACTGCCACTTATAAATTAATGGACCTAAGTTCGCCAAACTCACCCATTAGGTATAACACTTGATGTTCGTGAATTCCACTAACAGCAGTAATACAATAACTGACGCAGCGATAGTTGCCTAGGCTACCATTAAAACCACTACGACATCCATGCAGTTGAAACTATATATAATTTGTGAAATCACACAGCCACAGTTATTGAGATCATTTCAGTTCTACTGACGTTTGAACACAGGAACTGTTATGCCATTCTAAAAACAAACATACACCAAATAGAATACTATTTTTTCTATTTTACTATGAAGCATGTCAATAAATATTCTCTTTATTTGTTCTTGTTTGAGTAAATAAGCACTTTGAAAATGTTTACGGCACATTGAAATTTATTGGACAGAGCCTAGCCTAGCCCCACGATGAGTGCGTTTATACAAGGGTACTTTCAAAATCCTGATTTGTAACAACTCAACCCTTATCACTATAATAAACATTATTAATATGAATGTATGTTATTTATAATGTACGTCATTGAAAAAAAATAATTTAAATGTAAATAAATGTAATAATATTAATGTAAATAAACACAAGAAAGCAGTTTGAATATATTAGTATTTAATTTTGTGTCGGCGAAATAAATACATTTTCGTGATACCAGAGGCTCAGGGTACTTTTCGTATTTCCACAAGATTCACGGATTATGCCGACAACCTAAAATGTTATGTAGCTCTTTTTGTAGCAGCATTATAGTGTTTTGTCTATTATTAAAATACTCTACTTCTATTATTAAAAGTAACTGTCTTTTCAGAACGTAACCTCGTTTATTTTTAACTATTTAGTGAAGTTTAAGGAATTAGTATGCTGACTGTTTGAATCCATTTACTTTTTCCAATCTAAATAGTTATTTTGAACTAGTTAACATATTGAAATGAATGAAATCTCAGATCGGTTTTCCATTCTGAAACTCTTTCTATAACATTATTTTGTAGCATAATCCCTTTTTTAATGTAGCATCTTTTTCGTTTGTAAACTGCTTAACTCTTACTAATAACATCATTACGTATATAGATATAAGTAATTATGTTACTGTACTGGTAATGTAGACATTATTAACATAGTTTCCATGTCAATTTATATAACCCAGATTAGTCGATAGTATAATTCGTTTAACATACCTTCTTTTTCAGTAAGAATATTTAAGAATTTAGAATGCTGATTATTCTTTCTAGCTCTTTTGCATCAGCCAACTTCCACACTAGTGAAAAGCTTATAAAAGATCAATTTTAAGGTATCGAAGAATAATCAAAAACATAAGAAAATAATTCAGAAAGTGACACACAACATGAGGTAATAGACCACAAGCCAGCGACAGGTTCTCATGACCAATCGTCTCCCGGGAGATACTTCGTACAGTGGTTAAGGAAGTCAAATCATGAATTTTCGTGGTTGTCAGCTGGCACTTTGTTGGTGGGGTAAGCAGCGGTGACCGCTCAAACATGTAAAAAAATGAAAAAAAATCAGTCATTTCCTCCCGGCTGAAAATTGGCTAAATTACAGTTAAGCCAATGTCTTGAAGGAAAAAAATTGTCAGCTGCTCATATCGCGGTGGAAAACCTGTCAGCTGGTAACCTAAAGTTGTAAAAAAATTAAAATCGTCAGTCATTTCCTCCCGGCTGTCCCGTGACCAGCTGACGCATTTTCCGCCACGGCATGAGCAGCTGACAATTTATTTTCTTCAAGGTATTAGCTTAGCTATATTTTGGCAAATTTTGAGCCGAGAGGAAATGACTGAATTTTGTCACGTGACCAGCTGATGCATTTTCTACCGGGGCATTTGCAGCTGACATTTCTTGTCCTTCAAGGCATTGGCTTTACTGTATTTTGGTAAATTTTGAAACCGGCAGAAAATGACTGAATTTTGGCCACATCACCAGTTGAGGCGTTTTCCACCGCGGTATGCGCAGCTGACAACTTATTTCCTTCAAGGTATTGGCTCAACTATATTTTGGCCAAGTTTGAGCCGGGAGGAAATGATTGACGATTTTAATTTTTCATACAACTTTTTGAACTTTTGGTCACCAGCTGACGCGTATTCCACCACGATATGGCCAGCTGACAATTTTTTTCCTTCAAGGTATTGGCTTATCTGTATTTTAGCCAATTTTGAGCCGGGAGGAAATGACTGACGATTTTAATTTTTGAAGTGAAAACTTCTTTAGCGGCGTTGGATGGGTGTAAAATGTTAAGGAAGCGTCAGGATTAGTTGACCTTTGAACCGTAACCGACGACTGACGTCATACAAGATTAGGTACAGACTATGTATTTTGCTAGTTACAATAGATATCGTCGTAGCTTAAACGGTAAGCACGTCGACTGTAAGTCCTTATAGTTTCAGATAGTATCGGGTTCAAACCACCTGGCCTTCAGGGATTTTTTGTGATTGTTTTTTCTTATTATAATTTATTACTTTTGGTGATTATTTTTTATTTTTGTAATTCATTACTTTTTGTGATAATTTTTTCTTTTTGTAATTTATTAATTTCTTCTGACAGAAAATTAGCAGAAAATAAGTGATAGGTTCTATGATTAGCGCTATATTATAGGTATGGTATGGTATGTTCTTTTTTATCTTTTTCTATGTATATAACGAAGAAAGAAAAAAAGAAAATGTTTTCACTTCTGTTGGCACTCCCAGAGTGCAACCCGTCTTTTTTTTTTACAACTTTAGGTCACCAGCTGACAGGTTTTCCACCGCGATATGAGCAGCTGACAATTTTTTTCCTTCAAGACATTGGCTTAACTGTAATTTAGCCAATTTTCAGCCGGGAGGAAATGACTGAATATTTTTCATTTTTTTACATGTTTGAGCAGTCACTGTTGCTTACCCCACCGACAAAGTGCCAGCTGACAACCACGAAAATTCATGATTTAACTTCCTTAACCACTGTACGAAGTATATCCCGGGAGGAAATCATTGACCAAATTTAAATGTGGCTCGTGGACCATAATAAATTTCTGGCTATAAAATCATGTGGTTTTTTATCAAGTTCTGTCCTTGGACGAAGGTGTTACGCGCAATAGTGAAAGTTCTTATATTATCACGGTTCAAAGCAACAATCCAAAAATACGAATCATTAAAACTTCTAACCATTCGTGTTATTAAAATTTCTAACCGTTCATAAGATCACAACATAAATTTCGTAGGACATTACGCAGCGGAGTTTGCGTGGACATATAATGCAAAGTATTGAGATAGACAGTGGGTGGATCACGCGAAACAAGCCGCAGTTTGTAAACAGCCGTAATATTGTTTCTTTGTACACAATGCTACATTTTGTTATACAATGGTTGCTTGCAAATTTCAGGAGCTTTTCGATTTATGTTGTTGATTTTGCTAATGAGGATTTAATCATACATAGGAGAATCTCTGCGATGGTGATGTTGATTTCTTTAGCAAATAACTTTTGAGTGAGCTATCTGAGGCCCATTATTTTTATATACAAATATTATATATATTTTTTTCTCTTTTCTTATTAAGAACGAATGTCGGCTGCACCGGTACACGGTAAAGTTAGTATAACTTATGTTTGTACCGTTTAATTATAGAGTTAAGTTACACATGTAATTTTTTTTTATATTAATAAAAATAATAAAATAATAATTTAATGTTTTTTTTCATCTATCTTATATTTGTTCATGAAATATCATTAGTTGTAAATTAGCGAACAAAATATTACTGAAATAACAATTGTACTCGGAAATTTTCAAGTATTTGATGAAATGACCGCCTGTATTTTGCAAGATTTTTAGACATGAAAAGCGAGAACTTTATTATTGCGACCATCAACTAAATCGAATCTCAACCAACTAAATTGCGTCCACTATTGTTGAAAAATACGCATACAAGTATTCTTCTTTAAATATATTTTCTTGCTCACAATAACGAGTCTAAAAAAATACTTCAGTGATGCAGCAGTATGAATTACCGTTACTGTACAATTTCCGGTTCAAGCACAGTATTACTAGGAATTTATCATAAGAATTTCTAAGTGTAAGCATTTATGCAGAAAAAAATATCCAGTTGACGGTAATACTTACTTTACCACTTTCCGCTTTAGAAATACTACTAAAATAGATCAAACGCGGTGACTTAGACGAAGTCGCGCATTTAAACTAGTAAGTAGTAGTAGTAAGTAAAGTAAAGTAAAGAAAATCCGAGGTCGATGTATATTTATTAATCCACATTTAATGCAACAAACAGCAATGAATCTAAATTTATCATGGCGTCATAACAAACTACACCAAGTACTACATGGTTACCTGATAATGAAGGCCGTGTACACATCCAAATGTGTGTATTTAATTACTTTGCGATATAATATTAATGATAATTACAATGTATAATAGAGCACATTATGACACAAGTTATGATCTACAAAATGATTTTTATATTACTAGTGATTATACCCACAAACCTTATAAAGTATGCGTTGATAAATGCTAAAGAGCTGGTTTATGACGTTGTTTAATGCTTCAATTTACCGTTACTACGTTGAGAGGATCATTTAACAGTAAGTAGCAGTAACCTTAATGTAAACGCTATATGAAGACTTGTCACTTATTAATGAAGTCTTTGGCTTTTTTAGTAGTGGTAGTAGGTATCTCAATGACAAGAGCTGGGAAAATCCTTTCTCTGTGCACGAGGGCAAGTTGATCGAATTGGAGTACAATTTGGTGTCACTATCATGGAAGGGAGAGGAAAGAAAGTAAATAGAAAGGAGACTTAACCGCTGTATGTCCTTAAATATTTAACATCGATTTTATGGATGACGTTTCTACGAGTGAGTTAGGTTGCTTAGATTAAGTGAAGTGGAGAAGATAGAAAATATCCTACATACACTCCGATATTACGTAAACTCACATAGAGATAATAAAGTTAAATATGAAAATAAAGTGTTTATTTAAAAACAAATTAGTTCAAATTTCGCGCTAGTGCAGCGATAAATAACATTTAGTGCACACGGGGAGGTTTATAATTTCATTGACAATTCTTAATTAATATTGAAGCTTCATAGAGGACAACGTTGAGTGCACGTCAAACAAAACGTGCACACCTGCACTAGTGTGTGCTGCAAAATATAAATTGCTGTATTATAATTTGAATGTTCTGAAACATAATTATCTTCTTTAGTTTCACAGCCTTTATTCTCGATTAGAGTCTAGGGTGCATATTCTGGGTTGACACTCAGCTGAATCTTGATTTAGCTGGGAAAAAATTGTACACACATTGTCAAATTTGGCGGAGGATCGTACGAAATGGCGCACATTGGGGGAGGCCCATGTCCAGCAGTGGACTGCAGTGGGCTAATTGATTGATTGACAAATTTGACAGGTCGTCAGGCAGATTGTCTATACAATTTTACCGCAGATAAATTGAGATTCAGATGAGTGACATTCTAGAATATGCACCCTAGACTCTACTCGAGAACAGTGGCTGTGGAAGTTAAGATAATTAGGTTTCAGAACATTCGCATTATAATACAGTAATTTATTAAGATAAGATAAGATTTATTTATTTGTCAGATTATTGTATCAGGTTTTTACTAAATAGAGTTCTATAATATTCTGCTGTCTCCAGCGTACAAATATTAAATGCTTTTGATCTACGTTAATTTAAATTATGTCAGCAAACAATAATAGTTTCTCCTCGTTTAAATGATAATAATATAGTCTTAGAATTTAAAAAAAAATAATTTAAAAATTATCTCAATTTTGGAATCAAAACGTTCGCTTAAGAAGTCTTACGTGGAATAGTAGCATTAATTCAGAAGGAATTAGTATAATTTACATTTAAATGTCTTAAACTTTAGAGTCTTAAACTGAACAGGTAGTTTATTATAAATTCGAATTGCCATACAGTATTTTTTTTATTATTATTTATTAGAAAATATTTGAAGATTTTACTTAGGCATATGTAATTTGTGACTTCTCCTACTACTTGGTCTGGTCACCATGTCATTATGGAGATCAATAGACCAATGTGGCCGTGGACAAATACACACATCTCGAATATGTATAAGGCGGGTAGTAGTAATATTTTGGTACGCTTAAACAGCGGAACACAACTTTTCAGGGGCTGTGCTTTACAAATTGCCCGTTTACATTTTTTTTTGGGCCCGAAAAGCCAAAATCAGATCTACAGAATTACCCCATATTATTAAGCCATAACGCAACACGGATGAGATGATATGCTTGAGCGGTACGAAGATCTATACGTATTTCTGTGGTATCCAGATAGACTAGTTACCTCCACACATTGTTGTCTGTTGGTTAAGTAACTCTCTATCCATTTATAAGCATTCCCTCTGATGCCACATTGGCTTAACTTAGTTAGGAGCACCTCATGATTCACAAAGTCAAATGCCTTAGATATATCCAGAAATAAAGATGATACAGGCATTCTATCATTAAGACTCATCGATTTATTTCTTTATTTTTTTTTGGTAAGAAAAAATGTACCTTCCGCGTTTCGCAGGCTCGGTGAATCCACACGCGTATGTGGGCTCTCACCACAGTAAAACCACCTGTCATGTGCCATACGCCACGACTTAGTGAGTGAACCATCAGAACCCTACGGACTCGTCGACGGATCACCCAAGCGCTGATTCGGTAAGGCGGAGTGTGGGCCCATACCTACCTAATACTTAACTACACCTTCGTCAACCGTACATTAAATCGGTGATTCACTGCACGATCAATTTCCCCATTGGTTTGGATAAGACAATGAGTAGAATTTAGTATCAGCAATCGTAGCAGACCAATTCACTGCACTGCATCGTCTAGCACCAATCATGTCAGAGAATATTTTTTTACACTTAATTGTATTTAGTACACGTATATCATTAAAAACTCTGATTAAGGACGTAAAACATACACTTAACTCTTATAATATAAAAGAAACCTAATATTGAGAAGATATCTTAGTGTTACTCGTAAAGAAAAACAATAAATCGAAACACGCTCCAGGGGGCGGGCGATATTCTGAAAGAAAGTAAAGACAATAGATTACTTCGAGGTAACATACTTATCACGCTTGATATAGCGTTACATCCATTGCTTCGAGGTCAATGTACTTATTCTTCTTTTTTACTAGCTGTTGCTCGCGGCTCCACCTGCGTTCATGTCGGTTATCGCAACCATACATAGCCACATCGTCGCTTACCAACAAGTGGGATAGTGGTCAAACGCAAGTCTGTCAATCGTAAAAAATACCCTATGACCTTTTTCGAGGTCTTATCACTCCTATATCTACTAATTTTCATCAAAATCGGTTCAATGGTTTAGACATGAAAGTGTAACAGACAGAGTTACTTTCGTATTTATAATATTAGTATGGATATGGAAACCAAAGTACATAGGTATTTAAAGTGTAGTCGATTACAATTTCCGTCGAATGAGAAAGTGTTATCTTTCCACCGTTACTGCCTATGAATCAAAGCAACACTGAAGGAAACAGAAAGGTGTTAATCGCATGTAGGCAGCAAGCTTACGTGAAAATTACGGAGTATCTGTCACTTTCACAAAATATTCGACATCGTCGAACGATTGCACCAAATAAGATATAGTCAATAAATTCTCTCATAGTATAGGAATAACGCTGGGTATCTTCAAATAACAGAAACAAATTCTGTTGCAATGAAGACCCAACTAATTTTAATTATTGAACGCAGACAAAAATCATGAAAATTTATCAGCATGTTTTACACTGGTATTTATGTAGTTAGATTTATTCTATGACGAATTGCTTTATCTTGTAAGAATAATTTTATTGCCAACCTGTTTCCTTATTTTGACTAAGTGGCGTAATATAACTGAATGATTTCATTATGGTAGTATTTTCTGTTTATTTGGCTTACGTTTTCATTAATTCATTAATCATCATTATCACAGCGGTAGACCCGGTTGCATCAAAAGTTTATAAGAATAAGAATAATTTCTTCTTTGAAGTCCCATGACCGCTATCTTACTTTTTCTCTAGATTTGGCCTCTTGGCCTTATGACTGTCAGATCCTTAACCTGCGCCAGAGGCTCACATATCAATCTGCAAGTGCACTGTCTTGCAGATGTGATTGAGTTGGGCAAGTAGCAGGCAGTAGCACGTACTCGCCTACTGAAAATGCTCAACTAAGTTAATAATGATGTCTCACGAAATGAATCATCGTTGAAAGTAGAAGCTCAATTGTCATGCATATTCTGGCTGCTAATACAATTTAAATACTACAAGTAGTGTCAAAGTGGCCTCGAACAACATCTTAAAGTTACCGAGCAAAATAAAAGCATAGTCAAAAAAACATCAAAATCTCATTAGTTCCCATTTCATGCCGAGACGACACTACGGAAGCAGTATAACTAATGTACGGTAATAAACAGAGACGAGGAATGTCGTATTTCTTTTTATAACTTCTCTGTACCATCCATTTTCTGGTTTAAAAGGTATCTACTGAGTGGCGACGTGGAAACAGTTGGTATTACTCGATGTTAGTACTCTGAATATACTACTCGAGTAATAGCCCAAGAAAAAGAAACCTCAATGGCTTTCCACAGCCACAATACACTTGTAAAATATTTTTGATAGGTACTTGCTTCACTTTATTATTTACATTACTTATTTGGTAATTTTGTGACATTTATTGGATCGTATCGTAGCCATATTATAACGATCTTGTGGAGATACTAAATTATGTTATGTAAATTTAATTTAATTAGGGCGGTTGTTCAGAATTCACACTGTAGTTAACCAGATGCATACGATGATAAAAATAATGTTGGTTTGTTTAGATACCACATAAGTGTTGTTGATAAGTTAATTGTCATCACTCAGTGACAATATAATTAATTGAACCTCTTATCTCTTTTATTTATGTATAAACGGCCCTAGTTCAACTTATGCATAGATGAGGGGAAAATTTTTTTATACTGCTAAGGGGGAAAGTGAGGTAAGGCATACCACAGTTGTAGTCTTCGCCCTAGAAGAAGCAGGCACAGAATATTAATAGGATTTAGGACCTGATTCAAATTGCAATAACAAGAAATGTTTATATGAATAGTGTGTTTACTTATGTTACATGCACATACATTTTTTGGTTGTCACATTTCGTTAATATCTGATATTAAAAGTCAGGTATTTACGATGTGTCACGAACTGTGTTAATCATAGTTCTGTAGCATCTCAACATATATCGTAGAATAAGATAAACGTATGTGGGAAAAAAGTTACCCCATTTCATTAGGTGAAGGAACCATGATATTTCCATCAGAAATGAGCACAACCGAGCTGCGTTACAGCCTCTGTGGCATAGCGGTAGGGAACGTGATTGCCAATCAGGGGGCGCGGGTTCGATTCCCACTCAATGCAAATATTTGTATGCATGAATATGTCTATTTGCATTGGTCTGGGTGTATCCTTGCCTCGAGAGCACACTCGCAACGACATGATTTATACACTTGCTGAAGTAATCATAATTATGCCAGTAATTATTTACATCCGCATTCTTCTCTTCAGTCCCCAACTTGACTTACATTGGTCAAGCCTCTCAAAATTTTTAATCCAAAAAGATATAGAAACTTTCACAATTATCACCTCAGACTAACTAAAATTCAATTCTCATCGTTCCTAATCGTTATAGTAAGTAACTAGATATTTAAATATTATCAACAAATAAACAACGGGTACAGAAGTGCGTAAAATATTATCAGAAAAAGTAATTAATACTACGCAATACCTTAAGGAGAAGAGAAATGTTTAATCTTTTGTCAAAGCAGTAGTGAATTGTGATTATTTTCCTTGACTGGTTGTGATTGAAAGAATTCCACCAGGATTAATTACCTGAAACGGCTTTGTAACTCCTTTGTCTAAACAGGGAGCATTCCTAAAGAAACCTTTCAAGATTTAATTGAAATGCTTAGATAGAATTTTTGTGGATGGTCATCTGTATATAATGAAATGATTCCTTTTGTACTTTACAGTCTGCTTTCTTTAAAATGGGACTGAATTATTCACCCTTTTCTTCAAAGAGAGTTCAATATTCTACATACGTTTATACAAATTAATAGATACCTACTCTCTGTGCACTGTTTCTAGGGTTAATCTGATATCCAAAATAGGTAAGCACCAAAACAGGCCACATGAACATCTAATAATGTTTGAGTAATTTATGATGTACATAATAATTATAAAAATGTTGTTTTGCACTTGTATCTTGGATAAAGATGACGACTATTTAAAAAACAGATAATGACACAAATATAACTATACAAGCTACCTACCTAAAGAAGTTAATTAATTTTATTTGAACAAGAAACACTTAAAAAAAGAAAGTATTGTGTATAGATATAAGTAGGTGGTGCATCTTGTGAAAAACTCGCAGTCAATGGTTAACCGCAGTATTTTACTGAAAACGAGTATTCGCCATTGGAATTCAGGAGCTTCTGAATGGAAAACGAAACAAATCCAATCAACTGTAAATATCCAGATTCTAGAAAATGTTGCTTTGATTTTGAATTTGTCTATTTATTTTAGATGCCTCTAGTAATGAAGGATGGGATTATTTGGATAGCTTATGTTGTGTTTCATGTTTCAAAAGGATACTTAGATTATTACGTACCTAAATATTTTACGTATTTTATAGTTTAAGTACCCTAGTGAACAATTAACATCATCCAGTTGCATCAAAGACTTGACTGACTTTGGAAATAGTGGTTCGCTGATTGTTTTTTATCTGACTTACATAGGTACATTATATCATATTAAATGGAAAGATCATTGAACCTTTATCCATGTCACAGGTGACAGCTAAATTTGGTAACCAGGAGCCCTAAAAAATATCACATAATATTATTTCTGTTTGTTGTGTAATCTTTTGTGCATTTATAGTGGCTTTAATAAATTAATGATTATTAAATTAAACTTATTTCACTGCTACTGCGAGAGTGACTACCTTCTGAAGCCCCTTACACAAGACAAAAGCCTGCGTCAGAGCGTCACTTGCTGATCGACAGGTATTCCAGCTAGCACTTGAGCAGAGAGGTGGAGCTAACAACAAGGCCGGTCTGAATTACATCTTTTATTATTTTTCATAACAATTAGAATTTGAACTGTAACCTGACAATTGTAAGTACATTTTCCCGTAGAAGCTCATCTAGCCTTCAAAGAGTCCATAAGCGTTGTGGACCAGTATTATTGTAGTAAAGAAGAAATTAACAAGATTAATTCGCATGCCTTCATGACTTAACAGTATACCATCGTAGTGTTGTGCTAGGTCGTAAAACGCTGAAATGACTAATGTTTTCTTATCTTTTCTTCTGCCTCAATTACTTTTATTATACGATAGATTTGAGTCTGAAGCTAAATGTGGCGAAGACAAAATAATTGGCGCTAAACTAAATAGATCCCGCACCCGTTCGCAAAGGCGCTGTCTTGGTCGAGCGCACGGACCAGGTTAAGTACCTGGGATCTGTACTTCACGTGATTGGTGACATCGGCCACGATGTCAAGGCACGTATTGCCGCCGCGTGGGCCAAATGGTGGGAAATGACTGGCGTCATATGCGACCCTAAAATGCCAGTCAAGTTGAAGGGACAGGTCTATAAGACGATCATTAGGCCTATCCTTTTACACGGCTGTGAGGCGTGGCCGCTGTTGGAGCGACACAAGCAGGAGCTGCGTGTCACGGAGATGAAAATGCTGCGGTGGATCCCTTCCAGTTCCTCACGCTTCAGGATCGCGTGAGGAACTCTCGCATACGCGGCAGCCTTCATGTCCGTGACATAGTAGATAAAATGCAAGAGAGTCGCCTTCGCTGGTGTGGCCAAGTCTTGCGGCAACGGCAACAACCAGGCTACGTGGGTTTTTGAAGTGAAAACTTCTTTAGCGACGTTGGATTTGTGAAAAGTATTAAACTCGCGTCAGGATCGCTTGACCTTTGAACCGTAACCGACGACTGACGTCATACAACATTAGCTATAGACTGCCTATTTTGCAAGATACGATAAATAGCATCGTAGTCGACTTTAAGTTCTTATGGTTTCAGATAAACCGGGTTCAAACCTGGCCTTCTGACGCTTTTTGTGATTATCTTTTCTTTTTGTAATAAGTATATTACTTTTTGTGATTTTTGGAATTTATTATTTTCTTCTGACAGAAAATTAGCAGAAAATTAGTGATAGGTTCTATAATTGGCGCTATATTATAGGTATGGTATGGTATGGTATGTTCTTTTTATCTTTTTCTATGTATATAACGAAGAAAGAAAGAAAGAAAATGGTTTCACTTCTGCCGGCACTCCCAGAGTGCGACCCGTCTTTTTTTAACCGGAGCCGGAGGGGGAGGTTATGTTTGACTCGAACCGACTAAACCGCACACCGTCTGTGGGTCGATGTGCTAGGCCGAAGGTGAGGTTGTCTCGCGACATATCCCTCGCACCCCGGCTGACCCAGGACCGTTCCTTTCGGTCTGACCCTCCTCGGGAGGGAGGATCACGCGGTCCCCGACTCGCTCCCGGTATAGGGGGTGCGAGTCGGGAACCGCTCGAACGCTGGATACTCGGTGAACGTGTGCAGCCCCGAGTCCACGCTCGCGTCGCAGTGATGGCACTCGGGCGTTGGCTCTACGCCCATCAGATGCAGGTACCGCCCGAAGTTACCGTGTCCGTTGATGACCTGCGTCTAACGGTACGAGAGGCCACCGTGTAGCCTCTCTAGCCACTCCCCCATGATGGGTCTTACCGCCGCAATCACGGCGTGCCCTAGGCTACGTGGGTAACAAATGCCTGGCAATGGCGCCCCCGCTGGGTCCAGGTAGAAGAGGTAGGCCCAAAAAGTCCTGGCTTGACGTCGTGCAGGGTGACATGCGTGCAAACGGTCTCACTACCATGGACGCCCAAGATCAGAGAGTCGGAAGGCGGACCCCGAGCTCCGAGGGCATATTGGCCTCGGATGCAATCGGGATACTGTCTAAATGTCGATGATGAATGATGATGAGATTTGAGTCTTGTATCTTCTGCGTGTGCAATGAAACAGGTATACTCTGGTGATATCGTTTTAAAAACATTGTTAGTAATAAAAGTACGTGGAATGACGATTTCTTATTCTAAAGATATGAAATTCAAATTCAAATACACCCTCAGAAGCACAAAGGCTAATTAGTTTTGTATAAACGGACGTTAATATGTGATGCGATAGAGATTTAGAAGGGTTATCACACAATGACAGCACGAGTTCAATGTCACCATTAGCTGTAATCCCACAAGATTTTGCTATGAGGGGAGAGAACGATGAAGCTTTTTTTTTATATAAACCACGGCCCCATCGGATAATTTGTCACGCCCCACTTAAAGGAACCGGGACTATAGGGACAACGTGAGATAGCACGGAATTACAGGTCTTAATAAAATACAATAAAAGGAAATTAGTATTAACTCGAATAAAAGAGAAAAAAGAATTAATCGGTCTAGGCGGGGTTTGAACCCGCGATCTTTGCCTTTGACCACTAAGCTACCAGACCTCAATTCAAATTTCTTATTTCAGGCGACAGTGAAGCATCTACCGATATTCTTACGAACTATCAGAACCAATGAATGATTTTTTTATTTAATGTTTTTTTGCATTTTTCTTGCTAAATATTCAAATCGCTAAATAATCAAAGTCGCCCCTGTAAGGCAAAAATCGCGGTTTCGAATCCCGCTTAGACCGATTGCTTTTTTTCCCTTTTTAATTTGATTTGAATATTAAGCATGAAAAATGCTCAAAAATTTAATTTAAATTAGTATTAGCTCTCTAGTTTCTAGGATAAAAATCAACCTGATGTGGCTATCAACAGGACAGTATTTGTATCTCATGTATTCTTCAACAGAGAGCTTACCTTCAGAAGAATGGAGTACGAAGTAATGGTAGCTAGAACCTACTGGGGGCTGATAGGTACTTCACGCAGACACTGGGTTTACGTTAGTTCTAATTAGTACCTATAAATATCAGCGAAGAAATTGTTTTTACGATACATTTTGTTAGCAGGCTGTGTCCAAGGTAATATAACAATATAAAATTCTGTTTTTTTTTTAAAGAATATTAGCAACCGAAATTATCGAAATTACTAATATTCCCTCTAACCGAAGGGGTTAGAGGGAATATTAGTAATTTAACTAAGCTAAATTGCTTGTGCTAGGAGTGGGTTCACGTCGGTATGTAATGGCCAGGATTCGGACCCGGGACCTGTCGATCGTAAAGCCGACTCCTTAACCACTAAGCTCCCGACGCTTCTATTGGCCAATATGGTCAATGACATATCATGATCAGTTTGAAGCAGAAATTTGGTTTAGTAATGATTTTCCACTTTTCATTTGGTGTTTGAGATATTTCTTTTAGACGTCTGTGGGAAAAGCGAAAATAAAAACTAATTTAATCACAGATTTTTTTACAATACATCTCCTCTCTTTCGTACCTTTGAGGTTTAGCCGAAATTGCACTAAAGTTTTCATGAATAAATAAATATAGAACCCAGCTTAAAGGATACTTTTGTAGATATTGAGTATTTATTAATAAAGTTGGTTGGTAAACATTTTACTGCTTCCTTTTCCTAATATAATTAATGTTACGCGATTTTCTTATCTTAATTGCCATAATATAAAAAAAACTCATATTATTTGTTGACAGCAAGAAAATCAGATGCTAATGATGGCAAGCAAAGCAAAAATTCAGCGCGACCTACTTGAAGCAAGTTTTGTTGTGTCGCTAACAAGACTCCGAAGAAAAAGAGACGTCGCGTCGTCTTTTTCATCATTCGTTTTAGAAAGATAAAGTTTAAAATAAGGCCCATTTAGATCCCTTTAAAACTTGTGAAAAGTTTCTTGCAGGAGCGCTCGCGGGCGATACCGGTGCAAATTTAAAGTATGTATTACTAGCGCCACAAACCCGTGAGCGGAGCGAGCATGAGAATTCCATTACTGGTGTTGAAGTGACACGTTCGCGGCGTAACCTCGTCGCCGCGCACCGCCCGTAGCCTTATCGCGGAAACTGCGACTGCTTTTGCAGTAGTTTTGGTAACAGCTCGGTTACTTTATTTAATACATTTACATGAAGGCGTTTTTATGTCCTACTATCATATTGAGGGAATCATGACAGAATGCCTCAATCAGCCTTCTACTACCATTGAAACTAAGTGTACCTATACATATTTTATTATCTATCCTTGATTTTCTCGGTGAAGATCTTATATTAATTACTTAATAAACAATCTTATCATGTATTTACAGACGGACTAATCTAACTGAATTGTGTTTACAGGTCAGTAAGTACCTAACCTATATAAATTAACTACACAGTACAGGCAGCTTCAGATCGATCTTGATGAACAAAGTGCTCAAAATGATCTTATGATATGTTGATTTGGTCCCTCCCTCCCCTCCGGTTGACTGATTATTCTGATTTTTGGTACCCACTTTAGTTTGGTCATTAATACCACAAATACAAATAACACAATAATACCTTGGTTTTAAAATCATTTTCCCACGGGCATCATCTCAAATCATCTTCCCACACCGGGGTAGAGTCGGGGACCGCGTGGTCCCCCCTCCCGAGGAGGGCCAGACCGAGAGGGATGGCCCTGGGACAGCCGGGTTGTGAGGGATATGTCGCATGACAACCTCACCTTCGGCCTAGCACTACGACCCAGAGACGGCGTGCGGTTTAGTCGGTTCGAGTCCGACATAACCTCCCCCTCCGGCTCCGGAGGGGTGGGGTATCCGTGGGGATTTCCCGCACGTAAAAAAAAAGGTTTTATAATCTTTTAGTCGACATTATTCTGACGCTGAGTATACATCAAGGGAATAGCGCAATCGTTATCGTAGGTTATCGATGCTCGCGGGGTAAATAGAAGAATGATAAAAATTTATCAATGGCACTCACAGAACATTATTCGTCTTATTATAGATCATAGATACAGTAACTGCCATAAGGCAGTACATGACATACTTATACAGTAGCGTTATTTCGAAATTTTTAACTAATTTATTAATAAATAAGTACATACATCTTTCGCTTCTTCAACTTTCATAATAGTTTTCACACATACTCGCCGGTTTCAGGTATTCTTGAGATGTCCTTACTTTAAAATTCCTTCGATTTGAATAACATACGCATGTCTATGTTGACCCCAACCGGGTCGTCCATTCTCCCTCACTCTGTCTGTTTGTTCAGTCTTCTTTCGTCCATCCTCTTCAGGTGTCTATCCATCTAAGCATGCCTTTGTCTATCTTAATCACTACATCTTCAAATACACCACAACGTTCCCTTTTCACGCTGTTCTTCACTCGATCCGTCAACTTCACTCCAACGTAATAATGAGACATTTATTTGGAACATAAATACTATAAATAAAACCATAATTACTTAGTATTCGGGTCAATCCTATTTGAGAAAAAAAAACATCATAATACAAAGGGCAAAATAATAATTACAAGCTCTTTAAACAGCAATCTATTGTTCGCTGCAGAACATAGGTAAATGAATTTGCTCGACATTTGCACGTCAGGAACACTACACAGGATAATACTCAGGGAAATGTGGAAGCACGCGAGTGAAAGCTCAGTGGTTCTCAATCTGAAGGTATTGTGCTAAAAGAAATTAGCGTTTGAATTTGTCGGTTGATTGTATTGCTAACGCAAAACAATATTACTGCAAAATATCAAGGTAGCTGGGATAGGCAGGATACGGAAGGTGGAGGATCAGGTACACATTGGAAGAGACCTATGCCTGATTGATTGACGATAAAAATTTAGACTTCGGGCTTCGGGTTACAGGTAAAGGCTAAATCAGATCAGTTAGGCTCTTATTTTCAAATATTTTAATACGAAATATGTCATCTTCCAACTTTATCTAATCTGATCTTATAATCTTAACACTGGCTCGCTAGGTACATTAAAATAAGGCTTCATCCTTCAGTTTATAAAAAGATTAATCACTATAATATGCCTACACACTTACGTAAGATGCCAACCCTAAAACCGATATGAGTCACGCTAATACCGACAGTGGTTTTCATGCTATCGGGATTCGTATTTTCGCTTTCGCTTCCTTCTGAGTAAAGATATTAATACTCTCCATTGAGAAAACTGGGTTCAGATATCGACGGATTCACATCCGTCGAGATAGTATTTGTAAAAAATCACTTCTCGCGGTTTTCTTGTCACACATCTTAGATGAAGGATTTTGTTATTCAAGTTTTCTCAACCATAGAACATAGATTTAGCGACTGTTATGTGTATTTGTCTGAAAGCCTCCGTGGCGTAGCGGTAGTGAACGTGGCAGCTGCACAGGAGGCGCGCGTTCGATCCCCGTTCAGTGCAAATATTTGTATGCATGAATATGGGTATTTGCATTGGTCTGGACGTGCCTCGGAGAGCACGTTAAGCCGTCGGTCCCGGTTGCCATTCTAACATCTATGGCAGTCGTTACGGGTAGTTGGAGCCCTCAAAAGTCAAACAACTGGTTTAACTGCAATGCTTCGATATCGCCGTCGTTTTACAGAAAAATGACGAAGTTTAGCCAAATCCACAGTTGGACTGGTAAAAGCGGACCCCAGACGCCAGAGCTTCGGATGCTACTGGGATTAACGCTATGTATTTAGGTGAGTGGTTAATGGTTTTATAGTCTAATCTTAGTGAAAACAAGACGTCTATAATTGCAGTATTTACTCATACGGGCACATAAATGCAGCATTTACCTATGATCCGTATGGCAAAGCGGGAGGTACTGAAATTATTATAGGTACTTACCTAGAAGTAAAGCCGCTTGTGCTGCAACTTTTCGATGGCAGTAGAGCAGAAGGTTTTGCTTGATAGTATAGATAATACTTAACATTGAGGTGCAACGAGCAGCGGTACAGTCGACTTCTATAATATCAACAGTAGGTAACATATTAGCAAATTTATTAATATGTATTTCAAAACATAGTACATACTAGTAGTCTTATTCATAAAAAGTTATGGCAGGTTTATAAGACTGCTATAAGGTGATCGTCGAAAATTTGTATTCATAACAGTAATTTAGCACTAATATGCTCTATAAGCTCTCCATAAACTTCATTTAAGTTATGGAAGGCAGGAACCTACTATAGGCGTGTCATAAAGCAATATTTAGAGAAAAGATGGCCGACCTGCGCAACAGCTGATGTTACTTTGACAGCTGTTCTCAACATATCGAGGAAAGCTTTAATGTTTAATACTAGCATGACTAGCATCGTTGCTTTGTTCGCGTTAGTTTGATGAATTATTGAAGATATCTCGAATATCTCTGATTTGTTTACAGAAAAGCCTTTATTTATAATCACGAGTATTACTAATCTAGGTCAGTTACTTTGTGTAGCTTGTGGTAAATTTATTGCGGCAGAGTGTTTATCAGTGTCTTCCACCATGCAAGCTTTACAAAGCCTAGATGTACTTGAAGCTTGAAAAGTTACGTACCTTGTTCTCGTCTAACCAATTTTCACTTCTCTGCCTTTTTTTGGCACTCGTGGCATGTTGCTTTCCTTCCATTTTTATTTAATATTTGCTTGGAAAAAAATGCAATACGAAAGAATTTTGAATAGATTAACCGGGGGCGGGAATCGGTGTGACGTTAACAAAATAGTGTCAATTCTATTGTCAATTTGTGTACATTTGTCTATGATTTTTTACCCTGCACGCACACCATGCAGGATGATATCTGCCCCTCTAGACAAGTGGCAATACGCTAACCGGCTTTCGATGGAATAGAATGACGAATGTATGGGATTTGACGTATTTGACATGCATTAGCGACTGTCATTTATGTCAAATCCCATATATTCGTCATTCTATTCCACCAAACGCCAGCTAGCGAATTGCCACTTGTCTAGAGGGGCTAAAATGTTTAACCTAGTGGCAATATTTTCATCTATTAATCTCTTACAAGCGACACTTTAGTTATCGAAAGTTTATAGAGCAGTTATGAATACAATATTTTAAAATACGTATCATAGCGTTATGAGACGTTTTAACTAATGTACGCTATAAACCTTCGATAAGCATTTTTTATGAATAAGACTGTAAATATAAAGAAAATGTTGACAACCAATGTTATATTAGATACTCCTCATGAAAGCATGTGTGAATGTGCTCGACGCCCAATAACAGGGATTCACAATTACGGACACACTAATAAGTTGTTAGTGAAATTAATGGCAAATGTTGCGTGTACCGTAATAAAAGTGTTCCGTATTATAATTTATAATTTAAGTTATTGTTCGTTTCTATTAAAGTAAAAGTATTTTGGCATTCGTAATTGCCTTTTGTTTATTTTATACCGAATTGGTTTCACATTCTAATGAGTTGGATTTAAAGTATGAAAAGGAGGTATTACCCGCATCAAAACCTATGTTAACTTATTGTATGGGACTCCAACTAGATATGACATTCCCCTAAGTATTCTGACCTGTACTGTAAGCCGGTAATTTTTTTCTTAGCGATCGTGGGTCTATCTCCGGCTTTCACACCAGTGAGATGTCAAGCGGCTGTTGCTCTCGTAATTGCAAGAACTTAATACACGATTCAATTGATGTTTATCTTTTTTAATTAATAAATGAATTCAATTTAAAAAAATAATCGTCTTATAATGTTTGATTAATCTACTAATTAGGATTTTTTCAAAGTCTGATTCTGAACTTATTTTAACAGTAAGAATAAATAACAGAATTCAACACTATTAAAGACTTTAAATTTAAATATCCAACAATTTTACAGCTCACAACAATTACACAGAATGTGTGTAAACTCAAAATATTTCATCAGCAAATTAAGTTTACTTTTTAAGCATCCTTTGTTTACTTTCGTTATAATGAAGCAAGCATGAAACAACAATTAAATACTAAACAAAAGAGGGGTAATTGGTTTTCTGTACAAACCTATGTAGTGCACATTCGCTGTTCTCCGCACAGAAACGACGTGGCGAGCTCATAAAACCTTATCTGTACCCTTCGAGGAGCATTTCAACTGATTTTGCTACTTGCCATTCACTTGCTATTTGAGATGAGTGCTTAATTTAGTTGGGTGAAATTTGAGTAGAATTTGAAAAACGACATTAAAGTTAGACAAGTATCTAATTAAGTGATCACTTTTGTAAATTTAATCTTCTAACCTAATTTACTTGCAGACGCCATTATAAATGGCGATGGTCAGTATTCGTGGTCTTGCCGAAATAGATTAAGACACACACATCAAAAATGTGTAAGCAACATACATGATATTACAAATTTACCATTTATATTATGTATTTACTCACTCAAAGTGCGTAGGTAAGTAAACATTTTTGTTATTGATGACATGCTGGCTGGTTGTAAAAAAAAGTCGATTATGTTTTGTTTTTATCATAAAACTCAAAAATCTGCGATTTTTTATTTATTTAAGTGCTTTTTAATTGCTACGTTTAGTCTTGATTTTATAATTTTAACAACCATTTAAATAAAGTAAGCGACAAAATTAAAACCTTAGATATTCTTTACGTCATGGTGCGGCGTCATTTGACGGCAGATAAAATGCAAAGAGCTGTAGTAATGTTGCAAGCGGGAAGTAATCAATGCTTTCATTTGGCATTTATAGAAGTGCTATTTGTCATCGTTGGCAGCGCTACAATAATAGAGGGGAACCCGCTGAACAGCATCCAGGCCGTAAAAAGAGTACAGTCAACTACAAAGAGATGTATCCAATTTAATCTTACAAAATAATGTACCACTGCAAGTGCCACTATGTACTAACCAAAGATTGTGACAAACATGGTATCCACCGAACATGACAGTAACATGTATGCGCGTAAAGCGCAATCATTATGTATCCCACTACATTTCCTGTAATATGTACACTTACAATCTTAATAGAAAATGTATCCAAATACTGTGAGAGAAAATTGTATCCATTTAATGTTCCAAAGAAATGTACCCACAGTAAAAAGGGATGTACGAATTTCGAAGTGCTACCAAAAACAAAAAAGGTTCTTCTCTGATACTTCCATTTAAAAATGAATTCATTACAAACACATTTATAGAGTTTGACTTATCTTAAATCCTATCGAAAACCTATGGAGATTGATGGTACAGAATTGGGATTCGACAGTATTTGTACCATCTATAGGACATGAGTCCCGGATGCAATTTTTGTAAAAAAATCGTTCAGTCTATGCGTAACCGGCTAGAATCCGTTATACAAGCTGAAGGTGGTTATACTAAATTTTAAATTGACCTTAAAACGAGTATAATTATAAATTTCAATGTTTATTCAAAGGGATTTGTTGTTTTTTGTCATCTTACGTGTAAGTTATTTACTAATAAAAATAAATGATAATAACCTTTTATCTTTAATCCGTCATCGAATGAATAATATTTTGCCATCGGTTTCATTCGGAAAAGTTCGTATTTACTGTAGGACCATCGCGATGCGTCAAATCCAAATTCTGTCTTCCGTGGTCAAATCTTTTGTTTTGCAATTATGTCAATAATAGGAACATTAAATTTTGACAGTATTTGGATAGATTTTTAACTAAGATTGTAAGTGTACATATCACAGGAAATGTAGTGGGATACATAATTATTGCGCTTTACGCGCATACATTTTACTGTCAAGTTCGGTGGATATTATGTTTGTCACAATCTTTGGTTAGTTCATAATGAAACTCGCAGGGGTACATCATTATGTAAGATTAAATTGGATACATATCTTTGTAGTTGACTGTACAACCACTCGGCAAGACCGGTATATACAACTAACTGCAAGACGCCAGCCGATGTTAACCGCTCGAGAGATAAGTTTGAGGCTACAAAATTGAAGCGGTGGTGATGTAAGTCCCCAAACTGTGCGAAATCGACTGCATGAGTACGGCCTACGAGCTCAACGCCCAATCAGGTGCCCACCGATACGTCACGGGCATCGCGCTCGTCGAAATGAATGGTGTAGAGAACGCATAACATGGACCCAGGAACAATAGGATATATGAAGAACAGGCGAACTGAGCTCGTTTTTGTAAATGGAAACATGAACGCTGAAAATTACGTTGAGAATATTCTCAGACCTTATGTCCATCCATTTGCACAAACCTTTGGCTCCGATTTTACGTTAATACATGACAATGCGCGTTCACATACAGCTCGGCAAACTAGTGAATACTTAGCAACGGAGAACATCCGGGTATTGCCCTGTCCTGCACAATCGCCAGACCTCAACCCCATCGAGCACGCATAGACGCAGAGACGTGTTTTAAAGGACTTGAACGGAGTGACAACAACCCAACAGCTGAAGGATTTGCTACAATTCCATTGTGAGCGAATACCGCAAGATGACATAAACAGTCTAATTAATTCAATGAATAATCGTTGCCGACAAGTTCTGAATAGCAGAGGAGGCTAATATAATTTACAATAAATTCATTTTCATTAGAAATTTCATTTTGCAATAATTTCAAAAATAAAATACAACGTTATAATGTGAAGAACCATCCTAAAATTTAAATTAGTAAATGTTGCTTAGACTTTTTTGATGTGTGTATTTACTGAACTCACTCATGCTACAGCATCGTTATTTACATGATCTTGAGTATCCATGATAGTGAGACCATTGGCAAACTTATTTTTCCCTACGATATCAAGTGCTGACTTGGGGCCCGGTAACGGTATGGCCAGACATTTATTACTCACGTAGCCTGGCGGACAACACAAAATGAGGGATTGAGTCTAATATTAAATGAAATTCAGATACAGATATTGTAATACACGGTCACTACAACTTAAAATCTTGATACTATTTCGATCCACGGTTATTATAACGAAACATAAGCCGCCCACATAATATACTACACACGCAAAGATTTCAGTTGTACAGTTGCACCTTTTTATTAAGTGAGGGGATTTCTCGCGTATTACCCCTCCCACCAGGTTATGTCGGACTCTAATCGACTAAACTACACGCCGTCTGTGGGTCGTTGCTAGGCCGAAGGTGAGGTTGCGTGTGCAGCCCCGAATCCTCGCTTGCGTCGCAGTGATGGCACTCAGGGGTTGGTCCTGTGCCCATCAGATGCAGATACCGCCCGAAAGTTCCGTGTCCGTTAATGATCTGCGTCTGATGATACGAAAGGTTACCGTGTGGCCTCTCTAGCCACTCCCCCATGATGGGTCTTACTTCCGCAATCACAGCGTGCCCTGTGCGTGGTTGCTCAAGTCATCGCTCCCACTGGGCCACCATGTCCCTGTGGAGCCAGGATCTGTCGGCCCGAATATCTTCGGGCTCGAGATCGTATTCCCAATTCCGTGTCTCTTTTCGGAACCGATTTAGTGCCGAAAGGGTCCTCGCTTCCCGGTGTGCCGGTGAGGAGACTCGCCGCTTCGAAGGATATCGTGCGATAACCCCTGATGACCCTTGGGGTCATCGTCTTCTGCACCGGACCCAGCAGAGACAAGAACTTGGCCTCCAGGGTGTCCGCCCAAACGGGGCACCCATATGGGGCCATGAACTGCACGACACCCGCGTAGAGTCTCCTGCAGGAGTCCTCCGGGCCCCTCAAGTTGGGCAACCGCCGACCCAAAGCGTTCGCTGTGGCCAACAACTTGGGGCACAGACTTCGGAAGTGCTCTCTGAAGTTCCATCGACCGTCGAGCTCCAGGTATTTCAACGGGGGCTTGATGTCGATGGGAGTGCCTCCCACTGTAAGACTGGCTCCCGGGACTGGCCTGCGCCGAGGGCCATAAAAGAACATGGCCTCGGACTTGTGCAGAGCCACTTCGAGACCTAGGCGCCGGATCCGTTTAAAATATCTCGCAAAACTTAGACTTTGTCTATTTCAATAATTTTGTATTTTTGTAATTTAGAATTTGCAAATGGTAATTTTATTTAAATTAAAATTCAATATTATTTTCAAATGGGGAACAATAATAACTGGTGATTATTAGTAAATACAAGTACACCATGTTCCATAAGTTTTGTAAATAATAGTAGTGCCTCACCGCTATCTCTAACAGTATAATTTTATTTCATAGTGTGAATTGGACCGTCAGCGTCTGTTCGGGATACTAGTTTTATATGGTCAAACTAGGCCAAGCACCATCTTCTACTATAGTGGATAAGTGTATATATTTTTTCTTTTCTAGGTTTTATATTTGGCTTACAAGATACAGTATACAAATATCGACGGACCACAATGGTCCAAGTCCGATTCATGCTATGAAAAAAATGCTATATTTAAATAATATTACGTTTTAGAGATGGTGATAAAGCCCAAGGTCGTGAATAATAATAGCAAAAACAGAAAATTACTAATAATAAATTACTTTCGGTTCTGTGCCTATAAAAGTAATATAAACCACATCAAATAACAAATATTTTGCTCTTAACATAGTATTATTTAATTGTTGGTATTGCTATTCTCATTCAGAAGTTTAGTGATTTTATAGTATAATAATTTTATGATAAATAAATGGTAGGTTTAAAACAAACATAATATTATTATAATGAGAAGCTATTTCTAGCAAACGCCACTTACTAAATATAGAGTTGGATAATTTCACAAAAAATATTTAAATATATAGTTTTTTTTTGTAAGTAGGAACTGCTTTCACAGTTGCTGCATTAGGTTCGAGCTCTACACTTGTTTCACTGTGTGAATTTTCGAGTGACTTAACTTCAATGCCAGTCAACTCGCCCGTTCAAACGAACGAACGCGTCGGGGATTGAAGTACCAGCAACAATGACGGTCTTTGGCTTTTGTAATACTTTATTATGTGCCGGCAAAGATCCCCTGACAAAACTTTATTGGAACATCGAGTATGAACACTCGGCCTGATATGAGACACTAGTTATAATGGAGTGATAGATTTTCATGAAAGAAACCTTATATAATACCTATGATTTAATAAAGTAATTACTTGATTTTCATCCTTTATGCTATGAGATCATATCATGAGCACTAGTAAATCTTCTCTGGCCTATAGAATAGGTATTAGGTATCTACTGTCTAATCACTTACCATACCTCTGAGTTTATCTTTTGAATACCAAAACATTATTAACTATTGTCCATTATTTTTCAGACCTTCCTTATTTTTGCGTAAGGAAAATCCCTCGGCTTCAATTCGGCGGCGGCGCTTACAATGAAGTAAAAAAATGTCGCGTATCACAAAAAAACAACACTTCTAGGCACTCCCTGTCTCATTGTATGTATCCATTATATGTCGTAGAAAATCATTCATGTGTACATTATCCATTCCATGTGTACAGTTGGGTGTCCCGTCGATGTATGGGAAAAAATGGAGTTACGGCTATACAAGAGTATTAGTAGGTACTTACGAGTATAAAAATAACTCACTGCAAGTTTTAAAATAGTTGAAAGACAAATAAATCAATAAATATTTTTAAAAACAGAACTGGTATTTGTAACCAAAATAAGGGCATTTCAGTGCGAGATTATAAGTTGTTCCTGCTGCTGTGTTGAAGCACCCGTGAGGCTTTGAGAAATCTCCATCACTAAATTTAACGAATTTTTCCACTGACTGTGTAATACGTTCCTCTAAACGATATCAAGGCTTAGTTCTTTAGCCTTAATTCGGAGGTCATGGCTGCGGACGCCTCGCAGAATTGATCGAGCTAATATCCCACACTGTCACCAAAATATCCAAAATATCACATCAATGTAATGTCGTTTTATGCAGTTGAGTTTTTGTGCTTTAAATAGCCTGAGAGGATTACTCTTTACTGATTTTTTGACTTTAATATTTTCTCTATCGAATAATAGAAGACTTTTTCTCTATTCTCGAATAATATGGCAATAAGTAATTTGTTTGTGTGCTCGAAAAAAGTGATTCTTTTCATCCCTGAATCCATAAATAGACCTTTGTCTATCAGGTGAAAATCGAGTACATAATAATTTATAAGATATGCTTGCCTCTATCTTTAGGTGATGGGTTTTCAGCGCCATTGGCTCGTATTCTAGAAATACCCTCAGTACCTTTACCTGGATTTATTTGAAGATAAAATGTATAGACTTTTTGACAGATTTGACAGATTGACTATACAATCTATCCTCAGATAAATTGAGATTCAGGACTGAGTACCGTTCCAAAATAAGGGTCTTTACGAAAGTGCCTACTGCGAAACAGTACAGTCAAATAAATTTGCAGCTGCTTGTGAACTACGTTGTCTCGTTTGGTTTCACAACAAGCAAAACCAATGGTCTCGATAGAGCCAAGCTTATTTTTCAAATGATTATGATGATATTTTAGACTTTTAAGAAACAAAAAAAAAACTCAATCTTTTGCCTGTGCGACAGAGATCTATGGATTTAATGACCAAAAGAAACGTTTTTTTTTATGAACCCAGCTGACATGCTTATTACAATGTATTTAAGACCTTACATTTCCCAAAATATTAAAAGCCAGAGAAGCAAAAAAGATTGTGGTCTCCATCAACCAACTACTTGTATCAGTAACTGGCTGTGCAACATTTTGACTTCGTCTTGAATTCACTATTGTCTAACTGAAACACGTAATTTTATCTCAAGAAAATACGTATTGACACCTTTTTCAGCAATAAAACCGCAATAGAAATGAGACGAACTGAGTCACCATTGAATTAGAGAATTTGAGAAAACACGTCAGAACATTAATTTCGTGAGTTCGTGCCCTACCCATTTTTCACTGGAAACAAACCGTCATTATCTGCAAAAAGTAACTTAGTATTCTAATATAATTGTTATTACAAAATAAAATGTGTTTAATGTAAGAAACAAGAAATAGACGATATGCCATTAGGGGCCACGCATGTGATTTTTTGAAAAATGTAAATGCCAGTAGAGCCCTCAAGATGTTTTATATTCTTTTCTTATCATTTTTACGGTAATCTACAACTTATAGCGTGAGGGATCTTGTGTAGCGAAATCAGGAAAAAAATATTTCGGTATACAGTTTTGCAAGCGGAAGATCAAAAAATTCAATGTTTTCAAGTTGCATAATTAGAAAAGAGAGAAGAGACAGTACATAATAATGAATAATTTTGTCGAAAGCCTGTTAGGACTCAGGCAGTCAGAATGCCTCTAATTGATTCAAGATGGTATAAACCTAATGGTCACATAATATAATATATGATAAAAAATATTGACGTTATATTAGTGATAAATATTAGATATTTTGATTAGATCATTATTGATTTTTTTTTGAAGTGTAACATTATTTTGTTTGTTATCGTTGTAAAACCTAGTCGTGTATCGTAACAGCAAACTGCATGATGCTCTTTTAAGCCGTCGTCGTACTAATATGCAAGTAAAAAAAAGACAAAAATTACACTACCTCTTCTCTTTATTACAATACGATTTGAAGGTTGTTCAAGTTCCATTTCCACGACCACGAACAGCTAGTAACAATAATTTACAAAATAAAATGTAAAAATATGACAAATGATTGTCTCAGTATCTTGACCAGTCAATGAATGATACAAAGATAATCAATCACTGTCTTAACTTGCAGCGTTTTTCTATAGAAAGTAGACATTCTGACGTCATCCAGTCGAGTGTACTTCCTGCAGTTTGACCTGTTACTTAGGGTTCAATACATCGAATCGGGTCACACTATGTGAAACTATATCCCTTATTTATTACATTATGTACAATTAGTCCACATATAACTTCCACTTTCTTTATTCATTCGAATTCCAAAAACATAAGGTATATCTTTTGCTAATTGATGAAGACAATGCAGAAAGAATTACATGATGATTTGTATATTCTATGAATGCTTAACCATCGAATTAATATTTCGATATTACTGATACTACGACAGTGTATGGTTTTCCTATCATTTTAGAGTGTAAAAACAAGAGGTGTATCATTGTATATCATGGTACCGCACAAGTCGTAAATTTAAACAGAGGGACAATGTCACTGCTAAAGTAGTACCTAATTAAATAGTACTTTTTCTATGTCAAGATAATCATCTAATGTAAATATTTAAGGACTCAATAATTCTCATTCTATGAACTGTCAGTTAAACACTATATGTTATGAGTTCATTTTACTCAACATTGTTTACTATCTACTATAAATATGTGAGCCTTTCATCACAGTCACAGATGATTATGACCATGATTAAATGCTTGCTTGACGGCCATAGGCTCGCCCCCTATTACGTGGGACCGAAACTTATAGTTGGCGAAATATGGGTGTTAATACAACTCTGCCTAACCCTTCAGGGATTTACAGGTGTGAGTATATATATACATAGTATGTGAATGGCAGCAATTGATCGCCGTTGATAGAATATTTCTTATTTCATTACTTCATCCCAGCTACAATAAACATTGTAGGAAATCTTTTAGTATGACAGTAATGTATATTTCTCCATGAAAAAGTTACATTGAGGTTGCGTTTGACAGAGGATGCAATTTTTCTTTTTTAGATATCAAGGATTGGTCAGTTTAAAGTTAAATACAAGTTTGTTGGGTTGCCACCCTTGTGCAATGGCCGCCATCTTAGTAAAAGGGGTCCAAATAGCTTCTCTTGTCTATCTCACGAAGGTCCTACAAAAAAATAAGATTCCAATATTTCCGAAAAACACTTCCACATTCGGTAACCGAACTAAATGAAATCTGAAAAAAATTAATTTTGTATTTTAAACCATCTGCCGATAGGGTCAATCATGAGGATGAAATCTTTATAACAAAAATGGTGAATTCAACGAAGAGAAATCCAGGAAACCTAAACTTATAAAATATAGGGTTTTAACTTAAAAAAATGGTCCGGAGTTTCTTCACAAAAGTTATAAATATTCTTATTTGCAACACAAAATGTTAACAATTTTTTTAGTATGCATATATCTCACAACAAATTCGTCAGATAAATCATTAAACCCATTTGAACCCCTTTTTCCAAGATGGCGGCCGTTGCACAAGGGTTGCAACCCTACAAACTTGTATTTAACTTTAAGCTGACCCCCCTTGATAACTAAAAAAGAAAATTGCATCCTCTTACAAATACACGCCTAAGCTCACAAAAAAAAATTAAGATGGACCATAAATACCTTGATTTAATCGACTAACTTTTTAAAATATTTTTTTGGAATAGAATTTATAAAGTTGTCCGAACCAAAATCAATACGTATGTACACACACAAAATTCTGGTTGTACCTATCATGCCATAGAGTGGTCATTCCTCCTTGTGACGCCATATCGTCTAGTCATACTCAATATTATATCACACCCCAGTGCAGCAGTAAAGGTACTCGTGAGCGACGTCTTAATACAACTTTTGTTTGCTTATTGGAACTTCAGACCTTTTTAACAAACATAAAACACAAGCTTAAGCTTGGACCGCCGTTACTTGCTAGAATAGATATTATTAATCGTTTAATTGATATGTATTTAAGGATATTTTACGAATAACTTTACTTCGAAACCATCATAACATCTTAGGATCTCAGCATAACAAAAAACCACAGTCAACAAATATATTGCAAAAATATGATCTTAATTAGTAAAATTGTGCTGAGATTTGCATCTATGTACTTATTACTGATAATAAAGCTTAAGATTGTTTATTTCAAGGATTAGCACCTTGTCCAGAACTTATTGTACCTACTGTACTTGTAGTAATGCCCAGAACTGAATAAACAATTCATAAAAAAAGAAATTGATTTTGATAGACCAGTTCTAAAGTGTAAGAAATGAAGTCGAATGACTGCCTGAAAACCACCAGGTGTGGTGGAAGAAACTACGGGACACCGCTATTTTATATACGTATATTTTTATATTTATGTAGATTTGTCTTAGTATAGACATCATTGGCATTATAACTATCATATAACTATAGGATTCACAGATACTTTTAATTAGGTAAATGAAAAATAGATTTCATTAAGATATAGTGTTCTTTCTCTTAATTTAAAAAATGTAACTGAGATCATCTATCAAAAATTTAATAAAATGAGGTAATTTATTATAACATTTTAAAGTAAAAGACTGCTTTATCTGCGGTAAGTAGAAATTAATTACTTAGGGTAATCAGTATTCCCAAGATGGCATTCAAAGCAAGATGTAAACTCTACCATTTGTCACATAAATAGACTACCTCGGTGAATAATCCAAATTGGGAGTGAGAGGCAGCTATCAATGATTACGATTGCGGCGAGCATTTAGTAATCAGTTATCTTGAGTGCGTTCTCTTTACCCAATAAGGTTTTATTTTAGATTTCTTTTGGTAATTACATACACATATGAGTAGGTACATGTACTCATCACTAAGCTTTAGGTACAATTAGAACATAATTGAGCATTTGACAACTTTTACAATAAAATTTGAAATGTATTGGATACAATAGTTTATAAATATGTAAATAATAACTATACAAATTTACTTCACTCAAATATGAATTTTAAATAAGTTATGTTTACGATATAAATTGCAATTTTTTAATCTATATTTTACACGAAGCAAAACGCGGGTAAATCAGTCTACAGTTCATGTAAGGTCACTCATCATTATCGCCTCAATCATTTTGCGCCTTTCGAATGGGTAATGCAAATGATCCCGTTTCAACTGTCTGAGTTTATAATTTGCTTGCTTAGGTTTTACTAATAAACTTATATTCCTATTGTGAAAATTAGATAAAATTTAGCAAGAATATTATTAGAAACCGACAGTGCAAACTTATCTAAATTTAGGTTCAATAATGATAATTAATTTCTTTGCATCCAATACCTACTTACGTTACAAACTTTTGCTCTGCCGAGTGTCAGAATGCAAATGCAATACTTTCTCTGTAAGTATCTTTATCCAAAGTAATACAGCGTTTTATTACAAAAACGATGGCTAGACTATAAAAAGACTTGAAATAGTTTCCAGGAAAGTTTCTAAATCACCTATTCCTTTTATATAGATACAAATGATACAATCATTTAAATTAAATTTTTTGACATAAAAAGTTGAATTGGTCTAGGCTAGATTCGATTCCTGCCTAGTTCAATTCAATTTTTTCAAATTTAAATCGATTAGATACAATAAGTTTCTGTAAAACCTGGTGTACATATTCTATGTTAGTATATTTTATATCAGTAGGGGGTTGTAAAAAATATTAAATTTATATCGATTACTTTGAATACATACGAATATAGGTATTTATGCCTAGGTATCAGAGATTTTGATTACGAGAATCTGATTACGGGAAGCGCTATACTAATGTTAGCCCACAAAAAGTTATAATAAGTTGTGGTCAATTATAATTATTATTCTACAATGACATAGTTTTTTTAATACAACTGAGGTAGCACACAAGCACACGGCCCACCTGATGGAAAGTGGCTACCGTGGCCTATGGATGTGAAAGCGGAGGTACTTCCCCAGTTGGAATTCTCATTTGGACGGAAATACCGTCGTGTTCATGCCGATGCTAACTGTAACCACTGATTTCTAATTTTTGAGATCATTATTTGAGTGTCTAATTCGATAAATAAGCTTCGAAAATATAAAACATTAACAACTAATCGTCTATCGCTGTGAGTCGTAATAGTCGTCTTTGATCAGATTTTACTATATGTTTTGTACTCGTAGATATCATATTTTATAGATGACGTCACAACTAAATTTGACACGAGCGACCGTTTTTCTTGCACTTTTCAAGCTAACAAGCTAACTAAACGCTATTTTATTTATTTATAACGATTTTTCGCGAAAAAGATACCTTGTAAGGGTTACCTATCTTAATCCCGAATTTTAATATTCCGAATATCATAATCCAGAAAACGTTTGGCCAATTTTTCATAATCCCGGTTTTTCAAATTCCGAAGTTTTATTTGCTATATAATCGCAACTCCGAATTTCATTTGCCCATTTATTCATTTGTAAGACGTTTTATAATCCAGACGAACGAGTTCCAGACACACGAAATCTAAATGCACAAAATCCAGATGACCGTAATCCATATGCACGAAAGCCCAATTTTTAAAACACAAATTTTTGAAATGCAATTAATTGATATCCAGTTAATTGATATCCAGACAAACAATATCCAGATTTATAAACCTAAAACTAAACCTCATATGGCGTCTACTAATTACAATTGGAGACCCACTGAACAAAACACACGTTGCCTTAAAAAATATATGTATGCATGTAAGCAAACAAGCATCCATACAGCCCTCCCTCCGCGGGTGTGCGTTGTTTTATAGACAATTGTTTAATATAATTTCGTATAACAGAAAATGTTTCGCATAATTTCGTTTCATAGAATAATCAATATAATCATTATATATAATCAATATAATTTTAAATCATTGAATTTTGTTTCATATAAAGTTAAACATTAGAATAATCATTTCATAGAATATCAAATGAACTATTCTTAATAATTATATTGTTTACTTAATAGAAACTTATTACAAAGAATAACATATTATCATATATATGGTTTTTATGAACTAAACAATTGATGCGTCTGCAAGGTCGACGGAGCCCCGCTACGCGGGGCTCCTACTTCTGGGTGGTTTATAAAAAAATAAGTCGAGTCGGGGTAATCTGAGTCGGGATGTTAAAATTGTAAATGTTACAGTTAAAAATAAATGTGATTTGGAACATTATAAAGGTGGTTTAATATTCTTTAAAAATTAATTCTACAGTTTGATAAGTTTGTTAAACAAAAAAAATGTGATTAAAAATTCGTTCAATTGTGTTTCTGTGAAATATGTTTCATTGTTTTTGAAACAATAATATTCGAAATAAAAATATAAGAACCAAATATTATATGAAGCATTTTCTGTGAAACGAAATTCTATGAAATTTCTTTCTACGAAATAAGGGGCTCCCGTCCCTCCGCGCCTCCGGTTCTTAAATAACACTCTCTAGTGTAGGGCAGACAAGTACCTCGGCGAGTCGGGTCGGGTGTGGTACGCAGTGTTCACGAGCTCGCTTTCCTGATTCATTGATTATACCTGCATACAAAACTGTTCATGCATGACATGGAAAACAATAATTTAAACAAAATTATATTATAAGTCTACAGGCTTTCATTATATTAAGTGAAATTATTTATGTCTTAAGTGAACGTTAGAATTTTTATTATTATATCAACCGTTACACACCCTAAATAAATCGTATAAATTTACTGATTTTTACTATACCTGTAATTAGTTTAGCTGGAACACGATTTGTATGGGAACCAAATAAAAAGATTATGAAAATTTGGTAATAGTTTATTTGGAAAATGGTACGATGGGAAACAAAAAAAAATATTCTGAGAATCTGGTATAACTATATTTGGATTATGACAATATGGGAAACAAAAAAATACTATTTGAAAATTTGGTTTTAGTGCACCTGGAAATTGATTCATCTGGGAAATGAAAAACGGAATTATAGAAAGTTGTCATTCATTACATCTGTCTTTTAAAAGTTCTACCAACCGTTTTCGGGGTTTTAAGATTCGGGTAACAGAAATTCGATATTTCAATAGGTTACCCTTGTAAGAGGTAAAAAATAAAATTCTAAATTTTTCAAGATAGGCTACCAAAATTTGTCAAGTACCCAATTGGGTCAAATCGCCTTTGGGTTGTGGAGTTCAGATGGCAGTTCAGCCAAATCAGCAGTTAGACTGGTAGCTCGCACGCATGCAGCGGACTCCAGACTCCAAGTTGAAAGCGTCGGATGCAACTGGGATTAACGTGCGTCAAAAGACTGTATTTTGAAAAATATCACAACTAGGAAGAGTTGAGGTATTCCCATAGGAATACAATCAAATTATCAGGTAAATAGTTATTTATCTGCCTAATCTAATATCGTTTGAGAAAACCCAGTTACTGATAAATCATTCTCGAAATAAAAATTCAGTAAGCTTTCGTTCATCACCTTACCCAACGCATTGGATGTGGTATCCAATGCGTTGGGTAAAGTGTAAATTCATATCACCCATAAAACGTTGAGGGTAAATTATATTAAAAATGCGAGTAAATGGACTGATGTGTGCTGAGTTTTACGGCTATAATAACTCATAAGTCATGGGCGTAATGCGCGTGAAATAGATTCTGTGCGCCCTCCAGCTTCTAGAAGAAATGTTTAAATTCAGCCTGACGCGGTCCGTTGGCTCGGAAAGCTAAATTAGCCTGCCAGGCTACGGAGCCTGTTGTTTGAAATATTATGTGAAATGATATAAGTATCACTCTTGCCGTGCCTCGTAAGTATATTGCGTAGAAACAATGTCTTTTATTTTTTTCCTCTACTGAAATATGTTATATGAGTATAATATTATTAGGTTGACTAATAGAAAAAAGTGATTAGTTTGACAATTAAAAAGGAATAAGATAGGACATTAAGTTTTGAAAACAAAAACACGAAGATAATTCAAAACTAGCTTTTGAATATATTTTCAAAAAGAAAATAGTAGTTATCATTATTTTGGCGGTTATCCTGATTTCATATGCGGTATTTACTGAAGCGAAGCAGGACGGTGTAATGTATTCAAGTTCTTTTTTTTATTCCCTGTGATATATGATTTAGTATAAAATGGTTCCGATGAAGCATTGAAGTAACCAAAGAAACTTATACATACATATATCCCAAAAATAAAAACAAGCCAAAAAGACCCGAGCGATCATAAAAAAATCCATGGCGGAATAACGGAGCGACGAAGCGTTGGCGCTGAAGCGGCCATGAATAATCCTCGCGTCAGCACCACGCGAGCTCACTGCCCAATTAAAAACCTACTCTTTCCACGATTTTTAACTTAGAATATTGTATAATAAGCCAATAAAATACCCCACTTAACGCCCTGCGAGCGCCCCGCGCTGTGAAATATGCACTTCTCACCCTCATTATGGCAAGTAGAAATTAAATGCAAGAACTACGACTGGAACGTCGCTTACAACTTAACTAATTGAAATTTAACGTTTCAATTTAAATATTTTTCAATGGGTTTTATTGGGTTTTATTTAAAGAGGTTGTGAATTCAGAAATGGTACTGTAAGGATTTTCCTTACAGTTTTCTTTTGTTTTGTTTATTTAATTAATTGGTACATCAATTAACTGTATTTTCATATGCAAAACATTATGTAACTGAAACAATTTTTAGGTTTTGTCGGACTCGAACCGACTAATCGACATATCCCTCGCACCCCAGCTGACCCAGGGCCATCTCTTTCGGTCTGGCCCTTCTCGGGAGAGGGGACCACGCGGTCCCCGACTCGTCACCGGTGTGGGGTGGCGCGCACCGTCCCACGATGCGCGCCGCCGCCGTGGCTTGCTTCTGCTAGGGTGACAGGCGGCTCCACCCGTCACCCTCTGCCCCGCGCTCATGGGGGGCGGAGGTCGGTTTGCGCCCTCCGACGCCCGAGTCGCCTACGAGCGCGAGCAGCGATGTCAGCGAGTCTCTCTCGCTCATCGCGCCGCGCCCGCTCTGCTATCTCCTTCACGAGCATGACCTGCTCGCAGAAGGAGGCGCTGGCCGCCCACGCTTCCGCGCAGCGGACCATCACCGGGAGCAGGGTGGAGAGTGTGAGCACTCTCACCCCCAGGGCCGCCTCGAGCTCCCGCCTCGACGCCGGCGTCTCAAACGCCGGGCACTCGGTGAGCGTGTGCAGCCCCGAGTCCACGCTCGCATAACTATCTTTACTTACTCGAACAAAAGTCTGTCTTAAGTAATATCCTATAAAAGTAACAATACTTATCAAAAATACCAAGTCTCGCAAATTTATGAGATCCATGTAATGCCAAGTCGGTTATATTAATTTAGTCAGTCCCTACTTAAGGGACCTTCTATCTTAAGTTGTTACGTAATTATGCACTTTAGCAACATCTTATGTGACCATATCAATATGAAAAATCTTCAACGATTTAAATAAATAGACTCATACACGGTCCACGTAATAGAAAGTGATTTTATTGCCTCTTATATTTAAGAGGCAATAGAATCACTTAGATCCGAGAACTGTTCTAATATTATTCGAAATTTAATTGTGATCAATATAGCTTTTCCATTAGAACATTTATAACTGTTCTATCGCCGAGATTATTTACTAATAACAAACTGCCAAAATCTTTGGAAGTAAATTTTCTTAACTGTGTAAAAACATAACGATGTAATTTATGATACACAATTTAGGAGAATTTGTTACGACCAAATTCATTATCCATGCTATAAACTCTTTCCGAAAAAAGTTTGTAAAAATAAGAATATTTCAATCCCCATCATTACGTTGGGGTCGACTATGGTAGTGACCAAAGCCGGCCAGGGTCTCTGGTATGTCTCTTGGGCATACTAGATTTCTGTCTCCACTGTGAGCTTGTAATCCATTCGATTTCTATATATCCAGCACATTCAGCACATTTCAAGCTTCCACGTGAAAAAAGGCAAATAAGTAATACGATATAAAAGAAGAAGTATAATTTCACTATCTGACAGCATCTGTGGCGTAGCGGTAAGAAATTTTATATAATGGTAATATCTAATATAGGTATTAGCAGCAAGTTAAGCCGTCGTCGATCCCGGTTGTCATATGAACATATTCTATGGCAGTCATTACGGGTATTTTTGGCCCTAAAAAGTCCAACAACAGGTCTAACTGCACTGCTTCTTTATCGACTTTGGTTTGTGGAGGTCAGTGTGCAGTCTCTCCAGGGAAAATATCGAAGTTCAGCCAAAGCCGCAGTTAGACGCGTAAAGCGGACCCCAGACTCCAAGTTGAAAGCTTCGGTTGCGACTATTCGAATTAACGCTAGAATGAATAAGAATTTCAATATCAGACTGTTATCGCTGCCTACCCCATAGATGTGATTTTCATTTAGTCATTAATTTTAAATTTTACACGAAATCGAACAAAATTTTACCACTTTTTGGGATATGAAACAAAAAGGAAAATAATGATGAATGCCAAAATTGTAAGAAATTTTATTCTAAATAACTTGGTTGTTACGTACCATTTTTGCTCAAGATTAAAACGAATTATTACATTAAAAAAAAATTAATACCACGATTCTTTTCTAGGCTCGCCCCATAATTGAGCTACTTTTATTGTAGTTACCAATAATATTTTACTTTTTTCTTAGTGTATAAAATACTTACGTACAATACACTACAGCCAAATAAAAAAAATATTTTAAATATAGTGCCTTTATTAAAAACATAATTTCGTATTGAAGTTAGATACTACTAAGAACCGCACATAATGCAGTTTTTATTTTTCAATTGGAACCGTTAGTGCTTATTACTACAGTTTAAACTTTATGATAATATGACTGTGATAAAAAAAACATAAACTCACGCCTTTATCGCACAATAATAATACCTTAAATCCATAAATTTTATATTTAAATTTTTATTATTTAAAATTATTAATATATATATAGAAGATGATGTCAACAAACGAAGCCTACAATTAGGCACACCAGATCATAATTAAATTCCACTCTGTTACAGAATCTAATCAGTGATAGGAGCAGCCCTGGCTTTGACGACAGAGCAGGTTGATCAAACATAGACGTTAGTTTCTACATAGGTACGTATAACATCCTTCGTTACGGTCGTCATGACTTTATAATTGAAGATATTATGTGGTTAGAAAGGTTGAAATAAAATAAATGTTGGTAACCGGAATTATACTTAAATTCAAGATTTATTCCCTCCGGAGTAGCTAAAGTAAACGGTGCTTTTGTGCTTCTTCTATTATTAATAAACCTTATTTTCAATTGATGGTAAGAGTACTTTTGACCTACTCTTTTTCAAATATATTTGATTAATAACAAGCCGTGTGTTCACTGTCTCAACCCATATTATAACACCCTTACTCGATATTTTATAGAATAGTAAGAAACTGTTATCTTCATCATCTTAGAGTGGTTCTCAGTTGCCTCCGAGGCTTTCGTCCCGGTTCACTTACTCTTTATTCTCGTTTAGATTTGGTTTATGTGGCATTTATGGGAGCAACTGCCGTCTAACCTCTCAACGACAGGAGGACAGACTGCGCCGTAGTCCCATCAGTTAATCAGCAGCACATGAGTTTGGTTATACCGTGAGAAATAGGCTGATAGCCCAAAAGGGTAGGTAGCTGTATTTTACTAACTACGTTTCCGATCTCATTTAATAGGAAGTGAGCATACTGCCATGTAACAGGCACTTTTTCTTACCCCATCCAGCTAATTTCAATTCAATTCGCCTATCGAAGACCACTGCTAGACATAGGTCTTGCCCAATGTGTACAATAGCAGCCGATCCGGCTTCTGCATCCTGTCTATCCCAACATAGCAAATTAGCAAAATTTCTATAAGAATGTCATGCTGAAACCTATGGTCAGAAATTAAAATGCATAGCAAAATTACATTATAGCAAAATATGCACTATTTAAATTGTGCAAAATATGCACTATTTAAACGGTTTTATATTTATTTTGTATACTGCTTATTGGTTCAAATTTTGTAATTGAAATAGATAGGTATTATTATACCCTTTCATTTGACTGATTAATCTGATATTTAGTGTACATCTTAAACTCGGATGGCAATACAAGTTTTCAATCAATTGCTTAACTCTGCTTTTCATATAAAATAGTCCTGAAATCTTATACAGCAGTAGTATTCGTAATTGTACCACAAATGCGGTTTCTTATTTGTAATAGGTATCGTATCTCTCTAATAGTATGACATAAATATGAAGTCCTTACCTATTCATGAAACATTCGTGAGACTTCTCCTTCATTGGAACTGCTTATTAAATATTTATTGCAATTATCATAACAGATGCTGATGTTCACTATTGAAGGTAGACCCTTCCTATCACGTACAGGTTCTTAGAATAATTAATTCGTTGGTATAACTGGCAGGTTTGGTTGTAGTCAATTAGATAATGCTTGTAAATTATATTATTAGTGTCCCTAGGGTTTATAACTATTCAAAAGTAACTCATAAAAATATTTTAATGATTACAACAGTTAACGGTTTTGTATTATCTCAATTTGTAACATAAATTAAAATGTTGTTAAAATAAAAACAACTTTAAATTTTATTACCAAAATTATACTATTGGCGGCAGTGTCAGTGGCATTAACATCATTTTGAGTATTTTGTTTGTTACGGTCAATCTGATGGTGACCGTATTAACCCATTTTCGTTTTATTCACTATGAAAATTATAATTGAATTAAATAATAAAAATGTAAATGAAATTTATATGTATATGGAGTGTAAATAAACATCAAAGATTATGCCAAAAAGTATTAAATAGGTATATACATTAGTTGCAGGTATCATATATATGCAGTAATAATAAACATTTACACAAAAAAAATTGTTACTAAAATATGAAAGCAACCAAACAAATGATTGTTTGTTTTTGCTTCAACTGTAGCGCCTAACAAGTGGGCCAACACCGTTAATGTAAACAAGCCGTGGTAAGCTCCGTATGTTTGTTCACACAATCACTGGAAGCCGAGATGATGTAAACAAATACATAGATTGTGATCCCTTAATAAGTCGATGACATGGGTTGAGAAAAAATCTCTAAAGTTTTTATTATTATTGATTTTTACACATGGTGGGAAAAGTTAACGGTCCAAAATGTTTGTTTAACTTTATTTGTAAGTGATTTCAAACGCAACGCGATAAGTTCTTATGAATTGTAAGATATACAACAATATTAAAATTAATGAAATAACTAAATACTATACGCCATTACATAATACTTTGGTATATGAATACTTTACCTTTTGAAACAAAGTAGATCTAAAGTCACTGTCTCATTTTTACTTACAGACGTTAATTTTTATCACTTTCAGTATTTAAAACTCACCTCCAGAATATAACTTTGAATGTTTTCTCAAATAGCGTCTTAACCGTAAACTTAGTCTATTATTTACATCATTTAATAAATATAATGAAGTCATTTAAAATTACGTGCCTATTACAGGATTGGATAAACCACGGTAGCTATTAGTGGTTTAGTCAAATTCCGTGGAGACGATTTCTTTAAAAGCCCTTAATATCTTTTTAAGAATTCTTATCGCGAAAGGGGTACTAAACAAGGCGAGTCGCGAACATTATTTAGAAGAAAAAAAGGAAACCGCCTGGAGTTTACTTGTTTCGAAAAGGCGGGCCGTTGTGGCATCAGATAGCGGTAGATTTGCGGCCGCACCATTAACAAATTACCTCTTTAAAGCGCTTTTTAAAAAAATATTTACATTTTTGTCTTCTAACATTATAGTTACTTTTATTGCCACATACGTTTGCGTGATTCCATGTGATAATATAAAATGGGATGATACGGACATGTTTTATAGATGCGAGGTATAAATAAAACAGGGACTCAGCACTAGCAACTCCTATTGTGTTAGAAATACAACTTAGGTAAACAACGGTTCATTCTAAGTGGAACTTACATTATGTTATACCTACTTATCATAGTCATAGTCAACAGTGTGATAATTAGGTACTCTTACTAACCATGTTTGTTGTAAAAATATTAAAGTTTCTTAGGAATTTAATAATGACTATTATTTATCAAATGGCTAGTAGAAATGATTGAATTTGAATGGTTTATGATTGGTCAGAGCCAAGGCGTTCATAAAAGAAGAGTAAATGCAGTGGAGATGCAGTCGTTGTGTAGTATATGAGGGATAAGGCTGGTTGATTGAAAGAGGAATACTGAAATTCGAGATAAGTTGGCCTGAAGGAGAATGTTGTGAAGAGAATTGAAAAAGATATGCTAAGATGGTTTGGGCACGTAGAACGAATGAGTACGAAGTGAATATTCACCAGGTATGTAAGGCACAAATGAATGGGTAGACCAACCGACGTCGAGCTTGCAATACACACATTGGCCAAATTAATAAAATCTTGAAAAAAAAAGCAGGTCAGAATGACATTAGAGGAACCTCGAGAAGTAGGTATGTAAAGATAGATTCAAAATTGTGGGTTGCTGTCTCTATCTGTACCGGAGGGAAATAGGCGTGAACCTATGTGTATAATGTCGCAAACTGACCTCCGCCCCCCATGAGCGCGGGCCTGAGGGTAACGGGTGGAGCCGCCCGTCACCCTAGCAGAAGCAGGCCACGGCGACGGCGTGCATCGTAGGACGATGCGCGCCTCCCCACACCGGGGTTGAGCCGGAGACCGCGTGGTCCCCCCTTCCCGAGGAGGGCCAGACCGAGAGGGATGGCCCTGGGTCAGCCGGGGTGCAAGGGATATGTCGCATGACAACCTCACCTTCGGCCTAGCACTACGACCCAGAGACGGCGTGCGTTTTAGTCGGTTCGACTCCGACATAACCTCCCCCTCCGGCTCCTGAGGGGTGGGTATCCCTGGTTATTTCCCGCACGTAAAAAAAAAATGTTTATAATGTAGAATTTAGTGGTATCTGACAACAAAAAAAAACAAAACTTAGGGAATAGTGTAAACAAAAACAGATAACATACAGTAATACATCGCAATAATGGTACGTTGATAGTTTTACTTTATTTTAATAGTATATTACGGTACAAGTATGAAAAGTTGGTGATTACCGCTGAGGCGCCATTGAGATCGGAGCTGTTAGATTAGGGTCTTAAGAGAGCTGAGGGCGTTAATCAACAATACATACGTGTATCAAACAATGTTTTCAGTACTCTTGTGAATAATACCCTTGCAGTTTTCAGATAATAAACTTTACTTGACGTTCAGGGCTGCACATCATATATCGGACGTTGTACAACATAAATCACTCTCTTCATAACTAGTACTTGTGGACATTTTAATTAATAAATAGCCATACCTATATAACCATAATTTCAAAAGTGAAATAAAGTTGTGAAAGTTTTTTTCGCTATCGCTAGAAAATTAGTTTGTTTAAATAATTAAAACTTTTGTCATTTGTTCAAGATTTGCAAATGGGTACCGCCTGCTATAAAGCTTGTTTTGATCTTTTCAGCATCAGTCGGGTTTTATATTTCTAATAATTTAGTGAGTTAATGAAGTGAATTTAAACGTAGTTAATTTTCAATAATAAATAATGATAATAATAAGTTATTTTTTTTACCACTTACATTTTGGCGCCCAAAAACCAATATATAGCTTTTGTTCATATTCTTTGTACCTAAGAACACTTGGCCAATAAATACCTTCCATTTGAGATATGAATCATTGAAATCTGTACGGTGGTTCAGAAGATATTAGGTAATAAAGAATGCCTGTCTGATTTAATTGATGCGTTTCTCAATGTTTATAAGTTTATCTTGCTCTTTCCAGGAGTAACGTTGAACAGATATGGGATATAATGGGTTACAATGTGCCCGTGTAGGACAATAACAGGATCACCTGTTTAGTTTATTAGATGATGAAAACATTATGGTTTAAGAAACAAAGTTTCCACAAATTTACTTGTTAATAACTAATAATGGAGGTTATGATAAAGTAGATTAAGTAACAAAAAACAAGTATTTGCTCCGTGGGATTTGCTCTAGATACCCACACGTATCCTCTGGGTAGCGCCAAATGAACAGCACTTCTTGAGAGAGGTAGGTCACAGCGAAGTGTCATCTCGCTCGAATATGGAGCAGCCCAACTGGGGAAGTACCTCCGCATTACAGAAGATCACAGCCATAATAACACTGCATACTTTGTAAGTATGTTGTGGTGTGTTAATGTCGGTGAGTAAAGTTTCCAGAGCTCAAACCCCTAACCCCGTCCCACTAATGATGATTGTGCAGTTTAACCGAAATCTAACGACAAGCGACTCGAATTGGCACTGCGTAGAGATAAAGCCTCGCTCTGCATTTTCTATCGCATGTACAACGGGAAGTGCTCTGAGGAATTGTTCGGATTAATCCCTGCCGCATCTTTCTGCCATCACCCTACGCGACAATATTTTCATCCTCACCACTTGGATGGTTGGTAGTCCTCAACTGTACTTTTCTCCAGAAACTTCCTGCCTCGCACAGCTAAACTGTGGAATGAACTGTCGCCTGCCTTCCAGAAGAGGGCGTACTCCCACCTTAAAGGCCAGCATCGCACCTAGAACCCTTCTGGTATTTCAGGTGTCCATGGGCGGCGGTGATCGCTTACCATCAGGCGATCCGTCTGCTCGTTTGCCTCCTATGTCATAAAAAAACCAGCTCTAATTTACTGTGGTAAAAATAATTATTTGTGTGTTGGTTCATATTCGCTCTGGCAATCCGATTGCGATGAAACTTTGTCAACTTATATATTGTATTGCTCGGGACATATATCTTGGACCTAATATGTGCTAAAAATGCGCTCTATGCGCATAGTACACGTTTGTTGTGTGGCTTTGAGGATAGAACGGGGTGCTACTGCGGTGGGCGAGCTCAAACCCATCAAGCATAGATTATTTATTGCCAAGCAATCACGCGCGCGCCAGGGCCTCGTTTGTCTTGCGATTTAGGTCTAAGACAGTTAGTTTGTAGTTATTACCCAACCCAGTAGGTGGCGCTGCAGGCAAAATATCGGTTTTATTTTTTCGTGTAAGTTTCCCGAGTGCAGTGAGGTAATGCGCGGTCTTCTTATAGACAGACAGACCAAAACAAGTGTCGATTTATGGATTTCTCTCAAATAGCTTTTCCTTTTTTTTTTTCTAAATAAACCATTGAAGGAGGTAGGACACGACGGTATTTTCATCCAATTGAGTACCTCCGCCTTCCAGAGTACCGCGGCCATAACAACCTCGTGTTGCCTTCCCGGCGGTGAGTAGGATAGCCGGATCGCCAGATATCACTGGAGAGTTTTTGTGCTGTCAGCGTGAAGACCAAAGGCTATTCCTGCTTTATCTTCTACAATGCTACCTCAAATGAATAAAAAAATCTACTACATATACTATAAGTATTGGTAGATAGATAATGTCTAAAAATTTCAGTCAATGTAAAGAAGCGAATGTATAAGTTAATTTTATAATTTTAAAACCAACTTTAAATGCAAGGTTCTTGCAATATTAATACTTTTAAGAACACGTCCGTTTAAATTAAAGTGGCAGGGCCGTGGTCGCAGACCGCCGCGCCCGGAAAGGCAGATTTACCCAAATTAAGAGCTACGTTTGCCATTCGGTTTATTTTTAAATATTTAAATGTAGTATGCGCTGAAAACGAATAATTATCTATCTCAAAATATTACTTTGCTATGGCCGTTAAAAATAATATAGTAAGAAGATTATATTCCAAGAGATGATATACAGTGAAATAGGAAATGTAAATGAACTTACGCTCTGAAAGTTCTGCGCACAACTAGATTATGGGACAAGCTTAACTTTACTTTTAGCAAGCTGAAGCTAATGTTTGAGGTCATTGAAGCTTTGACAAATGTGGTTATCCTGTTGTCACTTCTGCCCCTCTAGACAAGTGGCAATTCGCTAGCCGGCGTTTGATTGGTAGTTCCAGTTTTTCAAATGCAACGTTTGATCCCTTATTGTGTACGGAACCGTCAATGCCCGAATCCCATTCACACTTGAGCAGTTTTTAGGAGAAACAGTTAAAAATAAAATAGCCTTTAAAACGATTTAACATTTTGTAAATAATGTTTCGTTATGGTTCTTATTTTCAATGGGGTGAAACACTACTATGCGGAAGTGACATGCCGTGACGTCACATCCGGGCGGTATTACACACAGCGCATGCGCAGGACCGCCACCGGAAACCGGAAGTTGTGGTGTTGCGGCGCACAATCTGGAGTTGGACGGCGGGAAACACTGAATCAAGTGCAGCCTGAGCTTTCTGTTTTATGTATGAGACTGTAAAAGATATATGAGAACGTTTTCATTTGATATCATCCGTACCGAAGCTTGTTGGCTTTAATTGTTCTTACATGCGTGTATCCGACGTAGGGGCATTCCATATTCATATATCTTTAGTAAGGTGTTGCCTAGAGAACCTCTGCCTATTTTAATTTTATAAGGAGAAGCAAACATAATTTCTGGTGAAATAGAAAATATGAGGTAATTACAAAGATACTCGTATTATTTTGAAGATTGATGAATCCAACGGTTTTTACTACTCTATAAATGTACCAAACTGTCAGTCTATATACACTATAGAAAACTGAAATAAGCCAATCTTAATCCGTCTCATGCACTTCTTTCCCACATATACATAACCACATAACCAGATACTGTAGTTAGAAAGGACTACATAATTAATGTAATACAGAAAACTGGGTGCCCCTACTGGCAGCAATAGGTAAGCTAAAAATTATCAATTGAAACTAATTTATGATTGAAAAAAAAAAACTTTTTTTGCAGAGTTATTCATTAGAAGACTATTATTATAATTTTTTTTAATATAACATTTAAAAATTGAAAATATTTAAAAGTTGGAGATAAATAAATTCAATTTGGAAGATTAGCAATAGTCTTCTAATGAATAACTAAATATAACTTAATATTCAAAAATATTTCCATATTTAAAAATTGGAAATATTTAAAAATTTGAGATAATTAAATACAATTTGGAATATTAGCAATAGCCTTGTGATGAATAACTCTGAAAAAAAATTTGAATTCTTGTCTCACAGTGTCAAAAACTGCTGAATGAATTTTAATGTGGTTTATTTATTGAAGAGGTCTTAAAACCGCCGTATATCTGATTGCAATTGGTTGAAAAGACGGGTGTAAAAAAAAATGGACCATTGCGACTCCTGGCAACATTCAGAATCATAAATCTGCATGCTTTTCTCAGTTCAAAAGCAATACAAAATTGTGATATACGTATATAGATGATAGATTTTATATATCTATACATACATATACATACATACATCCATACATATAAATAAAATTGTAGTGTCTGTTTGTAATACTGAAATAACCGTTTTTTACTACATGCATATGAATATAATACGCTGCTACATGCATATGAATATGATACACCCAAAATAACATTTTTTTAATTTTTGTCTGTCTGTTTGTTCCGGGTAATCTCTGGATAATCCCGGATTTTGACGGGAATTTTATTGGCAGGTAGCCGATGTAACAAGAAGTAACTTAGCCTGCTTTTATTTTAGAAAAAATAGCGTTGACTCAACACTAAACGATTACCGACATCCACGCGGGCCGAGCCGCGGGCAACACCTAGTTAGATATATTATGTAGGTACATAGCGGGCCGCCACGGGCGTTCACCTGAAATACACTACAGTAGTTATATGCAGCGTCCTGCCGTGAGCTACTATCGTAAGATTTATTTAAAAACCCTCACTAATAACTACGAACCCATTACTTAAAATCGCATCATAAGCGGATTAGTAGTTTTGGAGAACAATGACAACATGGATTTGCATAAACGATGTTTGCTGCAGCGCCCCCTTTTTGTAACAATCAAAACAAACAAACATGTACCAATCAAACCCAAACCCATAATTGAAAACTGCATCAAAATTGGACGAGTAGTTTTGGAGAAAAATGGCAACATTTATTTGCACAAAAATGGCTAATGTAGCACTGCCTGGTGAGTTGTAACCGTAACACTTATCTAAGAATATGTACCAATCAAACCCGATCCTGAAAATTGTAATCAGATTTGTAGTTTTGGAGAAAACTGGGGAAAATATCATACAATAATGGATATTACGTTGATACATCATAATATTATACTATTGAAAATATATGATAAATTAGTAGATACTTGTACATAGCGACGTGGATCCGGAGTCTTACGGGACACATGTCGGAACTTCTACTTCAAAACTTCAACGGAACGAAGAGTAAAGCCTTGTTCATGTAACGTGCAGCCTCCCAGTATACGGATTTATATCTAAATATTTTAATAACATGACTAATTTTAAAGCTTTTAGCATAATTAACGTTCTACCTGTTTCGTTCAAGAATTGCTCACATTGGGAGTGACCAAAATGGTACAATGGCACAATGGGTTTTAGGCGTTGCATTGTTGACGATAACATTTTTAGTTAGTTTATTATTATTATTATTATCCTAGTAAGGTACAACATAATGCGGTGCGATTAGACAATAAATTAACACTATTAATAGAAGAAGATGTTTGACGATCAGAATTTAAAATCATATATGCAGCAGATAGCTAATAAAAATAAACCTAGTTCACTCCTTTCCATTCACTAAATAACAACAATTGCAACATGAAATCTCCCGCAAGTCATATAAATTAAGAAGCTGCAACCAATATTGTAATGGAAGCATTGACTTATTCCCAGAGGTTCACGATACCGAGACCCTTAGGAATGAACCTACACCTTTTGTAAACAATATTTACAAAAGGTGTAGATTCATTCCAAGGTTCCAAAATGGTCCCCCCTCCCGAGGAGGGCCAGACCGAGAGGAATGGCCCTGGCTCAGCCGGGGTGCGAGGGATATGTCAAAAGACAACCTCACCTCCGGCCTAGCACATCGACCCACAGACGGCGTGCGGTTTAGTCGGTTCGAGTCCGACATAGCCTCCCCCTTCGGCTCCGAAGGGGGGGTATCTGTGGGGATTTCCCGCACGTAAAAAAAGGGGTCCAAAATATAAAAAAGGTATTAAAATTCAAAATTGATTTGTCATTGAGTTTGACTCTCGTTTGAATTGATTGTATACTAAACCACACTACACGTGAAGATGTGAACCTACCACTAATGATCACGAAATACCCAAGGGTATCCCCACTGTGTTTCAGATAAATGATCGTTATATACATGCTACTTAGGTGCCTGACAGGCACACGGCCCACCTGATGGAAAGAGATGGCTGGCCTATGGACGTGTGCAACACCAGGCGAGCCACACTCGCGCTGCCGACCCTATAAGAAACCTGCCCATGCTCTTCTTGAAGAACCCCAAATTGTAGTCGCCATCACACACAACAACCACAGCAGGGTGTTCATGCCAGAGCTTAAGCGTGCGTGGGATGAAGTTCATACCGCACAGTGCACAAAGTTTTAAGTTTCGTCAGGTGGGGCCTCTCCAACTGCTGAGCCACCACTTTCAACCCCCTATTTTGTTCAATCGTGTGTGGATAGTGCGCGTGTTGAAGCGTCGGAACTCATGTCGTATCAGCTTTTTAATTTGTTTGTTTCAAACTCTCTCATCTTATTAAGATGACTGTCTGGAAACCATTCAGTTCACGCCTTTTTAACATAAGTTCGAGAGTCTCAGGAGAGAGCTAGGACTCTTGCTGGCGTTTTCCGGGAAACAAATTTCGAGACACTTCCTGTAATGTTTTGACCACTGTGTCGGTTTTCTCGTAAATGTCGCTAGTGGTTCCAACCTTGCCAAACGATTTTGAAGTTTCAGATGGAACTCTTCAGACCCTGGAGCTACTTGGAGCGGCGTAGGTTGGAGAGTAGACCGTATCACTAGAAGTCTCACAGCCTTAATGTTGATGTTTAGAGAGCCTCGGAAAAGTCTTTTATTGCTTCCGGTTGATCACAAAGACGTCTTTAAACACGTGCTTACTGTCTGTTATGAAAAAGTCAATCTCATTCCTTGTCACAAAGTCCCGGTTTTGCTAAGTCCACTTCCTGTGAGGGTTTTTTCATAAAGAAGCTATTCATTAAGAAGAGCCCCTGTCACGCAAGGAAGTTAATTAGCATTTGCCTCCTGTGATTTCTGCACCCTACTAAATAAGGTCCGATTCTCGCCTCGCCACGATCTTGTGCTTCCATTTTGGCATTGAAGTTCCCCATAACAACGTTACAAGTTGCGATGGCAGTGTGATTTGTTGCCTTGGCAATATCTTTGTAAACGGCTTCGGCGATTTCATCGGGGTAACGCGAGGCGGGCGCATATCCCTGTATCACGTTCAGTGAACGACTGTTCGTGATTTTTAGAATCAGGTACGCTACCCGGTTCGACACACTGCCGACTTCAACAACGCTGCTAATGAAGTCCTTTTTTACCAGAAAACCGATACCTCCCTGGAAGTCGTGTCTTCTCCCTGTCTTCGGATGTCGAACAACCACAATATGTGCCAGTAATATGCGACCTATTTCAGCATCGAGTTCTGTGAGGTAATGGTACAGCCGAAGTGTACTGCAATAATACGCTGGCAGTAGTAGTCGTTTGCGGTAGCCTTCCGTCGCCTGGAGATTCTTAGCACCCCCGCCCTGCCATTAGACGATTTACTACCATGGCTGGGAATAGCGGGACCGCCGGGAACTGGAGGCCTTTTGTTGTGACGTCTTTCTATTTTTGAGGGGTTTTTGGACTACCATTGCCACGCTGGCCAAACGGGTTGGCAAAGCGTTTTATTTCAAGCTATCCTTCTCTCACAATGATATGGTCCGTGTATCCTTCTGATTGTCAATTTTGTGTATCCCTGAACAATTTAACCTCAGAATCACTGCTCAAAATATTTGCACACAAATAAAACCGTAACCTTTTTGGGAATAAAATGACAGTTTATTTTTCAAAACCAACTGCGTGTCTGTCAATATCAGCAAAAATCAAAGAGACTTTCTATGATAAAACTGTCTTATTCAACATTAATGTATCAATAACGAATTTTCATAGTAACGTACTTTACACATCATAAATGCGATGAATAAATTACTATCTAACATTTTAATTAAAAGTATAACACCCATTTTTAGACGCCATTTGTATACAGGGACTACTGTTTATGATGCTTGTGAAGAAAAAGAAGACAGTAAATATATACTGAAACCAATCCCATCCGGAGGTCACACACTAAGGAAGCATGACAATGAACAACGTCAAAATATATATGAATTTGGTTTATACGTCGCGGCGTGTTTGCCCAAGTATGTCCAAAAAATTCAACTGCAACATACTGATGAATTGGAAATCCTTGTGTCGCCTGAAGGTCTTTATCCGGTTAGTTGCTTTTTACGCTTGCACCATAACTGCTGCTTCAATCAATGTACAGGAGTTACAGCAATAGACGTGCCCAGCAGAGAATATAGATTTGAAGTGATATATATGCTTCTCAGTATGCGATATACCAAAAGAATTATAGTTAAGACATACACAGATGAACTCACGCCTCTTCGTTCACAATATGAAAATTGGAAATCGTGTAATTGGCATGAAAGAGAAGTTTACGATATGTTTGGTGTAATATTCTCGCATCATCCCGATTTAAGAAGAATTTTAACTGATTACGGTTTTACTGGACATCCATTCAGAAAAGATTTTCCTTTGGTTGGCTACACTGAAATACGTTATGATGACGAGTTAAAGAAGTTGGTTTTTGAGCCGGTAGAATTTGCTCAAGAAATGCGTCGGTACCGTATTGCAACGCCGTGGCATTACTTGAACAGTTTTCATGAGGGGTACAGTGCCCCAAAGCCTCCCCCAGCTCCACCTGCTCCAAAGAAGTGATTTTTTTTTACGAAAGTTATTGCTTAACGACGGCTTAATATTTATGTTTCGACAGTAGTAAATTATTTATGTCAATCATGTTTTAATGACCATAAACCTCATTGCAGATGTAACTTATTAAACAAATTAAATTTCAACGTATAACATCTTAGGAAACCACAGAATAATAAGCTCTAAACTTGTGTAACTAACTTCATATTCATGTACCTCTATTAGAAGGGTAACCATGAAATGCACATCTAAAACTTTGCTGTATAGACTAAACTAAAAGACATAGCATTTAGATATCAACTTATTTTGAATATTTTTCGTCAGGACTTAGGCCGAAGGGACTGTCTTCTCCGGTTGTTGGATAAATGCGTTTCATGCCTTATTGTTTGTTTTAGGACAGATTCGCTTTATGACAGATTCGCTTTAAGACAGATTCGCTTTAGGACAGATTCGCTTTAAGGCAAAAGTACAGACAACTCGACAATAATTAATTGAACTATTTATTGATATTATTAGGTCTGTACTAACTAACTGGCCATTTTGATTTCTGAAATCCAGCGTTTGGTTAGGAATTCCTAATTCAAATTCATTTAAATTTCAAGCTTGTCTACTTGTGTTTTGAATGTGATAAGTCCCTTGTTTTACGCTATTTAATTTTGCTTTCATATCGTTCTGTGTATGTACAATATAGAAAATTTAGCATATCGCATTATTTTAGAATATAAATTTCATCGCGGCAACAGCGCTGCAGAAACAGCTCGAAGGGTTAATGATGTGTAAAATGTGTGTGTGTTAAAAACAACACAGTACGCTTTTGGCTCCAACGCTTTCATTCTGGAAATTTACTCATAGGCGGCCAGAGACACTAGTTGTCAATGAGGATTTGAAAGTGATCGTGGAAGCGTATCTATCTCAAATCACGTCAGAGTTAGTTGCAGGCTTCGGTGTGAGTGAAAACCATTTTGAATCATTTGAAACAAATTGTAAAAGTTAAGCTTGAAAAGTGGGTATCGCATGAACTAAGTCAAGCAAACCAATTATCACACCTCGACTGCTGCATCACGTTACTCGAGCGTACGGTTACGATTACGGCAGATCTGTTTTGCCAACAATTCGAAACCATGATGGAAAAGCTAGCCGTTAAACACACTGCAAAACAGACGGTGGCGAAACTAGAGAAGCTAGGATTGAAATATCCCCGTCACTCACCATACTCTAAATACCGCTCACCCAAATTTTATCCTTCTAGTGGCTTCTTGCTCGAATTTGTTTCTACCAGGCCTGCCCGTGTTTTTGATATTGTTGTATTTGAAGAAATTCAAGAGTTGTCAATCGGTCCTAATGTAACACATATTGTAACATTTTGGTTTTGCCCAAGTTAGATTCCATATAGGCTGTGTAGCATCTTGGTCTGTAAAGTATCTGGAATTTTCTAGAAAATTTATTACTACCTCTCTCTCTCTCTTGATCACGCTCTCTCTCTCTCTCTCTCTCTCTCTCTCTCTCACGCTCATACTCTCTCTGACACACTCTCTCACTTTCTCTCTCCCCCCAAACTATCACGCTCTTTCTCTACCCACACTCTCTCTCTCTCTCTCTCTCTCTCTCTCTGTCTCACACACTCGCTTTCTGTACCTCTCTCTTTCCCCCACTCTCCCTCTCTCTCTCTCTGTCACTCCCTCTCTCTCTCTCTCCCCACTCTCCCTCTCTCTCTCAACGCTACTGGTGACTAGGTTCAGAGATGAGCTTTGAGGGTTATCTACAATCCCATACTCGTAAACAGTGTTGAACTAATATTTTTTTTTATACATTCAATCAATAAAAACTATGTGCATAATTAAGGAGATAATATACAAGCTGTATTTTCAAAGTGCGTTATTTCAATCCAGCTCATTTTATAATGAGCTTTTGTCTTGACACAAAGGCAGTCGTTTAGTAGAGCGCAACACACATAGCTCAAGATAGTCTCTCGGGTCCAGATGACGGTCCTTTCTAACGCTTCAATTAATAACTTGGAAATTAGCGGAAAGTGGCTAATTATTCTACCCGGAATTTATTAGGTGGCTTCGTAAGTTCAACTGGTGTGAGTCACTTAAATTGGATTTCAATGCCTCATTAATATGCAGTAAAAGTGTATTTTTAATTAGATCGAGTTAAAGCTGGATAGAAATTTGTAGATAGAAATACAAAGCATCTTATTTAAAACGTTTTATACTGCCAATGTTAGCATTATAGTATGTCTATGTCAATGTGGTATTTTTCCTAATTTTACACGGCTGTGCAGCGTGGCCCTAGTTAGATTGATACAAGCTGCTGGAGCCACGATCCACAGAAATGGATATGCAGCGGTAAATATGCGGAGTCTCACGTAAAGAAATTACCGCCTCCGCGCCCACCTCTTTGTTTATGACATCATAGATAAACAGGCAGTAGAGAATACCAGGCGATTGCAGTGCCACCTTCTGCATCAATTTTTGAATGTAATATAGATTACATACTCGTTTAAGCTTCCGTGGCGTGGTGGTAGTGAACGCAGCCACAACGCAGGAGGCGCGGGCTCGATCCCCGCTCAATGTATTTTTTTTTTTATGTTTAAAGTGACACTTTTTTCTTATATGAAAAGTTACAGAGCGACGCAGTGCAGTCGATGCAGAGACAAAAAAACGCCGTGTCAGGCTTTTGTGTTGCCACACGAAACATGCCAATTTTTGTGTGAACAGCATGAATGAATGGGTATTTGCATTGGTCTAGTTCTGGCCTCGGAGAGCACGTTAAGCCGTAGGTCCCGGTTACCATAGGAACATCTATGGCAGTCTTAACGGGTTGTTGAAGCCCTCAAAAATCCAACAACTGGTCTAATTGTAATACTTCGATGTCGCTTTTGGGTTGTGTCGCTTCAAGGAAAATGTCAGAAGTCCAGCCAAATCCGCAGTTAGACTGGTAAAGCGGACCCCAGACTCTAAGTTGAAAGCTTCGGATGCGACTGGGATTAACGCTAGGAGGAAGATATCTTTGTATGGACAGAAACTATTAAGAGTATACACACTATTTTTCATCAAAAATTTATCGGCAGTTTAGGAGGAATTCAGAAAATACACACGCACAAACAATTTTATATTAAACTAGCTGTTGCCCGCGGCTCCACCCGCGTAGATGTCGGTTATCGCTTAGTGTTGAGTCAACGCTATTTTTCTAAAATAAAAGTAGCCCAAGTTACTTCTTGTTACATCAGTTACCTGCCAATAAAAGTCCCGGCAAAATTAATCCAGCCGTTTCAGAGATTAACCGGAATAAACAGACAGACAGACAGACAAAAATTAAAAAAAAATGTTATTTTGGTGTATGTACCGTATTATATTCATAAGCATGTAGTAAAAAACGGTTATTTCAATATTACAAACAGACACTCCAATTTTATTTATATGTATAGATAGAAAATAAAAACAATACATTGTATTTACACTATGTACAGCCCGTCAATTTAATTGACTATACCCCGCTGGATGGTAAGATATTACAATGAAGTGCAGATGATAAGGGCCACCAGAGGTAAAGGTGGTAAGGGGCGAGATTATTATCGTCAACCAGGAACATTTTCAAAGCCTGAATGTTTGAAGCTGTATGGAGAGCAACTTACGCGATTATAAAATGGGGATGTAGAAGCGTAGCAAGTATTTTAAGACATTTTTCACATGCCTTAACAATATACAAAATAAAATCGTTGAAATCAATCAAACTGTTTTAGAGGAGTGCGATTTTTATTTCATTATAAACATTGGAACACTTATAAAATAAATATTTATTAAATTAATAATAGGCACTGTTGGTAAAAGAAAATTAAACTGAACATTCAGTAGATTAATAAACCTAATGGATTACTCTGAAAATTACCACTACTATAAATCCAAAGCCATAGTTATATCACAATATAAACTTGTAATGTACTACAATACTCGTATATTTCCATAAGTAAACTTGAAATCAAATATCTTAACTCGCGAACTTAATATTGATTTGAAATAATACCTTGTAGACGATGGAAATTGGAAAAACGGGAACTCTTTCCTTTGACTTGTTGGGTCTTTTCAATCGACTTCATATTTGCCTTCATCATACTGACATCTGCGTAAGAATAACGGCTGAGTGGAGGACTGAATGAACAATCGGCACAATCGGCTCAGTATGTGGCGCGCCCTCGCCTCTGTCGTGCGCACCGCCGCGTTCCGCGTTCCCCAGGGACCGACCAAACTTCACACGCGCGATTCAATCTTCACACAGTTCAGAACACTTTATACAAACAATTCGCCAATGTTCGCACGATGCCATGCTATATAGATAGAAGTCTGAAGTCTTAGGAAAACTTTTAAAACTTTTCATTTGCATAAGATTTCTAGATATCGTTCTTTTTGATAAAAAGGTAAGCGAATTTTAATTCCTACTATTTCGTTTTTATTGTTACATTTATGTTTTTTAATCGAAGATAAATAATTTTACAGAATATTTATTTATTATATTTAGTTAATTATTATTTTTACTTAATTAAACAAACAGAATATAGAGCTGAGCACACTTCCGGACTTATACACTTCTTATAAACATATACAAATGCATGCGTATGATATAAATATTACACAAAAGAAAGTAAAATTGTTTAGTATAGTTAGTTTTTACATCATATTACCTTGAAAAAATTAGATTAATCGCTTTAAATATAAATGATCAAATGTTCCTACTTCTAATTCACTTCAGCTATTTCGTTATCATCGTATAATGAAACAAAGCAGGGGCTTATGTAATTTAAAATAATTATTATCTGGTGCATTAGGAGAGGCCTACGTCCAGCAGTGGACAGCCGTGGGCTAATTGATTGATTGATTGAATAATGATAAAATTTATCAGATTTCTCTTATTTGTGTTAAGTATGTGTGGGACGTGTACACTTCATTCAATATTACAAACGACATTAAACCTATTTTTTCCCTTTGATTAACTTTTGTACCGACCAGAATTTAATTGGAATAAACTTAAATCTAAACATCTAGGGCGGAACTTCGCGGGTTCAAGTCCCGTCCACTATGTTGACTTTTCCGATCGAAATTTTCTAATAACTTTACACGTTCACTGCGTGTGAAGTTGTCGATGTTTAGCACTTTTATTGATAATTGTAAAACTGTTTAAGTAAGGTTATAGGTATTTCGTTAGCACTATTTAGTGGCTGTTTGTTTTCACCGGAAACAAATTTTGTTATACTTTCTAAGTATTAGTTTTTTTAGTAGATGCATATAGACTAAATTTGAACATTTTTGCATGGTTAAGAATGAATTATTGATTAAGTTAATACTTTCTGAAGTTTAAGCGAATATCACTCATTGAAATAAAACAACTGTTTAACGGATGATACCGAGAATGATCCGCGAGGTACTTGAAACTAAAAAAGAACCAAATTTTAATAGAGAAGATGGTTAGAGCATACAACCAGGTTAAGATCCAGTCATCCACTTAATCAAACCTAGTAAACAGCAAAATACAGCAAGACTTGTGACTACTACACAGTGAGTTCAATCTGCGTAAATAGTAAGACTAACAACTCATTATGATTCGGGTACTTTGAGATAACTTATACTTCAAACTACATGACAACTACTATCTTTAGTCACCCCGCAACCCTGGCTGGTGAAAAGTAGCCAAAACGTCGTCGGGCTAAACGTATATACCTTATATGAAATAAATCACGTTAGAATCCGTTAAAAAGTGGTTTTATTTCAATTAGTGTAACAATGAATCTCAAGTAGAATTTGAGTAGTTTGAATTCAATTCTCGCTTAGTTCAATATTATTTCTTTTCAATAATCTACGACGGAGAGGAATCGGGTATGATTCTCTTGAAAGTTTACGCCAATATGGCTCCAAAGTACTCGGTTTGTAATTGATGCTCGGTTGAAGAAGAGTTCATTATCATCCTAACGTTAGTCCGGTCGCCTTTGAGGCTTTCACCTTGAGTCCAGGGTTCACTTTTTCAATCTTTTACACTGAACTGCCATATATTCCGAGAGGTGACTGCCAACTGTCTATAGCCCAGCAACTCATTCGGTTTCCATTCATTTCTTTTTTATTTTCCATTTGGATATGCATAATCTGCATTCTCATATCCTGTACCCAATTTAGGTTATATTTGAAACTTTTCGTTAAACTGATTTAGAGGAACTGTTTAATAAAACTAGTTTATGGACAGTATATTATCTTATACCAGTCAGAAAGACAAGCGGCAGATTGAAGTATTGATTAAGTAACATGTTATGTCAATTGCATGCACGAGATATTACTAACTGTCAGTAGTCACTGAAACGCTTATTGGCAGTGCAACTTGGTATGTGCTTTTGATATATTGCAATGAAAATTATTGGAGTTATTCCATATATCCCTATCGATATCTTGCACTCGTCATCATGATCATAACCTTAACTAGGTTAGGCTAGTTTTTAAATATAAATTCATAAAGGAATATTAATCTATTGGTGTGTAAGCATCAGAAAAATATTGACCACAAAAGTACTCAAAATAATCTGATTACCAAATTTAATAAAAAGCTTGTAAAAATTATTTGAAAATAATCATTATTGTCCCTCCGCAGTAGGAAGAGACGACAACCCAATATTTACTTCTGTGCTTACATATTACGTCACAAGCTTCCTATCTACTGCCATTAATCCTTTAATACAGGGTTACGGTTTCGGGTGCTTTGCCCTTCGGCGTACCTACCTGTTTTCGAGGTTAACCCTGATAGGCTTGTCTACTATTTATACTTTGTTCAATATTCACTAGTTTCACGTGTCTTAATCATTTGAATTTATTCTTTAACGTTTTAGCTTCACCTGTACAGTCAGCACTGATCAATCTGGATGAAGGAAGTACTGAAAATGATCTTAATGCCTTGTTTTTCCTCCCTTCCCGTTAACTGATTGTTCTGATATTTGGTACACATCTTTGGTTTGATTAATAATACAATTTAAATAAATAAAACAGTTCAGTGCCCCGAGCAGTCTCGCCCGATCCGCTGCAGATACCCAGCCATGCTCTCTCTCACCGCTCCGCAAACCAGCTTGGCCGCAAGTCGACAAAATACATTACCGATAGCAATCGGCCTCACTCCCCCGTCCTTCTTTGCTGGCGCGCAAAGAGATGCTCCATACAAATAAGGAAACACCGCTGAGTTGATCCGACCGCTAAGCATGAAATTTATGAGCTTCGTCAGTCGACTCAGTAGGCGAGGTCCGTTTTCTCCCGCTGAGCGAGAGGTGAGATCTTTTAAATGGCTGGGATGAAGACCATCCAAGCCTGCAACAGACCCATTGTAGAAGGAGGCGAGGGCCCGGGCCACCACGTCGTCCGTCACTGTCATTGCTTCAGTTGATAAGTCCGGTGCCGGCGGGAAGTCAAGCGGCCGTGATGGGCTCGGGTGTTTCATTTTGAGCACTGCTAGCGTCTCCGGCCCCCGCTGTGCAAAAGTATCATCAGATACTAATAATCACACCGCTCCTCTCACGTCGCCACCCTGCACCTTGGACTCTATCGTCTTCCGAAAGGACTAGGATCCGGGATCGGGGTGTAACCCATCAGGCCCATCGTCACGATGATAGCCTTCACCTTAGCCGTCACGTTTCCTGGAAGGTTTCTAGAAGGAACTCTAAACGCCCCGTATGCAAAGGTCAGGAGGGCAGCCCAGTCACCCTCACCATTCGACTCCACGCATCCGTCAATCAAGTCACACATCCTGTCCGCCACCTAACTTCACGCTCCCTTAGGGATGTGACGAAGCACGGGTATGCTATCCCTCAGATAAGCCAATCTGTCCATAGAACCCAGACTGTGATGCGCCACAGGTGCCTGGTGTGCGGGAACGGAGCCAGTGGAGACCGAGTCAACCTGCGCGGCGGGCACCCGGCACCCAGGCGCGTTCTTGTGTTTTCGGCCTATATGATTTTGAGTCCATGTGTTAACTGAATGTACACAAGGAACCTAGGCAGTGGGGGCAAGTCAATGTTGTGAATCAATTACTCATCCTAAAGTTTATCAAATAAAACCGGAAAAGCAATGACTACTATCAAGTAGGTCATGCTAAAGTAATGTGTAGTGTGTAATAATTGTATAATAATATTGTACTTTGTACCTACAAGCTTTTATTGGTTTGAATGTCTAACTCAGTGTATCAATTACTAAACAAGTTTTTGAAGTTGGAAAGATGGCAATAATATAAATTATTATGGAAAATATGGTAAACCCGGATTCAAAGAAATAAGAGTGACAATAAAATACAATGAAAACTGAAGCAAATTTATTTCAACTTTTTTCCAACTGCATATTCTAAGCGTTTCTCTCGCAGCTTAATTTTTTTTTCTTACATTTCAATTGTGTTCCACCAAAGCTAATGATATTTTAAACAATTTTGAAATGTCTATAAGGAAAGCCACGGACTGCGTCTGATCATGTTTTACAATAAAAAATTAACCAACTTTGGCATTTGGTTTCCCTAATTAATCTTCTGGTCTGTGCTAATTCAATCAATCAATTAACCCACTGCAATCTACTGCTGGTCATAGGCCTCTCCCAATGTGCGCCATTTCGTACGATCCTCCGCCTTCCGCATCCAGTCCGTCTCAGCCACCTTTTTCTTTTTCAGCCGTTCGCCCGGCGAGGGGGCGTCAATTAACTTGTTAAAAATAGAGAAAATATAATTATTGCAGTTCAAAACTATGTATTACATAACCGAACTCTACCTGGTCTTACTCAATTCTGTAGCTTTTGTCAAGCACTGACTTCTATAAGATCAGTAAATTTGAAAATGCTGTCATTTTTCTCTTACTTGAAGTCAGCTTAACTGTTTTTTTACCTACTTTTACTTTTTTAGTGAATTATAACCGTTCAATCATCATCGGTCAGTTCAGTTGGTCATTCATCTGTCATGAGCTTAACAACATAAGTAAATACTCAAATATAGAATAGAATAGAATAACACTATTTTGACACCATTTACATAAAATTAAGTAAAGACAATATAAACAATATTTATCCTACATTTTGAAAAAAATATCTGAATCCTATAATCAGATAATATTAATCATACAAATCTATTCATAATGAACATTGTAATTGCGATACAAAAACACAAAAAAAATCCAACATAATATGATCGAACTAAAAATCTCCTTCTTATCGTCGTTTAAAATTTCTTGATTCATCTTTTGTAAATATTTATTTATTTTATTAATAGTTGCTATTTTTAAATTGCATTTAGTTGCTTTCAAGTCAGTTTAGTTTCGGTTTTAAAATTAATTTAGTATCATTTATGTATTATTGTACATATTTTGACAAACACATCGTCTGTTAATTGACTAATAAAAATTATATATATAATAAATTTATTTCACCTTGATTCAATTTTTACTGAGCACTTTTAGAAATACAGGCATCATAATGTAAAAGATCCTAATGATTTAAGTAATCCCAACCTATCTAACAGACCCACCGGTGATTAATTGTGACTAACCACTAGCAGTTCCTGTATTGACTTCTAATTTCTACTCCTAATTGATTATAATTCGATGGTTACTACTTTAATTGGATTGGTTGAGTTTACGCAAGTGTCGAGCGCCAGCACAGTCATAATGTTATCCTGATATCATCCGAGGCCAAAATGTCCTCGGAGCGCAGGGTTCGCCTTTCGGCTCTTCCTCCTCCACTTTGCACGATCATGGGCACCCATGGTAGTGAGACCATTGGCTCGCATGTCACCCTCCACGACGTCAAGCCAGGAATTCTTGGGCCTACCCTTTCTACCTGGACCCGATGGGGGTAGCATTGGCAGCCATTTGCTATCCACGTAGCCTGACGGCTGTCGCAAGTCGTGGCCGCACCAGTGAAGGTGGATCTCTTGCTTTTTATCTGCGATGTCAAGGATATGAAGACTGCCGCGGATGCGAGAGTTCCTCACGCAATATTTACGTGTGACTCTGCAGATCTACCTCTGCATTTTCATCTCTCTAACACGCAGCTCCTACTTGTGTTGCTCCAACAGGGACCACGCCCCACAGCCGTGTAAAAGGGCAGGCCTAATGTTCGTCTGATAGACCTTACCCCTTCAATCTGACTGGCATTTTAGGATCGCATTTGACGCCCATCATTTCCCCCCAATTAGCCCGAGCTGCAGCAATACGTGACTTGACGGCGTAGTCGATGTCACCAATCACATGAAATATAGATCCCAGGTACTTAACCTGGTCCGTACGCTCGACCAAGTCATCGTCTGAGCGGACGGGTGTGGAATCTGTTGAGTCCAAGTATTCTGTCTTCGCCATATTTAGCTTGTGACCGCCGTTCTCCAACCACACCATGTGAAAGTATGGTCTCCTACCACACTTTCACACGTAGCACCATTCTGCTTCTGTCCGCGTCCATCAACGCAATTTCATCTTTCTGATACTGTCCGACAAAACGTCTAATGCCAAGCTGAACAGGTAAGGACTAAGTACGGATCCTTGGTGTACCCTGACGGTAATAGGAAAGGTTTTCGTGTTGCCAATAGCGTTCCGAAGCATTCAGCCCGAATCGTGGTACATGTCTCGAATGGTGTCAATGTAAGTCTCTGGGTTTCTTTTGGACCACAGCGCTCACCAGATCATCGCGCAAGAAACGCAGTCGAAGGCCTTCTACATGTCTAGGAATAGAAAGTACAGGGGCGTGTTCCTCGCCCTGTATCTCTCCGTGAAAATCCTTAGGGCGAACGCCAGATGATCCGGTGCCCGCGATGAAACCGATACTGACACTTCAAGAGTGCACTTTCCTATGGGATTAGGGAGTCGATTATCCTCTCGTAGATATTTATACCGCGATAACTGCCACACTTCTGCACCAATCTCTCGCCTTGAAGATTGGCGTAATGATACTTAGCTTCCACTGACTCGGAATCTTACTGGTGAGGAGTAAGCGGTTATAAAGATTTGCGAAGTTGCTCAGCCGGGCACGGGCACCCATAGCCTGCCAAACTTCGATAGGGACTTTTTTGGGTCCTTCATGCGTCGAATGGCAGTCTGGATTTCTTCAGGCTTTATTGGTGGCACTAGTCCTTGATTTGGAGGAAGGTTCTTGTTCTTATTCAGCAGCTTGTGGAAGTATGGGCGCCCGCGCACTGTGCCGTGTGAATTACATAGAGCAACTTGGTATTAGGCCGGTCGCTCATCAAACGAGTATTTTGCGAATTAGCATACCGCGAACGCACGCTCTACGCCGGGACGGCCTTACAATAATATTTATATTATATACAAAAAAAGCAGGCATGCCTTGTTTTGCAAACGCGTTCAGACTGTCTACACATCGTGAACAAATTGTGCACTAGCGCGCTCAACGCAAAAGAAGGCTGCAGACAATTTTCGTAACTTTTAGACTTGTAGTGCAGTTCTGTGCAGATAGCTCTCTTTGTATATCATACTTTCTGTAGTACACCTGCTTATGAGTACGTCATGTACACAAGAACTGGCTTCACCGCTTAGTTTTTAAGTCAGGAGAAAATATTTCTTTTAAATATCATTCACCACCTAAAGATCTTTAAAATTTATATAGTTCAGAGTCTAAATCACCTGAAATTTGGGTTCCGTAGCAACACTTTTGAAGTTACGCGTATTGTGAATGTACTTATCTACCTACCTAGTATAAATGTTTAGGGCACGAAGTAGAGTTTGCCAGCCGTTATGAAATTTCCGACAGCGTTTGTAAACTTTGTTCTTACTAGAAAGTTGGGCGGGCAGGACTAGTCCGAGACAGGTCGCTTAAGACAATACACATCAAAGCAAGGCCTAGAAATTATTGCGACTATTGCGATAAGATTTAAGATATGGTAAGGTTGGCAAAAAGGATCTTTTTGACATCAAATTTAAATGTTATGGTATAATAGTTTGTACTTAATCATTATAAATAGAATTATTATACCAGTATTACCTACCTACTATCTTTCTGGCTGAGTTCCTAACTTACGTTTTTTCAGGCTAAAATCCCCAAAGATTATGGCGGTTATGTCGAACTTGAACCTACTAAAACCGCACGCAGCGTCTCGGGTCTCAAGCCTCATATATTGGCACCGACGTGTAAGGCCACAATAATCATTTGTGACAAACTAGAAAACTTTGATTATTTTACTGTTACATACTAATTACATTTAAATTATAAGAAGTTGTAATTCGGAATAACATTATTATTTAAATCAAATTAGGCATGCATCGATATGCGTTTTATTTGGCAGAAATGGAAGATGCATTAGGCTCCAAAGAAAACGCATTGAGTCCTTCATGTAAATCCTTGATGTTAAGTAACTAATAAAGAACACCTTGAATAATAATATGTTGTTTTATTTAAGCACTGTTAACAAAATATGAATATTGAAATAAACTATCTTTGTTGTATGGTGAGACAGGACATCATAATAATCTATGGGCATGACGTTGCGCTCAAGGCCGGTCCGTTTGAGGAGGTCGTGAAGGCGAGCGTTTGTGGGGACACCTATACTGACATCCCCCCTTTTTATTCGAGATATCTGGTCGGGATCTTAATCACTCGACCGCTTCTGGTGGTCTTCGGTAATTGTGCAGGGTCTGGAGCCACGCGCTCTTCAATTTGGGTACTGCCCGGGGACTTCGGTTGAGCCGGTGTAGATACAGCTCTAGCCGGGGACTTCTGGGTAGTAGGTTGCTTCACTGGGCTCTGACTACTGGGTTCAGCCTTCGGCAGTCCAGGAACAGTCTCTTTGTGGAGTATACCTGAAAGGGAATGCTCGTCGTCTGGCGAGCTCGAATGCTTATCGGCTTTAATATGCCACGAGTTTCTACGGTAAGTACCATCTTTGGTTTTTACTATGTAAGATCTGGGTTCTGGTGTTGGTGTTACTATTGATGCTGGAATCCAATTTCTATGATCTTTTCTTATGTATATTTTGTCTCCTTTTTTATATTGTTTTAATTCTTGTTTTCCTCTATCACTGTATCTTTTTTCATTTTTTTTCTTCTTATTTAAACTTTCTTTAACATTTTTTCTGATTTCAGGTTGTAGCAGTGTGTCATTGACTGGGAGAAGTGTCTTCGTTCTTCGGCTCATAAGGCGCTGGACAGGTGAGCCAAGGTCATTCCGTGGTGTATTTCTATGGTGAAGTAGGGCAAGTTGTACGTCAGCCTTTTCTTCATGGCATTTTCGCAAAAGGTTTTTTGCTTCTTGCACATAGCGTTCAGCTAGTCCATTGGAACGCGGAAAGTATGGGCTTGAAAATTGGTGTTCAAACTTCCAATCGTCTTTGAATTTTCTAAATTCTTCTGCATTGTATTGCTTTCCTCCATCCGTTTTTAAGATGTCAGGTATGCCAAATGTAGCAAACCAGTATTTCATACATTTGATTACTGCTGTACATGTAAGATTAGGCAGTTCAAAGAAATCGAAATATCCAGAATAAGCGTCTGCTAACAAGATATAATCATGTCCTTTAAAGTGGAAAATATCTGAACCTATTATACTCCATGGCCTTTCTGGCGCCTCTTGTTGTAGTATAGGTTCCATAGGATTGTCTTTTTGTACTTGAGCACAAATTTTGCAGTTTTTGACATATTCTGTCAGATCTCTGGTCATGTTTGGCCAGAATACACTGTCTCTAGCCAATTGAATTGTACCTTGAATCCCTTTATGACTCAGGTGTGAGCATTTCATAACAATTGGTATCATTTTCTCTGGGACTAGAGTTCTTCTGTCTTTGAAAATTATTCCATCATAGACACTCAGTGATTCACGGAAGTACCAATATTTTTTTATGTTTTCTTTGACTTCTTTAATGGTGTTTGGCCATCCTTCTAGTATGGCTTTCTTTAGTTCTATTAATTCTTCATTTAGTTCCAATTCTTTTCTCAATTCTTGTTTTCTTTTTGGTGAGAATGGTAATAATGCACAAATGGTCAGAGTTCCATCATCTATTTCTTCTTGGCTTACATTTCTGCAATCTCTACTTAGAGTATCTGCCACAAACATTTCAGTTCCTTTCTTGTACACTATTTTAGGGTTGTATGGCAATATCTGTAGGAACATTCTTTGTAATCTGGGAGGTGCATCGGGTAAAGGTTTTTTGAATATTGTTTGCAACGGTTTGTGATCACTTTCTATTATTAAATCCTTACACCCCCAAATATAATTGTGAAATTTTTTACATGCCACCAATATGGCGTTTGTTTCCTTTTCTAGTTGACTATATCCTTGTTCCGTCTTAGTGAATGATTTAGCACAGTAGGCTATAGGCTTTCCTTTCTGGATGAGTACTCCTCCGCAGGCATAGCTACTTGCATCCACTGACAATAATATGGGAGCTTTCGGGTCATAGTAACCAAGAACTGGTGGATTTTGTAACATTTTTTTCAGGTGTGTGAATGCTTGTTCTTGTTCATTGTCCCACACCCATTCCACTTCCTTCTGTAGCAGGGTTCTCAAGGGTGCTGTAATTTCTGCCATGTTTTTAATAAACTTGGATAGGTAGGTAATTAGCCCAAGGAATCTTTGCAGCTCCTTTACATTTTCGGGTCTTTTGATTTTGTTAATTGTATCCTGTTTTTCCGGATCTGGTTTGAGTCCATCTTTGGATACAATGTGTCCCAGGAATTTAATCTCTTGAGAGCAGAATGTGCACTTTTCTTTGTTCAGTTTAAGTCCTGAGTCCCTTAATTTATTTATGACTTTTTTAGTTGTTGCTTCTAGCTGCTCCTTGGTAGCTCCATGGATTAGGATGTCATCCATTGAGACTTCCACTTTCTCAATATCTGATAGAAGTGAGCTCATAACTTGTTGAAATACTTCCGGTGCCGATGCTAGACCGAAAGGCATCCTAAGGCAAGAGTACCTTCCAAATGGTGTGCTGAAGGTTAAGTATTTTGATGTTCGAGGGGTGACTCTTAATTGCCAAAATCCTTTTTTGCAATCCAGCAGTGTAAAATATTTGGATCCATGTATTCTAGTAGCAATTTCTTCAACTGTATTGAGCGGAAAATATCTTCTTTTGAGATTTTTGTTCAGCTCCGAGGGATCAATGCACAATCTTATTTTATTATTTTTTTTCACCACTACCATTGGAGAGACGGCAGGAGTGGGCTCGGTGACTGGTTTAATTATTTTTTGTTTGACCATGGCCTCAAGTTCTGCCTTGACTTCGTCTCTTAGTATGTGGGGTACTTTCCTTGCAGGACAGATTGGCAGTTTGGGCTCATCGATTAGATCAATATCATAAACAAATTTTTTAAGGCAGCCTATTCCATCATAGAGGTCATCATACATCATGTCCAATGCTTCAACTCTTTTAATTAGGTTGAGCTTGACTCCTGTGGCTTTTCCTAAAATAGGTGTGACTTCTGCATCAACTATGATGTACTTTATATCTTGTATACTGCTCTTAATTTTGGTGTTTAATTTGGCCTCTCCTATAACTTCTATCTTATGTCCAGAGAAAGACGTCAAATATTTGGTGCTGCAAGGTTTTATATCAGCCTTGCACATGTCAGCAATAGTTTTATTTAGCACGTTGCATTGACTGCCAGAATCAAGCTTGAAACTAACCTTTATTTTATTTTCCAGGTATGCCGTTTGGAACCAATCTTCAGTATCTACGTCGGTTTCTACTGTAGAGACTCTAAATGTACCGAGATCTTCATCCTCGCTAGACTCATCTCTTTCCTCTGTTAAGGCGTCGACTATCTTTCTCTTACAGCACCTTGTGAAGTGATTCTTCTTGTTACAGCTTTTACAAGTCTTGCCAAAGGCTGGGCATGCTCTACGTCCATGCTTGCTGTCACATCTTTTGCAGTAAAATTCTTCTTCTTTGTTTTTCATTCTTTTAATCTCTTCTTTTCTTTTACAGGTGGTGACGGCGTGTACGGCGTTCGGCGCTTTCATCAACTCCATGTGATTTTTAACTTGCTCTGCTGAGTGGCAAATAGATATTGACTTTTCCAAAGTAAGGTCATCTTCTGCAAGAAGCCTCTCTCTAGTTACGTCGCTCGATATGCCTATTACTATCCTGTCTCTTATTATGCTGCTCTCGAGAGTCGAATAACCACAATTTTTCACTTTGCTTTTTAGGTTAGTTACGAACTCGTCGAAATGTTGGCCCTCTTTCTGTGTGATTTGATTGAAGACGTACCTCTCGTACGTTTCATTGATTTTAGGTGTAAAGTAGTTACTGAATCGTTCTTTGATCTTGTTAAGTTTTTTGCTTTCTTCAGCCGATAAATTAAAGGTGTTGTAAATGATGGCGGCGTCCGGTCCAATACAGCTCATAAATGTAGCAACTTGAACAACTGCACTCTTATTTTCAAGGCCCGTCGCTATGGAATACCACTCGAACTGCTGTAGCCACAATTTCCAAGCCATTGCAACGTTTTCCGTGTTGGTTGCAAAGTATTTCGGCGGCTTTATATTGGCGGAATCCGACATGTTGTTTTCTTTCTTAACGTCGTTGTCCGGCATTTTATTTCACGCGAGGTTTCGGCACCATGTAAATCCTTGATGTTAAGTAACTAATAAAGAACACCTTGAATAATAATATGTTGTTTTATTTAAGCACTGTTAACAAAATATGAATATTGAAATAAACTATCTTTGTTGTATGGTGAGACAGGACATCATAATAATCTATGGGCATGACGTTGCGCTCAAGGCCGGTCCGTTTGAGGAGGTCGTGAAGGCGAGCGTTTGTGGGGACACCTATACTGACACTTCACTAAGTGAAGCTTTTGAGTCTGTACCTGCTTTTATTATTTTTTACTGTTTCACAATCACGAATTAAGAAATAACTGAAAATAAAAAGTAAATGTAAGTCACTAAAATGGGTATTGTGGGTAAGTAAAAACATTTTAGCAATATGACTTTCGTTATATTTATTACATGTCAGTTAATAGGATATTAATCGGTAGGATGGTGTTGCCCACGTCCATAGACGGCGGCATCCGCTTCCAGAGATGTTTAATTGCTTACAGTTTTCATGCAAAATACAAAATCTAAGTGCAATATAATACTGTCATTGTGTGTATTAGTGACAGGTGTCTACAAATACCTAAATATGTCGAACCGTGGATATTAGTCTTGAACAAAACAAAACATTTGTGTATAACATGTTGCCAATAACAATTGAGTCCGGGATTATTCTTCGACGTGAATGCTCTGACCCGACTGTCACATTGCCTCGCATTTACCTTGTTTATTTCGATATTACGTGTTTCATTACATTTTCTGATTAAAATCGATTCCAATTTTATAACAAAGTGACATAATTACTAAATTATGTTACGCACGTATTAATTTATTTGACAGGTTCTTTAATACAGAGTATTTTAATTTAAATGTTCAAGTTTAGAATGAATTTAGGTTGGAAAAAGTATGAATTTAAATTGTGAATATTGACTTTTCCCTATTTAAATGAACAAGAAACGGTGGTATGCTAACGTTTCTTGTCCATTTAAATAGGGAATTAATGGATTTAAATCATTAATTCAAGTTTCATTCATTGCAATACGTTATTTATTATTCAAATGCAAGTTATAGATACCTATTTTTGCAACTAGGTACCTACATATCATTAAAAACATGAATATATTTTTTTCTTCTAACGAAAGTCTAAAAGGACATAGCATAGATCACTTACTTTCAACCAAAAATAAAAAGTATTTACCTTTATCTTATTTTTTACTTGTTTATAAAACGACTATAACACCTAACAGCACTCAAACGAAAGAATATTTCACATATATTTTTATCTAAACGAACACTGAAATAACACCCCGTTCATATCAATGCGAGCGTGTAGTAGGCAAACGGATTTTTTTCACAAACATTATATCTGTGCGGAAAAGTAGTTACCGGTGTTCGATCACATCCGTGCTCATTTTACACCTTCAATGCCGTTGTTACGATCATGACTTGTACGAAGGCACGCGATATAAAGGAATAGTCGTAACATGAAATGATTATTGAATGATTTTGAAAGGTCGAGGGATCGAAATCTTTACTCTCCCTAACGCACCATAATTGCCTGTGTTGCAAAATACAGTGACAATGTCATCGCATCAAAATTGTTGTACATAGGTATGTAGTCATATAACCCGTTGTGGTTTTATGGTGATGCGATATATCATAAAGCATCTAAGCATCGAGTGTTTATGGAGAGTTTAAGCTCTCTGTAGTAAATGGTATGATTTGGATATTAATATAAGCCGTATCGCTTGGATATTGATTTTTATAATGTAATAGAAAGATAGTGATTAAATCAAAGGTTAGGTTGTGGAGGACGTGTGAAATCGTGGGGCACAGCAAGCTTACTTTTTTTTAACTATTTTTATCATTTTTTCATATAACAATAATAATATATCTATTTATTGTTCAACAAGGACATAGACAACAAATCAGAGGTACAATTTATGTGGTACACAATTGGCGGCCTATCGCAATGAGGCAATCTGTTAGAACCATAGGATGAATAAAGAAACAGACGAAGAGATTCGGGACAGTGTGGTGTACTTAGATATTTAATATTATAATGAGTATAAATGATTACACATAAACATTTTGAGTACCTAGAAATAGCTATATTATATGATAAAACACATATTGATAATATTTCAGAAGACATTTCTGCGGCTTACCTCCTCCAGTTAAGGGCCCCAAAAGTGACTACAGTTTTTGACTTTGTCACTACACTGCACATTGGTACCATCACTGGAGATTAGAGGGAGGAGGGACCAGTCTATTCCTGAGACAGCATGAGGGTTGCCAATGACTATAGCTTGAGTCTTACTTGGGTTCACAATCATACCATATGATTTACTACAAGCGTTGACGGCATCCCTCAGTTTATCCTGGGTGGCCATAGCATAAATTTGCAGATCATCTACGTAAAGGTGGTAGGAAGAAGTATGATGGTTAGTGATTGAGTTAATGAAAACTGTGAAGAGTAAAGGAGATAACACGCCACCCTGTAGTACACCCGCAGACGTTGAGTAACATATGGAGGCAGTGTCTTCGATACAGATTCGTTGCCATCTACCAAACAGGTAACTTTGAAACCAGTCAATCACCTGCTGGAGATATGTCAAGAGAGCGCAATATGCCGAGTAAAACGTCCAAATCAATGTTATTAAAGACGTTGGTGAAGCCCATGAGGGATTCCATACCTGATCTGATTTCTTCCGTAATATAAACTAAGGTGGTCGTAGTACTGTGGCCAGGAATCCTGACTGGAAAGGATTTAGGAGTGAATTTATACACAGAAATACAACCGAAAGTCGATGCCCGGGACTCCGAGAGCTTTCAGCTCGAACTATCCAATCGTTTCGATTGTCTACAGGATCGCGTTTCAGTGGACGAGGTAAACAACATGCTGGTAGAAGCTGTCCAAACGGTGGGATCTAAATTCTTTAGGTCTCGCCCTAAACAAAAACCTCAAAAAAATTCGACCCAGACCCTTGATCTCATGGCCAAACGTCGATTTATGCCACTACAGACCTCCGATGACGCTGAGGCATATAGGCGGCTCAACGGACGCATACAGAAATCTTTGCGACACGACATTCGCTCCTATAATACAAAAACTATTAAGGAGACGATAGAGCGAAACAAAGGCTCCAAAGTGTTTGCGAGGAATGCGTTCGTTGGACAAAGCCGGTTGACGAAGCTGAAGACGGAGGATGGCGGCATGGCAACGACAACGGCAGAGGTACTTAGGGAGGTCGAAAGGTTTTATGCACAGCTATATACATCAGTAACACAGCCCGTTGGCATGGCTAAAGATCCAAGAGCCAAGCTTACCCGACATTATACCGAAGACATCCCGGACATCAGCCTGTACGAGATTAGGATGGCCCTCAAACAGCTAAAGAACAACAAAGCGGCGGGTGAGGACGGAATTACAGCAGAGCTTTTGAAAGCGGGCGGAACGCCGGTACTGAAGGTCCTTCAGAAGCTCTTCAATTCCGTTCTACACGAAGGCATAACGCCGGAAGCGTGGAACGGGGGTAAGGTGGTCCTTTTCTTTAAGAAAGGTAATAATACTTTGTTGAAGAATTATAGGCCCATCACGCTCCTGAGCCACATTTATAAGTTGTTTTCGAGGGTTATTACGAACCGTCTCGCCAACAGGCTCGATGACTTCCAACCTCCCGAACAAGCCGGATTCCGTAAAGGCTACAGTACCATAGACCACATCCACACGCTGCGGCAGGTTATACAGAAGACCAAAGAGTATAACCGGCCTCTCTGCTTAGGATTCGTGGACTATGAGAAAGCCTTCGATTCGATCGAAATATGGGCCGTGCTACAGTCTCTCCAGCGGTGCCGGATAGATCACCGGTATATCGAAGTGTTGAAGTGTTTATACCAGAACGCCACTATGTCGGTCCGAGTACAGGAACAGAGCACGAAACCAATTCCACTGAAAAGGGGCGTTAGACAGGGAGACGTGATCTCTCCGAAACTGTTTACCGCTGCCTTGGAAGACGTCTTCAAGCTACTGAACTGGAAAGGACGTGGCATCAACATAAACGGCGAGTATATCACTCACCTTCGGTTTGCCGACGATATTGTCATTATGGCAGAATCGCTGGAAGACTTGAACACCATGCTCGAAGACCTCAACAGAGTATCCCAACAGGTGGGCCTTAAGATGAACATGGACAAGACAAAGGTTATGTCAAATGTCCATGTTGCGCCTCTACCGGTTCATGTTGGGGACTCAGTCTTAGAAGCTGTTGACGAGTACGTCTACTTGGGTCAAATGATCCAGGTAGGCAATTCCAGCTTCGAAGACGAGGTAAATCGACGAATCCGACTCGGCTGGGCGGCGTTCGGGAAGCTACGAGATGTCTTCTCGTCCGACATACCTCAGTGCCTGAAGACGAAAGTCTTTAACCAATGTGTGTTACCAGTGATGACTTATGGATCGGAAACGTGGTCCCTCACTATGGGTCTCTTAAACAAGCTCAGAGTCGCTCAACGGGCTATGGAAAGGGCTATGCTCGGTATTTCCCTACGTGATCGCGTCAGAAATGATGATATCCGTAGGAGAACAAAAGTAACCGACATAGCCCAGCGGATTAGCTCGTTGAAGTGGCAGTGGGCGGGACACATAGCGCGCAGAACAGATGGCCGATGGAGCAAAAGAGTTCTAGAATGGCGACCGCGTACGGGCAAACGCAGTGTAGGACGCCCAACGGCTAGGTGGAAGGACGACCTCATCAAGGTCGCCGGGAAGCGCTGGATGCGGGCTGCTTTGGATCGGTCATTCTGGAAGTCTATGGGAGAGGCCTATGTTCAGCAGTGGACTGTGTATGGCTGATATGATGATGATGATGATTATACACAGAATATAAAAAACAAATATTAAAGAAAATGCTCTTGACTTTATATAACTCCAGTTGTGTGAACACTATCATAAAATCTTGATATTTTACGCTACATTTAAAAAATAGCATTCCCTTTGACTCATAATATTTATTTCTTTAATCGTTTTCTCCTTACTCGCTACCAGCTGCAGTAATATTTTACATAAAATAAATTAGAAGGTACGATTGTACCGGAGTATTTAAATTGCACATACTGTGTTCTGAATGCAATTTCACAGTATCCAAATTGAATATTTTATGAAAGCAATTTTATTCCGTAACACTAAGTATATAATATTGAAAACTTGACATTATAATGTAAGTACATAGTTTTCCGTCCCCGGATTCGCAGGACGACCTTGGATGCGACCGGAACTAACGTCAATGTGATGATGATATAAATAATAGGGGTTAAAGTATGAATTGCCGTTTCATTGTAATAGGTACTTCGAATTGACATAGAACCTTCATGGTTTGAGATTTTTGAGTGAAACTTTTTCCACATGGTACCTATGTAGTTCTACATTTAAAAATGTGCAACATTCGATTATCGACTTTCAGTTGTTTTTTTATTCAGCTTAGACAAGAAAGATGGATACTTCGAAAATTCGAGTGATTTTTGAATACGAGTTCCGACGCGGAACTAACGCGGCAGAAACAGCTCGCAATATCAATGTTGCGTTTGGAGAGGGGACTGCTAATGAACGCACCGTGCGATTTTGGTTTAAACGCTTTCGTGATGGAAACTTTGATTTGAAGAACGAACCACGAGGAAGGCCGTCCACACAGGTGAATAACAATGAATTGAAAGACATGGTGGAAGCCGATCCGAGCCAAACTACCCAGGAATTAGCTGCATGGTTTAACGTTACCTTACCAACAATATTGACTCATTTGCGTCAAATCAATAAAATAAAAACATGTGAAAAATGGGTACCTCATGATTTGACTGATCTGCAGAAAGAAATGCGTGTTGAAACTTGTGTTGCCTTGTTGAATCGATACAGAAATGAAGGAATATTGGATCGAATTGTGACATGTGATGAAAAGTGGATTCTTTACGATAACCGTAAGCGAAAAATGCAATGGCTGACCCCAGGTGAAACGCCACAACAGTGTCCTAAAGCAAAGCTTACCAATAAAAAGGTAATGGTAACTGTTTGGTGGTCTCAGCATGGTGTTATTCACTATAGCTTTTACGATCTGGTCAAGCAATAACGGCAGATGTCTACTGTGCCGAACTCCGAACAATGATAGCAAAACTAGCAGTGAAACAGCCCCGACTCATGAATCGATCTTCACCATTATTGCTCCATGATAACGCGAGACCTCATACAGCACGAGAAACCGTTTTAACTCTACAGGAACTGCAATTAGAAACTATCCGTCACCCTCCGTATTCGCCAGACCTTGCTCCAACAGACTACCATTTTTTTCGTGATTTGGACAATTTTCTATGTGATAAAAAGTTTTCTTCTCAGGAGGCAGTGCAAAATGCTTTCACACAGTTTGTCGAATCTAGATCACCAGAGTTCTATCGCAAAGGCATAAATGACCTTCCTACTAGATGGCAGCAATGTATAGATAATAATGGTAATTATTTTGATTAAATAAATACGTTAAATTAAAAAAAAAACGAATTTCAATTTGTCAGTACAAATCGGCAATTTCATACTTTAACCCCTAATATAAGAAATAATTCTTTATTAAATCGATATTGGCTCATTAGGTTAGTAACAATTTCTTACTTGGCTATGTTAGTTACAAATAAATTAATAAAACGACAAATTAAAGTAGGAATCGGTATCAACATTATAAGGTAATTAAAATTGCAATGAAAATTATTAATTACTTATTTATGAAGTGAATAAACTAAATATTACGGTTATTAAGGGTTATAAGTCTAGGTATTATGGTTCATTTGACACAACCTGATAACAAGCAAATAGTTACCATAAAATCACATTTATTTGATTATGAAACAAGACGTCTAGAACATAAAGATGAATACATCTTAATCTGACGCGCTTGAGAAAGTCAAAATAAAGATTTTTTTGCAGATTCAAATAAAGGCCACAAGTATATCTATGTCGCAGACAGCTAGCTACATCAGCCGTTCAATTAACTGCCTAGGCCCTTTACTGAACGACGCCGTTCAATTAGCGGCCTAAATGGTGTTCAGTCATGTCATTAAAAGGCTAGGCAAATAGCTTGGATCGATGACATTAAATTACTTGCCTAGCCATTTAATCAAACAGCTATAAAAGTGACTTATTTCTCCATGGTTCAATAAATAAACCGCTTCACTCCCGCATTAGCCCTTCTAACCTAACCTACCTAAGTTGGATTGCGTAACTTTCTCAATGACCCTATCACAAATTTACGTGAATACATCTTTGCCCACCCCCTCGGAGATTTACAGGTGTTAATATATTATGTATGTAATTATCTGTCTTATTTCGGGGTGGTGCCCCATCTTACGAATGGCCTAAGCAATAACCAGCCAGGTTATTAAATGTTGTAATAAACGTTACGGCTGACTATCATTCGGGCCGTTCATTGAATGGCGCCGTTTAGTTAACAGCCTAGGCAGTCAACTGAACAGCTGATTAGGCAACATATAAATCATCAGATTAGTCATTGTGAGCTTTTATAGGTTTCTTAACTTCCCCTTAGGAAAAATTACGCGCTCGATTTTGTTTTCAATTTCGACCCTTAAGTACGACCACTCGTATCATGTAAACGATCACATTGGCATACGTATTCCAATTAGTCCCACCCTCTTCTTTCCTACACAGGACGACACGTGCAGTGCTTAGATGTCACCTGCATACGGTGCAGAATTTTTCGTCAAGAACCAAGCGGTTCGGTGACTCTTTTCTTTGTCGCACCATTAAAACCTGGAACTCCTTGCCAGCTCACGTGTTTCCTTCTTCCTACAGTCCCGGGTCCCTTAAGCGGGGCATGAAAAAGCATCTGATGAGGCCATCAAGCTATTATTACCATTGTTAACATCGTACGTGTATGTAATGGTGACCCTCTTTCCTAAGACTTTGCCTTCAACTTACCATCAGGCGAGGTGAAGTCTCATTGACATGTTCAATATATTAAAAAAACATACATTATTGAAAATGCTATCAATTTCTGACGCTATTTGAATTTTTACGTTTTTGAAAATTTATAGAGAAATACTCTGGTACACCTTTTCATCTGAGGGGGAGCCTTCAGTTGAAAGAGTATACCATAATAACGTTTTCTTTCTTCTTCTCATCAATGCTTTGTAACCCAATAGCTCTGTATGACTCTCTAGTACATCCCAAATCAGCATCATCGCCTCCCCTGAGTACGAGCATCTGTTTATACTTATACAAAAAAATAGGGCAACTTTAAAAAAATATTTTCTAGGTAATTATAGAGAATTACTCAGGTACACCTTTTCATCTGACGGGAAGCCTTCAGTTGAAAGAGTATACCATAATATCGTTTTTTTCTTCTTCTCATCGAAGCTTTGTAACCCACTAGCTCTGTATGACGCTCTAGTACATCCCAAATCAGCATCATCGCCTCCCCTGAGTACGAGCATCTAGTTATACTTATACAAAAAAATAGGGCAATTTAAAAAATATATATTTTCTAGGTAATTAGGTGTGTACCTACAGTTTCTATTTGACTACAGCATCTGCAAATGCGGAGTCCATTGCTGGGATGAGAAATATGCAGCGGTGGTCCATATACCTACTGGCTATTTTTATGCTGGGGCTCGACTCAAAGCTCGTGGGTGAGTGTTATTTTTTAAATTTGAAATGTAATATTTACTTTGATTTAGTTACTTATTAACCACAAAAATACTTAATTATATTTTTCTTGTTTTTTTTTTTATAAAGAATATTAGCATCCGAAATTATCGAAATTACTAATATTCTTTCTAACCCTCCAACTAAGCTAAATTGCTTGTGCTAGGAGTGGGTTCACGTCGCTAGTGTAATGGCCAGAATTCGAACCCGGGACCTCTTGATCGTAAGGCCGATTCCTTAACCACCAAGCTACCGACGCCTCATCTCGTACAACTCTCAGTTTATTTTTAATCATTTATTTTATTTTATACTTCTTAGTTTTGAAATACATAATCGCCGCCAACTAGCTTAATCAGCCGTCCAATTAACTGCCTAGGCAGTTAACTAAACGCCGCCATTCAATTAACGGCCTGAATGATATGCAGCCCTCTCGTTTATTACATCATTTAATAACCTGGCTGGCCAATGCTTAGGCCAATCGGAACATGGGGCACTACCTCGAAATAAGATAGAAAATTACATACATACATACATATACTTACACCTGTAAATTCCCGAGGGAGTAGACAGAGGTATATTCACAGAAAATTAGTGCTAGGTTTATTGTGATAGCTGCGCAATCCCGCATTAACCTTCGTGGTTATATTTTATTATAACCATGCAGAAATAAGTCATTTTTCTAACTGTTTAATTAAATGGCTAGACTACTAGTTAAACGTCATCGATCCAAGCCCTTAATTGAATGGCGGCGTTTAGTTAACTGCCTAGGCATTTAGTTAAACGGCTGATTAAGCTAGTTGGCGGTGACATATATATTTGTAATTGTCTTCTAATTTCCTTTATTGTGCTACCCCACTTGATAAGTTTAAGTGTTTTTTATCACATACATTTTGGTGCCAAGAAACCAACATATAGCTTTTGTTCATATTTTATGTACCCAAGTACACTTGGACAATAAATACCTTTCATTTGAGATATGAGTCATTGAAATCCGTATGATGGTAATAAAGAATATCACAAACATGCATACATGCATACCTACAAGATACGCCCGAAAAACATAACCCCTCTTGGCAGTCGGGTAAAAAGAGTTGAGTTTATACAAACTACAAGTAAAATTAATTTAACAGCAATCAGACTTTATTCGCACTAAAGTTTGAAGAAATCTTAATAGCTTCAATAATTATCTCAAATATTAACCTTAAAAACAATAATATTTCCTTCCATGGAGGTTTTGTTATAACTAATTTACTAATGACAATGTACCATTTTCAGGACAAGCTTTTCAACCAGAATTTGCTGAACCATTAATGAACCTGACGGTACCAATAGGACGTGATGCAACATTTAGATGTCTAGTACAAAATCTAGGAGGATACAGAGTGAGTTGTGAGACTAGTGTGCAGTTTACAATTCTAGTATAAGTTGAATAAGGTGATAGAACATAAAAAACGCCATTTGTTTAATCCTTTCCAATTAAGCTTTATATCACGAACTCATTTGCAGGTGGGTTGGGTGAAAGCGGATACGAAAGCAATTCAAGCAATACATATCCACGTAATAACAAACAATAACAGAGTCGGAGTATCGCACAATGGTATGACCATTTGGAACTTGCATATTAAGAACGTAGAAGAAGAGGACCGTGGTCAATACATGTGTCAAATAAATACAGACCCGATGAAAAGTCAGGTAGGCTATTATTTGATTTTCAAGCACCTTTCACTTAGTAGTAGTTATATTGTCAATCAATTTCTGCCCAAGCTTTTGTCTTTTTTGATATCCGCGTATAAGGACTTGTCGATATAAAAACTCTCTAGTCATTATTTCAGGCAGAAACATGTTCCTACTTCTAGATAAAATGCTATCCTTTGGCCCCCAACTAGCTAATGGAGATGCTATCTCAGTAAATTTATTCTCATAAATATAAATAATAATTTGTGCGCATATTCCAATAAAAATTATCAAGACGTAAACACCAAGGAGAATATATAATACAAGTACGTCAATGGTAATACCTATTGTAGATATATAATAAGAATCTTCGAAATCGGCACTTTGAAGAATATTCCATGCTCTACACAAAATAGATAAAAGCATAATTGGGTTGACCAACCACGTCAATTTCCAAAAATAATTTGCTTTTATACCAATCATGAATATTACGTCAACGTTGTGGTTGCGAATACCATAAATCCAATACAGGGACGAAGAAAGCAAGAAGCTGTTAAATATCTGCATTATCTCCATTGCATCTGTTAAAACACTAGCTATGTCTGAACACAAGAATGGCAATGTCAATGTTCCAATGACTATCATAAGAGTCAAACTAGATAATTTTGTATAGCTACGTGCTAGTCCGCACACATTTAGCAAGGACTCTTTTAAAAATAAATATAAAATCCAAAAGTTTATGAATAAACTTGTATATCCAATAGAAAACCAAAAAAATCCCCAAATTGGCAAGGGATCGAAGTAAATCATTATTTCAGACATAGAAGCAAACATGGGGAAAAACAAGTTAGATCCAAGTTCAATAACATTTTCTTCCTCACCATGATAATAGGACATAGTTTTAATACCGCTAAATGCAATTAATGCAAACATAAATGAGACAAATAGTGAAAATAAGCAGCTGCTTATAGCGGTCATCGTAGCTGGACTACGAAAAGAGACATCACGGGACAAGTTCAATAATATACCGGTCCCAGTACCAACAGATAGAAATCCTCTGGAAGCAGTAGTAAAAAAGCTATAAAAGTTATAACTGTTCCAGTTTATATTAATTCTTTTAGCGTACCATGTACCACTAGTAGACAAAGCTGTACCAAACAAAAATAATATCACAAGACAAACATAAATCGCATAAAACTTAACAATCATTTGAATTATTTTTTCATTCTTGATCGATAAAATATACACGGATAGGCAAATTATGGTAAGCGCTATGATTGTTTTCCATGGTCTGTAGCAATAGGGATTCTTCATTGTACAGTTATCTCCAATCTCACGTTCAAAGAAGCAGTTACTTGCTGTCTTCATGCCGCAATCGTCTTCAAATAAGAATTGCGCTTCTAAACAGTGTTGAAATATTGAAACATTTACGCGTTTTACCATGCATTTACAATCAACAAACTCATTGCAATTTAACCACGGTGGAGTATCCATAGCTGCATAAAATGTATATATTAAGTGCCAAGAGGTAAGCACCAGTAGATATATTGTTTTTAGTGATAGTATATAATATGATGCAAAGCCGACGTTTCTGAATAGAGGAAAATAGTCCCACATAGTAAATAAGTTACAATTGGTATATTGCCCTAAACATATCTCTGAGTAAGCTAGTGGCAGTCCAATTAAGATTACAGCTATGGCTTGTAGGGCAGCATGGGCATAAAATCCATTATGGGATACCTCAGTAGGAGTAAACATTACAGTAACTTCATTCATCATCCAAACCCACACTAATAATTTGTAACTTTTATAACTTTTCCAACGACTTTTTACTTCAGGACAATAATAACCATCAACTTCGATTTCTGTTTTGCTTGCGTTCATTTTGCTATATAATAATTTTATATCGAAAGTCAACTGAACTGACCATTGCAATGTTTATTATTTATCGTAACCACATAGATTGTATCATTGAGGCTAGCCTAACGTCAATCATTATTTTGACTTATCAAGTTAAACACTTCATCCTCTTTATCCTGAGATATTAATTGGTTTAACGTCTGTAGTAAATTAAATGCAGTTTAAATAAACATTGGGGAGATAAAGTGAATTAAGCCACGCAGACGAGAGACCGGGCGCAACGCAGCGGGTAATGATTCGTGCATGGTGCACCTAAATTATTGCTCTGCGCTGTAATTTATACCCGGAGCTGATAACGACATAAATCGCCAGTGGCGACAGCGCTCGAGGTTTCGACTCCGACGTTGACGCTCCATGACGGCACTTAACGCGATGTACTTTTGATAAAAAGTTATGTTGTTGTCCACCTTATTAAAAGCCCATCATAATAATTATAGTTAACGCGCTTCCAATTTTCTCTTAAATGACAATGTGTTACTGGCTCTCTAACACTACACGGTAAAGAATAAATAATTTATAACAAATATGTAAGGCAGATAGGCTTAACTTAAGTAACAGAGCTAGAAATGAGAATTTTATTTGTAAGCGTAGTTCAACATCATTATACACGTAATTAAATGGACCATAATGCAACATGCATTATGATCCATTTAACCTTGATGTCATCTCTTTGTACTAGATGGGGTATCTCGAAGTGGTCGTACCACCAGATTTCATCGCAGAGGAAACATCAGGTGATGTGATGGTACCTGAAGGTGGTACAGCGCGAGTTTCATGTCGAGCTACAGGAATGCCAGAACCTAAAATTCTTTGGAGGCGTGAAGATGGAAGTGATATTGTAATCAGAGATTCTAATGGTGGCAAAGTAAAAGGTAAGTACTATATGTTTCATCATAATGTAAATAAAAGTCAGATAGTAAAATGAAACGGTATAACCGTACATCGATACTTTCACGCGTAACGCGTATTATAAGACATTTAAGTTGTTTTTGTAAGTTTTTTTACTAATGATGTCCCATTTTTTTAGTGCCACACTATGATAAAGAGGTATTGACGCTAGTGAAAATATCACGCTCAGATATGGGTGCATATTTATGCATTGCAAGCAACGGTGTACCTCCCACTGTAAGCAAAAGGATCACTATTAAAGTACATTGTAAGTAGTGTAAGCTTATCTTCAAAATCATGATAATAATTAAATTGTTAAAACACCAGTAGTGTTACGATACTCGTTTATCCTATATTCTTATTTTATATAAATTCAATATACCCATCTTTTCACCATAAATATATTTTGCAAATCCTTTATCCTTTATAAGTCTTCCTTTGTTTTTTGTACAGAATATAATATCATAATAATAAGTATTCATTTAATAAAAATAAACAATAATATGTATTAATTCGACTTCCTAAGTTTCGAGGATTTTTCACAAAAGTGTTCTAGAAATAACCTAATTTGACGATGAAATGGGTCTTCTCCAAATTCGTAGTAATTGTTGTTTATCTTGGCAACTTGCAGAGGTTTCTTGTTATTAATGGTGTTATTTAATGTCAGCGAACAGTAGCTTTTAATTATTTTCTGGCTGTACTGTACTATTGTGTTTTCGCGTCAACTCAAGCAAACATTTCGTGTTTATGCAAAATTTAACTTTTATTTTATTAGTCCACTCCACTTTCATCAATGTATTATTGAGCTTTCAAAATTTCCCATCGCATTTTTGCGTACTGTACTATGACAATGATATACCGACGACTAAATGCACAAAGAGAAATGGTCCTAAACGCTATAATTATAACAGTTATTCTATCAACTGACATAACGTTCTCTTTAGCATAATTTTGCCTTACATCCATCGATATCACGTTAGTGGCAATTTGTAAGTCAGAATAGGAAATAGACACACTCTACTGACTATTTTTTTATTATTAAATTATCATATTGTCGCCAGCGACAGAGCGAGCGAACGTAGACAAACAAAGGATATAACATTGTGTTAATAGAGCAAAGATATTTCTATTCTATTTTTAACATAACATCATTTTTATACAGTCCATCCAGTGATCCAGGTGCCTAATCAACTGGTTGGCGCTCCACTGGGTACAGATGTCACTATAGAATGCTACGTCGAATCTTCTCCAAAGTCTATAAACTACTGGGTTCGAGATTCAAGTAAGTCCTTACAAAAAATATCTATATATAGTGACAGTGACGGGTTAACAATTTGGCAATGTCTCTAGCGGTTTTCTGAGAAAATTTGTGTTTTAATTCTTGTCTGTTTGTCCCCGATATACGCAAAAACAATAACAGATTGTTATGAGGTGTGTTGTTTGAAAGGACTATTATTAATATTATTTAAAATCCATTTTCGGACCCCAAACTTTGATAATTCCTAATGAAATAGTGTCTGCTTTTTATTTCTTTACAGCTAGAAGTATCTAACTTTAATTTTGTAACTATCGCAGAATGCATCTTTTTAATGTCAAAAGCCTTCATACTCTAATTTTTCAAACCATATTCAACATCCTGATTCAAAAACCAAACTATAACCAAAGTATACTTATAAATTCGTAACAAGTTATACTTTGTCATAGTTAACAAATATCTTGGGTAAAACTGGCTAATTTGTTACTAAATCAACATCAAAGATGAGAAAATATTACAAAATACGCTAAATATTCTAAACTGTTTAGTTTGTAAGACGTTCGTGTTTATCCAGGTTTTTAGTGCTCCTTGGGGACCCAGTTGCGCTGTTACTATAACGACGGCACGCGAGTGACCTCTAAACTCGGACTTTAATCACCCCTGCATAAGTACTTTAGCACGACATCACTTAGGAAAATGTTGATAATTATAGTCAGACTATACTACTTTAAGGGTAAGAGTTATTTGCCCTAAAAAGTATGTAGATAATATTAAGTAGCGCTTTCTAGTTCCAAATACCTATGGCTTATTAATATAGTGTAACGAGTCCATTTACACAATAGTTCTCGATGGCTTACATTATTTCGAATTAGGAAATACCAAAAAAAATTAAATGACGTTGATACAGAATGGCACTATGCGTAAAATTCAAAACCCGGAAAAGTAGCAAAGTGAAATAAAGAAAGTCTGCCTGTAATTGGAGTTTTTTGGCTCGAGTCAAATCGTGGGCGGGGTAACGCTTGCAAGTAATGAGATATTAAGTTTTAATTTACGATTTCGTCGGGTTTAAGTCTTAAGAAAAGTGAGCTATTGTGGTAAAATAAGACAATGCTCGTTAGTTCCGTGCGAGTAGACTAGACCGTTTACGACTTCGCGCTGCTAACGTCCAACAATGCTTTTGTAATTTATCGCTCTAAAGGATGTACGATATTCCGTTCTTCACTTACATTTTACCTATTTAAGTCTCCGAAAATAACAATTTGAGTAAAATAACATTATTTTATGAAGGAAAATGTAAATAGTAAAGTCTTTGATTTAAATCAATCGTTTGTTATAAAAAATATATAACATTATGGTGTCTACACTGCACATTCTGCACAAGTCGTATAATATACAAAAATGATAACGGGAATCAAGGCGATCATAGTATAGGTAAATACATACCTTTGATTAACCTGACGTTCCTGATGTGTCAGGCACGTTCTGAGGCACATCAAAAATAAGAATGTACCAATACCATATTGTTATATATATATATATATATATATATATATATATCATGGACCGTGAGAGTTTAAAGTAGTATAATGTTAAGGAGTTTATGTGACCACAATACCCATTACCGCAATTAGTAGTTTATATTATAGATATATGTTTGAAGTTGTCGAGATATAGAAATAATTAGTTTACTACTAAATATAGAATAAAGTTTAATTGTATAATATTTTAATTTATATTTTGTGATAAATTGTCACATACTTAGTACTAATACTTGATACTAATAAACATTGTGCAAATAAGTACGTGGCTAACATACCAAACCGTAAGACCGAATAGCAGACTAAAACTTAGGAGTACATATTAGTTAATACTAATTGAGTTGATACTCCTATCTCAGTCGGCGCAATATTTAATCAATTTAGAATCTATCTGTACTAATTCCTACCCGTCAATATACGTGACTTGCAGCAGTTGGCTGCCTTATCTCTACGACGTTTGAAAGCAGTGCCAAGTTACACTGGCAGAGCAAACATTCCTCTAAGTCCAGTCAGGCTTTTGATTTGGTAACTTTCTGCACAAGCGACCAACCTCACGGACGAGATTTATTATATATCGCTCTACTTCATTCTGTAAAATCAATATCTATTCATTTAGACCACACTAAAACGAAGGCATTTACCTAAATTAATTTCATAAGAAGATGTTAAAACTAAGTTTGGTTGAATACATTTTAGTTCAGTGAAATCCATCCTAGGAATGCTTATACATTCAGCCGAGGAATATTGAAAAAAAAAAATAGTAGTAAGACAATTGTACTATAAAAACCAAACAATACTTTGTATAAAACTACTTATTATATAAACTATATTAATATTTACCTATAGTAGTGTAAGGGCGCCAGTAATGCATTAAAATTAAGTAGTTTTAAATATTTCCAAGTATAAGTAATAAAGTAAGTATTTTGAGGTTGACGAAAATAAAATAAAATAAAATTATTAAACTTACTATATATACACAATACAAAAAAAAACTAAAACTTAAAATGCTTCGTTGAATTCATCTGCATCGCATGCCCCTTGTGGTAGCGTTCCCAGAGGACTGGCAGCATTAAATAAAGAATTAAGATCATAATATTTTCTTTTTACCTGGTTAAACAGTTATTATACTTTTACAAATCTTTTGATCGCACACATGCTCTTAAGTAAAATATCCATTGCACAATTAAACAATTAGGTGGATCATTTTTAATTTCTATCTAATTCCCTCTATTCCCTAATGATGTATATAAATAATCATAAATAAAATTAAATCTTGTTATGAAATCTATGCGCAAATATTTTATGTAGGTTGAACTCAATTTCCTCAGATATGGTATATTTGACGAAAGTCAAGTGATCATTACACACTCCATGCGAACAAGGTTATTCGAGCACGGAATGTTCGTTTATTCAACTGATGAATCCATATTTTATTCATATTCCCACGTATGAGGTGTAAAGGCCTCCATATCTCGACCTTCCAACAGAAATTTCATATAAAATTCTTTACAGACTTGAATGTTCACATTACTCTTTTTATGTATTACTGATTTTGCATGTATTTGTCATTTAAATCCACACATTTACTAATGATGATTACACTGAGATTGGCTTGTAAAGGGTTGTTCAAAGATATTTTTAAACTTGCAGGATGTTTATGTCTATTAACACGTATCGTCAGTAGCTGTTCTCTACCAAACAAAACTCTTGTTATTGTGTATTGGACTCAGATTCCATGGTGTAAACAAAATTATGTCTATTCTATTCGTAACAGCGGCTGTGGTAACATAATCAGTTACTTTGTTGTACTAAATTACTTTAAGAACTTTTGCTAAAAGGTTGATTATTACTTAGTAGAAATAGTAATCTAAAATGTGTAAAAATTAATAAAATTTTTGTATAGGCCAACGCATAACATGTTATATTTTTTTAGTTTTATGTAACACTAACGTTAGACTTGGAATTATCAAACATGGTAAGTTCGATGTAAATGATAGTATCTAACTATTCACGCAGATTTTATAGTCGTTTCGGAGCGAAAGTTTTTGGGCATAGTTTCGATAGCTAAATCGACTGGCAGTATTAATTTGGCGAAAAACATTTTTTTATAATGTTTAAGGAATTACGTACGGGGACTGTAAAAAAAGGATATTTTTCGCCGAATACGATACTAATACGTCCAGACGATTTTGCTATCAAAACTGTGCCCAAAATCTTTCGCTCCGAAACGACTCTAAAATCGGCCGATATTAGAAATGATTCCATCTGGCATTTTTCTTTTAAAACCTAACACTCGACATGACAACATGATAATTCTCACGCAATGCGGAGAAACAACATAAGAAATGTGGGGATTACGTGACGTCATGTGGCAGTTAGTTGTCAACCCATTCCCTCCATACTAACATATTGCTTTATAAAAGGACTCAATAACATCATCATTTAGATCGCGTTACCCACGCGAAAATATTTTAGATCCTGTTTCAATAATCGACTCCGTCACGCAAACGTCCGCTCGTAATACAGTCGTATAAAACCAAATGTGCTCCAATAACATTGAAAAGTAGAAACATTACCACAGTGGAATCATAATAAAAGCTCACATGGTATCCACTGTGAAAAATCCATTAACACTTATCCGGGCGTAAAATAAACCAAAGTAACTTAGGTACGTAATAAAACAATAAATTGTTCGCGACGGTTCCATTTCATAATAATAAGATATGTGGTGGTGTGCGGGTAATGTGAAAAGAGTCTAAAATCATATTATAATATCCAAGAAGAGTAATATCACGTCAGGCAAATAAATTAACATAATCTCATAAAGTATCTACGGTAACTTAGAAACGAAAAAACGAACTGTTTAATTATTCGATTCGAATCACTATTTTCCATTCAAGAGATCAAAAATGTGTAACACAACATCACACATATAGTAAAACCATGTATTTCTTGAACCGAAGGAGGCCGCCACCGTCCCTTTAATATTGACAAATCGTGCTAAATTGTCTTTCATTGCAATAAATAAAATAATATGCATTTATTATTTAAAAAGTTAATGTAACTAAGTTTAATGCTAACATTTCAATTTGAGATTGACCTCAAATATGACGTCTCAAAATCAGTTACCATTCACAACGCGGCGTAACGAGCTGGAAGGAGCCTCGTGGCTGTTACTCGCCAGCCCGCCCTTGCCGAGCCGCCGGCGGTTTCACAAACTTCTCCATTCGGCACTTGTCTTGCGAAATTTACGGGTTAATTTTCAATGGGACCAGGTTTTGAGCTTCTGGAAATTTTAACTTCCACATTATACTTCGCTCTCATTCCCACTGGAACATTAGACATAATAGAAGGCGAAGTAACTTCACGCACCAAATGCTATGCTATTTGCAACTAGAAAAAATATTTTTCCATTGCGATTCATTTAGACTATTTTGGAAATATTTTTGATATTCATAACGCATATATCGAGTTTTGAAAAACTTGTAAGTGTGTCATATAGGTATTTAAACTATCATGTTTTTTGCCTATGATCGGATATTTCCCTTCAGAGCAAAATGAACAAAACGCAAAATGACTACCACACGCAAAATGTACAAAACGCAAAATGAACAAAAGCAAAATACCATGTTGCATTAAAATTGACAGTATAGTAACAGCGCCGAATTATCGAAAACTCGAAACAATGCAACATGGTAAACGTCCCGATACCTCTGGTAATATTATAAGTGTGTGTTAAATAAATTTAATTTTATTTGATTAATAGTGTACCTAACACTGACCGCGATATTTGCCATGGTTATTCGCTTAAGTATCCAATAGCCGAAGGGCTAAACATTGCCGAAATATCGGAACGAAAAAACATATAGTAAATATCCTGATGAGTACTATACTATTAATGATAATGATTATGTCAGCATTTGAAAATGCATTATTTTTCATTGGTAAATCTATATATCACGTAATCATAGTTTTATCTATTCATAGTTAAACCTATCAACGTTTTGCATTTCCATCACTTACTGTAGGTAATAATTGGGTAAACTTTTAATACATTTTTTAGGTTTACTTTGGTTCAGATCCGTATTGCAATAAATTAAGAAACACATATATTTTGTTAGAAAGTCACAAAAAAAATAATTTCTTCGTTATAGATATAAGCAAATATCTAACTGTATTAATTAGTTACACTAACACATCAGCCCTTACATTCCAGTCACAGACAAGTGTGACTGTAATAAATCATCCCGAGTATTGTAATTAGCTTTAATAAATGTTGTGTAACACGAAAATTAATAATGGCCTCTGTTCTCGTAATTTGATTATAGTGGCCTGTAGTCCTCAGTGCGCGAGTGCTTTGTTCGGTGTGTCCATTACGTGGGTACATTTACAGTGCGCTGAGAATCTCAGGGGAAACCAGTAACAGTCGTAATAACTTCTGTCGAATGGCCAATACAGTTGCTCTTACGGTTCACATAGGTCAATATTATCTAGCGTTGTGTTAGTGCGGTACTTAAAGACACAAATTATGAATTTAATCGCAATGTTTTAAGAATTGAATTATATTTATTTTTTAATTCGTCAAGTACCTATGTTTTCAACTTCTTTTTCTTGTTATACTTGAATTATAACTTTAAGGCCCGTATTCTAGCATGCTACTCAGCTGAATCTCGATTTCCCTGAGAAAAGATTGTATACACATTCACAAATTTGTCAGGCAGATTGTCTATACATTTTTTCCTCAGGTAAATCGCAATTTAGTGGAGTGACATTCTAGATTATGGGCCTTAAACTCAGCGTTCCTTGTGACCACGGCCGGTCTAACCTGGTTGGAACGTCAGGCAATCAAAGGTATGTAAGTACCTATACCATGATCGCGTTAATTCCCGTTCTCTTAATTATATACCTACTTAAATTCTGTTCTGTTTCTTGGATATGTCCTTTTCTGTTTAGAGGACGACCGTTTCTTTGTTTGTTTCACATGTTTAAACTAAATATCTATAGTGCGACTTCATCGATAATACCAGTTGGTTGATATTTGCATACCAAAAAAAGGAATGCGATAGATCCTAATTTTTCTTATATCGATATAAAAAATTAGCGCTATATACGATGTAAAAAAAAACATTATGTAGGTATTACTCAAGTCACTATTTAAACAACATCACAAGCTAATTATTAAAACGCATTAAGGTCACAAGTTGTTTTACGAGTAGGTCTGCGTTGTGATCCATGGGGTATTGTCGGCTGGCGTATACAGCCCTTTGTTCACTAACTTGCAGAGTGACTGGCGCTTTTGCTTCGGCTCAGTGCGAAAACCTACCCGAAAGGGTAGTCGTGCCACTACAGTATCGTCATTTTCGTTTGTCATCAATCTATGTTAGGGTGACTGACATGTTAGTGTTAATTAAGCAGGCCTCACTCGAGCGTAATTAAGAGTGTTACAGTGTTATTTTAGACATTAATTGAGATGAAATTTCTTGTTATAATGAAACAAGATGGTCGCAGACTTTGTTTCATCGAGATTCGTCGCGCCAATTTGTTTGAAGGCCATTTATGCCGCACATTGTCGTAAAGTCGAAAGCAAATAAAGCGATATACGATAATCGAAATTAAGACTAAGATAGGTGTTATCATTTTCTTTTTAAATCTTGGCAGGTGTAGTCACAAATGCATAAACGCATGTGTGTTTTTATTCCTGTACTAAACAAAATTATTCTCGTATTTAATAGAAAAAAATATTTTAAAGTGTTCGTTTCATGAACATTGTTCAATGTATTTTATTAGCTTGAATAAAAACGGAGAGTGTTTACACCGCCAGTATAGTGTTGGAATAAAGCTAGTCTCTTTATCATTTGTGGACAACAGGCAGTGTAGGCTTACCAAAGCTGAGAAGCGCTGAACGACATACTTACATTACGTACCGCAATGTAGGGATTGTTTAGCCACCTCTCCGAAAGGGGTCTAGCAGGAAATGTCGGCATTTTCAAGCTTCTTGAAAAATATCGTTTCCCCTGCAGCGGAATTTTGTGAGGGACAACTGGCACATTGTTTACCTTATCTGGTAAACACTTTAGTTTATCACAACTGGATACAAGCTAAAAGCAAATTCGGAATTTTTGTTTAACATTTTTGTTCGGTTTATGTAGGTTTTCGTGAGTCGAAACGAATCAACGTTAGAAGCTATATTATATCAATTTTATAGCATGTCAACTGTGAGAATACTGCAAATTGTATATAATGAGTATGGCAATAAAAAGTAAAACTATAATACAAGTATTACAATTAACATTGGGAGCTTAGTTAAGCGGAGTGAGCCATTGAGAGTTGATCATAGAAGATGGGGTGAATGTACATTTACAGGCCCCTTGCTGCCCAAGTCAACCTAACCTGCAAGTTAGTTTACCTGCTTAACAATGGATGGGGCTCTAGTGCAGGTTTTCCTCTTTTCTGGGAGATCATAATGGCAGTCGCTCCCGGAAGAACCGACATACGAGTCTCATTTTAGTCTGATTTTTATAAGCTAATAGAGTTGTCATGATATTACTAAAATCATGATAATAGTGGATTATATTGTACGATAATTATTTAAACATATATTTTATAAATAACACAATGATTGAGTTTATAAAGAGTATTACTAATACTAGATATTTTCTAACAGATGAAATGGTGATATCATCAAATAAATATGAAGTGATGAACACGGTGATTAGTTCGTTCGAGAGCCGCATGGCACTGACGGTGCGCAAACTGACAACTGCTGACGTCGGTGGCTACCGCTGCGTGGCCAAAAATTCCTTAGGAGAAGTTGATAGTGTCATCCGATTGTACGGTGAGGAATTATTTACATTTGTTCATATTATATTAATATGCAATAATATACTAGGTAGATTTCTGTCAACTTATGTTAACAGTGAGATTGGCTCGACACCCGAAGATCTTGATCAGCCTCATCTACCATATCCAAAACTAAATAAAAGAAAGTATGTCCATTGTGTGTCCTCATTAAATAAGGAACAAGATCATAATATACAATGTTTCCATTGTACTGACATCTAGTAGATCTGCCAAAGTAAAATTCTTTATAACCAACACTTCAAACTTTTCTGATGAGCAAAAAATATTGTTTTCAAAAATTTTACTCTCGTGGCTACTTCAATACATCCCTAAGGAAAGTTCCAGTAAGTATTTCATCTAGGGAGCATAACAAACCAAAGACGAAACAGTCTAATCTCAAAACCTCACTAAATTTAGTATGAAACAAAATATCAGAAATATTTGCCTCAATGTAAATAACAGAATTCGTAAAATATTGCAGTGCTGATGCAAAAGAAAATAAAAATTTGTATTTCAATCCCAATGTCCTAAACTGTAAATCGTAAAATTTTCAGGTTAAATGTTTAGTGAATTGTTAACACTGACAGAAGCAATTTCTTTTACAGAAATTCCGAGGCCGACTATAAAATATACGAGCCCCGCTAACAAAAGAGAAGAATACAAGTATTCCACACCGATAGAAGGACCTGACAACCAATTCGGATCCGCTGACAGGTCGGATGATGAAGATGAACGAGAGACCGCCACAGATGCGACAGATAGACATTCAAATGCATACAAACACGAAAACGTATCTAGAAACAGAGTAGTCAATTATCCGCCTATAACTGACCAGAAACTCAGTAATAAAGTTCGAAAGATTATAAATAAATTTGAAATACACGAATACAACAGCAATAGATGTATTCGCTGTACATATCCCGTATTTGTAACGAACTGTATAGTTTTGTTAGTGATTCTAGTCCAAGATTATACGTAAAATATACATTATAAATTGTATTAGCTGTTATATCATGAATGTTACCTACCTATAAATGTTTACAATGCTAACCGATAAATTCAATATTCATTCCAACATAATTGTAAGTTAATATATTGTAAAAGAAAATGAGAGATATTAGCGCCTTTTAACACAATTAATTGAATATTTTGAAATGGATCGAAAATTGATATTGATGAAAGAGTTCCGAAGCTAAAAAAATTAATATCATGATGTAATCGAATATTGATAAAGGCTTTACTTCGAACGAATATGGGGTTATAAGTTTTTATACGGCATCAACAGGTATTAAATACATCAAGTACTAAATAAAAATCAATGGATTTTTCATTTTATCTTCACTTGTTTAATATATAAAATAAATATTGATGGTTAATTGAAAATACTCATTTGTTCATTGATAAAATAGATGCACCAATTTGACGGGCCAGTTTGATACTAAATTATTAACCTTATCATTGTAAATAGTAGATACGTGTATCTTTAAAGCATTTTCATTCATTATTTTAACAAAGTTATGTTTTGTTCTTGGTGATCTAAAGATTATTTTTATTTAAATATAGATTTTATTTTTTCATGAAAGTATTATAATAACGAGTTTTCTACCATATTTGCTACCTTTGAAGAAGTGTGAAAAGTATTCATATCAATAAATACCTTTCACACTTATCATTCTTAATGATATTGCTATTGGTATTGGTAGGAGTTTACAATAAACATTTTTGTCTGAATCATTATTTGTTGTTTTTCTATTCATTATTTTTTCTCTACTGCATTAAATATTACAATTGAGGTCTGTAGTGTTCAATGATATTCTATAACCAATAACTTCATCAAAAATAATTAAAGTAGTTTACTGGTAGACTTGAAAGATTTCAACATAACTTTCAATAGGGAAAGTGGAAAAACGGAAGTCACATGACTCCAGTTCATTTTAAAGTGATCTCATAATGTAAAAAGTAAAATACAATGAAATTCGGTCAAATTAAGATTTTAAATCTCAAATTTTTGTTTAAAATGTTTGTCGCGTTTGTCATTATAATATAATTACCACATAAACTTAATATATAATGAATAACCTGATCTATGTGCTTAGATATATATCCGTAAATAAAAATCATAATGACATTACATTACATTGCTGTTCACTAATTGCGTACCGTCGAATGGAAATCTAGTAACGACTTATAAACCACAGAAAATGACAAACAAAGGGGGTTAACGATTTGTAATAAATTTTTAAGGGGGGGGGGGAGTATATATCGATACTGTGACATCATGAACTCTTTATGACATTATCTCTCCATTTAATTATGACAAACAGAAAATATGTACTCTATTTACAAAAAATATGTCATCGTGGACTATACCATTATAATAATAAGTCCATTTGTTTAATAAAATTAATGCGATTAGTATTATTTGACCAAATTGTTATAATCAATTTAATTGTAATAAAAATAGTAGATTATGCAAGTGTAACCAAACCGTTTATAATTTGTGACTTCTGGAACTGAATCGCTAGATAGAACATCACAATATTAATAAATTATCATTATAAATTATGTTGTTTCAATTGACTTCTACCAGCGCTATCAGGAATTAAAATTATTAGTATATTTACAGCTTTTGTAGCCAACTTCACCTGTCAAATGGTACACTTATTGACTAACGGACGAAGTTATGGTTGAGGTTTTTCTCTCTGAATTAGGAGATCAGGCTGCAGTCGCTTTAGTTATAGCAAAAATTAGACAAATAAAAGTGGGAAGAGGAAGAAGTCGGAACCTGGACTTCGAAGTAGATAGAACAGGATCACACCTAAGATAATTAAGATTTTTAATCCAAAGTCTAGAGAATCAAATACTTTAACAATTTTCCTCAATAACATGAGATTATGATGCATACATTTTAGAAGTTACTAAAAGAAAAGCATATCTAAAAGGTTCCATACATTTCCACACGTCTGAGAAATAGGTACCAATTCGAACAAGTCAAGTTGGAAAGCAGCCTGGTTGCGGTTTGTACTAAGTTTCGTCTCCAATGTGGCGGATTACCCGGCGCCTTCTCTCATCTTCATTATACAGTAGAACTTTGCCATTTTCGCGCCTGCCTACCTACACTTGCCCATGTTTGTTGCTATGTATGCAAATCAAGCAGGCTGAGTTGAGAAACAAATAAACTTTCTGGTACAGAGACGTTACGTTAATACGATGCGGTTGTTTTGCTTAATTTGGTTGAAAAATATATTGTGGCGATGTTTTGTGAGCGTCTTACGCTGCAATGATGTGTTCAAAGTTTGGTTTGGCTGGTTCGTTTTTCAGTAAAAAGTTGACCAAGAGTAATACTGACCGAAATTACTAGTATTTCCACTACCCCTTCCTAAAGTACAGGCTAAACTAAATTACTTATTTTAAAAGTGGTTTCCCGTCGGTAGAGTAATGGCCAGGATTCGAATCACTGACCTCTCAATTGTAACCCCTTAACAACATAACTACGAACGCTTTAATTAACAGATGAGGTTAAGGCTTACAGAACATATTAAGGTGTAATAGTTTTTTTTTTAATTGGGGAATCTGTGTGAGAATAAGAAGTTCCACTCTCTTTTTTTTTTTCAAGAAATGGCTGTGGTGGCCAACATATACCGAGGACTAGTGGGCTCCTCAGGCAAATCACTTCACCTGACAATAGAGCTGATGTCGAAAATATTAGTTGGTCTGACTACAACGTTTAGCCTACCCCAGCGTCAGTAACACAAGTGCTGTCCAGTATCCATAGGAAAAAAAAACGGGTTGCACTCTGGGAGTGCCGACAGAAGTGAAAACTTTTTCTTTCTTTCTTTCTTCGTTATATACATAGAAAAAGATAAAAAAAACATCATACCATACCATACCTATAATACAGCGCCAATCATAGACCCTATCACTAATTTTCTGCTAATTTTCTATCAGATGAAATTAATAAATTACAAAAAGATAAAATAATCACAAAAAGTAATAAATTACAAAAAGAAAAAATAATCACAAAAAGTGTCAGAAGGCCAGGTTTGAACCCGGTACTATCTGAAACTATAAGAACTTACAGTCGAAGCGTTTACCGCTATGCTGCGAAGCTATTTATCGTATATTGCAAAATGGACAGTTTATAGCTAATATTGTATGACGTCAGTCGCCGGTTACGGTCCAAAGGTCAAGCGATCCTGACGCGCGAGTTTAACCATTTTTATGCATCCAACGCCGCTAAAGAAGTTTTCACTTCAAAAACCATATGTTAAAAGTGGTATCCGCCCCTTGACACGGGAGCTTTTGCCGTGATTGTTATGATAGTCAAGTGAAATTCTTGCACGCCGCCATTACCTTTAAAGAAAGTGACTGTCATCCTACCCCATGTGCCTGAATGAAAAGCCTTTGCTAGAGCCTTGTCTGTTGATCGTAAGTGCAGTTGACTTGGATCGCGAATATATAGACGGACCCAATAAAACCAGCCGCTTACATTTTCATCATACAATATCCTACAAAATAACTCATAAAATATTTCGTCTATACTCTGTGTGACGTGGTAGTCAGTAAACTGTGTATTGTGTAAATTTGGTAGGTAGTCTAAATACATAAAGCATTCGTTATTTAGATAAACTCATCAGGAAGTAGCAAAATACTAAAATATGAATAGGATTTCAAAAATAATCGCATTCTAAAAGCATAAAATGCGTAAATATTTAACAGTTCCATTTCCAAAAACTGGGCGACAACTTAATGGATTGCCGTGTCACAGCGGACGCAGGATGTCCGAATGTTACAAACTTCAGTTTCATTTAGCCTAGATGAAACTATTTATCAACTAAAGACTATAATTTAAACAATACAATAAGTGATCATAATTCTGTACTAGCCTGAATTATATTTCTGAATTATGGTACAAAAATATAGTTTCGATATTTCCATACCTTCTACTGTTACTGTTATGTACTGTATGTTTCCTACTGCATACCATACGGCCAAGTTTCCGCGTGCCAATCCAATGTACAGTTAATTAAAACTCGACCGAATCCTGGTTGTAAATTTTACGGTTTTTGAGTATTTTTATGGAACTTTTCGACAGAGCATTCAGTTTTATTTATTTATGAGCTTTTGCCACTGCGGACGGACGGCACGCCTGACCAACAATATTTTCACATTAATGCTTATGTTTGTGCTATACCAGTTTAGGAACATAAACATAGTCCCTCGAATAACAACTGCTAGGGACTTCTTTTAAAAAAATAGGTTTTACATTTGAATGTTGAAATGTGTTCTGTAAGACTTATCGTGATATTTTAGGCAGGACTGTGTAAACCTTTGGAATTTAATAATTTTATTTAATTTGGGTAAATCTTAGTAAACAGAATAATTAAGAACCTCAGGTAATGTGTATAAATGTTAAATATTATTATTTCACTTGCTAACCGTCATTTAATAGTGTACTTTGACATTAATGTCTTCACTTAAAAACATTAACTTAATAATGAAGTCATCTATGTGCCCCTTGTATCATAGTGTCCCACTTCCCTAAACATAGCGAGACGTCGATGATCAAGCAAGCCGGATATGACGGGCTGGACCACGGGCCATATGCCGTGCAAAACATTAAAAATAATTGGAGAAAGGAACCCGCCATGCATCTTTCGAAGTTTTCTTACTAGAGATAGACATAAGGTAATCGCAAGATCATTTGGTAGTGATTAAAACAACTAATCCTATCTTACTCACATAGATTAAACATTTATGTTCATGGACAAATTTTGGGTTTACATATTTTCGTATTTGTTATAGGTAATGTATATATTATATACACGGGCATATTTGTATTCCATAGTCTTTTAAAACCATCTAGCTAATTTTCTTTTACATACATTAAATAAATAAAGGTAATACTAAAAATAATGCCACAATGTACCTCAATAAAACAACGGCAGAACGGAGTAACGAGAAAATAATCAATCTTCCAAGTCCACTTCGAAGCAATCAACGGTCTGTTATTGCGTCCGTCCAATCCGATAAAAGAGCCGATATATCAAAGACGTCTGCGGTTCAATTATTAACCAATGTGCTATCTCTTAGACGCAGTAAATCGAAAGCGAAAATACTGGTGCAGGCCTACGACTGCACTGAACGATGGGGTATGTCAATAACAATGCCGACGTCGGGGTAATCGATATCAAATTTTAAAGTCGGGGTCATATTACGTGGAAGGCTCACATATCTAATAGGAAATTATTGTTAAAATGTTTATAACAGAAATATAAAATACTAGCTTTTGCCTGCGACTCCGCCCGCGTGGATATTGGTTATCGGTTAGTGTTAAGCCTTTTTTTTACGTGTGGGAAATCCCCACGGATGCCCCCCCCCCCCTCGGAGCCGAAGGGGGAGGTTATGTCGGACTCGAACCGACTAAATCGCACGCCGTCAGTGCTAGGCCGAAGGTGAGGTTGTCATGCGACATATCCCTCGCACCCCGGCTGACCCAGGGCCATCCCTCTCGGTCTGGCCCTCCTCGGGAGGGGGGGACCACGCGGTCCCCGACTCAACCCCGGTGTGGGGAGGCGCGCATCGTAGGACGATGCGTGCCGCCGCCGTGGCCTGCTTCTGCTAGGGTGACGGGCGGCTCTACCCGTCACCCTCAGGCCCGCGCTCATGGGGGGCGGAGGTCAGTTTGCGCCCTCCGACGCCCGAGCCGCCTTCGAGCGCGTGCAGCGATGTCAGCGAGTCTTTCTCGCTCATCGCGCCGCGCTCGCTCTGCTGTCTCCTTCGCGAGCATGACCTGCTCGCAGAAGGAGGCGCTGGCCGCCCACGCATCCGCGCAGCGGACCATCACCGCGAGCAGGGTGAAGAGCGTGAGCACTCTCACCCCCAGGGCCGCGACAAGCTCCCGCCTCGGCATCTCAAACGCCGGACACTCGGTGAGCGTGTGCAGCCCCGAGTCCACGCTCGCGTCGCAGTGATGGCACTCGGGCGTTGGCTCTATACCCATCAGATGCAGATACCGCCTGAAGCTACCGTGCCCGGTGATAATCTGCGTCTGACGGTACGAGAGGCTACCGTGTAGCCTCTCTAGCCACTCCCCCATGATGGGTCTCACCGCCACAATCACGGCGTGCCCTGCGCGTGGTTGCCCAAGTCGTCGCCCCCACTCGGCCACCATGACCTGGTGGAGCCGGGATTTCTCGGCCCGAATATCCTCGGGCTCGGGATCGAATCCCCGCTCCCACGCCTCCTTTCGGAACTTATATAGTGCCGAAAGGGCCCTCGCTTCCAGGATCCACGGTGGAGATCCGGCCAGTAGACTCGCCGCTTCGAAGGATATCGTGCGGTATCCCCTGATCCCATCCCAGGCCCGGGAGCCAGCCTTACAGTGGGAGGCACTCCCATCGACCGTCAAGCACAAGCCCCAGGTATTTCAACCGGGGCTTGATGTCGATGGGAGTGCCTCCCACTGTAAGGCTGGCTCCCGGGCCTGGCCTGCGCCGAGGGCCATGAAAGAACATGGCCTCGGACTTGTGCAGAACCACCTAGAGACCCAGCCGCCGGATCCTGTCGACGACCTGAGCAAAAAATTGCAACCGCGGTCGCGGCCCTCAGTGTCACTTCGCGGTGCATAGCCCCACTCATCGTCACCACCATGTCATCCGCATAACACGTGCCGGTGGCACCGTACGCGAAGTCACCGCGAAGCACCCAGTCGTAACCGATGTTCCACAGGAGCGGCCCCAGGACCGACCCCTGCGGAACACCGTACTACATTTCACGCCTACCGACTCCCGTCGAACTTGGGTAGATGACGGCTCTCTCCGTCAGGTAGGCCCCGACTATGTGGCGAAGGTAGAGAGGCACATCGTGGTACACGAACGCCTCCCTAATGCAACTCCAGGGCAAGGTGTTGAACGCGTTGGAGATGTCCAAGGACACCGCCAACATCACCTCGCCCCGGGCAACCGCATCCCCCGCCAGAGTCCTCACACGCATGCTGGCATCCACAGTGGATCGCCACCAGCGGTACCCAAACTGGGTATTCGCCAGGTCCGGCCCCACTCAAGAGAGATGCTCGACGAGGCGCTTGGCAATAACTCTTTCGAAGAGTTTGCCCACCTCGTCGGTTAGTGTTGAGCCATTAAACTATTGAGACATTAAATTCACCTCTCTACTCAACTTTGTCCTCGACTATTTACTCGCCTCTGTTCTCGACTTTCTACTCGCTTCTATGTTTGACTGACTGTTGACTTCTCTACTCCTCTCTCTACTCGACTCTGTACTCTCCTCTATACTCACCGTTCCATTGGCCTCTGTACTCGCATCTCTACTCGCCCATCCACTCAATTCTCATTTCGCTTCTCTACGTGACTTCCTACTTGCCTCTCTACTCACATCTCTACTCGAATCTCTATTCAACTCTCTATTCTATCTCTACTCGCCTCTACATTCGTTTCTCCACTCGCCTCTTTACTCTACTGTCTACTGCACTCTATTTGATTCTATACTCACCTTTCCACTGGCTTCTCTAGTCACATATCCACTCGCCCCTATAACGATCTTTACTCGCCTCTTCACTAGCTTCTATATTTGTCTCGTTACTCGACTAAGTCCGTTCCGAAGCTCTAATCCACCTTTGTTCCAATTTCGTGAGTATATCTGCCAAAAAAACTTCTTACTATTTATTCCATATTCTCCCTCTTTCTTTCGTGATTAAAAAATTAAAAACTAATAAAGAAGAATAAGGAGATAAAATGTAGCTTATGTCCGTTCCCTAGAACATATCCATCTCGGTATATCGGGATATCTTCAAAAATCACAAACTTTCATCCCTTCCCCCCCCCCCCCCCCCTAACCCGCATTTTTAATATTATTATGGATGTACGTATGTCATGTTTATTGAGTTTTTGCCTAATAAAAGAATGTTACATTTTGATTTTGACAGAATCCCATGAAACATGGTTCCTTGCTATCATCGTCGTCACGGGCGTTGGTTCCGGTTGCATTTAAAGCTTAGACTTTGGTGCCCGGGGTCTGTTTTCCTCCTCTTTTTGAATTATCTTGAGTTTTACGGCAGCAACTATAGTCTCAGCCCTCAAAACCGAAACAAAAGTTAGCATCAGAGCCTCGTTCGTCAGCCATCAGGTATACAAGCAGCAGGGCTGATTTGGGCCCCAAAAAAATTCGGTGAGGCCCATGCATCCAAAAAACTTTACTATAAATCAAAGCTTTTTCTGATTATCTGCCTTTTCTTAAACTATCGATTATGGATTTCGGGTTCAAGATGGGACTTGAACCTGCAACCAGTGCCCCGAGCACGAAAAACATTCGAATTCGTAACGTCAACGTTTCGAAAGAACGGAGCATTGGCGATTGGTTTACAGTAGGCAGGTGGCCAATCACAATGCTTCGTTCTGTCGATACGTTTACGTTACAAAGTCGAATATTATTCGTGTTCGAGGCACAGTTTTTTAACGGGGAAAAGGAGAATTTTTATATTTGTTCAAGATGTGTCTGAGTAGTTCAATTGGTCAGAGCATTCCCCTATCTGCAATTGGTCGCAGTCTCAAGTCTCATCTTGGAAGGTCTCCTTTTCAAATTTAAAACGTTTTCTGAGAGAAGCTTCAATGGATTGGGATTTTATTTACTAGCGTATTTTAATTTACACCGTACCTAATTACGTGCGTTCTGTTACTCCTACGATTTCTATTAAAAATATCATTTTGGAAATGAATCCTCTGAAAACAATCTTTAAAATAACTTTACACAGCTGTTCAAAAGAAACATAATCAAAGAGAGAGGCGCGGGGATATCTAATTTCGTAGGTGTCGTACGTCGGGACATATTAACACAATTATGTGTTAAAAGCCTTGTCTACCCGAGGCGTCACTCTCAAAGCAAGGATACACCTATTGAACACGCCGCTATGTTCTACATACTGTGGGCTGAATACAGCACGTTTGCATATTGCGGTGTTTTGGTACCGCCTACAACCTTTGTCATGGTCTTTTGTGTTCATAAAATTAAGAGGTGCTTGATTTATTACTAGTGGTAAGAGCAGATGAAGAAAATTTATTTGCATCAAACTTTTACAGTAACAGGTAATGTTGAAAGGCGAGTATTTGATATGAATGTGCGAAAAGCTTGATATTAAGCTAGAATTTACTATGCGTTAAAGAAAGCAGAATATCTAGTAGGTCGATTTCAAGTCGTCTGTTTCTATATCGTATTATTGATAGACATGCCAAAAATGTTGATATATACTACTGTGGTACTTAGAAATTAAACAGAATTACTTTACTAGTCCGTTTTTACCCAGGAACCACTCACAGCTAGAACACGCTAAATCACAGATATTTTGCTATTCCTTTAAACCAGCTCTATTACAACATTGTGTTTTGAGTTCTCTCTTCCATCACCTTTACACATCTGTAACCATTTTGTTATACTATAAAAACTAAGTTAGACCTTTATCTATATTACAATTACGAGCATTACTCTCAATCTAATATATTAAGATTCCACTTTACGTCTTTCGCTTCCGACAGAGATGGGAGTTACTTAAAGATTCATCCAAAAATTAAACGAAATGTATTCGCCTTCAGTCGCCTCCCAGATTAAACCTTCTAATAAGGTTCCCGCCTTCATACCAAATTGTTTTAGTGTGTTTAACGGCCAATTCCAGCAAGTTCGAGCTCATTTTGTATACATAAAGAGAAATTAGGTAATTTGTTTCTTCTCCCTTTTTATGAGAGTCTTTGTTCGAACATATTTACTGAACATTTGTAGCTCGATTTATTATGAGAATCTCGTATAGATAGATACTATTTTCTTATTCTCTAAAATTCATATTGTTTGTTCGGTTTGGTTTTTGTTTTCTAATTGAATTATATCTTATTGTATAAACTGCATTATTTTATATCACGTTATCATTCTAATGGGAGATTTCCCACACTAACTTAACTTTTCTTGCCTAGAGGTCGTAAGTTCGTTGACCTGTGTTGTTACCTTTCATTACGAAAATCTTGATAGAGGAAAGCAGAGAGGGAATTATGTGTGAAGGCCTTTAATATTAAACTGGAAATTCTCAGAAACATCTCATAGTACGACAATGGGGCATGTTGGGTAACAATAGCTTCACTCCATTATACGTGGACATAATATGGGCTGCCTAATCCAGCTGGGAGATTTTGAAGCTATATTTTTTCGAAATCTTTCTTTAGATATAAATTGATTCTTAATAAATATATACCTAATATATTTATGGTTATATTTATTTTAAGAAATAAGAAAGACGGTTAGTTATAAAATAAATAATAAATCAACATTACAGGATTATACTACACAACGCTATCTAGGCCCAAGATTAGCATAGATTAATTAGCTTATATTAAGAATTCAAGAATTTTTGTAAAAAAAAGTATGTTTAGGTAGTAATATGCTTGCTTAGATACTTTTTTAAATAAATTATATATAGAAGTACCTATAAAATAATTATAAGCTATGTATTACAGTGAAACAGTGTTCCTAGATTATTCCTACTTGATTGCTTTTTTTACGTCCTCCAACGCGTAAAGTCACGAGAGACAGACGATTTGAGTTAATTAATTTCTGCTTAATGAGAATTTAAAAATATATAGTGTCGGTTATTCACAAAAGATCAAACGATTGTCTGTAGTTGTATATAATTTATTGTGTACAAAATTGTGTTCATTATGACTTCATTTTTTAAACGTGGGTGGACGATTCCACCGAGGACAATGATGCTGAACAAGCTCATTAAGCGTTACAGTTGACATATATTGTGGCATACAAATGTTGTATAGTAATAATAAGTGGTAAAAGGTAATACCTAGAAGGCAGTAATCTCCTATCTTTTTATCGGTTGCGTTGGGGCTAAGATCAGCAATTTTTTTTTAGGAAGCGACAATCGAATGTTTCCCAATGAAACGCAATCAGGTTTTGTGTGAAAAGTATGAAAGTGGAAGGGGGTACGATTCGGATCAGAAAACTATCTCTGTATCCAAGGACCTTGATCATTTCATATTCGCGTTGTGTCATGACCCGTTACAAAAAAAACATAAGATAAATCAAAATATTATACAACTGTTATTATCTGCCAGAAGTTTTCAATATACGAAGCTAAAAAACACTGATGTTTTTTTTTATGTTACTAATAAACAGAAATTCAGTTTTGTAATTTACATAACCAAATATACTGTAAAAATATCAAGATCGTGCATCGAAATTTCAAACTAGCCGTGATTTATACGAACCATACTCCCGTCACATATATAACGTTAGCCAGAACAACTAGACGGCACAATACGGCTTTAACGAAATTCTACTGTAGCAAGTGCGCCAATTCATCGAGATTGAACTAATGTGAGAAACACTGTATCGCCTACGTTCGAACTGAGCACGATTGTTTTGCCTAATACTGACAGCTGTACTTAATACATTGTGCAAAATAGGTTACTCTTGCTTATAGTTTAAGACTCTAATATATTGTAGTACATGAATTTAAGACTATATAAATTGGAATGTTACTTTGCATATGAATGGTGGTTCTTTAATACGAAATTAAATACACCAAGAGACGAAGTGTCCTAAAATTCATCAGTATGGAAATAAGATAAGTGTGATTAGCCAGATTGGAATGGGTTATACTTTAGGAAGGCCGGGCTTACAGAAAGGAGTCACTGAAAAATGTTATATAGAATTATCATTAAAAAGCAAACACACAGATCACAAGTTCCAGAAAGGGTTCCCCTAAATCAAAATAGGAATAATATAGGCCAAAATTTTCATTTACATTAAAAAGTAGATATTTAAATAATATAATATTATCCGCCACCTATCTATCTTATCCTATATCTTATCGTGTAAATTGTATAGAGTTTAAATGTTACACATCCGCGTAAAACTTGAACAATATTCTATAATCTAGAGTAATGTTACTCGTTAGTAAAAGTAAACAGTCGTGATACAAACACGGTATAAGTGCGGTTGTGTCATATCGAAAGCAATATCTATGAACAGAGGTGTTAGGTGATCGGTAGTGGAACGTGCCAAAAAGCCAAAGCGAACGTATCCATCGTTTCGCACCCATGTCTGCTATCGCGCCTGACAATATTTTATACAGCTGCGAAAATTGCAACCGAGCTCTAACTTTAACAATTTACACGTTCCTGCAGTCGTCGCTTGCATATGGCTCTGGGATAAGCTGGTGGCATACTGCGTGTTTTATTTTAATGAAATTGTTGCAATTTCTTATTTATTTTATTACTTGTATCCTTATTTAGTCAGTTGTAGGGAAACTGACATTAAGTATTAAGAACACTTTCAAACCATGTTAAAAATCTCATTTTTCACATTTGGCTCCAACATCTTCTAAGACGTATGTATGCGAGATTGTTCATGAGTTCAAGTCTCGTCCTGTGTGTTGACTTTTATCATTTAAATTAATAGTAAAATTTAGCATATTAATTGCTTCAAAACCATTCCATAAATTGATTTAACGTAACTGTAATATGTTATGATACGTTTTTGATTATTTTCTAGCAGGTGGGCCGTGCGCTTATCTGCCACATAAGTGGTATAAAAAACTGAATTGAAAAGAATAGCGGGCCGTGGACTCTGCTTAATCTGCGTGTGTATCATGTGTGTATATGGGTGTCTACCCTTTTTAATTATACATGGAATCATGTTCGAATCAAATCATAAATATATCCTGTTAAAAGTGTTGGCGCTGAAATGGCACTGAAATGAAATGTACTCCTCCAACTGTTCTCTTTCCATTTAAGTATATTAGACACTATTCATAAACATCGCCGGGCGTTTCCTACGAGTGTGAGTCAAATAAGAAACAAGCTTTTCAGAATGAGAAAAACTTTAATTCAGAAATGCTGGAGCAAAGTTTATAGGTGAGTATGTTTGTGACCAATAAATTCATTGGGTTGGATTATTTTTTTTCAGATGTCCACTGAGCAGCCTCTTCGACCTTCCAATGATATCTTCATTTATTTTCTTGTCATTGTAATCCTTTGCATTGATTTGAGAAAAAGAATTCAGGCACCATAAGTATGAGTTTCACCTACCGCATCCATTTCATCCAGCGTGGATGGAATGGATGCAGAACCTTACAGACCTTCTTCAGGAGGTCACTTCTCAACCCGCATGAAAGAAATCCTTCTCAGACGGGATGATTATTTTTAAATACAATTTATTGACCTAGTGTTAGCATACGAGCTCCACCATGTATCATCATAAAATCAATGAAGTATTAACAATGAAGAATAGACTATTCAGTAACGTATTCTTGTAACGAATTTAGGTGTAACATATACATTTATTGGAATTGTAAGCATCCCCTTTAGAATCAGTGATAGATAGTTCTGCGGTTTTCGCTTAGGTGGAATTCTGATGTTACAACGTGCGAATTGAGACATATTATACAAGTTTGCTCCATCGTGTCGATTGTTTAGTAATAATAAAATCATGTTTCAATCATGGTTCTTTGGAACCCGGGGTTCGATATTTTAGTCTTTCACCATTAATGTGTTTTTTTCTTGTTTTCTATAGAAGCGATTGCCTGAGCTGGATCCATTCCTCAGCACGTGTATAGGTTCATAGGTGGTGTTGACTTAATTGAGCACCGAAGATCTTGCTGAGGCAAACCTCTCAATAAATTATGCAATCTCTGTAACACAAATCTCAGAAAATCGCATTATCATTGATCAGAATATTAGAAACGGAAGCAATTAAATAAAATAGAATTCCAAGCCTAGTATCCGTATTTTATTACTCATGTGGCTGTGATAAAGCCAGTGAACTATAATAATTATATGACACCAGTGAAATATAATTGTAATACACAAAAGGATAGGGTTATCTAACTTATCACAGCACATTTATTTTAACATCAGTTGTATACATAAAACATGTCGAGACGAGACAATCGCTTTGAACTGCCACCCTCACAAACAAACGTAATAGTATTTATGTTCCTCAAATATACAAACGAGGGGACATTTTTTGCCTGGTGCTAATCCGGGTAGAGAACTCACGTATCTACGTTATTAGCATGCGGAGAAACAAATCCAATCTGCCAAACGCGTGGTGGTAACAAGACGCGGGAACTTTGCGGAACTCGGCACGTATATTCGAAACAGGAGCATGTATGAGATACGTGCAAACCTTTTTTGTACAGTTTTATTCAACCTTACAGCAATATGTTAAGGTTGTTAATTGTATAGTCAACTCGCAAAATAAATGTAGTGCAAATAGATATTTCTGTTCTGTTAGGAGTATTTCTATTTACTACAGACATGAATCACTTGAGCAAAATAATGCAAGGTTGATGTTATTGTCGTTTATTTAATATTGGTGGTATTTTGGATAGGTAAGTGATTTTAAAACGAAATTGATACTGACCTGATTCAAACGCCTAACATTAGTAGTTTGGTAAATATTTCTTGGAAATAAATCCATATCTTAATAATTGTTCATAAGTATGTGTGCTCGTTTTATGAGTACTGAGCGCTGATTGATACGAATTCGATACGCAACTGAACGCAACTACAAATTTCGCAGTACAAATGAACGGAGCGGTAATTACAGCCCTCTCAGTCTCCTCTTTTACCCATCTCACCTCAAGTTTTCATAAAATAAGGCCCATATTCTAGAATTTCATTCAGCTGAATCTTGATTCATCTGAGGAAAAACTGTATGAACAATCTGCCAAATAACCTGTAAAATTTGTCAATGTATATACCACAGAGGACAGAATATGATTATATACAATCTTTCTCGAGATAAATTGAGGTTCAGTTGATTGGCATTCTAGAAGACGGGCCTTAGTGTCACAATTTAAATGTATTTTTTTACTTCTACTCTAGTATTTTTTTTTGACTGAAAAGCGACATCATGCAGGAAAATAACAGTACTAAAATATCAAAAGGGAACCTTTTCGCTGCCATGTAGGCGATTCTTACACTGCTCTGCGTCACGCACCGGATGCTCTGTTCGTTACGGTTGGTTTTGTATAGAAAACACGCGAGGTTCAATAAACTGAAAACGCAATCACGCGCGGAGCGGTCGATCACGTGCGTGTATGCCGAAAACAAGGGTCGCCGCGCGTGACGCCGCCTAAAAATGCCATCACGCGCGTGATTTTGGCGGGATTCTAGTCTAAGAGCTGTTAGACTAGTAGGGGATGCTAGGGATGAAAAAAAAAAAATGCAGCAATTTTCGACTTAATTGACACTAATTAGATCCTGTGCTTGTCTGTGGCCTGTACCTGTCATATCCAATAATTCCATATCGGGCCAACACAGCAGTATCGGCTCCGATAGCCGATATCGGGCCGTGAAAGACAGATACATAATCCATACACTTTACTACATCGATATCGGATGGTGTGAAAACACTCTTAAAGCTCTGCAAGCCAGATGCCATGTTTGATACACTTACCTAAAATTGTCTAACAGCTCTCGAACTATATTCAAACCGCCGCGCAGCCCCGTGCGTGACAGCAGAAAAATCTGCGCGCGGAGGAATATCTGCGCAGAAAACCTTAGCCACGCGCGTGGCTACGGTTTTCTGCGCCTCATCGCGGGGCAGTGTGTCAACCGCTGTAGCCTGAGCTCGTAGCAGGTCTACGCAAGCGTAGCGCCATCTACGATTGAACGAAAATACTGATTGCAATGCTAAACATAGTAAGAGAAGTTCCATGCTTATACGAACAGCTTTGTTATCGAGGGTCTCTTTAAATCTAGTAGGCTCTACTAGATGTCAGGTTGCTATAACTGTGATAGTTTCCATTGTTTGGTTTTTTTTTTATAACAATCACAAATTATGTCTCATTTCAAAGATGTTTACATTCGTGTAGATGTTTCTATGTACAATTATATAATGTATGTATTTACAAAAAGTATCTTAGTATGTTTATCCACATTCTAGATCCCATAACACCAGGAATGCTTACTAGATAGCGCTATATATATGTCGTAACTTTTTTTAATATTTTTTTTTTCAAACCAAATTTTTTTGCATGAAGATCACGGTTATACAATAAATAATTTTTATATTACCCTACGAAAGGCCAAGAAATGAGATGGTAATAAAATAGATAAACTTACCGGAGCAGTGAAGTCCTAACAAGTAGAGTTCAAGATAAAAGAAGGTATTAAAATTCTCAATGCATTCGACCAAATGAACCAAGTTTTTACAGATGTTTGATTAAGACATCCATAGAGTCGCCTGCGTATTTAGTGCAAAAAAGACATACAGTGACAAAATAATGTAATACTAAGTGGTATTAGTTTGTCTGTGTTAATGAAAATTTATAATAAATAGGCCAAGTACATAATCGGAAAGATAATATTCACAAAAAAAAATCATATTATCATCTACATACGTTTTGCGGCGATCTAAGAGGCATCTGCCGTCATTCTAACAAACTACAGATATAATGAATGTTTTTTTTTCTAAGTAGTTACTAGTTAAGAACTTTATACATTTTTCAAATCTTACCCTTTAACTGTGAACATGGGGTCTCAGTCAGAAATCCTGCTTTAACTTAGAGTATCACATATAAGTTACTACCACGTGACCCCTGACCCCGAGCCGCTTAGTGCTTCTGATGTGAGTCGCGAAACAAGGTAATTTGGAGGTGGTTGTATCTTCAAAACACATAAGTATTTATTATTATATGTTTATTTGTTTACAGTATAAATATATTAAAAATTTATGTTCGGAATAAAATGATTTTATAAATATTCAGAAAATTTGGTTGGAAGGAAAGTACTACGCTTAGAAAAGTCTTCAGTTGAAGATGAGGGGTCTGCGTTTCTGATGGCGATTGTCAATAATTTAACTCATGTTTACCCAATGTTGGAAATAGGCCTCTCCTCTCTAGCAGTGGACAGAGATAGGCTAGTTTATTGATTGTTTTTTTAATACTATTTAGAGGTTAATTTTATTTTTCAATTACCTATTGTAGTTTATTACTTTGTAAAATAAAATGAAAGCAATACTTTAAAGACAGTCTGTACGCACAGAGTATCAAAATAAATATTAAAAATTTCATTATAATACAGCTCTTCTATGGGCAACTATATCATATTATAAGTTTTTTCCATTACGATATAGCTTCAGCTGGACAAAAGGAGGTGTCAATGCATTTTTCTCTACATTATCTGTGTACGCGGCGCAACGCGCATCCGTGTCCAGCTTTTAACTTGTATTTACACTCGTATTTTAAGTTCTTTTTTATGCAACAGTTTCATAAACGATAAGGCCGCCCTTTGTACTGCTCTGATGTTATTAATTTCTGTATCATGAATTTTGTAATTGGCGTACAATAAAGTATATAATTAATAAATAAACTACTTAACAAACACATTTTAACATGCTAAAATTTAATGTTTTTTTAACGTTTACTACTCCATGCAATTACTATTCAAACTCAGTATTGACAACAAGAGCACCTTGTGATTAGGTTTGTGTTATTTTTAGTTATAAACTTAATAAGGTAATTTGACTTAAAGATTTGCAAAGTATCTATCAGGTTGTCTGATACGTCATCGTTCAGAATTTCCCAAGCGACTACAATATAGTATTCTTAAAGAAGGGCATTAGAAAGTTTCTTCAGGATCAGTAGCACAGCACGAGTATAACACCCTTGGTTATTGCACACTTTCCATAGACCACGGTAACCGCTTTCCATCAGATACGTCGTGTGCTTGTCTGCCCAGAGTAAAAAAAAGTTTAGATTTTTGAAGTAAAATGCTCTCTGTCCTGTATGACCACGATCTTCACACAGCGAAGCCTTTCCGGAAAGCCGGTACACCTTTTAATCCATGGAATAGGCACTGACGTGGGTTTTGCTCCACTGGTTTAGCAATCAAACGTAGTCATTTTCATTAAAAAAAAAAAAAAAAACTTCTTCTTCTTCATCTTAGCTTTAATCCCAGTCAAATCTTTCACCCCGTTGTCTGGGGTCCGCTTTACCAGTCTAACTGCAAAAGTGAAGCGACTGCCATCTAACCTTCACAACCAGCGGTTAAGGACGCCACCAGTGGGTATTTTGTGTAAATACCCCGAGGTGCACCACACCTGTGAAAAATAAATTAATGTATACCTAGGAGCTAAGAACGATGTAACTTTAATATATATATAAGAACCATAGTGTAAATAAACATAATATGTGTATAAAAATATACAGAGTACCAGATTTCATGTTTATGTACATTAAGTTAGTAATAAGATGGTAATTAGTTAGTAAATAATTATAATTATAAGATATAAAATGTAAAATTATGGAAAATAAAGCATATAAAGCACGCAGCAATAAATAGAACCCCCACTCCACTATTCCCAAAGTATGAAAGGCTTAGCGCGAAAGTACGAGAGGTATACATGCGAGAACTGGTATGGTACTAGAGGACTAGAATAAAAGAGAGATACTTAAGATATTAAGTAATTTATAATATAAGTCACTGAATCCTGAGTGGGTTTTTTTGTAAAATGAATAGAAGACTAGGAGGAGAACAGCATTGTTTAGAGTAGGCTCTGGCGACACTACGGTACAGCCAGGCGGTGCTAGAAAAAAAAAACACAACCAAATGGCGATATAGAAACATTGCAGTTAGACCAGTTGTTGAACTTTTTAGCGCTCCAACTAATCTTAACGACAGCCATATGGCAACCGGAACCGACAGCTTAACGTGCTCTCCTAGGCACGACCAAACCAATGCATATACCCATAGAAATTTTCAAGCTCTAATAAAATGCTGCGGTCACTGTATGTATTTCAAAACATTTCGACTTAAAAATATTAGCTAACTGCGGTTTTTGTCTACAACAAATAAGTGAGATAATAATACAGATTACAGTACTTGTAACAACAAATATATTTAAATTTAAATAGATTATCTTAACTCTCATTCAGCCATACTATCCAAATCCATACTTAAAATTATAAATGTGAAAGTAAGTCTGTCTATCTGTCTGTTATGCTTTCACACCTAAACAACTGAATCAAATTTAATGAAATTTGGGACAGAGATATATGAGACCTTGAGAAATGTTTGGTTACAATAAGCGACTTCCACGCGGACGGAGCCGCATGCAACAGCTAGTATTTCCTAATTTCACTCCATGACGTTTCATAATACCGCATGAGGGTGAGCTGCATAGGGAATGTAATGTTAACTTTATAACATAGCTATGGTGAAACGTCGCTTCAATTATTGCTATATCGTTAGAGCTGTACTGGCAATTCTAAAATAATATCGATTAAGTTTGTGTCTTTCGTACTATTTAGGCAAATTTCACTAAAAAATAGGCAAATTCGGAACTCGAATCGATTTCGATAGTGTGGAGTCAGTTTAATTTCAGTTTGTTATTGGGTGTTTTAATTAGTTGGTTTTCAGTTCTTAAGACACAACCAATAAATAACTTATGAATATATTTGAGTTGATGCCTATACTTCTTGTTTTAGGTAATGGAAACGAATTCTTATTTGTATTTAGTGGTACTGCCGAGATAGTAAAAACTTAGCCATTGGAATAATTAGTGAATTATAATCTGACGCAAGATGTGCCGGTAACTTAAAAAAAAAGACGGGTTGCACTCCAGGAGTACCGGCAGAAGTGAAAACTTTTTCTTTCTTCGTTATATACAAAAAAAAGGTAAAAAGAACATACCATACCAGAACATACCAATAATATAGCGCCAATCATAGAACCTATCACTAATTTTCTGTCAGAAGAAATTAATGAATTACAAAAGGAAAAAATAATTACAAAAAGTAATGAATTACAAAAAGAAAAAATAATCACAAAAAGTGTCAGAAGCCCTGGTTAGAACCCGGTATCATCTTAAACCATAAGGATTTATAGTCGAAGCGCTTACCGCTTAGCTACGAAGCTTCATAGCGTACCTAATAAAATAAACAATCTGTAGCTAATGTTGTATGACGTCAGTCGTCGGTTACGGTTCAAAGGTCAAGTGATCCTGACGCGAGTTTAACACTTTTTACCCATCCAACGCCGCTAAAGAAGTTTTCACTTCAAAAAACTATGTAAAGAACCCAATATTAAAATAAACTAAGATTAATTTAGGTAACTTTATTAAAAGTTACTTATTTAAGTTTACCTAGAACTAGAGCTTTTTTCATTTGTTTTATAGCAAGTACATGTACATCTTATGAACTATTACATTCATTAATAATAATTTCATGGAATAGGTATACATATAGTGTTACAATAAATACAAAATGTGAGACGATTATGTGCTTTATTTGAATCCACATTTATACATACATACGCTCACGTCTATTTCATAGAAACTAGATATTTCCAAAGCTCTAAAATATCTATTCCCATAATGAGTACGTCCTAAATCGACCAACGTTATGTTCAATAACGTGTTCACTCATTATTCACGCTACTAATGCTGATTATTCGACAAACAGCTACCAACTGCAAATCACGGAACCGGTGCCAAATTCAGCTAGTGTCCCAAATTTTTTACATCCACGATATCGATATAACCTCGCGACTATGTCCCAGCACTGTCAGTTCCGCCTCTGACTTATGTTCTCCTAGTGTTAATTTCACGACGTCGTCTGACAAATTTGCTAGAGGCGGTATTTGCACTCTCACACCTTTCTAATGGCCCTCAAGCCCACCCTTTTATCCACCAAAGATTTTCTTTCAGTAGCATTTCTTCGTAATAATAGCTGCAGCTGGTAGTTGAATTTACTTCGCAGTTGTTAAGGCATCCTATTATCTCGTTATTGTAACCTGTTTATTATTTTTCTAGTTTCATTCTCAATACTGTAGGGAAGTGAAGTGAGTAAGTGATGAATAAATACATTTTAATGTGTTTAATAATGAAAAAAATGTCTCATACACCTCAGTTCAATCATATATACAATACTACAACGATGTGAAATTAGCCATGACTATATTATAAGTAAACAACGCAAGAAACTGAACTATTGAATTTATTTAAAACACAAAAATGCGTGAAATAGTTAGTGACATACCAAATAATTATACTTTATTTATTTAAGGTGGAAGACATTAAAAGTAAACTATTCTAGAACAGTAAATCGGGGGTGGTTTTACTATTCACAGTAAATATATTTTCCTCTTTACATATGCATTATATTTTCTTAGAACTTATATTGAAAAATAGATAGATAGATAAGGCTTTACAAGATATTAGATGTTTTTCCATTATTGTCAACGTTTTGTTTTTCGCTAAACACTTTATGCATTCTACATTCGTATGGAGATGAAAAATTCAACATATATGTCAGAAAAAATTCATTCGCGTTAAATTGGTTGCTATCCAGGTAGGTCACAAACTAGTCTCCATAAGTTTAGAAAATACTTTATGGTTAGTCAAGGGTTTTGGTGGGAGTTGTAAAAAAAAGTGGGCATTTTATTAAATTATTACTATTATTTTCTACAGTATTGCTAGAGTATGCCATTTATAAACATTCTTATCTAATTAAAATTTAATCTAAGAGCATATTATGTATTTACCGATGCCACTGTGTATTTCACTAATACAAACAGAACTTTATCGTAGCAGTCCCACTCACTTCTGCTTGATCAAAGTTAAAGTCAAAAAAAAAACATGGTTGTTTCTTATTGACGTCAATAATAAATTCTACTTTACCTAAGCTTATCACCGCTTCTAAGGTGCTGGTGGAGAAGAAACGGTGCAATAAACTCCACTACGGCATTTTTTAAGAAGTCAACTTAATTATAAATTTATTTATAGCTAAATGTGGAACAATCTACATTTGTCTCGTGTCATATTACCGACGGTGATCTGTTCATTCAAACAGATCACCGTAGGTAATATGACATTATGCAATGATGAAATCACAACAACATTTTATTAAACTGTCAAAACACGGTAATGGCTCAATCTAGGTCTCGAAACTCAAAACACTACCATTATTATAAAGACCTACAAATTTAACTCAACTTACGGAGTCTAAATCGGGGGCTTTATTCTTAAAATATTTACTGTAAGACCGTCGCATGTTTAAAGATGTTCTGTTGTCCGAGACAGTTAGCCCGAAATCTAAAGTCTTAAATTGTTCAACGCTGGATTACATAGATTACTTTAACCTACTAAGAATAAGGTTGACATTTTCATAACTGTACTGTTAAAGTTACAACAAAAATGTTTGAAATGAAGTTGCGTGTTCTCTGGGCGTAGTAAACGTAGCACTGAATAAGTAAACGCCCGGAATAAATCAAGTTAATTGCACTGGTGCACCTCCTCGTATGAGCCACTGGCCCTCAAGTGTAGTTTTCGATAGATAGCTATATTGCCTGCATCCGGCCCCCGGCCTCCTCTGAATTTGTTACCAGAAAGAAAGTGAACTTTTTATAAGTACGAGATTGTTTTAATTTCAGTCTCTACATGAGCATCCATTTGAAATATTGGCAACTGAATAAATGTATTTGAAAATTATAATTACCACTATTGTGGACACATTTTTCAATCGATTAAAACTTTCTAGAACAAAACATAAACATTGGATACAAATAATATAAACTGCAAATTAAACCACGATAAAAATTCTCTCATGAGTGTGTTTATTGAACTAAGCGGCTTTAAAATACTTGTTGAATTTAATTAAAAACTTAGTAAACCCATTGAACAAGAAAGGATTGCCTAGTTGAGAACCGCGATTACATCGCCCAAACTTTTAATAAAAATCAAGTCAGACGTTAAATAGGTTTGCTTGAAATCACCGACGGAAAACCTCTTCTCTGTTAGTTGACTGACTTTATACATTAAATCTGGTTGATACAGCAACTGCAAGTGCATGCAACTTCTTCGACCCTATTCTATACATTTCATTTCTTTAGACAAAATTAAAATGATTAGAGGAAACGTACCTAACTACTTTTAAACAGGCACTCAGAAAACAACTGAACGCAAAATGTTATTATGCCGTAAAGGACTTCCTCCAAGACAAATTGTAATTTATTAATTCAAATTAACATTTATTTCATTTCACTTGCTCATAACATGGCTCTAATCTCACCGAAATTAGGCACATAATGATACCCATTATTATACTATCGTGTTTTGATTGTTATTATATCACGATTAAGATTTTTTTAAAGTTGTTGGTTGAGTTACATTATTCTTAAAAAAAGATAAAAAAATATCGTTTTCAATAGAACAAATAAATTTTTCTCAAACATGCAATGACATATTGACACTACGTTCCTCTTAATAGTCTGCGAAGTATGAGGTTTCAGGCGCGGCTAGCACCAGAGGCCAGTAATGGAATTTCATACAAACCTTGCAGGCCTTAGGCCGGCAAAGTCCTCTTTTTTAATTTCGATTTCACATAAATTTGTGGCAAAGGCATCGACACTCTGCCACTATGCGTATTAAAAAAAACAATAAACGACTTGGTATGTACTTAGAGCAGTTTTATTTACATAAAAAATCCACATTAACATAACTAATAACACATTATTATCAATTGTTTTCTTAACTATACATATAAACATTGAAATATTAATATTTAATTTAGTTGCAACAAATTGACATTTATAACAATGACAAGTGTCACTGTTCGTTCAGAAACGTGCCTTTATATTTTTTTTAAGTAACATGATAATGAACATAAATGTAAATGTTTTCTGTTAAAAAAAAAGCTAAAATAGATGAAATAGTAATATACACGTGAGTTTTAGTTTTTATCTTGTTTACTTTTAATTTCTTTAAAAATAAATCTTTAATTTTTTTTTTTGTTTATTTCATTGCCTGTTTGAGAAAAGCACTATACATACCTCGGCGGGAAATATGGGGTTGCCTGCCTCAGACCTATCCTATCTAAATGTCTTCGGCCGGCAACCCCTTTCTTCCCGGCCTCTGTAGTAATGTACTAAAGCTACCTATTGCTTGTTCATGTCATGCAACTTTGTATTTAAATAGAAAATTTCATCTTGTACGTGCAATAATAAACAAAACTTTTACTCAAATATAACTTTTGTTTTCACTCTGTTTAAAACTTTAAGTAAATTCACCATTTTTAATCGTGTTAAGAAAAAAGAAACCTCGTTCTTTTTGTTTTCTTTTGATAATTCCCTCAAGTCTGCAAGTACCAAAAAGTTTTGCAATTTGTTTTACTGGTGAAATTATAGTCATTTCTTAATTAAAATGTCTACAAGTACTATTTATGAAGAAAACCACTTATATACCTAGTACACCGCCCAATATATACACATATACTGTACACCATCCCACATATGATGTGATTGATGTGAAGTCCTGAACTTTATGGAATGCTTACTATCTAAAAACTGCAAGGTTAAATATCTATTTTATTATTATATTATTCAAAAGTCAAATAAAAAACGTCATGATACACGTGTGTATTATTGATTACCGTCTTCGGCTCTCTTTAGACCCTTGCCTGATGGCTCGGGTCTTAATATTGCCTCAGCGGTAATCACCAACTTTACACACTTGTACCATAATCAACTATTTCTTTACATTTTTAAATTCCTTGACATGAGCATGTAATTGTGATTATTATTTAATAGCTCTAGTTGACATTTCCTAAATTATAATCCCACCAAAAACATTTTCATGTCAAAACGTTGCCAAGACGAGTCTACGTAGCTTACCCTGTGAAAAAGTTATCAGATCTCGTAGAAAACCAAGCTTTAAAGACTGCACGCTCTAAACCTACAAGCTCTACACTACACCTTACTCAAAATATATGAGAAAGTGGTCAGAAATCATGTACAGCCAAGATTGTGGATCTATGCGCACTAACGTTACCAGGCCTACCTTTACAAATTCGACATTTTATTCGAAATGCGTGAATTGGCTGTTTTGCTACCGTCACGGAGGTTTCATAGGCATTCGTTGATTGGGTGTGATAGAGATAGATTGAGGGGATAGGGGATATGTTAGGTTTTTGAATTTTTTTGTTGTCTTTGTAGTAATATTAGCTTACATACCAAATTTCAGCTTTCTAAGACTTCAGGAAGTACCCTAACAAATTTGATGATCAGTGAGTCAGTGACGAAATCGCGTGTTTTGAGACATTAATAAAATCTAAAGTATAATTGCTGTTACGACATTCAAACTTTGTATGTTTAATGATCGTACTGATGGCATTTTATCTTGAAAATTTTAACTATTTAGCATCTCTCAAAGAAAAGTTATGAGAATTCTAAAACGACGAAGCGTTTCTAGAAAAGGTAGCTAGTGCCCTTGCGCTCTTTGGCTCGTCTTGGCGGGGGCACTACGGTGCCCCTAGATATTGTCATTAATTTCTTTTGACATTATTAAATCTCTGATATTAACTCTGCAATTAAAATATTATGAATGCTCTTAGAACTCACAATGTTGCATGTATAGATAAACCACAGCTTACCCAATAGTTGGAAATAATACCTAAATATTTACACACATCGGGGAGGTTGTAATAAAGCGGACCTGTACATTTAATGAAAATGTATCTTTTACATCCTTTCTGTAACCTGTGTTATGCAAATAAATAATTTGATTTGATTTAATTTGAAAGGGATTTTCAAGAGACGACAGCAATGTATGTAAGATGTATGTAAAAGAAAATAACATGGTATGTTTCCTAGTTACTTGTAACTGGTACTATCTTTATTTTATAACATGTGCATTTTCAACCTTACTGTGCTATATGTTTCATTTGAGGGAGCCAAACTCAGCCGAAAATGTGAAACTTGTGAAGTTGAAAACTAATAATGCAAGTTGCGTAACAACTAAAGAGTAGAAGGAGGTAAGAACAAAAACTAAAGCTTGCTCCAACTGTTCGAAGTATGCCAGGCATTCTTTTGTGTAAATATTTAATACGTTGCTAAAATGTAATAGTTATTTGTGGTATGTAGGAGTGTACGAAGTTGATTTTAGTCTTATTTATAAGTGTAATATAGAAATGAATCATTCGAATTGGTTGTCCGCTGATTAATTCATAACAACTGCACTTATTCTGCTGTATTTTTTTTGTTCGCTATTGTCAAAACAAGGTTTGTGTGAAAGATCAAAGTCATACTTACTATACTCTATTGAGACTGAATACTGATATAGAAAATTCTACTTTAAACAAAAATATCTGATCATTGCCCATTGCTTTCGAATTTATGGATATTAGGTGATAGGTGAATTTAATGTAATATTTGCTTCATTCATTCAATGGTATAGAAATGTCACACTATCAAAAGCTAACAATCTAACTATGATAGAGTACCCACCAATATTAATATATCACTATCTATTTAGGTACGGATAACGGCAAAGTTGCTTGAGTCGTATTATAAAATTCTATAAAGTAATAAACGTAAGAAAAAATTTCATACGCAGTAGGTATTCTGAACTGTCTAAACAAAAGCAAAATATTATGTTTAACAAATAAGAATTCAAACGAAGCGCATTTTTGCTCCACCAAATAAAATTATGAGACGAATGAGAGCAAAACGCAAGTTGATTTTAATATATGTACGTATTCGCGGATCGCAATTCTGCCGTTTAAAAATGCTGGCATGCTCCCCCAAGCTTGAAATTACATTCAAAAGGAAGGCAATACATTTTTTATTCTATTAAATGGGTTCTATTTGAACTATGAGAAAAGTACTACTCCCTTTTTTAGAATACGTCACGTTTGTAGTATTTACTTGCAGATTGATAATGTGGAAGTAGAAGGAATTGTAAGTAAAGTAAGTGTGATTTAATAATGGGTAAATACGATATATAATGACGTTAAACTTGCTGATAACGTAATTTGGATTATACAGTATTATTAAGCCCAGACACAATCATGTACCTACTATATAAATTATAAATCTATAATATTAAATTAATAACTAAGTCAGAATTTAACATTAATCTCTTAATGAGGCTACTATATTATTTTTTAATTCACTTGCTTATAAAATGGTTATAATCTCACCGTTATTAGGCACATAATGATACCTATAATCAAACTGTTTTTTTTTTGTTATTACATCACGAGTGGGATGTAATAACAATTAAAAACCAGTGTATTTTAATTTAACTGATAGAGTTGCATTATTCTTAAAAAAAAAATTAACAAAATAAACGTGTTCAATAGAACAAATAATAGTACATTACTACAGAGGCTGGGAAGAAAGGGGTTGCCGGCCGAAGACATATAGACGGCCAAGCGAAGCGAGGCCGGATAGGTCTGAGGCAGGCAGCTCTAAAACTGCTCTAAGTACATACCAAGTCGTTTATTGTTTTTTTTTTATACGCATATTGGCAGAGTGTCGATGCCTTTGCCAAAAATTTATGTGGAATCGAAATTAAAAAAGAGGACTTTGCCGGCCTTAGGCCTGCAAGGTTTGTATGAAATTCCATTACCGGCCTCTGGTCCTAGCTACGCCTGAAACGTCATACTTCGCAGCCTATTAAGAGGAACGTAATGTCAATATTTCATTGCATGTTTGAGAAAATTAATATACCTATCCATTGCTTGTTCATTTTATGCAACTTCGTATTTAAACAGAAAATTTCATCTTATACGTGTAAAATAAACAAAACTTTCCCTCAAATATAACTTTTGTTTTCTCTCTATTTAAAGTAAATTTACCATTTTGTAAATGAAAGAATAAAAAAGCAAAAATTAATTAATTGTTCCCACCAGTACCAAAAAGTTTCGCAATTCGTTTTTACTGGTGGAATTAATAGTACATTACTACAGATGCCGGGAAGAAAGGGGTTGCCGGCCGAAGACACATAGATAGGTCTGAAAACATTTACATTTACGTTTATTATCATGTTACTTCAAAAAAGTATAAAGGCATGATTCTGAACGAACCTTTAGAATTGACAGTGACACTTGGCATTGTTATAAATGTCAATTTGTTGCAACTAAATTAAACATTAATATTTTTATGTTTATATGTATAGTCACAAAAAAAAATGATTATAATGTGTTATTCCTTATGTTAATGTGGATTTTTTATGTAAATAAAACTGCTCTAAGTACATACCAAGTCATTTATTGTTTTTTTAATACGCATAGTGGCAGAGTGTCGATGCCTTTGCCACAAATTTATGTGGAATCGAAATTAAAAAAGAGGACTTTGGCAGCCTAGGCCTGCAAGGTCTGTATGAAATTCCATTAACGACATCTGGTCCTAGCCACGCCTGAATCGTCATACTTCGCAGCCTATTATGAGTAACATAACGTCAATATTTCATTGCATGTTAGGGAAAAGTTACTTATTATTTAAAATGTCTACAAGTACTACTTATGAAGAAAATTATTTATGTTGTACAACGACCGATATATGATGTGAAGTCCTTAACGTTATGAAATGTTTACTATCTGAAAACTGCAAGGGTAAATATCTATTTTAGTATTATTTTATTTACAAGGGTGTTGAAAAGCATCGTATGATACACGTGTGTATTAATGATAACCGTCCTTGGCTCTCTTAAGACTTTCACCTAACGGCTCGGGTCTCAATGGCACCTCAGCGGTAATCATCAACTTTACACACTTGTACCATAATCTACTATTTCTCTCCATCCTATGGTTGCTTGGAAGAGATTGGAGCAGAGCGATAATACCGTCAATTGTATGTACCTACCAAATTGTTTTATGTTTTATAATTCATATATCCTTGGTGTAAAATAAAGACAATAATATTTTATTATTTTTTCCCTGTGGTGAAGGCAGGGACAAAAGCCTTCCATCTATTGCTGTCCTCACACATTTCACGGATTTCCTATGTTATTAAAATTTCACATATGTCCGCTCCCTTCGAGTAAACATGCCTTTTTCAATATAATTATCGATTTGTTCCATATTTTTTTGCTTTTATTAGCTATTACTGGTTATTACAGCTTATAATTTGTGACAAAATCAACTCAGCTTGGCCTGAGAGAGATCGGTGCTTGTTCCATTTTTTTTGTCTCCGAGCACCCAGTATTGTAAGAGTAATGGTAGACATTTCTGTGTAGGTGGTTGAGGTCTATTCGTTGCCTTTCAGTTGTTCGCCGTTCATGGCCTATTTTAACCCCTTAGTAGTGAAATCTTGAATAGATATGTTTTATTTCTGATTTTTTTTAATAATGTCAGCAACCGAAATCACTAATATTTCTTCTAACCTCTTAATGTAGCTAAATTGCCTGTGCTAGGAGTGGGATATTCCTGTACTAAATTGCAGAAAGATCCGTTCAGTCATTTGAGTGTTACTGAGTAGTAAACATCTTCACAAATTTTCATTTTAATAATATCTTTAAGTTGGCAGTCTGCCTTTTTCTTCACGAACTTACTCTGCAATGGTTTTGACATTTTATAATATAGTTTAGTCATTATTGTAAATTACATATCATTAAATTGGCCATTGTAAAACATGCACAACAACTGAATTAATAATTTATTGCTTGAAAGATAATTAGCTCAAATCAAACACACCAACATCAATTATTGCCAAAATGGCAAACAATCGTTTAATTACCCACTGGCATGGAAACCGCTAAATTAAGCGACAGTCGAACTCCATACTGTAAATGTTGCAGACAATAATTAACTTTACATGCACACGCTTGCAACGAAGTAACAGTATCGGACATTTATGAAAATCCTGTAGCGACCCCCTCATATTCAGTCTCATTATGTTTACAAGTTCAACTTCAATAGATTTCAGTACAAACCTAAATAAAGTAAACTAAAATCAAACATAAAACAATTAATAGGAATTCATATTTTTATTAAGATTAGGTAAGTAAGTTAGTAACTAAGTAAGTATCTCTTTATCGTGTATACCAAGGACAAAACATTTGCTTTTAGTGGGCACATTGCAGGTATAGACAATAGGCGGCCTTATCTCACAGTAGCAAACTCTTACAGACAGCCTTTGGATGGAGAAAAGAGATAGAATCCATATTTGGTTAGTATTTTTTCCAATTTACATAGGAGTCGGAGGTAACGTAATTTGTACTAACACAAAAGCCTGATAAAACTGAAATTTAATACTAAATGGCTCTTTCAATTCAAAACTTCACTACTACAAGTTTAGAATATTTTTAGACATAAAGAATGCAAGACTAATCGATATCTATGTATTATTTTCTGTCTTATAGTTCTAGGTATAATTTTGTCTTGGCCACCGGACTCAACTATACTATTTCCAGTAACAATTATTACTGTGAGCCAGAGCAACTTTTATAACCATATCATCTATACCAGACCTATTGTTGGAAGAGACCATGGACTAAAGTATCAAGTAGTATTCTTCTGGACGTTCAAAGCTTCGAGTCACAACAATAGTGACCTCGTCCTTTTAAGAGAAAGCAAAGGCCTTCTTACAGGCATACAAGAAACGCCTGCACTGTCTACTCCGATTTCTTAATAGAATACGAGTGATCTTGCTTTCAATCAATTACCTGATCATCAAAGTGATGGAAACATTTTCGTCATCAGTAAAATTAAGGTTAGAAAATGGTCATACTCTGGGTCTAGTTTCGATCAAATTCATAGGCTTTAAGTATATTGACATACAGAAAAATTATCCCATCAAATAGTCGAAATGCATCACGGACTGTCCGAATTAGGTCTATTTGAAACATAAACAAATCCAAAGGCATTAAGTATCGTGCCCCATACAATACGGACCACTAATTTATATTAATCAAGCATTTTATATTTGAAATACTGTTAAAAAACCATTGCAGTCTGTTTTTGCTAAATTAAACCGAATTTAACACGATGTACAAAAAGTCAGTCTCTGATAACATTCAAAGAGACACATTACTTTGTTTCATACTATTTGTTCCCAACCGTCGCAATGTCGTGATAATAAGAGCAAGTAGGGCCTACTGAACCGACAAGATAGAGGAGAAACTGGTGATAACAGGAACATGTAACACGTATTATTATTTTAATTTCTTTGGAGGTCGGACTCATAGATAACAACAATACTGAACTGAGACCGCATATTCCTCGAACAATAAGATCCGTAGACGCTAAAGCGACCCTTGTCTCTATTGTTTAAGAAACTCGCTTAAAGACGATGGCGCGACAATAGGCGGGACATTAAAAATTAATACACTTCAATATTCGTTTTTAGTAGCATGTGTTAGTTATAACGTACTATGCTCTGCTCTCAACCAGCAGGCGATAGGGCTACTTTATCTTAAAATAATACACGTATAGATACTATCACAAAATATAACTTCATCACGTCTAACACCAAATGTACTTACTTACTCAAGGGATGATTTTACGTAATGTAAATCTAGCGTCTATCATCAAGTCAACGAACTGTTCCATTTTTAACCATACTTTACAGTCTAATTTCAAATTGACGACCAAACTTTAAGTAATTAATTCAAAGGGTAGTCATCTCCTAAAAACCATTTCGTTTATTATTGAATGGACAGACCAGAGGGTTCGTGGTTGGAGCAAACGAATCATTTCCAGAAAACAGACCAATTCGACGTAGCCGTAGGTATATTATGTACTCCAACAAAATTGAAACCATCTCAACCCTTAACTTGTAAGTCAGCATGATCCAAATGTAGTACACGGAAACTTGCCGCCGTGACACCTGTTTGGATGGAAAATTAATTAAATGCATGTATAAAAAACCGGTAGAAAATATAGTGACATGGAAACCAATTAACCGTTCTTCCCTGGGAATCATTGCGTCAACATAAAATATTACCTGTTTAAATTTTACTTCAAATATTTTTACCGTTAATATCATTCGTAAACCAAAGAATTTATTGTCATACAACAACAGATGAAGTTTGTTTCCACCTAAGTGTGAATAAAGAAAATTTGCTTAATATAAAACAACTTTCCATTCAAATGGAAGGCTCCTGCCCCTTTATCGTATTTTCCTGTTCCCTTCAATAATAAAGTTTATTTATGTTCATTTCATTATCTAGATATTCTGTAATAAAATCTTCACTCGTAGCCAATTTACAAAAATTTTAAGGGAAAATTAGCTTCAAAGGTAAAATTTCATCGGAAGTTTTATATTATTACGAATAACTTAAAAATGGAAAAATTTGAATTTGAAAGCATTTTCATATGAAAATAGCATTTATTAGTAGAAAAATAGTACTTAATGGTACAAGTGTGTAAAGTTGGTGATTACCGCTGAGGGACCATTAAGACCCGAGCCGTTAGGTGCAGGTCTTGACAGAGCCAAGGACGGTAATCATCAATGCGTGTGCATTGATGATTACCGTCCTTGGCTCATACAATGTTTTTCAACACTCTTGTGGATAAAATAATACTAACATAATTATTTACCCTTGCAATTTTCGGGTAATAAACTTTCCATGACGTTAGGGGCTTCATATCAATGAAATCATATATCAGACGTTTTACAACATAAATCATTTTCTTCATAATTGTACTTGTAGGCATTTTAATTAATATATAACTATAATTTCAAAAGTGAAAACGAGTAGTAAATTTCTTTTTCGCAATAGCGCGAAAAATCAATAAACTAAAAGGGGTTACATTTTTATTTGTCAGGTTCTAATTTAATTAAATAAAATTTATTTATTTATTAAGAAAGAAATAGTCATTTATAACTACATTAATATAGACAACACTAAATGGGGAATTTAAAGTTTTAACAGAGAAAACAAAAGTTATTAGTTAATTGAGTAAAAGTATTGTTTATTAAACACTCACAAGTTGAAATTATCTATTTAAATACGAAGTTGCAAAAACTAAAAGCAAGTAATCGATAGGTTTATTAATTTATTTATACTATTGAACACGACCTTTTCTGTATCGAAACTTTTTTAAGAAATAAGCGACTCAACCGATTAAAAATTTAAAAATTCTAGCAATGAAAAAGTCACAATTTGATTACAGGTGTCATTATGAGGCTAATTGCGGTGGAATTATGGCCAATTTATGAGCAAGAGTATTGAATTTTTTTTTATCTGATATTAAAATTTACGGAAAATTCTTTTAAATAAAAATGTTTAATATATTCTCAGTATTTGGTTAAAGTAAATTACATTCGAAAGTGCTTTTTTATACCACTTAGGTGGCAGGCAAGCACATGGCCTTCCTGATTGTAAATGGTCACCGTGGACTATAGACGTGTGCAAGCGGCGTCACACTCGCGCTGCCGACCCTGTTAGAACAGAGAGTTTCTGTGTCGTCACTGTAGAAGATACAGCAGGACAAAACTTAGGTGTTCCCACTAACAGTACAAAATCTCTCCAGTAAGCTCTGGAGTCTCAGTAACCTACTCATCGCCGGGAACACAACCTAAGGTTATTATGGCCGCGGTATTCTGTAGGGCGGAGGTATTACCCCAGTCGGACTGCTTAATTGGACGGAAATACCGTCGTGTACTACCTGCTTTCGGAGAATCACTTCTTTGATCTTAATACATTTTAAAATGGCCACCAAATGAATTGCTTTGAGCGATAAAGATTATGTTGAAGTGCCTGCTTTTTATTTTTCATTAGATATATTATTAAAAACTCGCTAGAATTATTGTTTCTAACTTTTTTTCTAATGTTCATGCGAACAACCTCAAAATTTGGTAACGTAACTACGGCCCATGGCCATACGATTATTAAAAAATTTGTTTAGTGTTCCATATTACTTCAAACTCTCAAATATCTAGTCCTACACCGTATCGAATTATTTTCATCTTCGGTGGCATTCTGTTTTGATTCTAATTACCTACTTTGTGGGCATACAACGTGATGATACGACGCTTCGCTATATGAACATCGACGTCTCTAGACGTCAGAGTCATAATATATTCTTAAACATAATCCTTAATTATTTGCACAACGATATTAGACGTCGCTCGATAAATGGATTGCTGTATCGTATATAGACGTATACTAAACATGCTTTATTCGCATGAACGTATTAAATTATGGCTTAGTTAAGTATGGTCGCAGTCAAAGATCAATTTTATCAGTATAGGCCATCATAATTTTACTTCCAAAACGAACAAATCAGAATAATAAAAAACTTCAATTGAATGTTGACGAATAGTGCATTCCGTAGTTGAATTATCGAGACAGTAGTGAGTCTCGATTCCGATCCCCAACAGAGTTGACTTAATCATAAGAACGAGCCGAGAAATCGCTTCAGCTCAAACGAGGCCCTAGGGAAGAGCCGGCTATCGGCCTCCTTTTGCTTTCTTTGCCTCGAGACGATCTAGAAACTTACCAGAATTACATCGGACTTATCCTCTTCTACGGTTTTATGAAAAACTTGAGCTGTTAAAGTGATGTTGCATTTTTCACCGAGTTTTAAACGTTAGCTTGATTTTAAAACTAGCTCAGTTGGAAAACTTTGCTTTCATGGTGGATTTTATTTTTAGGGTTCCGTAGCCAAATGACAAATAACGAAACCCTTATGGATTCGTCATGTCTGTCTGTCCGTCCTTATGTCACAGCCACTTTTTTCCGAAACTAAATTTCAATAGCATAGTTCTTCTATGCTGTTGAAACTTGGTAAGTTGATGTATTTTGTGAACCGCATTAAGATTTTCACACAAAAATAGCAAAAAAAAAAAACAATAAATTGTAGGAGTGCCTCATACTTAGAACTGAAATTCAAATTCTTTTTAACATCCAACCCATACGAGTGTGGTATCTATGGATAGTTTGTTTCGTCTTCATAAGTGAGATTGAGGTTTCTGAATTCATTTTATTCTAAACTGAATAGTTTACGCGAGAGACACTCCCAAAGGGGTAAAATGTGTCCTCCTCCCCCCCCCCCTCTGTAACTTCTAAAATAAGAGAATGATAAAACTAAAAAAACATATATGATCCTCTCTCTGACATCTAGTAATATTTTTTTTAATACATCATTAATCGTAAACCATACATTATCATTAAAACATCGATCAAAGTAACAACGAGCTACAATAACTTTTATATTATGCTACTTGCTGCTAGGGAACCCTTCATGGGCGATTCCCACTCTTACTTGACACTTTTATTTTATGATTCGGTTCATAAACAGCAAACTATCTTAAGTGGAAAGTTATTTAAAAGATTTATGAATTCAACTGTATTTTCATAAATATGCATTATTCCAAATATTTACATACCTACTTTATCAGCTTGTCTTTGTTTTCGTTTTGAAGATTGACAATAAAAATTTAGCAAACATTATGTGATGCAATATCGGCGTATACAACATCCATGCCCCAGTAGATTTGGATAAATGGATTGCATTAAATGCCTTCACCAAGCTTAGTATGTGTAGATAAGCGCTGGAGAAACAAAGAACGTAGCCTTGGTTAATAACTCTTATAGTGAGCTCTCCGATTTGAGCTTCTCAATTTCCATAGAGACTAAAATCAGCTCAGGATATTAAAAGAAATTGGGTTCTCGCGATAGGTGTAGTATATCAATAGTCTTGTGTTAGTGAGAGAATGCCCTGAATAACTTCAGGGTATGATTTTCTTTACGACATGAGTCCGCAAGAGAAGACTGTGTACCTCTATTAATTTTAAGAAGGACCACGTAGAGACGTATGGCCACATATAGGTTTGATTTTTAGTGTGTAAGTACCTACCTGTCATAATTAAATGTTCAGTATTAGTAATATTATCCATTCTGTGGTTTTTTTTTTTTTTTTTTACGTGCTGGAAATCCCCACGGATACCCCCCCCTTCGGAGCCGAAGGGGGAGGTTATGTCGGACTCGAACCGACTAAACCGCACGCCGTCTGTGGGTCGATGTGCTAGGGCGAAGGTGAGCTTGTCTTGTGACATATCCCTCGCACCCCGGCTGACCCAGGGCCATTCCTCTCGGTCTGGCCCTCCTCAGGAGGGGGGACCACGCGGTCCCCAACTCGCCCCCGGTATGGGGGGGGCGCGCATCGTCCTACGATGCGCGCCGCCGCCGTGGCCTGCTTCTGCTAGAGTGACGAGCGGCTCCACCCGTCACCCTCAGGCCCGCGCTCATGGGGGGTGGAGCTCGGTTCGCGCCCTCCGACGCCCGAGCCGCCTTCGAACGCGGCCAGCGATGTCCGCGAGTCTTTCTCGCTCGCTGCGCCGCGCCCGCTCTGCTGTCTCCTTCACGAGCATGACCTGCTCGCAGAAGGAGGCGCTGGCCGCCCACGCATCCGCGCAGCGGACCATCGCCGCGAGCAGGGTGGAGAGCGTAAGCACTCTCACCCCCAGGGCCGTCACAAGCTCCCGCCTCGGCGCTTCAAACGCCGGACACTCGGTGAGCGTGTGCAGCCCCGAGTCCACGCTCGCGTCGCAGTGATGGCACTCGGGCGTTGGCTCTATGCCCATCAGATGCAGGTACCGCCCGAAGTTACCGTGTCCGGTAATGACCTGCGTCTGACGGTACGAGAGGCCACCGTGTGGCCTCTCTAGCCACTCCCCCATGATGGGTCTTACCGCCGCAATCACGGCGTGCCCTGCGCGTGGTTGCTCAAGTCGTAGCTCCCACTCGGTCACCATGGCCCTGTGGAGCCGGGACTTCTCGGCCCGAATTTCTTCGGGCTCGGGATCGAGTCCCCGCCCCCGCGCCTCCTTTCGGAACCGATAGAGTGCCGAAAGGGTCCTCGCTTCCAGGATCCACGGTGGCGATCCGGCTAGGAGACTCGCCGCTTCAAAGGATATCGTGCGGTACCCCCTGATGGTCCTGGAGGCCGTCGTCCTCTGCGCCGCGTGGAGCAGAGGCAGGAATCTGGCCCCCAGGGTGTCCGCCCATACGGGGCACCCATATAGGGCCATGGACCGCACGACACCCGCGTAGAGTCTCCTGCAGGAGTCCTCTGGGCCCCTCAAGTTGGGCAACAGCCTGCCCAAGGCATTCGCCGTTGCCACCAACTTGGGGCGCAGACTTCGGAAATGTTCTCCGAAGTCCCATCGACCGTCAAGCACCAGCCCCAGGTATTTCAACCGGGGCTTGATGTCCATGGGAGTGCCTCCCACTGTAAGGCTGGCTCCCGGGTCTGGCCTGCGCCGAGGGCCATGAAAGAACATGGCCTCGGACTTGTGCAAAGCCACCTCGAGACCCAGCCGCCGGATCCGTTCCACGACTTGAGCAACCGCGGTCGTGGCCCTCAGGGTCGCCTCGCGGTGTGTATCCCCGCCCACCGTCACCAGCGTGTCGTCCGCGTAACACGTGACGGTGGCACCGTACGCGAAGTCACCGCGAAGCACCCAGTCGTAACCGATGTTCCACAGCAGCGGCCCAAGGACCGATCCCTGTGGAACACCGCACGACATCTCGCGCCTACCGACTCCGGTCGAACTCGGGTAGACGACGGCTCTCCCCGTCAGGTATGCCCCGACTATGCGGCGGAGGTAGAGAGGCACATCGTGATACACGAGCGCCTCTCTGATGCAACTCCAGGGCAAGGTGTTAAACGCGTTGGAGATGTCCAAGGACACCGCCAACATCACCTCGCCCCGAGCGACCGCATCCTCCGCCAGAGTCCTCACACGCATGATGGCATTCACAGTGGAACGCCACCTATCCATTCTGTGGTATGACCTATTACCGATCTACTACCATAGCCGATTAAATGTGACAGAATAACGAACATTAACTACGTGTTTATAATATTATTGGAATTGCGCACCTACGCGTTCGTAGCTTCGTAGCTATTGTCTACGAAACTTCGTAGTCATATTTTATTATTATTACGTTCGATAAATAATATTATTATTATCATAGTTCTTGCTCAACTGATTTAAAATTATATCGAAAGTGATAACTTATTCAGATTTTTAGAAGGTAAAAATAATTTATATTTATTATTTATATTTAATTTATCAAAATATCATACTTGAAGTATGTTTTAACTTATTTTACTTTTGTTACAAATTCTCACTCTCGGTGTTTACATGGTCCATTGTTGTCTATCGTAGTACCCAGGTGTCACAGCAAAGGAAGAGATTAATCTTATTGTAAGTTATTATACCTTTTGTTTCCCCGACGCCAGGTTTCAATCTGATTGCAACTTGTATTGTGTTATTATCGCGAGTAAATCCTAGTTGAGATATGTAATTACAAGTATGTAAAAATACCCGAAATATTATATTTTGTTCATATTGAACCCAAGAAGTGCATATTTGACGCCGTAGAAGATTACAGGCGTGCTATTAGCAACTTGGATGCTCAAGACCGTGGGAAATGGAGAAATAAAAGTCAATCAGTCAGGCAAGCGGAGCCCGACTTCTGAGATAAAGGCTTGCGAAGGCTTCACGAAGACAATGATGAGGATGTAGGTACTGAACTATGTATACTTTAGGATTGTAGTTAGAACTGACATCTAAAATACCAAACTACGCACATTTATCTGTTTTGTGTAGGGAAACATTAAAACGTGTATAGAAAGTCATGACTTCAGCATTTTATATTTCGAGTATCTGTGAGAACAATTTCACTTTCACACTTCGAACCGCTCTGTACATTACATTTTAGATTCAAATAAAAAACTAAACGATCTGCCGATAGCCAAAAATGCAATGTTAGAACAAGCTGTGAACTTCATCTAAAATAATTTATCAAATCATAAACATAATACCGTTATGCAAGCTCTTTTACAATTTTAAGCTATAGTAATGTAGCAAATAGATGAATTTATAATGAGGCAGATATTCTGGAGTCACACGTAAAGATCGCATGAGCAACGCCTGCAGCAGTAGCTTTCATGTTTGTGACATCATAAAAAATGCAGGGCAGTCACCTTTTCAGATGTGGTAACGATTGCATCATAGATGATACAATGCAATAATCAGTGGATTCCCAAGAAATGATGTCTTGACGACGTATCAATGATCTCACTGCCAGGAGTAATGAAGTGTATGAGTAAGAATTACAAAGTGGATTCCGGTTTATGAATTTTGATTTTAATAAAACCTTGAAGATACTGATTAAAATATATTTTGCAACCCTCGCTTAAAGTTCTCTTTCATTATTTTTTGCAATGTAAATGAACGTTCTCATTCTCACCGTTTCTCAAGTAAATTACCGCTTTATATTAAGACTGGTGCTATCATATAACATAATGTAATTTATAGATGTCAGTTGTCATTAGTATCTTGTTACATACGACACTAAACAAATAGATGTACACTTAATAATGATTGAAGTTGCACATAAAAGCTTATCTACATTTATTTACAACTATTGAATTTGAGCTCAAAAGCGGAGTGTTAAAGTATAAATTTGCTTGAAGGAGCTTTTAAAATTTGATACGGTAAATAGGAGCCTGAGGACGCACGGTATTAGAGCTGGCTTATGGCTCTGTATTAATTTTGAACCGTAGTAAGTTAGGTGGTGACAGAACTAAGACACCAACACATAATTCACTTTGTAACGCAAATGAAACTAGCGCTTAATTTACTGTTATAATTTAGTGAATTCCTTTACAGCCCAAAGCGTTGTGCGCTGTTAGTCGTGGTTCTTGTAATGCGGTGCAAATAACAGAATATTTTGAGTTGTGTCGGTGTTTACTTCTTCGTATTAGTTTTAGAGGTAAATTCGGCGTAGAGAAATTAGTTTCAGACGGTAAACGTAGTAATAGACTCGTATATCTTCTAGTATATTACCTTTCTGCGATGATTTATCCAAGCAACTGCACCAAATTCTGATAAAAGAGAATAAGAAGGTTCATACTCTAGTGGGTTAAATGTTGCAATCAATAGTAAGCTATGCTAATATTTTACGGTTTTCTATTATCGTATATCATTTTTTTGTTTGTAAATCAAGTTATAAATTAAAATATTAAATTACTATCTACTTTTTCTGCATGCTCCGATAATTATAAAGTGACTTAAATACTTGGGTAATTAAATATTGCATAATAAGTCTAAGACTGATTACGATCTGACTGGGCAACTGCACAATGTGGACAGTACAGTTGTCGAATAATAGGTAAGAAATAGTTATAAAGGAAAACAATATGAATCATAATATAAACTTTTGTCTGGACTAAATTCTCAATAGATAGATAGATAGATAATTCTTTATTGTACACCAATAAATTTACACTAGGACAAGTAGATAGTATGTATACAGTTTAATGTACAATGGGCGGCCTTATTCAATAAGAAGAAGAAGACACAAAAGAAAGAAATATGCGTTTATTTCGACTTACTGCAGCACACAAAACACAAATAACTAACACTAAAGAGTGTGGTAGTTGAAGTTGATGTTTTTAATAAAATTAATTATGTTCAACCCACAGGTCTGTACAAAACTGCCAATATGATGTATGCCTACTCAGCCTTATTAAATTTAAATCATACTACTTTCCTCTACAAAAGTAAGTAGGTATTTGTGGAATAGTGAGTTCATTGGGTACTTGCAAAGGTCTTTTTTTATACCACTAAGGTGGAAGACAAGCACACAATGGAAAGTGGTTACGATGGCCTATGGACGTGTGCTACACCAGGGGCGTTACACTCGTGCTGCCGACCCTGAAACACGGTGTACAGTAAGGGTTGTCAACCCATTATATTACGATTGAAGCTTGCCTCAGAGCCATTCAGCTTAAAACATTCCATATAGAGCATCGTGGAACTTGTTTTTTAGCTTAAAAAGTTGGAATGTTTTATTATTTTTCAATATATGAACAAGCAACAGCACGTGAAATTGGCAACAAAAAATAGAAAGGAAAATCACACTGCGCGTAGCATCACGAGCCGTCTCGGTTCGCGAACTACATTACAGTTTACATAAAAACATCGTGTTCAGCGACAACGGGGCATCAACTTTCCCAGCGAAGACATAAGCGAAATTGAATTACACATATTGAAAAAGAAATGTGTAGCTCCTTGGTAGGCGTGGTTTTGTGTGAAGACTCCTCCTACCCAGTGACCCGCGCATGAATCGCAACGGCATCGCTCTCAAGTCGGCTGGTCGCTCGGTGTGTCGCGACAAACTAAGTCAGTGCGAACCGTGCCGCGTACTAGGGCTGTGTCGGGCCAACGCACAACTTGCCACTCGACGTGACGAGCTTACTTCTCGTTTGTGTTTTGTTTCGCCAAACGCAAATATCCACGAAACTTTTGTGTTTAACTTCGTCAATTTAATACAACTTTACCGAATCAACAAGAGTGAGGCGGAACAAAGTAATGACCGTAAACAAATATTTTGCTAATTAAACTAACGAGTCTTTGAGCGGTATTCATGTTCAGTGACAGTGGCGAGGATGACAATTGTACATTTATATTTGCTACAGATCTGTTCCATCAACTATGACTAACTTTCGAAGTTTTATTGTACGGTTCTGAAGTAAAATAGGTGAGTAAAACAAATAAAAACATGGTAGTAATCATATCATAGGTACAATCAACGACAAAAGTAGCTCAACAAAATCTAATTTATTTATCATCTCCTAAACTTTTCATGAATGAAACTTCATCTTCTTAGAATTACAGCACTAAAATATTTAAAACTTCTTTGTGTAGAAGTTGTAAATATTTTATTGCTCATTAACTTTTGTTGTTGAGTGTACAACTAACGATACTTTAAAATACCATAAGTTTATAGGTACTAAAAGATAAATGACCTTGTAGTTTCCAACGAAGACCTCATAATTTTTGTAGATACCATACAGGGTTTCTGAAAAATTAACATTCACTCCGTGAAGAAGTTTAGTGTCTGATTGCTGAAAATAGGCATATGATTGCTGAAAATAGGCAAATAGTTATTCATGTACTTCTGCCTACCTTTTTAAAGATATACAGGCGTATATACATATGAATTTATATATTATAGTAAGTGAATAAGTTCAGAATGTACCTACTTACTTTTATAATAGTATTATTCACAATGAAAATAGACCTGATTCAGTAATGCCACGTTTTCTTAACGCGTGATTTCAATTTGATTAGTAAAAAAAACTGTAAAAATACCTTTGGCCAATATGATCTGTTTTTTTTTTTCGTTATTGACCCTTCATAATCACTCAGTTGTGTTTTCAATTAGCTTTTGAAATAATGAATTTTATAAGCTTTTATGAGTTTCGAAATCATATGTTTCTAAAACGTAATAATACTGATGCGGGTAAATTAACAGAGAGGAATCAGAGCCTAATAAATTATAAGGACTATTAGAGCAGAGGAAATAAATAAGAACATTAAGTTTGAAAGATGTAAAATCCAACGAATGTAATCGCTAATATCCTGTCCGTGACGGAGGCAACCGTTTAGGGACTTTTTCGAATTCAGCCCCTGAGCGAGGTAAAAAGGGATAAAGTATGATTTTACGGGTAGTGCCGCGGGCTCCCGCCTAGCAATAAATAAAGTTGCCAATTGCTTTCCCCAATGAAAGTCGGATTAAGGATTTATAAAAATATTTAACATCCAGTAAAACAAATAAAAACGTCAAAATACTTCAATAATATAATATTATTAAAAAGCATTTGGCAAGTAATAGGTTCGTTCGAATAAAAGGAACAACATTTATTTGTATACAGATTTTATATAGGCATACAGCCACATGCCTAATTCAAAAATATATGAAATTGAATTATTGTTCATTATTCGCATTTTTATTAGTGTATCGCTTATTTTATATTATTCAAACAAAAACTAGTAATTTATTGAATACTTTAGTGACAAACTCCATTTGATGGTAGGTACCAAAGCTAAAGCTGTGTACGTGGCTTCATTCGAGTTCAATTACAGCACCTTATCCGTAAATAAACAAAAAAATATTGTACAAACCTTATCTTGGCAATAAACGAACCCAAAACAAGAATCATCTATTTGATGCAGTCGTTCATTACATGCGTATCTTTCGGCGATTCATGTATGAAGAGTATGGGTTCCACGTATTAATGAAATAGTTACATATCTTATCGAACGAAAAGCACCATGATTTATTTTGAACACCCAGCAGCACAAAGAGTCAATAGATTTTTTTTTAAATAAGTTGTTCATTAACTTAAAAGCTTCTTGAAAGCTTAACAAGAAGCTTCGTCAGTTTTATAAAATGCGGACCAACATAATTTAATATTCTATTCATTTTCTGTATGAATTCCTGTGTACGGAATTTTAGGAGCTTTGATAAAAAGCTGTTTCTTATATAAATTTACATTCTGCATAAAAAATATTTCAATGTTTTATTGAAAAATAAAACGTTATCCCTATAAATACGGCTGCTCACTTTTTATATTGATATTATGATTTGAGATGCTCATACTGTTCAAGCAATATTACAAATAAATTATTAAAAATGAAAACCCGACGGATGCTGAAAAGATCGAATCAACCTTTATAGCAGGTGGCACTTGTTAATTTTCATCGGGTTTGAGATTTGCAAATGGGTGCCGCCTGCTATAGAGCTCATTTCGATCTTTTCAGTATTAGTCGGGTTTTTTATTTCTAATAATTTATTTTATTTTATACTTTTTAGTTATGAAATTGTTGTCGTCTTTTTATTTTCTTCATTTTGATACCCCATTCGATAAATTTACTCGAAAAACATAACCCTCCGTCTGGCGCCGTCGGGTAAAATTAGATAGAATAGTCAACCACAAAAGTAACTTAGCAAATTCTAATTAAATGATCTGGAAAATCGATCATAAAATAATAAACAAACCAAAACGCGAAATATATTAACTTTGTCCTCGGGGGAGTCTAAAACAACTTCTGAATTAACTGTGTTCACCACGCATTGCAGTGTAAAATGGATTCATCTTAAAGGATCTACATTTTTTACTTTTGTCGTTGACTGTACGTATCTATTATTATTTATCTACAAATTATAATTGAATGAAATTTTTTCAGCATTTTGCATGCTAAATTTCTGTAGCTCAATGTAAAAAAGAACATACCATACCATACCATACACTTATTTTCTGCTAATTTTCTGTCAGAAGAAATTAATAAATTATAAAAAGAAAAAATTATCACAAAAAATAATAAATTACAGAAATAAAAAATTATCATAAAAAGTAATAAATTACAAAAAGAAAAAATAATCACCAAAAGTAATAAATTATAAATAAGAAAAAACAATCACAAAAAATCCCAGAAGGCCAGGTGGTTTGAACCCGATACTATCTGAAACTATAAGGACTTAGAGTCGACGTGCTTACCGTTTAAGCTACGACGACATCAATTGTAAATTGCAAAATACATAGTCTGTACCTAATCTTGTATGACGTCAGTCGTCGGTTACGGTTCAAAGGTCAACTAATCCTGACGCTTCCTTAATATTTTACACCCATCCAACGCCGCTAAAGAAGTTTTCACTTCAAAAAATGCTGTATAAATCGATACCTACCATTAGTTTAGAATGGAAAAAGTCAATATACAGAACGGGACTCGAACCCTCGAACCCGCATGATTATTCCCTCCAGCGTCCGTTACCCCAAGGCTAATAGGAGAATTTCAAATTACAGGGAGTGTCTATATAGGTAGTTTAGTTGGTAGTTAGTAGTACATGCCGTTATTTTTCTGAAAAAAAAAATGTTATCTACACTCCCCCGTTATGCGCTTTGCCTGGGTTACATTCATTTTTATCCACCGCCGACCATCCGCTGTATAATTAATTTCATGCTCCGTTCAAAGGCTGCTCGGAATAGCTTGCTTCTTAGCGATAAGGTCACTCAATGTCCATGATTGTGTTTTGTGGAATATTTGTACCTATAACAATGAATAATAAATGATAATCTAATCTAAATTTTCAACAAGTACTCACTACATGGTACGCTTGTCAATAAATTTGAGTCGTACGTTCCCCCTACAGGATACAATTAAAATCAATTAGTAGGTAGTGTAATTTTTATTAGTGTAGCTCTTATCCAAATAGTGTGAGTAGTTACACTTAAGTGGATTTGTAGTCACGACTGAAGCCTACTTCCTGAACAGTGAGTAATTTAAAGACCGCCTCGGCTGATATCTGTGGGCGCATCCATTACCCTCCAACAACGGGGTAGAAATGTGCCATAAATTATAAGGAAGAATACTTATTCACTGATTTATATTGAGCTGTAAATTTTCTATCCTATATAGTATTTAGACACGTTTACTACTGCCGGTCTTAATAATAGCTCGGACCATGGAAACTAAACGCAGTTAGCAGACCATAATACTTAGAAATTATGTGTGTAAAGGTGGTTGGAAAATTGTCCTTCACAAAATACAATCATTTGATTCTTTATTTTGGGTCTGTTTGACTTGACCTAACCTTTGCTAGCTTGTAAGCTGATAATGAGCCGACACAGCAAGCTAGGTTGGGCAGCATATGGCAAACTACCTCAGGTTTTATCCTCACTCCTACCGCAATGCCTTAAAACGAAGGTTTTCGACCAATGTGTCCTGCCAGTTATTACCTACGGTACGGCAACGTGGATTCTGGTGGTCGGACTAGCCCACGATTTTAAAAGTCGTGCAGCGGGCTATGAAGCGAGCTGTGCTAGGAGTTTCTTCGAAGGATAGAAAACATAACGAGCTCATTCGACAAAGGACTAACTAAGTTATCGACATAGCTAGCACAATAAGCAAGCTGAAGTGGTCACATCAGTTGAAGGACAGTAGAGTAGAGGCTGTGAGAAGGTAAACGGGAGGTAGGACACTTCCGAGCCAGATGAACTGACGACCTAAAAAAGGTGGAAATTGACTAAATGTGAAAGGCGAAGGATGGAGAGAAATGGACGACGTTGGAAGAGTGCCTATGTCCAGCAGTGGACTGCGGCAGGCTAATGGATTGAGACCAGCTTGGTTGTTTTCAACAAACTTGCACTTCTTATGGACGTTTCTGATCATTTATTTTATTAACCTGCAAGTAGTCGCGCTGGGCCGAAAAGACCCAGAACTCTAGTTTTAGCTGCTTTAGCATTAGTTCATTCGTGTTGTCGCGCTAAGTATCTTTAGGTACCTTTATAGACTATCCATACACCCTACCTCGGTCAGCTCTCGTGAGAGAATTGGACAGTATGGGCATTTAAAGAGAGTATGGGTCGTTTCGACCCGTACGTAACGAGATGTGTAAGTGAAGTTTACCATTTCGAAAATAATGTTTTGGTTCTATTTCTTTATAAATATGTCACGAAATTATTTGGATGACATAAGAATGGCAAACCTTTTAGAAAAGGAGCATATTGAAGTTGACAATTTATCAGAAATTGAAATCATAGAACTATGTTTCGTCCATCTTCGTCATCTCGTTTATTATTAATTTAATTTAAATATTTCATTTATTTATAAACTTGTTGATTATATTTGGTAATAAAAATAGTTAAAAAAATTCTATAGTATATAAATAAAAGTTACAGTAATTTTCTAGATTCTACATGGCAAAATGTAAAGAATTAGCATTTATCTCTGGAATGCCGTGATTTATGTTACTTTTTAATCTAAATAATAAACAAACTGTTATTTTTAAATTTGCTGTACTGTCTTCTTCCCGTTTCATTTATAAATAGTACGTAGATTTCTTTAAGTTATTGAAAATACATTCAAAATCTGGGTCTTTTCGACCCAGCGCGACTGTACATGTCTTATAAAGAGGCACGACTACTGGCGGGTTAAAATACAGGAAATGTTACGAAAACGCATTAAGATCCACACATATATGTATAAATGCTTTTTTATAACAATGCAAAACATCTGATACGCTCTCAGTAGGGTTCGCGAGGATTTCTTCGCGTATTATTTTGTAACAAATTGAAGATGTTTGAAATATAAATCTATTCTTACTCAATTGAAAAAAGACTGCACTTACTTCATGGTCTAATGTAGCAAAAAATTTAGCTACTGTTGAATGCACACATGCTATATTTTGCTTGAATAAAAATTTGATCATAGAACCCTATGGAAATGATGAAACTTTATGCACGTTAGGCATTTTTTGTTGAACCTTTTTTAAGATGGGAAAGAAACCACTGAACTTGCCAAACCGTAACCGATACCTATTGTGACAGATTGTGATAATACACATTTTGTGATAAGTCTCGGTGTATATAAGTATCTAACAGAGTAATTACATGAGCCAAGTTTACACTTCTGTAGGAACTATCAGATTGGCACTGATTTTTTAAATTAGCTTTATACTTAAAATTACACAATACCTTTGAAATTCTCTGTTTATGAAATTGGCGTTTTATCGAACGGGTCATTTGGATCTCAAAAATCCAGCGTTTGGTTGGTGATTCCAAATTCAAATTCATTTCAATTTTGAGCTTGTCTAATTGTGTTTCGAATGTGATAATTCATTTGTTTTCGAGCTATTTAATTTTGCTTTGACATCATTCTGTACATAGTATGGAAAACTCAAAATATAGCATTATTTTCGAATACAAGTTTCATGGCGGCACCAGCGCTGCAGAAATAGCTCGAAGGATTAATGATGTATACGGAGAATCCACTGTTAAAGAAAACACAGTACAAACGTTTATGGTTCCAACGCTTTCGTTCTGAAAATTTTGATCTCCATTATAAACCTCGTGGACGGCCAGAGATCCTAGTTGTCAATGAGGATTTAAGAGTGATCGTGGACGCAGATCCATCTCGTTAGCTGCAGGCTTCGATGTTAGTAATAGAACCATTTTGAATCGTTTGTAACAAATTTGAAAAAAAAACTTGAAAAATGGGTACCGCACGAACTAAGTCAAGCAAACCAACAAACACGCGTCGACTGCTGCATCACATTTCTCGACCGTCATAATAACGAGGAGATTTTGAATCGTATCATTACTTGTCATGAAAAATGGATCCTATACGACAATAGGAAATGCAAATCACATTGTTTAAACCCTGGAGAACCGACCAAATCCTGCCCCAAGCGGAAGTTGATTCAAAAAAAAGGTACCGGATAATGTCTGGTGGACCAGCGTTGGAGTCATTCTCTACACCTTCCTAAGATCAGGTCAGACGATTAAGGCAGATCTGTATTGCCAACAATTGGAAACAACTACCTCTAGCCCACAGCTGCTTCAGGACCACGCTAGCCACACACTGCACAACAGACGGTGGCTAAACTCGAGGAGCTAGGATTCAAATATCTCCGTCACCCACCATACTCCTCGGATCTTATTCCAACCGATTACCATTTTTTTCGGAATTTGGATCATTTCCTAATTGGAAAAAAAATCAATTCAGATGAGGCAGTTCAAAACGCCTTCAAAGATTTTGTTGATTCTCTCTCCCGCAATTTTTTCAGCAAAGGAATTTATGAAGTGCCTTTAAAATTTCAAAAGTGCATAGATAACAACAGTACCTACATACTTTGATTAATTTGATAAAAAACACTAGTAAAAAAATATGATTTTCTTTTTCCATATAAAACGCCAATTTCTTATATAAGCACCTAATAATTATCTCATTTCTACATTTCTAGACAAAACGTCAGAAGTTATGCTTAGAAATTCACTTCGAAAACAAACATATTCAGTGCGAAGTTAGCACTGTTTGTTGACTAAATTCAAAGGAACACATTGACCAAAATGTAACTTTTGTGTGATCTAATAATATCCCTGTTTCCTCGTAGCCTCTGCGAAGGAAGATAGGACATCAATTTTTAATAGTATGTAGTAAAAATACTTTCCACATATTTTTCTGTGTATCTATTTGATTCTCTGCTTAAAAATATACTGGAGTGCTGGACTAATCGTAATGTACATATTTTTATCCTAAAACTTATAGCTATTTAGAAAACTGGAGTTATGCATAAACGCATTTTAACTTAACCCTTATTTAACTGTTATCATTTGCAGTGAATTTAATAATAATGAGTGTTTTGAAAATATGCCGAAGTATTACAAGTTCAGAATGTTTATATTGTACAGATAGGACATTACATAACATCTCTGTTCAAAGCCCGAACGTTTTTCACGCCCGCTTAATACACGATGCTAGGCTAATAAAAATTAAAGGTCCCACTGAGACATTTGGTGGTACTACTGTTTTTACCCCTCGCTGTAAAGGGCAATATTTGCTTTAGCGGTTTTGCTACCTGGGTTTGAGGCGAGGATATTCGTGTAATGGTATTTTAAGACGTATTTTATTCGTAAATGAAGCATGAATGAACACGGAATACAATAAGAATACTGCTACTGCTATCTATATAGTTAGTACACAGGGTGTACTTTTGAAACGGGGCAGTAGGAACAGTTTCCTTAACCGTTGTAGTTACAGCCAAATGTTCTTAGGAGACCTTTCCTAATTTTTTGAGATATTTTTAACTGCATTCAGATATTTTAGCAAAATAGCATGAAAAATTGTAACAGTCCGAGTACTAGGAATAGGGAACAGTTATCGCGAAAATCGCTTCCCATACATTTAAGCAAGAAATTTCAATGTCTACAATAGTCAAACCTTGTGTTTCAGGTAGGAAATTAGTAAGATTGGCTGAAAAGAAAATAAAAAGATTTTTTACTTACTAATTTCGAATTTGATGCTAGTATCTTTATTTCATGATTTGTGTGAGCTGAGACAACACGTGTTAGTTATTATTTAAAAAATTCTGGTGAAGTTATAAAAGATTAAATAATAGTCATCTTCGTTTCATATTATTCCACTAGCATTCCAATCCAGCGAGCGCATCCAGTGCTGGAAATGCTACTGGAATAATGTGAACCGGGCATTACATAAAAATTGGTTGTATTACAGTGTTTATATAGAGAAACAGGTTACCAGTAAATGCGTGTCGGTACAGGTCGGTACCGGTCGGTGCAAGATCAGAATTCTGAACAATGAAGAGTTAATCTTCATTGTTCAGAATTCTGATCTTTTTCCCAGATTTAGTCAAGCGGAATGCATTCTAGTCCAGATGTATGCTAGCTTGCAGGACACACGCAGTCGAATCTTAAAATTCTTTTATTTACATACCTTTGTCATAAAAAGCGAAGAAAATAAAAAGTAAAATTTATCAAGCTATTTTCTATGCTATGTAAATAAACAGTACATAGGTACAATACGTGTTTTTTTATAGTAGCCTCAATTTTATCCATGTGAACCGTTAGCATAGGAATATGTGTATGTACCAGTACACCGATGCGCATTATTAGTATAATTATGAATCATCTGTGCACACGCAATTTTATTATTATAATAAAATTGTAACACTAATAAATTATATCAGTAGAATCATTTTTAAAAGTTTTATTCCGTTACTCTATGTAGATAAATTTGCAATGTTCGCTCACTGTCCGTTGAAAATCAATAACCGGCCAATATGTGCCATCATTTTGACATCTAGAGTTTCATACGTAGCAGTCAAGTCACGTTCTAAGTGTGAGCGAGTAGCGATAATCGTTAAATATTGAGTTTGAAGTGGAATACTAACATACAGAAGTATAATACAATCATGATTACATCTATAGCCGCTTAATAATAGGGGTTAAAGTATGGAATTGCCGTTTCATTGTAATAGGTACTTCGAATTGACATAGAACCTTCATGGTTTGAGATATTTGAGTGAAACTTTTTCCACATGGTACCTATGTAGTTCTTCATTTAAAAATGTGCAACATTCGATTATCGACTTTCAGTTGTTTTTTTTATTCAGCTTAGACAAGAAAGATGGATACTTCGAAAATTCGAGTGATTTTTAAAAACGAGTTCCGACGCGGAACTAACGCGGCAGAAACAGCTCGCAATATCAATGTTGCGTTTGGAGAGGGGACTGCTAATGAACGCACCGTGCGATTTTGGTTTAAACGCTTTCGTGATGGAAACTTTGATTTGAAGAACGAACCACGAGGAAGGCCGTCCACACAGGTGAATAACAATGAATTGAAAGACATGGTGGAAGCCGATCCGAGCCAAACTACCCAGGAATTAGCTGCATGGTTTAACGTTACCTTACCAACAATATTGACTCATTTGCGTCAAATCAATAAAATAAAAAAATGTGAAAAATGGGTACCTCATGATTTGACTGATCTGCAGAAAGAAATGCGTGTTGAAACTTGTGTTGCCTTGTTGAATCGATACAGAAATGAAGGAATATTGGATCGAATTGTGACATGTGATGAAAAGTGGATTCTTTACGATAACCGTAAGCGAAAAATGCAATGGCTGACCCCAGGTGAAACGCCACAACAGTGTCCTAAAGCAAAGCTTACCAATAAAAAGGTAATGGTAACTGTTTGGTGGTCTCAGCATGGTGTTATTACAGGAACTGCAATTAGAAACTATCCGTCACCCTCCGTATTCGCCAGACCTTGCTCCAACAGACTACCATTTTTTTCGTGATTTGGACAATTTTCTATGTGATAAAAAGTTTTCTTCTCAGGAGGCAGTACAAAATGCTTTCACACAGTTTGTCGAATCTAGATCACCAGAGTTCTATCGCAAAGGCATAAATGACCTTCCTACTAGATGGCAGCAATGTATAGATAATAATGGTAATTATTTTGATTAAATAAATACGTTAAATTAAAAAAAAAAAACGAGTTTCAATTTGTCAGTACAAATCGGCAATTTCATACTTTAACCCCTAATATTTTTAATAAGTACTGAGTCTGTCACGTTTATCTTACCCCAATGAACTAAAATCTTATAATATGACGATAAAATGAAAAATAACATACATACATCCATACGTATAATCACGCCTTTATCCCCGGAGAGTTAGGCAGAGGTGAATTTACACCCACATTTCACCAATCTGTATTCGGTCCCACGTTATTACCATATTCCGGGCACTATTGTTGAAAAATAAACATAGAGTAATAGTTGAATTCTTCGATAGGACCCATACGCAGTTTTAATTATTATAACACAGTAAGCAATAAAATACTATATAAATAACTATTAAAAATAAAAAGCTTGGATTTATTTTGAACGTTTTCCTTGCGTACTAAACAGGTTAATTTTCAACCTTATAAAAAAGGACCAACTAAACTTAATATGTGGGTAATTATGTATTTAGACTACTATCTATGTTTCAGTATCTAACCAATATTAAGTTACCTAAAGTTTATTAAAACTTTGCTAATTAGCGTTACATGATAAGATTATGCATTTCTGTATATAGTATAATAGATCATCAGTTCAAGTTTGAGTTCAATAATGACTGAAATTAAACTACAGACACAGTAAAGTAATTATATTAAAAAATAAAAGGGGAGCGACCACACGTCACACTCCTGTACTCTCCCGAATAGTTTTGTCTTTATCGATCACTTGAATCAATCGATAACCCTGAGCATAGGGTTGGGACAGCCGTCGCAATATCGTTTACAGTGAATATCGTATTTTAGATAGAATGCCAGGGCTCCAAAGTTATAATTAGAAATTGAACTTCGTATGAGCACTTTTTTCATACAACTTGACATACTGTGACATACTGGGGCTATGATAAAATTCGTATAGGTAATATTATCCAGACTCAGATGTTCTGCAACTAAGCTAACAAGGTTGCGGGCACGACATCAAAATTCTACGAGAGCAAAACCGCGGGTAACAGCTAGTAGTGTTCTAAATTATTATTAATTGTTTATTATTTTTTTTAATGCAGCCATAAAGGGCTCCAAAACTATTTCTCATCTATCTTGTAAAAATGACGCCGTACAATGATGTTGTAGGTCATTAGTGACTTTTTGCCACATCATACTTAAATACACAACTACACATGGTAACGCAGCAGTTTTATATTTCTGATTCATACTTAGTATTGTTTGAAGTTTACGCAAATCTTACTTAATTAAACTAGGAAAAAAGCAAAATACAGCAAGACTTAACGACACCGTGAGCTCATTCTGCGTAAATAGTAACAGTAACCATTCATCATGATTCGGGTACTTTGAGATAACTTACACTTCAAACTATGTAACAACTACAATCTTTAGTCACCCCGTGACTATGGCTGCTGAAATATAACCGAAACGTCGGGCTAAATATAAATAATATCTACCAATTATACCGCGATGAATAGAAATGCAACCACACCGTTATTAGATAAATTCATTTATGCTCTGCGTTTCTTTTAAAGTACTATTCTTAGTAATATCAATGTTATTATTTCTTACAATCGGTCGATTCGGTACTTACGCGGGTGTTCTATGAGGGGTACAGGGGAAGCGAGCGGCAGGGTCTGTGAGCGCAAACACAGTTTGTGCTCTCTAACCTGAACCTTTCTAACCGACTTAAAAAAGAAGGAAGGTTTTCAATTCGTCGGAATCTTTTTTTAAAAAGCTTTTAATTAACTTGCAATGTATTTCATGTATGTACGAGTATGTTTGTCACTATGTTTGTACGGGTCAAATCTTGCTACTCGATTTTGAAACAGGAATCGTCAACCTATTTTGACGAAATTTTGCAAACATTTTGAAATTTTCCAATTGGATGGAAATGTAATAAGCTGTTATCATAGAGCTGTTCTGATGATAGAGTATTAAGGTGACTATAGGCACTCCAAAATAAAGAACCTACCTTTTGGTGTGACAACCTCATGGTAGTCAAGGGTCATCCCTTGACTGAGTTTTCTGTGCATAAAGAAGTCGATATATTGGTAGGCTAGATAGTAATACTTTGGTAATATTAAGTACATCAATACCTATACTTGTAACAATAACTTAGAATAAAACAGTTTCAGACACATTTTATTAAACCATTTTTTTAAACCAAATCACACACTAAATAATTAATAATGTACTATCTAGACATACCCTGCATTCTATGTCATGATTTTATAATAATCGTGTACATAATTATGTATACACATAAACGCAATCTTTCTGTCCTTGATTTAAAACCAGCAATCCATTTTTCATCCTGCTTATTTTAGTCCTTGTTTAGATTGGGGTGTCCACAAACTGCGTATCGCTCGCTCGCAGGCAAACCGCGACTTATCAGTCGATATTCCCAGGGTGTTGTATGACGGGCCAGTTTTTGTACGACACGTTACACCCGCTATTCATTAGGCCGCCGCTGTCCATGTCCTCGTTAATTACCGGACAACTCTGACGAATGACATGCAAATACTCCACGGTTAAGGTTATAACCGTATTGGCTGTATGTTATTAGAAATTAAAACCTGAAGGTTAATTCTCCTAATAAAAAGATATTCAAAAATTGTATAATGATGTAATTGAATAGTATGAGGATTTTGCCTCAATCTAATGCAAGAGATATGAATTGTTAAAAAAAAAAATAGTTTAAAATTTTATTGCAAAAACCGAACTTATGATCAAAAGATACTTCAACAATTATTTAATATAAAAACCTAAAAGTTATATACCATGATTATGGCAGTAAATTATAAGACCATAACTTTGTAATAAAAGCCATAACAGTACTTTTATTTAAAAAATGTTCGCTGATTGTAAATTATAGGCATCAGGGATCATTAAACCATGGTTAAGGTGATATAATTTTCAACGTAGTCCATGATGCCTTTTCACCACAGGATCAGTAAGTAACATCTATAAATATTAATCTTTATACCGAAGAACGGGAATCGAGAAGGTTGTCCTTTTTTATGATGATCAAATACCTACTCAATGCAAAATTAAGGTTGGGCAAGCATAAGCGGGGTGTATAATATTTTAAACTCCGAATTCATGCTATCAATTTTAGCAGTTGATTATTATTATTATTCTCCGCTCACGTGGATGTTAGTTATCGCGACAAAACATAGCCTATGTCCTTTCTCAAGGTCTAATCTACCCCTATACCGATTTTTATCACAACTGGTTCTGTGGTTTAGCTATGAAAGACGGACAAACAGACACTAACACACACTTTCCCATTTATAATATTAGTATGGATTAAATTTTATAATTGTGTAGACAATCCCTAAATCAAATACTGATTGAAACACTACTGCTGAGTCAGAGATCACGGTCACGGTTGACCGTACACTGATTACGGCTATAATATAATTGCTACTCTTACAAATGAACTGGTAATTCGTCAGAGCGAAATGTGTTTTCCGTCCGTTCATTAATTTGACTACATTGTGACAATTCTCATACACAAGCCTGATTTAAACAGAATTGCAATCATTTCAATTTTCGTTGTAAGGGTAACTGAGTATACTGTCGGAAAAAATTTGCAACATTTTGGAACCGATTCATAATGGTGCTTGTAAATGAAATCAGTTTAATGAAATTTTAAAGCAATTCATTTGCTAACTATTCTTATCAGTTAAGATAGCAAGAAGTGTCATGCAGCTCAGTTGGCATAAGTGGTCACGGACTGGTCGTTGAGTTCAAGTTCTCGTCCTTCCAATATTTTCTTTTCTGTATTTTTAATTTACTGAAATCGGATTCAGAAGATTTGACAAGTTAAAGACGTTAGGTTTACCAGTATCAAAACATATATGTTCTGCAGTATGTATACATCAAATAAACTATAGTATTTTTATTTAAACCTCGAACATGGCTGCTGAAACGTAGCCGAAACGTAGGTCTAAAAATCAATAATAATAAATAAATCGCAATAGAATCCGTTAAAAAGTGGTTTTATATCAAAAAGTATTTAATATGAAATTACTAATAATTAAAAGTTACTCCGATCAAGAAAGGGAAGTTGTGTTGCTCTTGTAAGACTGTAATATTTTGAAATAGTTAGTATGGAGATATATTATACAGGGTGGAATCATATGATGTTTTCTGAGTACCTATTTCATGACAATTTATTTTTTAAACTGATGCAATAGTCCCCTCGACACAAAGTTTCCACCAGTTTTTGTTTACGAAAACGCTTGGTTATATTTGAGAAAATGAATGACACCACTTATAGGTGCCATGCACAAAAGCCGAAATGTAAATCAGACAACATCCCTGTTAACTACCCTGTCCAACAGTGCACAACTAGGTAGTTACATGGCCAATTTTTTATACGATTCTTACAAATAAAATATACAGGGTATATACTTACAGCGTTAGGACAAGATTTTGTACCCATGGCAATTTTTATATAGCAGGTTTATTTTTATTAGTAAGGGCCATAATGTTTTGTTAGGTCACTTTCAAATTATATTTTTACGTCTTTCATCTACGACGTGTTATAATAAGAAATGAGCATTTCCTTTGTTCAATTAGGTACTTATTTAAAAATTCTTCCTTACAGAAATTTTATCAACAATTTATATTATTTTCTTTGTTCACAAAAACGAATCAAGTTAAGCAATTTCTAAAGTATGTTACATAGAAACAATTTGAGCCGTTTGCGAGTGGAAATAATTTAGTGTGGGCCAGAAACTAACTTTAAAGCTTAACCCACGAACGTAGTGGTGGATAATGGTAGAATAAACACACACATTCTATGATCTACAAGGGACACAAGTGATGCCTTGAACTTGGGGAATTAACTGGCATTATGAGTAATTATGAGTTAGTCTGAAACTAAAGTAAGTAGTAGTGTGTCTTGCAGAAAAAAATTCAAAATGGCACCAATGGCAACTTACAAATCTTCTTATTCCGCATCTTCAGCTTCGATAAGGCATTGAATGTGTCATCATTATCCTCTTGGAGACGTATTTTCTCCTGATTACATCCAAGGCCAACGTGAACCCTGAGCTCATTGACCGCTTTCTCGCTTTTCCTCTTCCACTTCACCCGATTTGGGGCGTCAATGGTAGTGAGACCATTGGCATGCATATCACTCTCGACGACATCAATTGAAGCAATTGGCAATGGTGGGGGTGCCATTGCCAGGCATTGGTTACCACATAACCGCAGGTATTAAATATGTATGTGCATCTTTTTTTTCTAATTCTAATATAGTATGTCATATATCTTCTGTGACTAAACTTAAATTTGAATACACCTCCGGTATATTGTCATTCATACCAATAGACGGCATAAAGCACGTGGGCATTAATTACAACTTCCGCTGCGATCGCGCATTATCGCTCCTCAAGCGTACGAGCACGCTGATATGGCATTGCCAAGCTGCCTTATCGAATCGATTATGGCCGATTTTACATTTCTAGCTAGTACTAGTTTAGCGTTCAGCTAAATATTTTGCTCTTATTTCATTTTATTATTAAAGAATTAATTTGAAAGTAGGATGATGGAATTGGTACTAATATTAGGTACATGAATATTTCTTTAAACTATGGTTCACATTTGCAGTTTCCGAACAAGGTTCAAATGTTTGCGTAGACTACTAATGTAAAGTTGAGTTATTCGTAAATCAGTAAACGGAGCGCATCAGTTGCAGGATGGACTGTATACTGAAAATATCCTTGAATTCATAACGTTGCTTTTAGGAGAACCATATAAAATCGAACTCAAAATCATAAAAATAGAAATGTAGCAATTACGACTTTGATTATAATAACCAGTAAATTATAAGTTTCTATATTAGATAACTAACATATATTTTTGTAGTGTTTCATCCTATAAAACGTAAATATGCCAACGTGAATGGCAGTGTTTTGATTTTGTGCCAAAAGATAAATATTAAGCTACAAAGAAAACCAGTATATAAAACAGCTTATAAAAATATTCCATTAGCTAAATGTATGACGCAATGCACATTACCTACATTTCATAACGAAATCAGAGGTCAAAGGACATTAGCGTATCCATTTTCTGATTATGTTATGTGGTGACCACTTCGTGAAAAAATAGCGGAAGACACTGTTAGGAGGATTATATTTTGTATATATCTACATATATATTTGGTTATTACCATAAAATATCTGACGTAAACTGGTGGCATAAATACATAAATATTTGGTAAAAGTTACTACCTCGTGCGGGTTTGGAACCTATAGGTGTTAGTAGGTCCCTATGCACCCTATAATAATTCTAAAGTAAAAATTGTAGTTCTGCCCTAGCATATGATAACTGTCAGGCATCATTAGGAGATATAAAATTAAGGCAGAAAGTTCCTAATTCTGCTAGGTATTCGTGATTTAGGCAAGAATAAACAAGAAACAAAAGCAAACCTACAAATTTTATAAGATGATACTACACCCTAAATGAACATAAGGTCTATGTTTATACTACCAAGAGCGAATCTTTGATATCAAATTCTTATAGAACCTAAAGCACGTAGCTACCCCACATTCACTCATATTTTAGATAGCATTCGACTGATTCTCTGGTGCTCCGGCGAATGTGAATAAAAATACGAATATATTACCGCTCCGTGCATAGATACTGAAATTTATTGTTCCGCAGCATTTTTATTTTGTTAGGAACAGTACTGTAATAGTATAAACATATTTCATGTTCACGGCCATAAAAATATAATCATATCTAAACAAAATCAAACGTAAATTGAGTCCTTTAAAACGTAATCTCTAAATGTAGACAGAATAATAAGCACACATACCCACACGTCTCACAGTTCATAGTTGAATTATATTCTCATGTAAATTTATGGAATACGTAACTCAGACTGCTCCAACAGCGCTATAGTCTTAGTAACTGGTCTAATCTAATTGTAAATCTATCCTTTATTATACATTCTTTGGCTAACACTAAGCCTAGGTTTTCTTACTTGTATTTTAACCCCATTTGTGTTGTGTAATTTTTTTACCTCTTAATACATTACTGTGATATTATTTCATGTATATGTCGCCGCCAACTAGCTTGATACGCCGTTCAATAACCGCCTAGGCTCTTTACTAAACGGCTTTCAATTAGCGGCCTGAATGCTGTGCAGCCATTTAATTACGCAGCTTGTTTCAATGACGTTTAGTTACTTGCTTAGCCATTTAGTCAAACAGCTAGAAAAATGACTTATTTATGCAAGGTTATAAAAAAAATAACCACGAAAGCTAATGTGCGCAGTAGCTGGAAAAGCCAGTAAAGTCGTATTGTGCTGCTTTCTCAATAAACCTATCACTAATTTGCTGTGAATACTCGTCTATCTGGTCCCTCGGAGATTTACAGGTATAACTATATGTTTGTATGTATGCATATGTATGCATAATTTTCGAGATTTGAATTCTTTGTATTGACATTAAATAGATTTGACTGATGTTCGTACTCATCATCGTCTTCCTTACGTGGTCCCGGTCCTGGCGTCTGGGGTCCACTGTTTGATACTTATGATGATTTGTTTAATTATACTCTCATCTTTAAAACAATATGTAATAGTTATACCTTTATTCTATGTTACATAGTGACATTAGCAAAACTTATTGTACTTTAAATTAGTAGCTCGTAACTAAAGCACAGGATTTCCTTTTTTAGTTACCAGCTGTTATCATCTGATAATTGTGCATCAAACTAACTAACCAAAATGTAATATTTGTAAATTTTTTGTAATAATAATAATAAATAAATAAATATCATGTTCTATCTTATTTCAGAATGATGCTCCAACTTACTTGAATGACGCTGTTTAGTTAACAGTCTAAGCTGTTAGTTGAATGGCTTATTAGCTAGTTGGCTGCGACATATTATATACAAAATATACAAAAGCATGTAATATATACTAACTATTAAACTCTCGCGTTCCATGATATGTTCATTTTTCTTCAGTATACAAACGACTGTTATAATATTAAATTTATTTTTGATGTGTGTACGCATAATTTTTTATGTAAACTTGTAGTAGCAGTATCATCCTTGCCTGTAACAAAATTATATTCATGATATTCAATGATATTAACGGGAATGTACGCTATCATGGTATAGGTAAGATACATACCTTTCGTTCCCGTTATCATTAATATAATATATATATATAAATATATTACCAAAAAATCTCTAAGTTTGTTTATCCTTGTATATATGGAGCAAACAGACAAAAGATGATAAGAGTCCAAAACTATTCGTAATATTGTTTGTACTCCTACATTGTTTTCTATTAGATTACGCTACGTCATAAATGAATTACGTTGTATTTTGGAAACACACCCCTTTGTCCTGAAAAGGTCTAATAACTAATTATTTTGCTGACAACTTGTTACCCTGCAGATTTCATGCAAAACCGAAAGATCTTTTAATCAAATATTTTCTCCTATGTGACTTCGTGCTAGTTTTGATGCATAATAATCATCCTCAAAGCGATTTCCCAGTTACGTCTAAACTTTGCATTTTGGAGCGTGGGTTCCGCTTATTATTTCTGAATGCTGTGTTGATTTTTTGAGAGCGGCTGTAGGCTGTCCTCAAAACCCCGAAAGGAAAGCCTGCATCAAAGCCTCGGCCGTAGTTTAACAATTACACCGACAGACAACTAGGGCCCTGCCCCTATCAACAGCCATGTCACCCCAGCAGGCCACGGCGGCGGCGCACATCCCGCGCTTCCCCATGCCGGGGGCGAGTCGGGAATTTCATGGTCCCCCCTCCCGAGGAGGGCCATACCGATAGGGAAGGCCTTGGGTCAGACGAGGTGCGGACTAGGAACGACCCACAGACGGCGTGCGGTTTAGTCGGGTCGAGTCCGACATAACCTCCCCAGACTTCCCTGTATCACTACAAAGAGGGTTAAAGAGGTTCAAATAGGGTATAAAAGTTTGTATGAAAGTTCGTCATTTTTAAAGATAGTTATAGGCTGGTACACAGATAGATTAGAGCTTGAGAAAGGACTTAGGCTATGTTTGGTCACGATCATTGACTTTCAAAGTAGCCGTGGGCAATAGCTAGTAAGACACAAAAAGTATAGCCACTAGCTATACGCTTAACAAGCTAGACATTATTTCTTTTTGTTGCAGGTTGTCCTAAATTCCACAACTACATGTGGTGATAAGTGTACAAAATGCGAAGACTAAAGTGTATATGGGAGATAAGCGGCGGTGGAAGTTCGCACCGGTCAGTGACGCGCTGAGAGAAGATGGCGGCGTACGCGCAGGGCGGCCTCGCGCGTTTACTTGTGCTTGCTGTGCTCCATGTCAATTTTATTGGTGAGTCTTTTAAGTAAATAATAAATTATACTGAGAATTAATTTTAGAAACTCCTTGTAAATTTTATTGGTAAAATAGCCTCTGTGGTGTGCCGGTAGTGAGATGTAGGTTCGATCCCTGCTCAGTGTAGGTACTTGAATGCCTGACAGACCCATACAGTGCAAGTATAAGTATTTGAGGTTACAGTAGAATTACATGGTTTTAGTATATGCCTTTTTATTTAAAAAATACTTTTTAGTAAAAAAGGCATTGTTGTGAAGTTAATGTTGTGTAATGTTGTGTTATGAAGTTAAGAAGTTAGAAGAAATTTCCATCAGATCCGTTATGCCGTTTGAGTGTGGTTAAATAACAAACACCCAACCATTCAAAAAACTTTCACATTTATAGGATAATTCTACAAAATATTTCAAAACACGAGTAGGTACAGTATGATATTCTTTACCTAACTTTATATTCTTTCGTGGGATTGTGAACAGCTGGTTTGTTTCAAAATAATATGAACAATGATAAAAAAATTATGTAATATATTATTCATGAATACATATTTCCGAGACAGCAAGTAATTTCATGTCGCTGCTTATAGTTAAACTCTCGTAGTGATTTTAACGCACTGAATATCGATCCGAACGTATATACGTTGTAAAGTGTCAAAACATTATTAAATTAAAAAATAACACGTTTATTTTTCCAAATTATCGCGTAACTAAAAAATATTTACTTACTTAATTGTAAGCAATCACAGCGGAGGCCTTTCTCATTTTTACGCTTGTGTTATCTTATCGCAATATAGAGAAAATCAGGTAGTAGCATTTGTTTGTCTAGGATATTGCGTGGGCTCGCATCAAAGACTAAAGCGAAGCGACATTTACTACATTTGGGCCGGGTCCTGCTTTGTTTAGCGCTCGCTCTCATTTCACAAAGTGCAAGCTTTCGCAACGTTTGCATGGAACGTTTCATAACACTAAACTATTGTACTTTAAAGCTGTGGCAACGCAATCGTAATATGGAATGGGTTTAGTAATGAGTCAAGTGGTTTTAAGTAAAATTATAGTTGATTCACTAGCTGAGCAACGGTTTACACTCTGGCGATGGCTTTCATGTCAGGGGTTGGAGGTTAGACAGCAGTTAGTATCATGAATAAATAAATAAGCGGACCCTAGGCTCCAAACTTTGAACGTGACCGGGAAATCGCTAACCGAAAAAACTAAAACAAGGCGATCTTATCCGGACTCCTGAGTAGGAGTCCGGGCAAGATCACCGACGAAACCGAACGAAGCCCGAACAATTCACATAATAGAATACTGTTATTATCTTTTGCTGTGACGGGTAATTTGAGAACAACACAACACTAAAGATCAGTATAACTAGGATGGTTTTACCTCTAAACTAGAGAAATATGCAAAGAATTTCTCAACATTAAGGCAATATTAATTAGCTACACCATTAAGCGGTCCCTTTATACCTTTGAAATGCCTAAATAAAAAAGCATTTCATATTTACATAGAATGAATCCATCGAAACATTTTGTAAATGGATTTTTTAGTCACATTTGACGCAATTCATTCTGTGTTGATAAAAAATTAAAAACACCGTAGAGTACCGTGGATAACCCTTTCAGAGCTCAAAGTGATGCTTCATGTCCGTATTACAAAATATCCAAGGTTAAAAAACGCATAAACACTTATATTAAATAAATTGGTTTAGCTTGGCAAGTAATACATCATACTTATTCTGAGAATAAATTTAATAATAGCTCCGACTAATAATAAATAAATAAATTCTTTATTCAAGTAACCATGACTCAATTATGTTAGTAACAATTTTTTTACTTAAAGCTATGTTAGTATCGCAAGTATTACATTACTAGCTGTTGCCCGCGGCTCCGCTCGCGTGGATGTCGGTAATCGCGTAGTGTTGATCTGACGCTATTGAACTTTAAATTTGCCTCTCTACTCAACTTTGTCCCCGACTATGTACTCACCTCTGTTCTCGACTTTCTACTCGCCTCTATATTCGACTCACTACTCGTCTTTCTACTCGCCTCTATACTTGAATTAATACTCGACTCTCTACTGACTTCTCTGTTCCCCTCTCTACTTGACTTTATACACTTCTCTATACTCGCCTTTCCATTGGCCTCTCTACTTGCTCATCCATTCAATTCTCTTTTCGCCTCTCTACTTGACTCTCCCCACTCGCCTATCTACTCCCACCTCTACTCAACTCTCTATTCGATCTGTACTCGCCACTACATTCATCTTTCTACTCGCCTCCCTATTCGCCTCTTTACTCCTACTACTTTACCACATTATTCGCGAGAAAAGGAAGCATATGTCCGTTATCAAGCTCTAAATAATCCCTGTACCAAATTTAATCAGGATATCATCCCTTATTACCCCCCCCCCCCCCCTATGCCTCCATTTTCGCGTCAATAGGTAATCTATGTTCGTTCCCAAGCTTCAATCCATCTCTGTATCAAATATATCATCAGGATGTCTTCAAAACTGGCAAACTTTCATCCCCTATAACCCCCCCCCCCCCCTTTAACCTCGTCTTTCGCGACAAAAGGTAGCCTATGTTTGTTCCCAAGCTTTAATCTATATCTGTACCAAATTTCATTAGGATATCTTCAAAAAAGACAAACTTCCATACCATAGCCATATTCCCCTCTCCTCCTTCTACCCCTTTTTGCGATAAAAGATAGCCTATGTCCGTTCTCAAGCTCTAAACTATCTCTGTACCAATTTTCATCAGGAAATCTTCAAAAATAACAAACTTTCATCCCAAAGTCCTAGTCGCCCCCATCTACCCCCTTTTCGCGATAAAAGGTAGCCTATGGCCGTTTCCAAGTTCTGAACTATCTCTGTACCAAATTTCATCATGAAATCTTCAAAAATGACAAATTTTCATCCTAAGGCCCTAGTCCCCCCCTTCTATCCCCCTTTTTGCGATAAAAGGTAGTCTATGTCTGTTCCCAAGCTCTAAACTATCTACATACATACATACATAAGGTCACGCCTTTTTCCCATCGGGGTAGGCAGAGACCACTTCTTTCCACTTGCTACGATCCTGACACACCTTTTTCGCTTCTCCTACTTTCATAAGCGTTTTCATACAAGCGCGTCGGTTCTGGGTACTTTTGACCTGACCTTTACTCAAGACGTCTTCGATTTGATCAAAGAACGTTCGCCTGGGTCGCCCCCTACCGACTCGCCCATTCACTTTCGCCTCATAAATCTGTTTCGTCAATCTACTTTCACTTATCCTTTCTAAGTGTCCGAACCATCTAAGCATCCCTTTCTCTATCTTTGTCACTACATCTTCTTCCACACCACAACGTTCCCTTATCACACTGTTCCTCACTTTACCTACCAAAGTCACTCCAGCTATACTTCTTAGACTTCTCATTTCCGCAGCATTAATCTTACTTTCGTGCTTCTTCTGCCATACCCAACATTCACTACCATACATAAGTGTTGGAACCAGCACTCCTCTATGTACAGCCAGTCGAACACCTCTCTCGATGTTAAACCAGTCCGTGTAATCCCCGTTTACCCTGAAACAGGCACTGGAACCCTCGTAGAGTGATTTCAATGCCCGTATCAAGTTTCTGCTCACCCCATACACAGACAATGTCGACCACAATTCATTCCTCATTACCCTATCATAGGCCTTTTCCAAGTCCACGAAGGCGCAATAGACCTTTTGGCTTTTAGCCAAGAATTTTTCGGCTATGCTTCGCCAGGAAAAGACCTGTTCCATGCATCCCATTCCTCTCCTGAATCCCGCTTGTACTAACTATCTCTGTACCAAATTTCATCAGGAAATCTTCTAGAACGATAAACTTTTATCCCAAGGCCCTGATACCCCCCCTTCTTCCCCCCTTTTTGCGATAAAAGGTAGCTTATGTCCGTTCCCAAGCTCTAAACTATCTCTGTACCAAATTTCATCAAGAAATCTTCAAAAATGACAAACTTTCATACCAAGGCTATAGTCCGCCCCCCTTCTACCCCCCTTTTCGCGATAAAACTTAGCCTATATCCGTTTCCAGGCTCTAAACTATCTCTGTACCAAATTTCATCGGAAATTCTTCAAAAATGACAAACTTTCATCCCAAGGCCCTAGTCCCCCCCCCCCTTCTACCCCCCTTTTCGCGATAAAAGGTAGCCTACCTCTGTACCAAATTTCATTAAGATATCTTCAGAAATGACAAACTTTTCCCCACCTTAAACCCCCTTTCTCGTGATAAAAGGTAGCCTATGTCCGTTCTCAAGCTCTAATATACCTCTGTACCAAATTTCATCAAGATCGGTTCAGTGGTTTAGGCTTGAAAGCGTAACATACAGACAGACAGACAGACAGACAGACAGAGTTATTTTCGCATTTATAATATTAGTATGGATTCGAATTACAATTATGAATTACAATTAAATTAAAATAATGTCAAATAATAGTAGTTTATGATACTGTTGCATAATAAGGGCATAATAATCTTATCACACGAGTGTTATAAGACCAAGTTATGTACAGTGTCATACACTACTTTATCTACTCTCATACTATAATAGATAAACTAATTTATTTTACAAACAAAACCAAACTTTGTTTAATATAAATGTAAAAAAAAAAGTTGACGCCAAGACAAGGCCGCAAACATCGATTGCGCATGCGCGTTTCTTTTTTTTTTTCTTGCGAATTGGCCGTTTTTTTTTAAAGTAGAGGTTCAGTCCAGAAGATGGTTGTATAGGTGTATCGTTATGATTAAATAGTTATTTTATGATATAGGTGTCCATACAAGACCTGTATCGTAATAAAACTTTTTTTTTGACCTGTGCGTAATGTTTGTCATAAGAGTTTTGATTTCAATTTTATAATCTTTGTATTATAGTATCAGAGTAGATAAATATATATATATAATGTCAGGCTCTATGTGTAACGTGCAGCTGGCAGCAATGGGCCACGTACGGACAGTCCAGCCGAGCCCCGAGCGCGGCCAGCATGCTGTGTGAGCTCCCGCGCACACGCCGCACGAGAGACGCACCTCTCTTGCGCATTGTCGCGACGAAGCAGTCGACGCCTGCTTCCGCGAACATTGCTGAAGCACTACAAAAGCGCGGGAGCCCCAACAGCATCCTGAACGCGTTGTTGAACTGGACACGGAGGGCGTTGTACCACTTTTTGGTGTAATCAGTCCACAGGCTGCACGTGTAAAACGTGATACGTATGCTCTGAATAGAAGACTAATGCAATTTTCTGTAATATTCTCTCAGTCATTAGGTATATTAACCTAGGACCATTGTCGAGCAGCATGATCTGTGTCATATTTATCACAACCAATTAGTTATCATTATAAGTTGGTAGGAGGTAGGACACGACGGTGTTTCCGTCCAATTGAGCAGTCCGACTGGGGAAGTACCTCCGTCCCACACAATACCGCGGCCATAATAACCTTGTGTTGTGTTCTCGGCGGTTTAGTTCTCACTGTAGAGTTTTTGTGCTGTCAATGGGAAGACCAAAGGCTATCCCTGCTTTGTCTTCTACACTAGCGGCGCAGAAACTCTATTTGCGGGGCAGCACGAATTTGGCTGCCCTTGTGTTGCACACGTCCATAGGCCACGGTAAGTACTTTCCATCAGGTGATCTGTGGGCTTGTCTGCCACATCAGTGGTATAAAAAAATTACGTTGAGGTCGATGGACGTAGTCTGATCTCCCAATGCCTCCCAAAACCTGCACCCCGCTAACCTTTGTCCGTCAATGGCTTATAGGTGAGGTTGACTTGGGCCCCAAAGATCTTGGTAGGGCCCATATAGTCATATTTAACAAGCTAGACTGCACTAGATTTAAGCTATAACTCAAACAATATATTTAAGTTCATATCTGAATCAATAACAATATATATAAAGCATGTCGTAGAAGTAAGAATAATGTGTCTAAATATATTTTTCATCATAATCCACGTTTCGAGTACACGAGCTTCAGATTTAAATTAATCTCGTTCTAAAATTTTCACTTGCTACCTTATCTCCTGTCGTATTGTCGTTTTATTGTGCCTACCCTGAAACCATTAGCGAAAATGTCACAGCGTCGGTATTGTAACCGAGGCCCGCGGTCTGCCCGCACAATGATGCGGCCGTTCGACCCCGCCCGCGCCGTCTACACGCGCCTTTTACCTTTACGCTATCATACAAATCTGAGTTTCTATAATAAATGAGTATGCCCCCACCACTCGCATTATTCACGGAATAGATGCCGCTTATCTTTTCACAAGCATGAACCAAATTCCAGAGATAGCCGTCGATCGGTGATGCTTTCGGGCAGCTTGGCGCCGAAACGTATGAATGAGTAAACACTTTTACGAATTGTGTCGTCTACATTCTACCTCTCGGATTCTTAGCATAGAGTTAGAAAATCTCGTGTGGTGATTCACGTCACGTTGTGCGAGCGAGTGGCCGACAAAGGAAAGAGGGCTTGCATACCTTATTACCACCTTTTTGCAAAATCCCCATTTATGTGAAACATGACGCACTTGTGTAGGCAGCTCAGAATGACAACTACGTGCTAACGCAAAATGTACTCGCTAGGTGTAATAAATTATTTTTTAAACTAGAACACACTTTTAATTCTTTACGAAGATCACACCCTGGTAGTATTCCTAAAGATTACAAAAAGCGTGTTCTCCTTTACGGGATTGTTCGTCTCTATTATATGTAAATAAAATGTTATATACTATCCACATTTTTTTAACTACAAAGAAAGCTCTCTTAAGTACTTATTGACTATTTATTGCTGCAGTTGTCATGGTCAACTGAACGAGCGCGTGAGATAAAGCATTTGCTCAATTCGTCCAAGTTTTGTTTGAGCTTTAACATTTTTGAAGTACAAAGAAAGGAGAGGGTGAATATTTCCGAGTCATTAAATTTTTAGGCCGTTTATTTATTTGCATATTTTGTCACATCAGAATGTCACCGCGGCTCTCCTTGCAATTAATCAGAAAGTCAATGAGCCGTTTTGTTTGGACATCGCCGATGAGTAATCCTTCCCTCGTGATTTAGTGACGGACCCAAAATATGCCTAAAATAACATTTATTATGTCAACTTGAAAATTTCTTTTAACAAAGAGCCCTTTACATTGACACGTATGTAATTAATTTCATAGTCTAAAAAATTACATACAATAATAATTTATATATATGGGCCGAGTAGTCAAAAATCAATGTTTAAAAATGATTGTAAAATCATTCTTGGTTCCGATAGTTCGTAAGAATGTCGGTAGAAGCTCCAGCTCCTCAAAGACAGATATAGAAGGAGAAATTTGAATTGGTTATTTCTTTTAATTATCAAAATAATAACTTAGTTAAAATAATGAATTAAAATCAAATTAAAATTATAAAATTGTATTCAATTAAAACGTAATATCAAATCAATCATATTATAATTTTTTAAATTGTCACCACTTCAACATACTAGAGGAGATTCTGGAGCAGCGGTTGACATAAAACAGTCATATCTCTCTGCAACCATATCCATGATGCCATTGGAGCTTCCTGGTTACTGGTTCCATGTAAAATGGGTATCATTGACGAATCTGAAGGTAAGAAAAGGTACCCGACTTTGAGGTTTAAGGTCAAAAAACTGAGACCATTTTATAAGAACAAGGTAACAAAGGATCGCTTTGCCAAAGAATTTGTAAACAAAAGTAATATCTCGAGAGGCCTCAGTCGGCTCTAACTGAGCTAAGTTCTTTGACCGAAGTTTTGTACTAGAAGTTCTATAAACAGTATACCTCTCGAATTTTTTCCAGTATTTCTAGTACCCTTATCTGGTTTAAAAAAAAACGATAAGGATCTTTTTATTCTAAACAGCACTGAATGTTTCACCAAAAAATAATGACGATCCGTTTTTAAAAAACGCTACAGCAATCTTTCCCCCTTTTCTCCCCCCCCCCCCCCCCAATTTCTCTACTATACAGAAAAACTTTCGACTAAATTTGTGTTTTAAATCAAAAAAATATGTGTGCCAAGTTTAGTAAAAATCGGTTAAGCAATGAGCCGTCTAGACCAAAACTGACAAACTCACACATACGGACAAAAGCAAATCGGCTACCTTGTCAAAACAGAGACTCTCGTTCGCTTCGCTCGCTTGGTCAAATATGATACACTTGTAGCATGGTATGGGTATGGTAAGCTGAGATCTGCCAACAGTTTCAAGGTGCACTTACTATACAATAGATGTACCTCTACCATGGGTTTGGGAGGTCAAGCAAAAACAGTAAGCAGGGTCCAAAGTGCACACTTTGTATGCAACTGGGAATTCGCTGTAAGGGTGATGATTATATATGACAGTTGTAGCGTGGTGTGTGAACAGTATCTCTTAGATATGATATGATCCAAGCATGATATGACACATAGTTCAAGAAACGGCCCCGTTGAGACACGTTTGCACACTGAATACGCTGCACTTACTTGTTCCAGCCCGCCATGGCCTGAAGTTTTTCAACGACTCAGCAACTCATATACAAGAGGAATAGTAATTGAATTATTTAAAAGATATGTAACAGCGCTTATAGCTTGTTTTCAATAAAAAATGTACTAAAAGATATTCATTCTGAAATCTTTACCACAATTCAAAACACAACACTACTCAGTAGTAAAAACGCCAACACGTAAATTCAGAGAGCAAGGGGCTGTATTTATTTCAGTTATCTTATTTGCATGCAATTCTGTATATTGCTGTCCCCACCATACACCATAAGCCCTACTAACTTCCGAGTTGTTTATAGAATATTCTCTCATAAACATGCAGATTGTGGATGAGACGCGTTTTTATGTAAAATTGAGAAAAGGGGAGCTATTTTATTTATTGCCCTCTTGGCATCGTGTCGCGTCACTACTGACAGAGAATATCTCAGCAGGGAGGGGTTCTTCTCTCTACTGATAATTAGGCGTAGCACATATCGAGATTGAGCGCGCATTCAACGACATATGAAAATGCATAATTTCATTGTAACTATGCAAAATATTTTGAAAAATAAAATCTTTCTAGTAACTTTCATAAAAACCTTTTAAAATATGGAATATTGTGGAATAGTACAAGTGACTATTTAATATCTACTTTTAAAGCTTCTAGCATACAGGTGTCACAGAAAATTGAAAACACCTACAAAACCAAGATAAAGCTAACATAATGTATATGATTTAAGAATCACAATAGACTTGTAAGCCTAAATTTACAATCAAATTTTTAATTAGACTTAAAATGTATTAATCGGGATAAACTGTACTCCAATCGGTAAGGTACTTAACTAAAACATTAACAATCTTTTTCTCTTTTATTTCCTCAAAATCATTATTGCACAACAGACAACTGAACATAAATTATTTTATTTATTTAAATTACAACAAATTAATATAAACACATAACTAATAGTAGGTATTTGATCCGGAGGATCAAGTTATGTCTACGTCCCCTCGCCCAAACGTGCCCATCAGGCTGGCAGCGTTTCCTCTTTGTATGGCCAAGGAAATATTCTGCACTAAATATTGGCCCGACCGCGTTCTCTTTTATATGTTTAATAAACTGAGTTTATAAATATTCCGATTACAGACTTATTTTGAAGACTAAATACCAACATTAAACCACTAGTTAATCAGTTAGCTAGTCTAGTTTATTTATTTAATATGTGTTTTTATAAAACCGCATGGTTCCCGGCAGAGTAGAATTTGGGCCACCTCTTCTCTTCCCATGTGGTGACATACAAGGCGACTAAGGGATAGGGCTGATTAACTTTAACATCAAACAGATATGTACAGCCCAGACTCAGCCTCAGATGCATGGCTCGAGTCAACAATAGTGCCCGGCCTATTACGTGGGACCGAATACATATTGGTGAAATGTGGGTGTTAATTCACCTCTACCTAACCCTCCGGGGATAAAGGCGGGATTATATGTATTTATGTAGGTTTTTATAAAAAACCTTTATTGCCTGTAGTTAATTACCGAACCGAATAGAGTATGGATATCTGGATTTATGTTCATAAATACAATATGTAGGTACATATACCTAATTACACAACAACCACTAATGCAGTACAACACAACATAATAATAAACCACTAATCACAAAGCAATCACTGAGGTTCAATTAGAGCATCGTCAGGTCAAAAGCCAATAATAGTGCATTATATCGTAACCTAATAGTTGGATGTCATCATCATATCAGAAATATCCATGATCCATGATGAAAAAAATAGCAACATTAAATTGTATGCGTTAACTGTATCGTACACCAATTAAAATGTGAATTACAAAACACAAATAATTCGTTTCTGTGTAGATATACTTGTCATAGCCTGTGAATATTTTAAAACCAAAATCTTCTACTATATTGATAAAATTCAACTTGCAGTCGATGTCCTTTCAGTAATATCTAATATTATATACCTCGAACGCAGTTTCAAGTCTAGAACTCATTTAGTCGAACGATTATCGGTTCTGCAACAGATGAGACCGACCGTTGTGTTGTGTTGCTACCATATAACGTTATAATGTTTTCCTATTGCCGGTTAGCTAGCTAAGCTGCATCGGCGTTTATGCTAAGTTATTGCTTGAACAAATTTGTTTTCTATACTGTTGAAAACTACATATAAAAAAATATATTGATAGCAAATTTAAGTTTAAACGTCAATTACCTACCCTATGTCTATTGCCTTGCCCGCGTCCCGCCTACGAGGAATTCCGATCCCGTTCTCCCTGCATCTTTTGTTTTTTTTTTTTATACAAACCGTGTCCTGACTATAAGGAACACAATAAAAAATAATTATTCGATTTGATGCAGTCTTCTGGAAGTTATGCACGTACATACATTTGGGGGGCTTCATTTTTATTTCTATAGATTTTAAATTCTCTTTAGCATAATCATTGCAATTGTAAATCCATTTTTCATCTAAACAGCCCCGAGTACTTGTGAAATACAGCCAGTCTGCAGGAAAACTGCCTTTTTTCAACGTGCGGGAAATCCCCACGGATACCACCCACGCCGAAGCTTAAGGGGAAAGTTATGTCGGACTCGAACCGACTGAACCGCACGCCGTCTGTGAGTCGCAGTGCAAGTCCGAAGGTGAGGTACCTATAGTCCATTTAGCTCACACCCCAGCTAACCCAGGGCCATCACTCTCGATCTGGCCATCTTCGGGTGGGGAACCCAACTCGTCTCCGGTGTTGCGCGACGCGCACCGCTGCCGTGGCCTGCTTCTGCTAGGGTGACAGGCGGCTCCACCTGTCACTCCCAGGCCCGCGCTCATGGGGGACGGAAGTCATTTATCGACCTCCGATGCTCAAGTTGCCTCAGTTGGCGGGCAGCTAAGGCCGCGAGTCTTCTTCGCTCCCGGTCCCTCTCCCGCCCTTCACGAGCATAGCTTGCTCGCAGAAAGAGGCGTCGGCCGCCCACGCATCTGCGCTGTGGACCATCGCCGCGAGCAAGGTGGTGAGCGTGAGAGCTCTCACTCCCACTCCTAGGGCCGCCACTAGATCCCTAAGTCCTCGCTCACGTCGCAGTGATGGCACTCAGGCGTTGACTCTTTCCTCTTCTGACACAGATACCATAATTACAAATCACAAAAGAATCATAAAAATTAAAGAAATACATGAAAGATATCTTTTAATTGTTCACAAAAAAGAAACAACAGTCTAACAACAGTACATAAGTGAACAGTTGAAAGTACAATGGGCAGCTTTACAGCTACAAGATACCACAATAAATACAAATAGTATAAAAATATACTTTTCAAAACATACTTTTTCACTTAACACACAAACAATGGTTATATCTGCGTTGAATGGAAAAAGCTCCATAGATGTTTGTTTGGAACAAATCATTTCAACGAAAACTGTTAACATTATTTTAAAGGGCAATGTCGTATTTTTATTCGTACACGTGCTTTGACTGCAAAACACGAGGTCTTAAATTTGTACAGAGTATGCAGCGCTGTTATTTCATTTTGTTGTCGTCGTAATTCACCAGATTACTCGTTACGGCTCTGTTATTTGGGAAATTAAATAAGTTTATTATTTCGGTTCCTTTGAAGGAGGCCTAATTTTTATTTTCATTGGTCCTGCGGCATAAGCTTGTGTTTATTTTGAAGTGCGATCGTGTGGCTGTAGATTTAAATCTTAGATCACGTTAACTTTTCTAAGATGCTTGCTATTGACTCCGCCCACGTGGGTGTAGGTTGTTGCAACCAAACATAGCCCATGTCCTTTTCCAAGGACTAATCTATATCTGCACCAAAATTTCGTCCTAATCGGTTCAATAGTTGAGGTGTGAAAGTGTACTAGACAGACAGATAGATAGAGTTACTTTCACATTTATAATAATATGGTACCAATGAATTAGTATGGATTTTTAAAACCCATATTAAACAACCTTAATAGAGAAACTCACTTATTTTTAGCTATTGTACAAATAATTGCCACACAAGCTCTTCATAAAGGCTACTCAAAAAGAGGGAAAAGTGGACAACTCCAAGTACATATTCGACGCCAAAGTCCATGACACGTTACGGATGAGACTAGGGTGATTAAAAACGTGACCGTCGTCACTTGTCGTCCAACGCCTATAAGGGTTTTATCTACTCCAACCACCCTCGATGTCTTGTTTATTTATTATGGCAAACTTTCCTGTTTGATCACACGTAATCAATGTATGGTTATGAATGATATGAGTAGCTCTAGTAAAATTTATTTTAGTATATCAAATACCTTTTTAACTGGTGTCATGCACATGACCCAATAAGATTTTACCAGCGTTGTTCCTGACAATCTTTCTCGACAGTTAACATAAGAAAAGTTGGTGCAAGAAACTAGATGTAGCTGTTGCGTGTGCATTGAAGAATATGTGAGTACTACTCTAGTAATGAAGCTGAGTACAGACAACACAGTATTAGTTATAGGGCTATAACTATCATTTCACATTTTTGGTTGGGTTTGGGTTGAGAAATGATCAGATTCCTATAATTGATTAAACATTTAAAGATAGATAGCAATTAAGTTCAAAGTTATTGTATGTTACTCATGTTAGTTCCATGACAGTAGGTACACATTTTAGGGCATGTTGTATACGTTAAAATGATCTGGTCGTACTGAATGGTACTATTTTTCTAATGCCACATGGTATTTCTTTTTTATTATATTAATATTCTGTTCCGAACAAATACCACTGATAAAACTAATACCAAAACGAGTGTGTCACACAATTAAGTACGGTTAGTAAAAAAACTAAACTATTGCTTAGGTGGTTAGTGTCTAAACTAAGTAAGCGCACTACACAGTTAAGCAATACTACTCAGGTTAGACTTAGGATAGGTGACCATTCTGATCATTTCAAGGTTAATCAATACCAGCCAGGTAAGTTTTAGGTTTGGTTATTCTTAACATCCAAGCAATACACGGCAGATCACTATTTGGATGGGTGACCATGCATTCTCTATAGTGGGACTCTCTTGTGTTGCACTTTTTTGGGCCTTTTTGCGTGGAGAGTACTGGCTAGAGCAGCCAGCCTAGCTCCGCCCAGAAACGCAGAAGCTTACTGGGGACTTCATCTGGGCATTTGGGATCGTTGAACGGCCACTGCCGATCGAAGTGGGTGACCGTTTCCTCGGTGCCAAAACACCCCTGCAAAGGGGATAGTCGTGACACTGATGATATATAAGTGCTTGTTAAGGGTAGTGTGACTCGTTGTTGTCCCCATAATTGTTCTTAGGATTGTTCTGTCTAATCTTAGAAGAGCTTTCGTTGGCCGTTTGTTTACCGACAGCATAGACATTTTCAATTGCCTGCAGTCGGTGGTTCCCACTCATCTTTGGTTATATAATTTTGCAGATCTGTGAGAAAGGAATCGGCAGTAGTGGTAGCGGGTCAGCATTGGTCTTACCGGAACCCCTCCTCGCCAGTTCGTCCACAGCACCCACCGTGCCCTATTATCAACTGTATAGTTACTACGTTTTGGGTGGATAGCTTATACAGGGCAGTTTGGCACTCTGCTATTAATGTACTGTTGGTTATTTGGTGATCTAGCGCTTTTAGAACGGCTGTGCTGACGGTTAGGATCTTTATGTTGAAGTCCTCTACCTCCATTTCGCTTTTTGCCGTTACAGCCGTTATGTATAAATTTGGAATGTCTGCCGATGGCTTACGGGGTGCTACCCGTGGGGATTCCCGCACGAAATAAAACCATCCTATCACCCACACGCTTGCGCTCGGAGATCAAGCCCGCTCCTTGCCTGCTCTCCACTGTGCCCTCTGCTGGTCAGAGGGAGACATGGAAAGAATCCTCGCTTCGCCACGGCTAGGGTTCACCTAACTCACCTGTGATATTGTACTCTGGACCACGCACAATATGTTCTTGTTCACCTATCCTAAAGCTAACCTAGCTAGTATTGATTGTTCTCTTAACATTATTTCAGAATAATCACCCATTAGAAGACTGGCCAGGCCATTATTTCTTAACTTCTTAATAATAATTAAGAATGATCACTCATCCAAAAACTGATCTGGCTAGTATTACTTAACCTCTTAATATTAGTTAAGAATGGTCACCCATCCTAAAACTAACCTGGTTAGCGTTGTTTAACCCCATTAGTAATGAATGGTCACCCATCCCAAAACCGATTTGGCTATTATTGCTTAACCGTGTTATGTGTTAACGTACTCAGTCGCCACTTAACCACGAGCCTATCTTTTCTGCTGACAGTACTTTGGTATACGTTCGAACAGAATATAAATATGATAAAATAAGAAATACCAAGTGGTATTAGAAAAATGTTACTGGATCGGAATAGATCGTTTAAATAATACTCATCAAATTATAAGTAAAAATCTATATACCTAAATAAAAACGATTCACTAAAACCTATGAACGAGCATATCTGGAAGTTCCTGAACGGAAGCGACCAAATCCTAAATGCATTATGCATTCACTTTGCATGCCGTCTATATATACCGCCGCTCACTAAAATATAAGCTGACAAATATATTTTCACATAAATAGCGATATGGAAATCAAAGCAAAAAGTGGGCAATCAAATGAGCAACTTACTTTATAAAGTAGTAAACTGCAGCGAGCTTATTGCTTGGTTCAACGATTGATATCAATAATGACCTACAACCTCAATAACAGGGTTATCTCATGCATAAATAATCTTTAAAATCAGATGGGAGTTCGTAAGATTACCATTAACCCTTATTTTAATGTTTATATTGGAAGCAACTAATGACAACATTTAATATTAAGTGTATTATTCAGCTTCGCTAAAGTCACAAAAATGCATTTCCGTTCATTAAGCAGTCCGACTGGGGAATTACCTCCGCCCTACCGAATACCGCGGCCATAATAACTGTTGAGTGGCGGTGAGTAGTAATTTTTGTGCTGTCAGTGGGAAACCAAAGGCTTGTCCTGCTTGGTCTTCAACACTAACGGCACAGAAGCACTCTGCTAAGAGGGTCGGCAACACGAGTGTCTCCTGTTGTTGCATTCGTCCATATGTCACAATAACCATTTACCATTAGGTGGTCCGTGTATTTATCTGTCACCGTAGTGGTATAAAAAATGTGTTTTCATTCCTGAAACTTACTTAACGGCTTTGTTTATGTAAAGAATTCTACTTTTTTCTTTTATCACGATAAACGACGAGCGTTTTCACACTATACGATATCCGGTATCGGGCCAATTTTATCGGTTATATGTGAAAACAGTGTCGGCTATCAAAGGTCGGCGTCCGACACCGATATCGGATGAATGTGAAAACGCTCTAATAGTGATGCGGCTGAACTTCTATATTTTGCATGAAGCGACTAACACCTGACCTCCACAGCCACTTGATGTCACTTGGAATATAGTTAGAAAATCGACGGTATATGGTACTGGACCACACCTGGTGACGCAAACATTCATATGCATTCGAACTCTCTAGTTATTTATTGTTACCGTAGAAGTATGCATACTACAATTATTCATAACTTTAAACCCCTCCAATTAAGCAGTTAGTGCCAAGAGTAGGATTTTAACGTCTGTATAAACTTATATATAAGAATAAAACACTGCTTATAAATGGCCTATAATAAAACAGAACCCTTGAACAAGCAGAGCTGTACGCTGTAGCATAATATTTTACTTCATGTTACTTTTATAATGTTACTTAACTGGGAATATGAGTAGGAAATTTATGCGATGTAAAAATGTTATGTAGGGGGTGATTGGGTCACGCACGAAGGAGCCATCCGAGCGTCTACAATTTTTATTAACTGTTGGTATATGTCGCTTCCTCATAAAACTAAGCCCTTAAACCTATTGGACAAATTGACAATTCTGTTACGATTTATCTACCCTCGGATAAATATATAGTTAAGAAATTTTGTACTACCATTCGAAGATGTATAGAATATTTTTGATGGATGTGTGGGGCCTTACCAAAACCTATGAAGGTAAGCCAAGTGCACCAGCTGATTGTCGTTCAAGGTTCTGGGGTAGGCTTTTGGACTGGAACGCTGGACGAACATCTCCTCTCCCGGGTCCGTAACTAAACTTCGGGAGTCATTGTTACAACTTCGAAGCAATAGCCACCAAACCAAAGTTAACAAAAGGAAGCGGACCCCGGGCTCCGAGGTGAAAACCTCGGTTCGTTTTAATTAGAATGACTATGCATAGCAAAATTAAAATCCGCAGAAAAAGGTTTCGAAATATAAATATGTACAAAATTTTAAAAGCATCATAACATTTGTTAAGCGCCATCTATCCCGCTAGTACGGAACTACGAGAGGCGTCTACAGATCGTTGTTCGTCAGGACAAGCAAATGCATCGCAAGCGCAGGAGTGTCGGCGAATTACGCAAGAGGGCGCGCAACCACCCTATAAAAGGAACAAAATCAGCTTTTGAGACACCCTTTTCACATTTCTCCCGAGCTACGACTGGCCTGCTTACCTCGTATCATTTTAACTGTATTCAATTTATATTAATTATTTAATAAATTCCTACTTGTTAAAGTTGAAATAACAAATTTCATTGAAGTTCACCTTTAAATCATATTTAATTCTTTTCCAAAATTACAACGGGCAAACATTTGGTCCTTCGAGCCGGATTATTTAAACTTTTAAACTTTTTCAAGAAACCATAAGTAGCGGGTAGCAGACCAGTCGTAGCAAATCCTCTTTTCCTTCCTTTATTCCCGCCCTACTCGCCCACATTTCTTCTATTTGTACTAAAACCGTTTGTTTCTTCTAGAAAGCTACGCGGCGGTGCGCATAATTCACCAAGTGGCTGCAGGACAAACGTGAGTACCTCTGCTTTCTTATTAAGTGCCAAAATGAGTGAAAGTTTTAAAGAATTAGTAAAAAAACGCGGTTCAGTCAAGGGTTCCCTGACCTTACTAGTCAAATACGTAGATTCCTTAGACGGGGCTTTATTGTCCGCAAGACAATTTGCTGAGTTAAAGTTACGAAAACAACAGGCGTTATGCAGTCTGTTATCTAATTTTAATAGCTTTCAAGATAAGATTGAAATAGCTCCGGAATCGGATATAGCAGAGCAATTAAGAGAACGCGAATCCTTTGAAAATAGTTATTATAGTGTTATGGCCTCTATCGACTGTCTATTACAAGGCGAAAATTCGAATAATCATAAATGCAAGGGTAGTAAATCACTAGTTAAGTTACCCACTATTTCGCTGACATCATTTGATGGTTCATATGACAATTGGTTGGAGTTCCGAGATACTTATTTGTCCATGATTCATAATTCGGAAGAGCTCGATAATATTCAAAAATATCACTACTTAAGATCGGCTCTCACGGGCAATGCCATGCAGGTCATCAAATCTCTCGAATTTTCAGCCGATAACTATATAATAGCTTGGGATCTGCTTGAAGCTAGATACAATAATAAAAAATTACTAATTCATAATTATATTAAGTCCATATTTTCTATACAACCTTTGTCTAGGGAATCGCCCGCTTGCATAAGAAAACTTATAGATACCGTCCTTAAAAATTTACGCGCTTTAAAGAGCTTAGGCGAGCCAGTGGATACTTGGGATACCTTATTAATTTATTTAATTGTATCTAAGTTCGATGCTTCTATGGAAAAAGACTGGGAGCAATTTAAATCAAATTCTCTAAAAAATAAGGAGGTAGCTTTGAAACTAGACGAGCTTATTTCATTTTTAAGAAATAAAGCGGATATGTTGGAAATGATTAAAGCAAATCATTCCTCAAGCTTCAATAGCAAAAATTTGTCCCAAGATATTCACAAAAAACAAACGTCTAAAGTTCAAGGTCTTGTGTCTACGCAAACTAATCAGAATACCGCTAAAAATTCTAAACGGATTCGTGTATGTTCTATGTGTGCAGGTAATCACCCTGTTTACTCGTGCACTCAGTTCATTAATTTACCTTGCGACGAAAAGTTGGCCCTTATTAAAAGCAAGAGTTTATGTAGGAATTGTTTACGTGAGGGACACACTATCGATAGTTGTTTCTGTGGGCCATGTCGGGTATGTAATAAAAAACACAATAGCTTGATTCACGAGGCGTTTAGGAATGGAGAAACCTCGGTATTTACGGGTTCCTCTAACGCGCAGTCCACCCCCTCGAGTAATGAATCTTCTACTGTTCTACATTCCAACACTAATAATCAAATTAGTAATAAATCATCAAACACTCTCGTACCCGTGTTATTGTCTACTGCGCTGGTAGAAATAATCGGTGCCGATACTCAAGTTCATATTGCCCGTGTACTACTGGACAGTGGAAGCCAACACTGCATCATGTCCAGTTCTTTACGCAATAAATTAAACGCCAAGGTTATACAGTCCACTTTTCAAATCACAGGAATAGGACAATCAATCACACAGTCAAATCATTCCTGTGAAATTTCTATTCGTTCCTTAAATAGCGAATATAATACGCGCATTAATTGCTTGGTTATGCAAAACATAACTTCGTGCATACCCTCTTCATATATACATACGCATAATCTTAACATTCCTAATGATATTAAGCTTGCCGATCCTACGTTCAATTCTCCGTCGCAGGTAGATATTTTAATCGGTGCGAACTATTTTTGGGATTTGTTAAATGAGGGTAGGATTCACCTAGCTAGTGGACCTTATCTACAGAATACAAAGCTAGGGTGGATAATCTCAGGTCCTGTAAACACGAATTTGCGCATCAATCAAGTTCAGTGTCATGTGGGTACCTCTCAAAATCTCGAATTGAACGCGCAGTTCAAAAGATTCTGGGAAATCGAAGAGATTTCGCAACCTAAATCGCATTATACAAACGACGATCGTGTATGTGAACAACTTTTTATAGATACTACTAGAAGAGAACATGCAGGTCGATTTTCAGTTCGTATTCCCTTCAAAGAATCGCTAGAAACACTTGGTGATAGTTATGAAGTCGCAAAAACACGTTTCTTATCACTAGAGCGTAAACTCGCACGTCAACCTACTTATAAATATATGTATAACGAGTTTATGCAAGAATACTTAGGCCTGGGACACATGACGCGCATTGACGGATTTAATTCACCCTATTATTTTTTGCCTCACCATGGTGTGTTTCGTGAACAGAGCACTACCACGAAGTTAAGAGTTGTATTCAATGCAAGTCAAAAAACATCGAATGGTAAATCGCTTAACGACATTCAAATGACCGGTCCGCCCTTGCAAAATGACTTAATTGGAATACTTTTACGTTTCCGGCAGTATAAATACGTAGCTTGTGCGGACATAGAGAAAATGTTTAGGCAAATACTAATTCACGACGATCAACGGAATTTACAACTAATTTTGTGGCGTAAAAATCCGTCGGAACCTCTCGGTGTGTACCGTCTGAACACCGTTACATACGGAACGGCGTCCGCGCCTTATCTAAGTATTCGTTGTGTGCGTCAGCTTGGACTAGACTGTAATAATCCCGAAATATCGAAAATCATCTTAGAGGATTTCTATGTAGACGATTTGATCACTGGTCATGACAATAAATCTCACTTAAAAACTATATGTAAACAAGTAAAAACTGTTTGCGATTCTGGTTGTTTACCATTGCGAAAATGGGTCTTTAATACGCCAGAGTTAGATTCAAATACATTTCAAAGTGGTGAATCCAGGCAGATGATGTTCGATGAAAACAGTACTAGTAAAACGTTAGGCTTAGGTTGGTACTACTGTAGTGATGAATTTCATTTTACCTCAAACGTAAATAGTAACGCACGCAAAATTACTAAACGCTTAATTCTATCAGCTGTGTCACAAATATACGACCCATTAGGTTTGATTAGTCCCATTGTTATGGTAGTCAAGATTTTGCTACAGCAGTTATGGCTTTGTAAATTAAACTGGGACGATTTGGTACCGGAAAATGTATCAAAGCGTTGGTTACAGTTCTATAATTCATTGTCTAGATTAAAAGATATCCGTATTCCCCGTTGGGTCATTGGTAATGATTCCGTACGTTTCGAGTTGCACATCTTTACAGACGCGAGTCAGCTGTCTTATGGGGCCTGTGCCTACATACGTACTTTCAATAGTTACGGTGACATCACAGTTAGACTTTTATGTTCGAAAGGACGAGTCGCGCCCATTAAAGTAATCACTATTCCGCGACTCGAGCTATGTGCAGCATTGATCGGTGCGAGATTATATGGAAAGATCGTAAATTCATTGCGTTTAGAGTTTGACAATGTAGTATTTTGGTCAGATTCGACTATCGTGTTAAGTTGGTTGAAAATGTCACCTTATTTACTTAAAACGTTTGTGCAAAACCGTGTAGTAGAAATTAATGATCTAACAAACAATGCGCGTTGGTATCACGTGAACGGCAAATGCAACCCGGCTGATTTATTATCACGTGGTATGACGCTAGAAGATATCAGTGATAGCAAACTGTGGTGGAACGGACCTGCATTTTTATCAGAGAATGTAGTAGAGTGGACACAAGATAATCTAGACATTCTTCAAACTAGTACATTGCCGGAATTGAGGCCGAATCGAACTGTAAGTGTGTTTTGTACCAGTAGTGACTATAGGATGATAGACATCAATAGATTCTCATCATACATTAGACTTCAACGTGCTTGTGCTTATATATTTCGCTTTATTTACAACGCACGAGCTAAAATTAGATCACTGGAACGTAACTCGGGCCCTTTGTCAGCAGCCGAGTTACATAACTCTTTATTGTATCTAACAAAATTATCACAAATTCAAGCATTTCCTGATGAGTACAATGCTTTATTGAATAAGCAGACCTTCAAAGGTTCACGTAACTTGTCCTCTTTAAATTTATTTTTAGATAAAAATAATATTATTAGAGTGGGCGGAAGAATTGGTAATTCAGAATTTGCATATGACAAGAAATATCCCAAACTATTGTGCAGCCAAAGCTATTTTACAATTCTTCTATTTCGGCATACTCATGCTATGATGCTCCACGCTGGCCCTCAGCTCCTGTTAGCGCAGATTAGGGAGATGTGGTGGCCTCTTGGTGGCCGAAATTTAGCTAAGAAAATAGTTCACCAATGTGTAGTTTGTTGTCGTATGAAGGCTAAGACAGTGCAGCCTATAATGGGTGATTTACCTAGTGAGCGTTTGCAAGCAAACTATCCCTTTTTTCATTGTGGCGTAGATTACGCTGGACCAGTTTATATTCTAAATAAAAAGGGTCGAGGTTCTAGGTTAGAAAAGGGTTACATCTGTTTATTTGTTTGTTTTTCAACGAGAGCTGTCCATTTGGAGCTTGTTACTTCCTTGTCAACTGAAAGTTATATTCTAGCTTTGAAACGATTTATATCGCGTAGAGGAAAACCTATCAAAATATTCTCGGATCATGGTAGAAACTTCGTAGGAGCGGCTAAGGAGTTTACAAGCGTTTTGACGGGAGGTTCTCAGGGAATTATTGATTACGCATCAAATAATCATATTGAATTTAAATTTATTCCCCCTTACGCACCTCATTTTGGCGGCTTATGGGAAGCAGGGGTAAAGTCCTGCAAGCACCACCTTACGCGCGTTGTAGGGAATGCTAACTTAACCTACGAGGAATTCAGCACGGTTTTGGTACAAATAGAAGCCGTCCTGAACTCCCGTCCGATGTATCCCATGTCCCCAGATCCTGACGACTTCACGCCGCTCACGCCGGGCCATTTCCTCATTGGCCGGCCCTTGACAGCTCCTGTAGGCGAAGACACCTCCATGAAGCCCCCGCTCTCACTCTCACGATACCAGAGAGTCGAGCAACTGAGGCAACACTTCTGGAAGCGCTGGGCCTCCGAGTACGTGTCAGAGCTACAGAGACGCCTCAAGTGGAAGACGTCTAGCGGGATCCTGATTCCAAACACGCTGGTGCTGATAAAGGACGACAACCTGCCCCCTCTCAAATGGCGCTTGGGCAGGATTATCCAACTTATCCCAGGCAAGGATGGTGTGGCCAGAGTCGCTACTATCCGCACGGCGAACGGCGACATCCAGAGGGCATTTTCCAAGATGTGTCCCCTGCCAATTCCACCAGCCAGCGAAGATGAAGAAACTAACATTGAGAGCTAATAGCTCTCAAAGGGGCCGAATATGTTAAGCGCCATCTATCCCGCTAGTACGGAACTACGAGAGGCGTCTACAGATCGTTGTTCGTCAGGACAAGCAAATGCATCGCAAGCGCAGGAGTGTCGGCGAATTACGCAAGAGGGCGCGCAACCACCCTATAAAAGGAACAAAATCAGCTTTTGAGACACCCTTTTCACATTTCTCCCGAGCTACGACTGGCCTGCTTACCTCGTATCATTTTAACTGTATTCAATTTATATTAATTATTTAATAAATTCCTACTTGTTAAAGTTGAAATAACAAATTTCATTGAAGTTCACCTTTAAATCATATTTAATTCTTTTCCAAAATTACAACGGGCAAACAACATTATATTATTATAACAACTTTTCCCCATAAAGTGGACGAGATATATCTCAATACATCTCAAATGGAATAAAATAGTGGCCATTCATGGAAGCTTCGTGGATTCGAATCTCATTCCATACATGTCTAAAGTGAAGCCATCAAAAAATACCATCATTGGGTGATTTCAGATTTGCCAGTTGCGTCCAATATTTACACTTTGGCACCAAAAGTTCGCTAATTTATTTTTGATGAAGAAATAGTTTAGTTTGGTCCCCGAAAACCTTAGTGAAACCCTTATAGGCCTTATTGTTAGTATCCTTAAAATATAAGGTATTATTCAATTTATCGTTATCTACCTTATTATACTGTATTGACAAAATGTCCATTAACCTAATCACCATAATTGGATGTACGGGTGCAACCGTCTACGTGGTTAATTTATCCTAATGTTCAATAATTATAACAAGGGCTGGGGTTGCTTTATTCAAAAGGACTAGATATTGTTTACTAGTAATAACGGTATGGGGTGAATGAACGAATAGAAAAATAAAATTCATCGTATAATCTCGCTTCGGTCTTCGAGATCGAAAGGCTAGATGACGTAACTACCTTGTTGGTTTAATTATTGAAACCAGCAAAAAATTAGTCCCTTTCAGCGGTCATCGACTTGTTTAGTCATTTATAATGTAGAAATGGGGTACTTACCGAAATATTCCTGCACACATTCAGTCTTTTTTCTTCTCATAATTAATTAAATTACACACGCTTTTTAGGGCTTTGTCTAAGTGTGCGCAGCTATTTCACGCATCAAACTTTCTGTTGATAAAATTTATTCATGACGTGATCCCTCGTAAATACATTAGGGAGTTTATTGTCGTAATGAATTTGATATGGCTTGTGAAAACAAACTTCTCTTGTACTCCAGCTAGTTTATTTTTAAATGTTTACTTTTTATTACATTTTACTCGCTTTAGATTTTTTTGTGAGAGATGAAAAGTTTGTTTGATATTCATTTTTTATTTATTTGCAAAACGAATTTAAAACTATATTTTTTGCTATTTTAGAGCATAGATAAATAGGAACGTGTCATGTTTTTTTTTTTATCTTATTTTTCTACATCATCATGACTACTACACTAAAATTATATCTCCTTACATGTATTTTAATCTAAATATTCCCATTCTTGTCAATTTCACACGCGTTAGCATAGGATTTTGCTACGCTCCTATGATTCGTAGCGTTATGTGTGGTATAAATTTACTGGTACTGAACTAACAAATCAATTTCACAACGGATTATCAGATCGCCATGAACTTAACGATAACTTCGACTAAATAAATATATTGAATCAAATTAACTGCGTTAGTTAAGTTGTTGACAGATTACAGGTTATACGACAATTCACGGGACAATTATTATAATTACGTTAAGATATATACCTATATTGTGGCTTTTAACTACATGCTCCCAATATTTACATCTTAAGCCTTAGCTACTTTATCTTGCAAGATAAGAAAACAGTACTATTTTTGAATCGAAAAGTACACTGAAAGTAAGAAATCCACCGCAATCCAATATTAAATCCTTTTCAATTGTCTACTGCAGTATTGTAAGGTGAGAAGCTCTCAAGAACATATATCTCTGCGCTTATTTCACCTACTGGCTCTATACAAAATTGATACAATAAATCGGAAACTAACCCACTTGGCGGCAGACGTGCGTTCTCTACATGCAGATCTCAGCCTTTCTTCTTTCCGTGTGGGCGCATTCCTTGATCAAATTGAAAATTCCAAGGAGATATCTAACAGTACTTTGTGTGATCCCGTAAGATAAAACAAATGAATTAAACTTGTGGCGGTTTTATTATGTGAAATAATTTTCGTCTGTTAGTAGGACATTTAATTTTATTGAGATGTTTAGTTACATGATTTAAGGTGTTTAATTGCTGTTTAATTTATAACACAAATAAATTTGCTAAATAACTTTTCCTCTAATAAGGTTTAAAAAAGTAATAATTAATGAAGAGATCGTTTTAGTTCGTCGATGGTAGTTCATCTTCTTAACGCTCAAAAAACTCAGTTAAGGGTCATGTTTGCAACAACTAAAGGTACTTTAATTTTGAAGTGTCTATGGTCACCTTCCTACTACATCATCAGAACAGCTCCATGGTATCATATTGATGCATTGCCATCCAAATCGAAAGGGTTTGCAAAATTTTATCATAATAGTTGACGATCATTCTAAATGTGGAGGCTTGTTAATAGCAATTTTAATGTTATTTTTTGTATATTTGTTTGTTGATTAGTCTGTAAGCCTTTTTAAAAATATGTAGGCACATCGCTGTTACTTCGGGTCTGGGGCCTCTAGTAGCCCATTGTAAACTTACACTTACATTCCGCGTGGATATACGGGCGAGGAGATAAGACAACCTAATACACGAATCACCATATTTCAATTACATAAATCACTGACTACACATTTTACAGACACATTCGCGATCTATAACCAAGTATATTCAATCGAACTAGGAGCATTCTGCTAGACACGTAGTGCTTGGTCGAGGTTCACACCGATACTGATCACGATTCTCTGCGCGCCGCACAAAGGTCAATGATCTGTCAAACTCAAATTGACAGTCCGTATGATCGAATGTCGTCACACTCGACCATAGAGCACTAGAGTCTTGCATTACGCCAGAGTGAATTTTATTCAATCTAATCACACAATAATTATTAACGCACCGTAAAATAATTAAAAAAAAAATCATCATCATCATCGACATTTAGACGTTATCCTGATTGCATCCGAGATGCCCTCGGAGCTCAGGGTCCGCCTTCCAACTCTTCCTCCTTATTAAATAATATTTGCCAACTAAACAAACAAAGCTACGAGTACATACATAAATATATGAAATACATGGAAGGATAATAAAAAGCTCGTAAAAAAGATTCTGATGAATTGAGAACCTTCTTTTTTGAAGTCGGTTAAAAAAGGTTTTGTCGGAAATACACCCCTGACAGATAAGAGAGCGCATACTACCTGAGTTTGCGCTCGCGGACCCTGCTTCTCGCTTCCCCTGTACCCCCCATAGTACACCCGCACAAGTACCGAGTTGACCGACTGTAGGAAATTATAAGATTGTTGTTTATTGAATATATATTTTTTTGGAATGACCAATTTAATTGCAGGAGTTAGGCTTAGTGGTTCATATAAGTTTAAGCATATTTTATTAAGCCGGTTTCCATTGATTCAGTATATTGTGATTTACATTAGAATTTATTTATTTTATTACATTGAGATACGAACATTAAAACAGACGCTAATTGCCCAGTTAGACTATTTAGGTAGTTTGTATTTAGGGAATAATTGATTAACATTACTAATTGCACATTGTGACACTATTTAACAGTATTTTATACGTGAATATGTATGAATATAATAATATTCAAATTACTTATAACATTGTAAGAAATACATGTTTAATAAAGAGCTACAAGACCGTCTCTTTTAAATGAAAACATTGTGGACAAAATCAATTTCCTCGCCACAACTAAGTATGCCTTCGACGACCACAAATTGATAATAAATAAAACCGCTTAAAAACTTTTAATATGTGGAAAGAAATTTATTCACGGAGAACATGTCCTATCAAAATATCTCGGGCCACACGTTATGTCGGCACATTCTTCTCCTAAATTGAAATTCTCGAACGCTCTCCCTTCGCAAGTGGGACGGGGTCAGAGCCAAAAGACAAATACTTTGAATGTTCGATTAATGTGATCAAATATCATCTTTTCTATAACGGTTCATTTTATTATTGAATGTATCTTATTGGTTTTTAGGAAACTTGTTGCTCGACAAAGGGTTCATGTACATAAAACATAAGAAAATAAAAAAATTAGCAGAATCAAATTATTATTTGACAAAATTTTTACTTGTAATTAATATCTGAATGTATATTAGGAAATCCCATTATTATTTTTCCCCTAGTTTAACTATGTAAATTTGAGAAGTACTAATAAAAATGCAACCTATTATAAGTGCACATGACTCTTACTTCATCACCTTATCATAGGTCATTATATATATATTTAACTAAAATTTTGACTATAAATGGATTCTAAGCACCGATGGATGCCACCAGGCTTTAAACTTAACAGACTATTGCAACTCTGCATACTGTAAACGTAAATATACTTCAGAATGTTGGTACCTATTGTTAAACTTATTCATAGTAAAAATCGATACTGTTCTTTCAAAGGCTTGTCCGCGTTTTAGCCTCAAAGGATGTTCTGCGAAACAAACCGTACGTTCCCACTCAGATCAATGTATGAGGGTATAAGAGCTCCTTTTTCGTACCATCAAGAACACTTAGTGTTAAACACATCCTTTTTGCCCTCTGTGTAAATGTTTATCGAGTATTTTTCAAAGGGGTTAAGTATTTCCATGTATTTTTTGTGATGTCTTATGCTTGTATTCGATTATAGCTATACTTCAGTTTTATGCATCGTCACTCGTCAACGCCATCTCTACAAAACAAAAATTATATAGGAGTACCTATCATCATCATCATCATCATCAGGCTATATTAGTCCACTGCTGGATATAGCCCTCCTCTAATGAGCGCCATAGCGCCCTGTCTTCAGCTTGCCGCATCCAGCATCTGCCTGCAGTCTTTCTTAGATCGTCATCGGCCGCCATCGGAGACCGCGACTCGGCAAGCGTAGTGTAGGACGCCCTCCGACCAGGTAGGTCGGAGGGCGTCCTACATTACGCTTGCCGAGTCGCGGTCTCCACTCAAGCACACGTTTACCCCAACGGTTGTCGGTTCTTCGTGAGATATGACCAGCCCACTGCCACTTCAGCTTGCTGATTCTTTGAGCTATGTCGATAGCTTTGGTTCTCTGTCGGATGTATTCGTTGCGGATTCTATCCTTCAGAGAAACTCTGAGCATAGCTCTCTCCATAGCTCGCTGAGCGACTTTGAGCTGATGGACCAACCCTGCCGTGAGTGTCCATGTCTCGGCTCCGTAGGTCATGACGGGTAGGACGCACTGATTGAAAACTTTCGTTTTCAAGCATTGCGGTATGGATGACATAGTACCTATATCTATATATAGTATTAGGTATTTACATATGAAATTGGCGTTTTATTGAACTGGCCATTTTGATCTCAAAAATCCAGTGTTTGGTTAGGAGTTCCAAATTCAAATTCATTTCAATTTTAAGCTTATCTATGTGTGTTTCGGATGTGATAATTCATTTGTTTTCGCGCTATTTAATTTTGCTTTGACATCGTTCTGTGCACAATTTGGAAAACTTAAAATCGCATCGCATTGTTTTCGAATACGAGTTACATCGCGGCACTAGCGCCGCAGAGCAGAAGTGATTCCAATGCTTTCGTTCTGGAAATTTTGACCTCCAGAATAAACCTCGTGGACGGCCTGAGACCCTAGTTCTCAATAAGGATTTGAAAGTGATCGTGGAAGCGGATCCATCTCAAACCACATCAGAGTTAGCTTCGGTGTGAGTTATATAACCATTTTGAATCATTTGAAACAAATTGGAAAAGTGAAAGAGCTTGAAAAATGGGTACCGCATGAACTTAGTCTAGCAAACCAACAAACTCGCGTCAACTGCTGAGTCACGTAACTCGACCGTCACAATAACGAGGGAATTTCGAATCGTATCGTTATTGTGATGAAAAATGGATCCTATGATAATTGAAAACGCAAATCACTGTATTTAAACCCTGGAGAACCGGCCAAATCCTGCCCCAAGCGAAAGTTAACCCAAAAAAGTTACTGGTTAGGGTCTGGTGGACCAGCGTTGGAATCATTCACTACACCTTCCTAAGATCTGGCCAGACGATAACGGTAGATCTGTATTGCCAACAATTTGAAACCATGATGAAAAAGCTAGCCGTTTAACAGCCGAGATTGGTCATTTGGAGGACAAGGTCAAGCTGGCTTCAAAGAAACTCGGAGTGCTCAACAGAGCGAATCAATACTTCACTGCAGGGCAACGACTACTGCTTTACAAGGCACAAATTCGGCTCCACATGGAGTACTGCTGTCACCTTTTTGCCGGAGCACCTGCATACCAGCTTGACCCCTTGGACTCAATGCAAAGACAGGCGTTGAGGCTCGTCGACAATCCCATACTCACAGGCGATGTGGAACCTCTCAGGCTCAGGGACTTTGCCTCGCTGTGTGTGTTCTACCGCCTATACAATGGTCTGTGCTCCAATAAATTGTTTGAAATAATGCCCACCGCTACATTCTATCATCGTACCACTTGCCATATGCAGGGAATTCATCCTCACGCATTGCGACTGGAAATGATGCGCACCGTGCGTTTTAAAAGGAATTTCATCCCCACACGGTCAGGTTGTGTGGAATGAACTTCCTGCCGTGGTTCTCCCAAGCGACTACAATATGGGGTTCTTCAAGAAGGGTATTAGAAGGTTTCTACAGGATCGGCAGCGCGATTGTGATGCCTTACAGATAAATAGTTCATTATTTCAATCAACCTTAGGTTAATGCACTTTAATTTCAATAAATCATAGATGAGTTTAACGTAGGTGAGTTAAACTTCAGTGAGCCAACTGTCGGCGAGTTGTTCTTTGTGTATTTCGTACATTAGTAATTATGAACATAAATGATACAACCACATCTCAACCAGTAGATGTACCTGTCAACCGTATTTAAATTAATCGTAGTTATAAGAGCGTTTTCACACTCATCCGATATCCGATATCCGATATCGGTGTCGGACGCCGATAGCCGACACCTTGTGCTGTTTTCACATTTATCCGATAAAATCGGCCCGATATGGCTATTTGCTCGATAGCACAGACTATTTAGGGATACTAGGAGTAAAAAAAAAAGAAAAAATGTGCAAGCAATTTTCGACCTTATTGACATGATTTCGATTTCTTTTTCTGATATTCGTGATCAGCGTCATCAATTAAAGCGAAAAGAAATGTAACTCAGAAAATGTCATTAACAGTGGTGTTGGCTCCGATAACCGATATCGGGCCGGACAATGTGAAAGAGAGATACATATCTCATACATTTGACTTCCTCCGATATCGGATGTCAGATATCGGATATCGGATGAGTGCGAAAACGCTCTCCGCAGGTGAATTCATACGTAACCCAAAAAAAGATCAGCCCAAAAAAGAAATTACTTTTAAGCCCCGTGCGCTTACTGCCACGATAGTACATCAATATACTATGTATATAATCAAAAAATAACTTAGTCTTGTAATAATCCAAATGCATAATATAAATGCTAAACCGAATAGCAGCAATTCTTCAGAGGCCGTAGTCAAATCGCATAAAGTCACCCTCAATCATAACTTCCTTCCTGCGCAGCGCGGGTGTTATAACTCAACATTTTTCATGATTTCTCTCTATTTTGAATAAGAATTGCAAAAGAAAAGCAAACGGAAAGTAATAAATAATAATATAGTTTCCGCATAAACTCGATACTACATTATGATTTAAAAATGTGATTCAAAAATTTGCGTCATGCTGTTTGACTTTAAAATTTATATACGACATGAATTACAGTGAAAACCTTCTGAAATGGAAAGATGAAGTAATTATTTAGCTTAGTCATGCATTGTATTTCAGCTCATTAGGTGTACATTTATTTAATTTACAATGGCTGGGAGCAGGCGATAAGCTGCGAAGCGAGCGCGTCTTTGACTTCGTCAACTGAATAACAATGCACAAGGACGTCTAAAATGTTACTTCTCTGTTATGCAAAGAACCTAGAAAATTATGTTATCTGTCACTAATGCTGCATTTTAGCGGCACGTGATCGGATCATTGATAAAAACATAAAGAATAATATTTAATATTTTATTTAGAAACAGTAATACATTTCATCTTTATTCTGAAGGCGTCATATTATGTCCAATTTAATATCATGAAGAACATTTAAAAAGATGGTTGGCACTTACCTAAAAACTTTGCAGTTGGACATTTTAAAAGAACCTTTTCAACTAAGCAAACTTTTGAAAATAAATAAGTTTCACGTAGCCTCTAGGGATCTAAAATCTATTCTAAGAAACTCGCTTATGTAAAAAAGAGACAATGAAAGAAACATGATACTCTCAATTTAATCTAAAAATAGTCTTGTAATCATGTACCGTGGCAAATACAATTAACTCAAATTAAAAGCGCTTTGTTAATAAACAGAAGTGCTGTAACAACGTTAATCTCAGAAACAATGAGATTATGAGAATATTTTTAAAACAATTCGGTATTAATACATTTTCGTGCCGCGCCGACTGCGCCAACTGTACCAAAATATTGCGCTGTAAACTGCTTTTGTGAAAATAATGAAATGGTTGCTTAATAACAGCGACGCTTAAGGGGGCATTTTAGAGACGGCGGGGCGGGAGCGGGACCAGGAGCGAAGAAGACTCGCGGCACGGTGCCCGCCAGCTGAAGCAACTCGAGCGTTTTAGGTCGATGAATGACCTTTGTTCCCCTAAGTGTGGGCCTGAGAGTGACACGTGGAGCTCCCTGTTACCCCAGCAGAAGTAGACCACGGCGGTGTCCCGCGTCCCCCTTACCGGGGACGAGTTGGGGACTCCGTGGTCCCCACACCTATAGAGGGCCAGATCGAGTGAGATGGCCCTGGGCCAGCCGGGGTGCGAGGGATATGCACTATAGCTACCTCATTTTTGGCCTTGCACTGCGATTCACAGACGGCGTGCGTTTTATTCGGTTCGAATCCGTAGGGTATCCGTGGGGATATCTCGCACGTTAAAAAAGAGGGTATTTCAGATTACTATAAGTCTACTATAAAATCAAGCACTCGAGTCCTTACCCTGGTAATCAGCTAATCAGGCACAAAACGTGCCTCAACTTGCCTGTCACATTTACTACAAGAGAATCTAGCAAAGAGGTTATGGTTGACATTTTCTTATATGAAGCTCCATACTATTTGACTTCGCCGTCAGTGTTTTATGAACTACCAATAAGTTTATAGTTTTATGTGAAGAGATGCTTAACTTTTATATTGCATATCATAACACTTAATCGGTCCTATACATTTTAGTGTGTTGGAGAATACTATCATAAACTAAATACGTTAGCAGTTTAGTGTCAATAAGTATGGCATTCATTTAACAATTCGTAGACTAATATGGTTCCATATTTTTGATGGTTATAATATTAAAAATAAGCAAGACAATACAAATATATAGCGGGAAATATGGTAAAATATTAATATGTACTATTATTAAACTTTGTAACGTCAAAAGCGACAAAGCAATCGAAAGTATCGAGAATATACTTACATTGGCTAAAGATAAAATACATATTGAACAGATATGTGATAATAAATACCACTATTCGTTTTGTGAACGGTTAACCTCGCGAGCATCCTTTACCATACTTTTTTGGTACCCTTAATCAAAAATGGTTTACCTAAAAAAAGAAAAAAAATGAACAGCCCTAAGAGTGTAACCAAAAATAATGACGATCAGTTCTAAAAAACGCTACAGCGGGCTGTTCATGGACAAGGCTAGGTGCTATTCGCTCAGGTGCTATTCGGCTGGGTGCTCTTAGTGGACTACACCATCCTGATTCCTCATATAAGTTCACCTTTTTTTACAACAACTTGAGAGGGATCATGTCCCTGATGTTTCAGCCAAAAATCATCAAGAATCGTTCATAAATAACGCAACAGCCACTTTCCACCTTTAAGGAAGTATTTTACCTCCTGTCAAAAAAATCTCTCGACAAAAGTTGAGTTTTAAATCATAGAACATGTGTAGTTTTGCTGACAATCGGTTAAGAAATGTGTCCTCTAGACCGGAATTGACAAAGCGACATAGATATGGACAAAAGCAAAATCTGCCACTTTGACGAAACATAGACTCTCGCTCGCTTCGCTCGCTCGGTCAATTAATAACAACAACATCATAATACCCATACCACAGACTAAAGAACCTTATACAGTGCCTATATAATCATTAAGTAGGTACTTTTCGATATTCCTACAAAGAGGCATTGAAGCCCAGATGGAATAAATTGTGAATATCGGAAACAAAACCAAATTTACCCCATGTTACCGATAAAACACCTACTTATAGAGCCAGTCACACTTGTAAAGGTTTACTACCGCTATATGTATTAAATGTAGTGAATCCCAATCGTGTAAACTCGTGTATGTCGTGTCGGAGTTGACCCACGTCACGAGAAGCGCAAAGTGTTCCGATAACCGGCGAAACCGCGGCCTATCGCTTTTTGATAGCATCACTTTGCCCAACTTGCCATCTGGTGGCCATTAGGTTCGGGATATTGAAAAAGTGAGCCAGGACGATCGCCGCGCAGCTATGTATTTGTGACGCCATATATTTCCACACTTATTTCGCGATAAGATGTAGCGTAAAGGGTTGATCTGTTTTCGATATTATATTACAATTATCGTGGTTTTTATTGTTATTCTAAATTTAGCATATTTTGATAAATATAATAGAATATTAATTGAGCCTCTATGTCGAATAGTATCAAATTTTTCACAAGCTTTAACAAATAAGTGTTCATAATAACTGCCCAACTTATAAGGTAACTCTGCTGAAGCAAGCAAGCAACCTGATCGTTCTAAGATACATAAGGAAGTTACATACTTCGCATTAAACGCTATCATTCTAGCAGCACGATATTAAACGATATTAAACTGAACAGCTATCGAATGATTTGCATCAAAATTAAACGAAAAATTAACTGTATTGAATAAATAATATTATAAATTAATCTAATCCGAAACCACTAAATAAAATAACTAAATACACACAGTGCGTCAAATTTATAGAAAGATTGTAATACAGGCTAATAAGTAAGTTGGAGAGATGCTTATCTAGAAATATACAGACAAATATTTTAAATTAACTTGGACAACATATTTATATGAGCCCATTATTCACCGGCCAGACAACTAGTTGCTTCCTAGGCTAATGAGGCTAGCTCATGTATTATATGCAGCAAATATACAGTGAATATGAAAAGCTGAAAGTTATCAAGATTGGCGATATTTCAGTTTTTTAAAGATAATAATCTACAATTTATATCATTTATTTATTACCATTTACAACAAACAACTTAAACCAAACCATAAGCAACTTAGGAATGTCTGGCTTGTCTTGTTAAAAATTCACTCGTAATTAACAAAATACGCGTCACTTTATATTCTATCTATGTAATTAAACGAGTAGGTACAATTCTTTCTTTCTATATATATAAAAAATCATGTTCTATATAAAGAAATGCATCGGTAAGTAACTTAAATTTCCACCAAATTCATTCATCGATCAAAATCGACAATAAATCCCTAGACAGTTCTCAGTTATAAGCTGTAAATATATATTACAGAGCTAAATCATATTTGGGGTACTGTACTGTAGGATACTGTAAATCAGTTATACTTTTTAAGAAAAAATAAAGCATAATATTAGGAACAGGTGTTTGCGCCCTTCGAAATGTTGTATTTCAGTGCGTTTTTATTTCAATTAGAGACAGGGATTTGACATCTTTAATATCGCTGTAACAATTTATGTAGTACATTAGGTACAGTACAGTTTGCAGGAACACAAAGTTCCAGCATAAACTTGAGAGGTTTTGCCGTGGTTATATCCCGATGCTCCGGATGCTCGTAGGATTATTAATACGTGTAATATTAGTTTTCTTAATGTAGTGAAAGTAAATAAGTATGACCGTTTTTGTCTAATAGTTTGTTTTTTTGTTAGAATTATGAATATGCTTTATGCTGCCAACTTAGTGGTATAAAAAATTGATATTATATTTCATTGTAAAATTCATTATCTAACAAAAATTATAAACATGGCTAGTATAACAGTTTTAAAACAATATTTTCTTCCACAGATAATATTAAACTACAATCATCTCAAAAACAATGGCTGCCTCTTCTTGGCAGTCCTACACAATCTGCTAACACAATAATAGAGAACAAATTGGTTTGTTATCAATAAATATGTAGGCTACACGAATCACGTAGGGCCCGGTCGCACCACACATAATTTTCTTTGTTGGTCAATTAACCAATCGTCTATGAATAAGATTTATTGTCTGAATGATTACATTTTGGAATTACAGCTTTATTCATATTATTTCAATTTTGAAGCGCTAGTATAATTCAGTGGCGCAGTGATAGTGTGAGTTCCTACTAGCGAATAAAGTTACCGGGGTGCGATTTCATATCGCCATAAGAAGTACGTTGTTAACAGCAATAAGCTCGACCACAAGTACGTGTTCCCGAGTAAAATGATAAGACAATTTATATTTCTTTTGCCACGCATTTTTCAGTTTACTTTTACAAATAATGGTCCGATCTCAAACCCCTATCAAAAGTTAAATATAATTTTAATCTAACTACAAACTCTGAAGATATCTTATGTAGAAAGAAACCAAGAAACAAACAAATTGTAATAAGCTACATCAAATAATAATGAACATAAAAACGTAGTTAGATAATTATTAAAATTTAAGTCATTCTATGAAATAATTGATATTGCCTTAAAGTTTAATGTATATAACTTGCGACAAGGAAATCCATGACCCAAAGTTTTGCTATAAATTTTGCATAACTAACTAACAGCGAAGTAATGTAATATCACAGCTTATTTTCTTTGCGTCTATTAGACAAACATTCTTGAAAATTATCCCGGTACGTAGAATATTTCAGAGCTATTTAAAAATGAAACAGATAAGAAAAATACTAAAATCCTTAAAGTCCATAGATTTAAATCGTAACGTTTAATATAAATTCAAAGGTATATTCCAATTTGTTTTTTTAGTCAACTACATATTAAAAATACAGTAAGGCATGCCAAACAAACACAGCTCATAGTATTTACATTTCCGTCACCCCCTAAGCAAAGATTTTTGGAAACTCGACCCGGAACGATAGAGACTATAATGTGTTTTCACGCGCAGCATCACCATTGTTTGTATTTATAAAAGTTTTTCCTCAGATCCTACCCTTAGTAATATCACATTTGTTCCTATTCACCCTCAATTTCTTACCGCTTTGCTGAATCATTGAAACTCAGTATTACCTTCTAAAAAAATATCAATATCCCGAAATAGAAGCTTTTACCATGTGAATATAAAATAAAAACAAGGTAAGTGGCAAAAAGGTATGGGCTGTAAATAATAAATGATTACTAATGTACAACTACCTACTTCCAGTTAAGATAAGTTTCTTATGTTAATTTTCATATGTTTGACGTTCGTTTCTTTTTTATTTATATAGAACAGGTAATTCGTTTACCCGTGAGAATAGTTTCAGCGCGTGGCCGGGTCTAGACGAATTGACTGTAATGGACTTTGTGCCCGCACCGTCTCGTATCCACGTGTTTACACAAAGAGGGTAATATTTATCGAGAGAGCTTAACGTGAAATACGTTTACTTTTTTATTTTGCTACCGTGTGTTTTTAGGTTGGGTTAGGTTTTGTGGAGAATTAATTGTACCATTTGTTAAGAGCTAAAATTGCGTTACCAGAAGGTAAAGCAAGGTCACAGGTAGCAAATAATAAATACATTATCATGTTACACGTTATTATTTTCCTGCGAAATTCAATCATATTTTTCAAAATGACTTTCAATAGAAGCAACAAAGTGAGTTAGTAGTAATGAGCATGAAAAATTACTTTTTCTTAACTAAGAAACCTAAATGAGTTAGTGTAACATAAATCTATTACATTAATAAATTTGTAAGTTAATGCACTACAAAGAATAAAGAAAATCTGTTCACGTCAAAACTTGGTAGACAACCGACCTCGGCAATTAAGTCACTCGAAATATTTAATGAACAGAGCTAGTTCGCGGCGGAAATGACACTTAATCGGCTTAACTTCGCCTCAAAACTTACCCCAAGCGATCTACCCCCGCCCGCGCCTGCCCCATTCCCGACCTCGAACCAGCAATACCTACACTGCATCAAAGAAGTTGGAGAATGTGCAATTATGAGATTGTTTTAATTTAGAAACAATGTTGTTGAAGAATTTACTTACTTAGGATGAGCTTTCTGAAACCCCAAACCAGAATTCTTGGTTTTGTTCTACATTGTTTCGACGTTATTGCTTGTTGCCGATCCTTAATTTATTTTTATCTAGTTAACAATTTATCTTGGTTATTGTTGCTTAATGAATCGTTATTATATTTTACGTGAAGATAGATCATGTGTAATCTAGTTAAGATTTATCTTATATATCTATCTATAAATTTAAATACTAATATTATAAATAAGCAAGTAAAATCATTATTATACGTTTAAATGATGTTCAAATTAAAGCTATTTGTGTGCCATGTCTACTAAATGGTTTATCTCTAGGTAATAAGGAATAATGAACTAACTAGGCAAGTGTTTGTTCCGAACATCTGAACCTCTCTTAATATAGGTACTTGAACAATAATAACAAGGGTACAGCATCTCGGAGACTTCGACGTCCAAAATAAAGTTTGGGACAACATTTAACTAGTTGGAGCAAACAAATCCGTAGTGCGAGTCTAGTGGCGCGAACTGCACTCGGGCCATGACGGTCCCCGCCTAACTTGTTCGTAACGACTTCAAAAACGTCTAGCAAAATATTTGTTTTGCAAAACCCAGGTACGACTACAAGATCTGATGCCACATCTATTTTCAGATATATTATTTGTGCCCTGTCCGACCACTGCACGAAACTTTTATTGGGGTAACCGATGTCGCTATGTGTTTCGATGTTGTTCTTCAAGTTGAGGGTTAATTTTGAAGTTACTCTTGATGTAATACAGAAACATTATTTCTTCATATTTGAGTGAATATTTTATTTTTATTTTTATAAAACTAATGGAAATCGAACTAATTTTGTGTTTCAGAAACACCCCATAAAACATTTTAGTATCATTTATAGCTTAATAGGAGTGTGGACTTTACCCAAAGATAAAATACATTTTAGGAAAATTAGGAAAATAGATCTATTTTGCTAATAGTACTTATCAAGTTGTTCGATAACCTCTGATTGAGATACGATGATGGGCGTAAGTGGCGAGAATCGGATTCACCCCACGTCAATAGGCGATTTACCAACAGATCAACTCACTGATATCATAAGTCGATTTGTCTACGCTTCATTCGTATTCAGTAACTTATTGTTCGGGTATTTGTTTTAAGGATAAGGCGATAGCTCTTCAAGTGTTCAATGATGTATGTTTTGTAAACTTAAATGCGTATAAGGTGCTTTTTTTTACGTGCGGGAAATCCCCACGGATACCCCCGGAGCGGGAGGGGGAGGTTATGTCGGACTCGTACTGACTAAGCCGCACGCCGTCTGTAGGTCATTGTGCTAGGCCGAAGGTGAGGTTGTCTCGCGACATATCCCTCGCACCCCGTATGACCCAAGGCCATTCCTCTCGGTCTGGCCTTCCTCGGAAGGGGGGACCCTCTCGCTCATCCTGCCGCGCCCGCTCTGCTGTCTCCTTCACGAGCATGACCCGCTCGCAGAAGGAGGCGTTGGCCGCCCACGCATCCGCGCAGCGGACCATCGCCGCGAGCAGGGTGGAGAGCGTGAGCACTCTCAAACCCAGGGCTGCCACAAGCTCCCACGCCGGACACTCGGTGAGCGTGTGCCCGAGTCCACGCTCGCTTCGCAGTGATGCCATCACTTCGCCATCACCATCGGGCGTTGGCTCTACCGCCCGAAGTTACTGTGTCCGGTAAAGACCTGCGTCTGACGGTACGAGAGGCCACCAAGTGGCCTCTCTAGATACTCCCCCATGATGGGTCTTACCGCCGCAATCACGGCGTGCCCTGCGCTTGGTTGATCAAGTCGTCACTCCCACTCGGCCACCATGTCCCTGTGGAGCCGGGATTCCTCGGCCCGAATGTCTTCGGGCTCGGGATCGAATCCCCGCTCCCGCGCCTCCCTTCGGAACCGATACAGTGCCGAAGGGGTCCTCGCTTCCAGGATCCATGATAGCCGTAGAGGCCACCGTCCTCTGCGCCGTGTGAAGCAGAGGCAGGAATCTGGCCCAGGGCGTCCGCCCACACGGGGCACCCGTATAGGGCCATGGACCGCACGACACTCGCGTAGAGTCTCCTGCAGAAGTCCTCTGGGCCAACACTGGGTTTTCACCAACTTGGGGCGCAGACTTCGGAAATGTTCTCCGAAGTCCCATCGACCGCCAAGCACGAGTCCCAGGTATTTCAACCGGGGATTGATGTCGATGAGAGTGGCGTAAAAGGTTCTACTACGTTCAAGTACCTTTGTTTACTTTACAGCTATTTATAGTAAGAAGGTATTGTGTTTAGATACCAGATAATGAAACTTTTTTTTTTAGAAACCTCGCATTTGTTTCAAGCGATTTTAATGTAGCCTACTCTTAATTCTATTCTGATTTGTTTGGTTATAAGTATTTATATACTATACCTGCTTTTAAGTAATAAAAACACAATAGTTTTGTTTCAATATGTAATATTCGCGTGAAGTTCTTACGAAAAAAAGGAGAGTAAGTTTGTGTTTTTTGGTCAGTATATGTAATAAACGAAACAAGCGACCTCGCGTTTCTATATCTTCCAATGATATTTGAACTCCATTCATAAAATTCCATAAATATTTTACTTTAATAAATAACAAACAAAAAAAGAATAAACCAAAACGAATTCGACAAATTATGAATACACCGTCGTTCAAAAAGCAATTTCTGAAAAAGGACCTCGAATATTTCCAAACAAGGCACAATAATGCATCCTTTGCCGTTGGAACAACAATAGGTATAATTCACAGGCAGGCCGTTCGCTCAGTACAGAGCTCCAACGAAATCACTGAACCAAATTGCAAATGAAGCGCCAGCCCAACTCTAGTAATGCCGTATATCAGGTCTTATATTCGTAGTTATGTTACGTATTTGCTCACGTAAGTGATTAATATTCGACTTTGCACGGGAGAAACAAGAAGGATTGTCTCTGCCACAAATTGCGTTTCGTTCAAACTGATTTCCATTCTTTATCAACTTTGTCCCGTTTTAGTAGACAGATTGTGCGTTACCCTGTTACAAAATTGATTTATTGTCACACATGGTACTAAAAACATTCTCCAGCGTACAAAAATCTAATTGAACTATAAAGTATTAATTATTTCCTTTCATTTTATAAAACAACTTGTAGGTTTATGGTAAAATCTAACTAGCCAGTTTCGCTCTGAATTGCAGGTATAGCAAATTATACATATAGCATACATTAAAAATATTTAACCTTAAGACTATATTAAGTCAAGAGTTGTGAGAGTTGTAAAAGTCAAGAGTACGAACACCGTGCTTAGTGGAAGGACGAAACCATATTACCAAAGTGTTCGCAGTCTCAAAATATTCTACCAAATAACTTCACAGTTTCAATTTAACAAATTACAACTACACGTACAATAATATTACCACTGTTGATGATAGCACACAGATAATACGTACACAGAGGTCCTCTATACTCTCCACCCCTTGAACGTAGGACCCCAATAACCATCCATTGTTTTAAGAATTCGTTTGTTTACACCATTTTGAATGAAACGTAGGATTTTGCTAAAAGTTTGTTTATTACTGTACATGTACAAATATCAAATGTAACCGTCTTGCTTTGGATTTCGGTTAGTGCCAATACCGACATTGGTCGGTTATTACAGTGCGATCTCTGAACCTTTACAAATCCAACTCTATTTACTTTCTGACCGTCTCGTCTGTACGATTCGGACATTTGATATTCACTACGGAATTGGAGAATCGTTTCCGTTGAGTTATTCCAAGAACTTGGTTCCCATTGCATTGGAATGCACCAGACAAATAAATGTTTTGTTTGGAGAGTTTGTGTTCACGAACTAATTTTATTATTGCATTTTGTTCAAAGCTTATAGTCAAGTTAATTTTACCATTGACCGTCATTTATTCTTTTTTTATACAACTTATGTGGCAGACAAGCACACGTTCCACCTGATGGAAAGTGGTTACGATGGCCTATGGACGTGTGCAACACCAGGGGAGACACACTGGTGGTACCTACCCTGTAAACACAAAGAGTTTCTGTGCAGTCAGTGTAGTTTATGGAACTGTAACCACGTTCGCATAGTAACCTATTCCAGGGATAAGAAGCCTATGTTTCCAAACTATAATCTCATCCCTGTACCCATACAGTTTAACTAGATCATTCCAACACTTTGAGCGTGATTGAATAACAAACATCTTCACATATATTCACATGTACCTACAGGTTTTATTATTAGCAGAACTTTCTGGTCAAATCAACTTTCCGAGTTATATTTTAATACTTAGTCGATATTTCGGACTTCAAACTCAACATATACAGGGTTGTCATCGACATTTTGCGTGTCCGATATTATATAGAACGATAAAGGGTTGCGGCAAATATTGACGACATTTAGCTAGTCGACATTTGCTCTGGTGGCACAATTGACCCATTCGGTCCGCCACGTATGAACGAGAACAAATAACACGATGTTTCCACAATCAACTTAATGAAAGGATGATCTAATAAATAATCACCGATAAGCACTATTTGAAAGTAACAGTCGCTGTGTAGTTTCAAATGGATTTAAGTAAATATGTAGTGAGATAGGATGGAGACTGTAGTATTGATTTTTTGTATGGCTATTTTACTTTCTGCTATCCTGTTAATATTATAAATGTGAAAGTTTGTGAGGATGCTTGGATGTTATTAACTCAATCACGCTCAATAGTACAATACTCGTACAAATAGCTGTCGTAGGTTAAGTGCAAAATATTTTTGGGTATGAATATTACTAACAAAGTGGTCTAAAAAACATACCTGACGGATAGCAATAGGGTAAAAAATGTAGATATAAAGGTTACACGGCCAAATCTATTTTAAGCAATTCTTCATCTTCTCTAAAAGTACATAGCCAAGACTCACTCTTATATTATAGGTTTACGTCTTCTTCGAAGAAGAATAAGGAGGCAAAATAGAAAATACTTATTTATTTACGTACTGTCATTAAAACTGGTTTTAAATGAAAAAATGAAAAATGAAAAAATAAAAAATATTTATTGCCAATAAGAGTACAGTTTTTTAACAAAGTGTCCGTTGGCCCCACACTAGGCAAGCCTGTCCTGTGGATACCTCTTACGATTACACAATATACATTGCTTGGTCGACATTATTACTCTTATAAAATAAATATGTCGTTAACATTTCTTCTCTTACCAAAGCAATTAAAAATAGTCTTAGGAAACGGTCAAATCGATGATAGGTATAAATGATTGTATGCACCATGTAATCCGGTTCCTGCCAAGTATGTACACGCGAATAATTCAACAGTACGATCGCCATTCTATGAGCAAACAGATAGTCCTCACTTCCGACACATGTTTCCGTGGACGACACAAGTAACTGGTCACGTAGAATATTGACGCCTCCAGCCATCCATTCCCCGGGACAATACCTACGGTGCTAAGGGAGACATTTTTATACGGTAACTTACGTATATCATTCTAAACATTTGGTGAAAAATACGTGTATTTTCTGCGCTTGAAATTCAGTGAACAGCACAGTTGTGAACCTGTGATCTACTGTTAGTTTGTAGCAAAACGTTTTGTAGACTGGTCACACACGTGAATGCTTTCACATCTTTGTATGAACCTAAGATCTTTTAGCTTGTACACTTTACACATCACATCTATTTTGCGTTGCCGTCTTTGAATTTGTTCTTTAACGCATTTTAAACAAGGAGTGAGTTATTTACTTACTTGTGTACGTGTGTTTGGCAAAACATTTAATAATAAATAAAAAACTGTTTTTTAAACATTCTAAAATTCAACTGTTAAAAACAGAACTATATCTAACATAACAAATTCACCTACTTGTACACGGATTCATTTATAATAGTATCATGAATACCTTATGTACATTTATAAAGTGAAATGAAAAGCATATTATTTAGGTATTTACTTATTAAACTTTATTTGTTCCATATCTTAGTTTTACAATTTATCTAGAGTTGAGCAGCACAAGTACTATAAATGGGTATAAGACTTTGCTATACCCCCATTATTTGGGTATAGTGAAGTCAAATCGAAAACTTTTAATAAGTTATCTTAAAAATTGATTGATGGTGTTGATTGGTATGAAATTTCTAATATAAATAAAATATATTTTATGGTATAGCATTATATTTATATTCACGTAGATATTTATAATGGATTTCCATAAATTACCATGAAATATATTACTTATATCTTACTTTAAAGAATTCTGATCATTATTTATTAGCGTCTAAATGTCTGCTTTATTGAAATTATGATCGAGGTGAAATAAAATTGTATCCAAAACAATATAGTTTATGGCAATTTATAGTATAATAAACTGAGCGTTCACAAAATTTATGGGCAACATATTAACTAAAAATTAAACTCCTTTGCTGACCAAGTAAAAGAAAAGCAGATTCCACCTACATACTTTTCCAAGTTTCATTAGGTGGGTTACATCGTCATCAGTTGGCCTGTTGCAGTCCACTGCTGAACATAGGCCTCTCCAATATTATTCTATCAATAAAAAATCATTGTATGAGTGATACAATTAATTGGGTCATTCATCATCTCGCTAATCCGAAACTCGGCAGCGCGTGCGGGTTGGCATATTAGGTACTCCAATCTTCTTGGGATAAATAAATATTCCACAACATTTCACATAACGCTATCTAGATCCATGGTAAGCATAGCTTAACTAGCTTGTGTTATGGAATCTAGAATACGGATAAATATACTTTTTAGATACTTTTTTTGTAAATACATACATATTATATATAGAAACACCCAGACCAATTGCAAATATACACATTCATGCATACAAATATTTGTACTGAGTGGGAATCGAACCCGCGCCTCCTGCGTAGCGGTCGCGCTCACTACCGCCACGCGACAGAGGCTGTCATGCTTTCTTCGCGTATACGGACTACAGGGTATATGAGTTTAAAAAAATATTTTCGTACATGACACATATCAGCGATCCTATGTGATGCTCAAATGCAAATGTAAGCCAGTCATTTGGAGAACTGCCAGTTTCGGTAATGTTGTTTAAAAATTGTGTCAGCACATCGAGTTACTCTTTTTTTTTTCAACTTTTTGAATATTTCCATGAATATTTTATAGATTCAAATAGGAAAAATACTGGATTTCGAATATCCAGGACGTATTTAGATAGCTCAGTTGGTCAGACACTTTCTTTTACTTTAAGATGTATACCTATTGTCCCCGATTTATCTATTTTTTATACCACATAAGTAAACGATAAGCACACGACCCACCTGATAGAAAGTGGTTGCCGTGTCCTTATGGACGTGTGCAACATTAGTGGCGATGCACTCGTTCTGCATAACCTTGTATATTAATGTGCCAGTGTCATTAGAGGTGATTAAAATATTGACAGATATGTAAATCTCTCTGAAACTTACACATCTACTTGCTCTTTCTGCTATTAGAATCTAATATCACTCCAGTACTCGTGCCTTGGAGAACACCTAAAGCCATCGGTCATGGTTGCCATGCAAACATCTATGGCAGGCGTTACGGGTAGTTGGAGCCCTCAAAAATCTAACAACTGGTCTAACTGCAATGCTTCATATCGTCTTTGGGTTTTGGAGGTCAGATGGCAGTTGCTTCACGGAATATATCGAAGATCACCCAAATACGCAGTTGAACTGGTAAAGTGAACCCCAAACTCCAAGTTGAAAGCTACGGATGCGACTTGAATTAACGCTAGGATGAATATGTAGGATGATGTTTGTTTTGCAGTTACACATATTAATTGTTAAGCTTCCGTGGAAGATAGATAATGATGTGTAGCATTGGTTAACATTTATACTAAGGTAAATGTTAGTGTCCTCACTGAACATCAAACCTAGACCATCCATTATATAATTTTTATCTTAACATAAACATGGTTCTTAATAATCCAAATCTCATTAAATAAGGGCACATTTAGAAAAACGTATAACAAGAAATTGTAAAAATGTCATAATTATTTTTCCGTCTGTGTCATCTTTCGTGGTATACTACTATTTAAATAATCCCACGACTAAAATTTGTATTTATCATATTCAATATCTATAGGAAAATTGAATATGCTAACTTATATGTATAAATGCTAGGATGAACGAAGATATCTAAAATAAATTTAAGAAATAGACCATTTTATTTGGTCACATATCAAAGTTAGTCTCCAAAATAATGTGGTTATAATGCTATTTGAAAATCAGTACTGGAAATGTGGGGTGAGCTTATTCTCTGGAGAAATAGATAGACGATAAAAGCACATAACTTCCTTTGCGACAGTAGTTAGGTAACCATCTACTTTTTTAAACTTTCACGAGAGTATACTTTACTTTAATCGTTTGAATATCGTTCTTTGTCTGCTGTAGTTTCTGCTTTAGGCATAGGGTATTCTTATCCTGTTGTTCCCAAATTTGAGACCTAAGACTAACCACTAAGATTCAAATATGCTTATACAATCATCACGTATCAAATTCACTCCTATTTTTGGTAGCGTATTGAACGAATTTACTTGTAGTCCTGTAAGCCAAGCGAGTTACCTATATTCTATAAAATATTCCTCATAGTTTAAAATGACCGCATATGTTATGAGTATTTTTGTAAGTTCCAAAATATCATAATATAGGTGAACTTGAGTTTATTACAGTACAACAGATGACTGATGAGTCTGTTCAAATGTTTTCTAGAAGAATGGGCCCCAGTACATGATAAATAATGATAATTTATTAGAGTAATTCTTATATAAGAATTACAATTCGAAATAATTATTTAAACGTGCATTATACACTACTTGGTAAAAAAAAAAGCTGGTACAAAATTATTTTTTCTTTTTCAGCTTTAGGTCTGGAACCGGACTTCCTATACCCGTTGGAGAACGTGACCATCGCCCAAGGCCGAGACGCGATGTTCACCTGTGTGGTCAATAACCTCGGTGGTTACAGGGTGAGTGGCGACTCCGCCACAGCCAGGGTGTGTATCAAACTGACTCATTACAGCTAGCCATAGAGGAGCACTATCACAGCACTTGTACCCTGAGATCTATAATTTATAGTAGGAACATACTGTACAACTTGGATTTTTTGAAACACAATATATTTTATCGTAGTTCTCTAAACATTAATGTTTTTAGTGTAACTATTTAATGTAATTTCAAAAGCATGTTTCCATACTTCAAATATGAGCTAAAGTTAGGTACAGAATTTTTATTTGAGTACAGAATCTTTAAATATTTGAAAATTAAAAATTCTATTACAATTTTGAATGTCATTAACAGTTCGGTTTTTGTTTTAAAACGTATTATTTAAATTATTTCTAACTTTACTAGAAGATACATCAGATTTTTAAAAAAATTATAGGTCTCAAATAGACTTGCACTACTTCTACACTTCTTAGCACACTACCTTCAATGCACTTTCTTCAGCACTCTTCGAGATTACAAGCACCACTCTATAGATTCTATCTCTATCCTAGAATAGAGGAACACTACTATTGCACAATATACTATAAGTTTGTCCACAATAGTTGTAGCATTGGCACACTATGCACTTACGACCTGTTCAGATGCGAGCGGCTTTTGTCAGTTTTAAACTTCCTGCAAAATTTACTAACAGACAGTCACTAGCAGACAGTAGCAGAAGTCGGTTGTATCTAAAATAGGTCCATAGACACTTCCACACTTGCACATTGAACTAAGGTCCAAGAACTTAGAACTCCTATCTTAAAATATATAATCTCAAATAAATTATATGAGAATTGCAATGTTCTTGGATTTTATATTATGCACATACCATTTTGGACCTGAAGTTTTGGAGCATGATTCTTGATGCACTCAATGCTAAATGACGTTTTAGTTTCTTTCCAAAAATAATATAGCGTTGCACATCCATAATTTTTCTTCTTAGTTAATCATTGCCAAAATATAAACGAAATATAAACCGCATACCTTATGACGGTTTAATCGAAGTAATTTACGTTGCAAAATAGTCACTTAAGAAAATTAAAATAAAGCCAAGGCAAGCCACCTCGGTCCCCGTTCAATCATTTCGAGAGGCGGTGCTCTCAAACTGTCCCGAGAGTTAATCTAGTACACTATCATGATAATATACGGTACTGAGTCGCATTCGATATAATATATCATCAGTCGAGGGTGATCATTGGACCGAGATCACAGTTACAAGGTGAATTTAAATATTTAATAGTCAATGTATAAATACTATTCTGGAAAACTTTTCTTAGAAAACAAAATAAATGAATTTGAAGTATTTTTTTAATAATTGTCTACATATTAAATAAAAGAATTCCCAAAGATACACCAAATAGCGATTATGGCAATAGGCAGTCACACCAAACACAAGCTACAAATAACGAGATTGAGCAATAAACACGTAGATAAATACTTATTCGCGTATCTTTCCCTTACGAGAAACAAGATTCGATAATAGTCTCTCTGGGGCCATTCGCTCAGATCACTAGATTTCCACGCGATATCGATTTCCCAGTATACCATACATATTTGCTTTCGCACATCGATTGAGTAAGTAATTACTCAAGACTAATAACATCTTCACGAGCGTATCTACTGCTATTCCCAGGTGGATATCGCAATGAATATCGTATCAACGAAATGGAAATGTCTAAATTGAGTTGTTATGAAAGTCCCATAAATAAATAAGATAAACGAAAGACACTATTGGCCTAGATTGGATATCTGAACAGAAAATATATTAGTCACCTTAATCATACAAAAAAAAAATAATATTAACTCTGTTTACGAAGTCAATGCAAAATCATAATTACACGATAACAGTCATAACATATCACACAAAATAATCATAATATTTTGAACACAACTTCGATATGCACCGCTGGTATGGAAGAGTTTCAAGTTTGGTAAATATACCTTATTTTACACTTACCTATTTATTTTATTGTGTGGTAAAAGCGGAGCAATTTCTAAAGCCTTTTGAAGCTGAAATTGCATCGCTCAACAGCTCTGCAATCCTTCTTATTGCTCATTTAAATAATGCAGATTAAATATAAGCCAGGAGAAGTAAAGAACAGGCATTGTGGGGCTGTTTTGGAAACATTCAAGCGTTAAGCGCTTCAATATTATAGTTACACTTGACCTTACTGTAGTTTCAGAGGCACTTAATTAGCAATTTAATAGATGTACAAGCACTATGATTAATGTAGACAACTATTTTCTAAGTTGCACCTCTATTAGTGCACTTCTTCAAGCACTTTCGTTTAATCACTATACTCTAACTATAAAACTAAGGTAATGAATAAAATAGCTTATAATAAAAACGACTATTTCCAATCCTGTTTCATCATATATTAAAGTTCCACTGAAAGCTAGGATTTTGTAAATGAAAGCATAAACCCAGTATTACACGCCCAATGAATGCATTGGATTTGAGTATCTGCATTAATCTGAAGCAAAGGGATGTAAAAATATACAGCAAAGAAATATTTTTAGTAATAAAGTTATAATACCGATGCCCGTATCGTACACAAGTATAAACGCCGTATTTCTGTTGGCTTTTTTGTTACGCGCTATGCAGGAAATTAGCTTCTATTGCGATGTCGACGCTTTGGTAAAGCGGGTGAAACGAGGGCGTTTTCAGTGCGCCCGCAGCTCGGCTCATAGCGGCCACCAGACGAAAATGTAATTAAAAATTCCGAGAGCATTTTGCGCGACGCTCGCAACAAGATAGTGTTGCTAGCTCGAGGATCGTTGTCGTAACTGCCTCTCGCGGGGCATTCACTTGCAATTTAGACTTGAACGAAATGTCATGCGTACATGATAATAAATGCAGAAATACGGCGTTTGTATTTAATTTACAGTTTTCATAGGACTTATGATATATTTTTCTCCATGCACACTTCGGACGTACTATTTTTGGCGACATGCCGGGATAGGTTGCATGGATCAAAGCTGACACGAAGGCGATTCTGGCTATACACGAACATGTGATTACAAACAATCAGCGACTGACCGTTACACACAACGACTATAATACGTGGACGCTCAACATTAGAGGCGTGAAGCGGGAGGATAGAGGACAATATATGTGCCAAGTTAACACTGACCCAATGAAAATGCAGGTAATGTGTTAGTTCCAGCCATTAACGTTCCTTATCTAAGATTTATTGTAAAGTGAGAATAATTTTCATGTAATTTGAGTCAGCCTATTCAGAATATGTTAGGTGTTTGAAGGGATATAATAAATATTATGATAATTGTTTGAGTGTATGAGGCTACACTAAGACTTACGGAGCCTAGCCGATCTGTTTGCCGGTGCTCTTGCTACCTGGATGAGTCTCTGGCGCAGGCTTGATTCTTACGGTTGGGAGGTCAGTGGGCAGTCGCTCCCATTAAAACCGTATAAATACATCCAAGATGAGGAAAAGGAGTAAGCGGTCCCCGGAGTCCAAAGTGAAAGCCCTAAATACAACCGAGAACAACGTTAAGTCGATGATGATCAGCTGTTTGAAGGAATAATGTTTGGTCCAATTCTTAGTTGTGCAAATTGTGCCCATACAATGCAACTTGTCATACCTCGAGAGCAAGCGTTAAGGTATGATTCCGAAGGTGACAGCATACGACAACTACAGACGCACGTAGCAGATACGCCTAATTCATTGCGGCGTCTCTATGGTCCTCTTTATCCGTACTGAAGTTTAACAAGTAACGTATATGTGCTGTATGCGTCAGCAGTTGTCGTATATCAACCTATCTGTGTAATGGTGTAATTTCCCTGAATGCAAAATTGACGTTGTAACTAACATAATCACGCATGCAAGGGGAGGTCACGCAATAAAATACACATCAGTTGTAGTAGATAATTGTTTAAAGTCTAAATGCACTTGCAGCTATATAAAGTTCTACCTATAGTTTGAACGTAACAGCTGCAACGCGCCTTGGGTATCAACCAATAAACGTCAGATTTGGACTTTTTTTACCTGCTTTGATACCTGCAGGGGCAGATTATGTCGGACTCGAACCGACAAAACCGCACGCCATCTGTAAGGCGTTGCGCTAGGCCGAAGGTGGGGTTGTCAGACGACATATCCCTCGCACCCCGGCATGACTCAGGGCCATCCCTCTCGGTCTGGCCCTCCTCGGGAGGGGGGACCGACGGGCCTCGACTCGCCCCCGCTGTGGGGAGGCCCACATCGCGCGAAGTGCGCCACCGCCGTTTCCTGCTTCTGCTAGTGTGACGGGCGGCTCCACCCGTCATCCTCAGGCCCCGTCAGATTTGGACTCATGCTCTTCTTTAACCTCGCCTCCCGCTATGCCGCGCTCATTTAGGGTACGGTACAGCAATCGCAGTTGGCCTATAGATAGCAAGATTGCATTACTATAAATAAGCTTCTATTCCAGACAGCATTTTTGGAAGTAGTAATCCCTCCAGATATAATATATGAAGAGACATCTGGAGATATGATGGTCCCAGAAGGTGGATCAGCCAAGCTGGTTTGCAAAGCAAGGGGATACCCTCCTCCGAAGATTGTTTGGCGCAGAGAAGATGGGGGTGACATTATCTCTAGAGGAGGACCACAGGGAAAAACCAAAGGTAAGATACTAGAATGTCATGCGTTACCTTATGTATTCAATCTCACATCATAATGTTTGTAATCAAACTCCTTCAAAACGGCTTAACCGATTCCAATTATGCTTTTGTGTACTTTTAGTACGTATGAGAATTGGTTGAAGGCTATTTTTCGTACTCCTAAATGACAAGGGTGACCTACATAAAAAAAAAATCAGTTATCATACGAACATCTATGGCGGACATTACGGGTAGTTGGAGCTCTAAAAAGTTCGACAACTGATCTAACTCTTCGATATAGCCAATGATTTGATGACAAATTATAATCTGAAATAGAAGTAATAAAAGCACTTGAGAATAGGTTCCTTGGGGATCATGGGAAGGAAACAGCTAGTAAAGTTTACAACAATGATAACGGGACAAAGCATAAAAAATTCAATCGGGAAGATGGGTTTAAATTATCTGCAACATGGAATCCAGTGAACATACAACCTCGCTTTTCTACGCAGTTGGATAGACACCGGACAGTTTGCTTACAGAATATTAAGTGTGGTATATGACGGAACATGGCGAAAACAAAATATCGCAAATGTGCGGGTAGTTGAAGAACCTTTTACCGGGAGCCCCTTATTTCGTAGAAAGAAATTTCATAGAATTTCGTTTCACAGAAAATGTTTCATATAATATTTGGTTCTTATATTTTTATTTCGAATATTATTGTTTCAAAAACAATTTCCTTCAATGAAACATATTTCACAGAAACACAATTGAACGAATTTTTATTCATATTTTTTTGTTTAACAAACTTAACAAACTGTAGAATTATTTTTTAAAGAATATTAAACCACCTTTATAATGTTCCAAATCACATTTATTTTTAACTGTAACATTTACAATTTTAACACCCCGACTCAGATTACCCCGTCTCGGATAGGTTAGGTTAGAAGGCTAATGCGGTAGCGGAGCGTAGCGAAGCTCCCGCATTAGGCCTTCGTGGTTATTTTTTTATAACCCACCCAGAAGTAGGAGCCCCGCGTAGCGGGACTCCGTCGACCTTGTAGACGCATCAATTGTTTAGTTTATAAAAACCATATATATGATAATACGCTATTCTTTGTAATAAGTTTTCTATTAATTAAACAATATAATGATTAAGAATATTTGATATGATATTCTATGAAATGATTATTCTAATGTTTAACTTTATATGAAACAAAATTCAATGATTTAAAATTCTTTAAAGTAAGTATTCTGTATATTGATTATTCTATGAAACGAAATTATGCGAAACATTTTCTGTAATACGAAATTATATTAAACAATTTTCTATAAAACAACGCACACCCCCTTTTACCTCACGGACTCGAAGACGGCGGGTTTGCCCCGCTAGGTCGGTGTTACAGGTCGAAACGTCAGGTAAATAAAGGATGTCAGTGTACCTATGCCATGATTGCGTTAAATCCCGTTATCATTGTTGTATATCATGGAACGCGAGAGTTTAACAATGACTTTGGTACAGTTATTACTAAGTAGACATATTTGTTTGCCGCATAGTTCCCTATGAAAAAGAACACAAAGGCCGCCCCATCTTTTCCCGTTAATTTCGTACAAAGCCACTAAGGGGCTGTTTTCCGTTCGACAGTAAACATAAAGCCCATCTATATTATACCAAAAACATACTGTTCTTTTAAATTTAGTGCTCTTACAAAATATGAAGTCATGCATATTATAAGAATAAAAGTTCAACCTAGTATACACGATCATAGCGGTTCATGAATAACACAGTTGTAAACAGAGTTACGTATCACCATCTTAATATTGTTTCTGAATATATCTGAGACTTTAACATAGGCGCCCGGGGTCCACTTATTCCGTCTAAGGAATAAGGGGTTCTCCTCATTTAGAATTAGTTTTTTTTTATATATATAGAACACGTCAATTTGACTTTACCTTACCTGATGGTAAGCTGAAGGCAAAGTCTCAGGAGAGAGGGCCACCATTACATACACGTGCCATGTTAACAATGGAGGCACTCAGCTTGACGGCCTCATCCGATGCTTTTTCACACCCCGCTAAAAGGACCCGGGACTGTAGGAAGAGGGAAGCACGTGTCTTAATGGTGCGACAAAGGAACGAATCACCGAACCGCTTGGTTCTTGAAGGAATGTTCTGCACCGTATGCGAGTTACATCTAAGTCCTGCACGTGTCGTCCTGTATAGGAAAGGAGAGGGTGGGACTAATTGGAATAGCTCTTTAGAACATTCACCATGGTAGAGACGGTGCCTAAACTTAAGTTTACTGCCATCTGACTTCCTGACCCCGATAGGAAAACCTGCGCCCCACCATGGTGACAACGTGAAGCTTTTATTATTTTTAGTTTTTAAGAATCTAGACAACTTTTCATAAGCAGGCCGCAGCATAGCTTTTGTTTGTAATACATATTTATAAAAATAGATTAAATAACAAGAACTACGATGGAACATTAATAAAAACTCAGTAATTCAAAATATAAACTCCATCAAATCCCAGAAGACATAAGTTACTATTAGTAATTTAATGCCAAGAGAGATAATTCGCAATCTAAATATTTGTGGAGCTTAATTTAAAAAGGTATCCATTTTAAGCATTCATGAATTGTATATTACAATAATCGCTCTAAATTAAAGTAAAAACACTGAAATTGTAACCTAGTATATACTTTACTATTCTAGTATATACTCTACTGCTACACAATTAGAAGGAAATATGTGTCTTGTAAAGTAGGATAACCACTAATATTCGAAATATGAAAGTTTCTTTAGATGATCGGATGTTTGTGACTCAATCACGCTCAAACCTCTGAGAGGAGCTGGCTAAAATTTGATATCAATCAATCAAGAAGCCCACTGCAGTCCACTGCTAGACAAAGGCCTCTTCCAATATTCGCCATTTCGTACGATCCTCCACCTTCCGCATCCAGTCCGTCCCAGCCACCTTTTTTAGCTCATCGGTCCATCTGGTTAGGGGAAATCCTACACTTCGTTTGCCTCGCGGTCTCCACTCTAAAACTCGTCTGCTCCAACGGCCATCGTTCTTTCGACAGACGTGGCCAGCCCATTGCCACTTCTTCTTGCTTATTCTGCGAGCTATGTCGGTAAATTTGGTTCTATGTCGGATGACCTCTTTCCTTATCCTTTAGAGAAAAACCAAGCATAGCTGACTCCGTAGCCCGCTGCGCGACTTTTAGTTTATGGACTAGCCCTACCGTCAGTGTCCACGTTTCGGCCCCGTAAATCATAACAGGTAGTTTGACGCACTGGTCAAAAACCTTTGTTTTCAGGCATTGTGGTAGGGGAAAAGAGAAGGCTCGACGTAGTTTGCGAAATGCTGCCCATCCCAGCTGAATCCTTATGGCTAGTTCTTTCTCGAATTTGCTTTTACAGAGCTGGATAACCTGGCCCAGGTATACATATTTTTGGACAACTTCGAGCGTCGCCCCTTCGATGGCAATCGGTTTCGGTGCAACATGTTCGTTGAACATGATCTTGGTTTTATCCAAGTTTACACCGAGGCCGATGCGTCGATGCTGTGTATGACGTTTGTGGACTACGTGTGTTTCGTAGTCCACAAACGCTATACACAGCGGCTGATTTAATTCTCGATTTCTTTTCTATAATCTGCCGAATAGTATGGATGTGATCCACGGAGTATGGATGTGAGCCTTTTCGAAACGCTTGCTCCGGTGGCTGGAACTCATCGAGTTTAACCGCGAGGCGATTTATGACGACTCTGTTGGACGACGGAAACAACTTTCGTGACATTTCCTGTAATGTTTTGACCACTGTGTCGGTTTTCTCATCAATGCCGCTAGTAGTTTCCAGCCTTGAAAAGCGAATTTGAAGTTCCAGATGGAACTCTTAGGACCCTACAGCTACTTGGAGCTGCGTAGATTGGAGAGTAGGCCGCATTATTTGGAGTCTTTCAATCCTAATGTTGATATTTAGAAAGCCTCGGATAAGTCTGTGATCGCTTCCGATATTAAACCTGTTTAATACCTGTTGATCCTAGAGACGTCTCTAAATATGTGCCTACTGTTCGTTATGATAAAGTCAGAGAGTCAGAGTCCCGGCGTTGCCAAGTCCACGTGTAGGGGTTTCTTCTTAAAGAAGCTATTCATTAAGAAGAGGCCCTGTGATTCGAGGAAGTTGACCAGCATTAGCCCTGTGTGATTTCTATGCCCCACTCAATAAGGTTTGATTGTCGTCTCGCCACGTTCTTGTACTCCCAGTTTGGCATTGAACCCCATAACAATGTTGTAAGTGGTGTGATTTATTGCCTTGGCAATTTCTTCGTAACCGGCCTCGGCGGTTTCGTCGGCGTAACGTGAGGTGGGGGCATAATCCTAAAAAATCCTAATAATCACGAACATCACCTTCACTAATATCACCTTCAGTGAACGACTGTTCCTAATTTTTTGGATCAAGTATGCTACCCGGTTCGACACTGCTAACTTCAACAACCCTGCCTATGAGGTCCTTTTTTTACCAGAAAACCGACACTTCCCTGGGAGAGCAGATCACCTTCTCTGAAGTAGAACAGGTCACCTGACTCAATGGTTATCGTATTCTCCCCCTGTCTTCGGACCTCGGACAACCCCAATATGTGCCAGTTTATGCGGCCTAGTTCTACCCCGAGTTCTGCGAGGTGATGGTCCAGCCTAAGTGTACTACAGTTATACGCTGCCAGTAGTAGCTGTTTGCGGTAGCCTCCCGTAGCCTGAAGATTCTTAGCGACCCCGCCCACACGGATAGATATACAGAGATAATAATATATAGATTTATAAAATGATAGGTAATACTCATAGATGACCATGATATAAAGCAAAACCAGCTTAAAAATAATATTTAACAGAGCCTGTGAGAATAAAGGAATTGTAAGTACTACTGAGGGATAAGGTAGCTTCACAGTTGTGAAAAAAAAATAGAATTGGTCTCGTGCCTTTGAGTTTATTCATAACAAACAAATCTTTCCTCTTCATACTATTAGGGTACATAGTTTGATAAACAAACACACTATTAATGCTTTATTGTATTCATGTGCAAAGTTATAATTGCAATTTACAATTAACTATCAACTGTAAATAAATAGAGTTATTTACCATTGCTGTGAAAATCCTTCATTACACACCAACTAATTCACTAGTCACTTCGTTAAAGCATTTCAATTAAATATCGAACTTTGATGATTCTATTACTATTAATTACAAACCATTAATTGAAACAAACATTAATTAGCAAAGGACAATGCATGAAAACGTCCCCATCCAGTAACAAATTTGAAACATAGGTCATTCAAAGCGCCAGATAGCGCAGTTCGCGTCACCAGTGCTGAACATGGGCCTCTCCTATAGACTTCCAGAAATACCGATCCAAAGCAGCCCGTACAGAAAAAAACATTACTCTCATGGTTAACAGTATATCCTGAACCCACTTATTTGACAAAATGCACTAAACGCAGGTCTGCTTGGTCTACTGCCGTACGTGTGTACGTACCGTCACCGAACTAGTTTGATGCTTCCGTGTAGCTACCGGCACATATCTTGTGCTCAAGCCCCGAGAAAAATGAGGCCATGGTGCGCGCATACTTGTTTGATATAATCTATGAGTCGCGAATTTGAGCTCCTTTGCAGCTTTAGCACCTGTGTTATCCTCAAAAGACACCTAAGTGCACTTTGTGCGTTTTATGTAATCACTAGGGTCGAGATGGGGCAAATTTAGTTACATATAACTAAATTTCCATAGATAATACAATACCGTTTAAACACAGAGTAAGTGCCTAATGTACTAACCATAGACAATATAATCCCACTAATGCTCGAATACGATTGAAAGCATCGTTATGTAGTCTGTGGGACCGGACTGTCCGAAGCAATGTCCGGTAGTTTGGTGGACCACCATGGGCACCATGGTCCGGTGGTTAACTTTGATCCAAATCCAGTAGTCTGTTAGGACTTTTACATCACAGGAAAAAGCTAAACTCTATTACCAGCACCACCGATGATAGTGATGATCATGATACTCACTCTTCAAAAAAAAACAGGGATTTTGTTAATTAGAACTAAAGCTCCCTCAATTAGTAGTCGTGGAGATACATTTACATTGAATTATTGTAACTTTTCGTAGTGACTGTTAAGTATTAAAAATCCTGGTGACGGATGATGACTTACCTAATTCACCTCAATGTTATTTCTTTTTGAAGATCATATTTATTTTTGGCATAATAGTTCATTTTTTACATAAAATATGCGTTTGTTTAAAAAAAAACTCACTTTTTATTATCCAACGAAATCAGATGTTTTATCTTTTTTGGGTAGGAGCGTACAAACTGATATGCATTACATGTCTGTTAGAGGGTGGGGACGGAGTCCATACTAATTCCGGCATCCTCCTTTAGCAAAGTAGAAAGGATTTTCAGGTATTCCAAAACTACCATTACAAATATCTAATTACTGGAACTAAAGTGCCGGCAAAGTACTGGAAAAAATGGCAACATACAGTCATATAACAATACGAGTAACTCTTGCGTACACACTTACACTTACATACATACTTGCTCTATCTGAGTTTTAAGCCTGTGTAACAATAAAATAAAGCATATGAATAAAAAAGAACTACATTCTGAAACAGACTACTACGTAAGTTAGCATTACCTAATAGACTATTTCAGAATGAAGTTACTTGCTTAAAAAATACAATGGGATATTATATTATTAGATTAGATACCTACTTACTACGTAATTTTATATTTAAGAATGCTTCTAATTCCCACATAATTGTAATAATTGTAGCGTAGTGTGCGATTTCTCTAAAGTCAATTCGTTCGCGTGCTATGACCGAATCATTTACTGCTATGAGTCGCAACTTAAGGCCCCTTAACACGATAACTTCTCACTAATCTATCCTGAACCTAACACTTTGAGAAATGTGATGTATTTATGTGGAAATCAACGTTTAGGTAGGTAAATTCCAATTAAATAGGCTATAGTCGTTGAAGGGGAAGGTTCCGACCGTTGAATAATGATCTGTACGATCATACTGTTTTAAATATATATATTTGATAAGGCTAAAATATTCACGTACTTTTATTACATTATCTACTAATGATTTTTTTTTTTGGTAAACGTTAGTCTTGCTTTTCCTATGATCCCCTAACTCTTTGCTGCGCTATCGCCGTGGCCTGCTTCTGCTGGAGTGACAGGCGGCTTCACCTGTCACCCCAAAGCCCGCGCTCATGGGGGACGGAGGTCATTCAGGAGGTGGCGAGCGTGAGAGCTCTCACTCGCACTCTTAGGGCCGCCACTAGCTCCTGCCTCGGCGCCTCCCACGCCGAACACTCAGTGAGCGTGTGCAGCCCCGAGTCCTCGCTCGGGTCGCAGATGATCCCCTAACTACTATGCTACGTATAGCTCAAACCAAGCTCGCCTGCTAGCCGGTACAACTATTGTTTGACAGCTGAGGCTCTAGCGCAGACAATATTTTTGGGATTTTGGAGGTCAGACGGCATTGGCTCTCATAGAAGCCGTGATAAACATATAACAGAGCAGCTTAAAGAGCAAACTCCATGCTGCAAAGTGCTTTCTTGGGATGCAACCAGGTTTGACACTCAAATAACAGCCTATTCGTGGCAACAACAGCATTTCTACTGTAAAACAATACCTCGTTTTTTAATACTATTTACGTACTTAATGAACAACGTTATATTATTATAATTTAATTTTCTTCACATAAATTCATAAATGCACTTCTCAGCGGAAGCATGCCACCGTGGTTTAAACGCTGAGGCGTCGAGTTTGTAATAAAGAGATTAAGGGTTCGAACCCCCACTCAGTTTATCACTGGCGTAAACTTCTTACTATATGCAAACTTAGTACGGAGGATTAATTAATAATGTAATATGTAACTTACGATTACTTATACCGACCCACAGGCGGCGTGCGGTTTAGTCGGTTCGAGTTCGACATAACCTCCCCCTCCGGCTCCGGAGGAGGAAGTATCTTTGGGGATTTCCTGGACGTAGAAAAATGTAACTCACAATTACTTAAAAATATGTTTTAAAAAAGAGACTGAATTTTAAGCTGTAGGGGTGAATAGGGCCCAACCAAGCTCTTGGAGTCAACCTCTACAAACTATCGTCTGACCTTCCAGCAAGAAAAGCCTGCACCATACCCTCATTTGTAGACAAGGTTGGCTTAGAACCCTACTTTGATAACGCCCCACACACCCAATAAAAAATATAACACTAAAATGTATTTACTTTAATGTTAAACATTCTATAGCAAATCGTAAACTATATTACCTAATTTTAATTTAAAGTACTCTTTTCATTACATTAAAATGCGTATAAAGCCCCAGTTATATTACGATTAAAACTATAATAATGCATGTTAATGCACGTTGAGCACAAAGGTTCATATAAGTTGTACGAGGCCGACCCTGCTCAACTGTGGAGGGGACGGCATTGGTGAGAGCCTCACATAACCCACTTTCTGTTATCCACAGCTAAACTATACTGGTTTAAAATATTCTTGGAATGATTAGTTTTATAATTGTTACTGTTGAAAATACACTTCTCATCAGAAAAATCTAAACACTATAGTATTTATGATATCTGTCCTAATTTAACACAAAACAGTTTAGACTGGTAATTTGGTCATTATAGTTGTAAACGAAAATACTAAATTCAAAATTAGAATTTCATTTGTTTATACTAAAAAATAAATGAATCACTGTTTTTAGACAAATGCTTTTTTTAGGGTTGGCGTTTATCTTGAAACTTTTTCTTCTTTATTCGCTTACTGTGACTTTGGGACGTCTGAAAAAAACTTTTTTTTCTTAAACATATGGATACTTCGCCCGCAGAAACCGCCAAAGTGGTGGCATTGCTGGATACTGGACTTAGTCAGTGTGTTGTGGCTGAAAGATTGCATCTAAGTCTGTCCTCTGTTCATAGAGTCTACAAACGCTATCCGGTGACCGGTTTGTTCACTCGCCGTTCAAGATCTGGTAGAAATCGGATCAATTCTGAGTGAGATAATAGATTTATTGTAACAACTTCCTTACGAAATCAACGCCTTAAGGCTTTTCAACTGCAGCAGCAGCTTGATGTTTTACGTAGTGTGACTGTAAGTGACTAAACCATTAGAAGATGGTTGAAGGAACGTGAATTGGTACCGCACAAACCAGCAAATGGGCCGCAATTAACTGCAGACCATCGAAAAGCGCGCCTTAACTTTGCACGTGAGCACCTACATTGCTCATAACTCCAGTGGAGTTAAGTTCTCTTTTCTAATAAGTGTAATATTATGCTGTATGGTAACGACGGAAGGAACAAGGTATACAGAAGAGATAGAGAACGCTTTGCACAATACTGCATTGAAGAAAAGGTCCGCTATGGTGGCGATTCGTGGACGGTTTGCTGAGAAATCAGTGCTGACGGTAAGAGAGAGCTTGTCTTCGTGTCTGGGCCACGTCTACCTGCATTAAACTCTCATCGGTACATCGAACTTTGTCTTGAGCCTCACGTGGAGCCCTATGCACATTTTATTGGCAACGGCTTCATATTCATGCACGACAATGCTAGGGCTCACACCGCGAACGTCGTAGTAGACTATCTTACCGAAGTTGGTATCTCCATTATGGAATGGGCAGCAAGAAGCCCAGACATGAATCCCATTGAACATCTGTGGGATACGTTAAAGAGACGTAATCGTGCAAGGGATCCTGCCCCAGGAACACTTAGCCAGCTGCAAAATGCAATCCAAGAGGAATGGTTGCTAAAATTCTTTAAAAAATATATAGAATGGAATGCCACAACATGTGATCATGACTCTCATCCGATCGATGAAAACCCGTATAGAAGCAGTAACAAGGGGAGGGAATACAAGTTATTAAATAAACGCTTTTTTTCATTTACGTATTATTTTATCCACTTTCTTCACACTCCATACAGGTTAAAAATGGCTCGTTAAACAAAATACGAAACCTATGAAATACAGGGTAAAATGGCTCGCTAAGCAAAATACGAAACCTATGAAAATTTAATCTGAATTGAGAACAAAAACATTAAAATTTATAAACCTCATATTTTTCACTATTAAACAACATTTGACATATATTCCTAAATATACACATGATAATCCTTAGAAAACATAAACTTTTTCTGATGAGAAATGTATACGTTATATTTAAAGAATTGCTTGATTGAAAGTCTACCTGCTTGAAATAAATTTACATTACTTACCTATCCTTAAATATAGGACATTTACTTTTCCTTTTTTTTACAAATATTTTTTTATCTATATCAATATTTCCAGAATGAAATAAAAATTACGGACTCGAGTTTGTATTAAATACGATTCCGACTGTTTTGCGTCTGATTTTCTGACTCTAATGTTTAGAAACATACTATAACATATCGACTGAAAGGTATTGATACATTCCAAAAAATATATTGATACTAAAATCTTATTATAACCTACAATAGTTTTGATAACTTTTTTAGTATGAATATAATGTTTTAAAGCTTAAGGCTCTGTAATGTGAAATAGCCTAGTTAGACAAGTTCGAAACCTATATGAAAAGTAAGAATGTGCGTAGGTAAGCATTTTAGTCAACATTTCAACTGTCTAAAAGCATACCAGTTACGACTAAGTGTTTACAAATTCAACTAAACACTGAAAGATTTGAAGAACTTTAAGAAACGACCAACAGATAAATCAGAGCTTAATATATTCACTATTGAATCTTAGCAGTAAATCACACCGCAGCACCTCAGGAACTCCTATTACCATTCACACCGCCCTTTCTAATCCCACGGGATTACAATCTCGAGACGGTCCGGGAATAATTACTTACGTACTCATCTCCGCACTCGGTCAAATAAAATCTGAATAAAGGGTTATCACCAAATTTCTAAATTTACGAGTATTTAAAAAATAATTCGTTTTCACTAAGATGTAATGTATTTTCTACGGTTATATTAAGGTAAATAATGGTGTAAAATTAATAATTCGCTGCTAAATTGGTATACCAATTACACTTTTAGAATTGAAATTGTAACTACTTTTCAATAAATAGATAATGATAGGTAAAGAAAGCACAAAAATTATGCCAGCACAAAGGGAGTTCGTGACGAGTGGCAATTGGAAACTGTACTGACAGGGTGATTAATCAGCAGGTCCCACTTAACCCTACCACTGTTCAAACCTTCTCTTGCCATCAGTCAATTCATTAAGCTAACAAAGTACTACCGGTAATGACTTTCACAACGAACCGAGCACTTCAATACTACAGTTAAGATTAGAGCATACACTTAAACCTTTTCAATTCTATACACTCGATAATTAAAATCAATTTACACCCAAAATTAAAAAAAATTATTATTATTATTATTTTTAAATCACGTTTAAAAATATACCCAATAAGATATGTATAATGTTTTGAGATTGCTATCATCGTATTGTTCGCACCGTTATATGCGATGTATATTGTATATACACGAGTGTACATATTATCATTGTACGAGATTGTTTTAAGCGATAACACTGCTCATTGTACAAACTAAACACCTATATTATTATATAGATACGAGTCGTAAGTACTTGTAATATTTTGGTTAATGTACAATATCGATACAGAATAGACCTATTCTATAGGAGGAAGAATTAGTTTGTTTGGGCGAAATAACTCACTGGCTATTAAACCCTGAAATGAGACTGCTATTTGATTCTCTGTAGACTAAAGTATGTAGATTAACTAATTATGATAATATTTTCACATTTCAGTATCATAACTTTTCAGAAATAAATAAATATCCGACTGTATGTAAAAGTACACTAACATGGATGTAAATAATATCCCCTTATGAGAACACATTACATAAACATTTATGTATCACATAAAAAAATGCTTCAACTAAATCATAGTCACCTAGATACATTTTCAACATCGCTAAACTTTGAGTAACGTACGCACCGCTTATCGCTTCCGCCGCTGCATTATAACGTTACTTGATTTATAAGTTTACTGAAGCCTTACACACTTTAATAGCTTTCAAAAACATCAACTTCCCAAATTATCGGTAATTGAAAGTAGCAAGGTGAAACCCGCCTCATCCAATTTTAAATTAACTAACATCAATAACAATCATCAATTTGAGTGAAGAAGTCTAATTAAAGAAGCCGTTACAAGTTACCTCCATAAATCTGAACAGGAAACAATACAGCCTATCCATTACGTAGGCCCGTGTTCACCAATATTCCAATGAGCAAAGTTAGGGGCCGTCCGTCTCTACAAATATAGTTTTTTAATGAGTGCACGGACCACCTACTAATTTGTTATCTCCAACCAGGGCTAACTTTGCTCTTATAAATCAAATTTAAGTGCAAGAATTTAATATTGCCGTGATACATGTTACTGCTGCATCGATGTAGCTAACAAATCGCTTTACCGTGTCCAGGGATTGTGAGACCCTAATTTTAAATAATTTAGTTTCGTATCAACCGGAGCGGAAAAATTGTATTAAGGATTTATTCGTTTGTTATTCGAATATGCTGTAGGTAGACTTTATTTCATTACCTTTCTCCGAATTTTCCTTTGAATTAATCAAATTCAAGGACTTTTTGAATCGCATAATCGTTAAACAAGTTAGTATAAAGCTATTGTTTTAAAATTAAATCGAATCTAGAAAGGTCCATAATTTATAAAACCCACGGGGACCAAATGCGTACAACGGTATGTTATAATGATTATAGCGACGACAGAAAACAGCGTCAACAACAATGGGGTATTATTCAAAATTTGCCCTTTATTGTTGCGCATAAAACATGTTCGCGGTGACAACGGCGTGTCGCATGCCTATTTGTTTCATGTTCTACACCAAATTATGCAGATAAGCGAATGAATGATAGGAACTTAGTCGTAGACTGATGCAAATTAACTCGAACATCCTTCCAATCGACGCTTTTCATCAGTTTCACAAAGTTTCAAACAGGTACAACTTACTGAGTTATTCAGAATTGTTAATACTAATTATTGAATAAGTTGTTCCTCGTCGATATTTGATTTTAAAGCAATTGTTTGTGCAGTTCAGATAAGTTGTTCGCGATCGCTGCAATTAATACAATCCACAGTAATTTACTTTCTGCTTATTAAACGGTACTCTTTTTAAAAGGATTAAAATTGTTACATTTTGTAGGAGGAAATAAATAATTTTCTCACTCTGTGAACGTTTTGAATTCATAATTAAAATTATAACTTTAGAACAAGGACTGATGAGAAAATGTTGACTTTTCATTTTACTTGAGGATACTTTACGGAAGTGTTGGACTTTTGCCGCATATCTGGTAGGTGGATAAGATAACAGATTAGAGTCAATATTACTAGAAAACTTACAACCGTTTGAAAAGGATTTGTCACTATAACATTACCAGGTAACGTAAATACGAGTGGAATATTTAATGCGCACTATAATATGGAAATGGTATCTCTATTTTAAATTATGCAAAAAAATAAATATTGTAAGAGTGTATTGTTGCGCAAAATATAACCTAATTGCTACTCATTCTGTGAAAATTATAACTTTACATTCGTATTAGCTGCGTATGTACAATAATCATCTAAATTGAACCTAACGCTATTGTTCATAGAATCTACTAGTCAACCGCCGCAGTGTTGGCCTGGAGACTACTATAAACTATTCATATATCTCGCCACCTCGAAAAACATTGTGAGGTTTGTTTAGTATTTAAATTCAAAATACTTGAAAAATTGAGTTCACTATCATTCACAGAATATTTTTGTGTTATTGAGACAAAGTTTAAACTTTAGATAAGCATTAGTTTTAAATTGGATCTACACTTCATTTTTCTTATTCTTGTTACTGAACACTACCACGGGAGTGTAATGACAAACTAATAAAACTTTTTCGCAAGTAGATCCAATTCCACCCTTCCATTATTATATTTACAACTTCGTGGATTATTATTGCAAAAATTTCAAATGTCTGCGCAGCCACAAGGGTCCGGACTCAACCGTCACTTGACTTATGACACATCGACAGGCCAAGTTTATTCAACGGTCCGCCTCCAAGACACCACACAGAGGCAAGGAGTAGTGTACTTGCATCATGTTCTATATTTGAACTTTTTAATTAAAAATTCAAGCAGCACGGTTATCGGCATATAAGTTAATAGTGATCATACATGAACTCATTCATAAAAAATAAAGAAAAACAATATTTTATTGGTCACTTGATAATGAATTATTATGCGTAAGACATAAAATATTCTTAAATCTATCGATCTATCGATTTACCCTATTTTAAATTTACTGTACAACGGGTAATTATTTACCACTCTAACCATTTTACTTTTGAACTTCACCTATATAGATCTTAAGAAAACTATAGGATCTATCGATCTCGAGATCTCTATGCTCATACACTAAATGCATATATAAATTGGTAAAAATAATCTAGCATCAAATATTTAAATAATTTAAATTCATTTTTTACTCCGTTGACATCATTTTAAAAACATATTACAACCAAAAGCAAAGTTTGTAATCTAATTCAATCATATGTACACATAGATATCGTTATAAAACTCTCGCCAAAAAAATAAGAGCCTAAACGGCTCGAAGCCCTTCCCTGTTCTCGCGTTGTTTGCTAACGAAGCGTCGCCCCACGCCGAGAGCTCTACACTTTAAACCATCAACGGTGTACAGCTCCTTCGGAAAATATTGCCCTAGCTTTTTATCCTCTTGTTTGAATAATGGCTGTAAACGTACTTGGTCGCCATTTGAGCAAGGTGTCAGGAAAACAGCTCGAGTTCGAACCACTAACGGTACTTGTTTATACAACCCGTCAACTTTTAGCGGTTCGCAAGTGTTTTCCAACAGTTATTGGCGGAATGTAATGTAAGCACTTTGGATAGTACTCAAAACGGTTTCGTTGGTTAGTTTTTGCAATTTTGAGCGGGGTTTGTGTAGGTGCTGTTAGCATAATACATATACATGTAGGCACCTACATTATTCTGTAATAATAGTTCATAAAATTGTTCTATCAGGGGTATAGCAATTATTCTGTATCGGTCTGATATGGGTTTCTTCTTTTTTCAGGATGGTTTTCTAAATTTATATCCTATGAGTTGGTTTATATTTTGATAGATATTTTTTTTAAACATTCAAACTTTCTAACCTAAGTTTCGTATTCCAAGGAGCGTGGTAGGTACCCCCCTCTCGTTTACAATGGCTATCCATGATTATTGATGGATAACCACCATGTAACATCTAACTCATTCAACATTCGTTATCTTTTAAAAAGCTATTATTAAGAAGTCGCATGGAGTGGGACTTACCCGTAACATTTACCTTCAGTTTAACAAATCGAATATTGAGCATCAAGTGTACTTCACACTCGAAGTTGAGACCACAATTCGACATTCAAACACTGAATCACAAGATTTATTGATATGTTATGTACTAAGTTAATGATTTTTGTTCCCAGTGACGTCATTAGAGGGTGAGATAGTTAACCTAACGAAGGTGACGAGGTCAGAGATGGGTGCGTACCTCTGTATCGCTGCCAACGGGGTCCCGCCCTCCGTCAGCAAAAGGATAATGCTGCATGTACATTGTAAGTACCTATAGCTAAAATACTAAGCGATGGTGATATCACTGTATATATATATATTACGTTATAATTATACTGATCAGCATCGTTTTAGTATTATAATATTTATGAAATATGTAGATAAATTTATATGATCGTCAAGTGCATGAGAAAATAGTACTAAATAATGACCCCGATATCTCCTCATGTCCAGGGGTCAGGGGAGGGAGGCAATTATAAAACCATGATTACCCCTGCCATCTTTGGCATTAAAAGCGACGCATAAACACGGTCACATGAAGCACTAATATGAGACCTTTAAGGTGTGTGGTGTCACGAGAATAGAGAGAGATTAAAGAATGGCGATATTTATATTATAATATTTATATTTCATAAAAAATTTAAAGTTACACAAATTGCCAGTATATACATACCATATTCTATACACATAATATTCTATCTACCTATTTGTCAACTTCAACACAAAATTTTCAAACGGTAGCAATTGATGCAGCCGATTAATCTTCCTATGAAACCATACCGCAGGGGAATTGAATATTATCATAATATGAACAGATAAACTAGTGTTTGGAGCGATTTTATCCGTGGACGTTCTATTTAAATTATGTATGTTTACGAATACGGCGATAGCGAAACTAATATGATACCAATATGGTATAAATAATATTTCATATACATGAGCTTAATGTTTTTTATCTTAGGTTTACCATTAAATACTCGTTTGACACCTTAAAGGTGATTTGAGAGGTTAGAGCTAGAGGTATAAAAAAGTAATATTTAAAAAATCTGAGTTTTTTACACAATTTATGACACTGTATCAACCAATGTAAGAAAAACTGAAGTCCAGTCTCTAGTTATGTTGTCTGACTCATTCTAGAACAAACAGTACGTATTTGGATTATATTATATCGTATTGTTATAAATAGAAAAATAAAACAAGATTTAAAAAAGAAATTAAGGAAGAGCAGGTGAGAAGTACTCGAAACCGGTGGATTAATGTCAGTAGTGGAAGGTCGTGAAGTATGTAAGGATGTAGTTAAATGGCAGGCTGTTTTCTCTGCCTACCCCAGAGGGAAATAGGCGTGAGCGTATGTATGTATTTTAAAATAAAAAAATAAGATTTTAGTATAAAAAATGAATCATCCATTTCCATCCAATCCATCCATCTCTTCACTTGTGTGATTTCCTTTCAATAATTCTTATTCAATACCCGAATCACTGATATCACAAAAAGTTTTTAACAAATTTCTCTCTCAACTCTAAAAAGCCGAATCAGCTCGATTACGAATTCACGACATGTATCAATTCAATCATCGATAAAGTCTACTCACCTGCGTAAAGCACGAGCAAAAAGCGTTACGTTGCGAACTCACTTATCAGCCGATCGCGCCTAATTTATAACCGGAGTTATTCAATGCGCGGTTAGTGGGTGAAGTCGGGAACACGGCAGCTCTGGCTCGAACACGTAAGCAATTGGGAGATTTTCCTGTTATCACGTATCATCTTCCGTGCGTGTCTTGCATCCGAATTACGAAGCCACGAAGCGTCGTACAAAGTTACTGCCCCGTTGACTATTGGAATTTAGTTTTAGTACCGATTTCAATTATAGATGAAATCATCTGATAAATTTGAGTTACAATATTTTGTTACAAGTGTGGTGTTATTATATTATCGAGTACGTATTAGTAATTAGTTCGCTCGTTTGTGTTAATGGGACATAATGGCTTAATTATAGAAGTTATGTAGAGGATAGTGAAATAGCCGCTGCTACGTGTCTTTGTAGCATACTCAGCTACATACCTTCGTAGCTTTCGTAGCTTCTACGATGCAGTTGATGGACTCTAAGTGAATGTTTACATTTACTTTAAGAACAATTCATAATATCGTCCTTTGGTGATTTTGTTTTCAAATTAAATGTGTTTGCATATTAAAATATTGTATTTTATTAATAAAATATGTTTACTATCTTATTGCTTTAATCGGAATTCTTGATATTTTTGACCTATCATATAGCTACTCACCTATTAAAAAGAAACAGTACAGTATAGATAAATCTTTTCTGCGATACAAATCTTAGTCATCTATAAGAAATCCTGGTGAGTCGACCTACCAACACGGAACAAGCTAAAATATTCATGTAGCCTTATTTGGGAGCGATTTTCACAAGTCGGCGACTACAGAGTTTGGTTCTATCTCTTAATAAAACTTTATCAAGAGATGTGTATTATTATTAAAGTACAGGTACATGAAAAGACCTTAACTTTCTAAGAGATCGCAGCTATAACATTTCTGTATTGTCCACCAGCGATGAGTAATCGTAATCAGTAGCAATCACTCCGCATTGTAGAACCAAAACGCTGAGGATTTTTACTGTTTCCTGCCACTGATATTACTATCATTCTAATGCTACACTAACGTTTACCAAAAGACAAATTCAAATTTTAAATAATAATCACAACGTGCCAAATATTCAGTGGGTAAAATATTAAATTCCGTTATGAAAGATTGTAAACGCACCAAAGGAGTTTGTTGTGATAGCAAAATCTCGCTTTGGATTTCAACTGTTATTCTATTACTTCCCACATATTTTCCATTTTTATGGTCAAAACCTCTTTTTCTTCATCCTAGCGTTAATCCCAGTAGCATCTGAAGCTATCAACTTGGAGTCTGGGGACCGCTTTACCAGTCCAACTGCGGATTTAGCTAAACTTCGACATTTTCCGTGACGTGACTGCCATTTGAACTCCGCAACCCAAAGGCGATATCGAAGCATTGCAGTTAGACTAGTTGTTGGACTTTTTGAGGGCTCTAACTACCCGTGACGACTGCCATAGATGTTCGTATGGTAACCGGGCTTAACGTGCTCTCCGAGACACGACTACGCCAAAGCAAATACCCATATTAATGCATACAAATATTTGCACTGATCGAACCCGCGGCTCCTGCGTAGCGGCCCCTTTCACTACCGCTACGTCATGGAGACTCTATAATACTACTAAAACCCTTTAAGTAGCTAAGGTAGTTACCTTAGCTACTCATCTTTCGTTCTAATTGATATCATGTTATATATCGATATCATTATTTGGAGTATTCAATGCAATTCAATGCTGATCAACATTCACGCTTCATTACTCCAAACAACATGAAAACAATAATTCTGCAACCAAAATTAGAGCTTCACAATGGAATATATGTAAAAAAAATGCTCATGCATATAATTCAGCACTCAGACAAATTAATCTCCTATCTGTCGGATCAACCGTTCGTATTCGCACGCAGAATCGTGAAATCAGTGCTGAAATTATAGTGCGCACACAGGTGCATACGTCCATATGCATTTGCATGGATAGTGTTATGCACAATGTGCACTTGGGAATTGGCCCTGATCAGCTCATGAATCTGAAGGGCGGAACAATGTAACTGTTTTGTAAAGCTGTATCGTAGAATAGTTTTACTTTTTAGGGGACTTTGATTTGTTGTTTAAAAGTACTTTTTTATACGCAAATAATATAAATGAACTCACTTGGATAATTTTAAGACTTTTTAGTTGCTCACCACCACGCTAAAATCTACGAAGGTCTTTTTAACCTACGTCAGAAAGAATAAAGTTATTAATTCGACAGATATGTATAGTGTCTTTCATTTATTTTCAATTAAAAGTGGTGTAATTATATTTAAAATTTCATGAGAAGGAGTAACGAAGTTTCTGACTAACTATATGGACGCCTCAACATTAAATATGTTGTTCTAGATTGAATAAAAATATTTGACTATGACAAAATATATGTAGATCTAGGAATTTGGTTTACCATGCTTTCAAACAGAACGTAAAATCGGAATTGTTGTAATTAGTTCTACTACTGATTGAATACATTTTACTAGTAGGTAATTTAGGGTATTTTAAGCTACTATTGATTTAAAGTCGTGGATTTTTTTATTTATTTATTTCAATATAAAGTTTACAATTAATTTGTGTACTAGTAGTGTAACAATAACCAGAAAGATTTGATCGTACACTAGGTTCGTTTGACATTATCTTGCGCCCGTTAGCAAAACCTGATATTATGACTATGTCAACATTAGCTTAGTGGTTACAGAGCCGGCCTCAAGATTGAATGGTCTCGGGTTCAAATTCCGGCCATTACACTACCGACGTAAACCCACACCTAACACAAGCAACTTAGCCTAGCTGAAGGAGTTAGAGGGAATACTAGTCGGTTACTAATATTCTTTAAAAAATATACTCAAGCATTAGTATAGAAGTTGGAATGTTGGAATGGTCTGTATGTATGAATTACTTCAATGCTATTGAAGAGTCATATAAGTATTCATTTGCCTTTACTCAACTTAATAATTAATTAATATGAAGGAACTATACAAAAAAGAAATGGTTGCAGTGTTTGACTCCCTCGCGCTCGCGATTCCCTTCAGAGTCGCATGTAAAAAAAAATTCATGTAGTTCGCACAGCGTCCAACAGTCGGACGCGTTGTCCACTACGTATTTGCATTCTGTTATTGGCAGTTTCGTTGTAAACAATCATCTGATTGGATACTGTATTTATACACACACCTGCAAAATGTAAATTCCCTTCGATATCTACCTTAAATCGTTCCTAAATTTGAGCTTGTATTAGCAGTAAGAATATAATTATTCGTACCTCCATTCCAAGCCAGCAATAAAAGCCCCATTTAGAACAATGAATTCACGCTGACAGAATCTTAAAACATGCCGTGTATTACTCTAGAATGATATTCCTCCCTGATACTCGACATTTCATAACTCTTGTCTATAAAACTAATAAAGGCTAACGCAGCGCTTTACGACAACTGACGGAAATTCACTTCATAGGAAACGCAATTTGAAGCGAACAAACAAACTACTACCGTCTGAAACCCTTCCACTCAGTTTAATTACTTCACAAAGAATGCGTCGCGTTCTCTCGATGAGGAGACAAAATTAACGCTCTCAAATATTTAATTTAAATTTCCTCCCCCCGAAAACGAATGATAACAGTGGGTTGGGTGGGCTTGCGGTCGCCACAGTACATAAAAACACTTTTTTAGAACACCAGAAGTGACGCAATTCATTCTTAGTAGTAAGTGCCACGTAACGCGATGAGTTTCTTTTAGTTGATTCACTGGCGCCGCGAGACGGTAAATTGAGTTTAGAGTAAAAGAAACACGCCAAACGAAGTGAACAAATCGCGATCAATTTGCAAAGAGAATCCAACAGTTAAGGATAATTAATATTAGGATCTAGTAGTGTTCGTTCTTAGAACGCGCTGTGATTTATCACTTGTCTCCATTTTGTGAGATAGTGTAGTAAACGTCGTTTGTCTTAAAGAATAGTTAAGTTAGAACTGCAGCTCACAAAATTCCAAAGTCAACTAAAGCAGGTAATAGCTATAAAACGCCAAGAAATCCGAAAACGGTGAAAGCGTGTACGCCGCTCGGTTAATCAAACTGTCACTTCAAGAATTCCGCGCAGAATCCTTCCAGAGAAAACTCCCCTAACTTTTGATTGCTGCGAAAATTCCTATCTACTTATACAGTTAGAGATTACTTAATCACGTTCTTAATGTTAAATACAGCGCACTAGAAGAGAACACACGCAATAATTTCAGGTCGAGGAATATTTCAACCCTTCAGCCTTAACTCTTATAATATACAAGTGAATAAAACGCAATTGCAATTAGATTAACATCTCGACGGCTCATTATTCCGCTTTATTTAATAAGCAAAAGGCTACCCTCGTAGCCCCTTGGAGTTATTAATTAGAACAAAAATTCTGATCGTTCAGATTTTGTTCGCTAAATTGGCCACTCAAACTCGTAAAAGCCGTCCAAAGGAACTTAACGACGGTCAAAGAGAATAACCGCAAATAAGCTCCGATCTAAGGTCGTGAAAGAAAATTCCGTTTTCCTTAATTCACCCTAAATAGACTTTTGAGGATACTGGTGCGATTGTTTACATTCGTGAAATAATCCGTTCGCCTTAAGCACAACTTGACGAGCCGTTTGAATGTTTTTTGGTTTTCCTGCGTCTTCGTCAATGACAATATTTATACCACCCATTTTTTACATCTTAGTATTTCAGTGTTGAGGCAAGCTTTGCCCACAATCAATTTAGTATTAAAATGAACACGAGGCGCATTGGAGCCTCGTGTGTCACACATGTGGATGCACACATATCTTGCAAATCTTGTGTATTTTTACACTGAATTCGCACCACACTATTTACATGAAATTAGCACCTGCATGCATGCACATGCATGGAGCAGCGAATGATGTAAGGGCTTCTTAATTACTAATATACGGGCTAATCTTTTACGCTCGTCTATTTATGAGGGAAACTTGTTATTATTTTCGATAATCATGGAATCAAAAGCAAAATATAAGTCAACACTATAACAGGGTAATGCAAACACAAAATGGTTACTGTCCATTGTACAATATGCAATGCATCTCTAAGCAAACTATTGGCAACACATTTTAATTGCAAGCAAACATTTAAATGTTAAATAATGTTATGCAAATGTTCGTTGAATACTCCTGAGTATTCAGCATACTGAGATGATTTTCAAAAGTAAACACCTGACAGACGCAGTGAAGTTTAACCAGAGTGTACTAAAGTGCTGGAGCGACTCTAGGTAAATATGTGTGATGCGCAAGCGACGTGTGCCGTCGTGAGAGTTACTTCTTTCTTGTTGCACTTCGTCAAGTTGCTCATATTATAGAGTATTAAACAAAACTATTTTTCTCAAACATGCAATGAAATATTGACATTACGTTCCTCTTAATAGGCTGTGAAGTGTGACGTTTCAGGCGTGGCTAGGACCAGAGGCCGGTAATGGAATTTCATACAAACCTTGCAGGCCTAAGGCCGGAAAAGTCCTCTTTTTTAATTTCGATTCCACATAAATTTTTGGCAAAGGCATCGACACTCTGCCACTATGCGTATTTAGAAAAAAAACAATAAAAGACTTGGTATGTACTTAGAGCAGTTTTATTTACATAAAAAATCCACATTAACATAACTAATAACACATTATTATCAATTGTTTTCTTAACTATACACATAAACATTGAAATATTAATATTTAATTTAGTTGCAACAAATTGACATTTATAACAATGACAAGTGTCACTGTTCGTTCAGAAACGTGCCTGTATACTTTTTTTAAGTAACATGATAATGAACATAAATGTAAATGTTTACTGTTAAAATCAAGCTAAAATAGACGAAACAGTACTATACACGTGAGTTTTAGTTTTTATCTTGTTTACTTTTAATGTCTTTAAATCTTTAATTTTTTTGTTGTTTTCATTGCCTGTTTGAGAAAAGCACTATACATACCTCGGCGGGAAATATAGGGTTGCCTGCCTCAGACCTATCCGGCCTCGCTTCGCTCGGCCGTCTATATGTCTTCGGCCGGCAACCCCTTTCTTCCCGGCCTCTGAGGTAATGTACTATTATTATCTTAAAAATTGACGGGATCACTCTAGATAAGGCAGAGATTAAAATGAGTTACTTTTCAAATATTAAATTCCTTCATAATTGCCGACATTTAGTAACGACATCAGAATAAATCTATTTCCAACTAGGGACTCTACTAGCACATCATTACAGTTATATAGAAATTTCTCGGTCAGATTCGAGTCGATCTTATGCACAAAACTGGATTGAATGACAAAGGTCTAACGTAATATTCTAAAAATCAATTTGTTACTATCCTGGTATACGCCAAATAGCTGTAACTCAATTTAATTTTATTAGCGTTTCAAGAAACTGCAGCCCGAAGTACTTATTATATTTCAATAACAACTTGATAGCTTAACCTTTTTCTGAAAAAAAGGCCTTGTCAGATAGACTGACAACAATATAATTTTACGAAACCTCAACCATCATTGAATGACCTAAACAGATTGCAACAAATTTAAAGACGCAGATAATATTAACTTATACAAACTACGGACGATTCCAAATATGACCACACCCCTTCACACTTCAATAAAGTTCGTAATGTGTGTAAGTGTACCTATCGTCACGCAAACACTACAATACATAAACGCGAATACTAGAAATGCGCTATGTTGTAGCAGGCGATACTTTAACAATTCGTCACAATTAATTCGCGATTCTGCGCGAGCTGGCATGTTAATGGAATAGTGGCGTCAAAGTTGAAAATGTGATCCGCCTCCTAATCCCATGACGTGTTATTTGATGCGAATTGTTATTATTAAGACTGCAATAATGATTAAACTCAATTCATATCTATTAAAAGTATGTGTTTTAAGAATATCACGATTTGACACATACACTCCTGAAAATAAATATAATGATCAAGGTATGATTCTGAAGCCGACCGCATAGGAAAACTGGGTTCATACTTTCAGGGTGAAAGGGGCCCCCTCTAAGAGCCTCGGGGCCAAGCCGGTTCGGCTTGGCCCCGAGGCTTGACTGATTTCTATGATTTTTATTCTTATATTATTTGTATATATTTGGCAGGCAAGACAAAAGGTCCGAAGCTGCTTTTGGTCGCCATAACCGACATCCACGCAGACTGAGCCATAAAGCATTAGGTGGATAAAATCAAATTTTATATTTAAGACTTTGCAAAAGAATACGACTAAGTATTTATTTCTTAAATTACGTGTCAAGAATTCGTTTTAGGAGGTTATAAAACTAATTCTTATCATGTTATTTATGTACTACGTTTATAACGGCGGCGGTGCAGCTGTATCAAAAGGACTAAGACAAAAGATCAAATCAACTGCTTTTAAGAAAGTTATTATTATTGATCAAAATAATCACAAAAAACTTAACTATAAAGTAAAAAATAAAATGTTTTAGGTACTTATATTTTGATGTGTTTACTAAAGCCTGGATAGTGCGAATGACTGATGAGAGTTTGTTATGACTAGAGACTGAAACTTTTAATATAATTGATGTATTGGGAAATCTACATATTTTTGATTTTTGTTGATCTATTAAAGTTCTCACTTTGATGTCCACCATTGAAGTGAACAGTTTATGTTTCACGATATTTTATGTTATTTTTAAACTGTCGCGGTATAAACTCATCGTTTTTGTATACTAATTTGGGACTTTTCACGATAAACTTTGTAAAACTTACTATTACGGTCGTTTAGTGTACATTATAACACCTGTGGTCACGGTAAAAGTAGTTTTACAAAGTTTATCCCGAAAAGTCCCAAATTAGTAAACAAATCTATGAACTAGATATTACTTCATAACTTGAACAAAGGGCCACTTATACCGAAAAAATAGTTTCAAAATTCAATCTCTATCTACTCTAAATGTCCCAAATATCAAAAACAATCACGACTTCAATGAAAGGAGGGCCATTCTCGTAAAAACATTATTCATTAATTTTACCTTTGTCTTATAACGATCACAATATTAATGTTCTTTCTTGAAAATTGTATAACGAGAATACATTTTTTGACAAATAATTTGATTTTGACAGATCGAGACTGAATTTTGAACATCTTTTTATGTGGAGAATTGGCCTTCAGATATATAAGAATATTGTAAACTTAATACGTAATACTTTAGTTTTTGTTTTAATATCTTCATTGAGCTGTTGATTTGTATGATGAATAATCGAACGTTGTGATTGTATTGATTACTTTTACTTTACTTTTAAGCGTTTTCTTTTTAATATTCTTTTGCACATCATAACATATATATTTTACGGGCTTTATGCTTCTGAACAAGGGCCATTCATGTGACGCTTGAAGTAGGGACTGCTTTTCAAGTGGCTTAAAAACAGTTGAAGTAGCTATTTCCAGCCAATTTACATTAGACTTGAGGGGCTGCAGTCCATTATTTCTTCGCTATAATTGGTTATAAAAAGTATTGAATTGAATATTATTATTTGATATATCCTTTTCCTATTTGTCTTTTAAGGTTTAAAAAGAAACTTTAAATACACAAAACCTTTGCAAACTCGCTATGGTTGAATTTAATCGATAAAATATTCATTAATTCAATTTAAACTGCATCAACATATTTTATTCAATAAATGTAAATGTGAAAATTCAGTTTAGTTAAAAGGATTGAATAGGAAAGGCAGAGGTATACTATTTTTACTTGCGGCAACCCTGGCAAACCTCTTTCACTTCTTCTACTTTCATCATTGTTTTCATACACATTTAACAGGTTTGTTAATGTCCACAATCTATTTGACATTATCTGAATAAGCTGACACTGCTGCAATACTGACTGATTTTATTTTAATAAAAGCGTTTATGTTAATCGATGAAACCTGATTTAATAGCTGAATTTGCTAACTTTGACAAGATGTAATATTTTCAATTTGTTTACAGTTCATCCTTTGGTACAAGTACCAAACCAGTTAGTGGGTGCACCGACAGGCACTGATGTTACGCTGCAATGTCACGTTGAGGCTTCACCTAAGGCCATTAACTACTGGACGAGAGAGAACGGTGAGTACTCAGCATGATGAATTTTAACAACGTATCTACTAAAATAAAATATTATTTTAAATATAATTATTTTATGCATCCAAACATACACTTATATCTTATTCCTTCGGGGTAGCAAAATATAATAGCCATTTCCTCCTATCCCTACACACTTCACGACCTTCATCTACTGCCACTAAACATGTCAAGCTCACTGATTTCGAGTGCTTTTGACCTGCCTGTTCAATACATTGATACAGTAATACAGTTAGCAGTTCCCAAAGCGATAGATTGCTGGTATGGAACAGAAGGCGAATATCACTTTAATTTTTTTATGAAGTAAAATTATGTTAGTTGCACTTTCTTCAAACTGTTTTGATTCATAAAATGTCACAACCGGTGTAAAACTGTTTGTGTTTGGTGAAACACAAACAGTTTTCATTATACAATGTCACAACCGGTGGGTTGTGACATTGTATGAATCATTTCTTTACGGAGAGGTATAAATATGTCAATTCACCTATGAAGAGAAGAATCACTCTGTATGGAGACGACGCAAAAATTAAATACTACAGAATTTTGCTATCCACAGTAACATGAAGACCAAGGCAATTATTCTCTGTGTGCGTCTAGTTTTACCCTAGTATCAGTTAACAACCAGTAATTAGTGTAATCTGCGATTGTGTTCAAAAGATGTTTACGGCCAAACTCATAAAGTCTATTAAGCACTAAGCACGAACCTCAAGAATAGAATAAGCAACTAATTTCATTATTCATAAAGCACATTGAAAGCGTTAAAGCAGTCATTAAACGTGCCGTTATTCATGTTCCTACTATCCTCTTTGACAGGCCACAGGGGCTAGTGCTTGCTTACAAGTTATTGCCTTTTTATGGTCGTATTTAAAAGGAAAAAATATGCGCTTATTTCATGACCGTTTTTCATTTTGCAAAGATTTATTTTTACTTTGATTATATGCCGCCTATGTTACGGCTTATTAACGACCTCATAATTATAGCAACGATGACAACATAAAATATTGCAGTGTCAGAAATTAATAAATGAGCACTGTTTATTAGCGGCGATCAGAGGTTTCTTGTCGTTTGCGTGGTTTATGATGTTTTAATCAAGATTGAAAAGAAAACAGTCAATGGATTATAACATTGAAAATAATGAAAATTGATTAGTTAATAAAATATCATCCAAGATATACTACTAATATCCAATTACATAAAAGTTTCACGTTGATTTGGTCAACTAATACATAAAAGCTGCCTCAGTCATCATTAGTGTTATGTCCCTTTGGAGCACTGGGTCCACTTTTTGGCAAATAAGGTCAACAGTACCTCACGTCGGATATTTGGAAAGTTCTTCAAACTACCTCACCTCGACTTTCAATGAACACACATGAAATTGAAAAGAAAGCCACTGCTCTGAAATTAACCAGATACCTACCTCTAATTTTATCGCTATTTGAAGAAATATTAAACCATTTAAGTAATATTAAGTCCATTAGCCAACGTAAACAGTCGCCTGACAAAAGGGCAACTATATTAGACGCTTTGAAATATAACTTGTGAAACACCTGTATAAAAACACGTGCTAACTAATACAAATACGGCTCTTAACCTAACAAAACATCAGAGGGGTCGGGAACTTCATTATTTCTCATTAAAATGACGCCCTCAGGATAAAAGTTGCTTATTTAGTGCTCGGGTGACAGATGGACAAAAGCACTCGCAGCGCCATGGAGAGCAATGTGCCAGAGATAAGCTCAATATTTACTTTACGTTTGTTTTACGTACATATATTTAGATGAACGAAATAAAGATCAAATGCGGGAGATTACGCTGCTACTGAAACAAAACTGACCCAACGGTTGCGCGCTCCGTAAATCGGGCTATTCATAAAACTGACAATGCAGTGCCGTCATTTGTATAATTTTGCTATATCTATAAAATAGAATACAGCAATTGACGCTAGGTTCTCGTGATAACTAACGGTAAAATGTATAAAAATGTTCAGAATCGTATACCATGTGTAAAAAACAGGCTAACACAACCTACCATCCCAAAATACGTTTTAGAGGAAAGCGCCTATTTTCGAGTGGCTAATGCGTTGCAACAAGCGCCGAGCACGGTTGGCCGACAACGGCTAGCCACTAAAGTAGAGTTAGAATGGATTTACGGGTTACGGGCCGTCCAGGCCCGAGTTGTGCCGTTCACAGCCGTCCGACGCCGTCCGCACCACCACACACCGAGCGACACCACGACATGTGTGAACCGTTTTCTACCAAATCCCGGCAAAACGGAAAAAGTTTTTCGCAATGCGGTCTTTAAACTTATATTTTTTGTCGGTCTAATCGAATAGTTTATGCACTTGAATGCAAGCAACGCTAGGGCCTGCTAAAGTTAGATGCATTTGAATTGGAGGTCTGATTCGTAAAACGAAATATGCCTCTATAACGTACAATAAAGTTCATAAAAGTGGTTTACTTAATTAATAAATTAAATAACGCCATAAATGTGAAAGACATGCCTAGAGCAAGTTCAGTAATTTAGATTGAATGGGATTCGCTGTCAATTATTTTATAATTATGAAACAGGTCCGTTCTAGACTTAGCAGTCAAGAGCCGATCTTCATTTCATCTTACTGGATGAAATTGAAAATTGAACAATTTTCTAGAAATAAAGTAATTTTTTGAAGTGAAAACTTCTTTAGCGGCGTTGGGTGGGTGTAAAATGTTAAGGAAGCGTCAGGATTAGTTGACCTTTGAACCGTAACCGACAACTGACGTCATACAAGATTAGGTAAAGACTATGTATTTTGCAACTTACAATAGACAGCGTCATAGCTTAAACGGTAAGCACGTCGACTGTAAGTCCTTATAGTTTCAGATAGTATCGGGTTCAAACCACCTGGCCTTCAGGGATTTTTTGTGATTGTTTTTTCTTATTATATTTTTTTACTTTTGGTGATTAATTTTTCTTTTTGTAATTTATTACTTTTTATGATATTTTTTTCTTTTTGTGATTATTTTTTCTTTTTATAATTCATTAATTTCTTCTGACAGAAAATTAGCAGAAAATAAGTAATAGGTTCTATGAATGACGCTATATTAAATTAAATTAAAAATAGAAAATAGAAAAAGATAAAAAAGAACATACCATACCATATGGTATGTTCTTTTTTATCTTTTTCTATGTATATAACGAAGAAACAAAAAAGAAAATGTTTTCACTTCTGCCGGCACTCCCAGAGTGCAACCCGTCTTTTTTTTTTCTAAGTTTAGGGGTTTCGTGTATTTTCTCATCGGCGAAAGTGATGTCATAAAGTTTCGATATTTATTAAGTGTTGTGTCTAAAGAATATTCTATTCGTATTTTACTGTCTGGGAAAATATTTCTACTCTAAAATCTACTTACCGAAATAATATCAACGTCCAGAATTTGACAGCTTCTGTGGCGTGGCGGTAGTGAACGCAGCTGCTACGCAGGAGGCGCAGGTTCGATCCCCGCTTAATGCAAATATTTGTATGCATGTATATGTATATTTGCATTGGTCTGGGTTTTTCTATGTATATTATGTATGTATTTACAAAAAAAAAGTATCTAAGTATGTTTATCCGCATTCTAGATTCCATAACACAAGCTAGTTAAGCTATGCTTACCATGGGTCTAGATAGCGTTGTGTGAAATGTTGTGGAATATTTATTATTATTATTATTAATTTACAATTAGTAGTCCAAGCTTTATAGACTCTGCATGGAATCTGCGTGGTATAAATTATAATTGAATGTATGAATTTATTGAAAGGGAAACTGATTTTTTGACGTTTCCTACACTTTTAGTTCACGTTGCATTGTAAATACATTATCATTATGCATTTTTTACGACAGTTTCGATGCATAAACACGATTCTCTGCTAATAGGTGGTAGGTTACTGAAAATTTGATTTATACTCCAAACAAGGCGTATAGTGCAGGCAGATTTAGATGCAGTTACAAAGGCAACCGAGCTCGCTATTACGCGGTCAGGGGGAGCGACCGCGCAAAAAGCGGACCAAATTCTATTACCGCCCGATATGCAACAAAGACCGCTGACCCGCCCGCTTCAAATTGCTTTAGGCTACAGTCACAATATTTACTCTCACGTACGTACCACAATATTCGTACAAATCTAAATTCAATTTCAAATATTACTCGCGTAAACTAAACCGACTGTTCTTTATACAGGAACGCGACGGATTTGTGGCCGTATTTTTCTATGCCAATTTCAATTTTAAACTTGCTGCACAGATGAAAGTTTATATTTGTAACATTTCCAAATATAAATTTATTAGATCAGCAGGCTTAGGTACCCAAAATTTCCAAAAAAGATCATGTTTCGCGGTCTACGCTTTTGATCTCGTGTTGCGTCGTTTCCCTTACGCATTTGCACATTTTAATATTCATTATCATACATTAATATTCATTATTGTGATAATATTCAATATTTTTATGCGCGGTGTCAAAGTGAATTTCATCAAATACATTAAACGTAATCACTACTTAAAATCTTTTGATATTTTAGATGATTATAGAGTTCTAAGTATTAGCAAGCGTAAAAGCAATAACTTTTTGAACAATTAATACTCAATTGTGAAGTGACGTATGGCCCACATGTCTGGGTCGTTACTAACAAACAGAGGGGGTAGACGGCTCTTCTGCGGCCCATAAATTGCGTGGACTACAAATTAAATTAGGTAATACACGGGCGTGACGAGATGGGACAAGCGGCGTGCCGGCCGCGCCGGACATGGAATGGGAGTGTCCGCTCTCGCACCCAGGCCTTCCGACAACTTTTTATTGTAATTTCAATCGGGCTTTATTTAAATAAAATTGCTTAATTTATTGTTACGGTGTAAAGATTATTTGTGGTGTGCACTATTATAAACATTTTTGTTCCTAATGTTTTAGTGTAGTGTGATTTAAATGCAGTTATAAATTGACTGGTTATTTCGTTACATTAACAGTCATTAAGAAATTTCTTATTTCATTAGCTTGTTATCGTCGCATCGCGAAAATCTAGGTCAAGGATTTAGTTTTGTAGAACATTCGAATGTAGGAGTAATATTATTTCTCTGTTGTTATTCAGTTCCTAATTATAAATTAGAAAAATATATATTACTCTCCTTTTCGAAACTTCCCCAGAAAAATTGTTAACGTTTCAGATAACAATTTAAAATGTTCTCAATATATAGTAAATAAAATAAAAACCAACTTATCAATACAAATAACAAAGCAATCTATTAATTCGAACCTCATTTTTTAAGCCACCATTCAGGAAGCCAACATGGGTTCGATTTATCTCCAAATTGATAATTAATGAATGAAGATGTCAACAATAAACAAAAGGGGGCGTATTGTGGCAACCGCGGTGGCTCTGTTGGCCCCCTGAGGTGTCAGTTGCATCTAGCGGCCCGCAGATTTGTGGTCAACGCTCCAACACTAAGCTCTTGTCACTTCTCGATGTCTTTGGCTTGACCACATAATTAATGGTACGCTATTGTGATTAAATGAAGATTAACACATTAAACTTAAACATATTGATAAAAGGTAATGAGTTCACTGCATAGGAGTTCACTGCATAGGACAACATGGATTTTTACAAAAAAAAAAAACACTATAAAAGATTACGTTTGTTTTATAATTGCGCTACTTGCTCCCCTTGTATACGTTTCGGCGGAAACGCCATTGGCAAGTACGATACTTATTTGTCGTCCTAGTGAGTACCTTTGCTACATGACATCAATGATTTTGGAATATTCCTATGCTGCGTTTAGTTTCATAGTGCACTCTCCTGTTCATGATACTGTTTGTCTACTTGCTACACCCGCAACACATGACACTTCAGTTTATTCTACACTTCAGATGAAAACAGTCTTAGGAGGTCTCTTTTAAACTTAATTGAAATGGATGTAAATTTTAAAGATAATTAACTAAAATGCTATTTACTAAGAAGTTATTTGTAGTACAAATTCAACATGAATATTAGTACTTATACATAAATAATTATTTAATAAGATAAGAATTATTTTTAATAGGCACCATGTTTTGAAAAGAATCCATACTTTTTTTCATTTTCATTATGATTACGAGGCTACCATTACGAAGTATCTTCAAAATTTTATTTTTATTTCATAAGGATGCGAGTTTAAAAATGTGGAAAATTCTTACTCAGTATTACATTCCAATATCAAATTAAAAGTTGTGCGCATCTGTCAATAAGTGAAATAAAGTGCTGTCGGGCGAGTTTATTAGCGACGGAGACAACCGCCTTGTGTCGTGATTAACGATCGTATCAAGTCGAAGTCACAATATTTAGTAATAAAGGAGAAAATAAATGTTATACAAATTTAAAGACAATGAGGGAGACTAATACTGACAGAGTGGAGAAACAATGACAATTTTAGAAGTTTCCTTCAGAACTCTCTGAACACTAACAAATTTACAAATGATCTTTTAATTAATATAAATGAATAAATATTAGATATACATTTTTTACCCCCTAGCCAAATGGACCGATGACCTGCTGAATAAAAAGGTGGCTGGAACGGACTGGATGCGGAAGGCGGAGGATCGTACGAAATGGCGCACATTGGGAGAGGCTTATGTGCAGCAGTGGACTGCAGTGGGCTAATTGATTGATTGATATATTTTTGTCTTTGGAGGACATGTTTAATATTGTATTGTTCAAACTTTTTTAGAGTTAAGTTGATCGGTGATTTAATCGGTATTTAAATTAGCTTGAGATACTTCTAAAGGCGATCTTATCTTATGTGCTATTACTACAAATACATTTAAACATAACCATAATCTTTGACCTACCCTCCCTCCCAACTGTTAATACTACCAAATGCACATAAATGGTAGCGCCAGATGTGCGTGTGTGTAAATCTACAATGCACTAGCACATCCAATTTATAATTCAACACGTTAGGTTGACTGAGTTTAGATCGAAAATCGGATTGTTTTCCCATGTCCGTCATTTCCATCTACAAATGTAATGGATTCAATCGTTTTAAAACGTTAAATAATAGATACGTAAATAACTGATGTCCGTAACAATACAGTACAGCTAGGCACTATTAATGGATTAACAATCGCAAAGCGGCAGTTTATCATTGTAATTACTATTGTTTTGTGAAGCACATTAAGCTTTCCGACTGACAAATTGAACAGGAACGAATAATGTTAACACTTGCCCTAAAATCAACATTTGCTTGTTGACATTGCGACATGGGATGAAATTGAATATTATTTTAACCAAATGCTGTTTTGTTAGAGTATACACATTGTCACTGAAGTAGACACATTATGTGAACGTATAGTGCATTGTTCCGCACACGACATGCCGAAACAATATTTCAATTCGATATCGAACGGACAATGGTCGGAAGTGGGCGAATATAAATGGACGGAAAGGCTTGCGCCTATCGTATAAAGGTCGGTGAAACAAATGAATGTACTAATAGAAGCAAAAAGCTGCCATTTCGTAAATAAAATTTATATTTAATGGGGGATCTAGATATAATTAATTCGTTATGATGATTTCAATTATGTAATTGTTCGAAATTTTTTTTTTTTTAATTTTTATAAATCATGATAATTTACATGTCTGTTTCGTAAAATTACTCATCGTACATAAGGTATTAATCAAAATACATCAAACTAAGCACAGGACTTGATATTTGGGAAAAGGCCCAATTTAAACAAGTACAAAAACTTTTATGAAAATATTGTTTTGATGAAGAATGCAATATTGCTTTTGTATTATAATTATTCACTTGAAACGTTAGTTGCGAAGTTGCAATTAAGAGTGCCTCCTTGAAATCTAATCTCATTTAGATGTATGCTCTATTTGTAAATACTTTTATTAACCGACCTCCAAAAAGGAGTAGGTTCTCAATTCGATCGTTTTTTTTTATGTACCTATGTACACCGATTAATCTGTAATTTATCATTCGATTTGCGTATTTTTTATATTTGAATATTTGCCTTTTGGTCACATAAAAAAATTATATAGTTTGTTACAGTAGTTTTCATTGAATGAATTTTTTTGTATTATTTTAATTCAAACTTTTAACCGACATTCTATGTATGTTGTCCCATATTTCCGTCGTTTAGGAACCGATTTCAAAAAATCCTTTTGCGTTGGGTTTAGTATAACTGACAGGTAATCCTATCAATTTTATAGGTATTGGACCTTGGACTCTGGAGACATACCAGAGAAATCCTCAAAATCAAATAGGAAATGATGTTTGACTACATAGTTTTAGGACTTCTAACAGATCAGTAAATCTGTAATTTCAGTTATTTTATACATTTCAGTTATTGAAGTTGGTTTTTTAAATGCATTTTTTTTACTATGTTGACAGCTATTTTATAAGCATGTTAGATAATATAGAATTATTTTAAACTATCTGAAAAGTAATATTACAAATTCTACAGTTGTTCGATGTCATTATGAAATTAGGTACAACCTCACCTTCAGCCTAGCACATCGACCCACAGACGGCGTACGATTTAGTCGGTTCGAGTCCGGAGGGGGGTATCAGTGGGGATTTCCCGCAAGAAAAAAAAAGGCTTAATTTACTTTTAATAATAGATATTATTACGGTACTGACAAGAATTGTTAGGTAGGTAAGGCAAGGTAACTCTTGTGATAATAATAAATACTAACACTATTTTACCTTATAGGTGAAATGATAATATCAAACGACAAATACCAGATGACCGAGATCAACAGTTCGGCCTACAGTGTGCAGATGCGGCTTGTTATCCGGAACATACAGCGTAGCGACCTCGGGGGCTACAAGTGCATATCTAAGAACTCCATAGGCGACGCTGAAGGCAACATCAGGTTGTACGGTGAGTTGAATAGACGGAGCCTGCCTCCATAAAATGATCTAAAGAAAGGTATAGTTTGAGGAAATCTGTCCCTGCTAATCGAAAAAGAAGAACGTTCAGTAACAATCACGTTTTCCAAACGCTTGTTTTCAATTCAGTTAAAAAGTAATACGTAAAAATATTTTGATATTCAGTATGATCTGCCAAAACAAAACTTACCTACGTTTTCACGTGGTTATATATTAAACCTTAAGAACATAAAATGTATCCAAATTTAGTTGAAAAACATTAACCGTGTAATGTTTTTCAACTAAATTTGGATATATTTTATTTTAGAAGTTATTTTTTATATCACATTTTTAGTGAATCCGACCTCAATCTTGCATGTTTTTAAACTGATTTTAATCAGATATTCCCTAGCAGATCTTATTGCAAGGGTTATGGTGTGCATAGCCCTTTGGAGATAATATACTAAAAATATAGTAACTAACGGATACAGTTCCTGCTTTCGAATTGCCCAAGTAATAAACTAAAGCTTAACATGCTGAAACGCAAATGCAATGTTAAATTTCATTGTACCTACCTTATAACTTAGTGACTATGACTACGGAATCAAAACAAGGTGAACCTAGCTCCTACTAAACTGAGCTAGAATCTTGCTTGAATGGCTGAGCGTGACTGTACTTACTCGGCTTCCGCATTTGGCGATTGAAAGGGTGAATAAAGGGTGTAAGCAATAATTACATTTAACAAGAACATCGCTTTTGTTTTTTAGTGTCATTTGGTATTATTTCCCCTTGAACCTTTGATGTCGTTTGCATCCTTTCCTTCCAATCATCGATATGTAGAACAGTCACATAAATAAGCTTGTAGAAAACTGTTTGTGTAAAATCACTAGGGAGATTTTTGGGGTACGATGTACTATGGCGCACACAAATAAGATTTACCAATTAAGGTGTTTTTATATCTCCGTGTGTTTAAATTGAGAAAAGGAAAATGACCTCATATAATTTCAATAAATAAAGTTGGAAATTACTAATTTCATTGAATATTTTTTCAATTCAGAAATGGAGCTACCAAACCGCAAGTCACGTGATGATGACGAGCGGGATTACGCCATCGAAGAAACAAACGACGTCCGCTCCAGCCTTCAAGGCCCACTCCGGGAAGGTGGGCCTCGGGACGAAGATGCAGGCTATCTTGGCGGCGGCGGGCCGCCCACAAGTGCCTCACACTGCGTTTCACTACACACCATCTTTTTAATAACAGCCTTGTTGCTCGCCACGTGCTAAACTTTTTCTCGAAGCCATGTGCAAAGTTAAGGCCGAATTTTAGGAAACTAATCAACTATGAACTGAGTCTTCTGTTCACAAAACTTCTGTCCGATATTGAATTCGTTAATAACCAAGCTAAATCTTTCATCGCATTGACTTAAGATTCTGCATGGTTTAGCATTGTGCAGCAACTAAAAGTGTTTGTGTCTCAGTAATTAGACGTTAGACTATGGTACTTGGTATTTATAATTAATGGAGAATGGACTCGAATAAGTGATTGTAACAGTTCGTATTAGTTTAGGAATTCATCAAAAATGTCAGTTTGTATCCAGTGTAAATGCTTAAATTGTTTATGGAGTTGATGTTTTATTCGACTACACATAGAATCAGTCTTTACGGTATGTCTAGTTTTTTTTCTCGTTCAGGGTATGACGACGAGGCTATGAGACTAAAACCACACAATGCTTCCAACAGTAGACGTTTTCGCGAACGTTGGGGTTAGCCGCAGACCAGCATACTCACTAGACTCCGTCATAGGTTTTGGCCATGATTGCTCTCGAACCTTTAGAGGAGAATAAGAAAATGTCCCATTTCTCCAGAAAACGTGTGCAACATGGGTCAAGCCTGTATTTATACTATGTACAAAGCTATGAAAATCATAAGCTATATGTTTTTTGTAAAGAAGATGAAGCACTGAGCATAACATTAACTATCTACCTATATATGTGACATGTATTTTATTAAGCTGAAACAGACATTACGAACAAAGGGCTCGATTTCGTTACAAATATGAGAATATGTGCGCGTGGTATGTAAAAATAATATGAAGCACATTAGAAAAGTAAATTCCTCTGGCGCCCCTTTCTAAGCATATTTATCTTCTTAAATGCTGTTGTATAATATCTTCAAATAAAACGCGAACATCTCTGCATGATATCGTGTCCACGTGTATCTACTATGTGTCATTAATGTATACCTTAATATAACCTGTTAATGTATATGTACATAAATATAAAGTAGCTATGCTGTTATAAACGTTTAGAATTTATTTTGCTCATTTATATGCTATGATTTATATTAATTTAAATTGAATGTTATGGCTTATATATTCAAAATGTATGTAAATCTGAAATACTATAAAATAGGTGAAAATTTTGTAAATTGTTAACGTTTTTAATATTGTTGAATTTATGAGAAATAATTTGTAAACTGTATTCAAAGTACTATGTGCAAGTTTCGTAGTCATATTTTACGCTTAATATGTTTAAATATTTACATTTATTTAACAAACTGGTTAAAATTGTATTTGTTATGTGGCCAGTGTTTCTTTAAGTATCGGCCTTATATGAATGTATAATATTGCCTGCGAAACAAATATATAAACAAAAGTAAAACATTATGATTTGTTTTATTGGTCCATTTTTATACCGCTTCAAGAAAGATCACAAATAATTTAAGTAACAAATCAATAAATATAATCATTGACGTAGATACGGTGTATTGTGTGTAAAAAAATTAAAGTACCAGTTTAAATATTAAAGCTGTTCCTAGATCATTCGTATACTGTAGCTATGAAACTACGATATCACCCCATAACACTTAGTCAAAATATACTAGCGAAGGTCTACAATATCCCGTCTGTCGACCCTCTTAATAGGTACCTTTGGGCGAAGCCTCTGTAAGTGCGATGTAGATAGGGTGTAACCACTTGCATTAGCGAAATTACCTGAGGCTTTGTTATTTTCATTGCGACAACCCTAGCGTATTATATGTTGAGGCAAAATGGGAAGTCTCCCACTAGGAACCCAATGGTTTCATAGTCACGTAATACATGGCTCTATAAACAATGAAATGTGCTGAGTTTTCATTGCATTAATGTTGTATAGAATGCAACCCTAACATTTGTGGCAATACTAATATGCAATTTGGCAATTTCTTATAACCAAAGCGTTATAATATACATACATGCATAAACTCACGCCTGTATCCCCGAATGGGTAGGCAGAGGTGCTAGCACCCATATTTTATGTTTAGGTCCCAATGTAATAGGTGGCGAGCCTATTGCCATTAACCGGGCACTTATAAACCTGTGATAAATACACCCATAACTTCGAAAAGCATCGAAAAGTCATTGGTTTGTGCCATGGTAAAACCTGGGATCATACCCGAGACCTCGTCTCAGCAGTCCATTACCCATACCACTAGGCTACCGCGGCACAAGCCCACATCTTAGGTAAATCCCAAGATGACACAGTCAGGGCACTCCCGAAAGATAATAACGCGTCCGAGCTTGAATCTAGACTTATATTCCATAAACGATTTATGATAGGAGCCCAGTCGAACAAAGTGGGGTTGGGAGTACGAGAGCCAAAAAGGGACCAGGATATACTTAGGTCCTTTCTGAAGCAAGACGAAAATGATAAATATCGAGTGCACGCGATGAATTTGGAAATCCAAAACGAATGGTTGACAATGGGAGAGTTCTGCATACCGATGGCTTTAAAGTGGCGCACCTTGATCTATGAGTGGTCGCCGGCCCTGTTAAAATTCTATCTTAAAGGCGCCCACTCACTAACAGTCCGCCTGCAGGCCGCCTGCAGTTCCTGATCTGTCCGGCGGCCTTCAGTCCTAAGCCGATAGCGCCCACACACTAAAGCGATTTTGGCCTGCCGGCAATTCCCTGTTGTCAGTTTTGCAACCACACACTAGCAGTTGTGAGTCGACAGTTTTAGGTCGTACGATCGCCTGCCGGTAATGGTCTGATATCAGTTACATTGACTACGAAAAAGTGCAAGCGATTTTCGACCTTATTGACATTTTCTTAATTACATGTTTTTTCGCATAAATAAATGCTGCTAATCACGAATATAAGAAAAAAATACTATATTTGTTGTGATGTCAATAAGGTTGAAAATAGCTTGCACTACATTATTCTTAAATAAGTACGTGCTAATCATTGTGAGAAATAGGTGTTAGCTATTTTCAATCTTATGGACTATGTGCATAAGAAATATAGACGATTATGTACAAAAAATGAATGAAATCTTAGTAAAAAATAGTGATGTAGGTACATGTCATCATAATGTTATTACTTCAAACAAAAGAATAAAATTAAATCACTGTTTTATTCTAAGTTTATTGTAATCACCCTGGTCCTAGATCACGTCACCAAGATGTAATGTCCTGGTCACGCGGGACCAAATTGTAATAAACACTGCCTTAACCATAGTAATCCTGGTGAGCGGCAGCAAATTGTACCGTGATCCTGCGTCACAGCACCAATACGTAATAAAGCGGTGGTCATACCCGCCGCATTTCACCACACTAAATAAATCGTCTATATTGTTAATTCTACTTTGGCCAATGATCGTATAATGGTCAGAGGAGACCCTAGATGAGCCCGCATATCCCGGATCCTATAGAGTTCTAGGAATGCTGGTATTTATATAATGAAACATTACTATACAATTACTTAATTCTACCCCCACTTACTTTAACTGATTTATGTTAAGGTACAACAATTTCTCAATGAATGAGTCTCTCACAAATAATTTTCTCACAAGCAACCTACAACCGTACTAGATCCTAACACTGCCCTAATTACTACTACTGTGGCAAACAACCCGAATAACTTTATTGATCTAACTTTTTACATTGTCGACTTAGTGTTGCAAGCCTAACACTGCCCTAATCACTACTACTGTGGCAAACAATCCGAATAACTTTATTGATCTAACCTTTTACATTGTCGACTTAGTGTTGCAAGCCTAACACTGCCCTAATTACTACTACTGTGGCAAACAATCCGAATAACTTTATTGATCTAACCTTTTACATTGTCGACTTAGTGTTGCAAGCCTAACACTGCCCTAATTACGACTACTGTGGCAAACAATCCGAACAACTTTTGCTCCCCATAGGCATATACTTTGAATTTGTTAGTTTTTGTTTCCCCGTTGACACATACTTTGAATTTGTTAGTTTTTGTTTCCCCGTTGACACATACTTTGAATTTGTTAGTTTTTGTTTCCCCGTTGACACATACTTTGAATTTGTTAGTTTTTGTTTCCCCGTTGACACATACTTTGAATTTGTTAGTTTTTGTTTCCCCGTTGACACAGGCTCCACCAATCGCCGTGTGCAGTGGGATACTACCAACTTTAAATATCCCCCCTCTATCCTTTTGTAAGCACGTAGCCCCAAATGGAACTTACGCGCCTTTAGAGAGTAGGATAGCTGACTCGTATTTTCCCTCCCCCGATATCTGAATCCAGACAAATGTATACGTCTAATTAGACTTGAATTAGAAAGGCGTTGCCAATTAATTCTAATTCAAAATAAGATTATTTCTTTCACAATATTGTCAAAACATAGTATGACTAGTACAGATTCAATGAATAGTTTCATGTCGTAGCGCGGTCTGATGACCAATCCATCAAATGAGATTCTGTGTCCAAAATAGGATCTTTAACATGTCAGAACTGACTCATACTTGTCACGTGCATAAACGAGATCGATATAGTGTCCCTGGTGTAGAAGACAGCCATATCTAGGGTCAATTGCCCAAATCAATTAAGGTTCGATACAAGTTCCAAATTAGGAAAGCGCTCTGCTAAGGTGAGCTAGATGTACCTCGCCAAAATGATTCCTCGGCTACGACGCTCCGAGTAATAAGTATTATTTATAGCATAGTATTTTATTCAAAGTCAATTGGTAGATCAGTCAAACAAACTTCTCATTTCGGAATAATTTCCATTACGAATTTGATTAATTATGATGTGGGTGGATTTAAAATATGTTATGCCACCAATCCAAGTTTCATTGAGACCATACTAAGTCAGTTGCTAGGCAAGTAGAACATTAGCAACGCGGTCCAACGACGGCTCGCTTATAGGTCTAATCCGAATACAACGAACGCCTACTAAAATATACAACACGATAGCTCGTATACAATTTACTCAAATCACGATTTCACCACGGCATTAACGCACGAAAAACCTTAACTAAATCAATCACAAGCATCACCAAGGAATGATATGTCACATCACCAAGCAAAGGCCCGATTAGCTCAGAACCGTTACAATACTAGTCCTTACTAATACACTTCCTAACCTATTCCCATTGTGTGAGTGCCTACTCTACCCCCAACTTAGAACTTCTGTTCAACCAAAACTAGGTGTAACGTCACCTTATTTACATTTAAACGTGTGGTGTGTTGTGAGCCTATCATGTATTGATGGTATTCCATCAACACTCCTGCTCTGCTATGGGTGCAAGCTAGTTAGGCTTGACTGGCCTATCCTCATAACTGTGTGCTTGCTCCAGTCCACGAGCCGAAGCTCAGGGATGTGAACTGAAACCCTAACGAGATAATAGTTAGTGTATATATAAATAGATATATAAGACTGAACTGCGAGCTCTGTAAGTTCTGATCCAGGCCCAATTGGACGGTTCCACTTCGACGGTACCTACCCATCACAGAACAAACAGTCACCCACATTCAGGAAGCTTTTCCGATCCCGTTTCCACAGGTAAAATCGGAATGCCGCCCGCTTCAAAGGTTACCGGCCCCTAGCTATTCAGATAAATATGGAGTTGTTGCCACCGTTAGGTATCCCTCCATAACCAGGCACATCGCCATGGGTTTCCTACGGGAGAACTAGCTAAAACACCGCAGTGCTACCCTCAACTACTAACATAACAAAAGATGATAAAACGACAGCAATGACTTTACGAATGCACTGCCAGACTCAACAGCACAAGACAGTAATAATACGCATACATTTACACGTACTATCCCTGCCCAATGTAAGGTGTCTTCATTTTCGTAAAGGCCCTAAGTCCTGCTCCGATCGCGACCCATCCCAATATTCGACGCGAGAACTAGCCTACCCCACGCCCTAGTCGTAACAAATCTTAATCGCGCACCCTTGTACGTATCACGCCCAACCACACACAAAATCAAGATTTACAATTAATTTCAACAATTTCAACATAATAAAGATGATAAAACGACCGTAAGGACTTTACGAATGCACTGCCAGACTCAACAGCACAAGACAGTAATAATACGCATACATTTACACGTACTATCCCTGCCCAATGTAAGGTGTCTTCATTTTCGCAAAGGCCCCAGGTCCTGCTCCGATCGCGACCCATCCCAATATTCGACGCGAGAACTACCCCACACCCCAAGGTTTACAATAAATTTCGAAAATTTATAATTTTTACAGAATTATAAAACTCTCGGCGGTACATTGGAAAAACTCTAAACTGTTCGCGTTAAACAAAGATAGCTAGTAATTCGTTTATTACACAACACCGGCAACAATTTCATATAATTCACAAAAGGAATTTAACACTATTTCTTTACAACGATAGAAATATATAACTTACAAAGACAGTCCGCCGAGCCGTACCCCTTTTAGCTATCTGGATCGAATGAATGACGAAAAAAAGTGCCCCCCGCCTCCAGAAGACCCATCTTTTAAAGGCGAGGTCTCCCTTCTCTAAACTAACCTCGCCGTTTCTAGAACTACACATCATCCTTCCTCCAATCGTGAGCTATTTCCGGCAAGCCGCCTCAGCGAATTTGCTCCTTTTTTATAAAAACTCCTTAATTCATATGATTGGAATAAGAATAATCCAAGATAATGTCTAACTAATTTTCCAGTTAATTATTCGTATACTAATATTTAGAATTCGCGACTAGTGCAATATCACAGAAAATGCAGCCAATAGAGATTCCTGGTTACATCAACCGCAGGATCAGTAGCAGTTGATGTTAAATCTTATTTCAATTTTTTTTTTTACGGATAATCTTACGTTATTTCGCTACCAATAAGACAAACATGGAATTTAATTATTTACAATAAAGGAAATGGCTCAATCGCAACGCCATCTAACATCCCTCTTAAATACCACACCCATTTTTTTGAATTTTGAATTTTAGCTCCATCTACCCATCTAATTGTGAACTACTTCCACTTACCAACTGCAGTCCGTTACATCCCGACCCCCGAATCTTTATGAAGGTACATTCTTCTTTTTTTTTTTTTTTTTTTTTTTTTTTTTTTTTTTTTTTATGACCGGAATAAAGATTCTACTAATTTTAATACAGAACAATAAAAGACAACCTGATTTAAACCTCACACGGGCTGCAAATCGAGGTGAAGATACTTCTTTACCCACAGGCCCCCCTTTTTTTTTGTATATTTCCCCCTTAGCTAGAATCCAGTCATCCCACACATTAAGTGTCTGTGTAGTTTAACCATATCAAGACAAACCACTTCTCAGTCCCGATACCAAGCTTGATAGTAGTCCCGCAACACAAACTATCTCCTCGAACCAGGACATGACAGTCTAAAGCAAGGAAAGCCTGGTTGTGAGGCAAGCTCAGTCCTAGCGACTCAGAGTAAAAGTTTGTGGAGCGAACCTATCTTACGTTCTTCCACAACCAATTACCCCATCCCCCAATAATAAAGTCACCCCTTAACAGCCGTCAAACATAGTAGGTGCAAACGGTCCACCCCACTTGGCTCGAAACCCAAAAGCATTTGCCCCGAAAATGGCGCATGTACAGTGTAGCTCGTTATAACCTAACTGTATAGTTGAGGAAGTGTGAAGGTACCTTAACGGTATGCTTAGACCTCGGATTCATCAATCTCGAGCCCGTCTATTATCCTAACTCTTAGCAATCCTTCATAATTCCGATTGAGGTGCATGCAGAATGACTAGACTATAACCAAGCCTCGCGATTCTACTCCCCATAGTGCTGGTTGGGAAGGCCCTTCATACTGAATTTAAACAAGTACTCATTCAACATACAACCTTTCCATGACCATTCCTTAACGTGAATATTCCTTTCGCTCTAACATAACCAACTTCCATGGTCATTCAGACTACCAACCAATCAGCACCCGATACAAACGCATGGTTGTTGTTTCGTAATTTTAGGAATGCTCCAGCTTTTGCAAGGAAAAGCGGATTTCAGTATCCCCCTCTATTGCACACCACGCGTGGCAAATTGATAAATTTTGATTAAGTCTTAAAGTCGAACTATAACGAACCTTACTACAATTTTTTCCTTTTGTAATATTTAATTAATTTTTTTTTTTTTTGGTAAAGCCACCCTGCTCCCCACCATCTGACGGGATGAGAACATATTTCGTTAACAATTTAGGGTGAAAGTGACTAATGTGAAACTAAGTGAAAATTACTATGATCAACTCATTCACATGATGGACTACTGCTCATACTATCAGATGGGCTTCACCCTATCCACCAAATTTATTGATCACATTTTTTTTTTTTTTATATATTTATCCTCAGACCAGATCTAAATTATTAATTGAATATAATTTTAAATCAATCCTACTTACTAGTCCTACTTAACTAACTACATTACTTAAATCTACAAATTCTTACATACTAAGTAAAGTAATTGCAAAATCTAATCAACAATTCAAGCTTAAGTTCACGAACCTTCTCTTCTCTTCCCGATCCAGCCCCAGCCTACTGCGTATAATATCTAGACAGATGTATAGTATTGAACTTCCCCCGAACCTCATTAGTTTGGGGGTCCAACAAAATGTACACATTTTGGTAAGGATTTCCCGCCACTACGTATGGACCTTCATACAACGCCTCAAACTTCTTGGTTACCTTTAATTTCGCGCTAGATTTATTTAACTTCCTAATTTTTACTAAATCGCCGACCTGATATTCAATCAACCGATATCTACCATTAAACTTCGCCTTCCGTTTTTCCCCAGCCTCTTGTAGATTCTTACGCGCTATCTCCCTGACTTTCTGTACGTCTAGCTCTCCATTACTCCTACCTATAATCTCGTCAAACGACAACCTCGTCGAAGTTCCGTACATTATCTCACAAGGGGTAAATCCTGTGCTTTCATGATAAGTGTTATTATATAGCTCCTCCAACTTGGGAAGAGTCTTTACCCATCCTTTGTGATTCGTGCTATTATATGTCCTAAACAAACGCCCTAACTCCCTGTTGACTCGCTCTACTGTATTTGGTCGTGGGTTCCTAACCGTAGTGTATACCACTCTAACCCCCAACGTTTCCATGCCCTCTTTCCACACTCGACTAGTGAACTGGGTCCCATTATCCGACATTATCGCCTTCGGCTTTATTATGTCGAAGAACCTCTTTGCCTTATTAAACACTGCCACCGCCGTTGCCTTCTTAAGCTCAAAAAATTTGACAAACTTACTAAACGAATCCTGTAGAACGAGTATATAATTCATTCCAAATTTACCCGTAGGGAGAGGCCCGTATATATCTACCATCACTAAATCGCCAATATCTCTTGTAATTATTGAACAGCATGGGCCTACTTTGTTTGAATTAGAATGCTTTGTTAACTGACATACGTCACAAGTCCTCACTAAACGTTTCACACTCTTAGTTAATCCTTTCCAATAAAACCGATCCCTTATATACTTTATCACCTTGTAACCTCCCTGATGACCCATTTCGAGATGTACTTGCCTAACTAATCCTTCCCTAAGGACATTTGGTAAGAAAATGACTTGTCCCTTTTCACCCCCCTTATCTATATACAAAACGTCATTAATCAATCTACACCTACTCGCCAAACCCGCTAACTCTCCTCTTGTGCTGGCCGTACTTATCTGATTAATTAACCTACTTATCTCTACATCAGCCCTTTGTAATTCAGGTAGTAGTTTTAATTGGTTCAGTAATTCTTTATTTCGTTGCGCTTCCATATATAGGATGCTCGGTGACCTAACCTTTTCTTCCTGCAAAAGTTCCCCTTTAGGAGGATAGCGCGACAATACGTCCGCGACCACATTATCTCTCCCTTTAATATGTTGTATTTCATACTGAAAATTCTCTAAATAGTTAATCCACCGAGTTACCTTAGCGTTATATAACCTCCACGTCTTGACAAATGCCAAAGCCTTATGATCCGTCCTAATAACTACCCTAGCTCCCCTCAGATACGTTTCGAATTTCTCTAAACAACAGATTACTGAATAGAACTCCTGTTCAGTCACTGTCCAATTTAATTGAGCCCCCCTTAATGCCTTACTATAAAACCCCAGCACCCTCTGCTGATCATCATCGCCTACCTGATATAAAACCCCTGCTAATCCCACCTTAGAACAATCCGTTTGCAAATAGAAAGGTTTAGTAAAATCCGGATGATGCAATTGGATAGTTTCTAAGAACAAAGCTTTAATTTGTTCGAACGCCCTTTGTTCGAGTTGACCCCAACCCCAGCCTTTACCCTTCTTCAACAAATTATATAATGGTTGCGCTTGAATATTAAAGTTAGGTATAAACTTCCTATAAAAATTACATAACCCCAAAAATGCCCTCACATGCTTTATCCTTCTAGGTATCGGAAACTCTTGTATAGCTTTAACCTTATCTGGGTCAGTGTGTAATCCCTGAGTAGAGATGATGTAACCCAACATCCTCACTTCCTTACAACAAAACTCACATTTCTTTAAATTACACGTTAAACCTGCCTTTTGCAATTTACCTAAGACTATGTCCAAATGTTCCAAATGTTGTGTGAATGACCCTGTCGTTATTATCGCTAGGTCATCTAAATAAATTAACACAAAATTCCCTGACCTCATGTCCTAATATTATATCCATGGCCCTACTAAAACTTCCCACGGACGTTTTCAACCCTTGGGGCAACACATTATAAACGTAGGACTTCCCATTGAAGGTGAACCCCGTATATTTTTTACTATTCTGCGTAATAGGTATTTGGAAATAAGCATTATTCAAATCTACTACACTTATATAGTTAGCCCCATGGAAGGAATTCATGACATCAATCTGTAGTGGTGGTTTCTCCGTTTCTGCCACCATATATTTATTTATCTCTCTAGCGTCTAATAACACTCTAATCGAATCATCTCGCTTAATCGTAAAAGTCAATGGACTACAATAAGGAGTTGCAGATCGACTAACTATCCCCAAATCTTCCATTTCCCTTAGCTTTTCTTCTACTCTCCCCCTATAAGCATATGGCACCGGATAATTTTTCTTAACAATAGGTACATCTGAACACATCACTATCTCGTGCTGATAGCAGTTCGCTCTCCCTAAACGCGAAGTGAACACACCCTTATATTTATGTAACAATTTTAGCAAGCTATTCCTCTGTTCTGTCTCTATAGCAACTCCGGTCTCTAGACTTGTCCAGACTAGATCATTAAACTCGCTACAACTATCCATGGCTGATATTAATTCCTCACTCTCCCTTAGGTCGGCTCCCTTTACTTGCTCTAAAAACGGTATTACCTCTCTTTGCCCTGCCTGATCCAGAACTAAACCTCTATCTATTTTTCCCGTGTTGATAGTTACTTCATTCCCCTTTAACCAATCAAATCCTAAAATCAACGAATTAACTAGGCCTGGAACTACTACAAACCCCATATTTTGTACACACTCTCCTAGCTTTAAAGGCAATAGAACTATTTTCTTAATCTCTCCGCTCCTATGACCCACAGCTGTCTTAATTTTAAAGGGTCTAATCGGCATCCACGGAATTTCGCGACTCCTATCCGACCTCAGTACATCCCAGAATTCCTCTGAGATGCTGGTTATATCACAACCAGTATCCACTAATCCTATAACCTCATGATCAAAAATATGCACTATTACTTCTGAACTAAAGGTTCCCTCATCGCGTTCTGTAGACCTTTCATCAAATACCGCCTCTATCGACACAGGATCGCCTTGTCTCAAAAGTTTCTGTTCAATATTTAATTTAATCACATCAACTATTTGTTTATCGATAAAGAGACTCTTTGGTTCTACTGTTCCAAAGCCCAATCCCTCACGTATACCACGAGTAGTCATCTTCGTCACTAGCGGCGCCCTAATACCGTTTCCTACCTTACCTAAAGCTAGCCCTGGATTCCAACCCATTTTGATCATCATATCTAACGCTGCGCTCCCTGTGACTGAGGCTAGATCGGGAACAGAACTTCCAGCCTCTACTAGTTTAAACCTGCGGGTGACGCTAACGCCGATGTATCACTCTGCACTACCGTTGCCACCTGCTCACCAGACGGTCGAGTTTTGCTTGGCTTAGGCCAACTGCGATAGTCCTGACGAGAATCCTTAGCCCTTTTCTCCGGTATCCTCTTCTCGCCGCCAGAGGTTGGAGTTGATACAGCCTCTTGCCGAGCTATATCGTCCATCCCTCTCAAAAACTCCGCTGTTTCAATGATGTTATTCAGCTTGGACGTATACCATCCCTGTTGCACATACTTCGGAAACTGCCTAATTATGTCCCCAATCAGTTGTTTCTCGGAAAACTTATAAGTTAGCATCTGAGCCTTCCCGGTCAATCTTAGGAAATGGCCTAACATAGTAGGCGACTCCGCTTTATTCCAAACTCCATGCACTATAGACCGGCGTAATTCGTTCTGTTCGCTTTCTCCCCAGAAGGTAGCCAAAAAGTCCGCCTTGAAGTCTTGCAATACGCTCCAACGACATTTGTAAACTCTTGCCCATTCTCTGGCTTCACCCACTAGACATTCTTGTATCAAGTCTAATTGATTGCCGTCCCGACCGACCTTTCCCAAATATGTTGTTAGGTCTTCCAAAAACGTCACCGGATGCACATCGACTTTGTCTCCGAACTTGGGCTTCTCGAACGTTACATTTCTCACATGGTAGTTTATGTTTCTAGGTAACTCCGAGTTGACACACTCTACGGTGAACGAGGGTTCCCCATTTTCCCTTAATCTAGGAGAGTCTGTATGTAGTTGTTGATTCAATTCCGGATTAGCCTGTTCCCTAACCACAGACAACGCTTCTGTGGGCACTGACCCCCATTCGCGACTACTTCCGCTTCTGTCTGCTGGGGAAGCTCTTCTCTCACTCATCTCAGCCCTTAACGTCTCCAATTCCGCAGCTAAATCTTCTATAGTACGATTCAACTTCCTATACCGAAGGTTAGCTAAAGAAGTGTTCACATTCACACTTCTCCCCTCCGGTCTCCTTCTAGCTTCAATTGTCCGTCTCACACGCCTAGATGTGGTAGGTACAGGTTCATTGGGCGTCGTAGTTTGCCTTACAGGACTAGTCGTCCCTTGCTCACTTGTCCTGTTTTCCCCATAACGGGCAGGCGCCCGCCTTTTCCTGCTCGGCTTATCCATACTATATTTATCACTGATCGAACACTCAAAGAACACTACACGTAACGATTCGTCAATACAATCACTATAAACTCCCTTTTAACTTATAAATTTGAACACCACTTTCAGCTAAGACTCACGGCTCATAACCGGAACTATATATACACGATAAGTTAACAAATAATACATTATAGTGTTAACTGTTGGTTGGGATGCCTCACTGTCATACAATGTTGCACTCCAACGATATGTGTAGGTATTTCAATTCAATAAATGTTTCTCCCGAGTTCGACCTACTCAAGTCTATAAGATACTTAATATCGACCCCCCAACAATTCGACTGATAACATCCTAACCCAGACTTTACGACCCCCCATTGTTTATTATTCTCACCATTTTTCATTTTACACTAAATTCACCCCAGCATAATTTCCTAGAGACCCTTACCTATAATACAGCAACAAATTGTACGGTATGCAACATACCGTACTCCTACCCTCAACTAACCCACAACAAACAAACACAATGCCAACGACCGATGGTCAGAATATAGTGTCTATCCCGAACACTGCAACGAAATTGTCCCAGACTCTGATCTCAGGTCTCGGCTCCAAATCGTACTGGCGCCTGACCTTCCAACCTATCCCCGGGCAGACAAAATGTTACCATCCTGGTTACCGACACCAAATTGTGGTGTCGTCCTGGCCACCAGGCATTAACTTGTAGTGTGTAGTCTTGATCCACGTCATCAAATTTTAACGTGTAATCCTGGCTTACGGCCCCAAATTGTAATCACCCTGGTCCTAGATCACGTCACCAAGATGTAATGTCCTGGTCACGCGGGACCAAATTGTAATAAACACTGCCTTAACCATAGTAATCCTGGTGAGCGGCAGCAAATTGTACCGTGATCCTGCGTCACAGCACCAATACGTAATAAAGCGGTGGTCATACCCGCCGCATTTCACCACACTAAATAAATCGTCTATATTGTTAATTCTACTTTGGCCAATGATCGTATAATGGTCAGAGGAGACCCTAGATGAGCCCGCATATCCCGGATCCTATAGAGTTCTAGGAATGCTGGTATTTATATAATGAAACATTACTATACAATTACTTAATTCTACCCCCACTTACTTTAACTGATTTATGTTAAGGTACAACAATTTCTCAATGAATGAGTCTCTCACAAATAATTTTCTCACAAGCAACCTACAACCGTACTAGATCCTAACACTGCCCTAATTACTACTACTGTGGCAAACAACCCGAATAACTTTATTGATCTAACTTTTTACATTGTCGACTTAGTGTTGCAAGCCTAACACTGCCCTAATCACTACTACTGTGGCAAACAATCCGAATAACTTTATTGATCTAACCTTTTACATTGTCGACTTAGTGTTGCAAGCCTAACACTGCCCTAATTACTACTACTGTGGCAAACAATCCGAATAACTTTATTGATCTAACCTTTTACATTGTCGACTTAGTGTTGCAAGCCTAACACTGCCCTAATTACGACTACTGTGGCAAACAATCCGAACAACTTTTGCTCCCCATAGGCATATACTTTGAATTTGTTAGTTTTTGTTTCCCCGTTGACACATACTTTGAATTTGTTAGTTTTTGTTTCCCCGTTGACACATACTTTGAATTTGTTAGTTTTTGTTTCCCCGTTGACACATACTTTGAATTTGTTAGTTTTTGTTTCCCCGTTGACACATACTTTGAATTTGTTAGTTTTTGTTTCCCCGTTGACACAGGCTCCACCAATCGCCGTGTGCAGTGGGATACTACCAACTTTAAATATCCCCCCTCTATCCTTTTGTAAGCACGTAGCCCCAAATGGAACTTACGCGCCTTTAGAGAGTAGGATAGCTGACTCGTATTTTCCCTCCCCCGATATCTGAATCCAGACAAATGTATACGTCTAATTAGACTTGAATTAGAAAGGCGTTGCCAATTAATTCTAATTCAAAATAAGATTATTTCTTTCACAATATTGTCAAAACATAGTATGACTAGTACAGATTCAATGAATAGTTTCATGTCGTAGCGCGGTCTGATGACCAATCCATCAAATGAGATTCTGTGTCCAAAATAGGATCTTTAACATGTCAGAACTGACTCATACTTGTCACGTGCATAAACGAGATCGATATAGTGTCCCTGGTGTAGAAGACAGCCATATCTAGGGTCAATTGCCCAAATCAATTAAGGTTCGATACAAGTTCCAAATTAGGAAAGCGCTCTGCTAAGGTGAGCTAGATGTACCTCGCCAAAATGATTCCTCGGCTACGACGCTCCGAGTAATAAGTATTATTTATAGCATAGTATTTTATTCAAAGTCAATTGGTAGATCAGTCAAACAAACTTCTCATTTCGGAATAATTTCCATTACGAATTTGATTAATTATGATGTGGGTGGATTTAAAATATGTTATGCCACCAATCCAAGTTTCATTGAGACCATACTAAGTCAGTTGCTAGGCAAGTAGAACATTAGCAACGCGGTCCAACGACGGCTCGCTTATAGGTCTAATCCGAATACAACGAACGCCTACTAAAATATACAACACGATAGCTCGTATACAATTTACTCAAATCACGATTTCACCACGGCATTAACGCACGAAAAACCTTAACTAAATCAATCACAAGCATCACCAAGGAATGATATGTCACATCACCAAGCAAAGGCCCGATTAGCTCAGAACCGTTACAATACTAGTCCTTACTAATACACTTCCTAACCTATTCCCATTGTGTGAGTGCCTACTCTACCCCCAACTTAGAACTTCTGTTCAACCAAAACTAGGTGTAACGTCACCTTATTTACATTTAAACGTGTGGTGTGTTGTGAGCCTATCATGTATTGATGGTATTCCATCAACACTCCTGCTCTGCTATGGGTGCAAGCTAGTTAGGCTTGACTGGCCTATCCTCATAACTGTGTGCTTGCTCCAGTCCACGAGCCGAAGCTCAGGGATGTGAACTGAAACCCTAACGAGATAATAGTTAGTGTATATATAAATAGATATATAAGACTGAACTGCGAGCTCTGTAAGTTCTGATCCAGGCCCAATTGGACGGTTCCACTTCGACGGTACCTACCCATCACAGAACAAACAGTCACCCACATTCAGGAAGCTTTTCCGATCCCGTTTCCACAGGTAAAATCGGAATGCCGCCCGCTTCAAAGGTTACCGGCCCCTAGCTATTCAGATAAATATGGAGTTGTTGCCACCGTTAGGTATCCCTCCATAACCAGGCACATCGCCATGGGTTTCCTACGGGAGAACTAGCTAAAACACCGCAGTGCTACCCTCAACTACTAACATAACAAAAGATGATAAAACGACAGCAATGACTTTACGAATGCACTGCCAGACTCAACAGCACAAGACAGTAATAATACGCATACATTTACACGTACTATCCCTGCCCAATGTAAGGTGTCTTCATTTTCGTAAAGGCCCTAAGTCCTGCTCCGATCGCGACCCATCCCAATATTCGACGCGAGAACTAGCCTACCCCACGCCCTAGTCGTAACAAATCTTAATCGCGCACCCTTGTACGTATCACGCCCAACCACACACAAAATCAAGATTTACAATTAATTTCAACAATTTCAACATAATAAAGATGATAAAACGACCGTAAGGACTTTACGAATGCACTGCCAGACTCAACAGCACAAGACAGTAATAATACGCATACATTTACACGTACTATCCCTGCCCAATGTAAGGTGTCTTCATTTTCGCAAAGGCCCCAGGTCCTGCTCCGATCGCGACCCATCCCAATATTCGACGCGAGAACTACCCCACACCCCAAGGTTTACAATAAATTTCGAAAATTTATAATTTTTACAGAATTATAAAACTCTCGGCGGTACATTGGAAAAACTCTAAACTGTTCGCGTTAAACAAAGATAGCTAGTAATTCGTTTATTACACAACACCGGCAACAATTTCATATAATTCACAAAAGGAATTTAACACTATTTCTTTACAACGATAGAAATATATAACTTACAAAGACAGTCCGCCGAGCCGTACCCCTTTTAGCTATCTGGATCGAATGAATGACGAAAAAAAGTGCCCCCCGCCTCCAGAAGACCCATCTTTTAAAGGCGAGGTCTCCCTTCTCTAAACTAACCTCGCCGTTTCTAGAACTACACATCATCCTTCCTCCAATCGTGAGCTATTTCCGGCAAGCCGCCTCAGCGAATTTGCTCCTTTTTTATAAAAACTCCTTAATTCATATGATTGGAATAAGAATAATCCAAGATAATGTCTAACTAATTTTCCAGTTAATTATTCGTATACTAATATTTAGAATTCGCGACTAGTGCAATATCACAGAAAATGCAGCCAATAGAGATTCCTGGTTACATCAACCGCAGGATCAGTAGCAGTTGATGTTAAATCTTATTTCAATTTTTTTTTTTACGGATAATCTTACGTTATTTCGCTACCAATAAGACAAACATGGAATTTAATTATTTACAATAAAGGAAATGGCTCAATCGCAACGCCATCTAACATCCCTCTTAAATACCACACCCATTTTTTTGAATTTTGAATTTTAGCTCCATCTACCCATCTAATTGTGAACTACTTCCACTTACCAACTGCAGTCCGTTACATTATTACGTAAAAAAGCTATCGACAGGCCGCCGGCCGACATGTGCTCGTTCGCCCTGACGGCCTAGGACTGTCCGGAATCGTTCGGCGGCCACACACTATCGGATCGTAGTAGTCGTCAGTCCAAAATCGTTAACGAAACTGTTAGTGTGTGGGTTATTGCGATTAACTGACAGATTTATATCGTCCGGTAAACTGTTAGTGAGTGGGCGCCTTAACGCCTTTCAGATGACCCTTCCAGACCAGAGTAATCTGGTAAGGTGGGGGAAAGCCACAGAAAAACAATGTTATACGTGTGGTGAGGCAATAGGGACGGCTAGGCACATATTAGTAGGATGTAGGGTGCTTCTTGATAGAGGCCAATACTCACGCCGCCACGATAAGGTGCTTTTCATCATACGCGAAGCAATGAGTCTGGCAGTAGCTAGAGCCCAAAAAGGATTGACTACTAACAGACGTCATATCAACTTTGTGTCTGAAGGTTCATCCATAAAATCCAGGAACAAACCTTATTCAATCTTAGATACTGCCCCAGATTGGACTCTCCTAATCGACACGTATGAAAAGCACTATAAAATTCCGGAGGATGTTGGGGTTTCGTCATCTAGACCGGACATATTTCTATACTCGAAAACGACTAAATATGTGGTCCTTGTAGAACTTACTGTACCGTGGGAAACAAATATACCGAAGGACCACACACTTAAGAAAAATAAATACTACGATCTCACAAACGAATTAATCAAAAACGGTTACGTGGTTAATTTGTATGCAGTAGAAGTGGGAGCGAGAGGTATACCAGCTAAATCTCTCTATAACCTACTTAAAGATCTAGGCCTATCGAGAGCTACAATAAGCTCATTACTAGGACGAATGTCTAAAGCGGCACTAGTAGGTTCGTATCAAATTTGGTTAGGCAGGGAGGGGAACTTGGGTAGTGAAGGTGAGTGTTGATGTACATCAACAAAAGGGGCCCCTTCTAAACCTACATTTGGGTCGCAAGTCCCAGGCACTGTCCCGAGTTCCCAACTCAGCAACGCGATGGACCCGGCACCCGCACGGAGAATCCATGGATTGCTAAGAATATCGTCTCTATTGGAATAAAAAAATACGTATGAGCGTAATGTGTATCTGCTCACACTGGTCCAAATGATGACATAGGATGCTCTGTGTTTTTCTTCAGTTCGTATCTACAATTTCCGCATAACTGCCGTCAATATCACTTTAAAAACTTTACGATTACTCTTTTTCCCATAGACTATGTCCAATGTCCATAAGCTGAAGTCATAAAAACAAGATTAAAACAAATAAAACTTGTTGAGAGGTATCAGAAATATTAACTGCGTTCAAGAGCAGGTCTAATTCTAAAGGGTAAGAAACAGCTAGATAAAATATATCCCTATTTTTCTATTAGAGACTAGAGTGCCTAGAGCTAAGAGAGAGAGAGAGTCCAGCAGTACACACTGCGCTACTACGAACCGCTGGGCTAGACTGCTATACTCAATTACACTAGAGGTTTTTCAGAAGGAAACAATATTGCGACCGGCAGACTGCGTGCAAGATTCAATCTCGTTTTTACAATTTAGTAAAACAGTATTTTTTACCTATGTTCCACTTCAGTAGTTCACATAAAATAATATAAACTAAAGAAAACAACCTAACACATGTAAGTGTAATTTACTTAGAAGTATTATTTATAAGTGTAACAAACAAAACTTTAGACAGTAAATTACGGTGGAACGCCCAAACATTGTGTCTTGCTGGGAAACTCAGCTTTTGCGGTTAGTAAAGTCAGACAGCTCGCGGATGTAGCAACCGCCAGGCTGGTTTATTTTAGTTATTTTCTCAGCGTCATGTCTTACGGTATTTTATTATGAGACTGCCTTGCTAAGGTTGATATACAAATTATCTTTGTACGGTGAAAGTGCGAGTAATACGTGCAATTTTTAATGAAATGCTAGAGTTTTATTTAAAGAGTAACTTTAGGAAATGTATGCAATTTAACGACGTCTAAAAGATGTCGTTAAATTGAAGAAAAAGAAGGATTTCGATTCTTTGTTAATTACTGGCGATAAAGAATAATATATTTTGTCTCTTGATCACCAAAATGAATAAAAATAACATGTGATTTGAGTAAAAAGCTGTTTGAAACATGTCTCCAACAAAATTTTTGTAAATATCCCATAAAATGTAATCACTTAAGCTTCCAATATTTAAACAATAGTCTAAGAAATAAAAAAATACGTAAAGGTACTCGAAAATAAGTATTGCATTTTGTAATAGTATACCTACACTGAGGATTCCCTTTGAAGTCTTTGTCCAGACTGTCAAAGGCGCGGTTTAGGTAGGTACATGGCAGATATCCAGCCATCTTTGCTCGGAACCACACTCACTAACACAATATTGGTACCGTACATTTCGAATCTCCCTTGAGTATAACGATTTGGATGTCACTGTTTGCATCTTAAGTGCTGAGAGTCTATGTGTGTATGTCTATATAGTATAATAGTCAAGAGTAAGTTCTTTTTATGACGTATCGACGTTTCCCTTTGGGGCTGAGATAGTTTTAGTTAAGTAAACAATGTGTGAGTTGCAATATATGTTATTTTAATGTTTAGTTTTATTATTTCTATATATATAGTTTTATTATTTCTATATATTTTTCTTATTGTCATTACAAAAAAAAACGCTTTGTTATTTGAGTATTCCCATAGTTGTATTTTTAATTTAAAAGCTCTAGACGACATTAAATAGCCGTTTCTAGGCTCAGGCCTAATATCAGTATTATGAAATGGGATTACAATATTATTTATTTCTTTACGATCGTAATAGTCGTAACAGAGTATTAAAGTTATTCAAAACACGTTGAGCCAAAACATTAGTTATGAAAGACCGAGCCTTTCTTCAAACTTTCCTACCCGTGAGGTGATATCATGACAATTCTTGTAAATTTACATGTATACCTACCAGATGCATTTGCAGAGTAGAAGCAGCAGAAGAGCAGTTGATATGAATGCCGACCCCCCAATAATTGGGAAGAATCGCCATCGTAGTCAATAAACTCTTCATGCATACCTATTCTATTTATACACCCGATATCAATATCCCAAACAAACTAGCCTCGAAAGTAAACTATCACAAACACTCAAGCATCTACATCAAGTATCAGAATTTGCAATTCCAAGAACAATTAGTAACAAGCGGATATAATCGATGTATAGTTTGTTTGCAAATATCTCATGTTGGAGGGTATGCCCGCCGACGTCCGGCTACAATCTGCATGACAATAGTGTTCATAGTTATGGGCTCTCTAGATGGATGCTAATGCCCCCCTATTCATAATTCACGTCTTAATGAAGTGGACGACCGAGCTTCAGCTATAAGATATAAATATCCTTTGTGTGAATTAAGTTTAACACTTTCAATAAAACAATAGAAACTAAATGTCTAAAGATTCCTGATATACACGAAGTCTATAAAGTAGCTAATAGATCCAATATCCACCCTACAATAATTTAAAAAATAACTACATATAATTTTGTTACCACTGACTGCAAACTAAGTGGAGGAGGAAATGTAGCAAAGCAGACCCTGGGTTCCGAGAAGAAGGTTAGTCTCGGATGCTACTTGGACAGGACACAATACTGAGATAATGATGATGATGATGATGATGATTCTTGTCACTAATAATTTTCCCATATATAATCGGTATCATCAAACTCTTATAGGCTCGTATTACGTGAGTACTATCTTTGATTTTGTGAAGCTTATAATAAGTCAAGGAGAGAAACAGTAATCATAATTTGATTAAACACAAGAAGGAAACTAATACTAGGAAAATCAAAAATACACTCAGTTAAAAGTACATTTTCTTTTTACTATCTATAAATTGTCTTATGTCAGCAGAGACGAACTATCTAAAAGATAATATTGATTGAAATTTACTGCTTACGTATAGTCATAGGTATAACAATCGAGAACATAATGTATAAATAAAATTGTCTACTATTACGTCGGTATATCATAAAAACACGCAAAAAAGTGCTCGATATTTTTTGTTTTCTTTTTCTTCACCTATCCGACCCACGATAGCATTACACAATTCAAACCTTTTCTAGTAAAAAGTGGTTTATTGTGTTCTTAAATAAAGTTATTCAGTTTACTTCGCAGGCGTATTGTGTAGGCCCATTGTTAAGGCCCCAGGTGCGGCCGCCCTTATACATTCACTTACAATAACGTTATGAATGTCAAAAACACGTTATTTTTATTTACCTTAAACGACGAAATTGTGTTATTATGGCCGATAAAGTGCTTCAGTACTAAACGATATTTTCAAAGAAATATAATGTATGTACTTATTGGTACAGTCTATTTGTTGTGAAAATTCTTCTATTGAAAATATCTCTACTACCGTCATAAGAAAGAAGGAAAGACAATTTAAAAAAGAACGAAGAAATTACTGAGAAGTTGTAAAAAATTTGTTATTTTTATTACGAGTATTTAAATTCGGAATAAGCAAAAAACTAATTAAGAAATAGATTAAAGATATCTAATCTTGATTTGGATAAGCTTAGTAGTTTAAAGAATGCATATTGTTTTAATATAGGACATGTCAGTTTGACTTCACCACGCCTGATTGATGAATGGATTTGGATGATGACCTTTACAAACACGTACCATGTTAACAATGGTGGCACTCAGCATAATAGCCTCATCAGATGCTTTTTCACGCTCCGCTTAAAGGACCTGGGACTGTAGGAAGAATGAAATCTGTGAGCTGACAAGGAGTTCCAGGTCTTAATGGTGCGACAAAGGAAAAAGTCACCGAACCGCTTGGTTGTTCAAGGAATATTCTGCACCGTATGCGGGTGACATCTTAGCCCTGCACGTGTTGGCCTTTATAGGAAAGGAGAAAGTGGAACTAATTGGAAGAGCTCGTCAAAACATTCACTATGGTAGAGACGGAAAATCAAACATAGTATTAAAACTTTAAAATTATTAGCCCAATATTTCAGTCTTTATTTACATCAATCATCACGGCATCTGTGGCACATTTGGCATCTACCACAAAAAAAGTCACAAATCATTCATAACAAAATTAAAATCCTAAGTACACCTTATTTCATATTTTTTATATGTAACTAAAACCGTATAAAATGGCGTGTAATTGATTTCAATCGACAGAAAAAAAGTTTCACTATTATTGATATAAAATAAAACAGGCTATATGTTGTAAAAATTAGTTTGTACACGCATTCGTGTGAAAACCTGGGCATCTTTTATGTTGATAGAAGAAGAGAAGAACAGAGAAGGGTCAGTCGTGAAGTCAGAAGATTCTGTTTATCGAAACGTTGCTAGATTTAAAAAATAAACTCCAAGCTTGAACTAATTCTCACGTCTCTCCCTATACTGAATATTAGCTACATGTTGATGGAGTTGTAAAATAATAAATAACTGACACACAATGTCCCTCCACACCTGGTAATTTACTGTGATTGTGCTATTTTAGGATTACAGGCAGTCTAATAATTACATAGCATTAATGTTAAGTAAGCAAAGTGATAGGTGCAGGTTCTGGAGCTATAAATTTCTTCACATTTAAGTCGACTACGTTAATAAATAACAAGAACATAATGAGCACGAGAATCATCTATCTACATCTATCGATCTACATATTAAAATTATATTTGTAGATACGTAATCACACCTGTCTATGCTGCACATAAAATAATTTCTAATTACGTTGGTTTATAAAGCTCATATTTTTGTTCTCGTTAACTAACATTGACGTGCTATCTCTTTACTGCCGGCATTATACGCACCCTGGTACGTGATATCCAGTTGATGAGCGGAATTCCGGCATGTGTGAAAATATAAGATATTGAAGTTGAACATTAATGAAAAAATTCAATAATGGCACAGCCATTGCATTGTGAATCGCCCAACTAATCTGATGTATCCCAGTCAATCAATTAGGCTATCGCAGTCCACTGCTGGGCATAGGCCTCTCCCAATGTTGGTAGGGTTTCTCGTACTGTTTCCACGTTAGCCAGACGAGTGCTGGCTTGTATTCTTTTTCCGTCACCACACATATACTGGATTCGATACTGCCTGGTGTATATATAACGGGCTAATGATATTCTTGCCCAGAATCTACCTGACTCTAAGCGGAAAGTATTGTGATGAAAATGATCTACACATGCCATTTCTGTTTTATTTTAGTATGGACTATCAGATACGTCTTCGAGTTCTCAAAGTTTGCACTTAATACCCAAGGTCCAATAGCGACTACACTCTGACCTCCCAACACTAAGAGAAAAACCTGCACTAAAGCTTGCCCCGTTGTTTAGCAGGTGCACCAACTTGCAAGTGAGATTGTTATGAACCTCCAGAAGTTCTTAGGGCTCTATCCATCCTGTTTTTACTATCGTTTCATATCAACAAACTTACCAATAAAAGACACGAGAGACACTAGACACGAGATTGCGTTTACACCTTTTCGAAATTAATGACTAAATAAAACATCATCATAAATAAATAAAACCAAAATAAAAAAGCAAAAAAATCGTACACCTGTTCCATTAATTTATTTTTTGTGCCAAAACGTTAAAGGTAGTAGCTTTAAACATTGATAATGACTTTTTTGGCAATGTCACGAATTCCTAAGAACAAATTAAACTTGGCTGTTTTCCCTCATCTAATTAACTTCTTGGACCACACTTTAAATAAACAACCTGTTGGGTTCGCTTTCTAATTTATACGGTAAGCTTAAAATTTAGCAAACCCTTTTGGTACCACTGACAGGATTTTAATTCTTTTTTTTATTGCACTCGAGAAGAACATGATAGAAAAAAGTTTTTACGGACCGACCGTAACTTAGTAATTTATCTACAAAGTACGTATATAACATATAAAAGAGATAATGTACAGTTGTACATATATGAGACTAATGGGCCCAACAAAGCTTTTAATCTATTGTTAAATATTATCATAATTTAACAAGCAAAACTGAAATATCTAAATACTTAATCAATATGTTATGTGAAAATGGTAACGAGCATTGAACATTTTCTTTTATTTCTTTAAACAACTAGCTGATGCCCAAAGGTCCACCCACGTGGATGTCGGTTACTGCAACTATTGATATATCTCTTGTTCTTGGCTTTACTCAATAAAACACAATGGCAGATTTTAAGTCTAACCATGACCTTTCTAATAAAAAACCGTATCTGTATATATCGTTAATATAACATATTTTGTTTTCTTTATATCTAAAAGCTAACCATCAAACTCATGAGTTGAGAATTATCTTTCTATTTCTATTTCGTCCCATTAAATTCTTCGATGATCTTTTTATAAACTGAACCCACACTGCTTCCACCGTATTAAATAAAAAATATTACTTTGGTGGACCGACACAATAAACCTCGTATTGTGTCGGTCCACAAAGAAGTATTTTACCATGGATACTAACTCGTAGGTGGAGCTTGAAAATAATATTTTCTTATTATTCAATATACTCGTACATCAATTACCTATTCGCATTTCGCGGTATACTGGTAAAAGGAGAGCACTTTAATGTTCTGCCAATCAGGTGCCGATACAATGTTTAAAAGCATTATTATACGATATCAGGGCCAACAAACCACAGCGCATTTCCATTATTAACCCGATATTGCTTTATTTTAGGCGCTGAAACATCATTCTCATGGTGTACATGTGTAATTTATTGTACAAAATATTAATCATAAAGATATAAATCTAATATAATGGAGAATAACGATAAAACTTGCAACAGTTAAACTCTTGGTAAATTTTTGTTTAATTCGTTTATACCCTAAATATGCACCACCAACTTTCCTAGAAATCATAATTTATAACTTCTCATCAATATTTTTTGTATCAGGAGAAACATAATTGTAAAAATAAACTAGTGATGCCGTGGATTAAATAGTTGCTATCTAATATTTGGAGCTTAATTGAAAGTTGCGTATGATTGAAATACACAAAGCTCTTTTGTAGACGGTAACTACACAGCTTTGCAGCGTAACCATAGGCACGCAGACGCGACGGCATACCTTATTTTGCACAATATACCGTACCGCGCACTCATGGCTTCACTTGAAAAAAATCCATGCACTTAGCGCTGAAAATAAGCGTGGCTTTCGACCGCATTCACTTTTAGCGATGTAGTTTTTCTCCTTTTACACCCTCCACACCCATTCTCCCATCTAGCATCCCCCATCTCACTCCAACTTCGCATCTCTTCAACTATACTCGGTTCGCTTTAGCGTTCGTGACACAAAGCAATATGTGAGTTAACTTCAGTGTAACGGTTCTTGTTTGAGTTGCGATTTAATGCCTCCTTAAACTGAGATGGTTTACGGGTTAACCGGGTTGAAAAGGATAAAAGTATCCATAGCTGTTTACTTTTTGGATCTGCGTCGTTTCAATAAAAACTTTGAATCCGTTCAAGGCAATCGAATTTTTGGCATGTTCGCTTTGTTATATCGAGATTTAGTCAAACTTTCAGCTATGATTAAATTTAGAAATTGATTAAAGTCCTAATTAAAAATCTTATTATTAACTTAAAAATGTATAAGCAACGTAAATAGAGATCAGCATCGTCTTTTCAAGTACTGTAAATATCTTATAAGGCAAATCTGGACCGCTGTATTAAATTAATTTAATTTTAATAGAGTTACCTTCCATGTTCACATCCTCTTATAACTACGTGAGAATTACAAAGGTTACTCGACCCGGGCAACCCCATCCCACAATGAGGCGGACTTTCATTATCTGATAACAACGTTATGCAAGAATTGTTTAGATTTAGTGCTAATCTATATTTACCAATAAAACGAGCGTCCGTGTCGGTTGCAATTTATTCAATTTACATGACGAAGGTGGCGATATCGCAAAAGAAAGTTTACGACAACTTTTATCAGATCCCAGCCCACTGCGGCTGATGAGTTGGCACAGAACTTTATTTACTGATACGATGATTCAAATAAATGGAGACGGAAACCTATTCCTTTAATTAAACTTGTGTAGTAATGTGTTATTTAATAAAAAGGTTCATCCAAAAATGATTCTTCTCTTTAAAAATACAATCACAAAGCAACCTAGGGTGACAAAAATATGGTGATACTAATATAATAATTGCTAAACTATATAGAACTAAAACGTAATATTCGAATTAATCACTATCAAAAATGTGCTCAGCTTTTTGAAACGCCTTACTTAGTTGAATGCAAACGAAAATAAAGATCTCTCTCCACAATCGCGAGCCGTTTCTGTGACTGGGGAACAGGCTCGGAGAGACTGGGATTAGGTTCTGCCTACAGCCGAGTACGTATTAGACGAAGAGATTTAAACTGAATTAACCGTTCGATCGTAAAATTGGAATGCCACACAGATAATTACCTGACACTCACAGAAAAGGAAGTCACTTTGAAAGGGGATTCAAATAAGCGTGTAGGAAGGACCAAATGAAGCGACCGCCCAGATTTGGGTCGAGACCCGATCTAGAGAAAAATAACTGATACCGGGATATCAGAACGCGATCGACTGGAACCCAACACTAACCTATTCAATTGAAGGAGCTGTGCCCGAAGTGTTTGTGAATGCAAACCAAATGTTTTTATAATTTGGCTTTTGCATTTTAATACAAAAACCCATAAGATTTGCTTTTGATTATTTGAATATACAGTTCTTTTATCTTGTAACGCAAAATAAACTAGCAATTATCGGGTAAAGTAAGTAATAGTAGATTATAGTACAAGTGTGTAAAGTTGACGATCACCGCTGAGGTGATATTGAGACCCGAGCCGTCCGGTGAGGGTCTAAAGAGAGCTTAAACCGGTAATCTACAATAAATACGTGTATCATACGACGTTTTTCAATTCACTTGTGTGTTTCAATTCACAATCACACAATTCACACACAATATTTACCCTTGCCATTTTCTTTCATAACGTTAAGGACTTCACATCAATCACATCATATATCGGCCGTTGTACTATATGTATTACATCGGGCGGTGTATTAAGTGCATAAATAATGTTCTTCATAACTAGTACTTGTAGACGTTTTAATTAATAAATAACTTTAATTACAACAGAAAAAACAAATTGAGAACTTTTAGGTGCTGGTGGGAACAATTAAGTAGGTCTACTATGCGCGCACAAGCGGCCAAAGAGTAAAAGAATGAGGGTTCTTTTTTGTTTATCGCGTATACAAAATGGTAAATTTACTTAAAGTTTTAAACAGAGCGAAAACAAAAATTATTATAATTATTTTATTTAAATACGAAGTTGCATGGAATGAACAATAGTTAATAATATTAATTTATTAGTTCTTTTGAACACGATCTTCTTTGTATCTTTTTTTTTTTAAGAATAAAGCAACTCAACCTGTCAAATTTAATAAAAATATATTATCCCACTCCTGAGATAATAACAATCAAAAACCACCGTTTGATAATAGGTATCATTATGTTGGTAAATGCGGTGACATTATAGCCATATTGTGAGTTTTTTTACGTTCAGCTCACCTAAAATAACAAATGAAGTAAAAGCAATCTCACCACTTGTTAAATATGCTTTACCTGAGCTTATGAGAACCGTGGTCGTTATGCACTATAAAATAGATACTGATGAATAACAAAGAAGGGAAAATCATCACATAATGATGATGATGAATGATAGCATGTTAAGAGGAATGTAATTCTATGTCTATCATCCTATCACAATCAAGAAATTTAAAATAAAAACATTATCAAATGACTAATGCTCTCCTCCTCCTTCCTATATATATCATCGATATGAATTGTTGTAACGGCCCGTATCCACGACTCAGCACACAGCGAGCTGATCTCCTAGACCTGTGACTGACATCCCGACAACGGCTGACATATGACGATAATTCACAACACGCAATACATTTAAAATCAGTGGCGCGCACTGCTCGATGAATCGAGACTTTGTCGATTACAGATACAAATTGAATGAGGCTAATAGGCATAAAATACTCGTATTATGTTTTGGTACTGTTTGGTAATGTATTTATTGGTTTTAATGTCGTATCGGCTTTAATTTAAATCTTTAGGGGATAACAGTTTTGGAACAATAATAATGACTAGTAGTAATAGTTCTTTAGTCATCTTGGATGATATTTACGAGAAGATATTCGGTGTTCCATAAAAATTAACACCTAAAACAAGCATTATCTGTCGTTATATACAAACATAGATGACACAGTATCAGTTATTTACATGTTCATAGCGAGAATAATGATACAAATACAAGATTACCATTTTACGCAAATTTTCATTATCCATTCTCAAAACAACCCACAACAATGAGCAAAAATCTCCCGTTCATTTTCGCGTATTTCTTGTTATATTTCTCGTGTAATATGTTATCATTGATATGTTAACAATGAAGCATATTAAGTTATAGAGGGTCTACCTCTAACAATTAAGGTAGTTAGATACAAGTACTTGATTAGAAGGATGTCCGTCGTCCTCGCTCCCGGCGACTTCCGAATATTGTTTCAAACAAATGAACTACACAGGTTCAAATGAGGGAACTGGTACCCGTCTGTTAATGTGGCAGTTGAACAAAGGTTAAAAAGGCATTGATGACTCTAAAACCACAGTGATGAGTAAATGAAGAATATCTAATACTTTTTTTACTAAATTACTTTCGCTGTCTCTCTCTCTCTCTCTCTTACTCTCTCTCTCCAATGTGTTCCTTCTCCTTTATCAATTTCTTCATGGTCTACTCCGTCTAACTTTTTCTTCAATATTTTTCCTTCTATGATATAATAATCGGTAGGGGCAAAAGTATTTTCGTAGTTTAAATGTATCATTAGTAGACAAACTTCTTTGGCTTGTAACTGGCCGGTTATAATAACTTGAAATGTTGACATTCTGAAGATACTATAAATTTAAAAAACCTAGTTCCCGCCATTTTTCAATTGCTTTTCAAGCAAGCAAAATGGACGTATTTGACGGAAAAAAAAGACGGGTTGCACTCTGGGAGTGCTGGTAGAAGTGAAACTTTTTTCTTTCTTTCCTTCTTCGTTATATACATAGAAAAAGATAAAAAGAACATACCATACCTATAATATAGCGCCAATCATAGAACCTATCACTAATTTTCTGCTAATTTTCTATCAGAAGAAATTAATAAATTACAAAAAACAAAAATAATCACATAAAGTAATAAATTACAAGAAGAAAAAATTATAACAAAAAGTAATAAATTACAAAAAGAAAAAATAATAACAAAAAGTGTCAGAAGGCCAGGTTTGAACCTGGTACTATCTGAAACCATAAGGACTTACAGTCGAAGCGCTTACCGCTAAGCTACGAAGCTATTTATCGTATCTTGCAAAATAGACAGTCTGTAGCTAATGTTGTATGACATCAGTCGTCGGTTACGGTTCAAAGGGCAAGCGATCCTGACGCGAATTTAACACTTTTTACCCATCCAAAGCCGCTAAAGAAGTTTTCACTTCAAAAAATTCGGTACATTCTAGAGTATTATTTCAAAAAAGGTAAAAGTGCGACGATGCACAAATGTAGTCTGAAAATTTTAGTGTGAAAGATGAGATTCGCTCTGGACATTAAACCCACGTATATTTTATACGTGAATGCCATCTTTGAAAAAGTGGAGCAAGATCGACCAATTAGTAGGTATGACATTGCTGAATAACTGGATATTGATTACAAAACAGTTTTACGTCATGTACAAAAATCCGAGTACAACAAAAACTTGATATTTCGGTACCACATACTCTCACTGAGAGAAACCTAATGCTACGTGTTTCCATATATGCGATTTTTTGCTGAAACGTAACAATTCCGAAACAACTCGTAAACTGATGAATGTGCGCATAAGATCATGTTCGAAGCATGGATAAGCCCCACAAACTGTGGCAAAGCCCGGCCTGATTCGGAACAAGGTGATGCTGTGTGTATAATGGGATTGGAAAGGAATAGTCCACTTTGAGCTTTTGCCGCCGGTTAAAAGTGTCGATTCTGATCTATACTGTCAGTAGCTGATGGGGTTAAAGGAAGCCATTGAGAAAAAATGGCCGGAGCTCGCGAACGGAAGGGCATGGTTTTCTATAATGACAATGCAAGACTGCACTTATCTCTAGCCGTTCTGCAAAAATTAAATGAGCTGTGTGTGAGCATGTTCCGTACCTGACCTTGTTCCATCAGATTTCCACCTGTTTCCGTCACTTCAAAACTCTATTAGGAACCTAATTTATGTTCAGATTTTTCACTCAAAGTGACACATCTGAACATAAATACATTATTTTATTACTCTACTAAAAAGAAAAAAATGCAGTCTAATTTTCCATTCCACTGAAAAAAATGGATTTGAATATTATGTCAAGCGTTGCAGTCTGAAATAAGACCAAGTTTCCTCAATGAAACAATATTAAAACGTAAGTGCAGGCTGTGGAAACACAATAAACAGCTTATACGAGAGCTTAATGGCTCTAGAATTAAATTTTATTTGATTGCGAGCCTTCGCGCGACAAGCTGATTGATGTATGGCCCAGCGGCTTCCATGCTCAAAGACTATTTAATTGATGCATCGAGTTTGCAGATATTCATTTTAGGTAGTATATTATGTTGTATTACAAAATTCAGGACAAAGAATAGTTTACAAAAAAAAAAACCGGCAACAACAGGGGAGTGTGACTACCTGGTGTTGCACACGTCCATACTCCACGGAACCATTTTCTATCAAGTGTGCCGTGTTTTTTTCTGCCACCTAAGCGGTATTAAAAAATATATATGCATATATATTGTAGAAGGACCAGTTAAGTCGTTCAAGCGTGATTTTTGTAACAAACTTCCAAACATTTAATCATATTATTCACAAACTTTCACATTTATAATATTATCTAGTAGGAATTTAACTGAGTATTGACATAACATTATAGCCAAAGTTGACATTTGAAATCAAATATAAATTCATTCAACAAATTAACATCTCAGGGTAGACTTAATTTATCCCATTTGCGCGATTGTTTCTCTGTAAAAAGAAATTAGAACTCAATAAAATGGTTACCACGAAAACCTTGAATACAATACTATCTATTAACCTTCTCCAATAAATCAAAACACACCACTAATCATTACACACGGCTACCCGCGACACGAATCCGCGATTGAGATAGCGAATAGCGCCCCTTTCATACGACATTAGCTACGTTAGACACGCCACATTTCGTAACAATCTGCACCCTGGCTCAGTCGCGTGTGAATCCTCAGATACAGACGCTCATTTCCTCTCACTCGCGAGCTAAACGTGAACGGGGCATAGCATCGCATTTGGTAAATTATTATGTTAAGTCATTAATAAAGTTACGATATGTTGTTGCTCGGTTTCTTGCTGACGGATAAATTGTATTGTTTGTAGTGATATAGCTTTGCTGTAGTTATGTATGGGTACAAACTGTATGCTCTGCTTACATATAACGGACCATATTATTTGTATGTATCCAGTTTAGTTTACGAGTACTAGGTAAGTGGATTGCTTCCAGTCGACCTGTCAGGAATTATGAATCAGTCACCCGTTATATTGCGAACATTAGTAACATTAAAAATTGGCATACCTAATCATATTATTAGTTAATTATAAACTAAATCTGGAGTAGCAGAGTGGGTCCTGGGCTCCACAGTGCAATGTATCAATATCACTGGAATATTATTAATAATAATAATAATGGATCAAGGGCCGGATACAGAAGGCGGTACTTCTCGACACGGCACGCATAGTGAAGAAGTTCCTCTCTCTCTGGAGCCCTGACCACCGGTAGCTTGGTCCCTGTACTCGATGCCAGTGGGGTACTATTTTTTATATTTTTAAATGTATTTTTTTAGGATATATTTAAAAATATAATTCATATGTGTTTTAAATGAATAATTAAATAATAATAATATTTATCATAGTGTTAAAATTAATAGTGATATGAATTCTTGAATTAATAGTACTTCGAAATAAACAGATTTTGGTTTACTGACTACTAAAATAAGGAAGTGAAAATGGCAATTGAGATATAACTATCAATAGGCCTCTTGTCGACCTCTCAATGCCTCTCGTATTATAAAATGTGAACATTCTATGTAACTCAATTGCTGTAAAGATATTTCCTCCGTTGCAGATTTAAGTACCTACGTATTACTGTTCTTGCTTCCGCCTTTTAGAAGGTGAAAATGTGTAAAAATCGTTTTACGGATATTCCTATTCGCCAGACGATCGTAAATCTCATATTTTGTTTCGATGTGCACTGTCGCATTTAGTGTCAAAGAAGTCATTTTGTAAAGTATCTACACCGACCCGATACGATAGTTATTGCACGAACGTTTGCATTGCTATAACATGTGTAAATTTCGTGGAATTTTTAACATGGAGAAATAAAATTTCATAGCTTTACTCGATGGGAGTGACAATAAAACTGCATCTCGATTCTGATCACACAATTTCAATATGTAAATGCGACAGAACACCTGAGACGTCGCACCCTTAGAAAAATGCTTATTTTATTGCTTTTTTGTCAATAAGTATACACAATAATGCTGGCTTCTACTGAGGAAAAGATACGACCCAAATAACATTAATTGTGTCGTTTCGTACCTGAAGCACGTTGGAACTGTTTTGGCAAGTTTTTGGTGACTAGTTTCATAAGAAAAACATACACGTAATATTTTATGTAAGCTAGATTTTATTTCAAAACACGTGTTTTTGAAGTGAAAACTTCTTTAGCGGCGTTGGATGGGTGAAAAGTGTTAAACTCGCGTCAGGATCGCTTGACCTTTGAACCGTAACCGACGACTGACGTCATTCAACATTAGCTATAGACTGTCTGTTTGTAAGATACGATAAATAGCATCGTAGTCGACTTTAAGTCCTTATGGTTTCATATAGTACCGGGTTCAAACCTGGCCTTCTGACACTTTTTGTGATTATTTTTTCTGTTTGTAATTTATTCCTCTTTGTGATTATGTTTTCGTTTTGTAATTTATTACTCTTTGTGATTATTTTTTCTTTTTATAATTTATTAATTTCTTCTGACAGAAAATTTGCAGAAAATTAGTGATAGGTTCTATGATTGGCGCTATGTTATAGGTATGGTGTGGTATGGTATAGTATGTTCTTTTTATCTTTTTCTATGTATATAACGAAGAAAGAAAATGTTTTCACTTCTGCCGGCACTCCCAGAGTGCAACCCGTCTTTTTTTGAGTTTTCAAGCAGTCTTCTCAAATGCGATGACTGGGTGATTCATATCGTAAATATAGGCCAATAGTAAAAAATGAGATATTGTGTATAAGCGCGTGTCACAATTTCTAACGTGGGTTTTTAGGGATTGTAAGTGGTGTACTTGAGACATGTTATCACATAAATTCAAAACTATTAACATTAAAAGCCATTGGTAAATAAATTTCATTTAACAAATTAATTTTAAGCTATCACCCGCCAAGTAAAGACGAACGCTTGAAACCTGATACATGCAAAGTTAACGAAGAGTGGCGGCTCTCGATGCAAGAGCCATACACTTACATTAATGGCTCCTGAAATGGACTTCTATTTCTATTTTCTCTTTTTTGACGATTGCTGTTTGTAATGAGATGTTATATGAGTATTACCCGTTTCTATTTAAAGCCACACAACTGACAAAGAGACCTCATCATACTAAGATCCAATTAGTACTACTGCCAACTTGATGAATTTCTGCCGTTGTATATGGGTTCGTAATTGTTCCTTGGGGAAGACGAAAGAGGATGTAACACCTCGACGATGACCGAGATACTAGTCTTGCGATGCTTATAATATGCGCTAGTAACTAACAATAACAGAATCTCAACAATGTGCTTCGCAAAAATGTATTTAAATATAGGCAAGTACTTTAAAATATGAATAAAAACAATACTAAATCTAAATTGTAATAATGAGTTCTAATTTACAAAATTACACTGACGATAAGGCTCACAGTAATTACCTAAATAGCTCTAGTGTAGGTCTAAAACCACAAAACATTTATATTATCTAGGTTAGTGAAACACTGTCTGTGATTCTAAAATGTATCGTTTAAATGCATCCGATTCTAATTGCCATCGCTAGAATTCGTGGTTATAGACTAATTCCTAAAATTATTTTATTTATTAGAAATCAATGCCTTGAATAGTTATCCCTATTTGGTGCATGCACGATAAACTGTTCTCTTTTTGTCACCATTAGTGACAAAACTCGTGGCTACAATTAGAAAAGTATGTGTTATATATCATCACTGATGAAAATCGGGATTGTTTTCCCATTCATCCTCAGATGTGATAAAGTCAGTTATTACGACTGGGAATTAACGCTTCGAGCGACTGTAGTAAGGCACAAACTTCACCAATATTAGGCATTAAGTGGTACCAGCTAGTAGGTGTAAATTGCAATATTGCATTAAAGTATTAGTCATAGAGAGATGAACCTTCAAATTTATTTTTCTTGCCGGCTCGCGAACCAGTATTTCAACAGAGTACTGCAATGCTGACAGTGCAGATTAGCAGAAGTTTTGTCACAGTATTCATCCATACTAATATTATAAATGCGAAAGTAACTCTGTCTGTCTGTCTGTCTGTCTGTATGTTACGCTTTCACGCCTAAACCACTGAACCGATCTTGATGAAATTTGGTACAGTGGTATATTAGAGCTTGAGAACGGACATAGGCTACCTTTTATCGCGAAATGGGGGGAAGAAGGGGGGGGGGAACCAGGGCCTTGGGATAAATGTTTATCGTTTTAGAAGATTACCTGATGAAAATTGGTACAGAGATAGTTTAGAGCTTAGGAACGCACATAGGCTACCTTTGATCGCGAAAAAGGGGGTAGAAGGGGGGGGACTAGGGCCTTGGGATGAAAGTTTGTCATTTTATGAAGATTTCCTGATGAAATTTGGTACAGTACAGAGATAGTTTAGAGCTTGGCAACGGATATAGGCTACCTTTTATCGCGAAAAGGGGGGTAGAAGGGGGGGCGGACTAGGGCCTTGGTATGAAAGATTGTCATTTTTGAAGATTTCTTAATGAAATTTGGTACAGAGATAGTTTAGAGCTTGGGAACGGACATAGGCTACCTTTTATCGCAAAAAGGGGTAGAAGGAGGGGAGGATATGGCTATGGGATGAAAGTTTGTCTTTTTTTGAAGATATATTAATGAAATTTGGTACAGGGGTAGATTAGAGCTTGGGAACGGACAAAGGCTACCTTTTATCGCGAAATGGGGGGAAGAAGGGGGGGGGACCAGGGCCTTGGGATAAAAGTTTATCGTTTTAGAAGATTTCCTGATGAAATTTGGTACAGAGATAGTTTAGAGCTTGGGAACGGACATAGGCTACCTTTGATCGCGAAAAGGAGGGTAGAAGGGGGGGGACTAGGGCCTTGGGATGAAAGTTTTTCATTTTATGAAGATTTTCTGATGAAATTTGGTACAGAGATAGTTTAGAGCTTGGCAACGGATATAGGCTACCTTTTATCGCGAAAAGGGGGGTAGAAGGGGGAGGGGGGGAAGGGGAATAGGACTATGGGATTAAAATTTCTCATTTTTCAATAGCACAAAAAGGGGGTGAATATGGCATAAATAGTTAGAATTTCTTTTAAGATGTCCTCATGAACTTTGGTACAAAGGTGAATTAGAGCTTCAGAACGGACATAGTCGAGTAGCGAACCAAATATAGAAGCGAGTGGAGAGGCGAGTAGAGATTGCTATAGGGACGAGTAGATAGGCGTGTAAAGATCGAAAGTCGAGTAGAGTCGACTACAGTGGCGAGTAGATATGCGACTAGAGAGCTAGTGGAGAGGTGAGTATAGAATCAAATAGAATGCAGTAAAGGGTTGAGTAGGCAGGCGAATAGGGAGGCGAGTGGAAAGATGAATGTAGTGGCGAGTAGAGATTGAATAGAGAGTTGAGTAGAGGTGCGAGTAGATAGGCGAGTGGGGAGAGTCAAGTAGAGAGGCGAAAAGAGAATCGAATGGATGGGCAAGTAGAGTGGCCAATGGAAAGGCGAGTATAGAGAAGAGTACAAAGTCGAGTAGAGAGTCGAGTATAAATTCAAGGATAGAGGCGAGTAGAAAGTCGAGTCGAGAGTCGAATATAGAGGCGAGTAGAAAGTTGAGAACAGAGGTGAGTACATAGTTGAGGACAAAGTTGAGTAGAGGCGAATTTAATGCTCAATAGCGTCGGATCAACACTAAGCAATAACCGACATACACGCGGGCGGAGCCGCGGGCAACAGCTAGTCAATTTATAATACAATTCTAATCTTGTTGACGTCCAGAGATATTTCACGTATTTCCTTCTTCCTTAAAAAAGCATCAGATGAGGCCGTCAAGCTGTGTGCCACTATTGAAACATAGTACGTTGACCCTCTTTCCTTAGACTTTGCCATCAGCTTACCATCAGGCCAGGTGAAATCAAATTGACGTGTCCTATATAAATAAAAATACAGTCGGGAAAACACATAGGCTACTTTTGTCCGTAGAATATTTTCTCATGGGCTGCGGAAGTGGCGACAAAAAGAATTTCATCAAAACCACCATAGACTTCTAACCCTCAATGTTGCAAATTTCGTAGCATGCTATAAAATTTTATTGTCGCTTTGTTATACATAGTGCAGGGAAACTGGTAATCTCAATAAATGGGTGTTTGTCAAGAGCTACAGCACTGATATTGACAAGGTTTTGTAGTTTTTAATCTCCTGCTTTATTATGCATTCCGTACACGCCTATTCCTTGTTGGGCTCGGGTGCGTTTCACTTGACTCGCTCCGCGTAAGCTGGAAACAAAGTGAAACTTTCCCAGCGAACCTAACTTTTTGGATTTTTATTGCTTTTAAACAACGTGAGACGAAATAATATTCAAAATTTCAGTCGATGTTGTCGGTACTTATTTGATTTTGCTAAGCACAAAATGAATCAACATTAAGTTACTTCATTCTGTTCAAAATTTCACAATAGTCAGTATCGTGTGATATCGTTAAGTAGCTCTGAACCAAAATTGTCCAAAGGGCATAAAATTATTATTTGCAGACTTCTTCACTGTTGGTCTAAAACTGCTTATCAATTTTTATTTTTATGTCTTTGTGGCAATTTCTTTGCTAAATTGTTTTATCTATCTATAGGCATCATTGAATTCTTTGTGATTATATCCAAAAGCCTTTTTCGTTGTTGCAAAAAATATCTTAAAGAAATCATCATTTACATTTAGACGTTATCCTGATTGCATCCGAGGTCAAGATACTCTCGGAGCTCAGGGTCTGCCTTCCGGCTCTCCCTCCTGCACTTCACACGATCTTGGATGTCAGTGATAGTGAGACCATTCGCACGCATGTCACCCTCTACGACGTACCCCTTTTACCGGGACACGGCGAGAGCCCCAATGACAGGCATTTTTTGCGTCTGGCTGTTACGCAAGACGTGGCCACACCAGCAAAAGCGGCTCTCTTGCATTTTATCTGCAATTTCACGGACATGAAGGCTGCCACCGATGCGAGAGTGTCTCACGCGATCTTTACGCGTGACTCCGCACATCCATCGCAGCATTTTCATCTCCGTGACTCGCAGCTCCTGCTTGTATCATTCCAAACGGCGGCCACACCTCACACTCGTGTAAAACGATAGGCCTAATGAACGTCTTATAGACCTGCACTTTTAACCTGACTGGCATTTTAAGATCGGATCATTTCCCGCCACTTGGCAATACGTGCAATGTCACCAGTCACGTGAAGTACAACCAAGTCATCGCCTATGCAGACGGGTGTGGGATAATTTGAAGAAATATTATGTAACTTTGTCCGTTTCTTAAACATGATACCTTAACTTAGATACACCCAAAATATTTTAGAAGAGATAAAATTTATATTAAATTTAAATTAAATATTTTATATTAGAACTTAAGATACCTTATGAACATCTCAGAATTTATTTTTTGGTAGGTATTGATAATAATATGTACATTTTATTCCCATGCAATTCTTTTGTGACCAGACGTAAAACGACATTTTTACAAAATCTCGTAAACATAGGTCGCTGCGATGTACGTCGTAAGATCATTCGTCTCCGCAAAAAGTCTGTTCCGGACGTGCGTCTACGTACTTTCGCTAAAAATGCAAATTGTACGTCGAACTGACACCACGCCCCGAGAGAGGCCGAAGTCGAGCTGACTTAGGGACCTGAAGGGGCAACGGGGGCACAATTTTTCACTAAACCAAAATGAGCAAGACACTCCCCCAACACTCGTTTGAGTATGTACAGTCCTTCAGTTTTTGATTGTGCGCCATGATTTTGGTAAGCCTTCTTCTATATTTCATCATTCAATGTAGAATAGTAGATTCTTCACTACTTTGCATGTTAGAGCTAGAGCTAGTAGTATAAAGTAGTATGTCAATGACTAGTCACAAAATCAAGCAATCAAAATGTAAATATTTCAATTTATTTAGATATTTGAAGAATGCTTTTTTAGCATTCATATACCTACGAGTTCCTTTAGTACGCTTCAAACCTGCACAGCGATAACCAGAGCTTTCGTTCATATCTAATCATACTCGTATCTAGATGTCCAATAAAGTGTTCTGTATACTATACGAATACGCCAAATTCTTTAGTGCATGTACCTACTCGTAGAAAACTTTTAAATAAGAACTGATATCTCTAAACATATTTTATATTCTTTAATGTATACTGCACATTGCTTAGTTAACACTATGTCTAGTAGAACTATAGTTGTCTTAGTTTACCTTTTTTTAAACCTTTCGGCAAACGGATATTATTCCAAAAACAGTTTTTCACTTATTTCTTTATTTTACTGAACAACGAATATCGAGCATATTGATCAGTTATGTTTCCGACTTTCCTAACTCTAATCCTGGTGCCGTCTCTCATAAACCATACTAAATCCAGCATCTTGTTACTCAATACCGGTGTAGCTTTCTCGCTTGAGTTGATTGAGTCTAATACGTTGTGATGCCACAGTATTGGCTATCTGTACTTACAAATTTATATTTATTAGTCTAGGATATTTGCTACCGTGCGAGCAATTAACTGGTAATTGTCATCGCAACAGAATGAATAAAACGGCAATGTGTGCAAAATACACAAACAAATATATATAAATTGCTTGCTGATGCCAGTGACTTCGCCCGCGTGGAATTCTGTTTTCGTTCCCGATGTTCCTCACAATTCTCACCAACTTTCCCTGAACTTGGACACACATTTCAAAACCATAATCAACTAAACCGGCCGATCCTTTCTCTTTGCTTTTTACATACACAAGAAGAATACAAATATAATAAATATCGTTAATAATATTATTTATACTGGAAAAATCTAATTGGCCTTTCGTCTTATCGCTTTCGTTTGGAGATACGAGTATACAAGATACAACAACAATTTGCAGAATGTTATTTTGAATAGAATTTAAATGCTAATTTTCTAAGCTATTAACACATTAGAAGTGCACAACGGACGCTATCGTAAATCAGAAGTGCAAACACTGTATTAATTACAAATGCAAACAGCGAGTGTGGTCCGCCGCAGCCGTCTCTATCCTGCTAATGATTTGCAGTGTGGCTATGGCTCTTACACACACAGATGCCAAAAAGCCAAATACGTGTACATTGGACACTAGTAAAGCTCCAAAATATATTATTTCATTCCATTTAAAACCATTTAAAATCAAAGCACTAACCAATAGTGCTTGCTTGATTTTGCTTGCAGGATTTCATCTGTCTTCTGGTTTGTTCTGTTTCATTGTCTGAATTGAATAGACGTCCAAGTTGCACGTTCTAGGCTTTTTTTTACCCAATAGTGTGAAAATGTTAACGCTGTGCTATTTTATATTTACTGGTTAGATTACTGGACTAAAGTTTACCAGTCGAACAGAGTAGAACTAATACTAGGCTCGCACTCTATACTATGTATATAACTAGCTTAATCGCCGTTCAATTAACTGCCTAGGCTGTTAACTAAAGGGCGCAGTTCACTACCACTACGCCACAGAGGTCGTCAAATGTGCTACTGTGCCACTTAATAATCTCGGTTGCATCCCAAGTTTGCAATTTGGAACTCGAGGTCCTATAGCCAAGATTTGTAATATCTTGCCATATACCGCCTTATGCTATCAGTCTCACCCGACTCTGAGAGAAAATTCTACGTACTTAACTTACAAGAGTAATATTCTTCAATCAAGAATAAATAACAATATCTAGAAGCATTTTCTGAAAAGCATTAGCTGAATGTTTACGCTCGTGTCCTTGTTCGATAGATGAAAGTCGGTAAGCCTTATGCTCTTAAAGCTCTATTACACGATGTGAATTCGCGAGGATTACTGAATATTGCGCTGCTTTCAGCAGTGTGAAATGTTTCTAGATGCTACTTGGATTAATGTAATTGTTTCGATGCCTGAATGAAATTAAACCAAAATGTAGACTTCATTTATACGTGCATGCATTTGATTATATGTTGTATAGATGTCACCGCCAACTAGTTTAATAAACCATTCAATTAACTGCCAAGGCAGTTAACTAAACGGTGCCTTTCAATAAACGACATGAATGATGTTCAGCCATTTAATTAAACGGCTAGGCAAATAGCTTGGATTGATGACGTTTAACAACTTGCCTAGCTATTTAATTAAACAGTAGAGAAGTGACTAATTTGTGCATGGTTATAAAAAATAACCACGAGGACTTAATGCGGGAGTGGAGTGGAGCGTAGCTCCCGCATTAGCCTTCTAACCTAACCTAACCAAGTCGAATTACGCAGCTATCACAATAAACCTATCACTAATTTTCTGTGAACACACCTCTGTCTACCCCCTCGTGGATTTACAGGTGTAAGTATATGTATGTATGTAATTTTCTATCTTATTTCGAGGTAGTGCCCTATCTTACGATTGGCCTAAGCATTAGCCAGTCAAGTTATTGAATAATGTAACTAACGAGATGGCTGAATATCATTCAGGCCGTAAATTGAATGGCGCCCTTTAACCGCCTAGGCAGCGCACTCACAGGCAGTTAACTAAGTGGTGCCATTGGTTTTTTTTTATAACCTCGCAGAAATAGCCGTTTAATTAAATGGCTGAACACCATTCATGTCGTTAATTGAAAGGCACCGTTTAGTTAACTGCCTAGACAGTTAATTGAACGGCTGATTAAACTAGTTGGCGGAGACATCTATACAACATATAATCAAATGCATGCACGTATAACTGAAGTCTACATTTTGGTTTAATTTCATTCAGGCATCGAAACAATTACATTAATCCAAGTAGCATCTAGAAACATTTCACACTGCTGAAATCAGCGCAATATACAGTAATCTTTGCGAATTCGCATCGTGTTATAGAGCTTTAAGAGCATAAAGCTTACCGACTTTCATCTATCGAACAAGGATACGAGCGTAAACATTTAGCTAATGCTTTTCAGAAAATGCTTCTAGATATTGTTATTTATTCTTGATTGAAGAATATTACTCTTGTAAGTTAAGTACGTATAATTTTCTCTCAGAGTCGGGTGAGACTGATAGCATAAGGCGGTATAAGGAAGAAGGAAGATATTACAAATCTTAGCTATAGGACCTCGAGTTCCAAATTGCAAACTTGGGATGCAACCGAGATTATTAAGTGGCACAGTAGCACGTTTGACGACCTCTGTGGCGTAGCGGTAGTCAACGGAGCCGCTTCGCAGGAGGCGTGGGTTCGATCTCCATTCAGTGCAATTATTTGTATGCATGAATATGGGTATTGGCATTAATCTGGTCGTGCCACGGAGAGCACGTTAAGCCGTCGTTCCCAGTTGCCATACAAACACCTATGTAAGTCGTTATAGGTAGTCGGAGCCCTCAAAATTCTAACAACTGGACTAACTGCAATGCTTCGATATCACCTTTAGGTTTTGGAAGTCAAATGGCAGTCGTTTCTCAGAAAATATTGTGTGCTAAATCCGCAGTTAGACTGGTATAGCGGATCTCAGACTCCAAGCTGTAAGCTTTTGATGCGACTGGGATTAACGCTAAAATGAAGAAGAAGAAGAAGACAGTGGAACGGGTCATGACAATGATCAATGAATGATTTGTACATGACTTGTTGCCAAAATATGAAAAAGTCTGTGGTGATAGAATACAGTATTGAGGTATCTGAGATTAACAATGGCATTATTAGAGTGAAACAGAACAATAAACCGAGGAACCGCAAAAATCTCCTGGTAACATGTATATGTATGTAAATATCCATAGCTATCTAAGCTATGGATATAAAACAGTACTTCACGTATATCATTTAATTTACGCATAGGGCACCGCAATTCTGAGGGCATTACTTAGAGTCTATTTAGGAAATACGTTTCAGGTTCCGCTGCAACAGATCTTATTTGATGCAGGATATCCGTAATATCTTGTTTACAATGCAACGAAAGCATAATATGACTATTAAGAACTGACAAAAAAGAACTGTAAACCAAGCAATAAAATATTAATATTTTATCCACTTCCAAGATGAAAAATGCAGTCCGTTCATAAAATTCGTAGTGCGGTAGCGTAACAGCGAAGAAACAAAACGTACCACTGAAAGTTACATTTTAATTTCATCACCATAACTCAGGCGTGCAAAGATATGGCTCGCTATGAAAATTCGAACAAAAAGTGCAGGTACGTAGACGAAACAATAATGTACGATTGTAGTTGCTTTTACAATGGCAGTCGGAGACATGCGGGTATACAGCCGACGTAAAGTGAAATCGGTCCTTTCAAAACATTTTACTGTGCGAAGCTTGAAAAATAAAACGTGGCACTATTCAACTACACACAGTGGTCGCGAGTAAAGTGTCCGCGATAAAGGGCCTTACAAAAAACGCTTGTGTAAACTGGGCCAGCGGGTACGGTAATCAACTTTATTCTAGCTTGTTTTGATGAAAAAATTGAATTGTTTCCCGTTGACATAGCTGCAGCGACTGCTCGATAAACATAGGTTTTACTTAATTTAGATGGTCTACAATTACGAGGTGCCGATGTAACACTTATTAAAACGTTTTCCACTAATTTTTACAAAGGTCCCACCTTTGTAAAAATTACAACTCGTTGAACTGACGACCAGTGAAAGATAGCAATCTCATGGATACGACGTGGGACAGAGTGAACAAAAGTTTGAACCAAATTTAAATAAAGTGCAAATAAAAATTTCATTTCCAAATAGGATTGTTTAGTAATCCATTCGTAGGGATACATATATCTACGATGAATACATACTCGCAAACGTTCGGTTTAAAAATACGCTCTACCTACTTGCCCCAACTAACCTGCATAATATAATATCCACGAATCGCCGGATTTCGAAATCGACTTGGAAGTCTCGCAAAGAAACTAGAATCACATTCGCAGTCGCGCGAATATTCGATCCAATCGTCCCTCCTTCACATCCCCTCAAATGTGAGAGAACTATTTATGTTACGGTGGGACAACAAAGGAAGTACTTCTTATATGGGTAGACAATTATAATAATTGTAATTGAGCTCACAAACACGAACACATACAATTTTTTCTTATTTAGCCTCTTTCATTGAGTTTTTTGCACATTTACTGTTACACAGAATTGCATTACGCATCAGATATAATTCGTAGCATAGATAAAATATGGATTATAAGCAATTTGATTAATGGCTCAATGGATACACTGATACGGCCTACTAAAATTCGGAAATATGTATCCACTGGTTTCGGGGATTTATATAGGTACTAAGCTCAATGAACTATGTACATTCAGCGTATAATATATGCTATTATAACACAACAAAAAATACAACCAGAACTAACACTGTTTATACTGGAGATGGATGGCGCTTGGTGCTTGCACTTTTTTTTCTTTTTTTTTACTCCTAGCATCCCTAACTAATCTGTGCTTTCGAGCAAATGGCCGTATGGGGCCGATTTTATCGGATAAATGTGAAAACAGCACAAGGTATCGGCTATCAGATGTCGGCTATCGGCGTCTGACACCGATATCGGATATCGGATGTCGGATGAGTGTGAAAACGCTCTTACGGTGTTCCTCTCTGTACCACGCTATGGACCCGGCGACCACACAGTGAAACCATGGAGTGCTGAGAATCGGATCTCTAAATTTCCTTAAAAGTTAATTAGGTAAAAAAAAAAATACACCGCGTTAGTTGTATTAGAGTAAAATATTAGATGATTAAACTTCAAAATTGTAATTAAATTAAATTAAAGTAATTGTTTCAAAATAAAAATAAACTGCGCAAAAGTCCAAGTGAAGTGTATTATTCAGAACTAATGCTGTGATTATGATCAATTGCAATACAATTTTTGACTTAAGCCCCCAACCAACTCCCAATAAAACATGAATCATCTTTTGTTACTTTGTATATAAAAATGTAACAAAAGATTCTATGAAATGTCTAAATTTTACTCCAAAACTTTGTATAATGATTTTAAAATTGCATTTAGAGATAACAAAAACATACCAACCAAAACAATCTCTTTACACTATACTTGCGAACAACTCTAGCTAGATTCTACCCACACACATAATAGCAATAATTGTACAATGCATAGTGAACACTCGTCTTTATCCACGTTCATTAACGGTAATTTAAAACTCATATTTAAAAAGCGTCGCAACATTATTCAGACATTTTAACTCAATTTAAATCGGATTATGCCTCAGTTGGATTGTTCGACTTTACATGAGACTGAAGCAGCTAAATATCAACCTTGAGAGCTTCAAGATTTTAACTTCTTTTTAGAAAAAACCGTAGTCCACAAAAGTACTTTTAGAACGGATTCTGAAAAATAGCCGAAACGGCTCGGGCTAAACGTAAATAAATCGCGATCGAAGCCGTTAAAAATTAGTTTTATAACAAGCATATGTTCCCAACAATTTTATAATTGACAGAATATAGTTATTACCACTGATCGAGTACAGTGTAATCCTAATAATGTGTCTTACCTACTACCGAAATAAATGGCTTTCCACTTTGATAACTGCATTTTATTTATCTTATCTCTTACATCCCAATGTGTTTATCTTTTAAAACGATCTATACCGTTCAAGCGTAAAATTGCAAACTAAATCTTACTCTTTTTATAAACGGTATTATAGTTAGTTACCTAACTGTAATACCTTCTTTCTGATAAGTCTCCTTAGTATACTATACATGTAAGTGGTGGCTGCCTACAGCTAAAGTATACATCAAGGAAACTTGTATCACTTTTTTTAGGAATATATTCATAACATTGTTTCTTTATTGTATGCACTTAAACTGGAAATAAGCACAGGCCGCCCAATGGTAAGTTGCCACCGTGATTTGTAGTCACTTGCAACACCGGAGATATCATTCACATGACACAGGAATAAGAAGAGAGTATTAAAAATGAATGAAAGTACTATCACATACACACTGCTACTCAAACTCGTCTGTGAAAAGCTATAAATAACTTTTTGCTTATAAATTGTACCAAACAAAAGGATAGCTAAGTAAAATGGGTGTACTGTGATCCATTTTACCATTAATATACATTTTATTCTAAGTGTCTACATCCAATCGATCATCTCCTTCGGGTAACAATATTGCTTCGTACTATTGTAGAAAATATTATTACATTCCACATGTTTTTAGTCCCATAAGTGCTCGATATGAAATTGCATTTAAGCCAATAGGTGCTAGTATTCATCGTCCGTCATATTATTTGTCACGAGCCGTCATCGGCAGGCGACGCCGAGCGTCGAGTGCGACCGACGCATAGCGTATATCCAATTATCCATTCGCAATATTTTCTATGCGATGACGCAAGTGGAAAATACAATCAATCTAAAAATATGTGGAAAAGTTCAGAGACAAATGAATGAATGAATGAATAATGCATTATTGTACACCAGTAATTATTTCATATATAATATTTTTTAACATTAATTCATGTAATACAATGGGCGGTCTTATCGCAGACTGCGATTTCTACCAGAAAACTTTTTAATGGCCTGATATCTTTGGAGTTGCAGGCAACAAGTGGTGTGGTGTGGTAATAATGTACTTAAAAATACATACATCCAATTTTACACGCTATATACATTCATTACAATTATACGAAAAAACTACTTACTGTATTACTTATCCAAATAAGTATTTTATACTAATGGTACTCTAATAAATACATACATACATATACAGACATATTGTGATGGTACACAAGTTACTCAACAATGGGAAATTAATAAGCCTTAAAATTTACATCTTCAATGCGTTGGTATTTTGATATTTAATAGCGGGCGTCCACTTGCAGGCATCTGGCTCGCATCGTTGCTATTTGACCCTCCACAGATCAGGTAAAGCAAGACCTTTTGTGTTGGCTCCTGAAACGATGGTTATTGTTTTTGTGATACTTTAAAGAAACTATTAGGACGTTAGTTTTTACGAGAGAGGTTGGGAGTACACGTGCAGGTTTTGTAAAGACAAGGCGTGGGAGCGTTTTGGAGAGATTTTTTATGAGGTTGGAGAGAGCGTAGGTTCGGGGCATTCGTTTGGTATCCGGGGAGGAGAGCGGTCTACCAGGGCTCGTCGAGGAGTAGGAACATAGGCGTCACTCGAGTAAGTTACAGTGCTACACTGTCAAGTGAAACACTATTAATAATCTACAGACGTGGTGAGTTACTTTCATACCATTACAATTAATTATAGTTATTACTGTATTTATATGTTTTATGTGTAATATTATTCTGAGCTGAGTGACGTGACGCTTAGATTATTTAATTGCGTACATTCAAATCATATTCTTATGATCGCGGGATTCGTTGATAGATGTTACGCGGTACCTTTGCCCTCGACGCGTATTAGAATGTCCCACGTAACGAGTCATGGCTTTCAGACCAGGAACTTGGCAAACATATGCTTTGGCGGAGGCCGAAGTTATCCTTGTGTGTGCCTAGGCCGAAGACGCCCCTGTGGCCTGTAATCTGCTAGCGAGGCGGCGCTACGCAAGGACGAATGTATGGTGAAAATTGTATGGATGAGTTAGGAGCAACTTATCGCATTGAGACCGTATTCAGCCGTAGTATAAATTCTATTACACCAGTCCTGTCATACCTGGAGGGGCTGAGGTTAAAGTCCCAGATGAGTACAGCATGCAAGAGCTGGCTTAAAGTTCAGATTGACGGAACACTAGTTATGGCACACTGGAGATTGGGGACGGTGAGCCTCTCGGGGGTCTATGTGTTGGAAGTGCGGTATAATGTAAGCCTAACTCAGAAGTACGATCGAATGGATGTGAGTCAAGTAACTGCTATCAACGTATTTAATCGTTTGTTGTACTTCATTTCCACTTCTTTTTACTCGCGGTTAATTCCTTTATCTATTGCAATGACTGAGACCAGTGGGAAATTATTGTCTCTGGATGAATTCCACAAAATCTGTGCGGTTGGCGGAGCACTCATATCTCCCGCCAAAGGGCGGGGGCTGGCACTTTTGACTTAATATTTAAATCAAATACGCAAAACGAAGTTCACTCAGCTTTGGTTAGACGACGTACCGTCACAATATACATGCACATACATGCACAGATACATACCCTCATATATAGATAAACATACGTACATGTCTAATTCATATTAAATAAATCTTGATGTTGATGAGTGTAGTTACAGTGATAAGTAGTATTCCTTTACAAGTTTTTTTAACGTCTGGGGAGTTTGTGCACGCCTGATTGTTTCTGGCGAAAGTTCCACAGGTGTAGGTACTGCTTCAAAGGTAAAGGATTTGTCAAGGAAGCTTTTGGAATGTCTCGGCATACTCAACTTCAGGCTTTCCAATGATTTTAATGAAAATTTTAAAGCTTGGCAAACATGCTAAAAATTCAAGTCGATTAAAACATGTTTTTCTTTAATCGATCTTGGCGGTGTTCGAACCCGCGATCTTTGCCTTTCAGGGGGGTAATGCTTTGTCCAACCAAACCAATTTAAATTTCCCCTTTATATCTGTCTTTGAGTGGACAGTGAAGCGTCTACCGATATTCTTACGAACTATCGGAACCAATGAATGGTTTTTCAATCGTTTTCAACCGACGAAAAAACGGAGGAGGTTCTCAAGTCTATGCGTATATTTTTTTTATGTATGACCACGCATAGCTTTTTAAAGATTAGTTCGATTTTGATAATTCTTTTTTTTGAAAAGAGTATACCCTGAAGTTGGTCCCATATAAATTTGATAATAAAATCCAACCCTAAGGGTAGGAAAACAGAGGATGATTGATTGTTCACTTACTGATTGTTAAGTATTACCACGCATAACTTTTTTCAGCGGATTTTGATAATTGTTTTTAATTGGAAATAGTGTACCCCGAAGTTGGGCCCATATAAATTTGAAAAAACAGAAAGGCAAAAATTAATAAACCTTTTTTATTAAACTTTAATAACTAACTTCTTAAAGTAAAGATCTTTTTTAAATAATTTATTTATTGTTTCCAAAAAATACATGTACATTAAGGTGTCATTTGTATACAGTAACTTAAAGGCAGAACGTCTTTTGTCACAAGCTTCACTTTAACTTGCATTGTATAGATGGACATTCGGGTCGAATCTTGCAACTGATTTTCAAAGCACGTTTAGTTTGAATAACATTACATTAAAAGCGAGCTAGTCTGATGATGAAACAGGAAGGTGGCTATAAGAACTCTCAATAACTGAACAAGGTAGATCTATCAAGTTTGAACTCATTTGTTTTGTTTTGGTAAACACTCTAGTGCTACATTTGACTGCTACGCTTTGCTACACTCGTAAATACTTCAGATCTAAGCAAGATTGAACTGGTCGATTTGAGCTCGTTCGACTTATCAAAACACGATATTGCTCCTATAATTTTTCTCTTACCATGTTTTAATAAGATTGTCAAAATACTTAAACCGCGACTGTGTACAAAAAGAGTTTCAGGAAAATGTACAGGTACCCGAACAAAAAGGTTTTTTATTAAACGTAAAAATTGCATTTTGCTCACAAAGTATCCGGTGAGTTCAGAAAAGGTTCCGAGAATTGAATTAACAATAACTATCGTATTACGCTCTGCGTCTGTTGTTCAATTCCCTGAGTGAATGTAATATAATGAGTAAAGGGGCATGAAAATGTTATATTTGACCGTAACGCGAAATTATCCTAATTAATAACAGTAGTTATTGAACATGCATGAAATTATTATCTGGGAAACAAATGCAAATATTATAGTTGTTATCTTTAGTTGAATGTGATAAATTTCTGAGATAAAATCTTGATTAGCACGCCACCCAGCCATAAGGACTCACGTACTGAAAAAAGGACCTAAGAGGAGAGGACTTAGAGGACTACAATAAGTTAACTTTTAACACATAACTTAACCTCTTTTCTTTTCTCGAAAATTAATTAATTATCGGTTTATTTCCCACAAGTTCCTAATACGCACGACTGTTTGTGATATTATTAAGGTAAATATATCATTCAAGTAACCAGCAAGTAGTGCGTTAGTATTCATTCATCAAAAGTTATGTCCAATTTGAAACAATGCCTTATTTCTACTTCTTAAAAACGTTTCGAATACCGAACCCACAAAACATTAATAACTTAACTGCTAATATCCTTAAAAGTTTGTATAAATTTAAAAACGAGCTCTATAATTCATAGTAAGTAAAACACGGCACATTAAATTAAACACGCAACGAAACAGTGCCTTTTGCCAAGCCTTAAGAAAACTTACTTAAATATTTTGGATGCATTCCAAACTAAGTGAAAAAGCAGACACTCACACTGTATCATACACATCGATTGTTTTAAGTAGTTTCTATAATAAAAGGGCTCGTGGTTAAGTTAAAGTACCAAGTAACCAAAATAAGAACCACATTACCGAAGGCTCCAACATGTAGTAGCTTGAAATTGAATAATCTGTGCAATCAGTAAACCTATGTTGTATTGTTTTTGCATTGTCGAGCTACGCAACTACTGAAATCATAAATCAACGCTCATCGACAGATTTTCAGAGTGCAAATATTTTCCTTTTCAACATAACTCTCGACACTGACGCCTTGTTAATTAATAGAATTAAAACCAGACTTGATGAACAGCTCAACAGCGTGCCAATTAAGCGAGGTATATTTTTTCTCTCTTTAATCTTAGTTAAAATGAATGCGAGTCAAAAGAGTCGATTCTCCGTTATAAAATTTAATTAAATAATGAAGATAGGAAGATTTTTTTTATCAAATAGTGTTAATTTTATTGAACCTTCACATTAAGCAAACTTATAATTAAAAGCAAATCTGTATCATATTACTAAAAAGATAATGTTTCCAGTGGTTGGTGGGCATTTATCAGTGTGTTTCCTTGATTTCGTAAAATATCCTTTGAACTACAGTCGTCATGTAAGTCACCGTGGGACTCTTAATTCTTTTAAATATGGTTTGCAACCGGACAAATTAAAAACTTGAAACATCTACGCTCCAGGCTCACTTACTACAAGTATATTTAAAACGTAAAGTATTTAATAAGGGCACCAAAGGTACTACATACTGCTATACTTACACCATATCTATATAAGAGGAGAGGACTTAGAGGACTACAATAAGTTAACTTTTAACACATAACTTAACCTCTTTTCTTTTCTCGAAAATTAATTAATTATCGGTGTTCGTACAACCTACGGTAATTAGACAAATGACGCCATCTTTTTTACGCAAGGCGCATAAGTTGGCGCCGTACAGTAAATCTAAGATGCCTTCGTCCACATTGCTGGACAACATAAGATTAATTAGGGCCGTTAGCTCTTTCAAGAGTGCGTCGCCAGCTTCCCCGACACTTACACCGGTAAGGTCCTTGAGATGTTGTGGAGTTAGGCCCTCCAGGCCGCCGGCAGACCCACTCCGGAAAGAGCCAACTGCTGCTAACACGTCCTTGGCTGAAACACTGAGACATTCAGCGTCTGTTTCCAGAGGCTCAGGGAAGAAAAGGTTATCAACAGGTGATGGGTGCTTGCTCTGCAAATCTGCTAGAGTATCTGGAAAGCAAGGTGCCGTAACATCACTAATGAATGAAAGCCTTGCAGCTCCTCTAATGTCACCTTCTCTTAACTTGGAACATAGTCATAAATTGAATTTTTATGAAAAATGGTGAAATTTGAGTCAAAAGTATGAGACGAAGAGCAGTTTTCTTTTATTTGTGTTCCTGAATCCTGTAAGGGAAGGTGAGGAATTGTTGGCAAGCGTATTGAGAGTATGTATGTAAATAAAAATGTAATAAACGATAAAGCTTCGAACACGATTTAAGAGTCTAATTATACTTTACTTAATTATATAAATAGGTATAGGTTAGAGTGACCACTAAAATAAAGCCTCGCCACAACTCAGGGAACCAATTTCGTTTAGGTCTATATAAACTATTCGCGATACGATTAACGTTGTGAATTATATATAACGGATAGCTCTCAACCAACACACGAGCCTGTCTGTCGGCACTCCGCCACTACATCAAAAACGGTGCACTCCAACTAATTGCATTTGCTATTGATGCGAGCCAATAGCCATGATGTGAGTACCTAGCCCGAGCTGGCAGAAAAGGCTTTTCTGCCCGGTTACTGGCCATCGGATGTTCAACATAATCAATATAATGAAAATGCCACAAGCTTATATTTCAAAAGATAAAATAGGGAAGGATAATAATTTGTTGGCATTAATACATCTATAAACATACTATATCAATTAAATAGTAAAATCGTATGGACATCTTTTCAATTTCATAGACCGAACGAAAAAGAAACTAATAGCATTATGATCTTGGATTTATAAGCGATACAATTTCTCATATTTTAAGTAGTTCCTAAGACCGCAACGTTTAGTGCTGATATTATAATTATTTAAATATAAACCGTAGCATAAGGACTGACGATACAACCGCAGACTGACAGACTGACAGACCTGCCTGCTATGTGTGAATGATGATTTTACGCACCGTAATAGCAGCGTTTTTACTATTTTTTATTATGTCTGAACAGTGTATTTGACACAAGACACTAATTCGTTGTTATATGACATACGTTTTAATGCGAGATGATTTGCAATTATTGGAGTATCTTAACAAATTGCCACCATGTACTGTATCCTAGCCTCACCGATCACCTCTAGACCTTCGCTTGAAGAAACGCCAACCCTCTCATCTGCTCTCTGTTCCATCTGCAAATCTAAGATGCACATGGAAATCTTCCGACCAACTCTATACCGCTCCAGCCTCGGTCACATCATCACAGGCACTATCGTCTCTGTTGCCCACGGTACCACACGTGGAGATTCCCACCCAAGTACTCCAAGGAGTTTGCTAATTTCCACAACTACTACTAACACACACGAGAAATATTAAAATGTGTGACTAGTTGTTCTTGATAATATTATCTCTTTGAAATTAGTTTTCATTCGTCTGAAACTCGTTATTTGAAACTATATAAATAAGACTGGCAAACTCAGAGGAGCAAAACGTTAAATCTACGAGATATAATATTTTAGATACGAGTACACAATTAGCTTGTAATCGGTCTGTGGCGCATTTATATCGTGTTCATATAGAAACATAAAGGACCATACTAAACGTGCCGCAATTCGTACCTGCTCCCTCAAATTACTTAGTTAATGCTTATTCAACAACCTATAAAAACAAAGAGGCGGCTGCGACACAAGGAGGGTCAGAAACTCTATTGTATATTAATGTAAGCGACGCCATTCTCCTGCTAGTTTTGGCAAAGATGCAATTTCATTTGAATATTGTGCAAGTCGACTGTTATACTGCGTTATGGTCGTAACTGAAGTACTTTAAATACAAAGTGCTCATAAAAGTAGTGTCTAACAGCATTAAGTTTAGATGGTGTTAATTGATATTGGAATGGTGCATAAATAGAATGTTAAGAGGTAGGTATTAAGAGGGAGTTGGGTGTCGTACATTGAGTAAGACAATTAAAAGGAAATTTTAGCGCCGTGTGAAGCATACATCGCGTAGATATCTCTCATTCCGCGTGTAAGTGCGCCGCTCGTCACGGTCTCTCCACGATTTATACTCGCCGTATTACACGTCATTCGACACGTTGCCTTGTCCACATCGAGCTAAAAAGAAGAAAACTGTTGTGAGCACATGGATATGTGGTCAATATTTTTGTATACTTTAGTTATACAAAGACGCTTTATGGTTAGTTAAACTTCATACCTTTAAAGGCAATAAATAGATACCTACCTATCAGAAATCCAGATTTACCAAAACATCGTTTGAACCAAGGCAGTATATTATTATATTTTCATTAGGTAGTCATTAGATGTTTATTATATAAATTTATACATTTAGGTCTATAAATAAGCAAGAATACTAAATCAGGGACAGCGATGGCTTCTGTGGCGTGGTGATAGTAAACGCGGCTGCTACATATGAGGCGTGGGTTCGAGCCCTGTTCATGTAAATATTTATCTATATATTTGCTTTCGTCTGGTAGTGCCTCGGAGAGCACGTTAAGCTGTCGGTCCCGGTTGGTAGTTGGACCCTAAAAAGTCCAACAACTGGTCTAGCTACAAAGCTTCGATATCGTCATTGGGTTGTAGAGGTTAGATGAATGTTAGAGTCGCTTCACGGAAAATATCGTAGTTCAGCCAAATCCGCAGTTTGACTGGTAAAGCAGGTCCCAAACTTCGAGGTGTAAGCTTCGGATGCGACAAGAATTAACGTTAAGATGAAGAAGAAGACTAAAACGGAAAGAAGAAAGAAAATATAAGTATCTAAGCGGGAAAGTAATATCAGACTCTAACCGACTAAAACTGCACGCCGTTTCGAATGTAAGGTGCCTAAATAAGACAATTCCCACACAGCCCAAAGAAGAAGAGTACGCGAAATAAATTTTTGAAGCTTCTTTTTCTGTTATTAGCTACCCAAAACATTGGGTAAATCGTGGTACATTAAAGGACGTACTTAATTCAGAATGTCCTATTTTTAAGCGCACAATGTTTCAATTATATTAGGAGTATCTAGTAATCTCTCTGAAAGTATCGCTCCATCCAACAACAAAACAAAACAGTGCAAATTAAATAAAAACTTGTGAAAACATACCACATCCAACCCGCGAGGGACTCACCGCTCCACGTCCCCCCTCTAGGATGATTGTGCCGCTTGTCTAATTGTTTCTTGCAACGCCGGTATATTAAGCAGTGAGATGCCGCCGACTTTATGACTTCTTGAATGAGTCATTAACTTGTCGAATCAATTCGTCTTCGGCCTCGTATTATTTCTGAAACTCGCGAGGGGTAAAATAATACTCCTGTAATTGTTCAACTCCCTATATTTGCTAACGTTCACGTTAAACGATACGCTAGGGTAGCTTGATACGGGTTTTGATGTCAGCGGCAAAGGCCCATACTACCCATCTGATGATAAGCAGACATCGTAGTAGCTATAGCCAACTAAAGTATATATGTATTTTATATAGCTAAATGTCGTAGTATTTAAGAAGAATGTTCTTAACTGGTATTATTAACCTTTCAGGATACGGTAAGGCGAAACCGGTCAGGTTCAATAATAAATACTGTTAAAAAAATACAAGTGTTCTCACTAATATGTATAGTGTATATCTAATTTATTAGTGTATATCTAAGTTCAATTATTAGTGTTGATTAATACTATTGACTACTGTGGCGTGGCGGTAGTTTACGCGACCGCTACGCAGTAGGCGCGGATTCAATCCCCGCTCAGTGCAAATATTTGTATGCATGAATAGAGTAGTATTTGGGCCACTCCATCTCCTCCCATGCGGTGTCGTACAAGGTGACTGAGGGATAGGGCTGTTTACCAACAGACAGATATATACAGCCCAGACTCAGCCTATACATGGCTCGAGCCAACAATAGTGCTCGGAAAACGGCAATAGGCTCACCCACTATTACATGGTATCTAATACAATGATTGGTGAAATGGAGGTGATAATTCACTTCTGCCTAACCCTACGGGGATAAAGGCGTGATTGTATGTATGTATGTATGAATATGTATATTTGCATTGGTCTGGGTGTTTCTATGTATAATATGTATTCCGCATTCTAGATTCCATAACACAAGCTAGTTAAACTATGCTTTCTATGGATCTAGATAGCGTTGTGTGAAATGTTGTACAATATTTATTATTTATTTATTATTATTATTACTTCTGTAGTCAATAAAAAACAAAGCTAAAGAAATTGTTACTAAACACACTTGAGTCCATAGAACGTTTACTTAACGTACAACATTTACAATATAAATAAGAAGTAAAAGTTAGCCAAGTAGTCGCGCAGTTTCGACATTAAGTTATTGCATAGAACCTTTAGTTACAGTTGGTATAAATTATATTATGATTGTAGCTAAAGTATGAAAATAAAATATGCTATGCGACTGTTTTTCATGAATCAACAACTAAAGCTGTTTTCATTAGTTTATTTCAGACACTAGATGAAGCTCGCTTTACTTTGCTTCAATTTGCACTAATTTTATTATTAAAATTGGAAAAAGAGAATGCTCAGACGGGACTTGAACCGCGACTAGTCTTTGCTCTACCCACTTAGTAACTGAGCCACGTCTTGAGTTCTCCTATAAAAACATCTTAGGATGACATCGAAATGAATAGATTTAAAATTTCATCAAAAAAAAAATGCTTTGTTATTATTCGTATAATTTACCACCCAGTGTTGTCCTACAAATTGCGCGGTACGTTTTCCCAGTCCCACGGTTCGAAGCCCTTGTTAGCCTCCACAACAGACAAAAGTTGAATGTCTCATCAAACTCATGCTTCTTATGGAAAATTAGAGTGATAACTATCACTTGTAAAGATAGACCCTGACCGATGGACTTTAAAGAAAATTCCAATAAAAACTTTTCTATTCATGTATTTTGTTTTTTATCAACATAAAAAGAGATGAACAAATCAGGCATATAAGTTAATATTAAACGCTTTAAATTATAAAAAAACATTCTCTTTAGAGCGTTTATTTGGGAACAGGGAGTGGAAATTAATAAAAACAGGGTGGGAGTTCATAAAGAAAAATGTCACTGCATTGCAAAGTAATGTTCTCCCGTTCTTGTGCCGGGGAACGAAAATCTTGACTTGTTTTTAACTATTTATAAAATTAACCAGGGTCTGTTTCTTTACATAGTCAAACTAATTATTATAACAACTAATGAATAGAGTGAGTTCTTTAGTTTAGTTTTGACTAGAATAAAATAATTATGAGTTAAATGACATGAAAGAAATGATACCTACAGAAGAAATCAATATTGCATTTTTTAAACTTTGAACCTATCTGTAATCTAGTATAACTAATTGATTTATTGATTTTTGTTAAAAACAACTAACATTATTGATCTTTCAATTCTTTTGATACTTAATAAATGTGCCTATAAAACTGTTGATATCATTTTGAAGATTTTTGACTAATAATATCTTTTTGTAACAATTGGATTTTATACACACAACAAGAAATATTTTACAACGATTGTTTTGAAGTTCTTAGTATAGCTACTAATTAAATACAAAATTATGGTGTATACAGTGTTTGTTAAAAACTAGTTGGATTTATATAAAGAGCAGAGAAGGCAACAAGAAAAGATGACAAAGAAGGGAATGACTGAGGAGAAGAAATCTGACAAGAATGAATGAAGGAGCATTACTTGTTGCGCCGACCCCAGACAATTGGGACAAGAGCAGGTAAATGATGATAAACCCCATTAGAAACTAACAACCGACCTTTAAAAAGTCATGCATTTCAAACATCATAATAATTACCTCTACTCAAATCTTAAAAACAGAGTTGAAAATGTTTTATTTAAAATAAAGACTAATAAACTTTCTCAAGCTATATCTTATTCGAAGCCTAGCTCGTTCACACTCTCTTTTACGTAAATTTAATCTTCCATAAAAGTTTTTGGACGGTCTTACATTTTAGTAAAATTTAAAGCATACAGCTGTGAAAGTAAATTTTAAACTCCACCTCACTTCAGTAGTACAAGGAAAGTGTTCTTCGTAAATAGCATCTCAACTAGCTGAATGTCAGTATACTGTTAATATATGAATACATTATAGCAACTTCGGGGAAACAGTTTTGCGTTAAATTAAAATTTCTCGCCGGCGAATTAAAAGCAAGGAAGTTTTTAAGCTCACTAGACGCGGCGTTATTAAACTGTTGATTTATAAACAAGTGTTTGAAATTATTACGAGTTTTGTATCTTTTGAATCATTTTCACTGGACGTCTATGGTTTATCGTAGCTCATTCGTAGCACTTGTAGCTTTTGTGCACCTACGAGTATCTACACCTGTATACACTTTTAGGGCACCAACGATATTTTTCAAAGATTATATCGTCGTAATATGTTTTATGTAATGCTGTGTTTCTTATTTTAATAAAAAAATCTTATTTATTAAAAGACTTTCGCTGCACGATAAACTGTCAACCTGCTCGAAGTATTCGGAAGTCATTGAACGAAGAATGTGGAGAGGAAATAATAAGGGACCGTAATAATTTGTATTATTTATGTGTTCCAGTGTACTTACTCGAGTTATAGGCTCGTAAACGAGCGTGAGAGAAGGAAGTGGGAAAGGTTTTAAATTTTAATTTTAGGGAATAGTAATTATTGATTTTTTTTAAACTTACTTAATAACAAACGAACAGTCATAAGAAGATACTGCAAGTCCTGCTCCCTTCTGAATAAATTCCCTTTTAATTTTTTATTCCAGCTTAATAGAAGTGGCTACTTGGTGATGTACATCTGCATCATCATCTTCTTCTCCATCTACATGATCAAAAAACATAACTTTTTTAAGCTACATAACCCCTCGCTTCCTTTGGAGGCCGGGGTTCTGCACTCTGCCTCCTTTCCATAGATTTATTAAAACTTTATCTTGACTTTCACGGAACCGACTGCATTTGAACCCCTCCTCCATCTCCAAATCCTAAGAGAAAAGCCTTATCCGTCAATATCACCTTACAGATAATGTTGAAATGGGCGCAATTGTCTCCAAAGCTTAACAATAACATCACGAAAGGTTAATTCAAACAAAGCGTATAAATTCAGTTTTTGAAAGCGTCTGCTTAGCGGTGTTGTATACGCTAGTTTATAAGACCGACGGGGTTCGGGCGGCGTGGCCGGGCCGTGCCGTATCTATCATCTCTCCGGCGTCGCACAAACACGCCATTACCTCACCTCATTTTATTAGGGGCCCGTGCTGGCAAACTGAAACCACCAACGCGATGCGCTAGTAAAATTGAATCGGCCTTCTTTCCACTTCGGAAGCCGAAATAATAATAAAATAAAGTATATTTATATTTTTGAGGAGTATAATTTTATGCGAGGTGGTTGTGCTGCAGATATTATGGAAACTTGTTTTTAATAATACATTATCTTCATCTATCCTAGCTTCAATTACGGTTACATCTAAAACTTGCACTCTCTTACTTCTCCTTTCCTGATTTTATATCGACTATTCCTGATTTTTGTTTTTGATTTATTTGAATGACGTAACAGCCCATATTAAACATCATATTCCAGAGGCTGAACTCTTAATTTTTGCAGATGACACTAATGCCATTATAGACGCTGAAAACATGATTACTTTAGAAAATGCAAAGTATGTTTGATGCGTTCGAAAACTGGTTCGGAGTAAATAATTTATTGTAAATAGTGAGATAACAAAGTGTTTATTATTAAGGACTACTATTAAAAAAACCGCTACTATAAAGGTCGAATCTCGCGGAAATAGAATTGATGTAGTAGATCGGGTACAGTTTCTTGGAGTCGAAATAAACGCCTTTTTGAACTGGAAAGAAGAACTGACAGTATCCAATTTTGGGGCAACAACTACCAGTTTAACGTAGATTCGGCATTTGTCATACAAAAGAAGGCTATAAGGACAATGATGCGCATTAAACAGACCGAGTTTTGCAGAGAACATTTTGTCAGGTTGGAAATTTTTACGGTAGTGTGTTTATACATCCTTGTAACTCTTACAGGATTAATTGAAAATCTAGACAAATATGAGACAGAAATAAAGAGGGGAAAAGACTAGAAACGTATAGAAAGGACTTGTCAAGTATTTACGTTCAAGATTAAATGTGGTTCAACATAGCTCCAAAGTCCAATCTGTTAAACTATTCAATAAATTACCTACTGCTTTTAAAATAATATTAGATTATAACACGTTTAACAATAAATTAAAATCTTATTCATTGCAAAAATGTTACTATAGCTTAAATGAATTCATCCAGGACACAGAATAAATATTATATATATGGAATGATATGAACAAATAAATGATCTATTAGGTAATTAACCACATATGCTGATGCAGTATTTTTCTTAAAATGTTAATACAAATATTATAATTAAATAACTTAAACTGTATTTTGTGCATGATAGTTAGATTTTTCAGTATTTAGTATTGTTTTTCTAAACAAATGTAAGTTTGTTCAGAAATAACAACGGATTTGTTGTGTTGAGTTGCTATTTCCGGCTAATGTTCTACTTTCGGCGAGTAGGCAGCCTACTTCGTAAACCTAACTGGCAACTGAAAAAAAAACTAAATCTCAATTCCGAAGAACTCTAAACAACAGATATTGAAAGAAATTTTATATACCTTGAAATTCTTTAGCTAACGTAAGAATTCACCTTATCACCCAGGTACTGCTAATAATATCCAATATTTAATCATTACCAAAGCGATTACAACTTTTGCAGGGCTCAGTTTATATAAAAAGTCATATAAACAGCTTGTGTTGTATTCCATTAAAGAAAATACTAACAACTTTGTAAGTTATCAGCCACTTACACTAAAATATAAGTATCGCCCCAGCTCTTGAGAAGTGAGAAAATAAAGTAACAAGAGGGTGCAAATAAGATGGCTTACTGATGTCCACCATGAATGAAATGAATCACGCCATTCACATTATCTACTATCGTTTTAGGGACAGTTACTCAAGACGAAAATTAGCCCATTGACGATGATATTGAGAAGGTGAATCAACCGATCTAGTCACATTCTTTCATCCCGTTTCCTGTTCTTATCATTCCTCATGATTAATCTTTATGATGGGTTTCATTGGATCATATTAATAAGTGAACGTTTAACATGTGACCTAGTTATATAAAAACGAATATTATGATTATTACTTTATTTTTAAGTGAGGGCAGAACCTGTATCTTGCAGCAACTTAACTAATAATGCTAAAAGTTCATTTCATATAGTCCTTGTTCGCTTCTTCTTTTAGACTTTGTTAATGATGTTTAAAATAATAACAATACAGACATACATATATTATGGCAGGCGGCGTAGAAATTTTCCACTTGCTACGATCCTGGCATTTACTGCGACTATGGGTTACAATTACCCTTTCTAAATTATTATATAGCGTTATTTTATAGTGTTATTGATCAACTCTAAAGTATTAAATGTTGTGTGGAAATATATTATGAATTCAAGATGCGTTTGTCCGGACTCTAAAATGACGACAAAGAAAATGAGGAATTTGGCCATCATATTAAGCACCAGGTGAATCAGGGACGCGTACGGTACGGTACAAATACGTCTTTAATAATTAATTCGTAATATAAAATAATTCAAATACCTGGTTAATATTGACGTATTATTAAATATAAAAAATTACAGGTACTTAACCTGTAATTTTTCTAAATTTAGTGCTTGTGCCATTTTTGAAAGCCGTCATGATATGCATGACGTATCATTAGTTTATAATAGGTACATCATTGTATGAATTAATAATAATTTATTTGCTTTAAATACGATACAACGTGCGTAATATACAGTTATTACAATATGGCGTATTTCACCAAAGATAGCACGCAGTTTTTTGAAATCATTCACTTTGTTATTTAAAACAATGTTTTGGATTTAAATTAAGTACCTATACATATACATGGGGCACACTAAAATTGTGTAATCGAACTATTTGAATTTCAAATGTTATATTTTTTGAAACGTTGCAACCTTCTTAGTAATAAAAAAATTGTGGGCAAATCATTTGTCAATTATTTTTTATCACACATCAAAGTTCTACGTAAGCAACGAAAATGGAATTAAGTCGAAAAGATTTTAGAGCGATGATTTTTTATGATGTCAATAGTTCTCTCCCGTGGTTCTCTCTCTCCCCAAGACTGTGCCGCTCGTCTTTGAAAATGCTTTTAAGGAGAAGCACTTGGTTTGAGCACCGTGAGGTGATGGTTTTCTGAATTTGAGAGAGTTCAACTGCCATCAACGAAAATAAGTTTCTTCAATTAGCCGCTTAACAGTAGCCACCTACTGTTAAGCGACTAATTGAAGAAAACCCGCGGATTACCTATGACGTGTAGATGTGTAGAGTACTATAAGGGATTGGTATGAGTCAAATTCAGAAAATTACACAATAAATCGAAAGTTGGAAAACTTTGTTGTCATGAACTGACAGCGAAGCAGAAGTGGGCTTGCGTGGGATGGTGCTTACAGATGCTATTGAAGTACGACCACGGACATTCTAATGTTGTTTATGACATTGTCACAGGAGACGAAACGTGGATTTATTGTTTTAACCCAAAAAATAAAGCAATCTTGTGAATGGGTGTTTGAAAATGAGAACAGGCCAAAAAAAGTGTGGTAAACGTTGGTAAAAAATTATCAACTATTTTTTTTTCAGCTTCGGGTCCCATCTACACACTTGAAGATCAAAAGAGTGTAAATGCCGAGTGGTACCATTTGTATACCCAGGGTGTTAGAAAAGTTTGCGATGGACGACCAAAAAGCAGCGTTCTCCTACATCATGGCAACGCTTCTTCTCACACAGCCAACAAAACAAAGTCATTTTTAGCTTCCGAAAAAGTACAACTCGTCACCCATCCTGCACATAGCCCCGACCTAGCACCATGTGATTTCTGTATTCGCCCCAAAATCAAGGATTTGATAAGAGATTTCACTTTTATCAACTCCGTAGAGGCAATGATAGCGTTCAATCAGCACGTAGAAAACATGACTTCAGATCTGTGGTCATCCTATTTAAAAAAATGGATCGATCGCATGAGAAAGGACACTATTTTGAAAAGCAATAAACATAATATTTCAGTTTCAGTTTCAGTTTAGTTCAGAGTTATAACATGTTGCTCTTTTTTTAATTACTCAAACTTTTAATGTAACCTACGTATTAACACAATTTTTAAATTCCACATGTTTGGCGTATATCATTTGCAAAAAAAACATTTTCTAGTTTCTATACACAGTGAGCAGCTGAAACGTATTCAATATAAAGGTCCGTAATAAAAATACGAGTAGAAAAGTATTTGCTCAAATACCATTGAAGTGCAAGACACCGTTGCAGTTGATCGTGCACGAGTGAGCATCATCTACACCCCTGCCTCAGTGCTTCGCATCTACTCCTTGTGTCACATAATTTTTTGACGTATCGTCCCCTCGAGTGTACACCTTTTTCTTTGTCTTCGGGTAGGGTTGCTTATTTTCTCCACTGATCTTATCAATTACTCACCCTTTACACTCGACAGTAATTTTCCTTTTACATGAAAAAATATTATTAATGCTAGTTATTATAGGAGAAATGAAACAGACATCATTACGATCCCAAAAGATTTATGTAAGAAACGTAAAAAATGGTTGAAGCAGAACTTGTTTTCCTTTATCTGTTAGATTAAATTTCGCACCGAATGAATCCGGACTATCCAAGAGGTACACCTGTACTAAATGGATATGTTCGAATTAGATGTAAGTTATATCTACTGATAAGCAATTATCCGATGGTTAAGTGTACACAGCTCAACCCTGCAACAACGATTACGATCAAGAGCAGCTCCGTGGAAATGAGAACTGGCGGCCGGGGACAGAGCACAGATAAAAACTTTCACTTTTTCCGACAACTCTCTGCGGCGACATTCGGTGACAATAACGCCGGCTGCGGTCGCCCTTATTACGTTATTGTTTGCGTAATTGTGATAAACAAGTTTCATCATAAATGTGGAGTCGCCTTATATATTTGCTCATAAGAAATAGTATATTATTGGTACGTGTCTTCTGTTTTCCTTCTATGACTCTTTGAGAGATCAAGTTTCAAATACAGTTAGAGATTTTGATCAACATTATGGCTCTCAATCGAATTTCGAATTGTGAGAATAGAAATATCTGTTTTGGAATACAATTTCTCTTGCGAGATTTCGTAAGGTGATAAGTGGGCTTCTCGTAGAGCGCGGGTAGTTTACCGCAGTTCCAGTTTTATTTACGATCCGGAGCAATATCTGAAGACGGCAGCAACGGGTATACTAATATCAGCCGTGTGGGCGCAACCGATAGCCGTTCGATAGAATAATATGACGGGCGCGCGACCGGCCCGCTCTGGCACGTAGGCAATAAGCTGCCGGCAGAGAGCCAGCGAGACGCTCGGAAAAATAAGATTGCACCCGGACGCTTTTGACCCACCGCGCGTGTTTCCACATGCCCGACTTGCCTCGCGCTGCTCCACAGTACACCGAGACTGTCTCACCTGCCTCTAAGGCTGTGTTTCCTACGGTATTGCACATTTCGTTTCCGTTAGACTGAAAACATTTCTGATAGTCTTCTTTAGAGCACCAGAAACGAAACTTAAACTGTAAATGTTACCAATTTTTTGACGTTAACGTCTTTCAAAATTTTGTTTTAAAACGTCTATCAATTTAAGTTGCTTACTTACAGTTCACTAAGCAAACCTATACAGTAGTTGTCCATATAAATGCTAGCAAACAGAACTGAAATGTGTCGCGAATGTGTTAAAATGGAATTGGATCAAAAGTAATATTTTCTGTGCCAAAAGTTAACTATAGATACGAGGAAATGAGCTAAGTCAAACTTTTACATTTTACATCCGTACGTGGGCAATGTGCAGACTAACATGTAACATATTCAAAAGGAAAATGTCCCACCGAGACGCGCCTTGTTTCATTTTACGATCTTATCGAAATAATCCGATCTCGCTTGTTATTTACTGCCGCCTTCCCTCGATTTGGGCTCTCACGGCGAACGTGACTACCAACCACAAATAATTATCAACCTTATTCCCGTAGCAGTCGGAACTAAATGCTTTAACCTAATCCGACAGTACTACTTCTTACACTCCCAATTTTATCATGAAAACGACATCACAAGTTCCATTTAGTGAAGTAATATCAGAGAATCTTGTTAGAAGTAAATATAATTCATTTTACGGAGTTTTTCTGTGGCGCTTGTGACGTTTTGAATAATAAGTTTTAGTCGACATTCCTCAAGAGGTTGAGAGGAAAAATCTAGGTGTTTTATTTCACATGAGACTGTGGTTGCGAAGCTAAGCTCGCTATCACAATAAACACTTTGCGGTCGCGGTGGTTGTGTAAATTATTCATAGGCCAAAGGTTTGTGACACGGCTTGGAATAGATACTGCCGATAACGATGCTTCTGTCTGGTGTTGATCCTTCTAATGTCTATAGAAGTGTTAAGGTACTAATGCTTGTCGAACAGAGTTTATGAGTGTATTATATCATTATAATTGTGAATAGTAAAATAAATAAAAGCCTGATAAAAGTTTTAATACGATTCTTGCACTCGAGAAAGTTAATACAAATATAAAAATACTTTTACTTGTAAAAAAATAAAAATAGCATCATATATCATTCTCTTTCACGCACTCCACATCCACATCCTACCCATCTTAGGGTTAATAGCAGTGGCATCTGAAGCTTTTACCTCGGGGTCTGAGGTCCGCCTCACTAGTCTAACTGCAAATTTGACTGAACTTCGATATTTTCCGCGAAACGATTGCCATCTGACCTCCACAACCCAAAAGCGATATCGAAGCATTGCAGTTTTGACTAGTTGTTGGATTTTATAGAACTCTAACTAACGACTGCCATAGAAGTTCGTATGGCAACCGTGACTGAGGGCTTAACGTGCTTCAGACTTCATAACCTCAGTTACCGATTTTCCTACTACACCATTATTATAGGTAATTATATCTACAAATAACATGCACTGTGTGTGACTCGAGAGGATTTGTTAAACTGTAACAACAATACACGAACACAAAAATTATTATGACAATTGCAAGAAGTCTTGTCTCTAGCAACTGTACGTCTGCAAGTACCTAATAAGTGTGGACGGGAATGAAGTAAAAATTTCCGCTATTGTCATTCCTACGGCGTACCACTGGTAATGAGCTAAGTTCGCCGTAACGCCTCGTAACTTACATACCAATCGGTCGGCTCCTTGCTCTGCCTCCATTGGTAATCATGCCACAAACATGGAGAACAGAAAACTTCTGGTCATGTTTCGTACTGGATTTGAAGGCTATTAGTTTGGCAGAAAAGTTTTCTAACTTTAAATTAACGTTAGCATTGTTTTATTATTTTGGTTCACCTGTACTAGGTAAAAGTAAAAATTTGTAAGCAAATTGCAAATATCAGGTGTTATTGAAATTCAAGTTTGAACTGGAATTTTTTAATTTCACGTAGATATTAGCTATTGCCTGTGGCGCGGCCCACAATTTTCTTTTCTTCTTTTCTTTTTCACATATAATTTAATTGAATATTTATCAGTATAAGTTTCATTCAAATCTCGGACAAAACTACACAACACCGTACACGCGACGCAGTAATAATCGGGCAGCAGTGGGTGGACCTGCTTATGGTGGTTCAAGAAAATTAGAAAAAATATATCTCTCAATATTTTTAAACCGCTTAGACTTTTTAAAAATCCCCAATAAAATCGTAAATAAATATTTAGTACCCCTTATAATATTTTCAAGTACTAGGCCAAAATTTTTAAATGTTGTGAATGAAGTATAATTTAAATACGCTGATCCGGCCCACCCTCTAGTGCATACTTATCCTTGAATTTTGGGACTATACTAGATTATATTTTCTATGTGTAATATACAGGATATTACACATAGAAAAGCCTAGGCCAATGCATAAACATTAAACATATTATTCTAGGTATAAATATTTGCATTCAGCAGTTCGAACCTCTACGTAGCAGTTGTTCGGTCTAACTTATCTAGTTTTTAAACACAAAGGCAACCAGTCATATAAGAAATATATATTTTATTTACTCCTTACTTCCTAACAAGTCTTAAATACTTTTAGAAGTTTCTTTATTCAGTAGTATACAGACTAGACCACAATCTAGGTAACTAACTAGTGCCAAAGGCAGACAGCCACCAGTTTCTTTTGACGCCTGGCCGCTGAGTTCGTAAATGGAATTTGCAAGTAATTTCACCACCCATCCACCCCCGGTTACGGTTCACCCTAGCCTTGCTCTCTCTTGTCTCTGCGTGTCGCTTCCATTACAAATTGTGTTGGAATAAAAATATGTCATGATTAATATAGAGTAGTTAAAAGTATGACTCGGTGAGAAAAACTACGTATATTATAATACAAACAACAAAATGGATATAGTATAGGTAATAAAGGCACCCTTACGGTTTCCACCAGTGAATATAGTATTTTATTCAAGGAGCATTGATGGTCACCGGGGGAGAAGAATACACACAAGCTATATACTCAAGTTTAGATCAAAAGGCAAAAATAAAACTGACACAAGCCACACTATGTATAGGTACTCGGTAAATGACTAAATTATTTGTATAATGTAATTAGTATCGCAGGCCCCGAAACAAATATTAAAACAATAAAAACTTTTAACAAAATATTAAATCGCCAAAATAACTGAAAAGCAAAAAATAATAAACCTCTTTTATTTAATCTTAATTGCTAACTTCTTAAAGTAATGAAACTACATCTAGCTTTAATTTTTTTGTAAATAGTTGAATTTTTAATTAACCTTAATAGCTAAGTTCTTAAAGTAATGTAAATAAAGCTGAGTAATTTGGAGTCGGTGCCAAACAAGCTATGTTATTGATTAATTACGTAAAGCGTAATGCGTGACGCCCCTTCGCCGGAAAAAGCCGAGCGTTCACGAAGTTAATGTCAACGAGACAACCACCCGAACGAGCAAACACGTCGTCGTTGGGAATGGTCGCGCAGAGAGCGTATTTTTTCAGATTTCATGTTACATTTAGATTTGATTTTTTCGTTAAATTTAATGTAATTTGGTGATCTTTGTACAGTCAGCATCATTAAAATATTGCTAACAAAAGTATTCAAAATAATCTAAAAACCAGTATTCCAATTTCATATTGGTTATTAGAGTACTCAAATAGTTGTAAGTGTCCAGAGTGGTCCAACTATCTCAACAATCAGTCTTCCAGAATTATGTCAGTTAGTAGAGTATTAATCTTCATATACACAATCGGTCGGTCGATGGTATCCAGACAAGTATAATTTCAAAAAATCTCGGAGCCGCGGGCAGTAGCTAGTATGTTATAATTATAGTGATGCTATGTCAAAAAATCTCAAATCTCTAAATATCTTTAAAAAAACCGTGCATATTATACTTCATTGTGTTTATTAATATGTTTTTAAATCCGTGAGTTCAGAAGAATATGGCGTGTAACATTATTAAATATTGTTATAAAATCTAGTAGACATTTTCATTAAATAAATGAAAATGTCTACTAGATGTTGTGATTTTGACTTGTGTGATTTTGCTTGTATAAAAATAGTCTTTTAACTCAGTTTATAGTTCCTACCTACATTTATACAAAATCAGCTTATATCTATTGAAATACCTTCATACTATCATAAATAAATATGTGAATACATCAGATTTAATACGTTCTAAATCCTCATTGTCTCCTTCCTACAACTCTATATAAATCCATTTCGTTCACGGAAAGAAGTGGGCGTGTAATAGGAAATGTTCCGCATATTGACTCCGCCAACGTTCCTGAGATCTCTAAACAATGACACACGGAGTAGTTACACCCCACAACACATTGATTTTTAATCTGAACTTACCTTTGATTTTATTTGACATTTTACTCGACTTTTTATTAGATATTTATAGTTTGAGTTACGTTAGGTTAGGTTTACAAATGTTAATGTGATTAAACATTTTGAAGTATCAGTGCGAGGTTTATTTATTCAGTCAGCTCTTCAACAGACCTTGGTAGTTAGAGTAAACTTAGATCCCATTACAACAACAATACTTGTCAAAGAAACCAAGTCTCGCAACTTAGATATTCTATCATAAAAAGTTGTGAGATCCATGTAATATCAAGTCGGTTATTTATTTATTCTGTCTCTAGTTAAGGGACCTTCTATCTTAAGTTGTTACATAATGAACTAACCTAACAGGTAATCACTACATAGTATAAAACAAAGTCGCTTTCTCTGTCCCTATATCTTAAAACTACGCAACGGATTTTGATGCGGTTTTTTAATAGATAGATTGATTCAAGAGGAAGGTTTATATGTATAATACATGTTTAATATAGTAGAGGGTGCAGCGGGCAAGGGATCTGACGCCACGCGGGCGGAAAAATATTGTCGGTACGAAGTTCGCCGGGTCAGCTAGTACATATATAAATTGGACTGTTTAGTGCAATCGAAAATGTTAAAGATTTTTAATATCTCTATTTATCATCTTATAGTGACCATATGGTCACTATAAGATGTTCTTAGGGTAGATAATTACGTAACAACTTAAGAAAGGAGGTCCCTTAAATAGAGACTGTATAAATTAATAACCGACTTGGTATTACATGAATCTCGCAACTTTTTACGGTAGAACAGTGAGACTTGGTTTTTTTGACAAGTATTGGCGTTTTTATGGGATTTCATTTCTTTTTGTAGATAGTCCTACTTTATTCCTTTCCGGTCGGTACATTCCACTTCTTGTTAATATTACTTCTTATATAAGTAAGTAATTATGCAATTTCGGGCAATTTACTCCACTTATTAATCCCATTCTTGCTTTTTTTATTCCGTTGAACATTTTACAAGTTACCTATGATACACCTATTATTCCCAGGTACACTGATTAATTAACTGCAAATGTAACTTTGTAATCCTATATGAGATGCAAAGTTATTTATGCATTAAATGTATCTTGAAAACTGGACCGAAATTGCAAAATGATTTAGTCGTTTCTTGATTCATACAGCAAATACAAATTATATTCTAAATTGGAAGCCTCTATGTATGCTAGAACTGCCTTAGAATTTTGATGATCGGTCAGTCAGTAAGTGACAATATTAAAGAACTTTGACTCGTTATAATTCTTAAACTACTAATTCAGATTGAATGAAAGGATCATGTCGTGTTTATACAGTACCAGCTTGGTTACTGAAAATTCAGGCTTCTAGTTTCATCCACAACGAAGTTATAGGGGGTCATAAATGGCCTGAATTGCTCCAAGCAAAACCACCTTATTTTGCGTGGAATATTAATTCAACTCAACTCACCTAATATACCACCATAAAGTAATCAATTAAATTTAACTTTACCTGTTTTTCGACTCATAGCGGAGATCTATTCAATAAAAAAATAGTGATTTAATTTTCTTCACAATCGGCAAATATATGAGGACGACAGTTACTGGAAATATATTTATCTTTAGTTGATTCAAAACAACTGGATTGGAAATTTTCTAAGTTTTACCATTCCAAAAATATTACGTTATATGCACGTATGTTTTTGCATTGAGATGCAATATCGTGCCTTCGTAAATTACGATTTCTAATAATTATTATTATAAATACTATTAAAAAGTATAAATTGACTAAGAAGATTTCAACAGTGAAAATTACTATTGAAACTGAGTTCTCATAGTCCTTTCAATGAAATGCATTGAGTAATACGTTATAAGGTCATTTAGTTCAACTTAATCGCAATCCTCCTAATACACTGTCTTAAACTAAACTTTTTGAGATGCCTAATTAACGAAGCTTTTTAGTAGGTATGCATGTTAGTACCTATTTTATTTTGTTTATTCAAAATCCTTCTTCAGTAAGAAAACTTTAACCATTGAGGCTTATACAAAAACTTAAATCTTTTAATTAATGAGAGAAAGCAGAGATTCCATTATAAACGTTTAAGGTCCAGCCCGATTCCTGAAAGTAATGAAAACTATTGCAACCTTTCTGAGTTTTAAACTTTAAACTAAAATAGAGTTAATTAATAAAAAAAATAAACCAATTACTTCTATTTAACTTTTTGCCGCAGTTATTTATTTCATTTCTTAAGGTTTTCGACTTTTACAAGTTTTAATACGTGAGCATTTCTTATAAATTTAAATTAGAAAAAACAATCAGGTATTGAACCCGCGACAAGTCCCTTTCTTTATACTCCGACTGACTTGTAGGATTTACTACTGAACTGTACTTTCTTGCTGGGCCCTCAAAACTTCTTGAGGCCCACGCCAACCTCAACTGCAAGTCGATACACCTGCTAAACCATGATTGAGGCTCTGGCGCAAGCTTACCTCTCAAGATTTAGAAGTTGGACGGTAGTCACTTTCAGAAAAGTCGACATTCAGGCTCCTAAGTGCAAATTTTGGACATAACGTACCTACTTAAATTATCATAAACATGATGATGACTTCAACCAACTGAGTAACTATATATAAAGTCCCAGGTTAAATTTTCATCCGGATGTTTTCTGATCTTTTTCTATTCAAATATAATGAAGACCTAATCTAACCTTTGAACTCTAGATTTAACATATAAAGAATACAATAACTGTCAAACTCATAACCTCCCCTTTTGGTTTCACCGCTACCGTAGAAATATATAGAATGTAATATCCGTATAAAAAAGTGAAAGTAGCAACCTCGGTAGACAGAAGCTTTGAAAGATAAACAGATTTTGATGAGCCCGCCAAAGCGGGAAGATAATTCGAAAATCGCTACTGCTGCTTGGTTAAAGCAAAGTTAAAATTGGAAAACCGTCTTGATGATCCGAGAAATACCTCGAGGCGAACTTTAACTTCAGACCCTTTGAAAACTCTAAAGCTGATCTACACGATAGACGTTATTGGAGAGTGTTTATGTTAACCCTTATCAATATATCTTTACAAACTACTTACCGGTCTATAACAAGCTTATTGATTAACATGAACGAAGGAAGTGGAACTTGGCGAAAGGTGTTATATCGTTTACATTGTTGGATAAATAAAGGAACGTTTATTATCAAACAAGGAAAATTTAGTTCCGATATTTCCAAAAAGGTTTCAATTTCATTTTATTTTGAATACAATAACCAAGATAATAACAGAAAAGGTACAAAGGAACTTGTTTAACTGGTAGCTGATTTTATAAAGAAGTACCTCTATACATTGCATAGAAAACAAGTTAAAAATACACTTGAGAGAGAGAAGTTGTAGTGTCAACTGTCGTTGTCTCCTGTGCTAGCGAGAAAGTAACTTCTTGTAGCTTTACACTTTTCAAGTTGGTAACATATGATGTTTATTTTGCGGTCTAACTAGAATACTAAAAGCTAGCTAAAAAGACAGCACTTTGCCCCCTTCTAAAACTATATTTACCTAAAAGAATATTTTATACAAAACAACTGTACAGTTTTGGTAACGATCCGGAAATAATCAAAGATTGTTTGTCAAAGAAACCAATCCCCTTTAACCTTTTTCTATTCTCTAAAACATATTCTATTCTACATTTAAAGTGCTTCTCAAAAGGATTTTCTAGGGTAAAAGTTTAAATAAGTTTAGGCGAGTTTCTCAGGCCCCTTTTACGAGTGCAAAAGGGCAAAGAAGGCAAATGTTTATTCAAAGATTTTATAGATTCTGCGTAGTGAAAGGGAGACGAGACTAAAGTTCATAGATCAATCGAGAGATGAGTGGTTAACGGCATCCATATATATGTTCTGCTATTATATAAGTACTCACACATAAACATGGTTGTAAAGCCTTTAGGAAATTGTGCTAAGCAAGGCACGAAATATCCCTTTATCTTTACGATCGTGCCAAAGAAAAATTGAAAACGATATTCTATTTTTATTTTCCAATTTATTTTTAATGAAACTCTACTGTATTAGGTACAAAAAGAACTTGATGCCACAATCAACATCCCAACTTTCTTGACACAAATTACGACGGATATAATTTAATCTTCACGAACTTCGTTAATTTTATTTTTCCTTTGAATTAATTTAAAAATTCCTGCTGAGATCCGGCAGTTATCGAACTTGGAGACGTCGGAAACTTTCAACACTAGTAATATTAGCGAAGTCATTTCGAGACATTCCTACGTTCAAATCTGAGATGTGATTAGATTTTATTTTAACGGCCCTGGGAATTAGGACACACAAAATTTATTCTTTTAACCAATAACAAAGGAGACAAAAACAAAATTACAAGAGACTGATTTCATCTTGTCCGTAAACACGATAAGCACTTACGTTTCAGTTATTCAATTCAGAAGCTCTATTCCGCTAACGTTTTTACACTGACACTTTACGCAGCAGTAATGCGAAACAATATCGTAAACGTAGTGTGTCGTTGAGAATCAAAGCTATAAAGTGTAGGTCGGTAGCAAATCGGTGAACGTGTCGCGGAGCCGGGAGACAGTAAGAAGGCTTTAGGACAAGCGACGTGCGACAAAGTTTTTATTTCCCTTGGGACACACCGATCGTAGTGCCGCCCAGGTGCTCCCCGCACCGATGGAAACCTATATTATTTGTTTGAACGAAACTTTCTGGTCTCACGTGAGATAAGTAAATTATGTTTGCGACCCGAACTCTACGTTTTATTCAATGTCTCTCGTATGTTTTGCTTATTCATCCTAAAAAATATTTTTACAAGAAATGTTTTCCAATACCGCGCGGTTCCCTGCGAAGTAAAATACAAGGGCCGCCCTATCTCAATGGCATCGCAAGGCGACTAAGGGTTAGAGGTATTCTCCGTCTAATAATATTATACAGCATACAAATAGCACATGAAAAGTGCTCAGTTAATTACTTTCCTCCCCACTTGACACCAAAAAATGTAATTAATTCCACCCTGCTTACCCCGTCGGAGATATACGAGAAGTATTTTTGTAATTGTATGATTTTGAAATGAAAATCTTTAGACCTACAAGAATATATAATTGGTGATAAATAAATGGACTTCTGACGTTGATATATCCGTGAGTTTGTCAAAAACCTATAATAAAATACGGTAAAATTATAAAGAAAGCGTAGTACCTTCTATGTAGATACGAGTTAGGATATATATCCAAACTGGTACAAAGAATGTAATATTAAAAATATCTTTCACCGTATTACACCAAAGTAAAAATGAAAAAAGTTCTCAAAGAATACCAGTAATAAAAAATTATACAAACGATCGTCATACATTACCGATATTAAGCGTTGATGAAACAGTTTTAGCGATTCCGCCAACTCCAGAAATTCGAAGAAATATAGCTTAAATAAAATATACAGAGTGCAAATTATACCGACATAAAGAAGATCCAGAATTTTATGGTTATACCCCTAATCGCAATATAAAACTGGGCTAGTCAGAATTTGAAACATGTTGGGTTGAATAACTCGAACCAATGGTTATTCGACGGAGCATTTCTCCATATATACAACGGCATAATAGACACTAACTACTCACAAAGCAAAATGCAAAGTAACGAAAGTTAGCATAGCATTGTTCACGCACTCGTTACGAAGTCGAATCGAATTGATAGCTAGGAGAATGTTTCGAGCAAATGTGCCTGGAAGCCTGATGAATCTAATTTTTGTGTCGGGGCGCAGCGGCGCGTTTCTTATGAAAATTATGCCCCATTCGAACGCTCTGGAGAAGTTGAGAAGTTGAAATAAACTGTCCCGTCGTGACTCGCACACTGATCGGTTAAGCGCGCCTGGAGAACGCGGCGATTCTGACGCTTATTTAAATTCGTTTATATTGTTACGGAGACGTGTGAAACGTTTATTGTCTGGAATTAAAGTTGTATCTTGCCGCACTTGAGAGACTGACAGAGTAACGGTTCCCAGAGATATAATAATACTTGAAGTGATGACTTCAAATTCTCAAAATTATTAAGTAATTCACAATGCTACTGGGCATACACTCTAAGTACGAAAACTTTTATTTTTTACGCTTGTAACTTCGGTCAACTTACATTTTATCTAACTAACGTTACTATGGTAACAATGTAAATCAATGCCTAAACGGCTAAAAATTTCTGTAGCGACATATCAGTAAGCTGGTGCAAAGCAAAAAGTAATGTCGATAACAGAAAATCAAGTCGTATAAAAAATGGCCTCAAGAACAGAAGATTTGATAATACAGGAATTTACGAAAATGAATCTACAGGCTCATCTAGTAAAAGTAGCTTGATAACATTATATAATCTAAAGAATTTGACTACGAAGGAATACCCACAGTTAATTCCAGTTCACTGTAATGTCTCTTTGTACGAGTTTATGATGTTGGTAGTACTACCCGAATTACTAGGCTGTTCAAAAGTTAAACTTTACAAAAATCAATGTTGGTCTTCTTTCTAAAATTGCAATTGCTCACCCGGAGTTCGTTTCTGACTTTTACCTAACCTGTGTGGTTCCGGCATTCCTAAAGGGAGAGTTTGCGATATAGAAACTTGGTTATTACTTTAGACCCTCGTCCGCTCGTCGAGCGCTTGCGGTCAGTGGGTTAAGTTACCTATACGAAGGTTACCATTACGATGGGTAACCGTTTAGTGGTGTTACATCGGAGCGCTGCCGTAAAGTAAAGAGGAATTACCTAATTGACACCGAGACTCGCTTACCATTATGGTAAAAAAAGACGGGTTGCACTCTGGGAGTGCCGACAGAAGTGAAAACTTTTTCTTTCTTTCTTTCTTCGTTATATACATAGAAAAAGATAAAAAACATACCATACCATACCATACCTATAATACAGCGCCAATCATAGACCATATCACTAATTTTCTGCTAATTTTTTATCAAAAGAAATTAATAAATTACAAAAAGATAAAATAATCACAAAAAGTAATAAATTACAAAAAGAAAAAATAATCACAAAAAGTGTCAGAAGGCCAGGTTTGAACCCGGTACTATCTGAAACCATAAGGACTTACAGTCGAAGCGTTTACTGCTATGCTGCGAAGCTATTTATCGTATATTGCAAAATGGACAGGCTATAGCTAATATTGTATGACGTCAGTCGTCGGTTACGGTCCAAAGGTCAAGCGATCCTGACGCGCGAGTTTAACAATTTTTACCCATCCAACGCCGCTAAAGAAGTTTTCACTTCAAAAAAACTTTTCCACCACAGCATTCTCCCTGTATTGTTGCGTGTATAAACAAATCATAGACTGAAATAGGTAATTACTGACTCAAAAAACTGTCATTAAATCACAAATTGTTATAATTATTATAGAAAGGGAACCCACAATAGTCGACATCAATATCTGCTTGAAAACTGAATAGACGAAGCAGTAATATTGTGATCCTTAGAACATAGGCAGCTTTAAAAATGTATGACCGTCAAACCTCGGTTGACTGCTGAGACATTTGTTTACTTCACAAAGGTTTAACGGGTGAATGTGACACGCATGCACAGTGGGCGATTCGGCACGTGATTCACAGTTTACAGATATTGCCGGCTATGTGTTAACGCGGGGGTACTCTGTGAGCAGTGGTGTACATGAATCGACCACAGCGCTAACGTGGGAAGAGTACATTTATTATGTCGAGTCACGGTACTCATTTGGGTATTAGAGATAAAATTAAAATTTACGCTCTGCCCAAAGCAATTTGTAACCGCCCGTTGTACCTCGCGCAGAAAATAGGCTTTGGTTTATCCACGTTTTACATTCATTTTCATAAGTGGCTTACATTCAACGAATGCGGCTAAGGTCCGGTTAGTGGGCAACCGTCACGACATATTGAGAAGATCCTTTTCTGCGTTTTATGTTATTCTACTATTTTAAACACTGCTTTAGTGTTGGAAAATGTGTAAACTATTTGTTGACTATTCATTTTATTTATTTATTAAAGCAAGCTATTTTAGTTTAATCTCATTTATCTTAATTAAATAAATGTGAAAGTTTATCGTAATTCATTCATTAGTCCCCGTTCTCAGTTAGAATTTTTCTATAGATGTTGTAAGAACCAATAGCAGAAGCCTTTATAGCCACGCACAAATTTTGGATACAAATAGATTCCTTTCATGTTAGACCTGCTAACTAGCCCAAATTCGTAGTTGCAGAGCCACGGGCAAAGGTAGGTGTGTTTTCTGCAATGTACATACATAATTTCATGCCTTTTACCAATGAAGTGAGCAGAATTTTCAGATCTTCATCTACCACGTTTATCCATCTATTATCATGCAAATTTAAAAAAGAACGAAGATACCTAGTAGGTAATGTATCTTTACTGACCCAGTATACATTGAAGAAAAATGTGGTACGATTTGATTCGGTAACTGAAACTCATAAAACTACTTTCAGGTTAATGTTAAACTTTATAAATGTCCCAACGTAAACCTATGTTTTTTGTGAATAAATTGTTATAAAAACCACAAGACGGGTAATATTATGTAATGTAATTGATTCTCTTTAAAGCTGTTCAGCCGTATCGACTACTTTGTGAGGTCCCACCCATGTCACTGTCACAAGTGTTTTATACGCGTGTTAGCATGCAGAGTCTAAATGTAAGCCAGTATGCGCACTTACCATAAGGTATCTTAAACGTCTATTAGTCAAAAGAAAGGACTGCAGAACAAGAAATTCCAAGATAATTTGTCAATGAGAGAATTCATTGTTGTTTGGTTTAGTGTAACCCGCTAGTGAGACTGATAAATGTCCTTTCAGAGTGCGCCGTCAGTCAAATCGCGGTTGCCTGCCCACAAGATATATTGTGGACCCAAGACTCGACCTTGGAAAATACCAAGCCAAGGCCCTTACGTATTCTAAAATTAACAATTTCAGTGATTATTTCCATAAACATAGTACGCTCCACTCAAGATAAAGCCTTAGTTACATCGTAGTACTTGAAATAATCTCAGTGTAATCAGGCGTAATCTCAGTGAGAGTCAGTTGACATAGACAGTGAAAGCAACCACAGACACCTCCGCAGCTAAGAACTAGTAAGAGTGGGACAGCCTATACTGGCCTTAAGCCTGAAATGGAAATGGGTCTGTATAATATATTCAATAATCGCTTTAACGCGACGATATATTAAAAAGCTATATTTATTTAGGTTCTTTAACAAAGGATTTAACGTAGAGTGATTACCAATCATTCACCATATATCGGTAACTGACACTTTACCTCAATGGCACACGATTTAATTATTTCGTTGCCAGCATAAAACTATTCACTTACTTTGACGTGGGTTACATTTAATTTGTAAATACCAACAGTTTTGGAGCCGGTTTCGACTTAGGCAGACCACAACAAGCATCGTAGCCTGAACAAGAACAAACAAAGTAATTAAACACATCAAACGTTTGAAATTGAAGCTGTGAGTGCTGTGACTCAAAGCGAGCCAGAAACCGGCGGAGAAATGGCACCGGTCATGGTTCATGTTACGAGTCCTGACGGGTCACAAAGCTCGGAACGATTAGGTGGATTATATGTATAGCTAATAGAAAACCGTTTTCTATTGACAACTCTGTTGACATTCGGTTGTTTTATAATGTAATGGGAATCTTATTATCCTACTAATATTATAAACTAAAAAGTTTATGAAGGTATTTGCATGATTGTCTGTTGTGCATATTCAATCACGCTCTTTTTTGCATCACTTAGGTGACAGAAAAGCTCACGGTACACCGCACCGATGGAAAGTCGTTACTGTGGCCTATGTGTGTGTGGGTACCGTGGGTCTGTAATGGTTCCAAACTCAAAATTCTACGCAAGTAGACCTACCGGAAACAGCTATGGAGAAATAATAAATAATAATTTAAAAAAACTAAAAAACACGCGTTTTTTAGAGAACCGAACAAAAAAATAGATAATAAATTTAAATTAAGAATAGTGTTACAATTTTTAATAAATATTAAAGAAAGCGTGGGGGGTTTAACACATTTTTTATAATCGCAGATGTCGTATCGCAGTTCTAATTACATTTATTATGCTCACAGACTTTTTCCTCCGAGATAGGCAGACAAAAGTCCGTCATCTGAACAGGATAGAAATAGATGACGCACTTTTTTTAGTTTATTTATCATACAATTACATATCATATTACACACAACTACATCATAGATATTTTTATCATATAATATCTATGATGTTGACAAAAAGCCTGCAAAACTGTTCTAACAGTTTGACTGCAGGAAAGAGTATCTTTTGAACTATAGGTAAGTAGTATCTAAACACGTCTTCCTTCCACCGAGGCTGACATTTAAGTAATAAAACAATAGATACGCTATTATCATAGAGGTTGTAAAATGACCGCTACCCACCGCCTCAAACACCAACCCATAAATATCTAACAGCTATACTTTCTCAATTAGTTCTTACTAGATCTGCGGAGACGTCTGAAAACTACGACAGATTTAGTACGTGTTCATGTGGGAGTGTAGGACGATATTATACAATAAAAAAAAATGTATACGCTTCGGAGTAACGTGACAGCAATAGAGTTCACATAGCGACTGTCCGCAACTGACAATGGAAATAACCAATTTAATATAACATCGGCATCGACCATATAATATCCGAAGCAGATCGTATATTTTGAAACAGAAACCGTTTCATACTCATTCACTTTATAAACCAGTCCAAACACATGCTATTCAACTCTTCATCCACAACTTCAAGACTACACAATATAACTTTAAGAAAAGAGAAAACAATGTATATAATGTAGATTCTTGTCCCAAAATTATAGGAGAATTACGATGAATAATGTTATCAGTGGTTGCACCAAGGAAAATATATAAAAATACGGCAAAAATGTGTATAGAAGTAATTAGAAATAACGAGCGGCGTGGCGGGCAATAGGTATATTTTATCGGATTACATGACGTTATCAACCCTCCGGCCACACACACCTCGTTCACCCTGGCCGCTTGTCGATGGTAAATTAACACCCTCTATATGAGTAATAACAACTACCTATATAATTGGACAAGCCAGACAAAAAAATGTTACGTACATACAAATTACAGAAGCAGCCTGCCTGAAGAGTAATTTAAATTTGTTTTGTCTTTATTTTCTCTCGCCTTGTATACATGCAATAATACGACGAGTCTGTTTATTAGGGGTCAATTTGCTTTAAAATGACCAGACTCGTACAATGTAGCAAGTTTCGTTTTGTATTTATAAACTAAGATAACAATTAACTAACTAAAATACAAATAGATTTAGATTTTTTTTTGAAAATCTATATCACTATACACTATACCACCGATTCCACGGAATAAAGATCTATTCGAAGAATAAAAATGGCGTAATTTTTTAACTTTACGCATGCAAGGAATAATTTTAACTCAAAATATCAAAATGCAACGTCTAAACGATTTAATCGAAGAACGTAATGGTGATGAAGAGGTTATACCTAGACGTCTAAGGTGGATTAAAGAAAATAGGATTTATTTCAATACTAGGATGATCATGATTTCGCGATCAGGTTTCGTTTGAGCAAAGACAGCTTTGTTTCTGTTTACAAAAATTGAAAACATCTTAAAAAATCACCCGATGAGTAGGTACATACAAAGGAATAAATTACGGAATAAGCTTTTTGACAAGTTCTGTTACAAGGTATAATACGACAATATGCGAATTGACATGGCTGTGTGGTTGCGCCGCAATGAGTTTAAACTTTCCCGCGCTTAATTTATTAGGCGTTTTATCTTGCTAAATTAGTTTCTGATTGACACAACGTTAAATCCTTAACCTATCCCTTTTCCGCACGAACTTATTTTAGATCAAATTAATTCTACAGAATTACATTTGAATCCTAAATACGTCGTCAATTACCAAGTTCTTCTTTCGTTTGATGATCTTTACTGTCGCATAAAGCGCGCGGCTAAAATTATTGAAATTGATACGCAGCCTAACCGCAACAAACGCGATAGACCTAAGTTGCCGCCTATTGCATTACTAGAATTTAACGGCGATATCAAAACATGGCCTTTATTTTATTCCACTTTTAAAAATACTGTGCATGATAACCCGATGCTTACTGACTCAGAAAAACTGCACTATCTTGTTGGTAAATTAAAACACCGCGCGCAGTCAGTGTTCGCCGGCATCACCCCGTGCGCAGAAAACTACAACACTATATTAGAAACGCTAATAAACAAATTTGAGGACAAAAGGCAACTAGCTACATCGTATTTAGATCAAATATTTGAAGTTAAACCCTCCAGCTCGCCGAGTGTTGCTAATCTCGAGCTGTTTTTGGACAAGTTCGCTACGTCAGTTTCCGCGCTAAAGAATCTAAAGGTCGATAACCTTTCGGACTTCATATTTTTATATACCGCTTTAAAAAAGTTAGATCCCGAAACCGCACGCGCTTTCGAGTTGGACAATCGTGGCTCCAACATTCCATTGTTTGAGGATTTAATCTCATTCGTTCGCGATCAAATGAAAATCTTGCAACGCACTTCGAGTTCGAAACAAGAAGCTACTAAAAGGAAGACGGATGCGGCATCGAAATCTTGTCCGCAAAAATCCACGCACACATACGTCAATACTGACACGACATCATCGCAATCTCAGTGTTCGCTTTGTCATGGTTCACAACATGAACATTTATACAAGTGTCCGGATTTCCAAAAGTTGACACCCAGTGATCGTTTTAAATTTATAAAGACAAACTCGTATTGCATAAATTGTTTGAGTAAAAATCATCGCGCATCAAATTGTAATTCTAATTCACACTGTCGTAAATGTCAACTTAAGCATCACACTATGTTGCATTTTGATAGTAAAAATACCGCATCCACTTCAAACGTAAACGGTGGTACATCGCTCGCAGTGACCGCCACACACGCAAACGCGCCGACTCCGGCGCCGCTGCCGAGTCAGCCGGGTTCGATTCCCGTTCCGCCATTAAATGACACTCGCACTGATGATGTTGCATTGTGCACATTTTCAACCGATAATAAAAATATTACGCATATACCAGCTACTGTGTTGCTTGCTACCGCGCGTATTGTAATAGTCGACGCTCAAGGTTACGAACACAGTGTCCGCGCTCTTTTGGACAGTGCGTCACAGAGCAACTTTATAACTCGCCAATGTTGTGTCCGCTTAGGACTAAACTCGCACCGAAATTCGACATGTTCTATTGTAAGGGGAATTGGGGGTTCTACTAAAACAACTCAAGGTTCCGTTCAAGTTAGTTTTTATTCGCGCTTCAATAAAAACGTCAAGTTTAATATGGAATCATTAGTCGTTGATAGGATAACGGAACATTTACCTACCGTCAGTGTCGATACGTCACTAATGACAAATTTTGAAAATTTACCTTTGGCCGATGACACGTATCACATTCCCGGGGATATCGATGTTTTGGTTGGTGCCTCGATCTTCCCGCATCTCTTGCTGCCTCGCAAGATTAAAGGTGACTCAGCACACGTCGCACCGCACGCCCTAGAGACCGTATTAGGGTACGTGATCGTAGGGTCCGCACCCGCACAGTTGGATTCTTACTCCGCTGTTTCGTATTGCTGCTCCGTCGAGCCTATTGAGTCTGTCGTCCGCAAGTTCTGGGAACTCGAAGAAGTAAGTGTCCCAGCGATTCTCAGCCCTGATGATAAGGAGTGTGAAGATATTTATACCCGCACTATATCACGTGACGACGATGGTCGTTACTCTGTCACACTTCCTTTCAAAGGCGATCCATCTACTCTCGGCGACTCCCGACGCTTAGCTGAAAAGTGTTTTCTTTGTCTCGAAAGGAAAATGCAGGCCTCGCCCAAGTTGAAACAGGCCTACGATGACGTGATAAATGAATATTTAGAAAAGGAGTACATCGCACCCGCACCTCCTGAGACTGAGGAGAGTAGTAACGCGCCTTTCTATATCATACCGCACCATGGGGTTATTAGAGAGGATAAACTTACCTCGAAGCTTCGGGTAGTGCTGAATGCTAGCGCTAAAACCAGCACGTCTGTATCCCTCAATGACATCCTGTATAGTGGAGAGAATCTGCAAGGCGACTTATTCAACATTATTGTTAATTTTCGCTTGTTTCAAATCGCGCTTTCGGCCGATATTAGGCAAATGTTCCTCTGCATAGGAGTTCGCGAATGCGACCGCAAATTCCAGCGCATTTTATATAGATTTTCACCTGATGATCCAATACAAGTTTATCAGTTTAATCGCGTTTGCTTTGGCCTCAAATCAAGTCCTTTCCACGCGCTGCGAACTATAAAACAGTTGGCCTCTGATGAAGGTGAGTCTTTCCCCAAAGCGAGGGAAACTATACAGACTGGTCTCTATATGGATGATTTCGTTTACTGCGTCGATAGTGAAAAAGAAGCCATTTACACAGCTGCTGAAGTTATTTCGCTTATGAAGGCTGGGCAGTTCGATCTCGTGAAGTGGACTAGCAACTCGCAAGCTGTTTTAGACTCAATTCCGCTTTCTCATCGCCTCGCGTCAGTCAAGGAATTTGATGAATCTGAATCGCATAAGGTTCTGGGCTTGAATTGGTCACAAAATTCGGATCATTTCACTTTAAGGATTTGTAAACCCGCTGATAAATGTACAAAACGCACCATTTTATCTTGTGTCGCTAGATTGTGGGACAGAATGGGCTTCGTAGCCCCAGTGATTTTATTCGCTAAGCTCCTGATCAGGGAACTTTGGCTTTGTGATTGTGACTGGGACGATGCTCCCCCCGATAATATTATTTCTCTTTGGTCGCGTTTCCGGGAAGAGCTCCCCTTGCTTGAACAAATCACAATACCGCGCCACGTTGGCATCACTACGGGTAGTGAGGTGACCATCGTTGGTTTCGCCGATGCTAGCGAGAAGGCCTACGGGGGCGTTGTTTATTTCCACGTCAAAAATAATGACGCTAACACTGTACATCTGATAAGTGCTAAATCTAAAGTCGCACCTCGTAAAGTGATTTCTCTAGCTAGATTAGAACTCTGCGCAGCTCTTGTGCTCGCGAAGTTAATGAGCAATATTATTAATGCTTGTAATAACCGCATACACGTTAAAAGCGTTTGTGCTTTTTCCGACTCAACAGTCGCATTATGCTGGATTCACGCGTCTCCACATAGGTGGGACACTTTTGTCGCTAACCGCGTTTCCAAAATCCAAGCACTATTTTCTCCGCGTTGTTTTCGTCACGTGTCTGGTGTGGAAAACCCAGCCGACTGTTTGTCGCATGGACTAAGTCCCGCACAAATCATTAATCACCCGCTTTGGTTCCATGGACCGTCTTGGCTTATATCTGAACCTTCAGAATGGCCCGTAATCATCTTTGAACCGTCTACTGTCTGTAACCCACCAGAAGAAAAGAAACTCGCTTTAGTTACGTCCCTACCGCAGAAAGAATCTCCCATCATCGCTTTAGCGAGTCGAGTTTCTTCTTGGTCAAAGCTTCTGCGTTGTGTAACTTACATCTGTCGATTCATGAAATTACTCCCTTCACGAGAATTTATTACCGCCGCAGATTTGAATTACGCAGAACACAAAATTCTTCGTGAATTACAGGTTTTACACTTTTCGGATGAAATGGCTAAATTGCAGGCCGGAAAGCCCTGCAGCCGCCAGTTTCAGCGCCTTAAACCCTTTCTACGTGAAGGCATAATTAGGGTTGGAGGTCGGTTATCTAATTCAGACTTAAATTTCGATCAAAAACATCCGATAGTCTTACCACGAAAACATCATATTTTGAATTTACTAGTCGACTATCATCACAAAGTCAACAGCCACGCTGGTCCAGACTTACTTATGTCCATCTTGCGTCAGAGATACTGGATCTTATCCGCACGCAATTTGATACGCAACAGGGTGCATAATTGTATCCCTTGTTTTCGGCTTCGTCCTAAAGCTACTTTTCCAGAGATGTCAGAACACAAATCATGCCGCGTCGTACAATCGGCTAAACCTTTTATGCATACAGGCACAGATTACGCGGGCCCATTTAAGGTGACTATTGCGCGTGGTCGTGGCATACGATCAGTTAAGGCCTATGTTTGTTTGTTCATCTGTATGACAACCCGCGCCGTCCACATCGAATTAGCAGGTGATCTTAGTACGGCAAGCTTTATGTCAGCTTTCAAGCGGTTTTTATCTCGTCGTGGTCCCGTAGGTCGTATGTACTCGGACAACGGGACAAACTTCGTTGGCGCGAAACGCACGCTTTCTGAACTTTACGCATTCTTGAAATCGCAACATTTTAATTCGGAGTTCGCTCACGTATTAGCCGAAAACCGCATAACCTGGACTTTGAATACACCAGCAGCTAGCCATTTTGGTGGTAATTGGGAGGCTAATGTTAAGAGCCTTAAAACGCATTTATTCCGTGTAATCGGTGAACAAATTTTGTCATTTGAAGAGTTGTCTACCGTACTCACGCAAGTCGAAGCCATAATGAATACGCGACCCCTTTGTCGGACGCTATCTAGCGATCCTTCTGAGTCTCTTGCGTTAACACCCGCACACTTCTTGAATTTGACGCCTTTACGATATTTACCCGCGCTAGATGTCCAAGAAGATCGACTTCATGTTCTCTCTCGTCATGATTTATTAGACAAGTTAGTACAGTCGTTTTGGAAGCGATGGAAAACGGAATACTTGCATACATTACAGTCTCGCGATAAATGGAATACACCTGGTAATCCCATAACTGTAGGCACCGTCGTCATTTTGAACACGGAAAACGCACCCCCGCTTCACTGGCCTTTAGGGGTTATTGAAGAGGTTTTTCCCGCCACTGATGGAGTGGTTCGTGTCGCACGGGTTAAGACAACCACCGGATCGTATCTGCGCCCGGTTGTACGCCTGTGCCCCCTACCTAGACAATAATTAGTTTGTAGTTTAATCGCGTCTTAGGTTAGGGTTTAGTTTAGTACAAATTACGCTTCGCTTTTTCTTTTTCCTTTGAAGGCATCCCTAGATCCCTTCAAGCCGGGGGGGAATGGTTGCGCCGCAATGAGTTTAAACTTTCCCGCGCTTAATTTATTAGGCGTTTTATCTTGCTAAATTAGTTTCTGATTGACACAACGTTAAATCCTTAACCTATCCCTTTTCCGCACATTACCTGCATTATGAGTGTGAGCGAGATGAAACGAGGCGCTTACGCTCTGCTGCTACCGTACAACGAGTGGCGCCATCCCCGGGACAATTCAAGTGTGTCTTCGAAAAATCGGAGCCGGCACGCGCTTGTCTAACGCTTTATATTGGTTTTGTGAAAATTACATAGAATATTAACTTTGAACGCTGAAGGAGTGCATTCTGTGACCTGTGTAGTGTACGTGTACAAAAGGACCGCGGCGCTGTAAGAGAATTAAAGCAGCTCGTCTCCGCCACCACGTGTCGCGCATCAGTCAGCACAGGTTTGTGCTTTTCCCTTATAAGAATTGTCTTGTTCCCCTCTATTCCCGCAGGCAAGGCAATTCATTATCTTCCATCAAGCGTGTGTCAATCAAAAAAATCTCCAGTAACGCAAACGAAAAATTACAGTCCACTACAAGCTTTCCGGCTATCGCGCCACCACTGTGTCTTTTTGAAACAACACGTATTTGCCGGTTATTTTATTCATTAATCATTCACTTTGTTATTAGCTCATAGATAATCTTAGTACAGCGATACAGTAGATTGCAAGAATAAGATGTTGGAATAGATTCATTCTGGAATAGTTACTCGTGTATAAATTAAGGTTTGGTCGAACCCACCCTTAGAGAAATTATTTTGTCTCTAAAGTGCCACATTGTAAAAAATGTTGTGAAATACTATAGACATTTGGAGATTTTTTTTTCATAATGAATATTGGCAACCTAAATTACTAATATTCCATCTAACCCCTCCAACTAAGCTAAATTGCTTGTGCTAGGAGTGGGTTCACGTCGGTAGTGTAATGACAGGATTTGAACCCAGGACCTACCGAACATAGGGCCGACCGCTTTAACGCTAAGCTAACGACATCGAGCGAGATTTCCATGTTTTTTTGAGTTTTGTTGTGTTTTATTGCGAAACACCTAAGCTTTTGACATCATATTAATTATCACTTTTTTGGTAAAATTTGGTGTATATGCTATTATTTGCATATAAATAACCACAAAATTAAAAAATTGCAAGCTCTAAGTGCCTCCCCGTAAATAGAGGTAGAGAGTAAGTATACTTTGCTCAGCATCCCATATAACTCGTTTTCGCTTTTGAAATTATAGTTATTTTTTAATTAAAATGTCTATAAGTACTAATTATAAGGAAAATTATTAATGTTGTAAATGTCAGATACATGATGTGATTAATGTGAAGCCCTTAACGTTCTGGAATTTTACTGCCTGAAAATTGTAGATATCTTTTTTAGTATTATTTTATTCACAATAATGTTGAAAAACATCGTATGATACACGTGAATACCGTCAATGGCGCCTCAGCGGTAATCACCAACTTTACACACTTGTACCATAATGTACTATTACTTTAGCATAGTTTAAATACTACACTACCCTCACTGGCGCAGTCGGATAGTAAAATTAACATTTCGTAACTCAATCTCATAACCATCACAACTTCATAAGTACTTAGTGAAGTCCTAGAATTCAGTGATGAATGTCGTTGGGGACCCGTCTCATACATTATATTATTGCATAGCCTACTTTAAATGTTTTGTACTTCAGCTTTACTCTCAAGATACCATTTATTTTTAACTTCTCAATTGCGAATTAAATCTCAACACTAAAAAGAAAATAAAAATCTATTGAAGAAGTTTTCACTTCGGTTTTCGCTAAATGTTTGTAGATAAGTTATATAAGAAAACTGTTAATATTAGTTACCTTCTCATCTTACAATGAAGTTTGAAGCGGGGCTTTCGACATGAAAATAATAAAATTTTCTCGCTTTTTACACTCAGGAGTTCAGTCGCGGCGGGCGGTTGCTACGAGTTTTAAAAAGTAAATTGTTTAACGTTTCTCTTTCAATACACGTCTAAGAGTAACTTAAATCTAGGGTTGATACGTTAATGTTCACTTGTAAGTTAACAATGGAGCATTAGTGGGGGCCAACTATTCTAAGGTAAGCTATAAGCTCTGTATCCTAAGTGCAATCTCAAGATGTGTAAATAAGTAAATAATCTTCATCCAATCATAAGTCGATTCATCAATCGGCATTAATTCGATTATTTGAACACGCACTAGAATATTTATTTTAATTAAACCAACATTTATTCATTTACCCGCTTTTGTATGATTACCTACAGTTCTTCGGTTAGACATTCTCAATAGCAGCAAAAAATGTGATGTTAAGAAATCTTTGCCATATGAAACATAAAACCCTTCCGTATCTTGAAAAGTACATTAACATCTATAGCAGTTGTTATGGGTTGATGGAGCCCTAAAGAACACGATAACTGATCTAAGTACCTACAGAATTTCGATAACACCAATGGGTTGTGGAGTTCAGATGGTAGTCGCTTCCCAGACAATATAGAAGCCAGGCCGCTTTGTAGTTAGGTTAAAAAGTCGACCTCTAATGAGTTGGGAAATGGCACAGAGAATGATATTGTCAAACATTATTCACCATATCCTATGTGACAGCCCTGTGAATCCCCAACGGCAAGCTCTTTGTCCGGCCTTTGATTGACAGACGACAATTCATAAATTGTTTTAAACAGCTATTTTATTTATTGACGTCGAATATTCCTTTTAGGTTTCATAAATTCTCTTGATACGAGAATTTTGTTAACTGAATTTCTGAAAGATCGAGATCCGAACTTTCACTTTTCTTCATTAGGGTCGGATTTCACGAAAGCGAAGAGATGTGTCGTGAATATCGATCAGATTTCCCGGTCTGGCTTAGGTAAACGGGAAGGAGACGAATTATATCCATACTAATATTATAAATGCGAAAGTAACTTTGTCTGTCTGTCTGTCTGTATGTCTGTATGTCTGTATGTTACGCTTTCACGCCTAAACCACTGAACCGATCTTGATGAAATTTGGTACAGAGGTATATTAGAGCTTGAGAACGGACATAGGCTACCTTTTATTACGAGAAAGGGGGTTTAAGGGGGGGAAATAGGGGATGAAAGTTTTTATGAAAGTTTGTCATTTCTGAAGATATTTTAATGAAATTTGGTACAGAGGTAGATTAGAGCTTGGAAACGGACATAGGCTACCTCTTATCGCGAAAAGGGGGTTAGAAGGGGGGGAATTAGGGCCTTGGGATGTAAATTTGTCATTTTTGAAGATTTCTTGATGAAATTTGGTACAGAGATAGTTTAGAGCTTGGGAACGGACATAAGCTACCTTTTATCGCGAAAAGGGGGGAAGAAGGGGGGGACCAGGGCCTTGGGATAAAAGTTTATCGTTTTATAAGATTTCCTGATGAAATTTGGTACAGACATAATTTAGAGCTTGGGAACGGACATAGACTACCTTTTATCGCAAAGAGGGGGGTAGAACGAGGATATAGGGGGGGGGTTATAGGGGATGAAAGTTTGCCAGTTTTGAAGTCATCCTGATGATATATTTGGTACAGGAATTAATTAGAGCTTGGTAACGGACATATGCTACCTTTTATCGCGAATAATGTGGTAAAAGGGTGGGGGAGGGATAAGAACTGGATGAAAGTTGGTCATTTTTGATGATATCCTGGTGAAATTTGGTACATAGATGGATTAGAGCTCGAAAATGGACATAGGCTACCTTTTATTGCGAAAAGGGAGTTGAAGGGCTGGAATAGGGCAAGGGTATGTAAGTTTGACAATTTTGAAGATATGTTGATGTAATTGGTATAGAGATGGATTAGAGGTTGGAAATGGACATAGGCTACCCCTAATCGCGAAAAAAGGGATATTAGGGGGAGGGGGGAAGGGGAATAGGGCTATGGGATTAAAGTTTCTAATTTTTCATTGGCACAAAAAAGGGGGTGAAATATGGCATAAATAGTAAGAATTTCTTTTAAGATGTCCTCATGAAATTTGGTGCAAAGGTGAATTAGAGCTTCGGAACGGACATAGTCGAGTAGCGAACCAAATATAGAAGCGAGTAGAGAGGCGAGTTGAGATTGTTATATGGACGAGTGGATAGGCGTGTAAAGATCGAAAGTCGAATAGAGTCGACTACAGGGGCAAGTAGATATGCGACTAGAGAGCCAAATAGAATGCAGTAAAGGGTTGAGTAGAGAGGCGAATAGGGAGGCGAGTGGAAAGATGAATGTAGTGGCGAGTAGAGATCGAATAGAGAGTTGAGTGGAGGTGCGAGTAGATAGGCGATTGGGGAGAGTCAAGTAGAGAGGCTAAAAGAGAATCGAATGGATGGGCAAGTAGAGAGGTGAGAGGTCGAATTTAGAGGCGAGTAGAAAGTCGCGAACAAAGGTGAGTACATAGTCGAGGACAAAGTTGAGTAGAGAGGCGAATTTAATGCTCAATAGCGTCGGATCAACACTAAGCGATAACCGAATCCACGCGGGCGGAGCCGCGGGCAACAGCTAGTATTTTTATAAACGCATGTCCACCTTAGGGCAAGACCACCAAATATACTCCAGCATAAGACTGAAACTATAAAGATAACTGTAACATATTAAGTCTTAACACTTCATATATATGTAATTTATTATTCGCCTTATTTGACCGCATTCGGGGAAGCGGGCTCGTTCTTCTATATTTGTTTTTTTTGCACAATGCTTTAGCTCGAATAGCAAATAAGCGTTTTCGTCTAAACGTCGGTTTTTAATAAAACAAATACATTAAAACTCTAGTACGGGGGCATCAGTACACAATGTATGCATGTTTGACACATCAGCGCAATGTGTAGCTGGCATGTGTGTTTTCGCTCATATAACAAATATTAAGAGGAAGTGTGATACTGCCTTTAAACACCATGTGCAGAGATCTATTAAGGCAATATACTGCAACAATATTTAACGACAATCATTTAAATATCGTTGCGGCTGTGGGTGAATTGCGGACACGATCCGAGTCCGAGGGCCCGCTGACACCGCGCTACCCTGACTAATGCCCCGCATTAATAACCCTGGTAATTAATTGTTTGCATGTCCGCCGAAGAAACGTCCCATCTCGTGAATTCTCTCGTATAATTTAAATTAACGAACTGAGGCTCCACACGCTCCATGCCAACAAAAATGATGAGCGGTTCGTCCTCCACAACAATTGTTATGTACTAATACTCGTGTTAATAGGGAGACTGAGAATTTATGTGCAATTTTTCCTGCAATATAAGTAGACTGCAGCTATAATCTGTAGGTACCAGACCAACCATTTCAACGCGTATTACTAGACGGAAGTACTAGACCTAAAATTTACAGTACAGGGTGTCTTAAAAAATGATATTAAGGTATGTACTCGCTACCAGTACATGCCTACATTTTTTGATGCCCATCTTTCTTCTTATTTCTTCATCCTAGCGTTAATCCCAATCGCATCCGAAGCTTTCAACTTGGAGTCTGGGGTCCGCTTTCACCAGCCAAACTGCGGATTTGGCTGAACTTCGACATATTCCGTGAAGCGACTGCCACCTGACCTCCACAACCCAAGGGCGACATCGAAGATATGACAAATGCCCATCTTTATCATTACAATAAATTAATGGTTCTCCACAGTCCTAACGAATTTTTAATATAAGTAGGTACATACATGGCACCTAGGTAAGTGGTAAAAAAAAGTAAAGTAGTACTTATATTACAAAGATCAATCTATAGCTATGTATGCTCTCATTCAGTAATACTCAATCATATATCTCTAAAACGAAAATAAAGTCCAAGTAACAATCTACCAAAATAATCTTTAAAACAAGACCATCGAACTTGTTAAACACGATTGAGGCAATTTTGTCCACTTGATGCGGATGTTCGTCCGCAATGGAAGGGCCCTTGAGCGAGATGGATCGTAAAATATACGACACTTCAATATGTATGGGTGAAAGCAGTCCGTTTACTGGCCACTTAGAGAAAAAATGTTGGCTTAATTCAGCACATCGTGACGGGGGCAGGCCCCCGTCATAAATGCGAGCAAACCATTCATCCGAATTGATGGCCAAACGCTTGAACCGAAAAAGACTCCCAAGGGGTAATTAACTTCGACTTTCAGATTCACTTTAAAAAAAAACATAGTGAAAAACCTTTCGATGCGCGTTCATACGACAGCATTTTTTTCGCACACGAATGTTTGCAAAAAGGGGACTCGCATTTCTATTAACATTAGCATAATTTGAAATGGAAACGTGCTATTTCTTTGATATTCTCATTCCCATGCAAATCGCATAATCTTAAAGCTTTCAATATATTATTTAATATGTAGCTACTTAACAGACCACGATGAATATTAAAGTCATATCTAAAGGCCATTTTCTTCTTTCGTAACACTTTTCAATCCACAACACTATTTTAAAGTAGAATAAAAAAACCCGCGTAGATGTACCTGCTATTAAAAGAAGAAATAATAGTGAAAGGCATTGTAAAATTTCCCTTCACGCCAAGTGCAAGCACAAGCTCTTAGATGAACTATTTATAATATAAGTTGTTTTATGACACGTGTATTCGCCCAGTACCAGCATTTCGGAGAAGCAATGTGGCTTCTCAGTCTAGCCATATATCAAAATCCTAATTCAAGGAATTGACATTATTAAAAAATATTGTTCATTATTAAAGAAAGATATCTGAACGAAAAAATTCTGAATAATGTGTCTGATCCTGAGTGATGAAAAAGTAAAGTTTGTTACCTACCTGTTCAGCTCAACAACAAATAATTTCCAATACCATTACCTAAAAATATGCATTTACAGCGGCAATGTGTTGAATGAAAACGAATTTTAGCAACTTACGAGTACGTAGATACGCATAGCAAAATAATAGAAATACAATACAATACAAAAATACAATAAAGGCCTGAAAACCTACGTGCGAGCGGCTCTTAGTTTCCCCGTACTAACCGCACAAATTCTTGCTTTTCTATTTTTCTAGCATTGCGTCCGACTTTTGCATTTTTTGGGCTATAAATATTTAAATTTTTGTAGTCCAAGTCAGCGACCGGCACCAAATCTTAAAAGGTTTGGTGCAAAGGGAAACATACATCCGGCCTTAGGGCCATTGTTGAGAAAAAACGCCGTCACTCCTCGCCTCTAACAGATTAAATATAATATAACCGTCAACCGTCAAAATGAATTGTATACATTGAGTAGCATAAAATATCACCAAAAAAAAACAATTTCAATTAGAAAATAAACAAGTTTATTGTTTCAAAAAAGTTGCTTAAGCATTTGCGTGTCAATAAAGGCGCAACAATTGGCCCAACCAAACAAATGCAAAATAAACTCAATTAAATAAACATCACATATACTTTACGCCCATTGAACATGAAATGGGCTGCGTATTTACAAAACTCGACCTCATATGAGTACGAATTCATTTCAAAGGAATTTCTAAACAACCGGATCCCGACTTCCCAATGGTATTCTAACAAAGCCTGGAAGTTGTAGAGGTATTCCAAATTGTTTACAAAATTCAATCCTAAAGCTTCGAGCCAGATTAAATCTAATTTCAACTTCAAGGTAAGTCTGAAATAAGTCTTCATAAAAGCGGAACCCTTTGATTTAACCCTTCCCGAAGTTGGGCCTGCTGATTGCCCGAAAGTTAGCCTCGCTTGTATTTCGCGCTGTCTTTTTTCGTCGGAAAAAACAAATCGAAAACAAGTGAGTAAGTAATGGCTTAAAAGTGACTTCTGGGATCGAGTGCGGGGCCGGTGACGTCGATCCGGGGCTTAGCGGGAGCAACTCTGTTCGAAATTTCTTAGCGTAGCGATTACACGCCGCCACTCTTGTAATCACTTCTCTCCTCTCGCTGGTAAATTGATCGACGTAAGTCCTAAACATTTGGAATAAGATGCACACAGTTAAATATTTCAGTCTTCAACATCTTTAAAGGCGCCCACTCACTAACAGTTTACCGGACGACGGTCGGACGATATAAATCTGTCAGTTAATCGCAATAACCCACACACTCACAGTTTCGTTAACGATTTTGGACTGACGACTAATACGATCCGATAGTGTGTGGCCGCTGAACGATTCCGGACAGTTCTAAGCCGGACAGTCCTAGGCCGTCAGGGCGAACGAGCACAACGGGCCTGTCGATCGACGTTTCGTGTCAGTTTTTACTAAGATTTTATTCATTTTTTGTACATACTCGTCAATATTTCTTATGCACATAGTCCATATGGTTCAAAATAGCTAACACCTATTTCCCACAATGATTAGCACGTACTTATATAAGAATAACGTAGTCCAAGCTATTTTCAACCTTATTGACATCACAACAAATCTAGTTTTTTTTCTTATATTCGTGATCAGCAGCATTTATTTATGCGAAAAAACATGTAATTAAGAAAATGTCAATAAGGTCGAAAATCGCTTGCACTGTTTCGTACTCTCTATGTAACTGATATAAGACCATTACCGGCAGGCGATCGTACGACCTAAAACTGACGACTCACAACTGCTAGTGTGTGGTCGCAAAACTGACAACAGGGAATTGCCGGCGGGCCAAAATCGCTTTAGTGTGTGGGCGCTATCGGCTTAGGACTGCAGGCCGCCGGACAGATCAGGAACTGCAGGCGGACTGCAGGCGGACTGTTAGTGAGTGGGCGCCTTTAGATAGTATTTAGTGGTAGAAATTACATAGTGCGTACTGAAATCAATATGAAGAATAAATTATACGGTATTCTGAATGTTAGATATAATTCTAAACACAAGAGACAGAAAATAAATTTGCTTAGCAGTTCGCTTGCGAAAACACAAAGGTGCGCGGGGCTCCAAATAGGGCCCAAAGGAGCGTTCATTTTTGTAACGCTTCATTTGCAACAGAACTTTTAAGTAGTTCAAGCAACGCTCGCTCCCCGTATTTCCTCAAAACAAATACTTAGTAGGTACCGACTTCCCACTTTATCCATGAACAAATGTTACGTGGAAAATTGTAAATAAATTTCCAACTTTAAATCAAGGTAATGTTTCTATGTGAGAGACTTTTCTGAAAGACCGATTTATTTATTTAGTGAGTATAAATAGAGGAAATAGATCTCGTTATACTTTATCGATTCTCTTTTATTGGGTTTGTTATTATTGTGGCAGCTCATATTTAGTGATTTACGAGGTGCTTCATTTCTTTTCGTGCCGTTTTTAGGGAAATATACTCTTTCCTATTTACTATTTTTCTCTCATCCCTTCATATTAGTTGGGGTTCTTCAAGAAGGGCATCGAAGGCTGCGAAGGTTTCTACAGGGTCGGCAGCACGACTGTGATGCCCCTGGTGTTGCATTCGTCGTTAGGCTACGGTAACCACTTCCCATCAGGTGGGCCGTGTGTTTATCTGTCATCTATGTAGTATAAAAAAATCTCATTTATTCTTTCCCCATTTAATCTGATTAAAGTTACAACATATTTTTAAGTAAAATCCCTTTGAAATTTTTATTGCTTAAGTATTTAATTAGTGGTTTATTTAATGAGTATCTTCAAAATATCTAATGGTTTATTTCAAAGTTATGTCGTTATTTATTAAGTTATTTCGATATTTTCTACCCATGTCCTTATTCGTACACGCTTCTTATTTTTGTGAAGAAATGTACATTTTCACTTCAGCAACTCGAAAATGTAAGTTTTGCTGCGTAAAAACAATGAGCAAAATGCGATTTTGCTCACTGCGTGAGACAAAGTAACTTTTTAATCATTATTTTTAATTTTCTAAGTTTTTCGAAATCTATGGTTGGTATACCATAGATTTCGAAAAAACTTGGTAAAACTTTCGAACCTCACTGCTTTCTGTCTCTTTGCCGTCCTTAAAAAAGAGCGAGTGACAAACACAAGTAATTTGAAGATCGAATTTCGAAATTCGTCCCCAAAGAAAACTCGTTCTGAAACGCGTAAATAAACTAAATCTGAAAGTATTTGGAAATGGATAAACATGTTATTTATTTCAACTATTTATTATTTACTGTATTATTGTATACGAAAATGAGTAACGCATTTGTATTTATAATCAATACTTGATGCATAAGTACATTTATAAAATTATTTCCATTTGTAATATTTGAAAAATAAAACATCACAGACGCTGTTGCTGAACGTACCAAAAAATTGCAACAATAGAAAGTAAAGTACCTATCGAATAAGATAAAGATATTAAAATATTCATAAAAGATGAGCGATACTGGGGACGAAGTCAGGATTTTTAACACCAGAAGAGTTGAAACAGTAAGCTACTTATGCGGAATTTAGTTGCCTTCCTGAGAAGACTCGCGAGAAATATTTGAAAGCATACCAGATATGGTATGCTTTCAAATAGTTCTCGATAAAAGGAGACTTACAAAGGGTGCGAAGACTTGTTCGGTGACTGCGTTACTATCGTATTGTATAAAATTTGCAGAATTTGCAGAACTGCAATAATTGCACCTTTAACTTTGAAAATGTTCAACATTATTTTGATTTATAATCAATATAAACGTTATTTCTATCTGTTCATTTTCATTGTGTTATCTTCTAAGTAATAATGATTATTTGTTCTCGCTGCTGAAGTAAAAAGTAATGTGTGCCACACGAGAGCAAAATTATTTGCATCTCGTGCCTTTGAATATCTTGCCACGCTCAGGATTCTACATTAGAATCCCTCGCTCGCTTGGGAGTCAAAATCAGCACTCGTTGCAAAAATCAATTTTGCTCACTTGCACAAATAACTATTTTAATTTCAGGTATATTTCAATAATAACGATGATTATAAAAATGAAACAAATTCTACCAAAAGTCTAGAAAAACCTAAACGTCACTATCAACACTCAGTTTGAAAGAGCAACTCAAACAAACACCCCCAATAAAACTCAAAGAAAACTTACGGCGCCAAATAAATATTTGTCCTGCGATCGCATTTTACAGTTGAACGCCGACAATGTTCTAAGCATCGGAGTTATGAATCTAAACCGGTAGTTGACTGCTGGAAGTGCGCCGGAAGCGGAAGGGATTCAGCAATTGACGCGGGAGTCCCGCAGCGAACTTCAGTAAGCCACCACCGCTCCCTGATCGCACTTGTATTTTTTCCAGAAATTCACTCGTCGTTTATATGACACGTCCCTGCAGACTAATCTAAAAATTTGTTTTAGTAAATTAGGTTTTTGAAAGATGTGGAGGAGGGTGATCTATCAAATAATTATGTTGACGCATGTTTGTGTGTATGTGACAGTATAATGGAAAAAAGAACATGAAACAGATTTGCCGCAATCTAAGCTGCGAACAGCGTGACGTACTTACTTTAGATTTAACCGTCAGCACGGAACAGATAATAGTACCGTCAGTGATTCTGTGATTACTACTTATTAATGAATAAGTAGCGCTCACTAAGTCATGGTAGGTACTTGTAGTTTAAATTTACCATTTTTTTACAAATCAAATTTTAGCAAGAAGAATTTCCCACACTTACAAATTGTCTACATTTATTTCTGCTGAAGTATGATTTTTGAACATGACTACAGTCAGACAAAAATGTTTGGTCCGTTAAAGTTTATTGCACGCTAACTTCTCTTTGACAGGACTCATCTGCAAAGAATGTAGGTTAGTACATAAAAAAAGTTCTTTTGATTTTATATCGTGCCTTTAGCGTAAAAAAATATTTTTACAGAACATCGTAAAAATTCGTACTTAAACTTTGAAACGGTATTAGACTTTTACAAATACAAAGTCGAAAACTCACGTAATCGTTAGTTAAATCTCAAATATTCTTGTCAAAATCACCTTCACTTTAAAACAAGGTGTAGTTAAATTTAGATGTTCATTAGTGCATAATATATGAGACGGGGACGATATACCTTTGTCCTTAATATTTTCAGCTCACTGAGCGAAAGATACTGCATACATTTACACGTGCAAAAAAGTAAAAAGAAGAAAACAATCCGGATCGGCTGGTTTCCTGTCGTATTGCCTCGTTTTACGTCGCGACGCATTTAGAATCGCTCTCAGTTTAATGTGGGCTTTACTGCAATGTGCATCGACAATAGGTAATTTTATAGCTACACTCTAAATACGAAAAGGTTTTGTTGAACAATGCCTTGCTGATACTCTTTACTTTTTAAATAAAAGCATTCGGCAAAGTAAATGTAACATTCAAAAATGTTTTCGAAAATTCAGTACCGTTTATACGAAAGTTCGTTAGGTATATAATCGTAGGTCAGCGTTTTAAATTAGTTAAAGGAATAGTATATAATAATGCCACAGTACATAAGCGTAGGCGCGTTTTAGTTTCTGGATCAAGAAAACTATAAATTATGTGTAGAAAATGACATTCGTTTTGACGTCAGAAATAACAGAAGATCAAAACTTCGATGTGGTAGTGTTAGCCTTTAAAATCTATATATATAAAAATCAATGCCACTTGTCGTTGTAATTTTATAACTCAAGAACGGGCTCACCTATCCAAATCGAATGTTTAGGTTTTGTTCGGACTATTTAATAGATGGTTTAAGTGAAGTTTGAAGAAGACGGGCGGAGCCGCGGGCAAAAGCTAGTTAAAGTAAAACTTACTGCACTGTACTGTATTTGAATGGAGTAGAGACAGCGCATGTTTAGAGACATTAACTAGCTATGAAAAAGTATGTATGAGTGGCACCCCAGGTGATCACGCAAAATTTCAATGCTGTTCGCGTCCGGACTTCCCAACTAATGGAAATTGTGACAAGGATTATTACTTTTAAAAATGAAAGCATTCAAATTGAATTGATATCACAGTGAAGTAACTAAACTAATATCTCACCTTTTCTATAATCTGTACTACAATCATTCTTTCAAAAAAACTCATCTCGCAGTGGATATGATATGAATATCCGTAAAGGAATATCTAAGAACAAATTCGACTAACTCCTGATATTATTGAAATAAGCAAAATAGAAATTTGCTGCGGCAGCATAACCATAAAAACGCATTATTTAAATAGAACAGGGTATTTTTGACATGTTTACCGCAACGCACCTCCCATCAATAAGCGCCAATAATTTGCCTCTTATTTTATTTGCAGGCATCCAACGGTCGGAACACGCTGACAGATGGAGCAATCAGCCCGACCCTGGTACATGCTGACGCAGATTTCACACCAAGGTCTCGCCCTGACATGGGAATTTATTTATCACGTTGTAAATCCCACTCATTTTGTTTATGTGCTACAACTACACTTTAGAATATTTCGATGTTTGAATGTTATTTAAGGAAGATTGTGTAACATTTTATTAGAAGTGTGCGTGGATTATCTAAATATGGTACATAGATACGAGTAACAACTAGTGCATGCCTATAAAAAAATAGATATTAAGGTACTTTATTATTATGTATCTATGTACCATATTTAGATAACCCACACACACTTATAACAAAGTGTTAGAAAGTCTATCTACGAGTATAATTATAAAGGCATGCACTAGTTGTAGCTCCTATCTATGTATGGTACATAGATAGGAGCTACAACACACACCTATAACAAAATGTTAGTAAGTCTATCTATTATTATATAGGCATGCACTAGTTGTTACTCGCGTGTCAGTCTGCGTGGTATTTCCTCTGATTCATTTCCGCGATAAAAGTAGTACTTGTATCTGTCCTATTCCTGACTAAAATCTATCACTGTCTCAAATCACACTCAGAATATTCAAATCTGTTGAGTCATTCTCATTTATTTATAGTAGTAAAACGGTTACTAGACGCTACCCATGACCAGAGGGCCGGTTTATTCCTTGCGCAAAGGATCGGTATTGCCATTCAACGTGGCAATGCCGCCTGCCTTCTGGCCACCCTCCCAGTTGACGTCGATGGGGAGGAATTCTTTGACGCCTGCACCTGCAGGTTTGTATATATTATGGTTTGTTTTTACATTTTCATTTAAATAATTTTAATGTACATATTGTAAGTAAAGAATAAAAGTAGTAAGATTATGTTAGTAGTTAGATTATATTGTTTTATATGGACTCCCAAACATTCATGGTCCGACTCTACATTGAACTTGACACGCGTAAGTGAAATTGTATTAATAGATAAATCCTATTAAGTTTATATCTAGACGCTAATCTAATAACTTGAAAGCCATCTACCTGATTCTGAAACCACCACTTCTCGATTTTGTTATGGAATAGTGAAAAACCCGAGAGCAGTGATTGCAGTATTTGTTTTTCCTCCATTTTGTTGTTTTTTAGTTTAGTAGCTAAGAAAGCTTCCTCTCTACCTATTGAATATGGATCATACATTCCGGGTATTATCTATAATAAGGATATGTAACTAGTTGGTGCCGTAAACTAATACTTAGTTTACGGCACCAACTCCATCCCATCAAAATAACAATACTTACCTCCTTTTTAAAAATAACAAATCTCGCCTCAGTTGTTCTACCGTAAAATTCACGTATAATATTGAAGCACAAATGATTCAGGTACAAATCTAATGAAGGAAGTGTCACTATTAAACTTGGGCAATGACGATCGGTCCCTGTCCTCAACAATCTGATTTAACACCAGAGCTAATAAAATGAACTACCTAAGACTCCGACCATTCGGCTAGTGACTTCTATTCCGTTTAACTACAAGTACAGTTGATAAATCTTTAACTTAACTTTAACAGTGAGGTGGAGTCCACGAACATCTGTGGGCTCCATACAAACCTCAACGCCGTCCACCAACACCTGGAGACGACGAAACCAGCAATGCTGTTTCTTACGGAGACACAAATACGCCGCCCTGATGACACGACCTACTTACTCTACCCCGGCTATGTCCTTGAGGAGAACTTCCGCGCAAAAGCCGGGGTGTGCGTGTTTGTTAGGGCGGATGTTTGTTGTCGCCGTTTGCGCTGCCTAGAGGACCCATCCTTTTCCACCCTTTGGGTACACATAGACCATGGCTCTACGAGTCAGATCTATGTGTGCCTCTACCGCTCCCATACAGGAGATGCCGAGACAACTCGACTCTTTGAATACCTGAGTCAGGCGGCGGATGATGCGCAGGAGCGGTTTCCGAACGCTGAACTGGTGTTTTTGGGGGATTTTAACGCCCACCACGAGATCTGGTTGGGCTCCGCCAAAACAACCCACGCGGGAAGAGCCGCCCATGCATTTGCTCTGGCGCATGGCCTGACCCAATTGGTACACGAGGTCACTAGGATACCAAAAAGGTCGGACCATGAGCCCTCTCTGCTAGACCTTCTGCTGACGAGTCGCCCGGACCAGTACAGTGTTTCGGTGAGCGCCGCTTTAGGTGAATCCGACCATTGTCTGGTCCGTTCCGAGGTGCCCATTTTAGCGCCCCCACGTCCCGTGCAGGGGAAGCGGCGTCTCTGGCACTACTCGTCAGCGGACTGGGATGGACTGCGTGATTATTTTGCGTCCATCCCGTGGGTTGAACGCTGCTTTGAAGGTAAAAACCCATCTGAGGCCGCAACTGCTGTCGCCGGTGAGATCAGTCTGGGCATGGAATATTATATCCCCTACACTGATGTCGCCGGTGTCCACAGGGCGCGCCCCTGGTTCGGGCGCGAGTGCGCGGAGGCTGTTAATCATAAACAGTCTGCGTACCGCGCTTGGATCAGGGCGCGCGCTACGTGCGATCCCAACGTGGGCCACTTCAAGGCGGCGTACAACAGAGCCACAAAGGCCTGCAAGAGGGCTTATGTCAGAGCGGATGCCCAGCGCATAGCGCGGCTTGGTCAGGAGCTAGTAGAGCATCCCACGGGCAGCCGTGGCTACTGGCGACTGGCCAAAGCCGTGCAAGCCAACTTCTGCCAGCCTTCGCTGCCCCCCCTGCGCAATCCCGATGGATCCCTGGCCCATGAGCCGCAAGAGAAAGCAAATTTGCTGGTTAATCTCTTTGCGGCCAACTCCCGAGTCGACGATTGTGGTATGGAGCCGCCGACACTGCCCGTCAGTGACCATGCAATGCCTGATATTCGTATCAGACAACGCGATATCCGAGCAGTGTTGCAGTCACTCGATGTCCGGAAAGCCAGTGGTCCGGACGGTATTCCAGCGGTGGTTCTGCAAAAATGTGCAGCGGAGTTGTCTCCAATGCTTGCGCGGCTGTACCGGCTGTCCTACAGCTCTGGTACAGTGCCTTCGGCTTGGAAAGAGGCGAATGTACAGCCGATCCCCAAGAAGGGGGATCGCTCAGACCCAAACAACTATCGACCCATAGCCGTCACCTCAGTGATGTGCAAGGTGTTCGAGCACATTATTAACAAACAGCTCATGCGTCACCTTGAAGATCACTCCCTAATTAATGACCGGCAATATGGCTTCAGGCCGAAACGGTCAGCGGGTGATCTTCTGGCGTATGTTAACCATATTTGGGGTGAGGCTATGGACAAGCACGGCGAGTCATTGGCAATTAGCCTTGACATCGCCAAAGCTTTCGATAGAGTTTGGCACAAGTCGCTTCTTTCCAAGTTACCAGCCTTTGGTCTGCCTCCTAGACTGTGCGACTGGGTTGCCGGCTTCTTGCAGGAGCGCCGTATTCGCGTCTTTTGTGATGGACGAGCCTCGGAGTTCTTGCAGGTAAATGCCGGCGTACCGCAGGGATCTGTCCTATCGCCAACTCTCTTTCTTCTGCATATCAATGACATGCTGTCGACCGGCAGCATTCATTGCTATGCGGATGATAGCACCCTACACGGGAGTTATCATGGACGTCCTGCGGATAAGCAGACGCATATTGCGGAAAAAAGGCAGCTTCTTGTCACTGAGCTTGACCGGATCCTGAATCACATTTCCCAATGGGGCTCTGAGAACTTGGTCGAGTTCAATGCCAAGAAGACGCAGGCATGTGCATTTACAGCAAAGGTATCTTCTTTCCTTCCCCTTCCCACTCTTCAGAGCACGCCACTGCCACTGCGGGACAACCTCAATATCCTCGGTATGGATGTTCGCTGCAAACTGAACAACAAAAACTACATCGAGAGTATCATCAAAGCAGCCTCGCGTAAACTCGGAGTCCTGAACAGAGTGAGACGGTTTTTCACGCCGGAGCAACGGTGTCTTCTTTACAAGACACAAATTCGTTCCTGCGTGGAGTACTGCTCACATCTCTGGGATGGATCCGCAAAGTACTTATTAGATGCTCTCGACAGGTTGCAGCGACGTGCGGTCCGCATTATCGGAAATCCTGAGGTCACGAGTACCCTCGAGTCTCTGCAGATGCGTAGAGATGTTGCTTCCTTGGCAGTTTTTTACCGTCTCTACCATGGTGAATGTTCTGAAGAGCTATTCCAATTAGTCCCACCCTCCCCCTTCCTATACAGGACGACACGTGCAGGACTTAGATGTCACCCCTATACGGTGCAGAACATTCCTTCAAGAACCAAGCGGTTCGGTGACTCTTTCCTTTGTCGCACCATTAAGACCTGGAATTCCTTGCCAGCTCACGTGTTTCCCTCTTCGTACAGTCCCGGGTCCTTTAAGCGGGGCGTGAAAAAGCATCTGATGAGGCCGTCAAGCTGAGTGCCACCATTGTTAACATGGCACGTGTATATAATGGTGGCCCTCTTTCTTGAGACTTTACCTTCAGCTTACCATCAGGCGAGGTAAAGTCAAATTGACGTGTCCTATTTATAAAATAAAAAAAAAATAAAAAACAAATTAGCATCTTAACAAGATGCTTTTATATTTATCGCTTTTAATTTATTCTCTTTCATATTTATTGTCATTAAAACTCGTTGTAAAAATACTATTACTAGCGCTAGATCGGAGTATCTGATGTATATCTAAACCATTCTTTAAAATACGTTGAACCTAGATACTGTGTAGTCACAACACATTTCAGAAAACACTAAAGTATCGATATGAATACTAGCCATCACTGAGCCGTAGCGGCTACCAGGCGCACATCGACAGTTTTCACCCCATTTGAGACACGTTTTTACGGCACCGCACCCACTCATCAGGGCCTTTTCACAACAAACACTACGATCAAACGTTCTCCACTGTTACTCTGATACCCACAGTTGTTCTATTATGCAAGAATATTCCTGGTATAACGGCTATTTGTTTTGTTTTTGAAAAGGGGCTTGCAAGTTTTGTTTAAGAATAGGTGCATATAATATTTTGTAGAGACACACTGCTCACTACACTTCAAGTAAATCGAAAGGGAATAAATTCAAATTATTTTGTCAACTTATAACCCTCAACTGACTCGTCATTATCATCTAGCATTAGAACTTGGGGTCCACTTAACGCCTATTCCTCCTTGCGGTTTGGCTTTTTCATAAAAACCTCATTATCCACTGCTTTCTGACTTCCTAACCCCGGAAGGAAAGCGTAGCCAGAGCCTTGTCTGCCAATCAGCAGGTGAGATTGGCTTGGACTCTTGGTGGTATACGCAATCAGAAGACTCTGATGATTCTTTTTTTAACTAGAATACCTATACTATAACGTACCTACAATGGACAAGCCTATCTATCGGTAAAAGCATTTTTCACAGGCCAGGTTTATAAAGACTAGCCTACTAGACAATAAAGCATAATAGCTGCAGTTGCATAGGTACATAATATCAGAATTGAAAATGCTATCGAAAAATGACGCGTTCGTCAAGGATTGTACAATTTTGTTTTAATAGCGTAAATACCGTGTGAGCGACGCCGCAGGAAAAAATTAGTTAAACCTACTTATTTAAATATTAGACTGTCTCTGTGGCCTAGCGGTAGTGCACGCGGCCACTAAGTAGGAGGAGCGAATTCGATCCCCGCTCAATGCAAATATTTGTATGCATGAATATGAGTTGGTCTGGTCGCGCCTCACGAGCGTGTTAAGCCGTCGTCGGTCCCGTTACGGGCAGTTGGAGCCCTATAAAGTTCAACAACTGGTCTAACTACAATGCTTCGATCGCAGTCGCTTCACAGAAAATATCGGGGTGCAACCAAAAACGTTGTTTGACTCCAAACTCTACGTTGAGAATCTTCGGATGCGCCTGTCATTAACGCTAAGATGAAGAAGAAGATAAATTAATAAATTAGTTCTGTAAAAACAGATGCATATTACACCGCCCATGAGCTAAACTGGACAATTGTAAATACAAGTTGTCGTGTCTATGATAGTTTTAGTTTTTCATTCGGGTCTTGTCAGTGTCACTGTTGTTAAAAAATAGAGATTTTCTTATGTGCAATAAACGAATTATGCTTACGAATTCATTTAATTAATATATACAATAATGGCGACGAGGGACGAAGAACTGACGCGTCTTACGCGCTTACGCGCATCTATACGCGGACAACTAACAAAACTACAGCAACAACTTACGCAGGTGCAATCGCCCACTGAATATGAAGTAAGTCAACGGCTAACAAGCCTGGAAAATTACGATAGAAAATTCGATGCCGTTCAAAGCGATATAGAATCACATTCGACAGATATCGAAGCGGAAATTGAACAACGACATATTACCGAGGAAAACATTCTTCAGTTAAAACTGAAGTTACACGGCTTACGCCCGATACCACCGGAAGCTCCCTCGACTTACGTCACGGCCCGGAGCTATGAAGGTACACCTGAAAGTACTCCCGTGGCTATCCACATACCTAAAATAAATTTTCAACCACTACAGGACAGAGAAAGCTTTAACAACTTTGTTAAAAGATTAGAAACATACATGAAGCTAAGTAACTGTCGCGATCCACGCACCCAAACTCTACTGCTGCTTAGCTCTCTACCTCCTGAGATACATCAAAAAGCTTATGATTTGTGCTCGCCGAACGATCCGTGTGAGAAAGATTTCGACAATCTAGTACGAACATTGAAAAATTACATTGATCCAAAACCGAGCATTTGGGCTAGCCAACACAAATTTATCACGCGGATTCAAGGAGCAGACGAAACAATTATGACGTATACGTCTGAACTGAAGCGTTTAGCTCAAGATTGCGGTTTTATGTGTAAAAACTGTAAGACGTCAATATCCGACAACTTCCTCACATTACAGTTTATTAGAGGGCTACATGACAGTGATATTCGTACGAAAATACTGCAAGATACAAAAATGACAGAATTTGCAGAATTGCTTAGCACCGCGACTGCAATCGAAGTAGCAAAATCTGACAGTAACTACATGTCACCAGCACACTGTTCCGTACAACCGCAGGTGAAAACTATTCAAGTGGATCGCAAACACAACAAATATAGAGCAGAGGGCCGATCATTAACTATTCAAGATTTAAAAGGAAAATGCTTTCGTTGTGGAAGCCAGGAACATCAAGCAAATGCATGTAGAAGCATCAAGGACATCTGTAACAAATGCAAACGAGTAGGCCATCTAGCAAGGGTGTGTCTACGACCGCCCCACCACCAGGGCGTCCATCAAGTAGACCCAGAGAACGTGGAGGAGCACTATGAAGCCAACTTGGCAGATGTTGTCAAGGACAGCACCCCGTGGAACATGAACCTGATACAATCAAATAACACTGATAAATTTATGATAAATGTTCACATCAACGACCGCAAAATTCAGATGGAAGTAGACACGGGGGCTGCTCTATCATCCATTTCATACAAACATTTTAGAAAACTCAATATAGGATGTAATATTTATAAAACGAACGTCACTATGAGAACGTATACTGGAGAAATTTTTGCACCCCTCGGAGTGGTGTATGTCATATGTAAATACAAAGGTGAACAGTTTCGAGGAAAGTTGTTCATCATCAAACAAGATGTGGATGCCATCTTTGGTAGAGAGTGGATTCGATCAATTAACTTGGATTTGGCTAACATCAATCTACTTAGTACAAAGGTACATACAGGTCTCGACAACCTTTTTTCTGAGTTCTCTCATGTCTTTGACGGTTCCCTTGGATGCATACCTAACTACAAAGGCCACTTTACGCTGTATGATGATGCGATGCCGATTTTTGTAAAGCCAAGACGCATTCCGTATGCACTTAAGGAAAAGGTAGATGAAGAAATTGAACGATTATGTAAAGCAGGAGTGATTACAAAGGTTGATAACTCGGAGTGGGGCACACCCGTTGTTCCGGTTGTCAAACCCAACGGCAGCATACGCTTATGCGCAGACTACAAAGTCACTCTTAATAAAGCTATCAGGGATGAGCAGTACCCAATACCTATCATAGAAGATATCTTGGTAGAGATGAATGGCGGCAAACTGTTTTGTACATTAGATATCAGCCAAGCAATTTACACATGTTAATGGACGATGAAAGCGCTATGATGCAGACACTTAGTACACACAAAGGAACATTCAAAGTGAACAGACTAATGTTCGGTGTTAAGGTTGCTCCAAATTTATGGCAGAAGTTCATGGATCGTTTACTTCAAGGAATCGATGGAGTTAAATGTTTCTTTGATGATATAATAATCCAAGGATCCTCAGAAGATCAGCTGATAGCCAGATTACGTCTTGTTTTGCAAAAACTACAAGAAAACAATCTGAAATTAAATAAAGAAAAGTGTCATTTTATGCAAAAGAGTATCGAGTATTTGGGCCATGTTATTGACAAAAATGGATTACATAAGAACGGAAACAAGGTTAAGGCTATTGTAGATACAAGATGCCCAGAAAATGTCAATGAACTGCGTACATTTCTAGGAATGGCAAACTACTATAACAAATTCATACCTAATTTAGCTTCAATTTCCTATCCGTTGAATAATTTACTCAAAAAAGGCAATCAATTCATCTGAAGTCAAAATTGCAATGAAAGTTTCAATAAAATCAAAGAAGAGATTCTGAGCGACAGAGTTTTGATACATTTCGACCCTGCTAAACCTTTGGTCCTAGCGACAGACGCTTCACCGACTGGCCTGGGAGCCGTCCTCAGCCACCGATTACCAGACGGTTCAGATAGGCCTATAGCATTTGCGTCATGATCATTGACGAGTAGTGAAAAAAAATATAGCCAAATAGATAAGGAGGCTACATCTTTATTCTGGGGCCTAAAAAAGTTTTTCCAATATTGTTATGGCAGGAAATTCATACTTATTACGGATCACAAACCACTTACAACTATCTTTCACCCGCAGAAAACGTTGCCAGCTATGAGCACGATGCGACTGTTCCACTACGCGCATTTCCTTTCCGGCTTTAACTACACCATCGAATACAGAACATCGATCGCGAACAGTAATGCGGATTATTTATCGAGATTTCCGGTAGATATAATAGCAACAAACATAATTGACGTACATTGTGCATTTCAACTAAATCAAATGAATACCATTTCCATTGATCATACGAAAATTGCAGAAGAAACACAAAGGGATGTCGAATATAACAATCTATTACACGCCTTAAGGACAGGTGCAACATTGCGCAGATATGGTTATAATGATAATGAAATAACTATCCAAGACGGGTGCTTAATTAAGGGCACTAGAGTTATGATTCCGGGAGAATTAAGGCAGCAGGTGTTAGAAGAACTACACACAGGACACCTTGGGATGGTAAAAATGAAAATGTTAGCACGTGGATATGTATACTGGAAAGGTATTGATAAGGATATAGAAGACATTGTTCGAGGTTGTCGAACATGTCGATTGCAGCTCAACCAACCTGCGCCCGTAATGCCACACCACTGGGAGCCGCCGAAAGGACCGTGGCAGAGAATACACATTGACTTTGCGGGTCCGATGAAGGGCCACTCCCTGTTTGTAGTGGTTGATGCATTTACCAAGTGGGTCGAGATAATACCAACTACAACCACGACAAGTACATGGTGCATCAAACAATTGAAGGAACTTTTCGTAACATTTGGCTTTCCCTTTACCTTGGTGTCGGATAATGCACGGCAGTTCATTTCAAATGAATTTGAGTCGTATCTTAAGCTGAACGGAGTTACACATAAGACATCAGCTCCGTACCATCCCGCGACTAATGGACAGGCGGAGAGATTTGTCCAAGTTATCAAGAAAGCGCTTCACAGTATTTGCACTGAACCAGGCAGCCTGCAGGATAAACTGTTGAAGATAAAAGAACAGTTGCGAAGGACACCAAGTACAAGCACGGGCCGAAATCCTTACGAATTAATGTTCGGAAGAGACATAAGAAACACCCTAAGCGTTAAATTTAAGAAGACTACAGATTCGAGAAATGAAACGCATAATGATGTACGTTCTTCAATCCGAACATTCGCCGTTGGACAGAGAGTCCGAATACGAAGTTACGTAAATAGACAGATCAAATGGGAATTCGGAACTGTTACTAAAGTTCTAGGGATACTACATTACGAAGTAACGACCGATGCAGGCGAGATCTGTAAACGTCACCTAGATCAAATGTTACGTACCACAATTGCGGGGGAGGAGCAATAAGTGGCTGATGAAGAAGCCATTTCGTGTAAAATTGCGGCGGAGGTGTCGTGTCTATGATAGTTTTAGTTTTTCATTCGGGTCTTGTCAGTGTCACTGTAGTTAAAAAATAGAGATTTTCTTATGTGCAATAAACGAATTATGCTTACGAATTCATTTAATTAATATATACAATACAAGTCTTCAGGCTTTCACGGCCGGCGTTGCATGTAGAATATACTGCTTCCGGGCTGTTTGGCCGTGGTCTATGTGAAATTTGCGTTCCATGCGTTTCGTCGATCACTGCAGTCGACATCTTGTCGGAAAATGAAAGGATATCATAAAATATCGTCGCTTACGTAATTGCTGTTGGCTGCGTTATTTAAAAGTCGGTTTTGAACGAAGCCCTTTTAAAGGCAGTTTTAACTGCTACCGATGGCGGCTCGGTGACGACGATTTTTAAAGTGCTACGATGCCTACGCCATTATAGGCTTCGTAGCGCTTATGAGTGGTGATTGAGCTTATTCGTTTTCATCTGTAAAAAATGCATAACTTTTTTTTATTAAATTTAATGTTCCTTCAAATATGTCCAACTATTCCAATATTTACAAGTAGTTTATAATAGGTAGGTAAGCGGTTGGCAAAGGCAATCTAAGCAGTAGCTTAAAGATTAAGAAGAAGGTAAACATAGTGAAACAGAGTTTTGGTAATATGATATTTACTTACCTATAACCATTTCATGGTTTAACATGTATACAAAATCAGTTCCTTCCTATACAGGCACAGGGCAGGCGCAAATAAGCAAATTTAAAAATAGTTTTGGGAAAATTATTTCATAAGCCTACATTTTGATAACGATGCAGAGCACATATTCCTGTTATCTTTCTAGTCCATTGAATTAACAGCGATAAGTTGAATTAAACAACCAAAATATCACTACTATTTTATAGTTTCACACTCTGGCATGTAATAAGGTATATAGTTTCTGTAGTGTGTGTGTGTGTGTGTGTGTACTGTGTACCATGTGGCAGCGAGAAGTCTTGTCGACGATGGCGGCACTTCGACTCGCAGTTCCACTCGTGTCCAACAAACTCGTTAAAAGTTGGTGAAACAACGGAAGCACCGTTACTTGCCAGACACTTGCGACTCGCGACGTTAAGTAGAAAAGTATAACACGACAATAATATGAAACATTTTGTTGCCAGACACAACTAACGCTGGGATATTTAAGCTGATATCTACAGCTCACGAGGCAACTTTATACTTTTATATTCTTCATTGTTCTTAGTACACGTAAATATAGTAGACATAGCTATACGCTTTTCATTTTCTAAAGTTTTACATTACCTTTATCCTGTTTTATTATTGAATAGAGTGGTATTTTCCAATAAAATCATCATAATGATAGCGTTGTGTACCAATTACGTCCGTGGTTTTTTCTATTATAGAGCTGGAGGTTCACATTTTTCACTTAAAATGTCTATTACTTCATAACTGTCGATTGTTTTGAATTTTGTGTTCCACTATCGTTATCGTTATAACCGGTGCTCCTGATTGACATCTAACGTAGGTGGTTCCTCAGGGCAGCGAAAAAAAAAAGACTCCGGATCGTTCAGACTAGATATTAGACCACACGCTCAGCAAGTAAGATTTTGGACAAATATGGTTCGAAAATATTATACTTAGGTCGTCTGCATCAGTGAACTATGATTTTTTTGAATAGCTAAAATATAAAGCACCAAAAATGTTTCCGTGATATTTCGCGGGTAGTTTTTAAAAGTAACCTAAAGAACAATAGGTCCGGTGTATGCGCTGTTAAAATTATAAATACCCCAGCTCACTAACTGCCCCTGTATTCCGTTAAGAGGATTCCCAAAGCTGTAAATTGCGTGCAGGAAATATTTACGAGACAGGCTTTCGCGGCATTACAGCGACTATGTGCATACATTGCACTGCATGGTTGTCGCAAAAATGCAACGACATGGAGCGGTGGCATTAACAATCCGCCCACTAAATTACTTCGCTGTTTATTGGCCATGACGCTTCAGTAGCGCTGCGCTTATCTCCACTCACCTATAACGTAAATTTACTTTAACTTAAATATCAACGCACCTACACGTTTTTTCGTACCTACGCCGTCGGCCATCGACGGTGGTTATGTTGGATTCAAACTGACTAAAACCACACGCCGCCGCCGCGCCGTCTTAATTATCGGGTCGTTCGTAATGTTACCACCACGCCGAGCTCGTAGAAACAATCCGATCCTTGCCTGCTATCCACTGTGCCTTCTGCTAGTTAGAGGGACACATGAAAAGCCTCCAACCACCCCATACGAGGCAGCTCCCGCCTCGGCTGGAATTCGCCGTATGTGGCAGCGTCTCCCCTGCTGAATATAAGCGCTGAATATGTGCATCACGTGGTGGTTTCGGACCAAGGACCCCAACGTAGGTACCTATTGCTTCCTACTTTTAAGTTTAAAAGCTTTTATGTGCAGCCACCACTAAAGTAATTATATAGATATTTATTTAATTCTCCATCGTAACGTTAAGTTATAATTACAAGTGCGTTGCGGCAGTTGTAATATTGTGAACAATACGAACAAACTCGTGAAAATTTGCAAAAGGAAAATGGTTTTGAATAAAAAAGGTTCAGATTTTTCTGTTTTTATACTAGTCGCGCTGCTGCAGAAGTCCGGCCAGCAAAAAGAGTACAAAAACGCTCCGGCTAACCGCCAAGCGTTAATAAATTCTTCGAATTTGCGGAGGGGGAACAGTGGCTACACATTCACACGACTGTGCCCGAGCACGAACCGGCTGTCGGCCAATACTGGACGTAAAACCGGGCACCGGGTACCAAATATTGAAATAATTTACTTACATAGACGTATAGACATATATACATGTATGTCTCAAACTACTTTCCTTATATCTGGGGTATCTGGGGTCTAGAGTCGAGTCTCATAAACTTGTAACTGGGTGTAAGGTTTCCAGTATAGGAGAGACACCCATAATATGTACGTATACTGCGCGTGGGTATAGTGCACATTTTAGGTCCAAGATATATGTCCCGAACAATATAATAGGGAGCCCCACCATCTCCAACTATGAACATACAACATGCTGGCTAAAGAACTCAAGTTCAGGAGGTCGAAGACAGTCGCTCCCTTAAAAGTTAAAACAAAATAATATCTAAAAGGAGCAGGGTGTAGGTACGACACGGATTGGTGCTCGAATGAAGATATCGCCTTTACCTATCTACTTAACACACCAGTCCATATAAGTCGGTTTTTTTATGTTATGAGCACAATAGAAGGAAATTTGAAACTAATTTGAGGCAGTTACACGTGCTACAACTAATACCATATTATATTTATTTAGGCAGGTACTTATCACGGAGTACACTGTACAGAAAACAGGTACCTACTTTGCTATGTAAAAGTGACTAGATATAGGTAAGGTTATATACAGCTACCATCCCTATTGAACCGATCATCTTTAATATTTCCTACTTCAACATTACAAACTGTCTAACTTTAATGAGAGCTGTCAATTTGGCTCCATTTCCATTGCGTCAAAAGATCAGAGATTAAGAAGAGGAAATCTTTGCTCTCATTTCCTATTAAATCGAGGATTCGATTAATTTTTGACTTAGGTACCTATTTCATGTGAATCGTCTTAAAGTTACAAATTAAGATATTATTAAGACGTTCATCATTGGCTAAAAATAATTCGCTAAAAAACCTTGTCACGGTAAAGATATTGTTTAAATTGATATTGGTTAGATACAGGTAGGTCACCAATATTAATACTTAGTGGTTGGTTTTTTTACATAGGACACGTCAATTTGACTTCACTTCGCCTGATGGTAAGCCGATGTTTTTCTCAGAAAAGTGGGTCGCCATTACAGACACATGTTACAATGGTGGCACTCAGCATAGCATATACAGCTACGTTTGGCCGAGGCGAGGCTAAAGTGGCCTGTTTTTGGTAATTCGATCTCATCGCGTAGCTTTGTGCACAACTGCAGAAGACGTTATGAACGGAGAGGCAACGAGGCGAGTTTACCGTCTCTGTTTTTAACGGAGTAGGAATCAATGGGAAAAATCAGCCTCTGTGGCGTAGCGGTAGAGAACGCGGCCGCTACGCAGAAGACGCGGGTTCGATCCCCGCTCAGTGCAAATATTCATATGCGTGAACATGGGTATTTGCATTGGTCTGGTTTAGCCTCGGAAAGCACGTTAAGCGGTCGATCCCGGTTGCCATACAAACATCTATGACAGTTGTTACGGGTAGTTGAAGCCATAATAAATTTAACAACTGGTCTAACTGCAATGCTTCGATATCGCCTTTGGGGTCTGTAGGTCAGATGGCAGTCGCTTCACGGAAAATATCGAAGTTCAGCCAAATCCGCAGTTAGACCGGTAAGGCGGACCCCAGACTCCAAGGTGATAGCTTTGGATGTGACTGGGATGATGAAGAAGAGACATTATGCATGTTCTAATGGTAAACTATATACTCCAGGCGGAGTGGATGGACTCAGTCTGATCTCTTCGTCGAAAGGAAAAAGGAAAATGCTCTTGTAAAAAAAAAAAACAATTTACGGAAAAGAGAAGTCAGCACGGTCGTGGGGAAGCGGGGCTTATCCTTCTACAAAAAATGCGCCAGTAACGATAACCAGGTACCAAGATCATTATGTAAATTGACTAATGATACGAGAGCTAGCAACGTCAGGAAAAAGAGGTCGGCCAGTTTTTAGATAATATTATGATAATAGTATATATTCTCACTCTCCCGGACGCCATGGCTGGCGGTAGTGATTGCGTTCGTCAATGCGCATCGTATCTGTACAGGTAAAATATATTTTTTTCAAATCATTTCAAGAAACTTCCTTTTTTATTATTATTTTAAACTAAACTTTTTAACATATGAATCTGAAATTTCGAGACCGTTTTATTGCCGCTTAAACTGTGCTAGAGGCTTTTTACCCTGTACCGATGTTTATCATCAAATATTGCAAATTTTTGATCAACTTTCCGGTTACTGATTGAGCTGAAATTTTGCATACATTTGTAAATCACGTGGCAATGCAATATGATGAAGACATGGTACTGACATGAAGATGGAGCTGAAAGGTGGTCATAGGAAGTCAGTAATAAAACGTTGCAATCCCATTGAGTTTGGGCTCATTTGAATCGAGTAGTTTGTCTTTAGATGGTAACCAGGGTTTGATAATGGAATGTGGTATTAGTAACTCTGTAATGAAACGATGCAACCCCATCGAGTCTCGGCTCGTTTGATTCGTCTTGACGAGAACTTTGGTGCTAAATAGTAACCATGGTCTGATGATGAAGCAGAAAGGTGGCCTTAGGAACTCAATAATTAAACGACATAACTCCATTGTGTATGGGCTCTTTTAATGATTTGGTGAAAAATTAAGTGACTGGGCATGGGTGTCCTATATTTTTCGAAAATCTTTCTTTTCGTAACGCATACCCTCTAATTATGCGTAATGTATTTATAAGCTCCCAGTAAAATTTTAAGCTTATTCTATGAATGAAAACATGTGTCGACTTGCATTGGAATCATCCCCATACAATTTGTACGGGTAATGACCGTTTTAAAGCCAATAAAACACATGAAATCGCTTCTCTATGACAACCATCACATCACAAAGTGCTAATAAGGATATTTACTTGGTTGTTGATCTAAAAAAATAGATACTACTTAGGTGCAAAGTTACCTTCAAAACGATATGTTCCAGTGGCTTATTTTACAGTTTACGGGAAGACATATTTAATAGTCAGTGAAAATGTAAATCTTGTGATCTATGAATGTCTTAATCTTTTGGATAAAGGCTCGAGTATCAGGTCGCGCTGTACCTCACTATATTAAATAGTTAATAAATTTTTATACGGTGTGGTAGCTGTAACAAAAGAAAATTAAAAAACATACAAGAAGGTTACACTAAAGTCAAGGTAGAAATGGGTTTTTACTTAAAAACTTGGGCGTTGGCTCTATGCTCATCAGATGCAGATGCCACCCGAAGTTCACGTGTCAGGTGATGATCTGCGTCTGACGGTTCGAGAGGCTACCGTGTGACCGCCCTAGTCACTCCCCCATGATGGGTCTTACCACCGCAATCACGGCGTGCCCTACTTACTACTTGTAGTAGAATATCACTGAAGAAAATGATTATTACTTAGTTTTTCTCATGAAACAAATAAACTGCCCTAAAAAAAGGTGTAGCCCCTTAAAGCAGACGTAATGCCAGTTTTAAACTGACCATTTTAAAGACTGTGTGTGGTTTTATGTTCGTTATTTAGTTACGAAGTTTAATTTACATTCTGTTCTTTCAATTTCATTAGGTAGTATATTATATTAACTCATTGATGATCAGTAGACAAACTATTACACAATCGTTAAACCTGCTGTGGAAATTTCGGTATAGATATTGTGTCTATTATTTTATCGATTGGGTGGAAATTTTCAAGGAAGTCGGCAACAAAAAAACTGACTTTAAACGGTTTGAAAAGCTGTATTTTAAGAAAATCAAAATGTTATAAACATCGATTTATTATCAACAAATTACATCATATATTCTAATCACAGGATTATCAAATTACATCGAATCAAAATATTCTATCAATCACAATACAATATAGAGCTTATCTTTAAAAAACATTAAATACAAGTTGAGGTCAAAGCCAAATGTACATCGAGTCAAAACTAAAGTAAGATTATACAAGTATTCAATTGCTACCTGCGAATAATTAGAATATTATTATAATTCTAGTCAATACTTAACCGGTAAAAGTACGGTGATTTGTTATAATTTCGTTAAAAAATTATAAAATATTTTACGTATTTGGTTGAACATACTGTAGTAAAATTAATTTATTCAATTATAAATCACCTACTTTTAGTCAGGTCCTGCTGAAAGACGAGATTTTTCAAACCTCAATAAATTACGTAGTCAAAATTACAATATTTTTTGTATTCCTAATAAAACACAAATATTATTGGCAGTATTATTATAATCAGTGGGCATGACATTTAAATACAAAAATAATTGATAGATGAAGCAATACATAAATATATATAATAATACAGACCCTTCTTTCATAAACCATAAAAATCACCAGCCACTTAACAAAGCATTTTCTTAATTAGTTCTAAACAATATTTGGGATGTGTGAAAATTACATAAATATATATTAGCTACTAACGCGTCAATAACACTCAATCCGATACAATATGTCTAAAAATTACTACTAAATTAAAACTAGCAAAGAATCCAGGTACCTAAAACAAACCTTATAAAAATCAGTCCTTTGTCAATGCATGTTAACTCATTACTTGACTTAAAGTTCCATATCTACATGAGAGTGCTTAGACTTCAGGGGCTTACTGGTGCAGCCAGCTCATTTATAGCTTCACCTCTCAACTGTGGTAGACTAGACACTTTGGCTAGCGACACGTCTAAATATTTGTTATATACCGCCTTATATTTAGAATTGCCTACATTGACTACAATTTTCGCTAGTTTCCTAATGATGGGATCAATATGCTGAAGCGAATACCCTGAGTAATACGATAATGTAGGAGTCCATACTTCTTCAAGTTCCTTTCCAGAGAGTAGGTGCAGTGAAAGACAGATAGCTGCAGCTGCTAGTTCTGAAGGTCGATAGTGTGCCATGGAATATTCTATCAAGCAAAGGTCGACGAAATATTTGGCTAAGTGGTGATTTTTTGATGTACCATGAGCAGCTTTCACAAATCTGAAATGATATTAAAGAATTTATCAAGGTCTCTTGGTCAGATAGTGAACCTAGATGAAGAGTAACATTCTATACCAATATTATAAAGAAGAGTTTGTTTGTTTACTTGAACACTAATCTGAGGAGTGACTGGTTTTAATTGAGAAATTATTTTTGTATTGAATAGCCAGTTTATCGAAGAAAGTTACAGGTTAAATATCGTTACGCTACTACTTACGGGAGTCAAGTATTAACCATAAATGTTGACAAATCCGGCAAATTACTATACATTATTTGAAAATTAATTGCGGGCATTATACCACAGGTGAAGCCAGTACCTCAGCTAGTACCTTATATATATTATACTTATTTACAAAATAAGTATGCTATTGCACCTTCTAGAATAATAGATAAGTTTTTTTTTTACCGTCTTAAGAAATGAAGAGGCACTGGTCTAGCCAAACAGAAGCCCAGCTTGGACAAGATCTCTCTTTCGCACTGGAACATATCAGACTTCGTATAGGCGTTATCAGTGACGTAGATGAAATCACCCGCATCTGGTGCGTAAATCTCTTCATACTTGCTGGCAATGAACATTGCAGTTACGCCAACCAACTGTAGTTGGTTTCGTTGAATGTTTGGTACAACCTGAAATAAATTTATGAAGATAATGACTGACTGCATCGTGAACGAATCTTTATTTATATGGCCAATTAGCGTTCGACTCGCTCTCTTCTCTCAAACGCCATTAGTAAACTGCACCCGTTAAAACTACCGAGCCGCCATTAAGTTTAATACGAGATATACTACTACCACTTCTAGCAGTTCTAATGGGGATGTCGTTAACCAGACGGGTGATCAGTCCCTGTGTGATTGTAAATCAGTCTGTTACGCTTTCACGCCTTAAAATTTGCTACGTTAGACCTTAGAAAAGGAGAGGCTAAGTTTGTTCGCACTAGCCGTCATCCACACGAACGCAGCCGCGGTCAACCGTTAGTATAAAATAAACGATCCTCGTGTCACTTCTACTAAAATAATAGGACCTAAATAAGTCATGTGTGGTAGTCTGAACGGTAGAGGCATCACCGGGGATACCAGCAGACCACGACTAAGACTTTTCATTACAAAGAATGAGAATCTAATACCTATAGGGTGTATAAAACCATCTTAGCCAAATCAAGCCCACCTGCAAGTAGTCTCACTTGCCTGACCTGCTAATTAACAGTTCAAGACAAATCAAAAGAGATGGGAAAGAAATTGAATAGCTTCAGTAGCTTAGTGGTCAAAGCCCACCTAAACCAATTCAATTTTCTCCCTATCTTAATCGATTTCAATAGTTAGCATGCTAAATGCTTTAAAACTTTATTCAAAAGTTGAAAGACAATTAAAACAGAATGTGGCATTTTATACTTCTAAGATAGTTAAATATTACTACTGTGCAAGCAGGTGCCCAGAGCTACCAGTGAGATACCATCATAAAAGCAGATCCATCTATACTCTAAAAGAATAATCAAAGGAATCCTACTAATCACTGACCATGTGATTCAATAGGTTTCATTGTTGATAATCACTGTTAATGCATCTAAAAATATTTACCTGTAGGTATCGGTCGATAATTCCAATAGTTTGATGTAAGGTCTCTAACACTAGAGAGAACTGGCGCTGTACCTCAACTAGCCAATCAATGAGAGTGGCCCTCATCTTTCCAGTAATAACAGTCTGTAAACAAAGTATTATTAGTATTTGTAATGTAAATACCAACAACCAATGGGCCACCATGAGTAACCATGAGCCATATCCACAGAGTAAACAATAAACAGATATGAGCAAATGTCTTGAACAAACAGCGTTATTCAGAAAAGTTTGCATATTCTAATATAATTATTAAAGGTTGGCACTTGTTGGCTGTCACTACCACTACCCTACCCACAGAACCACTGCACTTCACAGCATTGCCCCAAGCACGAAAGAACATTTGAATTTATAAGGTAAATGTATTGAAAGAATGGAGCTTTGCAATTGGTTCACAGTAGGCAGGCATAATGGCTCATTCTCTCAATAACATTTATGTTACGGATTCAAATATTATTCATGCTTGGGGCACATATCTAAAAAATTCTTTCTGCCTTTTTTTTCTATTGGAGTACTTTGTCATGTTTACCAGTCACTATAATAGTCACAAAATTGTTTAAGTGACATACTCAGTAGTCTCATGTATAAAACATTACAAACCTGTTTCCTTAAGTGGTCAGGCTCAATAGAGTACTTCTCTTCTAATTCTGTCAAGTACTTATAGATATCCTTTATGTAGATGGACATAAGTAAGGGACTATTGTTGTCCCCAGCATCAATATCCTCAATATCATCAGGCAGTGATGGAGTCGAATCTAAATCAATGTGCAATGCATCGGAATAGCATTCAATATTCCTTTTGTCAATAATAGAAGGTTGTTCCAATATTTCAGCTAATTTAAGCTTTCCTAATGATTCTGTGGATTCCTTTAGAATAGGCTTCAGTGACTTGACTTCTTTGTTTTCCTTTAACATGGGCAACTTTGAAGTCTTTTTGGAGTCTTTATCTTTCAGTTCCACTGGCTTGTTTTGAGCATCTTTCAAGATTCCCTGTAAGTGCAAATTTTAGTGCTTTAAAGTGCTATAAAATGAAATTTAAATAGGAACAAGTACAATATACACGCCATTTGGTTAGGCGCTTAAAAGACAGCTCATGAAGTACCTAACTGACTGTAGTATATTCAGTACATACTTAACATGTCTTTAAATATGTTTTATTTAAAAAATCAGTTTCTATTCTTCAGTTTAGAAATTCATTTTAAAGACTAAAAACAGAAAATCGACCATCAGTAACTCAGTAAGTTATCCTAGCTTTAGTTAAGTACCCAACAGAATGGAGTATAGATGCCATAATAGTCATCAAAAAAATACTGTTTACAACATATCAAGAACTGTTTGATAGGTCAAGATAGCTTATGAAAATTTTCTCATTAAACTTGTTGTGGGCATCAAAGTATTTTACTTACTTAAGTGCACAACACTAATGCCAGAACTAAAAACTCAAGTTACCCTATTTCTTGCTGCAGCTCTGGCCGCATGACCCGCAGTGCTCTCTTCCCGACGCAATGGGGGCCTTGATGATACAACCGCATTCCTGGCTGGGAGACCCGTGTCCACTTTCGACTGAACATGACTATAATTGCTATAAAAAATTAAGGCTAAGTAAAACAACAAATAATAACATGTTTTTGTTTATGTATCACAAATTAACTACACGTAATAAGATTTACTTTATGGTTAAGGAATACTTTCATTTCATCATGAAAAACTCCATTTAAAACAAAAAAAAAGAACGAACGCTTACACAGCTGATGCTAATAATACAAGTGGGTAAATTTAAATTTTTTTTCACCTTCGAACAACAGCCCGATTTAAAGAAGCTTTCTTCTCAAACTCAGCAGCAGCAACGGCTACTTTTCCAACTACTTCTCGCTGTGTTTGCACATTAGTGTTAATATCACCCAAAGCGCCACGAACAGCTAAGCCTTGCTTCTTTGTAGGAATCACCAGATTAGCTTTAGCCTTTGAAGTGTAGATGTTCTCTTGATCTTGAATTTGTGCCTACAATTTAAAAGAATATAACAACAACTACCAGTTCTAAGACACTTGTTAAACTACATGTTTATAATATAACTTACGGTTCGGTGCCTTCTCATCTGGATCTCCATTTCGATATGTTTATTTAGTTGTGTCACACGTTTCCAAGTTTCGTAATAACTTTAAGGCAGATCCTGATGGCTGAACGAACAGAATTACATTCAGACTAGATACCGCCGCACAAGTTATATTAAAAATGCTAAAATACTTAAAACCGTACGCTTCGTTAGTTGTAAAATTTCTGCTCAAAGGTAACGTAAAGTAACGGTCAAATCGATTGAATGTGGCACCGCTCTGATTGGCTGAAATTATTTGAAATGCTATTGGCCAATTCTATGAGCAGGATATTAGTCTATGCTACTCTTTGATCTATGGAAGTACCATAGACTTATTAGAAATATAACCATAGATTCATTTTACAAATAGATTTTTTAAAGGTCTGTAGCCGCATTTTTAAGCTGCGGCTACAGCTCATCATTTTCGCCACATTTTCACTAAAAACAAGTAACAAAAAATTGGGTACCTATTTGACAAATTTTAACCTCCTAAAATTTATCTTTTTATATCTAAAATATAAAAACAATGCTTTATTTGTTAGCTTGAAAACAGTACGCGAAAGACGGTCGGTCACTTTTAATTTGGGTGTTGTCGCGAAGTTCCTTCACGAAATACAAACTTTTTAGGATTCATACTCTTTGGTTGGTTTCACTGGCAGCTCAATCTATATAATTCTATTTTCTTTACTGTCAAGTATAAATACTTATGTCAATGAGTAAATCAAAAGCAAACGGTGTGATTTTACGTGTCTAGGAGATAGCGCGTCTGTACGAAGAAATAGAAGGTTGGTATTCCTTGTGTGTATTTAGTTTGCATCGTAGCAATTTTGTCCTGTACCAGTTACGCGTCTCATAACCTGCCTGACGTTTACATCCCGACGCTGGCTAGGGGTTGAGAGCTTTCGCCCTACAGCGCTAGAAGATCAATACCCGCAACTCATAGGGTTAGAACTAACTTGCGGTGAGATGTGTACCATTGAGGTGCCATTTGTGTCCCACGGAGGGGACACAATGGAGACGCTAATCAGCGTGTGGTAGTTATGGACTTTTAGGCACTTGTGTGCCATATAGGCACTTGTGTGCCATAAGATACCAAGGATTACCAACTTACTCTTTGAGAGTAACAGATATTTTCATTGTCTACAGGAGGAGATCTACGGTGCGAGATGACAGAATCACTGGTAATCAGCAATCATGGACATGCCTTGCATTCAAGCTATTGAGCCCTGAAAGAAGCCCTCAGTTTCGCGAAAGGGCCAGTTAAGAATTTCCTTTTCTTTTCGCGACATGGTGGAGAATGCTGTTCCTTAACACCGGCTTAAGGATTGAAAGAATGCAAATTATTTCTAGAAATTACTGCTGATTCTGTCTTCTCTATACATTCGTGTGACATCAGATTTAACTGCCATTGAAATTCGTCGTTTTTTCATTTTTGATTACTTATCATTTATTAGTTAAATATGATATATACGAGTGCAAAACATATCATATTAATATCTGATCAAAGACGAGTACTGTGACTCACGGCGACGGACGAGTAGTTGTTACAGGACATGTTTTATATTGCTAAAACTTATTTTTTGAATATGACTCTAGAATCATCAACGTTATATCAGCCACGCATAGTCCACTGTTGAACATAGGCCTCTCCTATAGACTTCCATATCTAAATCAGCCCGCATTCAGCCCTTCCCGGTGACCTTGATGAGGTTTGCTTCCACCTGGCCGTGAACACTCAAATTATGCCCTAAAATTTAGGAATCAGTGGTTACGATTAACAAATTAAAATTCAAAGTTGATGAATTAGTTGTTCTTATTTTAGGACCATTTGATCACGGGGTTTGATGGATAATTGATCATAACTTTTTTAGACTAACATCTGTATAGCACTTATCGTATTCACTATCTCTCGTATCTAGGCATAAATAGCTATATTCCTATGTATTCAAAGTAATCGATATAATTATATATCTTACACCAGCATAATGGGCCAAGATAATGGGTTTTACAGAAACTTATCATATCTAGGTATATAAAAGGAACATGTAATTTAGAAACCTCTCTGAAAACTATTTCAAGTCTTTTTAAAGTTTAGCTATCATTTTTATTCACATGTAACGCTACATTACTATGGTTATTGACATGCAAATATGAGCTGCGAAAAATATGACCTATTGGAAATTATTTTTAATAGGTCTAGTCTAGATGATACATGATTAGCTTGCCTTTCAGATACATATTTTTGTTACATAGAAACGTCATACTTACCTTAAACACTATTTTAACAACGTTTAAAACGCTATTATTATTAAAATAAAATTGTGATAATATTAGACGGACAGTCGCGCAAACCTACCTACCTACGAAACTTCCAACACAAATCGCGCAGCGCGGCAACTTGTCTCAACTTGTCGCGCTGTTGTAGCGTAAACAAACAAACGAGGATGATTCGGTTTTATGCGATATGTTAAAAAATATATAAGTAAATGTTTATGTAAAGAAAAATTGATTTAAAGATGTCTGAAGTTATAAAAAAAAATTGCAACGGGTTCATTTCCCATGATATCGTCAAAGAATTCTTGAGCCGTGTTATAGTTATTACTAAATTGATAAATGTTAATAATCATTCAATGTATTTATTAGTATTATTTATTCATAATATTAACTTTTTAGGATTGCCTAGTTTGGGATCTATTATAAATTTATTCGTCATTTCTATGTGTCTGTCCGTCTGTCTTATCTAGGTACCCATCTCCTTCCTTAGACCTGTCCAATTTTTTTTATTTTTTTAGGCGTAAAACATGGACTGAATTGATTGGCAGGCCGGATTTAGCAAGGCCAGACAAAAAGCCAAGAAGTCATTATTATGTGTTGTCTTCATTTTGAAAAGTCAGTGATTATTCATAAACCACAATTACGACTTGACGCTTTGCCTACAAAACTGCTGCCATCTCTATCAACTACTTCAAGTACCTGTAGTGAACCAGAATCTATCGACACAAACCAAATATTCGAATATTAATATACTATCAGTCATTACCATCTGTCCTTAGATGAAATGGTTCTCAAGAGACATTTACATTACGACACCAGAAGAGACGAAATTATTGGTCTTCATAATATCAATGGTGAAGTGACGTCGGAAATAGTTTCTTATGCCTGTGTAATAATGCTCAGAGGCATTACTATGAACTGGAAACAACCTATAGCATAATCTTTCTTAGGATCTCCAAAACATTACAAGAAATTGGAACAATAAGAAATAAGAAATAAGAAACGTTTATTTTTTCTCACCACATATTTAGAATCTACAATTTTGTTGACTTAATCTATATGCATAGTTTTCCTATGTGGGAGACTGGTGCCTAAACTAGGAAGAATCCTGTATTTCAGGCCACCAGTACACACCCATTAGACTTCTAGTCCTGTACAATGTTTGTTATTCGTAAGTGACTAGTAAGCTGCTAAGTATGACAGCACTATTTAAAGCGATCTAGATTTAAGTACAACAATATAAATTATTCGTTATAAAGGTAATGTCAGGTTTAGTAGATATTTGTCTAAAAGTGAGTGGATGTGCTTGTGAGTGTGTGTATGTGTGTATGTGTGCGTGCGTGCGTGCGTGCGTGTGTGTGTGTGTGTGTGTGTGTGTGTGTTGCGTGTGTGTGAGAGAGAGTGTGTTTGGACGGTTTCCGGAATTTTAGACGGGGACTGATAGGAGACATTCGGTATTGTCATAATCTAGTCCCATGAGCCATTCGCTGGTTATTTTTTTGCACAGTGCTTTGGTTAAATTGTATATGGGTAGTATTTTATTAAGGTTATTATAAAGATAGCCCCCAAGGAAACAGAAGAACCTATTTGTAAATTGCTTGTTGAATGAGTCAAGGGTGCGGTTGACAGGCTTGAATCGTCTCTTATTTAAAGGTGCAGTTGGGTTGTAATTTAGGAGAGAGTGTTGTTTTGTTATGACGTGGAGAATGAACAATTGACGGACGGTCAGCACCTTGCACTTCCCAAACAACTCAGTCGTAGGGTATCTAATAGGTAGGAAATGAGACACCTTCAGTATCGCTCGCTGGGCTCTTTCCACCTGGATAACAAGTGTCTTGTCCGCACCACCCCAGGTCGTGATACAGTAGGATAACAGCGATTGACAGAGGGCAAAGTATACTGTCTTTCTCAGATCATCATCCGCTACATGTCTGAGGTTTTTGAAAACGTATATTAATTTGCGGATTCTAGATGTAAGAGTCTCTATGTGCAGATGGAAATCCAAGAAAGGATCTAGTAATACACCAAGATATTTTACTGATGAAACCCTCCGAAGGTGTGTACATCGACAGATTGTATTGTGTGTAGGTATGCATGTATGAACTGTGATAGGTAAGGAGAGAGCGGAAAGAGAAGCGCTATTCCGAATGGCAAAAGGTATGTATTGCGATTTTTCCGCGTTGAGAGTCAGACAATTTTTTGATAGCCATTTAGTCACGGTATCAAGCCCGTTTTGAGCATAACTGAATACGCTTTCCCACGAATTGGAGTGGAATACGAGTGCAGTATCATCTGCGAAAGTGTATATGTTACCCTCCGGTAGCTTTGTCGTGCACAGATCGTTAATATAGATGAGGAAAAGAGTTGGTGAGATGACACTCCCTTGAGGAACTCCATGGGTGACTGGTAATTCTTTACTGATGTGACTATCTATCTTAACGCTCTGTACACGGCCACTGAGATAGTCCGCAAATAATTTGAGTTGATCGCCTCTTATTCCAACTTGTTCCATTTTCTCTAAAAGGATGGGAACAGAGACCGTGTCGAAGGCTTTAGCCAAGTCCAGAAAGACACCCAGTACTTTCTTGCCCTCATCCAGTTTTCGGACTATGTGATTAGTTAGATTATGAACTGCGTCACTAGTAGATCGGCCCGTGCGGAACCCGTATTGGGACGGTGACAGGATATGGTTTTTCTCGAGATAGCCTGTTAATCTAGAGTTCATGAGTCGCTCGAGTATTTTGGATAGTGCGGGTAAGACAGCAATGGGCCTGTAGTTAGTGACTCGGTCTCTGTCTCCAGCCTTGTAGATTGGGTGTATAAGGGCCCTTTTAAAAGTTCTGGGAAATGTACCAGAGGACAGTGATAAGTTGCAGATATGCGTCATCGGGGGGATAATAGTTATTTTATTTTGTTTAATTACGTTGACGGATATATTATCCCACCCGGTAGTACAGCTCTCCCTGAGGGAATCCAGCACTTTGTTCACTTCTTCCTCATCTGTTGGAAGCATTACCATTGAATGTGATGGCGTGTTACAGCTAGCCCGTAATGGTAAGTGTGGGTAACCTGATTGTGCATTTTTAATGCTCTCCGCAAGTTTTTTACCTATGTTGGCGAAATAATTATTGGTTGGATGAAGTTATTTTGAAACTTTCAAACATAGGGATGGAAGTTAAAAGTATTGTATCTGATCAGGAATGAAACTTCGATAACTACGCCAAACAAGTAAAAAAGGTAACAGCTGAGAAGCCTTACTTTTTATTTAACGGTAATTTTTTTACTACATATTCGATGTCCCACATTTCATTAAATGTATCAGGAATAAGTTACTGACAAATAATTTTGTACACGATGAAAAAAATATTTCTTGGGAACATATAGATAAACTTTATTCTACTTATCAGGAAAAAAATATAAAATTGATTCCTAAAATGACGGAAGCTCACATAAAACCGAACAATTTACATAAAATGCGAGTTCAATATGCCGCTCAGATTTTTAGTAACTCCGTCTATGCCGCATTAAATGTTCTTATATTTGATAAAACTTTACCAGAAGAAGCAAAAGCGTCCGCCGTGCTAAAAATCAATAATTTGTTCGATGTTTTAAATTCAAGTACTGTCCAATCCACCAATAAATTTCAAAAGGCATTCTCATTGCAATAATACCAACTCGATGTGTTAGAAGATGCAATGATAATGTTCAAGAATTTGAAGGCTATTCATTCAATGAAAGGCGCCAATAACACAAATAAAATCAGGACGTTTAAAAGCGTACAAATTACAATTAAATCCATAATCATGCCTATGCAAGGATTTAAAGAAAGATGGTATTGATTTTTAGTTTACGAGACGCCTAAATCAAGATTACCTAGTTTTTTTTTGATACCGCTCCGTCAGCAGGGTGGTAATTGTCGTGACCCTACACCGATACAGTTCATGAGGGCATTCTCAAAATTATTCCGTGAAGAAGATATCTGCGAGTTGCTGCAGAAAAACGATGGATGTTTGAGTCCACAGAGACATGCAGATAGGTCGCGCCGCAATATACCTTCGCTTTTGAATTTAGGTGGTGATAATGATTACCGCTTCGACTTGCCAACTGAAAACTCCTTAACATATATATCGGGTTATTTACTTTATAAATGTAGCAAGAAGCATACCTGTCCTGGCTTTGTTGCTGAATTACAGAACATTCCTGATTTAAATGAATCTCCGAATAGATTGTTTATCCATTTTAAAGCATTCAACAAAACATCGTCTTTTTACGGAAAATGCAAAGTGCCAACAGATGCATTTCATAATTGTGTAAGAGAACTTGAGACTATGTTTATTAATAATTTTGAAAAAAATATGAAACAAAGGCCGGGTAGTACTCTTTATGAGATATTAAATGACATACATTTAGATTCTCCCTGCCCTTGTTTCCCAAAACTGTTACAACCTCATAGCTGTTCGATGTATAGAGTTATAAGTTTAAAATGTTTTGATAGCTGTCAAATATAGTATCGTCATTGTCGTATAACATAATTATATATATCGTATCTTACTATGCAATTTACATTTTAATATATTGGCGACGAGAAAAATGCACGCTAACCAGTTTCAACAATATCTGAACGCCTAAGAGGCGCAGCAGGAAATTATTACGAAATTGCTCAGACTCAAATTACATCGACATCTTCCGACACTAAAGATGTATGGACAGTCGGCGCGACGAACGCTGGCACCACACGTCGAATGGCTACTATCAAGGCATTTGACATGGAGAAATTTGGTCCAGATGGTTTCAGAATTGACGACTACATTGAGTTTTTCGAAGCTAAATGCAACATTCATAATATTCAAGAGGACGTTTTAAAAATAGACTTGTTACTAAATTGCCTTACCTTGACATATTTCGGGAACTGAAAACGGCCTTGAGACCGATGTTTGACTACAGCAATTACCACGAAATACGCTGTAAACTTCTTGATTTATTCAGAATGAGAAAAACAAGATATCGTGCACTCTCAGATTTTTGAAACTGCGTAATGGAACATTATGCAAATCGGCTAAAAGAATTGAGCAAGGACTGCAGGTATGATGATACTCTACTAGAAAGACAGTTACGCGACAGATTTGCAACTGGCTTAAATCACACGCAATTAGAAACCGATTTAAAGCAAAGATGGCCAGATCTAACGCAATTTTACGAAGCTTAAATTACTGAAGTTACCTTTTCGGAAATATTTGCAGTCTCGCAATCACGTGAACTAGCTGAATATAAATATGATGAGCTTCCATCGACCAGTGTGCAACGTATTAAAAAGAAAGGACCTGGTGGCCGAGAACTTCAAAATTACAGAAGCCCTCGGAAGATACGTGCTATCACTCAATGTTTACGTTGCGTTAGAAAAGATAAACACAATCTTGCTAGTTGTCCAGCCAAAGACCACTGTTGCAAAGAGTGCAATACAGACGGACATTATGAAAGTTGCTGTATAAAATCTGGTAGAGTATATATATATACAAAAGTGGAAGTTTGAAACAGAGACATAAACTACAACGAGTCGTTAAAAGGTATTCATCATCTGGAATAAACAGCTCAACAGAGGATAGTGACATTAATGACAATGTTGTGTACAGCATCACAGCAAGGATTGTTAACATATTGACACTATTATTAATGGAAAGAGTTGTACACTGGATTGGGATCCTGGCTCGGCATATTCTATCATAAGCACCAAATTCTGGAAACAAATAGGAGCTCCAAAATTAACAAAGGCACCGAAACTTAAGGCATACGGTAATCACAAGCTGAAGTCAAAAGGCATTACAGATGTTACAGTTGAAATTCAAGGCAAACAAAAAATATTATCTGTAATAGTTATCGAAGACGCTAATCCAATGCTTTTTGGCCTTCAGTGGAGTAAAACGTTCGGCATAAAGTTTCCTAAACCAGTCTACTCAGTCAAGAGTACTAAACCAACCACGCTAAAATAACTTTTAGACAAAAATGTACAACTTTTCGACGGTAAACTTGGTGAAGTGAACGACTATCAAGTTAACATTCATGTTCAACAAGGAGCTGAGCCCGTACATCTCCCAGCACGACCTATAAAATTCGGCATGAAAAAGAACATTGAGAAGGAGTTGGACCGTCTTGTATCTGAAGGTATTATACATCATGTAGATCCTAACATTACACCTGTCGAATGGGCTACGCCCAAAGTCAATGTCATAAAACCCAACGGAGACATAAGAATTTGTGGGGATTACAGAAGCACACTGAACCCAGTTCTCGTGGCAAAATGCAATGGCGTTGGTCTGCTCATGAAAGTCAGGTGTTTGAAGCCTTAAAATCATATATAGCAAACTCTAAAACCTTAGTAGCATACGACGACAACCAACCTGTTTTTCTCGCATGTGATGCTTCAGAAAAAGGCGTTGGAGCTGTACTATACCCCAAAAACGGAAAATTTTTACGCCCAATCGCCTTTGCATCCAGAAAACTCCGTCCAGCAGAGTCCAGGTATTCTGGCATAGACAAAGAGGCACTCGCTATACTGTTCGGAATAAAAAAGTTTGACCAATATCTGCGGGGAATTAACTTTACGTTAGTTACAGATCACAAACCATTAATATACATCTTAGGTGATAAAAGAAACTTACCTAAGCTAGCAAATAACAGACTTGTGAGATGGGCACTCATAATTGGAAGCTACAATTACGATATCTGTTACCAGAAAGGCGAAAATAACATTCTAGCCTATTTCTTGTCTAGATTACCAAACAGCGATACCCAACCCTTTAAGACGGAACGAATGGTACACAAAATTGAATCGCGTCTACTAGGTGTCAAAATGACCGATTTACATCTAACTGAAAATATCATTATAGAAAAAAGCAAAAAAGATCCTGTACCTACTATCTCAAATTCTGCAAGACCAATGAGAAATATAACAACAAGAAACTTGTGCTCAACGTTAGATGACATATTCTGCACATTTGGCTTACCACAATTGATTGTGTCTGACAACGGGCCTCAATTTACTTCATTACAATTCAAAGAGTACTGTGAAAGTCACGGAATTCAGCATTTGAGATCATCGCCCTATCATCCACGCACAAATGGTTAAGCTGAAAGGCTAGTGAGGACTTTTAAAACATGATTTTCATCAACATCGGAGAGAGCGCAACAGCAACATCTGTGCGAAATCCTCTTTTCTTATAGAAACACATCAGATACCACCACTGGCAAGTAATAATAAATATAATGTAAAAATGATGTTTGGTTGGCATCTAAATTGCTTGCTTTCTAATATCCGACCTAACAAGAGACGAAGATTATAATTTCAACAAGTGCAAGCTAATATCTCTTCTCTCTATCTTTCAACACCTGAACTCTCCTGCCATTTCCAGTCCTAGTCCAGTACAAATACAAATAAGGCGCAGCCTGCGGAATATTAAGCCTCCTCGTCGACTCATTGATGAGATGTAACTTTGGTTGAAGGGGACGAATGTTACAACCTCATTGCTGTTCGATGTATAGAGTTATATTTTAAAATGTTTTGATATCTGTCATATATAGTATTGTCATTGTCGTATAATATAATTAAATATATCGTATCTTACTATGCAATTTACATTTTACGTTTTAAAAAAAATGAAACATTGGCCGGGTATTACTCTTTCATTCATTTAAATTTAAGAGCCTCGCTCTTGTCTGTGGAGTAACTTCCATTCATTCCTATCCATCGCCCTATTCTTGACTTCCTGATACGACATGACGTTAACCTTCTCCTTTATTTGGTCCATATAGCTCCTCCGAGGTCTTCCTCTTCCTCTCCTACCCTCAACTTTTCCTTCCATTATATTCTTTATTAAATCATCGTGTCTCATCAGGTGTCCTATCATTTTCCCTCTTCTACTCTTTATGAGATTTTAAATGACATACATTTTGATTCTCCCTGCCCTTGTTTCCCAAAACAATATCTAATGAAACTTTTTATTAGATTCAGGATTTTTGACTTGACAACGTCTTATAAATTGGTTTGCCGGGTGACACTTCAAGAAACTGCGTTACGCTCCGCTCACGTTATGCGCTCACAATGAGAGCGAGTGAGAGGCACGCGTCCCTTCCACTCGGGCATGGTTAGCCCGCCTAAGAGCGAGAGAGACAGACATAAAATTCATCCTTCTTCCTACTATACGAATGAATATTCACATTAAAATTATTTTACCACTCAAAGTCGTTGTCACGTAAAACTTTCGCCCGTATACCGACTTTACAGGCAACCAATTTTTTTTTTATACATAAAAATTTAATAACCGAGAATTTAGAAAGGGTAAGAAATTTATAAAAAAATATATAGAAATAAAACACATGTAACATTTAAAGATTTTTTATTTATCTTACCTACACACTGACCTCTATAATAATGATTTAAGTATCTAGACGCATTGCACAGCCAACACCATTTGATAAAAAAATATTTTATTAACGATACAATTTTAAACTAGGTACCACATATAGTCAGAAGTAGTCAGAATATATTCACAGTTATCAATAACATAGACGCAAAAAGTTATGTTAATTTAATTTTATCGAAAAGGCAGCCCTGCGATTGCTGTGGGATTGCGCGGTGCGAAGCAAACTCAACTGTACGCTTAAGCATTTAGGCATATTTTAACATGTAGTGTTTGCTGACGCGACGGAGTAGGCTATTATAGTAGTAGGTTTTGGAATTTTTCTACTGAGTAAAGTATCTGTTACGTAGTTACTATTAAAGTAATCTGTGTTTGTGGTAAATCTCTACAATATTTTGTTTTGTTTCGAAATATAAAATGTAGCCACACCTTTAGTAAAAATATTGCGAAAAGTGAGCTGTAGTCGTACCTTATTTTATAAGTCTTTTATTCTTTGACATTGACGTTTACTGCGTCTTGGTGTTTTGCGATTTGGATTTGTGTAGTACCATTATTATTAATTAAATTAAATACTGTCTTCTTGGATTTTAAATAGGACCGCATTGACTTTTGGATCAATAACAAGGGAACGGAGACACATAATAGATTTCACAACGAATATAATAAGAAGTAAGTGTAATATTTTCCTATTACCGCCTAGAAAAAACATGCGGCGTTTTATAATTTGATTTATATTTCTGCTTAGATTTAACAAGGATGGTGCAGAAAGGGCCCCGTCCTCTGGTGCTATGTGGACCTTCGGGGTCAGGGAAAAGCACTTTGTTAAAGCGTCTTTTGAAAGAGTTTCCGGATAAGTTCGGATTTAGTGTATCGCATACATCAAGAGGCCCTCGTCCTGGAGAGAAAAGCGGTGTGCACTATCATTTTACAAATAAAGATGACATGATCGCTGCCGTAAACAGAGGCGAGTTCATAGAAACAGCAATTTTCAGTGGGAATATGTATGGAACTAGGTGAGAAGTTAATGATTTTTAAATGTTGAATCTCTTTGCCATGTGCTTGTTGTTGTGAACTGGTTGGCATATTGCCAAAAATGTGTCTTTTTATTCATATACTTGTCATTACTGTGCTTACCATACAGTTTTGCTATTTCACACCTAAATTGATGAAAACTATAATTGTATGTTTACCTGAATCTAGATCTAAATGAATTTTCCTATCTGGATGAAAATGAGTTATTATTCAGATTGCTTTATATAGTAGATTAGATATTTTAGTTTAGTAGATTAGATATGTAGATTTACAAATGAAATAGCAATTTTAGAATTCTGGATTCTTTGATTTGATTCTGGAGCGATGATGTAAAAAACGAGGCTGTCTGAAACTGAGGACTACAATTTTAATATCATTCACTGCTGGCATTTAAGAACTTGACTTTCTTGCTGTAGACTTGCATTACTTGTCATTTACTGGAGTAAAGTAATATAGACATGCCCTCATCAGCATCATGTTGTGTTAGCCTAGGTCAGATCCAAGCCCTTCATCTCTGGAGTCCATGGTCTGCTTAATATAATATACATTAAATTAAATCTCATATCACTGTTAATTAAATAATTCATATTTATACACTATTATCTCAGAAACATCTGAGGATTTGGATATTTTTGTCAAGATTTAGCATCTTAACCATAATATTGTGAGTATAACCTGAATTATTTTAAATCTTCAGTAAGCAGGCTGTTGAAGAGGTGCGTCGTACAGGCAAAATCTGTGTACTGGATATTGAAATTGAAGGAGTTAAACAAGTGAAAAATACTGATCTCAACCCTTTGTTGGTGTTTGTGATGCCTCCCTCTATTGAAGAGTTAGAAAGAAGGCTGCGTGGCCGTAACACAGAGCAGGAAGATGCATTGAAGAAACGATTAGAGACAGCCAAAAAGGAGATATCATTTGGTAAATAATTTGCAGTCTTTTTTAAATTCCAATGGGTTTCAGCATATTGAACTCTCTGCTCTGTGCAATAACAAAGATTGAGGGTTGTGTTCGTTCTCACTGCTACTTGCATTGGTCTGGGTGATTCTATTTATAATATGTATGTATTTATAAAAAAAAATTGCACATGCCAGTTCAGATATAAGTATGTGCTTCGGGTCAAGATAGTGTTGTAAAAAATGTAACCCAGCCTAGCCTAGTCACTACATTTTCTAATTTTCTGTGCAAGGGTCTTCATTTTCTTTCCGTAAGAACATTCTACAAGGTGTTAGATGAAAAAATAAATATTAGTGAAATTGGTATTCCTAGTCATATGGCTGTTAAAATTATTTAAACTGTATTGAATATTAGAATTTGGATAGTCAGAAATTATAAACACCAAAAGAATCTTGATGTTCTGCCAAGTCCATCAGCCTTGGTCTACCTTTTGGTTAATAACTTCAGTTCATTGCTGTGAATAGTTACTAGTGATTAAACAGTAATATGATTGTTTGTAGTTCTAGTTTTATGACATTTTTCATTAACATTTAATCACCAATGCTAGATTATATGACTTGGGTAAATGTGTTTAAGAACCAATAAAATTTAATAACATTTCAATGATGGATACCTACACTAGTAGTGATAAGGATAAGCAGATAAATAGTACTCCATAGAATGATTACATCATTATTATTTTTATTGTAACATTAAAACAACAGATTTTTTATGAATATAAATATATGATGTGTACCAAACACACAATGTATGGCAAAAAAGCCATTTTTAACATTTATGTCTATCTGTCTGATTCTCTGACTGTCCCGGGTAATCACCGAAGTGGCTGGGACGATTTCTGTTGATAGCTGATTTATAAGGCATAACTTAGGCATAACATCTATGGCCGTCGTGGAGCCCTCAAAAATCCAACAACTGGTCTAACTGCAAAGCTTCGATATCGCCTTTGGGTTGTGGAGCTCAGACGGTTGATGGAGCTCTAAATTTCGAAGTCAGCCAAATCCGCAGTTAGATAGGTAAAGCCTACCCCAGAAACTAAGTTGAAAGCTTTGGATGTGACTGAGATTAACGCCAGGAGGAAGAACTTAGGCTACTTTTGCTTTCGAGTAAATATAAGGATTTCGCACAAAAAATTAAATCCCAATACAAGTTTACGCAGACGAAGTCGCGGGCACAGCTAGTTATAAATAAACTTCTTAATTATCTGTAATATACCTAAACTCATTATTATTGTTTGCCTTTGAATTTCGTGTAGACTGTAAAATAATACTAGTTATTGCATCATTATGGACGTAATATCATTTATGTATAAACAACAACACAGTTTAGCCGAAACATTGCCTGTGCATTCAATCCAAAATATTATCAATAAAAACAAAATTATTAATCATCCAGGAACCCAAATTGAATAAATATACATACATCCATACATATAATCACGCCTTTATCCCCGGAGGGTTAGGCAGAGGTGAATTAACGCCCACATTTCACCAATCTGTATTCGGTCCCACGTAATAGGGGTATACACGTCAGCCTATTGCCGTATTCCGGGCACTAATTGTTGACTCGAGCCATGCACCTGAGGCTGAGTCTGGGCTGTACGTATCTGTCTGATGTTAAAGTTAATCAGCCCTATCCCTTAGTCGCCTTGTACGACACCACATGGGAAGAGAAGGGGTGGCCCAAATTCTACTCTGCCGGGAATCTTGGAACCTGATTGCAGCGCCACCTAGCGGGTCCAATTATCGTCCATCTGGGGACCCATACCCGAAATTACATTATAATTGAATTAGCCGTTAGAATGAGTACCATTTACACATACAGTATAATTTTGTTAACTAATAGATATGTTGCATTAATTTCAGGTCAAGAACCAGGAAACTTCCATATTATTATTCTGAACGACAATGTGGATAAAGCATATTCGGAGCTGCGTGAGTTCATATCTAAAAATGTGGAAGATAAAGAACAAGGTTTGTTTCCCTGATTATTTTGAGAGAACTGGCAACTAATAATAACAGTTTATAAATAAGTTTTGTGACTCAGCATGCGGTAAATAATGTTATTTTGAGTGCGAGTTTATGTATCCGTATTCTCGGAAAATATCTTGACAATGTACTCGAGTTGCGCAGAATACATTTTTTAGTCTCTTTGAGCATTACCTATTATGCGCCGATTCACCAATTACGGGCTCAGGGTCCTTTATTGGTATTATTATCGGCCATGTTGATTCCCGGTGGGGTAATATAGGGCCACCCCATTTCTTCCTGTGGGTGTTGTAGAAGGCAACTAAGGGATAGAGCTGTTCTTCATTCGACAGAAAATATACAGCCCTAGTGCCCGCCTAGTACGTTGTACCGAAAATCATAGTTGGCGTAATATGGGTGTTTTTTTTTTTTTTTTTTTTTTACGTGCGGGATATCCCCACGGATACCCACCCCTCCGGAGCAGGTTATGTCGGACTCGAACCGACTAAACCGCACGCCGTCTGTGGGTCGATGTGCTAGGCCGGAGGTGAGGTTGTCTTTTGACATATCCCTCGCACCCCGGCTGACCCAGGGCCATTCCTCTCGGTCTGGCCCTCCTCGGGAGGGGGGACCACGCGGTCCCCGACTCGCCCCCGGTATGGGGGGGGGGGGGGGCGCATCGCCCTACGATGCGCGCCGCCGCCGTGGCCTGCTGCTAGGGTGACGAGCGGCTCCACCCGTCACCCTCAGGCCCGCGCTCATGGGGGGCGGAGGTCGGTTTGCGCCCTCCGACGCCCGAGCCGCCTTCGAACGCGGCCAGCGATGTCCGCGAGTCTTTCTCGCTCGCTGCGCCGCGCCCGCTCTGCTGTCTCCTTCACGAGCATGACCTGCTCGCAGAAGGAGGCGCTGGCCGCCCACGCATCCGCGCAGCGGACCATCGCCGCGAGCAGGGTGGAGAGCGTGAGCACTCTCACCCCCAGGGCCGTCACAAGCTCCCGCCTCGGCGCTTCAAACGCCGGACACTCGGTGAGCGTGTGCAGCCCCCAGTCCACGCTCGCGTCGCAGTGATGGCACTCGGGCGTTGGCTCTATGCCCATCAGATGCAGGTACCGCCCGAAGTTACCGTGTCCGGTAATGACCTGCGTCTGACGGTACGAGAGGCCACCGTGTGGCCTCTCTAGCCACTCCCCCATGATGGGTCTTACCGCCGCAATCACGGCGTGCCCTGCGTAATATGGGTGTTACATACACCCCTGCCTACCATTTCGGGGATATCCAGATGTGAGTATTACCGGCATCTATCTCGATCCCAAATCGCGAGATCTATGATTGGTGGATTATAGCTTCTCCTCCGCCGCCATAGCATCCCGTGCTATCCTCTAAATACACCCAAAAAACCCGTGCTTTGCATAAAGAGTAGGTACAGTTATTAGTGACGTGTTTGGGGTCACATAATTTGACGGTAAGTAGGTATATTTTGGTCTGTATGGAGTGCACATATCTACACGAACTTACCTTATGTTGTTCAAGATGTTTTCCAACAGTTATACACTGTGAAAACTGAACATAAGGGCAACTTGCATGCTTTAGAGTATTACATTTTTAGCTAACAGCCTTTTGATGGAAATCATCGTTTTCCACTTAGCCGTACGTAACGTATAAGTAGTTGAATAATCAAATGCGACGTTCAGATGACAAGCGCTCGACGAAACGTCGAAATGTCGAACGCGCGCTTAATGTTTGTACAGTGCTCAAATACACGCGCTTTCAGTATTCAGTAGACATGGACCTGATGGTACCTTACGAGTACATTTGTCAAACATGACGAAGAAACAGTTTTAGCGGTGATTCTATACCGATGGCAGAAACGACGCGACAGAAGACGGAGATATTGGTTCCATCCAATGGATGTTTCTCTATTTCAAGTATAAATAATATCATATTAAAAGCTTCTGTTTCTATTTTGACCAATTTCTGGACGGATTTATATTAAAGAATACGTCTATCCGCGTTAAAACCACTCGCTCATCTGAACTGACATATAGAAAACCAATGATCTCAAGGATGACGACAGACGAGCGCTAGCGAAACGTTCGACGCGCGCGCGTTACTAATTTACTATGTGTATGACCTGAAGTCGTAAACGCGCGTTTAGCGCTTGTCATCTGAACGTAGCCAAAGGTGTATGGATCCCCACCAAGATCTATAGATCGAATCCAAGATCGATAGAGGCGCAAGCCAATGTCACTCGGATGCCAGTATATCGTTAGGTTAGGGTTCTGAGGTTAGGTCAGACAGTAGTCGCTCCAACCAAAGACGGAAGTATCAGCAACGACGAAAGATGATCATTATGACAACTTAATTTTTTTAAATAGGCATCTTTTAAAATGATTATGGTAGTTTAGGTATTATATGCGGTGCTGTTAACTTTGAGTAAGGCAGTTGGTAACAATTTTGTTGTCCAGTAGGATTATGAGCAATGGCGCACAGTGAGAGAGGCATAATATGTCCATCAGTGAACTACGATAAGACTAAATAATCTTGTCTTTTACTTATCTATACCATATCACTAATGAAAAGCTTGCATCTATTAGTCACTAGTTTTTGCCCGCGGCTCCGCCCGCATGGATGTCGGTTATATCAACCAATCATAGCCTATGTCCTTTGACAAGGTCTAATCTACCCCTATACGAAATTTCATCAAAATCGGTTCAGTGGTTTAGGCGTGAAAGACCGACAAACAGACACACACATTTTCACATTTATGTAGTGTTTTACAGTAGATTCTTTGTCAAGCTCAGTTTAGATTTAGATTATATCGATGAATTACAAACCACCTAACTAGCTAATTAAAAACTGAATTAAAATTTAATTATAGTTTGCCCCTTTAACGTTTTTGGTGTGTGTTTCTTATGGTGTGTGCTAACTTGACTAACAATTTTCTTCACAGGCGACACTGCAGAAGAACCAAATAAGGTGGACAAGTGAATAGTGTTCTGCATTGAGCATGATTTGATTCATGGAATTCTAGATAAGCATGGATAGTAACTTAGTTTGTTGTGGATATTACGTAAGTTCTGTTAATAATACTGAAGTCTGGCCCCAATAAGCTTAAGCATATGAATAACATAATAATGCTTTTGAGTAAATGTGTGAAAAATCTACCTCCTAGTAAATGTTTAAGAATGCAGTATTCCATTATTTAATCTCTAAATATATAATATATATTACTATATAGTACCATATAATGGTAACTTTTAAAATGATTTCAATTCATATAAAATATTTAGAAATGTCTTGTGGATTGTTGTGAAATTTGAAATGTCTTATTGTGATTATGAAGTCAGGTAGTTGTTGTTAGAGTACCCACATATTATACGATATTCACATTATAAATCTACATAGTAATTTTGTTAAATTGATTTAGTGTTTAGAGAATGTTGTTTGACAGCTAATAATAAGCATATTAAATTAACTGTATCATGCAGCTTTAGAAGCTGAAATGTCTGTATGTATACATTTCTAAAATTGTAGTACCTAAGTACCTTTAATGCCCATATTTGTGCAATATAACTCAGATACCACTTTTGGTGTAAACTAAGAGAAATGTTTTCAAATTCTCTTATAAAAACATTGAGTGTTCTTCTAATAAGTACTACTTAGTTTACAGAAGTTCAATTATTATATAAGTTAAGTATATCTATGATCTTGCTTATTAAAACAAGACCGTGTGTGCTTAAAATACTTTAATGATTGGAAATCATATTTGCAATATTCTGTAAGCGAGGCATTTATTGAAGTTATATCAGGAATACAATTTGGAGCATCGACTCCCATACCGGTTGTAATTTTCGAGATTTATCAAATTTCCCAAAACTGGTGTATGTGGGGTAAAATATGCGATGAGCCTGCCAGCAGTGACAGCTCCTTGCCTGCTTGAGCTCACACAAGCGGCTTTTCTAACATGTTGCAGTGGGAGTCTCCTAGTTATTTCCGTTTTTAGGAGTCAACCTAATTCTTCAAGCTGTCAAAATGAAAAGATTTAAATTTCATTACATGCATGAGCACGATCAAATAGCGTGAACTGGTACGCTATTTAATAGAAAAAAGTAACTTGACACATTCCAATGTTCAAATCATCTTAGCACTAAAATCTAGCATAAAATAGTATACAAACGGGTAATTTCACGCATGCCTAATTTTTTGCTAATTTCGGTGTGATGTTGCAATTTCGGCGGAAGGCCTGCAAAGCAGTTTTTTGTTTCCTTCTAAATATCGAGAATACTAATGTGTTCTAAAACAACATCATTAAATTTTTTCATCGGAAAACCTATGATTGAAAAATAGCACCGAAATTAGCATAATATTAGGCATACGTGAAATTACCCAAACATATAATCGCGCCTTTAACCCCGGAGGGTTAGGTAGAGGTGAATTAACACCCACATTTCACCGATCTGCATTCGGTCCCACGTAATAGGGGGTGAGCCTATTGCCGTATTCCGGGCACTATTGTTGACTGGAGCCATGCATCTGAGGCTAAGTCTGGGCTGTACATATCTGTCTGATGTTAGAGTTAATAAAGCCCTATCCCTTACTCGCCTTGTATGACACCACATGGGAAGAGAAGGGGTGGCCCAAATTCTGCTTTGCAAATACTAAATATTTCAAGGTTGAAATATTATATTCCAATTATAGACCATATTTTACTATGTAAAAATAGTTTGTGAATTTACAAATGTTCAGCTACTTACGAGGTACTTCTACTGCGACCAAATTTTGGTCGTTTCCACGTCATGCGTGCGTCATGTATCTATTTGTTATGATGTGTGGTGACTGAAAGTATGTTCCAAATACGGATTACGTTCTATGAGTTATAGGTATTAGCCTACTGTTTAGATCACTTTAGTGTAAGTAGATACAATATACACTTTGATTTCATATTCGTTTCGACGAGAAAAGATTTTGGACCCAGTTTCGATGCCAAAATATTAGGAAGTATAATTTTTTTGATGTACCAATGAAAGGAATAATGTATGGGGGCTGTAAAAAGAATGTCTTTTCGCCAAATTAATACTTCCAGACGATTTTGCTATCGAATCTGCATTCAAAATCTTTTTATCAGAAACGACTTTAAATCACCAAGTATATACTTAGTTCAAATTTATTTAAGTTATATATTACAATATAAGTTTTAAATTATGCGACCAAACAACGAATTAATGTTTTCCTATTATATATTTCCTCATTGCTAACTTTTCTGATACTATAAAAAATGCATAATAATTTTAACAATGAGTGGACACTAGCATATAATGAATTGTATATTAGATTTCGTGTCATATTTCAATACAACCCTTGCCATACTATGTTATTTTAATTGACAGTCCTGAATAAATTATAAGAAACATGACTACATAGGGTAAAGTACCCCATTGTTAGAACTCATCAATATCTCGGCATTGAGTATTTTTATCTACTCTGATACCATAATACACAGATTATAAAATTGAAATCAAAACTCTTATGACGAACATTACGCACAGGCCAAAAAAAAAGTTTTATTACGATACAGGTCTTGTATGGACACCGATATCATTAAATAACTTTTTAATCATAACGATACACCTATACAACCTACATCTGGACTGACCCTCTACTTTAAAAAAGAATCAGCAGATTCGAAGAAGAAAAAAAGAAACACGCATGCGCAATCGATGTTTGCGCCTTGGCACCAACATTTTACATTTAAATTTTGTTTGTAAAATAAATTAGTTTATGTATTATATGTATGAGAGTAGATAAAGTAGTGTATGAAACTGTACATAACTTGGTCTTATAACACTCGTGTTATAAGAACCCTTATTATGCAACAGTATCATAAACTACTATTAAGTTATCTATGACAGTATCATAAGTTGATAATAATTAATAAAAATGGGCAAATAAGGAATCTATAGATACTTTTGTTTTCATACATAATATGTATTGTTTGTACAGTCGACAAAAGACACTCGGTCGCATTTGTTTTCATATAAAGTTGTATGTAACGGTGCAACCGTATCTCCTTTGTCGACTGTACAAAATATAAAAACAAAGTAATAACAAGGAAAGTATAAAATCAAGTTATTAGTATAAATAATATAAAAAGATTCGGTTTTTCAAGGCTATTTATACTTTGCGGGACCTATCTCTATTGCAGTTGTGCCAAATTTTAGCTTAGCAAACTAATAATTGCAAGTGGCATGTAAATGTTTTGGCTGAATGAACTAACTTTTATTTTTACCCAACTACCGAGGAAGAGGTATGTTTTTATTGATTGTTTGATTATACTACCCAATAGTATAAGAATTGCTTTATGAAATGTATCCCATACTCATATGAATGTTTGCCATAAGTTGAAGAGTTGCTATCTAATAATGAAATGGCGAGAAGAAGAAATGAAAAGATACAGAATAGGGAGTAGTAGTCTCATAAAAGCGTCGGTAGCTTAGTGGTTAAGGAGTCGGTCTTACGATCGAGAGGTCCCGGGTTCGAATCCTGGCCATTACACTACCGACGTGAACCCACTCCTAGCTCAAGCAATGTTGCTTAGTTGGAGGGGAATATTAGTAATTTCGGTACTTTCGGTTACTAATATTCTTTATAAAAAAAAACTGCATACATATATTTGACAGAGACAGTACTTTCAAAGCCAGCAAGGATTTATGCTAGAAAAAGCATATCCACCACTTACTTTATCATTAGGTACTTATGATCTGATATGAATAGCAATCTTTACCATGATTATCGCTCGTTCCTGTTATAGTAATTTTGCCAGTAATTTAGTTGTACATGATATTTTATTCTTTCATATGGAGTCCTGCAATTATACCGATTAGCACCTACTGAGGTCTGGTAATTTCATTGTTTTGGACCGTAACCATTTAGAGCCTATATGTTGCCTTGTTCAGAAGTAGTCTTCGAATATGTATTTTCGATATTATTATAAATTTAATAATACTTTCTTCTTATAGCTCTTCGAGGACTGTGAATGAAAAGGAAGTGAGAAGATTGGTCTTCAAAATATTTAATTTAATATGAATGCTAATTATACATGCAGCATTATGGTTTAAATGTATAGCCTCATAATCTATAATTGTATTTTTGTTGCAAACGTTTTTATTTTTAAAATACGATGTATAAGATGTTGGGGTTAAAAGTGGATGATTATTGTCGGATTTCAGAAGTCATAATTTATGTTTCTTGATATAAATGCTACCAAACTATTAAAAAAGCCTTATAATATAAATATGTTTATGTATAGATCTGAAAATTTTCATCTATTTTTGACGTAGATTAAAAATTAAGTTAATGTTAAACTACGAGGCTTATTTTCATACCTATAACTGTCAAATCAATGTCTTTTGGTGTTCAATTCTATTTATAACCATTCCAAGAAAATTGTCAACGCTATATGATATTTTTTCATAGAACTGTAAACAGAGGTGTATAACACCCCTTATGTGGACGTTGTATTTTAAGGAACATAACTTGCATAATTCTATTTATGTGTTATCTATTCGCATGTTGTATGTTTACTAATATTAACGCAGTAGTGTTTGTCAGAATAGAAAATAAATTATTGAAACAATTAATGGTGTTATTATTTTTGTCTCAGCGACAATATGCAGCCAACTACATTAATCGTTCAATTAAGCGCCTAGGCGCCGATCAATGAGCGGCCTGAATGGTTTCAGCCATTTAATCAAACAGCTAGTAAAATGACTTATTCCTCAAGGATTTACAGGTGTGAGTATATGTATGTATGTAATTTTGTCTTAATTCGGGGTGGTGCTCCATCTTATGAATGGCCTAAGCATTAGCCAGCCAGGTTGTTAAATGTAATAAACATTACGGCTGAATATCATTCAGGCAGTTCATTGAATGGTGCCGTTTAGTTAAGAGCCTAGGTAGTTAATTGAACGGCTGTTAAGCTAGTTGGCGGCGACATTTATACTCCATTTGGTTAGGTACCTTGCTAAAGGTAAACAATCTCATAGAGACTATAAAAACACATTAAATAGATCTAGGCTAACTGACCTACTAGTGCTTCAATTTCGATTTCTAGTCCTTAAAATGAGTCTAAATTAATAATTATTATTCAACTGAGTTTTTATATAAAACATTTAAATTATTAACGTTAAGTACCTAACTGCGTGGACCATAGCTCTGTTGTTATTTATTTTTATTTATTATGTAATTAAATTTACAGACCTTTGACGATTTGGCAACAGCGACAGATCAAGAGTTCTGACCACCCTAGGCTAATTAAATGGACGCGCCCCCGCCAGGTGTGTTACGGACGGCCTAAAAGTAGTGAGAAGAATAGTAGTGTGAAAATGTCAACATGGCTCAACTAGGCTGCACTGTTTAAATTCCGAGTTTAACCTTAAAAAATGAGGACGTTATTGCGAGGCGGATTAAACAAAACTCGCACTAGGCACTCTGTTGCCAGCTCACCCACTCGCTCGACCACCGACCGATTCGAGTAACAAGTCAGTGTTCGATGAACGCGCGCTTTTGAAAATTTCTAAATTTATTGTTAAAATTAGTGACTCGCGCATTTAATTTTAGTGTTTTGTCTCGGTCTAGTTGAAATATGTGGGGTAGATGCAATAATGGTAGGTTAGTGCATGCGAAGACACGATTTCACCGGGCGCCCCCTCCCGATCCTCGCGCCCTAGGCTGCAGCCTAATTAGCCTAAGGGTTAATCAGGCCCTGTTTGGCAAAATGCAGTACTTTTAATAGATGGCGCTGCAATGTTTTGGAAACACTATGCCATTCACGGCATGACACCAGTGTGGAGTGGAAATAATAGGATTACAGAATAGCCCATAATAAGGCCCTGTGCCATGATGATGTTAAATAGTGTGCAAGTTACATTGGGGTGCATGGTGGCCACTGCAACACCCTGTTTAATGATAAAATATATTATTGAAATCTGCAAACATTTAAACAACATATTAATTAACCATAAGAATCATTTATTCTATTTAGTCAAACAATAGTTAGTCATTATTGCTAAGAAAATCATGGGTACAATGTTTGTTTTTATTAAGGACCTAGATATTATATTGGAAGATATTATTTTGTTAATTTATACCCAAGAATAGAACATGATGTTAAATTACGACAAATAAGCCATCTCAAATTCCTACATCACAAGCTAGTTCAATGTAAGTATTAAATAAGATACAAATTTAAAGTTATCAGAATGTTCTTCCACATTATTGCAGTGCAAGAAATATATTTTAAAGAACAATACTGCTATCTTTGTCCCATCTATCACGATGTGAATGAGGAGGAGTATTTTCACAATCACCACTAATTCCAGCGGTTTTAGACATATTTTTCAAGGATATGCTACTAATTGCAGGAACTATTTTGGTTTGCTTAGATAAACATTTCAACCTAGGAATATGTGATACTCTCTTAGGAATCTTAGATAATCCATTTTGTTGATTTTTAGGGTCATATAAAGTGTTAGCTGATTTGGAACGTGTGTGTCCTACATCTGCTTTGTTTTTCATACATGACAAAGGAGTTCTTGAGCCACTCATACTACCAGATTTGGTCTTCTTTGGTGTATCTTCAATATTTGTAGAATCATCTTCATATATGAGTAGTCCTTCACCATTGTTCTGTGGATTACTGCCAGTCTGACGCAATTCAGCGTTAGTGTTCTGTAGCACCTGTATAAGAGAATCATCTGACATATTTTCAACATTAGAGTTTCCTTCCATTTTTGCCACTACTATAGGAGTTCTCTCAATACCTATAGATGGTGAGCGTGGATCTTCATTTAAGAGTTTGTACACTGGAATATTCATCACATCATCACTATTATTTATTTCCGAATTTCCAGTATTCTGAACATTATCTTCACTATCTTCAAATTGGTCATGATCCCTTTCTACGTAGTCAAAGTTAGTTTCCAATAGCATAGTGGGTTTGTCTTCAAATTCTTTAGACATATTGTTCTCGATTGCCTCATTTGATGCTGTTGATGAACATAATGGTTCTTCTGGCTCTTTTAAAGTGTCATCTAAAGTAACATTAAATAAGCCCTCGCATAGATTTCGGGATACTACTAAGTCTGGACTTTTCTCACAAGCTTCATTGCAACTATCACACTCATCCTCTTTGTCTGCCTTTAACACAGGACTTGCACAGTTATCATGTTGAAGCCTTAGATTTCGTTTCTCATTATTCACATCATCCGTTTTTGACGAAATAATTATAGGTGTCCGCTCAAAGTCCTGTGTCGGTGAACGTGGATCGTAAGACTGCAAATGGTTTTTAATAACGGCTGAAAGTATTGGATTATTGTGTATAAGCTTTTCTTCGCCATTTGTATTCTCAAAAGTCTTCCGTAAATCAACATTTTTCGTGATATTGTGCTTGGAGCCAGTTTTACTCTAGAAGAAGCAAAATGAAACGTTATTAAAAATAACACGAGTTTTGAACTCAGCACTCGCTAAATAAAATAAAAAATGGAGGGAATTCCGTAACGCAACCGCTTACCCAATATAGATCTATAGTGAGAAATAACATTAATTAGGTACCTGTAATGGGGTTCGTGTTATCTCTGGCGTAGGTGATCTCGGGTCGGTGTTATCGCAAGTATCCAAATCATTCTTCTGCGCAATAACTGCCTCATTAGTGGTTTTACTTGTGTTGCTACCCATTGGTATTTCTATCAAAAGCGCAAGTACATATACGATAAATACAGTTGACACTATTTTATCATTAAACTGTAATCATTGCAAGTAAAAAAGGAAAGTTCAAAAACTACAGTCTTTTTTAGATTCTGTAAGAACAAAAACTCAAAACATTTAACGGCTGCAAATGTCACATCCCATTGAATTCTATTTTTAAATATAATTCGTTCAGAAACCTTTTACGTTAGATTTTGTTTGGTACTAATGTCGTTCATAAATAAAGTGGGAGACGACATAAATTATAGTGTGAAAGTAAATAAAACTATGAGTAAATATTTGTATCATATTTATATTATATTTAGTTATTTTAGAAAAAAAAAAAAACAGTGAACATATAGTGATTTGGATTTGCAACACGAACGAAATACAGATCAAACCAGAATTAACTATTTTAATCTTGAATAAAATACACTACTTACTACAGCATAGATAACACTTAATTAGTTAATTTTAAAAACCATCACGCTTTTTACGGTTTGGTATAATAGAAAAATTGATTTTTCACCAAGCTTTTCCATTCCGTTTCTATTTAAAATTTAAATTTCGTTTCTTTGTTAATTTTGTTATCATGTTATCTCATCATGTCTTTAACGAATATTGTGCATGGCCTCTTATTATCATCTTATTTGTTGATAATGTTGATCATGATGATGTTGAGTTGATGATGATGATGATGACGATGAATGATGATTGCTGCTTTTACTAAAGTGGGGACTTTACTTCAGGTATCTGGGGAGATTTGGAACCAATACGAAAAGCCATAATTCACTTAATGTGCCTTTTTTACGAGTGGGAAATCCCCACGGATACCCACGGTTATGTCGGACTCGAACCGACTAAGCCGCACGCGTGGTGCAGTTGTCTTCGACATATCCCTCGCACCCCAGCTGATCGGTCGCGGCCAGCGATGGCCGCGAGTCTGTCTCGCTCATTGCGCCGCGCATAATATGTCACTATTGGTGTTAATTCGGCATGTCCACCCGATTAAACTAAACTAAACTAAAAATTATCTTATTTTAGTTTAGTTCAACGCTTTGTCTATTCGGTTTGGCCACCGAACTAAAATTAGTGCATGCATTTTTAGTCAAGGTCACACGACTAAATTGAATAAACCCTTTTTAATCTGTGAATTAAATAAACGAATGACAACGTCCTTAGAGAAAGAAAGTAGGCCGTCTACGCTGTAAATTATGGTAAATTAGTACAATCACAGTAAGAAGTTGTTGAAATGTGAGAGAGACAACTTAACTTCTTGTCAAAAAACATGTGTTCAAACGTGACCGTTAATTAAACCTCTGAAAAAGTAAACAAACCAAAACAACAAACTTGGCGGCATGGTAATGAGAATATTACGTGAAAAGAGGAAAAATAAATAAGTATGTCACAATCACAAAAAAATCCTCTTCGCTTAATCTAGGGTGATTTTCAAGTATCTCCAACAGGAACTTGGCCGCTGATGACGGGACCCTAAACAATTTTCTAAATTTGCGGTCGGCCATCTCAAACGGATTTGATGCATCCCTCGACCGAAGCAACCTGGCCCGTTTTCCCGATTTCTGTAAAACAAATAAATTTATAACCTTAAAATAAATTTCAAACCCAACCTTTATGATAATTGTTAATTTTTCAATTATTTTTATTATTACACAATTTTTACATATATTACAGATGTATTGGCAAAAATTAAATTAAATTAATAAAGTTACTATATATACATAATACTAAATATAATAAAAAAAATAGAACTAAAAGTTAAAATGCGTCATGGAATTCATCCGCATCGCATGCCTCTTGTGGTAGCGTTCCCAGAAGACTAGCAGCATTGCCACGTTGTATGGCAATACTTAATCTCTGACCTGAAAAGAGGCCAGCCTTCTGGTCACGAGAAGCGTCAACCATACGTTTCGCAATATCCCTGAAGAGATTGCGGACGCTCGGACCCCAAGGCCAAAACGTTTCGACTCCAAACGGCACAAATTCATAATCTCCAATAAGATTGGAGTATTTGCGCCGCTTAACAGCCTCTGCAGAAGCTGCAGCGGCACCGGCACAGCCAGCCGTGCCAGGTATATGGGTAGGGGCAATGGTGTCGACGCATGTTGCGTCCCACACCAGAGTCCTACCCATTTTCCAAGGCATTATTGACATACCACCCAGTCTCTTGCCATCGTCGCACGCCAAACCGTTTGGTTCAAGCACAGCTGGCACACCAGCAATGACAAGAGCACGGCGGATTATGTCGTTAAGGCTGGCGTGCCGTGGAATTCGCCCCGCGCTCCTGCAGCATGACAGGCCATGGTGTCCGAGTCGGTCAACTGCTTCTCCACAATGGCATTGATGCGGAATTTTTTTACTGCTAGGTCAGTTTTGAACAAATAAACATATATTTAGTTGATAAATTTTCTTAATTACCTTTCTTGCTCCTCGAAAAAAGCAGCCACAACGCATACGTTCATTTTTCTGTAATTTAAAAATTTCAACCAGCACAAACAATCAGCAGAACAAGGTTTAGTTTAGTTTAATCGTGACCAAAAATATGGCCACTAAAATAAGTCGGATTTTAGTTTGACAGGAATAAAATTTTGCCTTACCGAATAGCAAAATGGAGGTTTTCACTAAATTGAATTCGACTAAACTAAAAATAGTTTAGTCCTGTCAAATTAAGTTAGTTGGTGTTTTCCCGAATAAGAAACCGCAATTTGACGTGACTAAACTAATTATAGTTTAGTTTAGTCGGAATTTTGCCAAACCGAATCGACGTCATTGGTGTTAATTCGGCATGTCCACCCGATTAAACTAAACTAAACTAAAAAATCTCTTATTTTAGTTTAGTTCAACGCTTTGTCTATTCGGTTTGGCCACCGAACTAAAAATAGTGCATGCATTTTTAGTCAAGGTCACACGACTAAATTGAATAAACCCTTTTTAATCTGTGAATTCAATGAACGAATGACAACGTCCTTGTTGTTGAAGTGTGAGAGAGACAACTTAACTTCTTGTCAAAAAACGTGTTCAAATTCAAACGTGACCGTAAATTAAACCTCTGAAAAATAAACAAACCAAAACAACAAACTTGGCGGCATGGTAATGGGAATATTACGTGAAAAGAGGAAAAATAAATAAGTACCTATGTCACAATCACAAAAAAATCCTCTTCGCTTAATTTAAGGTGATTTTCAAGTATCTCCAACAGGAACTTGGCCGCTGATGACCCTAAAGAATTTTCTAAATTTACGGTCGGCCATCTCAAACGGATTTGATGCATCCTTCGACCGAAGCAACCTGGCCCGTTCTTCCCGATTTCTGTAAAACAAATAAATTTCTAACCTTAAAATAAATTTCAAACCCAACCTTTATGATAATAGTTAATTTTTCAATTATTTTTATTGTTACACAATTTTTACATATATTACAGATGTATTGGCAAATATTAAATTAAATTAATAAAGTTACTATATATACACAATACTAAATATAATAAAAAAACTAAAACTAAAAGTTAAAATGCGTCGTGGAATTCATCCGCATCGCATGCCTCTTTTGGTAGCGTTCCCAGAAGACTAGCAGCATTGCCACGTTGTATGGCAATACTTAATCTCTGACCTGAAATGAGGCCAGCCTTCTGGTCACGAGAAGCGTCAGCCATACATTTCGCAATCTCCCTGAAGAGATTGCGGGCGCTCGGACCCCAAGGCCCAAACGTTTCGACACCAAACGGCACACATTCATAATCTCCAATAAGATTGAAGTATTTGCGCCGCTTAACAGCCGCTGCAGAAGCTGCAGCGGCACCGGCACAGCTAGCAGTGCCAGTTATATGGGTAGGGGCAATGGTATCGACGCATGTTGCGGCCCACACCAGAGTCCTACCCATTTTCCAAGGCATTATTGGCATACCATCCAGTCTCTTGCCATCGTCGCGCGCCAAACCGTTTGGTTCAAGCACAGCTGGTATACCAGCAATAACAAGAGCACGGCGGATTATGTCGTTGAGGCTGGCGTGCCGTGGAATTCGCCCCGCGATCCTGCAGCATGACAGGCCATGGTGTCCGAGTCGGTCAACTGCTTCTCCACAATGACATTGATGCGTAATTTTTTACTGCTAGGTCAGTTTTGAACAAATAAACACATATTTAGTTGATAAATTTTCTTATTTACCTTTCTTGCTCCTCGAAAAAAGCAGCCACAACGATTACGTTCATTTTTCTGTAATTTAAAAAATTCAACCAGCACAAACAATCAGCAGAACAAGGTTTAGTTTAGTTTAATCGCGACCAAAAATATGGCCACTAAAATAAGTCGGATTTTAGTTTGACAGGAATAAAATTTTGCCTTACCGAATAGCAAAATGGAGAATTTCACTAAATTGAATTCGACTAAACTAAAAATAGTTTAGTCCTGTCAAATTAAGTTAGTTGGTGTTTTCCCGAATAAGAAACCGCAATTTGACAGGACTAAACTAATTATAGTTTAGTTTAGTCGGAATTTTGCCAACCCGAATCGACACCATTGGTGTTAATTCGGCATGTCCACCCGATTAAACTAAACTAAACTAAAAATTCTCTTATTTTAGTTTAGTTCAACGCTTTGTCTATTCGGTTTGGCCACCGAACTAAAAATAGTGCATGCATTTTTAGTCAAGGTCACACGACTAAATTGAATGAACCCTTTTTAATCTGTGAATTCAATGAACGAATGACAACGTCCTAGTTGTTGAAGTGGGAGAGAGACAACTTAACTTCTTGTCAAAAAACGTGTTCAAATTCAAACGTGACCGTAAATTAAACCTCTGAAAAAATAAACAAACCAAAACAACAAACTTGGCGGCATGGTAATGGGAATATTACGTGAAAAGAGGAAAAATAAACAATGTATGTGTATGTGTGTGAATGTCACAATCACAAAAAAAATCCTCTTCGCTTAATTTAAGGTGATTTTCAAGTATCTCCAACAGGAACTTGGCCGCTGATGATCCTAAAGAATTTTCTAAATTTACGGTCGGCCATCTCAAACGGATTTGATGCATCCTTCGACCGAAGCAACCTGGCCCGTTCTTCCCGATTTCTGTAAAACAAATAAATTTCTAACCTTAAAATAAATTTCAAACCCAATCTTTATGATAATAGTTAATTTTTCAATTATTTTATTGTTACACAATTTTTACATATATTACAGATGTATTGGCAAATATTAAATTAAATTAATAAAGTTACTATATATACAAAATACTAAATATAATAAAAAAACTAAAACTAAAAGTTAAAATGCGTCGTGGAATTCATCCGCATCGCATGCCTCTTTTGGTAGCGTTCCCAGAAGACTAGCAGCATTGCCACGTTGTATGGCAATACTTAATCTCTGACCTGAAATGAGGCCAGCCTTCTGGTCACGAGAAGCGTCAGCCATACATTTCGCAATCTCCCTGAAGAGATTGCGGGCGCTCGGACCCCAAGGCCCAAACGTTTCGACTCCAAACGGCACACATTCATAATCTCCAATAAGATTGGAGTATTTGCGCCGCTTAACAGCCGCTGCAGGAGCTGCAGCGGCACCGGCACAGCTAGCAGTGCCAGTTATATGGGTAGGGGCAATGGTGTCGACGCATGTTGCGTCCCACACCAGAGTCCTACCCATTTTCCAAGGCATTATTGGCATACCATCCAGTCTCTTGCCATCGTCGCGCGCCAAACCGTTTGGTTCAAGCACAGCTGGCATACCAGCAATGACAAGAGCACGGCGGATTATGTCGTTGAGGCTGGCGTGCCGTGGAATTCGCCCCGCGATCCTGCAGCATGACAGGCCATGGTATCCGAGTCGGTCAACTGCTTCTCCACAATGACATTGATGCGTAATTTTTTACTGCTAGGTCAGTTTTGAACAAATAAACACATAATTAGTTGATAAATTTTCTTATTTACCTTTCTTGCTCCTCGAAAAAAGTAGCCACAACGCATACGTTCATTTTTCTGTAATTTAAAAATTTCAACCAGCACAAACAATCAGCAGAACAAGGTTTAGTTTAGTTTAATCGCGACCAAAAATATGGCCACTAAAATAAGTCGGATTTTAGTTTGACAGGAATAAAATTTTGCCTTACCGAATAGCAAAATGGAGGATTTCACTAAATTGAATTGGACTAAACTAAAAATAGTTTAGTCCTGTCAAATTAAGTTAGTTGGTGTTTTCCCGAATAAGAAACCGCAATTTGACGTGACTAAACTAATTATAGTTTAGTTTAGTCGGAATTTTGCCAACCCGAATCGACACCATTGTGTGCGTTGTCTAAGACGTAATATAAAACATATAAACATAAACCCTTCTTCGCGTTAGCACCAGCTCTTTGATATCATGAATATTTTTTTTAATGATTTTTTGGCATTGTTACAAGATTTTTAAGCCACTATTATCTACATTTGTTGATGATGATGATGATGAGTTGATTATGTTGTTGATGATGATGATTGCTGTTTCAGTTAAGTTATGAGGATTTTACTAAAAGCCCCCTAGAGATTTGGAACGAACACCTTAAGTCACAATTCACTGTAATATGCAACTTTCTTACACTTGAGTGAATTGTCCAAGACGTTATGTTTAAAAATCCACTATTTTATACATAAAAACTCGAAATCACACCAATTTCGGAAAATAAAATAGAACCACGATGCGTCCATCTTGGTGTTCCCACCAAAACTCTCACACAGTGCTGCCAACAGTTCTCAAAAACAGAAGCAGAAAATTCTGAGAATGCTTATCATTCATGTTTTGATATAATTTAACAACACAATAACATTATTAAATCAAGGATACGTTCTTTTTTTAATACTACTTAGGTGGCATACAAGCACACGGCCCACCTGATGGAAAGTGGTTACCGTGGCCTATGGACCTATGCAACACCAGGGGAGCCACACTTGTGCTGCCAACCCTGTACGCACAGAGAGTTTTTGTGCCGTCAGTGCAGAAGACAAAACAGAACAAGCCTTTGGTCTTCCCACTGACTACTCTACTCACCACCGGGAACACAACTTGAGGTTATTATGGACGCGGTTTTGTGTAGGGCAGAGGAACTTCCTCAGTCGGACAGCTCAATTGTGACGGGAATACCTACCGTCGTGTCCTACCACCAAAAAGTTTCACTGAAGACTTGAAAAAAAAAAGAAAATACACAGAGGTTCATTGAATAACCTTATACCGAATAACATTTATTCAATTAGGTATATTAAAATAGGAATAGGCCTATTGTACGTTTCTACCTGTAACTGTAACTTACTTATATTATATCTTAATTTATTTTATTTTTACTTATATTATATCTTAATTTATTTTATTTTTACTTATATTATATCTTAATTTATTTTAAGCAGGTGCAACAAAATTATGGTCTATTTGTTACGCTTCGACTGACATATAAGATCATGCGTCCAAAGTCCTCGGCGGCAGATGGCGACAGCACGTGGAGTCCAACGCCAGCCTTTCGCACATCGGATTCGGCAACTGGATCCTTCAGCAAGACCCCACCCGTTAGATGCCATCACTCCCTTACAGCTTACTCTGCCGTGGTCGGATGGGAGCGGAGGAGAACACCATGTACGGGCTATAAAAAAAGAAGAAATTAATATTGATATAATTATTCCGTATGGATGTAAGTACAGTCAGCATCATTAAAATGTTGATTACAAAAGTACTCAAAATAATCGAAATACCAAAATTCCAATTTTATATTGGTTATTAGAGTACTCAAATACTTTTAAGTATCCAGAGTGGCCCAACTATCTTAACAATCGGTCTTCCAGTATTATCTAAGTTAGTAGAGTGTTCACATTCATATACACAATCACGCCGGTCGATGGTGTCCAGTCAAGTATAATTTCAAACAATCTAGACATTGTCATTTAATCGCATTTTCTATCCCTTTCTTACTTGTACAGCCATACCTTTCACACGCCAGGATGATAAGGGATGGGTATATGAATAATATTATTTTAAGTACTTTTGTTATCAACATTTTAATGATGCTGACTGTACCTATCAACCTGCTTCAGGCCCAAGCCAACTTCTCGTGCAACTTCTGCAAGTCGATGCACCTGCTAAATAACGATGCATTGATGCAGACTTTCCTCTTGGGTTGGGAAGTCAAACGGCAGTTGCTCTCACAAAAGTCATCAGCAAGCAAGAGAGCGGACCCTGGGGTTGAACCCCGATGCGAGCTTTGTATGCGATTGAGATTGAGTTTCCGATGAAATACTATATTGTAAGTGTTTGTGTACTATATAAGTGATATTCGTGCTTTAGACAATATAATTATCTAACTATTAGCCGCAGACTAAATGAGAAATAGAGACGTGTCTGTTAAGTAGCTTAATAAACCTACTTTTCTAGATATTTTCAAAGTTTACAACTCGAGAAGTAGTTAGATTAGGAAATTGGCTTCCTGTTTAATAAATATCTGTTTAGAAAGAGGTGAATTTAAACGGTCTTTAAGTAAGTCAAGGTCAACATTTACGTGCTTACTAAAAATTGTGTGCCCATTTCCATATCTCGGCAATAGTACATGCGAATGTTTATACTCAACGGAAAGACAAAATTAACGTTCACAATACCATCTAGTGAATTCAAGCGGTAAGCAGGTAGGTACCTACCTACCAGCTTAGTAAAGGTCTTTGTATATCTATCGCTGGTTCAAGTCGGACTGAGGATAATGTTTATAAAAGAAGTGCTTACAAATATTAGGGCATCGAAACCCGACCCGGATTTTTGGGTTTAAACATATTCAAAACCCGGGTAGCCCGGTGCTGCCGAACTTCTTGCTATAATTAAAAAAAATACAAAGCCCTTAAGTAAGGCGGCCTGAAGTTAAATGTGGTGAAGAGTACTTGGCATTACACTCCACTGATCTTACACCCGCCCGCATAAGGGATGACTTTGTCGAACGCTTGTCCCTACCAGCTGTCCCTTTAGGCCGCCATCGAAACCATGTTTTGAGGTGGATAGAGTTTTGATTCATAAAACCCGGGTTTGTTTTTCCTCCCGAAAACCCGGAAGATCCGGGTATTTCGGATCCGTTTAAACCCGGACTTGATGCCCTAACAATGATTTGACTTTCAGTGTTTGTAGTAAATAATGGAAATGTGCCAACACACCTACCTACCTACGTGGTAAAACAAATCTACAAATCATCTAATTATTTTACTGTTAGAATATAACCTCTGAATTGCAACGCATTGCATTCCTTTTTAGTATCAAGTTAAACGATTGAGTGTAAAATACGATGGTTGCATTTCGGTAACTAGGTACCGATCTACCTAACTGCTAGCCAAATATTCCAAATACGTGAGCAAGTAGCTTAACGATATTTTCATTCCATTGGCTTGTATTGGCTCGTTTGTTTAGTAAATAATGGCTATAAGGAAGGCCATAAATTCATACAAGAATATGAATCATAATTGATAAAAAGCTATACCGGTTCACTTATGGATGGAGTATTACCAATTTGTTATGATGACTCGGTTGGTTTATTTGCTTTGTGCTATATTATTCAGCTCTGTCATCTTAACTAGTGTCAAGAAAATATTAATAATGCATGAGTATGTAGGTGTGTGTTTTTCTCGTGCGGAAAGCCCCACGGAAATCCTTTCCTCGTGGGCTTTTGGGGTCGTTATGTCGGACTAAAACCAATTAAACCGCACGCATGTCAGATGGCACCCCAATCCGAGAGGATTCTTGGGTTGGGGTGTAAGGTGCCCAAATAAAGCATTTTCTTTGCACTCCGACTGATGGCCCCATCGGTTAAGAGATATTCTAATTAGCTAAGTATGTAACACGAACAGGAAATGAAACTCACCATGACAAATCGGCATTCTTCCTGACCATTGCAGGCCTTCTCCACATGTCAAAGATTTATGTCCTCTCAATTCGGTTTTGGGATCTCGACATGTAAAACTGCACGTTTTATTTTGAGCTTCACAATGAGATATTAAATACTTCGGGACGTGACAAGATTGCATTAATACATGTATCTGCATCTTACATGTCTGAAGAATCTGAAACGTAATAAGAAGTGCATTAAATCAGAATTTTTTGTCAACAAAATATGAGACAGTAAAATTTTATTATAAAAATGGAAAGCTTTGAACTGGTCGTAAAGAAGAGCCGTATTAGATTGTTTATCTGATACATTTCAGAGAAAATTAAGCTAAAAAATATTTTATTTTTACATATAAATCATGATAAAGTATAGGTATAAAGTGTTAGGAATAAATAAGACATTTATCATCATCAAAAATAAGAAGCTGTAAAACCAGTATGACGCATAGAATCCTATTGTGTTATGCTAGGACTGGACCTTATAAAAGAGGAGGGTGTTTCGTCACACTAGTCTTTCTCCAGGAGTCTAGGAGCCAGATTAAAACTTTTGAACGAAATTAAGATATCAGGCGGGTTGACCGTGGAGTATAGTGGAGCGCATACCGTACCAGATAGTCTTTAACCTACTTCCTTAAAAGATTTCTAATAACATGACATATGAGCCAGCTCATATCTTTGCTGTTCAAGTACTTTTGACCTTTAAGGGCTATAAAGCTATAAGTTAGGATTTTAAAGTAGGTATATGTTGGTTCCATTTGACAATATACGTGAGTTCATGAGTCAAAACTCATGAATTTCTTCAGCACTGCTACCTACATTTTATATCCGACATCAATGTTATTTAATGAGGCATTCGAGATAACGAGTTTTCTTTAAAGTAAGCTCACCTTGCCTTTATACGAGATCCGTCCGATTATCATATGAGAGCCCTCTTTTAACAGTGTACCGAATTCAGGACCGTACAACCGCGTGAATCGCACAGCCCTGGCAGCTTTTCTTCTTGAACATGTAAGAATACGTGGATACTGCAGAAGCGCGCGATCGACGCCAGCCTTGGTAATCAGCGTTCTGTCATGTGGACACCTCACACATGTTTCTGTAATAATTTCAAAGAACGGTTAATAAAAAAATAGGGGTTGATGTAAAATAGTGAATGAATTTGCAATTTAATACTTGTAATAAAAGGTCGTACGACGTAATCAACTTCGTAGGTAGTTTAAGAGCTAACTTTTTATAGTACCTGGGTACCGGGTAAAACTGGGTGAATAGAGATCGTTGGGTGAATAGAAATAAAGTGGTCAACTAAATTCTGTAGTTATTTTCTTTCCATGTAATAAAGAACAGAAATACCAAATATCTAATTAGATAGATACTTACAATTTTGTATAATAAATTATTTGAGAAAATCTAACTAGTTACCTACCATTTTATTTCTTTTCACCCCGTTTTACGGTACCCAATTCATTTTTAATGTAATTAGAATATTTAATTCTAGTACATCACCTTCTTCTATATCATTAGAAAGTTCATTATCTCTCAATTGAATTGGCATTGATTTAAGTCCTAATTCGTCAGCGCGTACAACTCCACGTTCCAAATAAGTAGACGAAATTTCATTGTTTAAGTTTTTCCTATTAGCTTCTTCAATATATGAATCAGATTGATAGAAGAAGCGCGGGTCTTCCCTTGGCTGGTATACTTTCCCGGTCTTCGCTTCGGTATTCGGTGTGCTATCGTAGAGAATGTGCATCTGCGGGCGTAACTCGTCGAACCGGCTGCTATAATGGTCAAAAGCATTTTTTCTGAAGTGATGAGGTAATATCGAACGACGACTGTGAAAATTTGATGCGTGATGGTGTCCCTCTTTTGGTAAAAGTTTTATTCTGAAAAAAATACGTACATAATTATGTTTGTCACCTACATGTGGACAGTTTGAACATTGGAATGATGACAAAATGGCCATGCTAATGATATCTGCAAAGAAAAAGTTATGCGTCTTCATCTCTTCAAGGTTTCACTTCTGAATTCTAAATATTTACTGAACGACTTATAGTTTTCAAAACAAGAACTGGAGCTTGTAATCTTTACTATGTGGCCGAAATCTGCAGGTATATTGTCGGAGTATGACGTAAAGTGGCTATTTTGATATTACCTATGAATGTTTTCATGAATGGATTATTCTGACAGGCGCTTCCTCGATTCTATGATCTTCGTGAGTAATGAATGCTTTGATAGGCCTTTGATAGGTTTTTTACACACGACTATGGGCTACCACGATACCTAATAATAAATTAAGCTTTGATCTATCTAACGATTCAATTTATCTAACTAATCAAAAGTACCTAATTAAATTTTCAGTGAAGTTTTGAACAAAAAATTTAGTATCATACCTAATAAGGTAATAGTTTTAAATAGAAAAAATTGAATCGGTCTAGGCGGGGTTTGAACCAGACCTCGCCCTAACCAATCGGAACCAATGTTTAAAAAATTTATTCAAATTGAATGGTCAAAAAATCAATGCTTACTAATGATTGGAAAATCATTCATTGGTTCCGATAGTTCGTAAGAATGTCGGTAAATGCTCCAACGGCGCGTCAAAGACGGATAAAAAAGGAGAAATTTGGATTGGTTGGGGCGAGGTCTGGTAGCTTAGTGGTCAAAGTATTGCCCCTGTAAGGCAAAGATCGCGGGTTCAAACCCCGTCTAAAAAAATTCAATTTTTTCTATTTAAATCGATTTCAATATTTAGCATGAAAAATGTTCATAAATTTAATTCAAGAGGTAATAGGTATTAAAAAATATAAATTCTACATAATATAAATGCTGAAACGTTATTACAATTTTTAATAAAAATGTACTATTATCAAACTGAAATATTCTATAAAGATATGAACTGATAATGATGAGAATTTTTACAAAGCAAACACAACAGTTTTTGTTTTGTAAACATTTCTACGAATGTTATATTCGTAGTACCTAAACAACTTCTGAATGATCTTACTTAAATAACAAACTGTTAAATGATGAAATCAGAGATATCAAGAATTTATAATTACGTTCAATTACGTTCATAATATATATAAATAATTACGTTCATAATATTTACACACATTTCGGTAGGTATTTCATATTAAATTAAAAAAATTAAAATTCGTTTATTTCAGTTATCACAAAACCCATATATGTATCTAGTCATTTTGTCAACAAGAAAAATACCTTATTTCAATTTAGATACAATCACACTTTTCACAATTCAAATAATTTATTAGATGATAATGTATTATCTATCTCAATTGAACTCACAGATTAGATTATTTTGTTAACAAATATTATTAATTAGTTAATTTAAATTTGTGATAAAAAAATAGGATAATTCAATTTCAATAAATAATAAATTTCACAGCTATGGTCACGGAGGACAGAATATGATTGAGTGTGAATATGTTTTAAACTACATTCTCGAACTAGTCTTAATCTATTAGCATATATGCTATTCCAAACTTTGATCTCTGGCGTGATTGAATAGCAGGCCTCCATTCATTTGCACATTGTCATTTTTTATTAATATCTAGGTAGGTACTTGTAATCACCCCGGTCCTAGATCACGTCACCAAGATGTAATACCCTGGTCACGCGGGACCAAATTGTAATAAACACTGCCTTAACCATAGTAATCCTGGTCAGCGGCAGCAAATTGTACCGTGATCCTGCGTCACAGCACCAATACGTAATAAAGCGGTGGTCATACCCGCAGCATTTCACCACACTAAATAAATCGTCTATATTGTTAATTCTACTTTGGCCAATGATCGTATAATGGTCAGAGGAGACCCTAGATGAGCCCGCATATCCCGGATCCTATAGAGTTCTAGGAATGCTGGTATTTATATAATGAAACATTACTATACAATTACTTAATTCTACCCCCACTTACTTTAACTGATTTATGTTAAGGTACAACGATTTCTCAATGAATGAGTCTCTCACAAATAATTTTCTCACAAGCAACCTACAACCGTACTAGATCCTAACACTGCCCTAATTACTACTACTGTGGCAAACAACCCGAATAACTTTATTGATCTAACCTTTTACATTGTCGACTTAGTGTTGCAAGCCTAACACTGCCCTAATCACTACTACTGTGGCAAACAACCCGAATAACTTTATTGATCTAACCTTTTACATTGTCGACTTAGTGTTGCAAGCCTAACACTGCCCTAATTACTACTACTGTGGCAAACAATCCGAATAACTTTATTGATCTAACCTTTTACATTGTCGACTTAGTGTTGCAAGCCTAACACTGCCCTAATCACTACTACTGTGGCAAACAACCCGAATAACTTTATTGATCTAACCTTTTACATTGTCGACTTAGTGTTGCAAGCCTAACACTGCCCTAATTACTACTACTGTGGCAAACAACCCGAATAACTTTTGCTCCCCATAGGCATATACTTTGAATTTGTTAGTTTTTGTTTCCCCGTTGGCACATACTTTGAATTTGTTAGTTTTTGTTTCCCCGTTGACACAGGCTCCACCAATCGCCGTGTGCAGTGGGATACTACCAACTTTAAATATCCCCCCTCTATCCTTTTGTAAGCACGTAGCCCCAAATGGAACTTACGCGCCTTTAGAGAGTAGGATAGCTGACTCGTATTTTCCCTCCCCCAATATCTGAATCCAGACAAATGTATACGTCTAATTAGACTTGAATTAGAAAGGCGTTGCCAATTAATTCTAATGCAAAATAAGATTATTTCTTTCACAATATTGTCAAAACATAGTATGACTAGTACAGATTCAATGAATAGTTTCATGTCGTAGCGCGGTCTGATGACCAATCCATCAAATGAGATTCTGTGTCCAAAATAGGATCTTTAACATGTCAGAACTGACTCATACTTGTCACGTGCATAAACGAGATCGATATAGTGTCCCTGGTGTAGAAGACAGCCATATCTAGGGTCAATTGCCCAAATCAATTAAGGTTCGATACAAGTTCCAAATTAGGAAAGCGCTCTGCTAAGGTGAGCTAGATGTACCTCGCCAAAATGATTCCTCGGCTACGACGCTCCGAGTAATAAGTGTTATTTATAGCATAGTATTTTATTCAAAGTCAATTGGTAGATCAGTCAAACAAACTTCTCATTTCGGAATAATTTCCATTACGAATTTGATTAATTATGATGTGGGTGGATTTAAAATATGTTATGCCACCAATCTGAGTTTCATTGAGACCATACTAAGTCAGTTGCTAGGCTAGTAGAACATTAGCAACGCGGTCCAACGACGGCTCGCTTATAGGTCTAATCCGAATACAACGAACGCCTACTAAAATATACAACACGATAGCTCGTATACAATTTACTCAAATCACGATTTCACCACGGCATTAACGCACGAAAAACCTTAACTAAATCAATCACAAGCATCACCAAGGAATGATATGTTACATCACCAAGCAAAGGCCCGATTAGCTCAGAACCGTTACAATACTAGTCCTTACTAATACACTTCCTAACCTATTCCCATTGTGTGAGTGCCTACTCTACCCCCAACTTAGAACTTCTGTTCAACCAAAACTAGGTGTAACGTCACCTTATTTACATTTAAGCGTGTGGTGTGTTGTGAGCCTATCATGTATTGATGGTATTCCATCAACACTCCTGCTCTGCTATGGGTGCAAGCTAGTTAGGCTTGACTGGCCTATCCTCATAACTGTGTGCTTGCTCCAGTCCACGAGCCGAAGCTCAGGGATGTGAACTGAAACCCTAACGAGATAATAGTTAGTGTATATATAAATAGATATATAAGACTGAACTGCGAGCTCTGTAAGTTCTGATCCAGGCCCAATTGGACGGTTCCACTTCGACGGTACCTACCCATCACAGAACAAACAGTCACCCACATTCAGGAAGCTTTTCCGATCCCGTTTCCACAGGTAAAATCGGAATGCCGCCCGCTTCAAAGGTTACCGGCCCCTAGCTATTCAGATAAATATGGAGTTGTTGCCACCGTTAGGTATCCCTCCATAACCAGGCACATCGCCATGGGTTTCCTACGGGAGAACTAGCTAAAACACCGCAGTGCTACCCTCAACTACTAACATAACAAAAGATGATAAAACGACAGCAATGACTTTACGAATGCACTGCCAGACTCAACAGCACAAGACAGTAATAATACGCATACATTTACACGTACTATCCCTGCCCAATGTAAGGTGTCTTCATTTTCGTAAAGGCCCTAAGTCCTGCTCCGATCGCGACCCATCCCAATATTCGACGCGAGAACTAGCCTACCCCACGCCCTAGTCGTAACAAATCTTAATCGCGCACCCTTGTACGTATCACGCCCAACCACACACAAAATCAAGATTTACAATTAATTTCAACAATTTCAACATAATAAAGATGATAAAACGACCGTAAGGACTTTACGAATGCACTGCCAGACTCAACAGCACAAGACAGTAATAATACGCATACATTTACACGTACTATCCCTGCCCAATGTAAGGTGTCTTCATTTTCGCAAAGGCCCCAGGTCCTGCTCCGATCGCGACCCATCCCAATATTCGACGCGAGAACTAGCCCACACCCCAAGGTTTACAATAAATTTCGACAATTTATAATTTTTACAGAATTATAAAACTCTCGGCGGTACATTGGAAAAACTCTAAACTGTTCGCGTTAAACGAAGATAGCTAGTAATTCGTTTATTACACAACACCGGCAACAATTTCATATAATTCACAAAAGGAATTTAACACTATTTCTTTACAACGATAGAAATATATAACTTACAAAGACAGTCCGCCGAGCCGTACCCCTTTTAGCTATCTGGATCGAATGAATGACGAAAAAAAGTGAAAAGTGCCTCCAGAAAACCCATCTTTTAAAGGCGAGGTCTCCCTTCTCTAAACTAACCTCGCCGTTTCTAGAACTACACATCATCCTTCATCCAATCGTGAGCTATTTCCGGCAAGCCGCCTCAGCGAATTTGCTCCTTTTTTATAAAAACTCCTTAATTCATATGATTGGAATAAGAATAATCCAAGATAATGTCTAACTAATTTTCCAGTTAATTATTCGTATACTAATATTTAGAATTCGCGACTAGTGCAATATCACAGAACATGCAGCCAATAGAGATTCCTGGTTACATCAACCGCAGGATCAGTAGCAGTTGATGTTAAATCTTATTTCAATTTTTTTTTACGGATAATCTTACGTTATTTCGCTACCAATAAGACAAACATGGAATTTAATTTATTTACAATAAAGGAAATGGCTCAATCGCAGCGCCATCTAACAACCCTCTTAAATACCACACCCATTTTTTTGAATTTTGAATTTTAGCTCCATCTACCCATCTAATTGTGAACTACTTCCACTTAACGACTGCAGTCCGTTACATCCCGACCCCCGAATCTTTATGAAGGTACATTCTCTTTTTTTTTTTTTTTATGACCGGAATAAAGATTCTACTAATTTTAATACAGAACAATAAAAGACAACCTGATTTAAACCTCACACGGGCTGCAAATCGAGGTGAAGATACTTCTTTACCCACAGGCCCCCTTTTTTTTTGTATATTTCCCCCTTAGCTAGAATCCAGTCATCCCACACATTAAGTGTCTGTGCAGTTTAACCATATCAAGACAAACCACTTCTCAGTCCCGATACCAAGCTTGATAGTAGTCCCGCAACACAAACTATCTCCTCGAACCAGGACATGACAGTCTAAAGCAAGGAAAGCCTGGTTGTGAGGCAAGCTCAGTCCTAGCGACTCAGAGTAAAAGTTTGTGGAGCGAACCTATCTTACGTTCTTCCACAACCAATTACCCCATCCCCCAATAATAAAGTCATCCCTTAACAGCCGTCAAACATAGTAGGTGCAAACGGTCCACCCCACTTGGCTCGAAACCCAAAAGCATTTGCCCCGAAAATGGCGCATGTACAGTGTAGCTCGTTATAACCTAACTGTATAGTTGAGGAAGTGTGAAGGTACCTTAACGGTATGCTTAGACCTCGGATTCATCAATCTCGAGCCCGTCTATTATCCTAACTCTTAGCAATCCTTCATAATTCCGATTGAGGTGCATGCAGAATGACTAGACTATAACCAAGCCTCGCGATTCTACTCCCCATAGTGCTGGTTGGGAAGGCCCTTCACACTGAATTTAAACAAGTACTCATTCAACATACAACCTTTCCATGACCATTCCTTAACGTGAATATTCCTTTCGCTCTAACATAACCAACTTCCATGGTCATTCAGACTACCAACCAATCAGCACCCGATACAAACGCATAGTTAGTGTTTCGTAATTTTAGGAATGCTCCAGCTTTTGCAAGGAAAAGCGGATTTCAGTATCCCCCTCTATTGCACACCACGCGTGGCAGATTGATAAATTTTGATTAAGTCTTAAAGTCGAACTATAACGAACCTTACTACAATTTTTTCCTTTTGTAATATTTAATTAATTTTTTTTTTTTTGGTAAAGCCACCCTGCTCCCCACCATCTGACGGGATGAGAATATATTTCGTTAACAATTTAGGGTGAAAGTGACTAATGTGAAACTAAGTGAAAATTACTATGATCAACTCATTCCCATGATGGACTACTGCTCATACTATCAGATGGGCTTCACCCTATCCACCAAATTTATTGATCACATTTTTTATTTTTTTTTATATATATATATATCCTCAGAACAGATCTAAATTATTAATTGAATATAATTTTAAATCAATCCTACTTACTAGTTCTACTTAACTAACTACATTACTTAAATCTACAAATTCTTACATACTAAGTAAAGTAATTGCAAAATCTAATCAACAATTCAAGCTTAAGTTCACGAACCTTCTCTTCTCTTCCCGATCCAGCCCCAGCCTACTGCGTATAATATCTAGACAGATGTATAGTATTGAACTTCCCCCGAACCTCATTAGTTTGGGGTCTAACAAAATGTACACATTTTGGTAAGGATTTCCCGCCACTACGTATGGACCTTCATACAACGCCTCAAACTTCTTGGTTACCTTTAATTTCGCGCTAGATTTATTTAACTTCCTAATTTTTACTAAATCGCCGACCTGATATTCAATCAACCGATATCTACCATTAAACTTTGCCTTCCGTTTTTCCCCAGCCTCTTGTAGATTCTTACGCGCTATCTCCCTGACTTTCTGTACGTCTAGCTCTCCATTACTCCTACCTATAATCTCGTCAAACGACAACCTCGTCGAAGTTCCGTACATTATCTCACAAGGGGTAAATCCTGTGCTTTCATGATAAGTGTTATTATATAGCTCCTCCAACTTGGGAAGAGTCTTTACCCATCCTTTGTGATTCGTGCTATTATATGTCCTAAACAAACGCCCTAACTCCCTGTTGACTCGCTCTACTGTATTTGGTCGTGGGTTCCTAACCGTAGTGTATACCACTCTAACCCCCAACGTTTCCATGCCCTCTTTCCACACTCGACTAGTGAACTGGGTCCCATTATCCGACATTATCGCCTTCGGCTTTATTATGTCGAAAAACCTCTTTGCCTTATTAAACACTGCCACCGCCGTTGCCTTCTTAAGCTCAAAAAATTTGACAAACTTACTAAACGAATCCTGTAGAACGAGTATATAATTCATTCCAAATTTACCCGTAGGGAGAGGCCCGTATATATCTACCATCACTAAATCGCCAATATCTCTTGTAATTATTGAACAGCATGGGCCTACTTTGTTTGAATTAGAATGCTTTGTTAACTGACATACGTCACAAGTCCTCACTAAACGTTTCACACTCTTAGTTAATCCTTTCCAATAAAACCGATCCCTTATATACTTTATCACCTTGTAACCTCCCTGATGACCCATTTCGAGATGTACTTGCCTAACTAATCCTTCCCTAAGGACATTTGGTAAGAAAATGACTTGTCCCCTTTCACCCCCCTTATCTATATACAAAACGTCATTAATCAATCTACACCTACTCGCCAAACCCGCTAACTCTCCTCTTGTGCTGGCCGTACTTATCTGATTAATTAACCTACTTATCTCTACAACAGCCCTTTGTAATTCAGGTAGTAGTTTTAATTGGTTCAGTAATTCTTTATTTCGTTGCGCTTCCATATATAGGATGCTCGGTGACCTAACCTTTTCTTCCTGCAAAAGTTCCCCTTTAGGAGGATAGCGCGACAATACGTCCGCGACCACATTATCTCTCCCTTTAATATGTTGTATTTCATACTGAAAATTCTCTAAATAGTTAATCCACCGAGTTACCTTAGCGTTATATAACCTCCACGTCTTGACAAATGCCAAAGCCTTATGATCCGTCCTAATAACTACCCTAGCTCCCCTCAGATACGTTTCGAATTTCTCTAAACAACAGATTACTGAATAGAACTCCTGTTCAGTCACTGTCCAATTTAATTGAGCCCCCCTTAATGCCTTACTATAAAACCCCAGCACCCTCTGCTGATCATCATCGCCTACCTGATATAAAACCCCTGCTAATCCCACCTTAGAACAATCCGTTTGCAAATAGAAAGGTTTAGTAAAATCCGGATGATGCAATTGGATAGTTTCTAAGAACAAAGCTTTAATTTGTTCGAACGCCCTTTGTTCGAGTTGACCCCAACCCCAGCCTTTACCCTTCTTCAACAAATTATATAATGGTTGCGCTTGAATATTAAAGTTAGGTATAAACTTCCTATAAAAATTACATAACCCCAAAAATGCCCTCACATGCTTTATCCTTCTAGGTATCGGAAACTCTTGTATAGCTTTAACCTTATCTGGGTCAGTGTGTAATCCCTGAGTAGAGATGATGTAACCCAACATCCTCACTTCCTTACAACAAAACTCACATTTCTTTAAATTACACGTTAAACCTGCCTTTTGCAATTTACCTAAGACTATGTCCAAATGTTCCAAATGTTGTGTGAATGACCCTGTCGTTATTATCGCTAGGTCATCTAAATAATTAACACAAAATTCCCTGACCTCATGTCCTAATATTATATCCATGGCCCTACTAAAACTTCCCACGGACGTTTTCAACCCTTGGGGCAACACATTATAAACGTAGGACTTCCCATTGAAGGTGAACCCCGTATATTTTTTACTATTCTGCGTAATAGGTATTTGGAAATAAGCATTATTCAAATCTACTACACTTATATAGTTAGCCCCATGGAAGGAATTCATGACATCAATCTGTAGTGGTGGTTTCTCCGTTTCTGCCACCATATATTTATTTATCTCTCTAGCGTCTAATAACACTCTAATCGAATCATCTCGCTTAATCGTAAAAGTCAATGGACTACAATAAGGAGTTGCAGATCGACTAACTATCCCCAAATCTTCCATTTCCCTTAGCTTTTCTTCTACTCTCCCCCTATAAGCATATGGCACCGGATAATTTTTCTTAACAATAGGTACATCTGAACACATCACGATCTCGTGCTGATAGCAGTTCGCTCTCCCTAAACGCGAAGTGAACACACCCTTATATTTATGTAACAATTTTAGCAAGCTATTCCTCTGTTCTGTCTCTATAGCAACTCCGGTCTCTAGACTTGTCCAGACTAGATCATTAAACTCGCTACAACTATCCATGGCTGATATTAATTCCTCACTCTCCCTTAGGTCGGATCCCTTTACTTGCTCTAAAAACGGTATTACCTCTCTTTGCCCTGCCTGATCCAGAACTAAACCTCTATCTATTTTTCCCGTGTTGATAGTTACTTCATTCCCCTTTAACCAATCAAATCCTAAAATCAACGAATTAACTAGGCCTGGAACTACTACAAACCCCATATTTTGTACACACTCTCCTAGCTTTAAAGGCAATAGAACTATTTTCTTAATCTCTCCGCTCCTATGACCCACAGCTGTCTTAATTTTAAAGGGTCTAATCGGCATCCACGGTATTTCGCGACTCCTATCCGACCTCAGTACATCCCAGAATTCCTCTGAGATGCTGGTTATATCACAACCAGTATCCACTAATCCTATAACCTCATGATCAAAAATATGCACTATTACTTCTGAACTAAAGGTTCCCTCATCGCGTTCTGTAGACCTTTCATCAAATACCGCCTCTATCGACACAGGATCGCCTTGTCTCAAAAGTTTCTGTTCAATATTTAATTTAATCACATCAACTATTTGTTTATCGATAAAGAGACTCTTTGGTTCTACTGTTCCAAAACCCAATCCCTCACGTATACCACGAGTAGTCATCTTCGCCACTAGCGGCGCCCTAATACCGTTTCCTACCTTACCTAAAGCTAGCCCTGGATTCCAACCCATTTTGATCATCATATCTAACGCTGCGCTCCCTGTGACTGAGGCTAGATCGGGAACAGAACTTCCAGCCTCTACTAGTTTAAACCTGCGGGTGACGCTAACGCCGATGTATCACTCTGCACTACCGTTGCCACCTGCTCACCAGACGGTCGAGTTTTGCTTGGCTTAGGCCAACTGCGATAGTCCTGACGAGAATCCTTAGCCCTTTTCTCCGGTATCCTCTTCTCGCCGCCAGAGGTTGGAGTTGATACAGCCTCTTGCCGAGCTATATCGTCCATCCCTCTCAAAAACTCCGCTGTTTCAATGATGTTATTCAGCTTGGACGTATACCATCCCTGTTGCACATACTTCGGAAACTGCCTAATTATGTCCCCAATCAGTTGTTTCTCGGAAAACTTATAAGTTAGCATCTGAGCCTTCCCGGTCAATCTTAGGAAATGGCCTAACATAGTAGGCGACTCCGCTTTATTCCAAACTCCATGCACTATAGACCGGCGTAATTCGTTCTGTTCGCTTTCTCCCCAGAAGGTAGCCAAAAAGTCCGCCTTGAAGTCTTGCAATACGCTCCAACGACATTTGTAAACTCTTGCCCATTCTCTGGCTTCACCCACTAGACATTCTTGTATCAAGTCTAATTGATTGCCGTCCCGACCGACCTTTCCCAAATATGTTGTTAGGTCTTCCAAAAACGTCACCGGATGCACATCGACTTTGTCTCCGAACTTGGGCTTCTCGAACGTTACATTTCTCACATGGTAGTTTATGTTTCTAGGTAACTCCGAGTTGACACACTCTACGGAGATCGAGGGTTCCCCATTTTCCCTTAATCTAGGAGAGTCTGTATATAGTTGTTGATTCAATTCCGGATTAGCCTGTTCCCTAACCACAGACAACGCTTCTGTGGGCACTGACCCCCATTCGCGACTACTTCCGCTTCTGTCTGCTGGGGAAGCTCTTCTCTCACTCATCTCAGCCCTTAACGTCTCCAATTTCGCAGCTAAATCTTCTATAGTACGATTCAACTTCCTATACCGAAGGTTAGCTAAAGAAGTGTTTACATTCACACTTCTCCCCTCCGGTCTCCTTCTAGCTTCAATTGTCCGTCTCACACGCCTAGATGTGGTAGGTACAGGTTCATTGGGCGTCGTAGTTTGCCTTACAGGACTAGTCGTCCCTTGCTCACTTGTCCTGTTTTCCCCATAACGGGCAGGCGCCCGCCTTTTCCTGCTCGGCTTATCCATACTATATTTATCACTGATCGAACACTCAAAGAACACTACACGTAACGATTCGTCAATACAATCACTATAAACTCCCTTTTAACTTATAAATTTGAACACCACTTTCAGCTAAGACTCACGGCTCATAACCGGAACTATATATACACGATAAGTTAACAAATAATACATTATAGTGTTAACTGTTGGTTGGGATGCCTCACTGTCATACAATGTTGCACTCCAACGATATGTGTAGGTATTTCAATTCAATAAATGTTTCTCCCGAGTTCGACCTACTCAAGTCTATAAGATACTTAATATCGACCCCCCAACAATTCGACTGATAACATCCTAACCCAGACTTTACGACCCCCCATTGTTTATTATTCTCACCATTTTTCATTTTACACTAAATTCACCCCAGCATAATTTCCTAGAGACCCTTACCTATAATACAGCAACAAATTGTACGGTATGCAACATACCGTACTCCTACCCTCAACTAACCCACAACAAACAAACACAATGCCAACGACCGATGGTCAGAATATAGTGTCTATCCCGAACACTGCAACGAAATTGTCCCAGACTCTGATCTCAGGTCTCGGCTCCAAATCGTACTGGCGCCTGACCTTCCAACCTATCCCCGGGCAGACAAAATGTTACCATCCTGGTTACCGACACCAAATTGTGGTGTCGTCCTGGCCACCAGGCATTAACTTGTAGTGTGTAGTCTTGATCCACGTCATCAAGTTTTAACGTGTAATCCTGGCTTACGGCCCCAAATTGTAATCACCCCGGTCCTATGTCAAGGCACCAAATTGTAATGGCCTAATCCTGGTCAAGGACACCAAATTGTAATCACCCCGGTCCTAGATCACGTCACCAAGATGTAATACCCTGGTCACGCGGGACCAAATTGTAATAAACACTGCCTTAACCATAGTAATCCTGGTCAGCGGCAGCAAATTGTACCGTGATCCTGCGTCACAGCACCAATACGTAATAAAGCGGTGGTCATACCCGCAGCATTTCACCACACTAAATAAATCGTCTATATTGTTAATTCTACTTTGGCCAATGATCGTATAATGGTCAGAGGAGACCCTAGATGAGCCCGCATATCCCGGATCCTATAGAGTTCTAGGAATGCTGGTATTTATATAATGAAACATTACTATACAATTACTTAATTCTACCCCCACTTACTTTAACTGATTTATGTTAAGGTACAACGATTTCTCAATGAATGAGTCTCTCACAAATAATTTTCTCACAAGCAACCTACAACCGTACTAGATCCTAACACTGCCCTAATTACTACTACTGTGGCAAACAACCCGAATAACTTTATTGATCTAACCTTTTACATTGTCGACTTAGTGTTGCAAGCCTAACACTGCCCTAATCACTACTACTGTGGCAAACAACCCGAATAACTTTATTGATCTAACCTTTTACATTGTCGACTTAGTGTTGCAAGCCTAACACTGCCCTAATTACTACTACTGTGGCAAACAATCCGAATAACTTTATTGATCTAACCTTTTACATTGTCGACTTAGTGTTGCAAGCCTAACACTGCCCTAATCACTACTACTGTGGCAAACAACCCGAATAACTTTATTGATCTAACCTTTTACATTGTCGACTTAGTGTTGCAAGCCTAACACTGCCCTAATTACTACTACTGTGGCAAACAACCCGAATAACTTTTGCTCCCCATAGGCATATACTTTGAATTTGTTAGTTTTTGTTTCCCCGTTGGCACATACTTTGAATTTGTTAGTTTTTGTTTCCCCGTTGACACAGGCTCCACCAATCGCCGTGTGCAGTGGGATACTACCAACTTTAAATATCCCCCCTCTATCCTTTTGTAAGCACGTAGCCCCAAATGGAACTTACGCGCCTTTAGAGAGTAGGATAGCTGACTCGTATTTTCCCTCCCCCAATATCTGAATCCAGACAAATGTATACGTCTAATTAGACTTGAATTAGAAAGGCGTTGCCAATTAATTCTAATGCAAAATAAGATTATTTCTTTCACAATATTGTCAAAACATAGTATGACTAGTACAGATTCAATGAATAGTTTCATGTCGTAGCGCGGTCTGATGACCAATCCATCAAATGAGATTCTGTGTCCAAAATAGGATCTTTAACATGTCAGAACTGACTCATACTTGTCACGTGCATAAACGAGATCGATATAGTGTCCCTGGTGTAGAAGACAGCCATATCTAGGGTCAATTGCCCAAATCAATTAAGGTTCGATACAAGTTCCAAATTAGGAAAGCGCTCTGCTAAGGTGAGCTAGATGTACCTCGCCAAAATGATTCCTCGGCTACGACGCTCCGAGTAATAAGTGTTATTTATAGCATAGTATTTTATTCAAAGTCAATTGGTAGATCAGTCAAACAAACTTCTCATTTCGGAATAATTTCCATTACGAATTTGATTAATTATGATGTGGGTGGATTTAAAATATGTTATGCCACCAATCTGAGTTTCATTGAGACCATACTAAGTCAGTTGCTAGGCTAGTAGAACATTAGCAACGCGGTCCAACGACGGCTCGCTTATAGGTCTAATCCGAATACAACGAACGCCTACTAAAATATACAACACGATAGCTCGTATACAATTTACTCAAATCACGATTTCACCACGGCATTAACGCACGAAAAACCTTAACTAAATCAATCACAAGCATCACCAAGGAATGATATGTTACATCACCAAGCAAAGGCCCGATTAGCTCAGAACCGTTACAATACTAGTCCTTACTAATACACTTCCTAACCTATTCCCATTGTGTGAGTGCCTACTCTACCCCCAACTTAGAACTTCTGTTCAACCAAAACTAGGTGTAACGTCACCTTATTTACATTTAAGCGTGTGGTGTGTTGTGAGCCTATCATGTATTGATGGTATTCCATCAACACTCCTGCTCTGCTATGGGTGCAAGCTAGTTAGGCTTGACTGGCCTATCCTCATAACTGTGTGCTTGCTCCAGTCCACGAGCCGAAGCTCAGGGATGTGAACTGAAACCCTAACGAGATAATAGTTAGTGTATATATAAATAGATATATAAGACTGAACTGCGAGCTCTGTAAGTTCTGATCCAGGCCCAATTGGACGGTTCCACTTCGACGGTACCTACCCATCACAGAACAAACAGTCACCCACATTCAGGAAGCTTTTCCGATCCCGTTTCCACAGGTAAAATCGGAATGCCGCCCGCTTCAAAGGTTACCGGCCCCTAGCTATTCAGATAAATATGGAGTTGTTGCCACCGTTAGGTATCCCTCCATAACCAGGCACATCGCCATGGGTTTCCTACGGGAGAACTAGCTAAAACACCGCAGTGCTACCCTCAACTACTAACATAACAAAAGATGATAAAACGACAGCAATGACTTTACGAATGCACTGCCAGACTCAACAGCACAAGACAGTAATAATACGCATACATTTACACGTACTATCCCTGCCCAATGTAAGGTGTCTTCATTTTCGTAAAGGCCCTAAGTCCTGCTCCGATCGCGACCCATCCCAATATTCGACGCGAGAACTAGCCTACCCCACGCCCTAGTCGTAACAAATCTTAATCGCGCACCCTTGTACGTATCACGCCCAACCACACACAAAATCAAGATTTACAATTAATTTCAACAATTTCAACATAATAAAGATGATAAAACGACCGTAAGGACTTTACGAATGCACTGCCAGACTCAACAGCACAAGACAGTAATAATACGCATACATTTACACGTACTATCCCTGCCCAATGTAAGGTGTCTTCATTTTCGCAAAGGCCCCAGGTCCTGCTCCGATCGCGACCCATCCCAATATTCGACGCGAGAACTAGCCCACACCCCAAGGTTTACAATAAATTTCGACAATTTATAATTTTTACAGAATTATAAAACTCTCGGCGGTACATTGGAAAAACTCTAAACTGTTCGCGTTAAACGAAGATAGCTAGTAATTCGTTTATTACACAACACCGGCAACAATTTCATATAATTCACAAAAGGAATTTAACACTATTTCTTTACAACGATAGAAATATATAACTTACAAAGACAGTCCGCCGAGCCGTACCCCTTTTAGCTATCTGGATCGAATGAATGACGAAAAAAAGTGAAAAGTGCCTCCAGAAAACCCATCTTTTAAAGGCGAGGTCTCCCTTCTCTAAACTAACCTCGCCGTTTCTAGAACTACACATCATCCTTCATCCAATCGTGAGCTATTTCCGGCAAGCCGCCTCAGCGAATTTGCTCCTTTTTTATAAAAACTCCTTAATTCATATGATTGGAATAAGAATAATCCAAGATAATGTCTAACTAATTTTCCAGTTAATTATTCGTATACTAATATTTAGAATTCGCGACTAGTGCAATATCACAGAACATGCAGCCAATAGAGATTCCTGGTTACATCAACCGCAGGATCAGTAGCAGTTGATGTTAAATCTTATTTCAATTTTTTTTTACGGATAATCTTACGTTATTTCGCTACCAATAAGACAAACATGGAATTTAATTTATTTACAATAAAGGAAATGGCTCAATCGCAGCGCCATCTAACAACCCTCTTAAATACCACACCCATTTTTTTGAATTTTGAATTTTAGCTCCATCTACCCATCTAATTGTGAACTACTTCCACTTAACGACTGCAGTCCGTTACATACTGCTTTCTATTTAAAAGATTAGTTTAAAGATAAAAAAACGAAAACCTGGTGAAATGTGAATGATTGCAATAAATGGACCGTGAGGCGGTATGTTGAAGCGTGCCAAACTTTGTGCGTCAGTGCACTAACCTGTTGATGTCTATGTCCGGCTGTCGGGCTCTTACAATTCCTGCAAAAATGTTCATAAAATATATATTTTCATATGAATTATATTTATATCAAAGACTTGTCTTTCATGTTGAGACTTCAGGACGTTTGATTTTGGTGTAAGAAATTAATAATTGATACAATTTAGGTACTTATTTAAAATGTAGATACATATTTCGCTTCCAACTGTTGAGTTTCAAAATGTTCCAATTTAATTCAGGCCAATAATGTCCTCTGCTGCCAGGTGCGTATTTATGCCTGCGAGTAAACTAACTGAAGTCTCTAACGTCTCCATAGGCGGTTTTCCACGCCCTGCACGTATTGCAAAAGATAGGAAAGAAGAGTTTCGAATAGAATAGGAAAGGAGAGATAGGAAAGAGATTAGGAAGAGCTCATCATAATGATCGCCATGGTAGAGCCGGTAAAATACTGTCAAGAAAAGGAGGCAACATCGCTACTTAACTGCAAAGATGCAACAAGATTGTTGTTGACCCCAGAACTCCCATTAATACAGTGCAGGAATTACCTATCTCTTTTTCCTGGTTTTGGTATCTCATAGATATTTTAATAGCAGTTAATTAACCTATCTTCTTTGTTATCGGTGTGATTTAGACACCAATTTTAACAAATTATATTTAAATTAAAAATGTTTAAAATATTTAAATAATTGAAAAATTTAAAAAATATCTGAATGATCATTACTTTACACTTGTGAGGAATATAAGTAATTCAAATGAATAAATAGATCAAATAACGTAATCGTACTATTGTTAGAAGCCTTCAAATAAATCTTGAACTACTCAAGCATCGTTAGCGAGACGCTATTTCTATGATTATATTATTAAGGGGATATTGTACGTATATCAATTGCACTTTAGGAACATTATGGATGTTTGTGCGTTTCTGACAGCTGACTTGTGCAGAATTGACATCTCAATCTTAGAATGTCTCAATTAACTCGTATTTACTAAAATTATAACCCAATAAAATATCTGTATTCCATTTTTGGATACGTCATAATTACATACCAATTAATTTATCCAATTTCAATAAACAATATTTTGTACCTCAGATTAATGATTCACGTGATCACTAAACATACTAAATATATGACTGTAATACATAACACACACTTATCCTTTACATAAAATGCGTGGGCAAAATGCAGTCATCAACATTATTTTTTTCTGTAAAAACTGCTAAAGCAGTTTTTGTTTGAATTATTGGTATTGTCACAGTCGATAATGTTTTAATATACAATGGATCAGCTATGATATCAACACAGTACCTAAGTGATTAATATGATAAGCAAACAGGGAGATTACATATTAGATGGTTTGTAGAAATTAATGCATAAAGATACAATAACGCAACACATAAAGATAAAATTAATATCTTATGGTAGAAAATCAACATTATCATGATTCAAGATGCATGTAATTGAATATACAATAAGCTATAAAGACATAAATATGTTACGCAGTTGCATTCGAATTGTCTGTAAATGTTGTATAGTTACCTTAATCGTTATAAATGTACTGTATTTGTTTGCGATTGCGATCAAGAATTGGAATTGCATTTACGTAATCATCAAACATCTTGAATAAAAGTCGGAGAGTCTGTGCATGTTTCTTCGGTGTATTTTGGTTACTTATGCTTTTTAAGAAAGAGACTTCTAGCACCATTAGGTTTTGTCATTTTGGGTACTTGAGTAGGTACTTTTGGTGTAACATTAAGTCTCAGTATCTGTTTTATGAGATTGACCCGCCAGAAGATTTTTTAAGTAGTTAATATTGTGCCTTATTAGAAAGAAGCATTACGTCTCCATACAGTTGTTCTATTATTACTTTTATTTAATTTGTGATTATTGCTCGTAGTTTAAACTAAGCTAAGTTAGTAGTCAGGTAATAGGTAAGTACCTGGGTACTTATTATATCTACTTACATGTTTTAATATTAAAGATACAGTAACGATGATATTATTATAATTATAAGTGTTACGTGACACCTACGTGCTTACACAGGTACCTGCTTAATTATGCATATGTGTTTTTTCTTATCATATAAAAATGATGTCATGCATTCATGCCTTATTAAGAGCTTTTGATTTAAAAGTATGGTCGTCTTAAATTGTTTGTTTTGCACTTTATATCATCAGAAATATTTTAAGTGGCACTCCGGTTTATTGAGTATCGTTTATAAGTACCGTGTGATCAATACAGCCGTACGAATCATTAGTGTATAAAGGGCATCTTATTCAAACGTTAAGATTCTTAGATATAATAAGAGGCAGTTGGTCATAGAATGCTGTCATTTTATGACTAACCACCACATGTGTTCTATCAGCTCAAATGCACTACTCCTCTATGAAATATTTAAGATTTTGAAGTTTTTTATTACTTATTATGAAATCTCACTAATCATTTAGAAGTTTTAATGATTTTATTCTTAGGACTATTAATAGAGGAATGTGATATTTGAGTTTTGCAATTTATTGGACAGAACCTGACTGAACAATTTTCCTCCACAACAGCGAGTAGAAAAATAAAATGTCCTGTGTGCTACCCCTGTGCTACCCCCGAGGAGGGCCAGACCGAGAGGAATGGCCCTGGGTCAGCCGGGGTGCGAGGGATATGTCAAAAGACAACCTCACCTCCGGCCTAGCACTTCGACCCACAGACGGCGTGCGGTTTAGTCGGTTCGAGTCCGACATAACGTCCCCCTTCGGCTCCGAAGGGGGGGGGGGGGTATACGTGGGGACTTCCCGCACGTAAAAAAAAAACCCCTGTGCTACGAGCCGTAAGGTCTACGGGAAACACCGTGCAGAAAGAACATTGCAGGTCGTTCAATAAAATGTCTCGTACACACACCACCTTATAGCACCCATGCATCCATGCGCACCAAACCGGTGGGTCTACGGGAATCAACGCGTAAAAGAAAAGTGCAGGTTATTCGATGAAATGTTCCATAAACACATCGTCTTGTAGCACCAGTATGCTACAAGCCGGTGGGTTTACGGAATATATCTAAAAATAAATAATAGGAGTTAACTACAAAAATACATGTGAACAGCACACATCAACGGTTACAAATTCATTCGCCGCAAAATTAAACGTCAATGTTTAATTAGAACTGAATATAATTTATGGGACCATGAATTTAAATTTTACGGTTCAAAAAGTTACTAATGATTTCTATACTAATGGTACGGTTTCGTAACTATTAGGTAGTTTAAAAATACTGCTGGTCAAGTGGACATAATCTTTTTCCATTAGCGATTCACCATGCGCCAGTCCAAGTAGTCAGTTTGGCAGTCAACGAACCTGTAAACGCTAGCGGCGGATCTGGCAGTGGGCGCACTTGCATCGCTTCACAGTTTTATCCGCAATCACATGTGAAGGATTCCATTTCAAAACAACAGGCACTTTAAAAATCTACTGTTCCGAACTGTGCTCATATTTTAGTTGCAATATATCACCACAGTTCGATGCGAAGTCCAAATTGACAGATCGAACCGGCGCGGCGGCTTGGAACGCAGTCCCGATGCGCGGTTAAAACCGTACGTGTAAACGGCGCTATACCATCCGAACCGTCTTCTTCAGGTCGTCAGTCCATCTGCCTAGAGGGCATCGCACGTACTTGCCTTCTCGCGGTCTCCTTTCTAGGACGCGTTTGCTCCAACGGCCATCTCTCCTCAGATATATATGTTGCCAGCTCACTGCTACTTCAGCTTGCTTGTTCTACGAGATATGTCGGTAAATTTAATTTTTTCTTCAGATGACCTCATTGCAAATTTTATTCTTATACGACATAACAATTTAGAGCACGTCAATATGAATTTACCTCACCCGAAGGTAGGCGAAAGGGTAATTCAATAAAAGGGAAACACGTGCTGAAACATACCTATACCTAATTAATGATGCTGAAACAATAATAATTTTGATGAACTTGACATTTATAACGTAAGCGGCTGTAAATTCAGTGACAAGATAGGATGATGAATATGAATTGACATAATAATAAGTGACTAATACGCATGAAAATAACTTTTTAAAGTAGATTATGTATATACAGATTCAGATAGCTATTAGGATTATCTGGGTTAGTTAACGTAGCCTCTTTTTTGTTTGTAGAGATTATTATGTTAAAGTAGTACATGCAAACCGATTCCTAACATACATACCTACTGATCTTGTACGTTACGTAGATTTATATACAATACATGCAAATAATAATTATTTCATGTACTGTATACAAATAAATAGTAATTATAAAAAAGCCTATGTGTTTTTCTGAATATCGTCTGTGTCTGTATGTTTCAGCCAGATCCGTTCCGGCTGAGTGTGATTGAATAATAAACGTCCAAATGTAAAATTAAGAAAACAGGAATTAACGCGATTATTGATTGAATTTCACCATACGCAAGTCCTCTCCAAGGAACGTCACTTTTACTCAAAAGCTGTGCGTAAAGCGATTGAAATCAAGAAACATAAAAATTTCAATCAGGAAGATGGTTTTAAATTATCTGCAACATGGAATCCAGTGATGAAAAACATGCAACCTCGCTTTTCAGCGCAGTCGGATAGACACCGGACAGCTTACTAACAGAAAAGGGACACTGTGAGTGCGGTATGTGACGGTACATGGCGAAAAGAAAATATTGAAAATGTGAAAAGAAGAACACCTCACGGATTCAAAGACGGCGGGCGCGCACCGCTGAGCCAGTCAGCCTGTGACCACGGCCGGTGTAACCAGGTCGAAACGTCAGGCAATCAAAGGTATATAAATACCTATACCATGATCGCGTAATTCCCGTTTTCTTAATTATATATCATGGAACACTAGAGTTTTAAAGTTAGTTTAACATTCATATGTACAAATATCCAAATATCTTCACAAACTTTCATATTTATAATATTAGTTGGAAGTATAATAGAATTTATCACAATTTAACTAATCAGTATTCGCTTGTTTTTTTCAAAATTAGAAGGAACTGAATCTGTCCAGGGAACTGTTGGAAAACAGTGGTAAAGGAAGGTCTATGAGGAAGGTGTTACTGCCTCCCGCTAAGTTCTAAGGAGATGGTAGTGGGTCCGGGACCATGGGTTTAGGGTTGTTCCCATTTAACCACATTGACAGTTGGCAGTGCGATTGCAGAAAATGACCATACCGTAGGTATTGAGCAATATTCCTTATTTGAATAGACGTAATCTAGTCAATTATTGGTATTACCTTTGTTGTAACGATTTAAAAAATACTTGGGCCTACTTGTATCTTAATAAATACAGAGTAAAATTTATTTTCAGGTATTTCATTAATCTAAACTGTTAATATTAATAAATTCAAAATGTACATTCAATTTTTTTTATCTGTATTGATAAATAATCATGGATGTTCTTCATTTAATTGATCCTACTTGGGTAGATATTTCATGTAAATTGCATGTATTACAAATTGTAGCTTTTTCTTCTTCTGAACTAAGTTTGTAACAAACTTGTATTTCAGATAATAATAATAATAAAAATGAAGTTTTGAACTTACCAATAATATAAATAATTAGAATTGTCAACACTACTGACATCTTGAGGAAAACATCCGTATTAAAAAAATATTCACAAAGAATAAAGATATAGAAGAAAAAATCAGCTGACAAACACGTAGTAAACTGAAATAAGCGGAACAATATTGCGCTCTGGCCAAAAGCGACAAAGGCAAGTGTTCGCGAAAAGCGCGCGAAAATCACTAATGTCGGAAGCTCAACGTGGTGAAGTGTAAATACTAGGTACGTGGGAGGAATGCTCATGGATGCCAGAATAGCATTCTAGTTTATAAACTGGTTATTGAAGTCTAGTATGCATATATTATATTGGTGCACACGTGAATTGATATCAATGTCACTGCGAAACATTTGGAGAACAACAATTACAGTTATTAACATCCAACAATTTTAACACCCAACAGTTACAAGGTTGTAATTGCACTAATTTAACAATTAACATGTATGTTTGTATTCCTCATAACTGTATGTATTTAGCACAGAATTAAAGAAAACTGAGATTTATGGTCAATGCTAAAAGAAGGTGCAACATTTGTAGCGCCTGCAATCGATATGAATATGATAGATAGATAGACAACACTTTATTGTACACCATTGTATATAATAACTCTTGTTCTCTACAAGAGATAATAGCATAATAGTAGTTTATGATACTGTTGCATAATAAGGGTTCTTATAACACGAGTGTGTTTTAAAAAAACGAGCCGTAGGCGAGTTTTTTTATATTATCACACGAGTGTTATAAGACCAAGTTATGTACAGTGTCATACACTACTTTATCTACTCTCATACTATAATACATAAACTAATTTATTTTAAAAACCAAACCAAACTTTGTTTAATTTAAATGTATAGAACAAAAAAAAAATATTCGCGCCAAGGCACAAACTTCGATTGCGCATGCGTGTTTCTTTTTTTTTTCTTCCGAAATGGCGGATTCTTTTTTTAAAGTAGAGGTTCAGTCCAGATGGGGATTGTATAGGTGTATCGTTATGATTAAAAAGTTATTTTATGATATAGGTGTCCATACAAGACCTGTATCGTAATAAAACTTTTTTTTTGGCCTGTGCGTAATGTTTGTCATAAGAGTTCTAATTTCAATTTTATAATCTTTGTATTATAGTATCAGAGTAGATAAATAAATAAATATAATAAATATTCCACAAAATTTTACACTACGCTATCTAGATCCATGGTAAGCATAGTTTAACTAGCTTGTGTTATGGAATCTAGAATGTGGATATACATACTTAGATACTTTTTTTTGTAAATACATACATATTAAACATAGAAACACCAAGACCAATGCAAATATACATATTCATGCATACAAATATTTGCACTGTGCGGGGATCGAACACGCGCCTCCTGCAATGCGGCCGCGTTCACTACCGCTACGCCACGGAGGCTGTATGGATTATATACAGTGATTATAGTTACATGCACATGGCCGGCCTTATCGCTAAATGCGATCTCTTCCAGGCAACCATGGGATGGAAAAACATTCAGTAATACGCAAGATATAAATTGTGGTGTAGCTGTCACATTCAAATAATCACACATAGTGCAATAATATATGCAAATAATTATAAAATGAGCATTTTTTTCTTGATACAGTAGCAATAAGCATAGAGTAATAATACAAAATCTACATACTAAAGCTTAAATATACTTATATGGAACACAGACAAAAGAGATCTATTCCCTCAGTTTTGTGATAGGTAGTGATTGGGTTCAAAACCAGGATATCTCTACAAAAATTTAATAGCAAAATTCTCGGTTACCTGTACACACAGACATATGTCTATGTCTTCATTCTAATACAAACCCAACATACTCGTCAAGATGAAAAAAGAACATACCATACCATACCATACCATACCATACCATACCATACCATACCATACCATACCATACCATACCATACCATACCATACCATACCATACCTATAATATAGCGCCAATCATAGAATAGAACAGAAAAAGTAATCACAAAAAGTAATACATTACAAAAAGAAAAAATAATCACAAAAGTGTCAGAAGCCCAGGTTCGAACCCGGTACTATCTGCTGAAACCATAAGGACTTACAGTCGAAGCGCTTACCGCTAAGCTACGAAGCTTGTTAGCGTACCTATCAAAATAAACACTCTGTAGCTAGGAATGTTGTATAACGTCATGTCGTCCTACAAAGTCGTCGGTTACGGGTCAAAGGTCACGTGATCCTGACGCGAGTTTAACACGTGATCCTGACGCGAGTACCTAGGTCACGTGATCCTACGCTAGTTTAACACTTTTTACCCATTCAACGCTGATAAAGAAGTTTTCACTTCAAAAATCTGAGTGTACAATAATTGGCACCCGGTTGAAAGTTAGTAGGATTCTTTAAAACACCATCATAAACGAACTCTAAAAAGTCCTCATCGATCCGATACCTGGATTTCTTTTGTTCAGGGTCAAAGGCCATAACGGTATTTTCGTGATTGTCAGCAAAACGTCAAGTTTTATCATTAAAATGTCAGAGACAAGTTTAAAGATCGTGCTAGTCGGGCTACAAAGCGACAATATACTTGAATTGCAGAGAATTAGGAGTTTGATTTTAGCACAGAACAGAAAAAACTGATTTTAGAATACTTCCCGTTTAGCTATCATGAAATTTGGGAAGAAGCAAGACGCAAATAAAGGGAAAACACCGAATTAGGTAAATATGTAGCTCATCACCATAAACCACCTATCCACGGTAGTAGTACGGTACGGCACGGGTAGCTACATATTTACGGTTTTCGAACGCTACCCTTTAACTGTGCTATAAGACCTTGTTTCTTACCAAATTTCATGATTTTAGCTCAACAGGAAGTAAAATCAACATATAATTTAGCGCAATCAAAGTGTATTGCCGTTTACGTAGCGCAAGTCTACGCCTTAATTAAGTTTCGTACGTAACCCTTAGAGCGCGAGTCCAACGCACTCTTGAACGAGTTTTAAAGATAACTAGCTTTTGCCTGTGGCTCCGCCCGCGTGGATGTCAAACATAATCTATATCCCTTCTCAAGGTCTAATCTACCTCTATACCAAATTTCATCATAATCATTTTTTTGCATTTTTAATATTGATTTTCGGTAGCAACACCAGGAATTTAGATTTGCAGCATATATCCAGTTAAAAAAGATGAAATAAAATGGTAAGCTTTCATAAATTCGCAAAGAGTTGAAAATTTGTGGGGGTCTTATCACCATATTATAAGAAATATAGTCCCCGACGATTGAATTTGTGCATTTTTATTCAAGGTCAATAAGGTTAAAAGTTTTAGATTCTCACATTTTTCTCCTAAATAGCTAGTCTTATCGCAAAAGTTGGTAAGGCATAGTTGTAGATCATGTAATTACCTAGAATTACCCTTCAGACTCATGTCCACACTATTCCCTGACTTTTTTTGTACGAATGGTAAAATGGTTAATCATTTCGGAGCCACCACGATTTTAAAATTGGAAGAAGTCGTATCTATCATATATACAATGCGAATAAGTGAAAATTACTTGTTCCCATGGAATGATTCATCAACGCAGAGCCTAAACCACTGGTCCTGTGAACTTGAAATTTTGGCAGTATTTATTTTTCATGTTGTTAGCACACACTAAATGGTGATCCGTACAAAAAAGTCTAAGGACAATTTTGTGGGTGAGCTACAACTATGTCTAACCAACTTTTGCGATAAAAGTTGCTGTTCATGAGAAAACTAATGAGCGTGAGTCTAAAATTTTTGACATTGAATAAAAAAAAGTGCACAAGTCCAATTGACGGAGACTTTTGATATTTTTTATACACACACCGGCAGAATTAGCGGAAAAAAAATGAAGAATTAATATCTTTTTTTCGTAGTACTGGCCTGGTTACATTACTTTTTTAAATTTTCTACATAATTTTTTTTTAAACGTCTAATTTGAAAATAGAACATATGTCAACAATATTTCTTTTCATTCGTTTGTTTTAATTTTTATTCATACATCTCTATCGACTGCTTCGAAGTAGATTTTCCATTTTCGTAAGGTTCGTAAATTCAATTTTAAAAACATTGTATTGCAGTTTTATGAGGCTTTTGTGTTTTCTCGCTTATTGATAAGTTATGAACATCTAAGTATGCCTGATTTAACGCTACCAGAAATCATCAGGGCAGATGAAATGAGAAGAACTGGTCAATCCTACAGATCGATTGCCACAAGACTTCGTCGATCGTTATCAACGATTCATCGTTGCATCAAACGGTACACAGATTGACGAATTCTCTAGTGAGGAGAAGAGGACAAGGCAGGAAAAGGTGTACTTCAAGGAGAGATGACCGTTTTCTACAACTTCAAGTTCGGTCGGAACACGAGACTTACGGCGGTGCAGGCCCGAAATGCATTGGAGGAGGTTCGAGGAGTAAGAGTGAGTGAGCGGACAGTTCGCATAAGATTCGAGGAAGTTGGTATAGGCTCATTTATACCAATGCAACAAAACTTGAGAGACGCCACCGCACAAACCGACTACCTATAATTTGCTCGTAAATATCGTCATTGGGACTTTGACAAGTTGGGACAGGTTCTCTTTACTGTTGAATGCAGAATTTTGTTAAATCAGCGAATATGGGGACGCGAAGGAGAGCCTTATTTACAGTCTAATTTTGAAAATACAGTGGCATATGGCGGCGGCTCAAATATGTTCTGGGGAGGGATATGTTTAGTAGCTCGCACCGAGTTAGTGGTAGTGTAGTAGTATAATAAGGAGATTTTAGAGGAACATGTTCTGCCATTTGCCCAATTTATTGGTAACGACTTCATTTTAATGCAGGATAGTGCTCGGACTTACAGTGCTCGTTCAGTATAGGCATACCTAAACCATGTTGGTGTTACAGTGATGGAGTGGCCAGCATGGTCCCTGGATATGAATCCGATTGAACACGTTTGGGACTTGCTAAAAAGAAGTGTCAAATCAAGAATGACACCTCCTAACAATATAGATAAGCTACGAAACACATTAGTTGAAGAATTGCAGAAGTTGCCCCAAGAAATCATTGACAACATGATTTGCAGTATGCCCAGACGGATGAAACCTTAATCAGGGCAGGAGGGGGAAACACTCGTTATTAAACATTCAATTAATTAATTTTAAACCGTCTTAAAATCTAAAAATTTCAACTGTTTCCCTGTCACTACGAAATCTAAGAAAAATGTATTTGTTAATTTAAAAAAAAATTAAAGTATGGTGTTGCAAACTAATGCCAAAACATGTTAATTTAAGTGTTGTTTCATGTGTAATTATTATTTGTTTAAAAATAAAGCTATACTTCGTCCACTATATAAATGTATTTTAGACAGCTCACACACAATGCTCGATACAACTTTGTTCTAGCGTCAATACCGAAAACGCCGAACAAAAATTAGGCGCTAATACGTCATATATGTCATTGACATCGTCACGTTAGCCAGAAAGCAATTTTAGAGATGTAGCTGGTCGATCGACTGTGTACTTATTGTAATAACTTGAAAATGTTACAATCGGAATCGACTGTATCAGAATCTTATGGCAAAATGGAAAATAGAAAAAAAAATGTAAATACGATACTGAAGAAATTGGACTAAAACTAAACAATTGTAATATTTTTTAAGTTTAAATTAATTTTTCATACATAGCAGTAGACATACTCGTACTTGGGTATTATTTAGGGATGTTGACTCCTTTTTTATCCTCGAAGAATACCTTATGATAAAATATAACGAACTGATAAAGTGAAATATTCTTACCACAAATACTTAGTTTTAACGATACTCGTATTTAATTCGAAAATTAAATTTTTCAGGCCACCGGAAATCCCTCCTCTCAAAATTATTATCATCATCATCATTATTAAATAAATCCCTCTATTGATTACGCCATACGACGTCACATATATATGACTACTAGCTGTCGCCCGCGGCTCCGCCCGCGTGGATATCGGTTATCGCGAATCGGGGTATGAAAAATAGATGTTGGCCGATTCTCAGACCTACCCGATATGCCCACAAAATTTCATCAAAATCGGTCAAGCCGTTTTGGAGGAGTATGGCAACGAAAACTGTGACACGAGAATTTTATATATTAGATTATTTAAGAAATGAATTCCCAACATTAAAAAGGTTAGCTATTTCGCCTTGGCAACTGTGGTTTGTTCCGTGGACAGAAGTCTTCACTGGCGAAAGTATTGAAGCAAATAGGTTTTGCATATAAAACTGGGGACAAAAGAAAAGTATGAATGGATCGCACAGACATTACTCTAGCTCGGTGTAACTTCTTAAGAAAAGCTAAACAAATAAAGGACTGGGGAAATGTAGTATTTACAGATGAAACCTGGCTTAATGCAAGCCACACACGGATGATACTGCAGCATCTACCTCAAAAGTACCTATGGGAAATGAGGAAAGACTAATTATTTGTCACGCGGGCACTATGAAAGGATTTATTGATGGTGCGTTATTCTCTTTTAATTCGAAAAAACCCAAAGATTACCACGAGGAGATGGATTCAGAAGTACCTATTTAAAAGTTGCTTTGAAAATTGTTGGAGGAACCCTCAGTGATTATTATGGATAACGCGCCATATCATTCACGAATTATAAATAAAATGCCTACGCAAGCCAATAAAAAGACCGATATTATAAACTGGCTTCGTGATCGTGGCCACAACGTAGATGAGTCTATGTTGATATGTGAGTAGGTCCGTATATTAAAAGAAAATCGGGAACCACCAAGATATGTTGTGAATGAACTAGCAGCAGAACATGGACACAGTACTAAGACTACCGCCACACCACTGTCACTACAATGCCATAGAATTGATATGGGCAAATGTGAAAGCGTACGCAGCAAGGCGGAATACAAGTCAACCTTTTACGGTTTTACTGAATGATGCATGTAGCCACGTCAGTGCCGAAAATTGGGCAAGTGTAGTTGCAAGGACTAAACAAATAATATTATCTGACTGGGAACGAAATATCGCTGTTGACAATGTGGTAGAGCAATCTCTCATTATTCATGTCGGCGAAAGATTCGTTATCAGATGAAGATGATATGTTTATTACTAGACGATGATTAATTTTTGTAAAAATGTTAATACATTATTGTGCTTGTGAAATTTTCATCATTTACAAAATAATACCCTCCAACTTTACTTTAAAAATATTCAGATATTTAGGATAATAATAATATATTCGTATATTTTTGAAAATAGTAGATAATAAACAATATTGCAAGTTTTCGTGTGCTCCGAAAGGGTCTAACAATAAAATTGTAAACGCATTTCTATAATCGCTAGCTGCAACCACCCGCGTCTCTTCCGCTCATGTCGAAATATCTACTGTTTTATTATTATGAATAGATAGATAATAAATAATATAATTCCACTTAAAATAATGATACCTATATTTTCATTAATTGATTAATGATTATTTTGTCAATTAAAATTTTTATGCAATCACTATTTTCATCTGTCTAAAATACAATTCATATAGTGGACGGAGTATAACTACACTCCTTTTTTGTGTGCCGCTAATTCTGCCGGTGTGTGTATTATGGTGTAATTAAGACTCCTACCAATTTTCAGTTCTATGAGAATTTCTGCGAGTTCAAACGTTTATATTTACTGGATTAATAGCCATTTCAAGTTCTCCAATTTAATGATAAATATCGAGTGCACGCGATGAATTTGGAAATCCAAAACGAATGGTTGACAATGGGAGAGTTTTGCATACCGATGGCTTTAAAGTGGCGCACCTTGATCTATGAGTGGTCGCCGGCCCTGTTAAAATTCTATCTTAACGCCTTTCAGATGACCCTTCCAGACCAGAGTAATCTGGTAAGTTGCGTTATTCTCTTTTAATTCGAAAAAACCCAAAGATTACCACGAGGAGATGGATTCAGAAGTACCTATTTAAAAGTTGCTTTGAAAATTGTTGGAGGAACCCTCAGTGATTATTATGGATAACGCGCCATATCACTCACGAATTATAAATAAAATGCCTACGCAAGCCAATAAAAAGACCGATATTATAAACTGGCTTCGTGATCGTGGCCACAACGTAGATGAGTCTATGTTGATATGTGAGTAGGTCCGTATATTAAAAGAAAATCGGGAACCACCAAGATATGTTGTGAATGAACTAGCAGCAGAACATGGACACAGTACTAAGACTACCGCCACACCACTGTCACTACAATGCCATAGAATTGATATGGGCAAATGTGAAAGCGTACGCAGCAAGGCGGAATACAAGTCAACCTTTTACGGTTTTACTGAATGATGCATGTAGCCACGTCAGTGCCGAAAATTGGGCAAGTGTAGTTGCAAGGACTAAACAAATAATATTATCTGACTGGGAACGAAATATCGCTGTTGACAATGTGGTAGAGCAATCTCTCATTATTCATGTCGGCGAAAGATTCGTTATCAGATGAAGATGATATGTTTATTACTAGACGATGATTAATTTTTGTAAAAATGTTAATACATTATTGTGCTTGTGAAATTTTCATCATTTACAAAACAATACCCTCCAACTTTACTTTAAAAATATTCAGATATTTAGGATAATAATAATATATTCGTATATTTTTGAAAATAGTAGATAATAAACAATATTGCAAGTTTTCGTGTGCTCCGAAAGGGTCTAACAATAAAATTGTAAACGCATTTCTATAATCGCTAGCTGCAACCACCCGCGTCTCTTCCGCTCATGTCGAAATATCTACTGTTTTATTATTATGAATAGATAGATAATAAATAATATAATTCCACTTAAAATAATGATACCTATATTTTCATTAATTGATTAATGATTATTTTGTCAATTAAAATTTTTATGCAATCACTATTTTCATCTGTCTAAAATACAATTCATATAGTGGACGGAGTATAACTACACTCCTTTTTTGTGTGCCGCTAATTCTGCCGGTGTGTGTATTATGGTGTAATTAAGACTCCTACCAATTTTCAGTTCTATGAGAATTTCTGCGAGTTCAAACGTTTATATTTACTGGATTAATAGCCATTTCAAGTTCTCCAATTTAATGATAAATATCGAGTGCACGCGATGAATTTGGAAATCCAAAACGAATGGTTGACAATGGGAGAGTTTTGCATACCGATGGCTTTAAAGTGGCGCACCTTGATCTATGAGTGGTCGCCGGCCCTGTTAAAATTCTATCTTAACGCCTTTCAGATGACCCTTCCAGACCAGAGTAATCTGGTAAGGTGGGGGAAAGGTGTTCGGACTCGTGGTTACCCTGCTTTGTTACCCTAGGGTGACCACGAGTAATTTCAGTTACTCGTGGTCACCCTGCGTGGGGTGACTAACAGTACATTATAAAAACACAGGACTCGTGGTCACACTGCTAGTGTTGGGAAATCATGATTATAATGTTGAACAAGAAAAATATTATTTATTTAAAATGGCTTTATATTTAACGCAATATTTCTAAAAAATGGCCAACAGTTATTTGGTTATGAAGTAGCTGCATTTGTGCATTCAAAATGATATCATCTTTTTCCTTTTCTGATTGTTTTCGTTCGTTTAGGGTGCAATTTGCTGTTTTATTATTAGTTAGATTTAACTACCGTTATATCGTCAAGTAGAACAAAAAGTAATTTATTTATTGTGACATAGTTCTTGTTAATTTTTGTATTTATTACTGAATTATAACTTTCTGCGACGTTGTTAGTGCGATGGCGTTCGTTGCTGACACACCACTCCCTTATGCATTCATCACTTTTTAGCCATGTGGTGTTCATGTACGCCATAAAAGCGTTAATTTTCTTGTTATTTATATTAGCAGTTTGCAATTGTACATAATACCAACCCTCTTTTATTTGGCTCCCAGGAAGAGCGGTGCACAAACCTACAATACGTCGATAAAGCTTTGACTTGAAGATTTGAGATTGTACTACATATTGACCAATTGAATACTTTATCTAACGGGTACTACACTATCTAGATTCAGTCAAATACGATCCTTTTCATAGTAGGGTAACGACGAGTAACTGAAATTACTCGTGGTCACCCTAGGGTAACAAAGCAGGGTAACCACGAGTCCGAACTCGGGGAAAGCCACAGAAAAACAATGTTATACGTGTGGCGAGGCAATAGGGACGGCTAGGCACATATTAGTAGGATGTAGGGTGCTTCTTGATAGAGGCCAATACTCACGCCGCCACGATAAAGTGCTTTTCATCATACGCGAAGCAATGAGTCTGGCAGTAGCTAGAGCCCAAAAAGGATTGACTACTAACAGACGTCATATCAACTTTGTGTCTGAAGGTTCATCCATAAAATCCAGGAACAAACCTTATTCAATCTTAGATACTGCCCCAGATTGGACTCTCCTAATCGACACGTATGAAAAAGCACTATAAAATTCCGGAGGATGTTGGGGTTTCGTCATCTAGACCGGACATATTTCTCTACTCAAAAATGACTAAATATGTGGTCCTTGTGGAACTTACTGTACCGTGGGAAACAAATATACCGAAGGACCACACACTTAAAAAAATAAATACTATGATCTCACAAACGAATTAATCAAAAACTGTTACGTGGTTAATTTGTATGCAGTAGAAGTGGGAGCGAGAGGTATACCAGCTAAATCTCTCTATAACCTACTTAAAGATTTAGATCGAGAGCTACAATAAGCTCATTACTAGGACGAATGTCTAAAGCGGCACTAGTAGGTTCGTATCAAATTTGGTTAGGCAGGGAGGGGAACTTGGGTAGTGAAGGTGAGTGTTGATGTACATCAACAAAAGGGGCCCCTTCTAAACCTACACTTGGGTCGCAAGTCCCAGGCACTGTCCTGAGTTCCCAACTCAGCAACGCGATGGACCCGGCACCCGCACGGAGAATCCATGGATTGCTAAGAATATCGTCTCTCTATCTGGGAATCTTAACAGACTTGAGTTAGGAGTTATTGGCTCTCATGCTACAGTACTGTAGCCATGTCAAAGGCGTAAATTTGAACTGAACTCTGTGTTGACATCCATTTCCTTACTTCTGGCATATCCAAATATACTTGAAAGTAAAACCCAAAACGTACGGTTTATTATTTTATAGTACAACACAGGTTTATCTATTTCACTTACAATTAACAAACAACGTGACAATAGCCCAATGAATACGGACATGGTATCAAAAGTACGCTGTTAAGCGTCAAAGACGTAGACATAGTTTGATCAGACTAGTTTATTGCAAGTGTGGTAGCAGCACGGATGGTAGGGTGGACTGGGGCAGGTGAACGCTTGACATGGAGGCACACCGGGGCAGCACTCGCCAGGATACCACACGGTTCGCGCGTATCTGCCACTTGGTCTCGTGCAAGCGCCGTGGTTGAAGCAATGAGCCTTACAAGGGAAATCGTAGCAGCACGGTCTGAAAATTTATAAATCTGTAGAATCATATTTCCGTAAGGTAAATGATATATTCAAATAAGTTCATTAAAGCGTAGGTAGGAGATATCCATAAGAAACAAATTATTTCTTTCTTTTATCGTGCGGGAAGTCCCCACGGATACCTTCCCCGCCGAAGCCGGAGGGGGAGATTATGTCGGACTCGAACCGAATAAACCACACGCCGTCTGTGGGTCGCAGTGCAAGGCCGAAGGTGAGGTAGCTGTAGAGCATATCCCCCGCACCCCGGCTGACCCAGGGCCCTCGGCTCACCCAGGGCAATTATTTTTATTACTAACCTTCGACCTTTGCAAAAGAAATCCTGAAGTGTCATAGCTATAAGCATATTTAGGTAATTTTAACGCAGTAGAACCAATGTTCTCATTTTAGTTTTAAGATTATGTTCGCTCTTTAATCTCTGACGCACCTACCCGTTGGCATTGTTTTTATACCACTTGGGTGGCAAACAAGTTCATGGCCCACCTGATGGAAAGTGGTTACTGTAGTCTATGGACTTGCAATACCAGGGGCACCGGCGCGCGCCACATTCGTGCTGCCGACTTTTTTTCGTGCGTCGAAGTCAGTGTTTATTGTTTTATACTTGGTTACCTTTCACATGGCGCGTTGCTAGGGCCACTGCAGTATCGTGGGACCTCCCGCTGAAAAGGTTGCTGCCTAGGTTGGCCACACCTAGGTCTCTTGTGGTAGATACTCCATTCACCTCGAACGCAACCGTACCTCGCAGGGCGAGGAAAGCATTCGTAACCGCGCGGCAGAACTGACATGTTTTATTTGTAACCAATTAAATTTTCTGAAAAGAAGCACATGTCCTGCTGTATAAATTCAATCTCGGGAAAGCCTTTATTGTTTCTGTTTATCTATTAGGTACTACATTTGACAATGTCCGGACTTCTGAGGACAGAAATGATAATCCAGATTCATATATAATATGTATGTCATGTACATCTAATGTACCCAAATACGTAAATGTAAATTGGTTAGATATACATGACATACATGAGGAACAGCCTAGACAGTTAATTGAACGGTTGATTAAGCTAGTTGGCGGCGACATCTATACCATTATACATCATAACGCATCGCCTATTTCCTTTAAATGGGTACGCAGAGGTGTTCAGAATATCCAACTCGACCGAGGTGTTCGATATTTCCGGTGTTAAATAATTGTGGTACGCATCGATTTTAAAAATGTATATCTTGTAAGGCAGATAGACGTACCTAACTACGGCTGCGGATATGCTGGAATTATGTGAGTAATATTAATTCTACAGGTAGTTTATTATAGATAGGTACAATCAGCATGCACCAATTCCAGTGATCTGTCATCGTATTGTAGCTTTCAGTGCTTCCGAGATTTCTAGCTTGTATTTAAGTTGTTTACTTTCAAAATAACCTTCGATGCGTACTTCCTACTTTGTGATGAAATGGTTCATCTCATTTAACATGAATTGATTTAATACTTTCTCATATGAGTTGCGTGGTTAATGTGCTCATCTGAAAGAGCTTTCTACAAGTCAGTGTTAAGCTCACTAAAAAGGAAGAAATAAGTTTTTTTTTTAACAAAAAAATAGCTAACTACTAGAATCAAAATGTCCCGGAAAGTAAAAAAAAATAATAAATAGTAAATATAACTAAAATATACAAATACGCGTAGGACTTTTATTAAAGTTGGTACCTAGTCAAACAGGACGTCAGTCCTGCCTGCCAATTTATATTGTGTTGACGTGCAGTTTTACACGAACCACACACACATTTAATGCAGTGCGTTTTTGCTCTAGAAGTCAGTTGTTTTTCTGTTAAAAATCACTTATTTATTAAAATTTAATTGATTTAAGCCTGATAATTCGTGGGCACTATGAAAGGCTTTATGGAAGGTGCGTTGTTGTCTTTTAATTTGATTATATAAAACCAAAAAAATCCATATTGTCATTATTTGTTGTGGAGATTAACGTGTACGTTATAGTTCACAATCGTTTTATAATAAATTAATGAAATGAGTAAAGACAGGAAATATTAATAATCTACTCATTATTATGTATTAGATAAATAATAATCATTCATTTCTCGATTAATGATTTGTTTAATTGATCGATTTTATTAATTTATTTTTATCGACTCTATATATTTTTTATGCAACCATTACTTCCATCTGTCTAAAGTACAATAATATAATGGACGGGGTATGTATAAGTAGGTAATTAGTAATTATAATACTTACTGGTAATTTTCTGTATTATCAGATTTTTTTAAACTTTCATGTATTTTCTTAAAAAAATATTTTTGTGACTTTATTCAATTTTAATTATATTAGCAAATTATATTTTTGTTATCATTTAGAAAATTTTCATAGAAATAATGAATGAAGCTTCGCTGATGACAGCGAATTAAATAAAGAACTTTTTTTATTTGACAGAATTGACCAAGGAGTTTGTATCTATTCTTTGTTTGTCGTACAATTTGCCTGTTCTTTCAAAGGTTCTACACACAGGTTCTTCCAGTCACGCCTTTGAAAATTACTTACTTTCAGAAGAGATTTTCCAGCGACCTAGGTGCTACTACTGGAATCTTTAAGTAGAACATTGTGTAGCCAAAATCATCTAATATTTGAGGTATTACAACATTCAGCCATTGCCTAAAAATGGTTATTCAATAATTAACTACGAGTACTTATATAGCTGAAGCACAGTGCTCGTATACGCAGAGAGGGTTTAATTCCATTTAAGCTGGCTTAGCTATAACTAGCTTACCTTTTTATATTGCCCGGTTTACATTATTCCAGTAGCATTCCAGTCCAGCGAGCGAATCTAGTGCTGGAATTGGCTGAAATGCTACTGGAATAATGTGAACTATCACTGGAAAGAATTTGCTCATTCCAGTAGCATTCCAGTCCAGTGACTGGATTGCCGGTCTGTTTTACACTGGAATAATGTAAATACTACAATCCAGTCCAGCACTGGACTGAAAACCTGCGCCAAGACCTCTTTCATCAACCAGTATAATAAAATGGCTATTTATCTTCTATTCTAATTATATCGGCGTAGCATTTGGTTGCGACATAGTTTTCTTGGAATTCTATTTTTTTGACGTTATATCACTTTTAGTAACTAATTACTGCCTATAATTTTGATATATAATTTGAAGTATTTAACAAAAGGAATCATCGATATCCTCCTGTCTTTATTCCATATTTTATTTGGGGTCGGCAGAACATGTGTATTTTTATGCCTCTGTGTCGTAGCGGTAGTGAGCGCGGCTACGCAGGAGGCATGGGTTTGATTCACTTTTATCCACTTTGTTCAACTGCCCGCTCTGTGCAAATGTTTGTATGAATGAATATGGGTATTTGCATTGGTCTGGTCGTGCCCCGGAGAGCACGTTAAGCCGTCGGTCCTACATAGTCCAACAATTAGTGTTAGTGCAATTCTTCGATAACTTCTTTGGGTTGTGTAGGTCAGATGGCAGTCGCTTCACAGAAAATATCGAAGTTTAGCCAAATTCGCAGTTAGACTGGTAAAAAAAGTTAGTATTCGGATGGTGCTGGGATTTAATGCTAGGATAAAGAAACTTTTCCATTCATTTCTGGTTGCAGTCGTCTCAACATTCATTGCCTTCATAGCCATACAAACTTTCACACAGTCCATCCATCTCTTCTTAGGTTTTACTCTCCCCTATAGTTATCCACTTCCGTAATACCTTACGACATAACATTCATCCCTACGCATTACATGTTCGAACCAGGACAAACGACTTCCTCGCAGCATTAACAAAGGGAATATCGACTTTATTGTACCGATTTTGAAGCTACATCTATTATGAAGAAACATGTATGCGTATTGACTTCATTAGCGTGGCTGATTCACGTTTACACAAACTGGCTGACGACTTGCATGCTCTACTTTACTGTACTAATTCAACAAATATATTGTCCAACTTCTGTATTTTGCAATATAGTCTTGTATGTACCTTGCGGATATTGGAAAAAAAACACTAGATTAACGTTACTTATATGAACTTATGGGATCGGACGAAATGGCACGCATTGGGAGAGGCCTATGTCCAGGAGTGGACTGCAGTGGGCTAATTAATCGATTGATATGAACTTGTTCGCCTAAGGGTAACCACTGTACTTTGACATAATTAAAACATGATAGTTCTGCTAGGAAACAATAAAAACCGTTAAAATTTCAAAATCATATATATATTCTTCAGATACAGTTTACCAAATGATGTTGGTAGGTGATTAACTGATAAATAAATAATATAATAGACATATTGCGTTGGTAATAATATTCACACAATAGAATACCCTGTAATACAATTCACCAACATTTTTCACTCCGCGTCTACCAAACTGGCATTACAGGGCCACAGGAACCACAACAGACTGGAACACCAGCGTAACTGCAACGTTTGGGTATGCACACTCCTGGTTCGGTACAACAATAGCAGGGGCATGCTCTACAGCGGTTTGGTCGACAGGGAGGTATCGCTACCGTGTCGCATACTGGCACTTTCGGCGGTGGCTGGGTACGTGGCTGAAAGTAGAATATTTATCCAAATCAAATAAAAATTTCATAAACAAGAACCTATATGATTGTTGTCAAAGTGCCAAGAATGATAAAGTCATAGCTGAGGACAAAATGTGGAAATATTTGACTAAAGCTCAAGGTTATTTCTATAGGAATTAAAAAGGCGATCTATAAATTGATATTTATACCTTATCGCAAGGAGGACAAGGCGGCAGACAAGGTAAAATTGGGGGAGCTGGACATGGTTCAGGGCAAGGTCGAACTGGAGCTGGGCACGGTGAGCATCCTCCTCCGGGGCATACTGAACACGGTCTGAGGTCGTTGCACGACGCGACGCATGGCTTCGTCGTGTAGGGGTAGCAGGCCCCACAAGGTTGTCCTGTCGCAACGCAGGGATCAAAACTGTAGAACGGAGCACTCATTTTAATTTTGCGTTTTTTTAATTAGAAATCTATTTTAGTATAAAACAGAAAATTTATCAAAGATTTTCCGATGAAGGTTAGAATGACATTACAATCTTATTTTTCTTTTTACAATTATCACGAGGTCAGTTCGGTTTACAGATATTACTGGCAGCACAAAATTTAAACCAGCTAGCAGAACCGAACACTCTTGTCTATGAAAAAATTTATACATCAAAAATTGACAAAAAGATGTAATAACATGTAAAAATTATAAAAAACTAATAAAATTAACAAGTTGTTTTATAAAATACATTATAATGTGTACACCATGTTGTAATTTTGGCCCCACATGTCCAGCAATCGTACCCTGCGGCCGGGAGCCATGTTGTTCCTCGTGTCCACCGCCACCGATGTGTTGTAAGCCATGCGTCCCGCCTCCTGTTCCGTGCACGCCGTGTCCAACCTGCAATTGCTGCCCGATATTCAGGCAATGCCCTGCACCTGTCATACCGGATCTAGTTCCACCTATAATTCCAATGCTACCAGTATGTAAACCTCGAAGATGTCCACCTCCAGAACCACCTTTACCTCCTCCCCAGCCTGTTTGTTGTCCACCTGTACTACCGTGCTGTCCTCCAGCACCACCCTGTGATCCACCACCGGTATGTTTTCAATCATTACAAAATCTCATAGATATTATGATATTATGTAACATAACTTAATGCAATCGTGTTTGTTGAATTACAGGTATTTCCGTGTCCAGAGCCTACGCCGTGCTATCAACCCGTTCTACCACGTTGTAACCCGCAGTGTCCACCACCTATTATACCAAAACAGAGGCCTATTTGCCCTAGAGCTCCTCCTGCGCCGTATCCAATGCTGCCGGTATGCCGCAGCTGTTGTCCGCACTGCGAAATGGACCCGGTGACTCGACGTCGCCCCCTTATTGTTCATGATAGTGTGTTTAAAACTAGGATGACTGGGCTACCCGCAGACTGTTACAAGAGATCTGATCCCAGTATACGGTACCAGGTTGAAAACTATGTAAAACAGGTAAGTACATATTTTTATATCTAGTAGTTTATAGCGTTTAGGTTAAGTAGCTGGTTTAGATAGCTTGGTGAACTGAACTGTTCGCGCTCCTACTTTTTCTTGGCCCAGTCTTTAAAACAGCTGGTAGTGACACAATTTCAAAATGCTGGGTTTACCGTGTCGTCATATTTCAAAAGCACTTCACTTTGTCATTGCTTGACGCTCCATAACGTTTGGATTTTTTTTACTCACTTAACATGCATTACTCACGGCTCCGCCCGCGTAGATTTCCTTTCACAAGGTCTAATTTCATCAATATCGATTCAGTGGTTTAGGCATTATAGCATAACAGACACACAGACAAGTAACTCTGTTAGTTGCTTTCGTATTTATAACATCAGTAAAGATTAGTTATAGTAGTTTAACGTTCTGGTGTTCTTTGTTTACAGGGTCCTCAAAGTGGTTGCTGCGTACCAATACGTGTACCTCTATTTTGAGCTTAAGATATTTCATACATATACAATACCGAATGAGTGCATAAGTGTTGTTCAAAAGTGTCAAGTTTGTGGCGAGTTTAGTGATATTGTAAGGATTCTGTACCATAATGATATCGTTTATTAATAAAATGTGATTATTTCAGTGTGCATGTGTTTTACTTTAAAGAATCAAAATATGTATCTACTATTTTTAAAAAGACTGTTATAAAGCATAGGTATGACTCTCTTAATAGGAAGCGGTTGCCGCGGCTAGTATGATTGTGCAACATCTGGGGCATGGGGCGACGCATTTGCGCTGCTGACTCTTAAAGAACCTAATGCCCTTTCGAAGAACCTTATATTATAATTGCTTTGAAAAAATCACTTCACAGCTAAACCTTAACGGAGATGTGTTATGCTACGTACTATATGCATATCCACCAAATGTCTGATGTGGATGCCTATGAGATTGTTTCAAATTTGGAAAATTTGTAGGAGAAATAGCTCGAGCTGCGCATCTTCAAGACACATCTTACTCCCAAATGAGACATGGTCCCATCGTTTCTTAGCTTAGCTTTTAAATCTTCGTAGCATAGCTACATTGCTCATCTCCGTTGGAGTGGCAGCCTATGTGGATACATCGTTAGCGTAAGCGGAATAAAATTTCTCTAAATACTATATGAATAGATAAACAGACTATAAGGCTCAGCGCACACCGCTGGAAGCGCGGTGCAGCTCATTTTCCTGAAACGCGCGGGCGGGTTCAGCCGCCCTAAGTGCCAAGAGCCCATTATATTTTATTAAATTTTTCCTTGAGTCTCTCTGATTAGCAGAAGACACTTCGATATTTCTGAAGTGCCCTGTGCTAAACAGAACAGAGCGAGGAGGGCTTTGAACATATCTACCGTGAAAGACTGATAGACTGTCATAGTTTCTTTTTCAGTCTACCATAAGGATATTCTTACAGAACGGTGGATATGGTGTGTCGGCCTCTACCGACTCATCCATCAATCGGTAGCTGGACGATAGGTCCCTATTAAAGAAGCACATAAAAAACCAGTATAATACCTAAATTAAATTTAATTTTGGATTACATTAAGACAGGTTTACACAATGCGAGTTGAAAACACTGACTTCTGCAGTATAACGGCCGAAGCACACAAGCTATTTTTAACATAAGCGACTTGCGATTGCAACTTGCAACTGTATCGATACTGCAACGTGTCTTGGTGACCTTTTGCGCGCGGTTGTTGCATTTACATAGTGTGATTTAGGGATTGTATCGATACTGCTGCGCTTACGAGGGTTCGGACGCGTCATCTAGTTTCAACGGATTACATCACCCGTCGTCGATGCTAAAAGTAACATGTGCGCTTAGTCAACCATCTGCCTCCAACACGATAAGTAGCATTACTCGTAATCAGTAAGTCATCATCTTCTTTGTATTCAGTGTTGCAAATCTTCTATCAGATCGTCCTTGTTGTCAGCAATTCACATTGTGTTGTCCAGGTTCAAACATCCACAGGCATCGTTTCACACTCTTGAACAACATATTGAAATCTTCACTTAATATTCACAAAACTTGAGTTGAACAGCTGTATATGTTTATACAGGGATGTGTCTCGATACATCTTGTTATCGGCGGTGGTGGCGAACATACCATAGGTTTACACGGTCCACACTGCATCGGCCCACAGGTCGGTATACAGGGGGAGCAAGGATACGGCGGACAACAATTCATTTTGAGCTTTTTTGTGATATTTTTCACTTGAAAATTTTGTGAGATGTTATAACCAAACCGGTTTTTGTAAACAAAATGAGAGTTGCTATTTAGCGTCACTGCTATTTATAACTTTTAATTGACCATCTAGATTCATATTAGTAATATATAGATCTCTCAATGAAATCGAGATGGTTGAAATAAATGTTATGAGCAAGAAATAGGCTTCATCTGTTAGTTTCGAAAAAAGGAGTAATTTTTTTTCTCACTAGGTACGGCCGGCTGCGCAGCAAAGGCGACTCGGACGTCGGAGGTCGCTCAAGGACCTCCGTCCCTCATGTGCACCGATCTGAGGGTGACAGTGAAGCCGCCTGCCACCCTACTAGAAGTAGGGTGGTGGCGCAATGCGAACCCTCCCTTTTCAAGGCCAAGGCCAAACTGTGGTTCCCACACCCGAAGGGACTATCTCGAAACCGGAGATGGGCATGCATCAGCCTAGGTATGGGGGAAATGATTTATGGGGCAACTTATACCCGGCATCTGAGACCCGAGACGGTGGACGGTTGTAATAGGTTTGAGTTTGACATAGACGCCCTCGCCGGCCATATATATCCAAGAAAGGTAGGTACGACGGGTTGATTAATTTGTTCTCATTGGAGATTATGAATTTGTACCATTTGGAGTCGAAACGTTGGGGCCATTAGGTCCGAGCGCCAGAAAACACTTCAGGGAGATTGCGAAGCGTATGGTAGAGACTTTACGTGACCAGAAGGCTGAGCCCTTTTAAGACAGAGAGCAAGCATTGCCATACAACATGGCAATGCTGCCAGCCTTCTGGTAACATTATCACAAGAAGCATGCGGAGGAATTCCATAACGTGTTCTAATTTTCTAATAAAATATCATAAATGCCAAACCAAAGATATCCTATGTCCGTTTTTGATGAATTATAGGAATAGGGGTAGACCCCTATACCTATAATTTCATCAAAATTGGTTTTGTACTTTAGACGTGAAAGTATAACAGACAGACAGAGAGTTATAGAGGATGCAATTTTCTTTTTATATATCAAGGGGGATCAGTTCGAAGTTAAATCCAAGTTTGTGGGGTTACAACCCTTGATTCCATCTTTAAAAAAGGGGTTCAAGTGGGTTTTATAGTTTATCTGACGATTGTTTTTTTAGCTATGCACCCTTATTATCATTTCTTGTTACAAATAAGATTATCTGCAACTTTTATCAAGAAACCCCAGACTATTTTTAAAATATTGAACGAACATGTTTTATATTCCATGAATTTCTCTTCATTTAATTTACCATGTTTGTTAGAGAAATTGTATCCAGAAGATTGATCCTGTCCGGCTGATGGTATTAAACACAGAATGTTTTTTTTTTCGGATTTCGTCGCTTCGATTACCGGATGTGGCATGCGATTTTTCGGAAATTCTTGAATGCAGATTTGTTTTTTGATTTGATTTGTGTTTCTTTTTTAAAAATAACCAGTTGTGCGCGCATAAGGACCATGGCAGTGTATCCTTGGAATTAAATTCGCTGTCTCCAGTATTTAGACTACTTTCCCTTCAGGTACGGTCGAAAGTTCAACCCTGTATATACTTTTTAGTTTTGGTTCTACAACTGAAGTTACTTGATAAACTCACTCACTGACAGTCTGCCAGCAGTCCGCCTGCAGTTTCTGATCTGTCCGGCGGCCTGCAGTCCTAAGCCGATACCTGCACCCTTGCCCCCTTCCCCCACGCTTGCCTCCAGCCTTTTCCCCTCCTCCACTCATTTTCCATTCTACCTTCCTTGCCTAACTCATGACCCAACCTTACCCTCTTCCCCATTCTTAGCCCCACCCTTATCTCCTTCATCCACTCATGCTCTCTTCCCCCATTCATTAATATTTCTCTATACCTCTTCCCCCATTAATCCCTCATTAAACTGTGCTCTTTCCCCACAGTGTTGGGGAAGGGGGAAGCCCTTCCCCAACACTGTCCACTTCCCCACCACAGGATAAATAAAAAAAAAATTAACACTCCTATAAACTTCCCCCTCCAACTTCCGCCGCTTTAACAACTTCTTTCGCGAAGAAAGGTAGGCCTATGTCCGTTCCTCATCGAGATATGTTCAAAAATTACAAACTTTCATACTAACTTTTATCTTCTATTTCCTCTTCTTTAACCCCTTTTTTGCAATGAGAGATAACCTATGTTCCTTAGCTTTAATCCATCCCTGTGCCAAGTATCAGCACTTTGAGAGCGTAATTTTTAGTCTTCAAAAATGTATGGAAATCTGCTAGATCTGATATTAGGGATCACTGCTCCCCTGCCTTAAGTAGTAGCGTGATGATATCTAGTCTATAACCTTTGTCGATAAACGGACTATTCAACACAAAAAGATTTTTTTCTAATCGAACTGAGATTGGCGCGTTCAAACAAACTCTTCAGCTTTATTATCTTAATATATATAAATCTCGTGTCACAATGTTTGTCCTCAATGGACTCCTAAACCACTTAACCGATTATAATAAAATTCGCACACCATGTGCAGTTCGATCCAACTTGAGAGATAGGATAGTTTAAATCTCAAATTATAGTCCGATTCGCGATAACCGACATCCACGCGGGCGGAGCCGCGGGCGACAGCTAGTATTAGTATAGATAAAGAACTGCTAAAGTGAAATATTCTAACGATAAACAGATCTAAAGATATTTGATTTCAAAAATTCAATTTTGCGAGATAGTGAGATTTGATAATACCCAGCTTCATACACAAATTTTCTCGTGATAGTGCAGGGTTCTCGTGGATATTATTTCTTCCACTGATGACAATAATAATTATCTGTTTAATTCAATCTTCTTCTTCATAATAGCATTAATACCAGTCGGATCCGAACCTTTCAACTTGGAGTCTGGGATCTACTTTTACTAGCCTAACTGCGGATTTGAGTGAACTTCGATATTTTTCGTGAAGCCACCATCATTTGACCTCCACAGCCCAAAGGCAATATCTGAATGTACCTACGAAATTAAACAAAAAATTTTGTAATAAGTTATAAATATTTATGTTTGTTATAAATGTTATATTCTACATAAGTATGTAATCACTATACTTTTTCGTCAGTGCTCTTAACTAGCAGCCTGACTGATGTATGACTTGAGACCACAGCTTGAGACAACGGTGGAAGTGTGAAGTAGGTGTGGTGGCACACGTTTCATTCATATGCGGAGGTTTGGAAGAGCGTACAATTTCGACCTTCAAGGTAATGTCAACCGTATCCTTAAGTTTTGAAGTGTTAAATAGCTTTCTTAGAATAAACTGACATCTATTGAGAATTCGTTGAACCTTTTCATAACCCGTATAATTCAGATAAGAAACGTTGTAAATCCGTATATTAAAGTAATCCCTACTGCGAATCGATAAGGTGTGTTTTTGTTTTGCAGTGTTCTTTAGGCTAGTTTGGTGTTAAAGACATACGAACAACCAAAACAATTGTTTACTAGTAGTGCAACGTATTATTTTCTGGTTGTATGTATGAGTTTGGCGACATTGGTTCCGCTATAGAATCTGTCCTATCCACAGGTCCTATCACACTTCTAACAGTTTTTTTACTGTTCTGTGCTTCTAACAGTTTTTTCTGTTCTGTACATAGTCATTCACATTAATAATATAACACCCTGATTTGCTCCTTGATCCGGCATGAGACAGAGCGTTTAGTCTGGCCTATGTAGGAGCTCCCATCGTTGCAGTCAACTATATAAACACCCGGATGTTCTAAGTTACAACTGTCTTTAAGCGTGCGTAGGTATTGTGACAGCTTTTTAAAGGGATTGAAGATAGTTTTTATTGAGAACTTCTTTAGAATGTTAGTAACCTTATCTGTTACTCTTTTCACGTATGGTAAGGACGCAGGTTGTCCTTCAACCTTATACTTTGGCCATGCGTTAAGGTGTCGGCGAGCATCTCGGGTGTCGTGCGGTCCATGGCCCTATATGGGTGCCCCGTATGGGCGGACACCCTGGGGGCCAGATTCCTGCCTCTGCTCCACGCGGCGCAGACGACGATGGCCTTCAGGACCATCAGGGGGTACCGCACGATATCCTTTGAAGCGGCGAGTCTCCTGGCCGGATCGCCACCGTGGATCCTGGAAGCGAGGACCCTTTCGGCACTCTATCGGTTCCGAAAGGAGGCGCGGGAGCGGGGATTCGATCCCGAGCCCGAAGAATTTCGGGCCGAGAAATCCCGGCTCCACAGGGCCATGGTGACCGAGTGGGAGCTACGACTTGAGCAACCACGCGCAGGGCACGCCGTGATTGCGGCGGTAAGACCCATCATGGGGGAGTGGCTAGAGAGGCCACACGGTGCCCTCTCGTACCGTCAGACGCAGGTCATTACCGGACACGGTAACTTCGGGCGGTACCTGCATCTGATGGGCATAGAGCCAACGCCCGAGTACCATCACTGCGACGCGAGCGTGGACTCGGGGCTGCACACGCTCACCGAGTGTCCGGCGTTTGAAGCGCCGAGGCGGGAGTTTGTGACGGCCCTGGGGGTGAGAGTGCTCACGCTCTCCGCCCTGCTCGCGGCGATGGCCCGCTGCGCGGATGCGTGGGCCTGAGGGTGACGGGTGTAGCCGCTCATCACTCTAGCAGAAGCAGGCCACGGCGGCGGCGCGCATCGTAGGACGATGCGCGCCCTCCCCATACCGGGGACGAGTCGGGGACCGCGTGGTCCCCCCTCCCGAGGAGGGCCAGACCGAGAGGAATGGCCCTGGGTCAGCCGGGGTGCGAGGGATATGTCACAAGATAACCTCACCTTCGGCCTAGCACATCGACCCACAGACGGCGTGCGGTTTAGTCGGTTCGAGTCCGACATAACCTCTCCCTTCGGCTCCGAAGGGGGTGGGGGGGTATCCGTGGGGATTTCCCGCAAGAAAAAAAAAAGCATCTTCTTAGGTGGCATGATCCACTCTCTGTAACCGTTCCTCCTTAAAACGCCTCTTTAATGTACTATTTCACTTTGCCTAGTCTAATCCACCCCCGCATTAGTCTTCTAACCTAATCTATTCATGTCGGATTGCGTTGCTTCTCCCAATGAACTTATAACTAACTTACATTACATTAGAAGTTAAAAGTATCAAAATGGTATGATCCACCTTACTTGCCAACTCGGAACATAGGCTAGCAAATGGCTAGCAACTTCCGAACCAATAAAATATTTGACATCTCGATATATCAATGTTAATTTCATTTGGACATCGCTTTCAGACTTGTGTGCATGTACCATGCGCGTATAATGCCTCCTGTAATGGAGAAGCACTGACCTCTATAACTAGTACTTGGAGAAGTTAAAACTTAGTTACACCCTACGAATAATGTATGTTACACCCCTACGTAAGACCTACGTGCTCGTCGAATTTGACATGATGACATTAGCGTTACCCACGGAGGACAGAATATGATTAAGTAGCGGAGATACCATAGTCAAATTTCTCTTAAGAAAAACGCGTGACCAAATGCGGGTGGGAACGGAGACGCGGGGGGCATGACGTCATACCTCGTCCCCGTCTCCATCTAGTGCGTCATAGCGAAACCGAACAGAAACAGACCTTGTCATTTTTGTTATATAGTTTGACTATTCGCCACTAAGCGCTACACAGAATTCTAGAATAATCTATTATTAGGTAAATAATGTTTAAAAATAAGGCGCCATCTTTCGGATTATAGCAAAATCATTAAGGGGGCTAAATGATTTGGCCTTATACCGACAGATGGCCCCATTTTTTTTACTTTTATTTTCAATTTCAGTTAAATATGCCATTTAATAAATAAAATAACATTTTTGAAATTGCTAATGAACTCGGGCGAGATTATTGTGATGAAATTTTCATACAATGAATTGAGTTATTATTACAACTAGTATACATGTAAGACAAGGTTACTTATTTCTTCACTACGCCAGATGGTTCAGTAACGACATTTATTTCAAAAAAAATTAAAATTTAAGTATAGTGGACTTACTGATGAAATGTTATACCCTTAAAATGTTTAAATTGTTTATCTATATACTTTGTGCATCCTTGTACTGCACACTTCATTCTTAAACCAGGTTAAAGCTATTTTTATCGTTGAACTTTTGACCAAAAATGACAACCGAACGCAAGGACGTTTCACTAGAACTAGATGGTGACGTCACAGACCAATTGAGTCGTTTTGACATATGGAAGGCTCGCGACTCGATTGCCTTGCAATATATCCCGAGCGTTACCATATAAAAATTATAATTCTTTATTTTAAATCGTGCCATGAGATTCTGGTAGACCTACACTAATTTTCATAAAAATTTTAGAGGCGCCCCAAGCGTATGATAGAGGAGTCGTAGAAGAATTTTCGGGATGGATATTTGACAGTCCGTCCATGAGCCTTTCTTCAATAGAAATAGTGTTTCTGAAGGTCGTGTCTTCTCGACGAATAGGAACGATGATTTTGTAGTAAGTTTGAAATGCATAATTTTCAGGATAGCAAAAAATCGTTTTACTTCAATCCTACGAAAGCTATATGAGTATTAATTAAACATTACATGGTGCAATTTTTGCTATTGGATAGACACAAGAACGTTACTCGGTTTTCCACTCACACAATCAAAGTTTATTTTATGTCTGTATAGTTATTCTCTTCTTGACTAAAATATTAGAATTGTAAAGTAACGACCTTTTGTACAAGATTATTTATTCATTCTTTGTTTATTCATTCATAATATCATTTCGATAGTAACTGTTTTAACTCAGTAGATTCTAAAATTAAATTACATATGTAATAACACGGATGAATTAATGATTTAATAACATTTCGGTGAATTGCAGGAACCACATGAGCTCTATAACATGTGTAAGGGGAACGCTCCCGAAGGCGTAGGCCCGTGGTAGTACTCCGGGTATATTACATATAGGGATACTTTTTCGATTTGGTGAAAAAAAAAATCTTTTTCGATTTATTAGCATTACTTATTTTCTACCATATTAGGGAAGCCCTGTGGGGAAGCCCAATGAAACGACCATTTCATAAAAGAACATCACTGCAAAAAAACAAATGGCACCAAGCGCGTGCTTTTTCGTGCGAAAAGAAAAGAAAAAAAAGAAAAATATTTATTTTTTCTCCATGTCGAAAAAAAGGCAATATGTAGCGTTCCCCTTACAAAAAAATCAAATAAAATTTAAATAGATTTATCGCTATAATTACTGTCGTCCAAAAGACTGGCAATAATACTCTCTCAAACAAAGATCTTTGGTCTTGAAAGAAAAAGAGAAAGAAAATACAGACAACAAATCCCAACTTAGCATCATCTGTTCCCCTACTACGTACGTTGTACTGCGACTATCTACGAGGGACAACGCGCCACAGCACGCATTGAATTTGAAGGCAGTCCAAAGGTCCATCCATTCTGACATCACCCCGATTCACGATTCCTCACTCGATTCCCTAGCAACAACTCCTCTATCGTTTATTTCTCCAGGTTTTTAATCACAGAAACGCGCGTTACCTGTTTCACGCGAATTCCTATTATGTGTAACGGGCAAGCAAATAGGCTGCAAGAAAACAGCAGCAGAAATAAAATGTTGTGAAATATGAAAAATACATAAGATGTATATTTGCAACGTGGTTATTGTGTACCGGAGGGGGTGTCATTGTATACCTACTGGAAGTTTACAGGTTAAGTAATGAACGATATCATTAAATTGTACACTGTTTATTGACACTTTTACATTACAATAGATACACTTTTTATTGCCCAATTTACAAAACACAACGCACATACTAAATTTAAAACGAATTTCATCATAATATAACTTATGACTTCTGAGAACGAAACGAAGTATTTATGACGCTAGCATTTCCCGCATTGACCCACAGCTATTACTGCGTGGTCGAAAGCTGCAATTGGGACTGGTGGCTGTCCAACAGCTAGCACTGCATCTGTACAATAAAAATATAATGAGCAAAAAAATGAGACAACATCATTTAATCCTGAAATAAATCGATGGATCGAATCAAGAAAACTACTTTTTTATGCCATTTAGGTGCCAAGCAAGCACACGGCCCTTTGGGCGCTATATCGGATCCGAAAGGAGGCGTGAGAGCGAGGGACACGATCCCGAGCCTGAAGATATGTGGATCGAGAAGTCCCGGCTCCACAGGAACATGGTAGCGGAGTGGGAACGGCGACTTGAGCAACCTAGCGCAGGGCACGCCGTAATAGCGGCGGTAAAACCCATCATGGGGGAGTGGCTAGAGAAGCCACACGGCGGCCTCTCGTACCGGCTGAGTCAGTGGATCACCGAGCACGGGAGCTTCGGGTGGTATCTCTGTCAGAAAAGAAAGGAGCCGACGCCCGAGGGCCATCACTGCGACGCGAGCGAGGACTCGGGCCTGCACACGCTCACCAAGTGTCCGGCGTGGGAGGCGCCGAGGCGGGAGCTAGTGGTAGCCCTGGGAGTAGGAGTGAGAGCTCTCACGCTCCTGCGAGCAAGTCATGCTCCTGAAGGAGGCGGCGGGGCGAGAGCGGTATCAAGAGCGAAGAAGGCTCGCGACCCTAGCTGCCCGATGAATTGCTGTTGATGAATAACCTCCATCGCCCATGAGCGCGGGCATGATGACAGGTGGAGCCACCTGCCACCACAGCAGAGACCCCGTGGTCAGTGGGCCAGATCGAGAGAGATGGCCCTGGGTCAGTCTGGGTGCGAGGGATATGCACTGTAGCTACCTCACCTTCGGCCTTACACTGCGACCCACAGACGGCGTGCGGTTTAGTCGGTTCGAGACCGATATAACCTCGGTATCCGGCGGTATCCGTGGGGATTTTCCGCACTAAAAAAAAAACAAAAAGAAGCACACGGCCCCCCTGATGGAAAGTGGTTACCATGGCTTATGGATGTGTACAACACCAGGGGAGTCAATCCCGTGCGGTCGACCCTGTAGAACAGAGCTTCTGTCTCTGAAAGTAACTGGTACTCGATGTCTTAAATACCTGTTGAATATCTACTGATCTTACAAGTATTTAACTCGCAGGGCTCTGCTGAATTGTGTAACTCACAGAAATATATTAAGATAGAACGACCAAACGTAGTGTTCAACTGCATGTCGCGCGTGGCGACTTGTTCACTGTAAATCTATACTCACGAAAGAAAATAAATAGCTTTATTTCCCAACTCCATTTTTATTCTAAAGTTTGAAATAGCACAATATGGCATATTCACGGTATTTTTAAACAGTACTGAGTAAGCGTTCGAAAGTTCCGGTTTCATAGGACAGGAATTGACCAAAAAGTTGCTACGCTTTTACTTCTCACATGGCTGTTCTATCCTATTATATTTCTGTGGTCTAACCACTCAGATAAGCCTTAACTAAAGGTGATAGTTTAAGTCGCGACAAGAGCCATGAGATCAAAAGCACAAGATTTATATCGTATTCTTGTTGATTCTACTAAACAATTATCTCGATCTCATTTCACCGTCGCAACGCAAAGCTCCACCTGAATTAAAAAATCTTAAGCGCAGTGGTGGCGTGTCACTGGATGTTTGCTACTTGACTGTAAACTGTGACTAGGGAGCCGCTGTTGCCTCTGCAGCAGGATCCACAGCAAGGTCGAGCAGGGCAAGGCGGTGGTGCGCAGCCACCGCAGCCACCACAGCCACCACAGCATCTAAAAAGATATGTATGAATATTTCTAAATCTGAAAGTCAACAAATAGCACGAACTTGAACCACTGATAGTAATTCCTAGAAGGAATAGGTCTGTTTGTTGTTTGGAGTTTAGCTATATTGATTTTAGACTTTTACTCAAGCCTGTGGGCTCATTTTACACAAAAAAGCATAAAGTGCCCTCCGCGTCGCCGATGGCAGCTCAGGGAGTTGAAATGATGATGATAAAACTCCAACATGGAAGGTGTTCGAGTTTGCCACTATCCGCTAGGGAGTAGTGGGAATATGCTTAGCCAATATACAATTCCAGACTCTCTTCAGGATATATCACTATCATTGCCGAATTGACTCAATATACCTACTCGATATGGATGCACGCTGCAAGCTACCTCACGTAAACTTGAAGTCCTAAATGAGGTGAGATAATTTTCCATACCAGAGTAGCATTATCTTTGTATGAAATACTTGTTTCCCTCTTCCTACCGGTCTGGGTTTCCCTCTTCCAGGGTTACAGGAAGTAAAAAGCATCTGTTGTGACGAGGATTGAAAAGGGTAGGCTAAGGTGTTTTGGGCCCGTGAGTGAGTACGGAGCGAATGACACACCCGGTATGTAACGCCTGGTGATGGGCAGACCAGCTGGAGACGACCTCGTAGTACACAATTGGTTAAATTAATAAAGTTTGGAAAATAAGGGCAGGGCAGAATTACTCGAAGCCAGCGGACTTGCTTGAATTAGTTAATGACAGTAGAGGTAGCTCGTGAAATATGTAAGGATAGAGTCAAATGGTGGGAAGATGTCTCTGCCTACCCCGGAAGGAAATAGGCGTGAGCGTATGTAGGTATATATGTAAAAAGCATCTATTGATGCCATTAAACTAGAAAGGTACCATTTTAGTAAAATTGTAGTCTATTATTATGAAATAAAAATGAAATTGTGAAAAATGCGTTACCACGACTATGAAGATGGGAAGAACGAAGACCTCTACCTATCTGGGTGAGGAAATGAGGGACTTGGGAGTTTGCGGGGAGGGGGAACGCATGGGAGAGAATCAGATGGCGTAATAAAATTGGGAAAGTCGACCCCACGTAATGGAATAAGGCGAAGTCAAAAAATGCTTTGCGAATAATATTCCATAACGTTATATTTTGTGCATAGGTATAATATTCTAATAACGGAGCCGAAATAAAAAGGCAATACTGAAACCATGCCGGAATATTTTCGAATTGATAAATTGAATCGATTCTAAAAGTAAATAAACCAACAATATTTTAACATACCGTATTGAAGACATAACTGATTGCAATTTATTAATAACGCCCATCCTATCGCACATGTTGTTTATTTATTATTAAATAGAACTATTATAAATACTTTGAAAATTTTGTGAGAACTTGCCTAAATTGTGGGATAAAATTTTAACATATGACAACGCAATCAAAAATCCAAACACTTTTTTTCATTCTTTCTATAATTTATGGTTTTTAGCAAAAAGGTGAGAACATGCCACTTTTAAAAATTAGGATCTATCCTAAAAAAAAGAAAAATGTCATCTATCAAAGTATCTGACTTGAGACCCATTTAATTCTGGAATGCCATCTGAATCTCGTGGGGGGCGGACACACGGAAACAAAATTACTGGCGTGGCTAACGTGGCTCTGATACACTGGACATTGGCGTCTCGCCATTAATAATTATATAATACATTTTACTTGACATTGGCAAAATTGCGGCGATTTGCTGCAGAGGCCATTTTAATTTTGCATATTATTTATTTTCTTTCAAAATTTTTGTAATTATATTTTTTAAACCTAACGTACGGTTATAATGTAATGACAAAATATGTAACAAAATGACTAAAGTTACTGGTCTTTCTGGTAACTCCTACACCTAAGCTAATAATGCATGTGTAAGGCAATTGGCGCATTGCCCCGCAACCCGGGCCGGAGCGCAGAAAAACGCGGCAACGCGCGTGGGCGCGGGTTAAGAAATGCCACCACGCGCAGATTTGTCGGCTGTCATGCGCGAGGTGGTAGTTTGTGTATAGTCCAAAGCTGTTGCACATTTTTAAGTAGGCTTTTGAGGTAATGAAGAAAATAAAATGCCATAGTATTAAATTTGCGAGGGATTTTCAAACATCGCACCTGGCTTGCGAACCTATATCTATTTTACTTTAACGGACAGTGCTAACTCCCACCAACATTCAAGAAGACATACTTGATTTCCATACAAATACATTTGACGTTTATACATGTTGTATTGCATTATTATTGATTCACAGTTTTTCTTAAACACTTATACAGAAATGTTTAATAGCTCTCGAGACTTATATCTCGCACGTGTAAGCAGATTTCAGTGTGCCATATCTTGCGTGGTGACGCGTGTTTTCGGCTTGTACGTGCGTGATCTGCCCCAACGCGCGTCATCGCAGTGTATTGGACCCCGCATGTTTTCTATACAAAAATAGCTCCGTAGAGGCGTCGCGACAAGTGTGAGAATCGCCTTAGGATCGTTCACGTGGGTAGTAATAGTGGCCAGGATTCAAAACCGGGACCTCTAAATCAAAAAGTCACTAAACTACTGGCATATTTATGTAAAGCTTTAGAACTTAGGTATTCGTTAACTTATGTGTTCACGTCACGTTCATGTTTACGAATTCAGAATTTTAGCTTATTGTGTTTTGTGCGGAAAACAAAAATTACATGTGAAAAAAATATTTCGATTAGTATCCAAGATATGGAGTTTAATGGCACCCTCTACATGAGTCTGACGTCCCATTCTTCCGCCTAGTCAGCTTTTAGTTGGCGCTGCCTTAGTGCTTGGCCAGACTAAAGGCGGCGGCAGGCGCGGGCATGGAAACGTGTCCATAATGGGGCGCGACAAGCGACTATCAGTTAGGCCTACATCAGGTGTTCTAATCTATGGGTGAGGTGTTGGGTGTAAGTGTTATCGAACACGTGACGCGATTCCGGACGACACTTACAACACTTCATTACAACTAGAAATAACGTATGCATTCCTCATGACTAACGGTAATAATTTTAATTAAACATTCAACAATGACACTTAAAATCAAAGCTACTAATTTTCATTTACAAATTACCTACTGAATCCCAAACACTTTCGTGGTATCGATTAGGCCTGTAAAAACATAACCACTTGGTATTTTGAATAAAACAAAAACAAGAGTATTCATTAAAAGCTTTACGGTAACAAACTTTCAAGTGATGCACACCCAGTAACATTATCCATTCAAGGAAAAAAAATCGATCTAAAAATTTAATCTCGCATTGTTCTGTGAAAATTGTGTTACGTTATCAAAGTATTAGGGAATCTGAAAATCGTTTGAGCTTCCTTTAATAACATAGTGAAAGCACTATCGTATTAAAGGAAGCTCAAACGGTTTGCATAAAGTGTTTGGCTCATGTGTGGGTTCGCAGACATCATCACCAGTTCAAATTGGTGTGTATGAAAGCGATTTATTCGTATTACGATATTTTCCGTTTTTAGCATGGTAATCCTTCAGGATCTATAGTCTGTAGGTACTACGACGTGTTAGCGTGGCAACGAATTTGCATTAGAGGTAATGAGTTTTCAGCGTTTTCGGTTAGGTTCATTGAGAGAATCGCAATCTCTCTTTGGTTTACAAAATTCAAAAAAAGACATTACAATAGTATCTATAGGTACCTAGTACTCATGTCTGTACTGGAGTTTTTAAAAAAAAAGGTTGGTATACACTTCGGTTAACGACTCTAAATACAACATTTTTTATAGGTATTTTTTAGCTTTTAGCTATTTATTATTTGGCATTGCGATATAATAGACGAAATATTTTCAACAGATGGTGATTAGTGGTCACTTTTAAGCTATTTAAAAAAGATTGTAACGGTTACCCCCACTTTCCTGAGACTTTGCCTTCAGTGTACCATTAGACGTGGTGCATTTACGCATTCTTTACAAAAATAACCTTGTCTCTCCTCAAGCTCCCTAGTATTTCCGTGGGTATGATGGTTTGATTTTGGTCGTATTTCTTCTCAAGACTTCTCTGTAACTAGTCTTTTAGTAGGTAAAATGCTTTGAAAGGTTTATAGGATAGTATCATTCATATTATCTACTAACTGAAAGAGAAAAATTGTAAAACTAAAAACAGAGACTGCCTTTTGCAAAATAAAGATAACTGAATTACCTCTTTTGCTAGTTGTAGGATGGTGCACACGAAGGGTAATGTGATTGAACCTGCAAGCAAATGTAGACGTTGATAGAGATCACGCCAGATGACTAATATTTAATAAACATAGGCGTAATACGCCATTAATCAAAAAAAACTGTTGAAGGAGTTAACGATGAAATAGCGCAGATATTTGGATTCTGTATACAATTTTAATCTCAAAGTAAACCATGGGCCTACTAATATAATGACAGGTAACGTATTCATTCATCGTCTTAAGCGTTTTGGAAAAAATATTACCTCTGTTATGATTTGCTTTTAAACACGATTAATAATAGACTTTTTACTTTGTATACATACCGGTCGTTCGAAATTGATTAATTGGTATCGAATTTTCTTATCTTGGTTGTTGAGTAACATTCCAGGCCAACTTGTAGGCCTATAATCGAAGGTGCTGTCGTGTACGATCAGAGGTCGTCGTAAGGTCCATGGATCCATACCACAAGGGAAGCATTTTGGACCCTGCAATAGGAAATAATTGTGAGAATAAGTCACTATGCTATATGTTTTCCTCTCCGGATTTTGGTGGGGCTGGGGCCCCACACCTTCCCCTTAATTTTCCGAAAAGTCTCAGGTTGTTACTGTACAAAACTTTCTGGTAAAAAAATATAAGGGACATATTCCACTTGCTAGATGTTCTACTTTACATGGATCCCATAAAGGCTTTGAAAGCTGTTTCAAAAACCTTTAGTTTCTATAACTTACCTGGATGGGTATACACGGGCAGCACGTAGGGGGTTCTTTGTTTTTGGGGTCGGGTTTTAATGGGCTACACATTGTTTAATCTGATTATTATATTCACTCAAAATATTTAGGTATGCAATTTAATGGATATTTTACAAATTTTATTAGATTTTATTGGTTTATTAAATTTTTACGTCTAGTTTACATTGAAATTTGAAAATATGGCGTATTTTTCTCTTGTTTGTGGTTATTGGTGCGTTATTGCAATTAGGGATCAACGGGTTTGTTTTTCGTTTTTAAATTTGGTTGATAAGTCAATAAATTCTAAAAAATATAAAATACAGATACTAAGTACTATCAACTTATTAAATGCGTATATTATAGTATATGGGTATTATTAACTATGGGTCTCTTAAACAACCTCAAAGTAGCTCAACGAGTTATGGAAAAGTTCTGGAATGGCGACCGCGTACGGGCAAACGTAGTGTAGAACACCCAACGGCCAGGTGGAAGGACGACCTCATCAAGGTCGCCGGGAAGCGCTGGATGCGGGCTGCTTTAGATCGGTCATTCTGGAAGTCTATGGGAGAGGCCTATGTTCAGCAGTGGACTGTGTATGGCTGATATGATGATTATGATGATTATTAACAATATAGTTAATAATATATATTACATAAACAATATTATTGTTGAAATAAATTAATAAATTATTCCTACTACATGTATAAAAATTAACATTTTAAGCAAATGCCGTCCCGTCCAACCACTCCATACGTTACATAGATATTGTAATATATTCATGCACTGAAATTTTATGCCTAGCATTCTCTGGCTCTGGCTTGTCTTGACGTTTATGCGACCGACTGTCGTCTAATTTTCCAACCCGAGTAGGCGGGTCCCCAAACAAGTATGTGCCAGAAACTCGTTCATCAATTAATAGATGCGGCGATTCGCAGGGTAGGTTGGGTTGAACCGAGAAGATTTTGGTATGACCCCATGTACCCCATGGATAATTATATAAAATGTACGTATTCTTTTATCTTATAATTCGCTAACTTTTGTGAATAAATTAAACAAAAACAAAGTTATGCAATCTATTTTTAATTACAAAATCGGATTTCGTTTTTTAAATAATAACCGTTTGACATTGAAAAGGATAGGGCCTTGCGCTTACCTTTATTGAGCATACAGAACCATATCATTTAACTAGTTGCTTATACTTAACACATCTCTTGATCACATACAATACTGGTACAATTTTTTTTTCAAATGAAACAATTACCTCCTTTTTCATTCTTCAATAATGTCAAACGTAAATAGTTTTTATGAAGTCACTGTACAGTCAGCGTCGGAATAAGCTTGACTAAAAAATTTGAAAAACATAATTTTCATCTGGTTTGAGATTTGCAAATGGGTACAGGTAAATAAGCTTGGAGAATTTTTTGCGTTTGTAGTAGTGTATGGTCAGCAAATAAAAAAAAAAATTAGATTTTATTTTTTTTAAAGGTAATATACGTTTGTGGCTGGAGCACACCAAATGCGTACACGTCTACGCATACGCACTACGTACTAATAAGGACGTGAAAATGTGTATCCACTGCATTGTAATCTATGGAATTGTATGAGGCAGACAAGCCAGTTCCAAACATTACAACCAGTGAATGCCGGTTTTCACTTCAGTGAAGACGTGTATGAATTAGGTGTTCTCCGACCATAAATGTTTTATTCTAATAATTCATCAACCCCAGGCATATCACAATCATCCCCATCCTCGCTTTCATCAGATGAATTATTTAAATTAATTATGATTCGTTCTGATATTGTGTCTAAAGCTGCGTCGCTACCCTGATATTTGTTTTCCTCCTCAATAGCATGCAGACAAACTTTTCTCCATTCCTCTACAGTTATGGCGTTCATTTTTTCTTCAGCTAATGACATTCTAATCTTCCTATTCATTGCGACATTCTTTTTTGCGACATATGTTTTCACTATCCCCCATATATTTTCTATAGGATTAAACTCCGGATGGTATGGTGGTAAACGCAGCACAGTATGACCGTGCTGACGTAATATTTCGTCTATCTTGTACTCTACAAATCTCGCCTTGTTTTGCAGAATCAGTTCATATAATTGAGGCTTAAGCAACGTGGATGAATGCTCAATGTTTCGAAATGTCAGCCAGTCAATCATTTGCTGTTTTCTAGAATTACTATTCGGTGCAGGATTTTGTATTGAGTTATGATATGGTGCGTTGTCAACAACAACAACACTATTTGGTTGTAAGTTGGGTATTAATTGAGTTTGAATCCACCTTGAATAGTTGTCATAGTTCATATTGTCGTGGTAATCTCCACTTTTTTGGTTGGCTTTAAACATAAGCAATGCATTTGGTATAAAGCCATTCATACCACCGGCATGAACAATAATTAAGCGGTAGCCTTTCGATATATGTTGCTTCAAACCTGAAGTGCTTCCATCTGACCAAGATTTCGAGAGGGTATGTGATGTATGTATATATGTTTCGTCGGTGTAAACAATTGGTCGGCGTTGTTCACGATATTCAGCAATTTTCATCAAATAATTAATTCGCAAGTATCTAATTTCGTGTTTTTCCATAATAAGTTTCCGGTTATCTTCTGTTTGCTTCCAATTAAAACCTAATGACATGACGTGTGGTCGTAAGGTGCTGACACAACCTTTATAATTGATATCTTCTTTCAATTTTGCGTGCAAAGTTTTCAAAGTGGGAACTTCTTTATTTGTGATGTGGAAGTCATGAATTGTTCTTCTGATAACTTGCTGATCAAAGTTATCGATTACTATTGTAGGTTTACGATTTGGTCTCTTTTTAGAAGATTTGAATGTTACTTCCTGATCTGAAGGACGACATTTGCGTTCTGATACTACCTTTCTGACGGATGCTATTGAAATTTCTGTTGATTTAGCAAGTGGGGGTCATAATACTGCTCGGGTTGTTATTACACTCATTTTCGAAATATTTGTACAAACAGTACAAAACTTCTTTAGTTTGAGAAGTCAAAGGCTTGCCTCGACCATGTTTTAACACTGGAGCCATTTTGAATGAACAATATAAAGTTACAAACACTTACACACAATTTAAACACTTCAACAAATATTATAACAATAATAACAAACAATAACAACAATCAACAAATACAAAATTTAACAATTAAACTACGTAATAATTATAATTTTTGAATGAAATGTGTACTTTATGTTCTAACGGTACCAAGCGACTGACGCCGGACTGCACGTGGCACCTGCGGACAGTGTTAACTGGTTTATTCTGGTCTTGTGCGTGTTTCCACTTTCCACTATCAAGTGATGATTTATTTATTTGTTTTGTTTCGTAATTATTATGGTCAAAACTTTTTACCTATAGCTAAACTACTATCATCTAAAGAACGTACATTTCGGTGCAGGATTTTGTATTGAGTTATGATATGGTGCGTTGTCAACAACAACAACACTATTTGGTTGTAAGTTGGGTATTAATTGAGTTTGAATCCACCTTGAATAGTTGTCATAGTTCATATTGTCGTGGTAATCTCCACTTTTTTGGTTGGCTTTAAACATAAGCAATGCATTTGGTATAAAGCCATTCATACCACCGGCATGAACAATAATTAAGCGGTAGCCTTTCGATATATGTTGCTTCAAACCTGAAGTGCTTCCATCTGACCAAGATTTCGAGAGGGTATGTGATGTATGTATATATGTTTCGTCGGTGTAAACAATTGGTCGGCGTTGTTCACGATATTCAGCAATTTTCATCAAATAATTAATTCGCAAGTATCTAATTTCGTGTTTTTCCATAATAAGTTTCCGGTTATCTTCTGTTTGCTTCCAATTAAAACCTAATGACATGACGTGTGGTCGTAAGGTGCTGACACAACCTTTATAATTGATATCTTCTTTCAATTTTGCGTGCAAAGTTTTCAAAGTGGGAACTTCTTTATTTGTGATGTGGAAGTCATGAATTGTTCTTCTGATAACTTGCTGATCAAAGTTATCGATTACTATTGTAGGTTTACGATTTGGTCTCTTTTTAGAAGATTTGAATGTTACTTCCTGATCTGAAGGACGACATTTGCGTTCTGATACTACCTTTCTGACGGATGCTATTGAAATTTCTGTTGATTTAGCAAGTGGGGGTCATAATACTGCTCGGGTTGTTATTACACTCATTTTCGAAATATTTGTACAAACAGTACAAAACTTCTTTAGTTTGAGAAGTCAAAGGCTTGCCTCGACCATGTTTTAACACTGGAGCCATTTTGAATGAACAATATAAAGTTACAAACACTTACACACAATTTAAACACTTCAACAAATATTATAACAATAATAACAAACAATAACAACAATCAACAAATACAAAATTTAACAATTAAACTACGTAATAATTATAATTTTTGAATGAAATGTGTACTTTATGTTCTAACGGTACCAAGCGACTGACGCCGGACTGCACGTGGCACCTGCGGACAGTGTTAACTGGTTTATTCTGGTCTTGTGCGTGTTTCCACTTTCCACTATCAAGTGACGATTTATTTATTTGTTTTGTTTCGTAATTATTATGGTCAAAACTTTTTACCTATAGCTAAACTACTATCATCTAAAGAACGACACGATATTTTATTGTTTCACGGTAGTCGCCTTGTCGTTTGCTCAAGGACGTGAAATTGAATGAATTTTTTTTTATTAAGTCATAACCTTTTTCTTTGAAATAAAAACTTGTTTTTATTGAAAACAAAAATCAGAGTGTTGCTAGGGATAAGTATAAAATTAAATAGTAATGTTAGGATATCGAAACATTTTTGTATAGGCCAGAACGATATAGTGGAAACGCGCTCTAAGATCTGAGTAATATACACACCACTACATATGCAAAAAATTCTCGAGACTAATTTCATGTACCGTCTGCTATAAAGATTGTTTTGATCTTTTCAGTACAGTCGGGTTCCTTATTTTTAATAATTTAAGTTGTTTTTAAGTTTTTTAATAATTTAAGTGTTTTTTATACTTTTAAGTTGTTAATAGTAAAAAAATAGTAGTAGGTAGTAAATATTAAATAGTATTAAAAATATATTTTGTATGTCATAACACTCATAACGTACAAAATATATTTTTTTAGTCGTCTTCTAATTTCCTTCATTTTGATACTCATTCGATAAATTTGAGTGAATAGTTTTGTTATCCACTTATATTTCGGCGCCAAACCAACATATAGCTTTTGTTCATATTTTATATAACATATATATATATATAACTCAAAAAAAGTTGGCCGGCCTAAATACTCAGGTCGTGGAGCTTGCACTCCAGCGGGACCACCTCCAGGCAACTCTTGCAGGCCTGGAGGAATGCAGAAACACCCACGAACAAGCCTTGAAGCGTATAAGCTTCTTGGAGCGTGAACTGAGTGATGCACACAACTCAATCACCCAGATGGAATCTCGTAGATTGGCAGATGAGGCTGCCTTCTCTAACAGTCTCTATAATGAGCTGGTGGCTGAGGAGCCTGACCTGATTTGTCTCGAGCCATGTATCACTACAGATCTGATAGATATCTCAACACCTGTTCCTGATATTCTATCAATGGATATAGCCTGTGAGGATATAATGTTACTAAATTCTTCCATAAGATTAGTTAGTATTAGGAATAAGCTTAAAAAACATGTTAAATTTAATAAATTTATTTGTAAGTCACAGAAACGGATCAGGGACCTTAAAGTGGGTATCAACAAATGTCCTAGGGCCTGTAATTCAAATGTACAATTAAGAAAGATAATAGAGGTAGGTAAAACCCAGACATACCAGTATGAGTCTGATCTATATCAGCTCCAGCTGGAAATCACGTTCAAATGATGCTTTAAACTCTGTAACACTAAAATATCAAACTGGACATAAAGAAATAGGTGAGTAGGTACATTGAGGCATTAAATAGCCTAGTGTACTCTTGTCACAGTAATGAAGCAAGATTCTATTTACCTGAAAAATTTTATAAGCATGACTTTGATGACTGTGAAAAATTCTTGCCGTGCTCTGCCCCCCCATATGTCAATGACACCATACCTGTTGTCTCTACTTTCACGAGTAATCTGAACTCTGCTGCATGTTAGGATCCTGCCAACATAGAGCTGCCTAGCAATACAATGGTATTTTTTTATTGTTGCGGTCGCAATATGGGCTACATGTTTAGTCAATACTTAAAGAACTGTATCCATTACTGCCTGCCCAATGCATCCTACACTCAAATTATAGATAAAATTGTATCTTCTAAGTATAATAGTAACTCCACAATTGGATTGTTGGTGAGTGAGAGTAATAAAGTAGGCAAGAAAGAATTACTGTATAGACTGCCTAAGCAAATTAAAAGTATTTAAAATAATATTATGTGCATTCACATATGTATGTTGCCAGTCCTCATCTTATAATAGAAATAAACATTACATGAATATTTTTTTTGTTGACCACCATGTCAACACAATGGTCATTTCAATACTATGGTCATTTCAACACCATGGTCATTTTAGCACCATGGTCATTTTAGCACTTTGGTCATTACACCCCGAAAGGACATGGACAGTAAATACCTTTCATTTGAGACATGAATCATTGAAATCCGTACGGTGGTTCAGAATATATGAGGTAATAAAGAATATGACAAGCATACTATACATATATTATGTACATACAGGATACGCGGCGGCGCGAGACAGACTGTATCCGTCAGGATGGCGGTCGTTTATCTTCAAAATAGGTTGAAAATTAATTAGGTATATAAATGTACGAAAAATGTACTTTTTTGTACTAAACTGTGTATAAATGTACGTTTCTGTATGCGTAATAAACATTATTTTAAAGTGAGCCGCCATCTTGATGTCAGGTTGGCGAGTGAATTCTAATTCGACTATTTAGCAGAAGCAGGCCAAGCCGGTGGCGGCGGCGCGCGTCGCCCTATTCCTCTCCCGAACACGACCGACAACGACCCACAGACGGCGTGCGGTTTAGTCGGCTCGAGTCTGACATAATCTCCCTTCTGCTAGTCACCCTCAGGCCCACGCTCATGGGGGGTGGAGTTCGTTCTGTGCCCTCCGACGCCCGAGCCGCCTACGAACGCGGGCAGCGATGTCTCGCTCATCGCGCCGTGCCCGCTCTGTTGTCCCCTTCACGAGCATGACTTGCTCGCAGAAGGAGGCGCTGAGCGCCCACACATCCGCGCAGCGGCCCATCGCTGCGAGCAGGGTGGAGAGCGCGAGCACTCACACCCCCAGGGTTGCCACAAGCTCCCGCCTCGGCGTCTCCCACGCCAGACACTCGGTGAGCGTGTGCAGCCCCGAGTCAACGCTCGCGTCGCAGTAATGGCTCAGGCGTTGGCTCTATGCCCATCAGATGCAGATACCTTCCAAAGTTCCCATGTCCTTCGATAATCTGCTTCTGACGGTACGAGAGGCCTCCGTAGCCACTCCCCCATGATGGTTTTTTTTTACGTGCGGGAAATCCCCACGGATACCCCCCCCCCCTTCGGAGCCGAAGGGGGAGGTTATGTCGGACTCGAACCGACTAAACCGCACGCCGTCTGTGGGTCGATGTGCTAGGCCGGAGGTGAGGTTGTCTTTTGACATATCCCTCGCACCCCGGCTGACCCAGGGCCATTCCTCTCAGTCTGGCCCTCCTCGGGACCCCCCCATGATGGGTCTTACCGCCGCAATCACGACGTGCCCTGCGCGCGGTTGCTCAAGTCGTCGCTCTTACTCGGCCACCATGTCCCTGTGGAGCTGGGATTTCGCCCAAAATGTTGAATTTTCTAGAATCATAATGTGAATTTGCTCATCCGGTTATACATAATAGCACAGAATAGTTATTAGTAAATAGTATAAATTGAAATAAAAAAATAGTTCAAAAAAACAAAAAAACAACCTTTTATCGAGAACCGAACCAAAAAAAAAATAGAAAATAAGTTTTAATAAATTTTAATTAAGAAGAGCGTTAAATTTTCAATAAATCTTAATAAAATGCGTGGGGTGCATGGTGTCAATACTTATAAATATTTTATTGACAGATAGATATAAGTAGAGTGATTATCATTTTGATAATATCTTAAAAAGCACCCCACGCTTTTTTAAATATTTATTGAAAATTTTAACACTATTCTTAATACAAACACATTACTAATAAAAACTTATTTTCAATTTTTTTTGAAAGGAAAACTTTTTTAGCGGCCGTACACACGTCTATCATACGAAGTTTTTCATTTCACTTGTGAATAATATAATACAAAAATAGATATTTGCCCTTGCAGTTTTCAGATATACTACGGCCGTTCAGAGAATGCGTTCCTGAGACGTCGTGATTGAACTGACGACGTAACTTTGTAATGGCGTTGCAGTTAAGATAAAAATATTTTTGCTGGTTGTTTACCGTTTTAACAATTGATGAGCATTAAAACAACATTATTATATTAATAAAAATTGTTATAATTTTGTGCCAAACGGAGTGTCAAATAACTTGGTAAACAATATTTTTCTAAATCTATACTGTGCTATTACAAGGTTATGTCAGCGCTTTATATTTGTAGTGCTGTGCTAACAATAACAGACAATAATAGTATCGTAATCTGTTCTTATACAGTTATACTTTATAAAATAAAACGTTTTGTTTTTCTTTTTAAGAATTTGAAAATAATGGACTATAAGATAACTTTTATTAAATTTAAAAATAAAACTACGACCAAATCGAACGCGCGAAAGAAAGTAGCATTTTTATATTTAGGTTGAAAATGGTAACCCCAAATGCCGTTACTAGCATTTTTATACTTAGATTAAAAATGGTAACCCCAAATGGCGTTTGGGCCGCCATTTTGTGACGTTAAAACAGTCGTCTGTTGTCGTTTCGTGCGCATAGACCACTTTCTTCAAGTGTTTTCGATCTGTTTTTATTTGATTACCCGGCTTTTGTTTAATGGACTGTTTCTGCTTTTCAAACTGACATCGGCGCTAAATCAGACTTCGATTGTATTTTGTATTGCGTTCTTTTTACTTTTGGTGCATAATAATGCCTAAACGTGGACAAACATTGAAAAGTGGAGCCCGTGAGTTAATCATCAACCTGCAAGATTACTTTGAACGGGAGCGGCAAAATGGCGGACCCCTGGTACCTGTCGAACAAGTATACGAACGCGTCTCTCAGGCGCCTGGAGTTAGCAAACGAACGATAACAAATATTAATAAAGAAAAGTTCGGCTCTACTGGCACGGAAGATAATATTTTACGTACTCCGAAGAAGAAACGTAGAACTAAACCCGTGACAGATATTGACACCTTTGACGCCGATACAATCAGAAATCATTTATATGGTTACTATTCCAGAAATGAATATCTCAACAGGAAGAAGCTTTTGGAATCGTTAAGAGAAGGTGGACTGTTTAGCGGGGGTAAAACTACTTTAACCAAAATCTTAAAAGATATTGGTTTTTCGTATAAAAAAACAGACGATAGGTATATACAAAACGATACGACATAATTTTAAAACGGATAAGTTTTTTGAGGGTAGCAAAAAAAATTGATAACTGGGATAATGTCGTGTTCATTGACGAGACATAGCTAAACGCCAATCACACGGTTTCCCGTTCTTGGATGGATGATACACAAGCGTCGACTTCGAAAGTACCAATGGGTAAGGGGGCCCGTCTGATAATATGCCACGCAGGTTCTGCAAAATACGGCTTTGTGGAGAACGCGTTACTGGCATTTCAATCAAAAACCACAAATGACTACCACGAGAAAATGCATGCCACTACATTTAAAGAGTGGTTCCAGAACGTGCTTTTGCCCAGCCTACCAGAGCCTTCTGTAATATTCATGGATAATGCCTCCTATCACTGGGTTCAAATACAGACCTGCAGTGGCATCTCGCATTTCAGGTAACTCGATCAAAAGGGAATCCACCTACCCAAGCTAATAAAAAAGAAGAAATGGTGGCTTGGTTACAAGCAAAAGGCATTGACGCAAATATGCAGATGCTAAAAGCAGAGCTAATTAAATTAGTTAAAGAAAATAAAGCGGCAAATGTGCGATACGAAATCAATGAACTGGCTCTGGAGTACGGTCATCTTGTTCTAAGAATTCCACCGTATCATTGCCAATATAACGCGATTGAGCTAATCTGGGCTCAAATAAAAGGTTACGCCGCCCGCCACAATACTTTCCCGCCATTCAGCACGAAAAAGATGATGACCTTATTAAAAGAACACAAGAGATGACTGGGCAAAGGTTGTTGAGAAGACTAAAAAGCCACAGAGATATCAGGATTGATTTTGTTATTGATAATAATTATAATTATACATGTAGACGAAGATGATGAAGACACCACCTCCTCAAGCGAATCGGAGTCTGATTAATATTCTGTACGCACATTCAATTCAATGTATACTTTATTGCATAGAAATACAGATTGTAACTTTGTAACAAAGAATAAATAAAACAATTGTATTATATCAATATTACCTTTTTTTGGTTTCCACTGTAACTAAAATATAAATTTTAAATGATTTAATGTGTGTAATGAATATAACCTTAAAAATAACGCGGCGGTTCATTTTGGAGGAACGGTAACGAACTCTCCATAACTAGTATTTTAAAAGAACGTTTTATTTGCTTTAATCAAGCTGTTAATTATTCTTATCGTCTTAGAACTTTTCCACATTACAAATGTTCATATGGTAGCAGAGCGAAACATTCATAGTGAAAAGTTGTCACGACGTATACTTAGGCGATACAGGCCGAAGCTGTATTGGTAAAAAGCAAGCTATGGAAGTATGTCTCAATTCCGCTTGACGTAAAAGCAGATACTACTGAGATCGAAGCAGATAAACAGGCCCTGGCAGAACTAATTCGTCAAGAATTTCACTAAATAGTATACGGAATACTTTAAACCCACCAGGAGATTATTACGGCGATGGCACTTTCCGATCCAGTCCTGTGCCATTTCACCAGCTTTATACCATTCATTTAGATTTGGGATCTTCTACAGAGACAACGAACGTTGTCCCGGTTATTTACGGACTTTTACCAAATAAGTCTCAAGAAACGTACCGCAGGTTTTTTTTATTATTGAGAGATAAAGTCAAACTACAGATGAAGAGTTTCCGGTAAGTTTTGTACCTTAAAAATTAAAAGAATATGACAATTTAAGTAAATTTTATTGTGGCTATAATCAAATATCAATACAATTACGTTAAGCAACCTATCAAGTTGTGTTTCGTACGGTGAGTGTCAGTCCCGGAGGCCGACATTCCCACCCTCTCCCTTGTCCTTGTCCATTTTATCCTCCACTCCCTCTTTTCTTTCGGACGGCAATGCGCACCTATAGTGTTACAAGCGTTCCTAAGCTAAGGTGATCACTTAACATCAGGTGAACCCTATGCTAAGTTGCCGTCTTAGTTCCATAAAAAAACATATATTCAACGCACTATTTTTTGTTTCAGTTGTGATTATGAGGTATCAGTGATGAATACTGTGAAAGACATTTTTCCGGACGTTAAATTAGGGGGTTGGAGGTATTATGGAACACATCCTTGTAGTATTCCTGCCTTCTTTTGTTTTGGTTAAATTAATTTTTTTAGATTTTCGCCATATTGCATCATTGTAATGATGGTAGCAACCGGTGAGTTTTGCTAAAGGAAATACTTTTGATACAGCGTTGAGAATGGCGATCTCGTAATCGGATTTAAATGATTTCATTTGCCATTTTAATTTCTCTTTCAAGATGGTGAATAATCGTTCATGTAATGCCTCGGTTTTATTCATTAGAAGGGCATATGCAACTGGTACAATACGAGTGCGGGACTCACTGGAGCCAATATCCAAATGTATGGTAAATAATTGATAATATGGTCGAGGAGTTGTTCGAAATGTACCATCTGCGTAATATCTTCCTGGTTTTTTCGTAAATTTTTTCACCACATTTGTTGTAAAAAGTAGTATGTCGCTGTCTTGATATGTTAAAAAGTTACTAGCTAAAGCTTCAGGTTTAGTAATAGTTCCTGAATCATTGTGGCTTAATACATCGGTATCCAAATACTTTTTTCGAGCTCGACGTAAAGTGTCTTTGACGGAGCTATAAGAAATTCCTAAGTGGTTTTCCATACCATCGTTTTCCATATTTTCTAAAATTCTTTTTTCTACTATCTTCTGAATGGGTCCAAGATCTCTGCAAACAGCTTCCTTCAAAATCAGTTTCTGTTTATACACTTCGCTAGCTAAAGGATCCGCTTGGCATAAATGGGCAGATTCTCTCAATATTTTCCTGTTCGATTCGTCCATAGTGACTGTCGCACTACATAAACCCCTTTTGATACATCTCCATAAAGTTGTTCCACTTTTGTTGTTTAATTGTTTATTATACCTGTACTCGCCGCGTATTAGTGTTAAATAAACTTTTTGATTTTTTAAAAACTCAAAATTTTGGTCCGTCATTGTTGTAATTTAATTAATAAAATATGAATGCACACACCATGACATGAGTCTTTTGACTAGCTGACAAGCAGTCTATACTTTATTAAAAAGGTAACATAACATGTAAATATAACAGTCATTATGATAAATCGTTCGTCGAAAATATTTCACAATAATTCAGAAACTTCACACCAAAATGATTAATAAAGTAATTTATAAGGTATTCGCATAATAAACGACAAGCCGTGTTTTTCTTAGAAACTGGCAAACTTTTATTAAACTACCCTCAAAATGTTGAGATGATATTGCGTTTCGTTATTGCAAATACAATGACCGTACGATTAACAAATTGTGACTCTTTAAAATTAAGGAACACTATTAGTTCGTTATGCTTACCATGGATCTAGATAGCGTTGTGTAGAATGTTGTAGAATATTTATTATTATTATCTCTTTATTTACTTTTAAACTACTTATAAATTACATTTTTAAATACACATTTAAAAAAAATACATAGAAAAACGTCTATTTAAAAATATAAAAAATAGAGTGCCACCGATAGCGGGGCAGGGCCCAAGCTAACGGCGGTTGGGGTCACAGGGTGAGAAACCTCCGGACAATGCGTGCCGTGTCGAGGATGACTGCCTTCTGCATCTGACCCTTGACCCAACCATCTAGCGAGAGCCTCTTGAGGTGTTGTTCTAGGCTCTTCGCTATCAGCCCGTTCGCCGAAATGACTATCGGGACAATTATCGTTGAATCAACATCCCACATGGCGGTTACCTCGTGAGCCAAGTCAAGGTACTTGCTAATTTTGTCCTTCTCAGCCTTCACGAGGTTCTCGTCATGCGGGATGGTGATGTCAACGATCATTGCCCGGCGCTGGGGCCGGTCGACCACCACAATATCAGGCTTATTGCAAGCAATAGTCCTGTCTGTGATAATAGAGCGGTCCCAGTAGAGCAATGCATGACTATTCTCAAGAACCGACACCGGTGTGTACCGATAGTACGGCACCTCAGACTCAACATGGCCATATCGAAGAGCAAGTTGCTGGTGGATGATCCTGGCCACTAGGTTATGCCTGTGCAAGTACTCGCCATTGGCCAGATGAGAACAACCGGAAATAATATGCCTGATTGACTCTCCAGGACGGCGGCATGCCCGACAGATGTCGACCGTACCGTCCTTCAGGATATATTTCCGATAGTTGTTCGTCATCATGACCTCGTCAGCAATTGCACAGGCAAACCCTTCAGTTTCCCCAAAGAGGTCCCCGAAGCGTAGCCAGTTCACCGAGGCCAGGAGGTCTACATCGGGCCCTGTTAAGGCTCGATAGAACCTCCCGTGCAGCTCCTTGCCCTCCCATATGGCCTTGCGGTCCGTGACGCTCAGAACCGTCGGTCTGCGCCAGTTCTCGTTCGCCAAGGAGAGCGGAGTGAGACCCTTGTCTACTGCCACCACATCACGATGCATCCCGCACTCGTTGCTCTGGAAATAATCCCTGAGTCTGCACACCTCACGGTTGTGGAGGTTCTTGGCATTTAAAAAGCCTCGACCCCCCCACCTCCGTGGAATGTACAGTCTCATCACAGACGAGCGCGGGTGTAGCATGCGATGAGTAGTAAGCAGTTGACGGACCTTTCTATCCAGGGCGTCCAGCTCAGTCTGAGTCCATCTCAGTATGCCAAAGGAGTAAGTCAGTAGAGGCATCACCCAACCGTTGAAGGCTCGCACCTTGTTGCCGCCCGACAAAAGACTGTTGAGTACTTTTGTGAAGCGGCAGAAGAAGCGTTCCTTCACCGATCTCTTGATATCCACTTCTGAGATACCCAAAGACTCTGACATACCGAGATACTTGTAAGTTTCGTTTTCAGAGAGAGATCTAAGAGTCATAGTCTCAGAAAGTTGCAAATTCGTACAATTCACAACTTTCCCCCGCTGTACATTTAAGATCGCACACTTATCCACACCGAATTCCATCCCAATGGCACTGCTAAAAACCTGCGTGATTTTTAGCAGCTCCACCAGGTCAGGTAGTTTCGGTGTGAAAAGCTTGAGGTCATCCATGTACAGCAGATGACTAATAACCTCACCCTCTCTCCGAAGCCGGTAACCTAGACCTGAATCTCTCAGCAAAGTGCTGAGAGGATTCAGTGCTAGGCAAAACCAAAGCGGGCTCAGACAGTCACCCTGGAAGATGCCCCGCTCAATCCTTATGTAGTCCTGGGGGTCAGCGGAGATCTCTCCGCCGCCCGGTTGACAAAGGACTGTGGTCCACTGCCCCATACACGCACTGAGGAAGGATCTCAGAACTGCATCGATTTTATACAACTCTAAGATCCTCCTCAGCCATGAGTGTGGCACCGAATCATAGGCCTTCTTGTAGTCAATCCAGGCTGCGGACAAAGCCCCGCGGTTCCGCCGGACTTGCTGGTTAATAGTCATGTCAATGAGGAGGAGCTCCTTAGTACCGCGGGACCCAACCCTACACCCATTCTGAGTGGGGGCCAAAATATTATTCACAACAATGTGTGTGTTAATTTTGATAGTCAGAATGGATGTAAGGAGCTTGTACATAGTAGGCAAGCACGTGATGGGTCTATAGTTTTTAGGTTCAATGGTACTACCGGTCTTATGGAGCAAGAAGGTGATCCCGGTGGTCATAAACCGGGGAAGGGAGCCAACTTCGAGGGCTTGTTGGAACTGCGCTGCCAAGCGGTCATGGGAGCATCGGATCCACTTTATCCAGAAGTTGTGCAACCCGTCCGGCCCAGGACTTTTCCAGTTCGGGGCCGTACGGATCGCACAACTCACGTCTTTGGGGTCTATAGTTATAGAGCCCATGGGTTCGATACTCCCACATTCACGTTCAACAACGCACATCCAATCGCCCTCCGTGTGTTCGACGGGCGCTGACCAGATACCACGCCAGAAATTAATCATGGCGTTGGCTCCTGGCAGGCCCTCATCGACCACACACTGGTCGGTTCCATCCCACTTCCGGTACACCTTCCTTTGGTCGCTCTGGAAAAGGCGATTCTGCCAGTAACGATCCACGCGCTCTCTGTAGCGGCGAATACGGGCTGCCCATGCATAGACTTTCTGCTTCAGGTAGTCAATGCGCTCCGTGACGTTAGCCACAAAATCCGGGCGCCGAATACCGGTCCCGGCGAAAGCTTGAGTCACGAAACGCATGACACGGGGGCGGTTATTCCCCCGGCTGAAGCAGACCAGCTTCGCAATGAGAGTCCTGAATGTGCTGATACGCCGCTCGATCCGTACCTGCCAAGCGGGTGCAAACTCGGCGGGCCGCGGCGCTCGGTCCGTATCTGGGAACTTGACACGAGCGACGCGGCACACCGCGATTGCTCCACAGTACATGATCGAGTGGGTATCAGACAAGTCTTTACTAGTCCGCATGTACGGGAATAGTAAATCATTCAGAGCTCCCATCAGTGCCAGATTTCGCCTATGAGTGGGCAGACGTGGTAGACGCGGCCTAGATTCAGGCACGGACCTATACTGGCGAATAGCGTCCTCCAAAGCCCTCCTCAATTGCTCACTTACCTGGGTGCTAACAGTCGTACTCACGCACTCTCCATCATCGACCACGGGCTTCACCGATGTCGCTGGTGCCACCCCTGGCAGCGGAGCTGACGACGCGGCGGATGGGTCCCGTATCAAGGAAGGAGTCGCGCGAGTAGGTTGTGCCTCCAGGCGGAGCCGATCAAGTACAGATTGATCCAACAGGTTACACCGCTGGATAGCCCGCACTTGATCCGACAATCGTTGGGCGGACACTGTGATGGTTGGATCGAGGACCTGAAACAAAGCAAGCATCCTGTCACGATACGCCGTCCGAATGGTTTCTCCCTCTGTAGCCCCATAGTAGGCGCGCATGCAATTCTCATTCATAACATGAGTCCATCGCATGCGACGCACTACACCACCGGCAGCGGGGGCCCTGTTCGCAGCTGGTGGGCCGCTGGACCCCAAGCAGGCCGGGGGCCGGCTTCTCCCTCGCCGACGCGCTGGTGATGGTGTCGCCGGTGGGGAGAAAAACTCATCGCTTTCGCTCGACGCTTCTGCAGCGGCCGGTGTCGCGGGTGCGGGGACCGGTGTCTGTACGGCGGAGCTCAGCGATGAGCCCGAAGATGGTGGGCGTGCATGTTGTGCCACCTGTCGCGCCCTCGCCCTCGTAATCATTGTAAATTGTGACAACTATTTTCTTATTGACGATTTTTCTTTATATTTTGTATTGACGAATGACAATGTCACTCGTGACATTGCGGGTTTTGGACTCTTCATATTTTATAATAATAAATTTTGCACTTTTATTGGATAAAGGTTTTTCAAATATTCTGTCTTTCGATTAATAAATTGGTTGGTAAAATGTACACATGGTATAGGAATATATTTCACATGAAAATTAAATAAAATGCGGAGACCGTCACATTTACGTTTTCTGGGTTCGGGGTTGCCAGGTTTTTTTATTATTATTATTCTCTTTATTCATTAAAATTACATATTAATTACATTTTCAAATATATCCTAAAAAAAAAAATACAAAATATATTTAAAAATATAAAAAATAGTACCCCACCGGCATCGAGTACAGGGACCAAGCTACCGGTGGTCAGGGCTCCAGAGAGAGGAACTTCCTCACTATGCGTGCCGTGTCGAGAAGTACCGCCTTCTGTATAAGGCCCTTGATCCAGCTGCCCAACGCGAGCCTCTTTAGATGTTGGTCGAGGCTCTTGGCTATAAGTCCGTTAACGGTAACGACTATCGGCACAATGACTGCAGAGTCCACCTCCCACATGTCGACAATCTCGTGAGCTAAATCAAGATACTTAATTTGTTTGTCCTTCTCAGCTTTCACGAGATTCTCGTCATGAGGGATTGTGACATCAACAATCATTGCGCGCCGCTCAGACCGATCTATCACCACGATATCAGGTTTGTTGGCAACAACAGTCCTGTCCGTGATGATAGACCGATCCCAGTACAGTGTGATATGACCATTTTCGAGAACTGGATCAGCAATATACCTGTAATACGGCACCTCAGCGTCCACAAGATGGTATAACAGAGCAAGCTGCTGGTGGATGATCCTGGCTACTTGGTTGTGCCTGTGCAAGTACTCGCTGTTAGCAAGACGAGGACAACCGGAAACAATATGCCTGAGGGACTCACCGGGTTGGTGGCACGCGCGACATATATCGACCGTACCGTCCCTCAGGATATATTTACGGTAGTTCTTCGTCATGATAACCTCATCTGCAATTGCACAGGCAAAACCCTCGGTTTCTCCGAAGAGATCACCGAAACGTAGCCAGGCCACGGAGGCTAACAGGTCCACATCGGGCCCATGGAGAGCGCGATAGAACCTACCATGGAGCTCCTTACTCTGCCATACCTCCTGCCGATCACTGATACTCAGCACCACAGGTTTGCACCAGTTCTCTTTAGCCAACTTGAGCGGTGTGAGAGAGACGTCCACCGCAACAACATCGCGATGCATATCCTCATTCACTCGGAGAAAATATTGTCTAAGGTTGTACACCTCGCGATTGTGAAGGTTTTTAGCATTCAAAAAGCCTCGGCCACCACATTTTCGCGGGATGTACAACCTCATCACCGATGAACGAGGATGATGCATTCGATATGCTGTTAACAGTGTACGAACTCTCCTGTCTATGGCGTCCAATTCAGTTTGAGTCCACTTAAGTATGCCGAAGGAGTACATCAGAAGCGGCATGACCCAGCCATTGAAGGCGCGCACCTTGTTGCCGCCTGATAAAAGGCTGTTTAATACCTTTTTCAGGCGACCAAAGAAACGTTCCCGCAATGACTGTTTCATGTCAGCCTCATTGATGCCCAACGCCTGCGACATACCCAAGTACTTATAGGTGTCGGTTACGAGTAGTGATGTCAGATGAATGGAATCAGAAAGTTGAATACCTTCGGATTCCACTACCCGCCCTCGCATTACATGCATGACTGCACATTTGTCCACACCGAACTCCATTTTGATGGAATCACTGAAGCTTTTGGAAATCTTTAGTAAATCCACCAATTGTGAGCTTGATGTGGCAAACAATTTCAAGTCATCCATGTAGAGCAAATGTGATATTATCTGACCTCCTCCTCGTAACTTATAACCTAGCCCTGAATTCCCCAGTAAGGTACTGAGAGGATTCAGTGCTAAGCAAAACCAAAGGGGACTCAAACTGTCACCTTGGAAAATGCCACGCTCAATACTTATTGGTTCACCGCTACCAAACATCCCTCGACATCCTGGATAGTTAAGAACTGTTCTCCATTGCCTCATACATGACGCCAAGAAGGTGCAAAGAGTTGTATTTACTTTATACAACTCCAGCACCCTCAGGAGCCACGAATGGGGCACAGAGTCGAATGCCTTCTTATAATCTATCCAGCATGTCGACAGATCCTTACGGCTACGGCGAACTTGTTGACTAATGGCCATATCAATGAGGAGGAGCTCCTTAGTACCACGAGCCCCACTCCTACATCCATTCTGAGAGGCACTCATTACGTTGTGTGTAAAGATGTGCTTTGTTATTTTATCTCTCAAAATAGATGTAAGAAGCTTATAGACCGATGGTAAGCACGTAATCGGTCTATAGTTACTGGGGTTCGAGGGACTTCCTGTTTTATGGAGCAGATGGGTAACTCCAGTAGTCATAAAAATTGGCAACGACCCCGAATCTACGGCTGCTTGAAACTGAGTTGCCAAATGAACATGTGAACTACGCAGCCACTTAATCCAGAAATTGTGCAGTCCGTCCGGCCCTGGAGATTTCCAATTAGGAAGTGGACGGACTGCACTGGCCACGTCTGATTCGTCTATAATGAGACATTCCATATCTGGAATTCCTTCACATGCTCTTTCGACATCACGGGTCCAGTCGCCTTCGACATGAGCAACGGGCACCGACCAGATGCTGCGCCAAAACATGTTAGTTTCGTCAGCATTCGGTAGGCACCCGCTACTCACATCATTGTTAGGTCGATCCCAATTTCTATAGACCCACCTCTGGTTTCTTTGGAACGTACGATTTACGCTAAACCGATCCACACGTTTTATTATTATTATTATTAGTAGGAATTTTTCCTGTTGTTTAATTGTGACTATTCAATGATAATTATTATTTGGGTACCGATGTATTAAGTCACAATAATTCAGGAACCATAACTATGCACGAAGCTAGCTAGTAACTTTTTAATGTATGAACACAACGACATATTATTATTACGTTTTACAACAAATATGAGGTGAAAACATTGTAGACAATGTCATTATGAACATTAAAATATTATAATTTCATTTTGGTTATAAAGTTGATTGATTTTGAAAATAAATGGTTTTCCAAAAAACTTTCGTTTTTTATTAAATTGTTCCTGTTAGGGAGTCACAATTCACCAAAATCAAGTTATAATCATCATGGGAGCTAATAAGCGATACAACTGATTTTTTTTACCATTCTGCGCTTTTACCATTTTGCTCTTTTACCATTCTGCGCTTTTACCATTTTGCTCTTTTACCATTCTGCTCTTTTACCATTTTACTACTACTAACCATTTTGCGCTTTGGACGTTTTGCGCCCAAACGGTTATTTTCACTTTCAGCAAGCTGTTGGCAGAAAAGCTAAAAAATATAAATTATGCGAAAAAACTATGCGAAAAAACCGCAATTTCATAAGATTAGTTAAAAATTTGCCTCTGTTACCTGGAGATTTGATTCACTCAAGTTGGCTTCGAGTACTGGAAACCTGCTCACACCGCAACCGTAGTACGATGAAAAAATTTATAAAATATTTTGAGGCGCAATGGCTCAAATTAGATACCGAAATACTTAGTTGTGCCTCTGCTAAACATCGAACTACTATAATCCGCACGCTGAATCATGATCCCTATACAGTTCGTTAGCGCTTAACATTGTACTGACGTCCTATCACATCAAATCCTTTAGAGGTCCATTAAAAAGATGAAAAAATCATAATTGTGTACAATTGTAAATTATAAAAATGAATATTAAGAAATTATTACGTAATGTTCGGAAATAATAGAAAAAAACTACGAGCTGCAAAAGTTACGTCGTCAAGCTGTTATCGACTAAGAAGGGACACATCGATAAACAAAATATCGATAATTTGTTGGAAATATAAAACAAATGCTTTGAGTTAGTATTTTATTTATATCAATCTGAATCTGATACAGGGTCAATCGGATCTTCAAAATCTGAGTCTGAACTGCAGCTATCCGTGACGTTTATTATTAACGGTTGGTCAATGATACTGTCGTATTGTACATCTCGATCCCAGTCTTGTAAGCAAATTTTCTTCGTTCTTTCGACCACTTTTCGCCAATCGTCAACTGTCACTTGAGCGCAAGCTTCTTCCAATAAAACCATCATTTTATTTGCCGTGAATGGCGGAGTTGTGTTATGCCTAGCTGCATGACCTGAAAATATTTGTACATTTAGTAATTATTTTTAGAAATATATGCATATACATAATATTATATAAATAAAAAATATAGATACCTTTGATCTGCGCCCATATCAACTCGATTACATTATATTGGCAGTGATAGGGCGGTAACCGAATTACCGTGTGTCCATTTGATTTGGCGCGTAGTCTTTTTTTCAAAATAAATAAATATTGCCTATTATGTTGAATGACCTGGCTGAATGACATGACATTTGCCTGAAAAAACAGTATTTTATCGAAATTGTTTCGCATAACTTCTATTTCTATTTTCTATTTATTTATTTCATAAACAATTTACATTGTATTGAAAATTACATCCTTAAAAAAAACAACAAAATCACAAGAAAAAAAAAAATAAATTAAATTAAAATATTAAATAATACATTTTTAATAATGATGTCAGGAATTATTAATTGATATGATTATATTGCATAGAAAAAATTATAAATAATAATGTTAAAAATTCAATTAAATCATAGAAGTGTACATGTCAAAAGTTCCGCATAATTATGGAAGTTTAGGGAACCATGTTCTGAACATTGCACACATTATTTATAAAACATAATACCAATTACAAATATTTAAAAAAAAGAAAATGTCAATACATGCATCCTATAACTATGTCATTTTACAAATTCGTCAAGAGAATAGAAACAACCTTCCAGAAGAAAACCCTTAAGCACGGCTTCGAACTCCTTTTTATATACAGCGCTTCTTATTTCTAGGGGAAGACTGTTAAATAGTTTGACTGAACTATAAGACACGCTATGTTTAACTACGTCAAGAGTGGGTGCAATCATTAAAGGCATATGTTTCCTTCTCGTACTTTCACGTTCCCGTCTACCTTCTTCACTTTCAAACTTATGTATGTTCTTCGCAAAAAAAGTCAATAAAACTAAAATATACAGACAAGGAACTGTTAAAATTTTTAGTTGCCTAAAATATTCTACACAGGACTGTTGCTGGTCTATGCGTACCATGGTTCTAATGGCCCTCTTCTGTGCAGCGAAAGCTTTGTCAATATTGTACTCATAATTACCCCCCCAGAAAATAATACTGTACCTCAGTTTTGATTCTACTAAGGCGAAGTACACACCTCTGAGCTGTTCCATGTTTACAACATCTCTAAGGCTTCTCAATACATAACAGGCGGAATGAATACCTGCCTCTATGCTTGCCAATTCATGTTTCCATTTCAAAGAACAGTCGATATATACCCCCAAGAATTTAACTTCGTTAACTGTGACTAGCCTGTCACCGTTAAGTTCACAAGCCAGCACATCTGACGTTTTACTGGTGGATTTTTAACTAATACAACTGTCAGTTGAAACGTCATAGGGATCATTCGGCGTGCGGAGTATAATATGCTCGAAGGGTGGCACCGACGTATAAATGGGAGAATATTAAAAAAACCACCCCTTCATCATTTTCTCTACATAATTTTGAAAGAGGCAAATCATTATGATTATAAAATATATTTTTTTTTGTTTTATTCGTTGATAAAGAATAGACGCCGATCAGGGATTGCTTTTGAGAAAGCCTATGAGAAATATTTAAATAAATTACATAATCATGAAATGACCCCGTTGCAGTTTTTGAAAAAAATTGCATTTTCCAAATTAGGCGTTACTGGTACTACGTAGTTTCAAAAAATCTTTAATTTGATAATGACATGTTAAATACTCGTTTCTTGGTGTAGGTAGGACCGAAACCACTCCTGTTGATATCATAATGATTTTGATTAAAATTAATGACAAATAAAAAAAAATCGTTTAATTTCCCACAAATTCCCACTGCAAATGAAAAAAAAAAATGATACTTTGAATAACTAAAAGTCTGATATTTTGCTTATCGGGCATTTCACGTATCCGACATTCTGCTTATCAGACGTTTTGCATATTTGATTTTTTGCTTTTTCCGACATTATGCTTATCTGCCATTTCACGTATCTGACTTTCCGCGTTGAATCCCCCGAGGGCAAGTACCTCTCACTCGGCGCTCGCAACCAGCCCGAGGGCAAGCCCTCCTCGCTCGGCGCTCGCAACCAGCCCGAGGGCAAGCCCTCCTCGCTCGGCGCTCGCAACCAGCCCGAGGGCAAGCCCTCCTCGCTCGGCGCTCGCAACCAGCCCGAGGGCAAGCCCTCCTCGCTCGGCGCTCGCAACCAGCCCGAGGGCAAGCCCTCCTCGCTCGGCGCTCGCAACCAGCCCGAGGGCAAGCCCTCCTCGCTCGGCGCTCGCAACCAGCCCGAGGGCAAGCCCTCCTCGCTCAGCGCTCGCAACCAGCCCGAGGGCAAGCCCTCCTCGCTCAGCGCTCGCAACCAGCCCGAGGGCAAGCCCTCCTCGCTCAGCGCTCGCAACCAGCCCGAGGGCAAGCCCTCCTCGCTCAGCGCTCGCAACCAGCCCGAGGGCAAGCCCTCCTCGCTCAGCGCTCGCAACCAGCCCGAGGGCAAGCCCTCCTCGCTCAGCGCTCGCAACCAGCCCGAGGGCAAGCCCTCCTCGCTCAGCGCTCGCAACCAGCCCGAGGGCAAGCCCTCCTCGCTCAGCGCTCGCAACCAGCCCGAGGGCAAGCCCTCCTCGCTCAGCGCTCGCAACCAGCCCGAGGGCAAGCCCTCCTCGCTCAGCGCTCGCAACCAGCCCGAGGGCAAGCCCTCCTCGCTCAGCGCTCGCAACCAGCCCGAGGGCAAGCCCTCCTCGCTCAGCGCTCGCAACCAGCCCGAGGGCAAGCCCTCCTCGCTCAGCGCTCGCAACCAGCCCGAGGGCAAGCCCTCCTCGCTCAGCGCTCGCAACCAGCCCGAGGGCAAGCCCTCCTCGCTCAGCGCTCGCAACCAGCCCGAGGGCAAGCCCTCCTCGCTCAGCGCTCGCAACCAGCCCGAGGGCAAGCCCTCCTCGCTCAGCGCTCGCAACCAGCCCGAGGGCAAGCCCTCCTCGCTCAGCGCTCGCAACCAGCCCGAGGGCAAGCCCTCCTCGCTCAGCGCTCGCAACCAGCCCGAGGGCAAGCCCTCCTCGCTCAGCGCTCGCAACCAGCCCGAGGGCAAGCCCTCCTCGCTCAGCGCTCGCAACCAGCCCGAGGGCAAGCCCTCCTCGCTCAGCGCTCGCAACCAGCCCGAGGGCAAGCCCTCCTCGCTCAGCGCTCGCAACCAGCCCGAGGGCAAGCCCTCCTCGCTCAGCGCTCGCAACCAGCCCGAGGGCAAGCCCTCCTCGCTCAGCGCTCGCAACCAGCCCGAGGGCAAGCCCTCCTCGCTCAGCGCTCGCAACCAGCCCGAGGGCAAGCCCTCCTCGCTCAGCGCTCGCAACCAGCCCGAGGGCAAGCCCTCCTCGCTCAGCGCTCGCAACCAGCCCGAGGGCAAGCCCTCCTCGCTCAGCGCTCGCAACCAGCCCGAGGGCAAGCCCTCCTCGCTCAGCGCTCGCAACCAGCCCGAGGGCAAGCCCTCCTCGCTCAGCGCTCGCAACCAGCCCGAGGGCAAGCCCTCCTCGCTCAGCGCTCGCAACCAGCCCGAGGGCAAGCCCTCCTCACTCTGCGCTCGCAACCAGCCCGAGGGCAAGCCCTCCTCACTCTGCGCTCGCAACCAGCCCGAGGGCAAGCCCTCACTCTGCGCTCGCAACCAGCCCGAGGGCAAGCCCTCACTCTGCGCTCGCAACCAGCCCGAGGGCAAGCCCTCACTCTGCGCTCGCAACCAGCCCGAGGGCAAGCCCTCCTCACTATGCGCTCGCAACCAGCCCGAGGGCAAGCCCTCCTCACTATGCGCTCGCAACCAGCCCGAGGGCAAGCCCTCCTCACTCTGCGCTCGCAACCAGCCCGAGGGCAAGCCCTCCTCACTCTGCGCTCGCAACCAGCCCGAGGGCAAGCCCTCCTCACTCTGCGCTCGCAACCAGCCCGAGGGCAAGCCCTCCTCACTATGCGCTCGCAACCAGCCCGAGGGCAAGCCCTCCTCACTCTGCGCTCGCAACCAGCCCGAGGGCAAGCCCTCCTCACTATGCGCTCGCAACCAGCCCGAGGGCAAGCCCTCCTCACTATGCGCTCGCAACCAGCCCGAGGGCAAGCCCTCCTCACTATGCGCTCGCAACCAGCCCGAGGGCAAGCCCTCCTCACTATGCGCTCGCAACCAGCCCGAGGGCAAGCCCTCCTCACTTCAAGGCGACTAGGCAGGAAATTAAAACCAATGGCAGTACGCTTATTTATAGGAGTATATTTCCCAAAAACGGCACGGAAACGACCACAGAAATGAAGGACCGGACCCCATCTTCGGACATGAAGACCTTCCGGACCTCTTGCCACAAAGAGAGCTCGGCCGCAGATTAAACTAGCAGATCTTCGTGCAACAGGTGTAGATGGTTATGCAGGGGCAACAGCAGCCCCCACAGCAGCCTCCACAGCATCCGCCGCAACACCTGTAAGGAGAATAAAGATATAAGACATGGTTAAGTAAAAGACGTGGGAGGGGAGGGGGGCAAGGTATAACCAAAAACTTACATTTTGTCGAAGAGGTATTGGAAGTACTAGAAAAGTCGAAAATAATTCTAGAGGATTCTAGAGGTTGTGGAAAATAAACTAGATGACTTATTATTAGTTTTTGTAAAATTTTTTTAGAGCTTTTTATATAATTTATTACACTTTGCTCGGGCAATTTGTGAGTACTGACCTTCTGTTGTATTCTTGTTCTACAGAACACCTCGTATGACGTTCAAATAAAGAAGATTTCAGGTTTTATTTTTTAGTGTAACTACTTTATAAAAGGACAGACCACTTTTTAAAGGAAGTTTCATTAAATAGTTTTGTACATTTTAGCAAAAAGGTTTGTGATCATGATTTGGTTGGTCATGCTTTCTCTGGACACATTTTAATATTATTTTGCAAATACATAAAATTTACCAGTTGAGGACTAGAAATGTTTGTTTTTTTTAAAATGGTTCATATCATATCGCGTAAATGATTGTTTAAATAACTGGTATAGTAATTTTAGGTATAAGTAATGTTTTAGCAGCCTCTTATTAGCTCTGTTTAAAAATCAAAAATAAGATCACAAACATGCTAAGTGTTTGAACGCAAACTCTGGAAGTTTAATTCTTTTACTAATTCCGTGCAGAGGACTTTTCTACAACAAATATGAAGCCAAACATGTGTGAAGATATTTTAAGACCAAATTTTTTTTGCGTAGAGTGCGATGGCGATATAACATGTTTTGAAGTTGGCCGTCTCTCGTCTCCTCCTGAAGACCCTAAGGATCGTGACACACGTTTGCCATGTTGTAGTAAAAACAAATCAGGTGACAAAAAACACCAACAACCAACTAAAGAGCAGACCAAGGATAATCCTCCCGTAAGTTCCACGACGGACAAAAAGATGTTTGATGATACTCTAAAGTCATTTCTGGTTCATATCTCTGATCAGAATGGCTCTAATAGACTTATCAGATTCGATAAAGCGGATATTGTTTGTCAAAGCTCAGAGACTGCCGGAAAATCTCATGGACAACATGGCCTTCCAAATAAAGGATCATGTAAATACAGTGCACCTTGCAAAGCAGATTGCTTCGAGCGTCAACGTCAATAAAGTGCTCTTCGAAATTCTTTCTTTGTAACAATAAACAAATAAAATAATATTCAAGCTATTTTTTATCATCGCCATCTTTAACCGACTTCCAAAAAGGAGGAGGTTCTTTATTCGATCGGCATTTTATTATGTATGCACACCGATTATCTGTGATTTTTTATCCTTTTATCGTAATTTTTTTTTAGTTCGATGCGGATAGTTGCCATTTGGTCCCATGAAAATAGTAGTTTATTCCAGTAGTTTTCATTTTAACGACTTTTTTGTATTATTTTCATTCAAACTTTCAATCGACTTAGTATTTATGTTTCCCCATATTGCCGTCGTTTATGAACCTATTTCAAAACCTTTTCACATTGGGCTCAGTATAACTCACAGGTGGTCCCATATCAATTTCATGGGTGCTGGACCTTGTACTCCGGAGAAACACCAGAGAACTCCTAAAAATCAAATAGGAAATGGGAAATGATTGCTTTTTAGATAGTTTTAGGACGATTCTGTGACAAGGTAGCTACATTATGATGGTCAAGGACATGCTGGAATTACCTAGTCTTGAACTATGGAGTTAGACAACAGAACTTCTAAATTATATATAGCATGAATATTTCGTTTATGATATTGAGAGCATTATGTCAATTTTATGAAACAAAATTAAAAACTTTGGTCGAAGGCATGCTGGACTGCAATAAATTACTAAAAGGGGAAAAACTACGTTTAAAAAACCGACTTCAAAAACTGAAAAGTATAAAATGACTTAGAGAAAAATTGCTAGACGTTGGTGCCAACTCTGTATGTGGTGCCTGAACTTATAAACTGGAATCAATTGAAATATGACCTCTCGGGCTAGGCACTGACTTCTAACAGAACAGTTTTTTTTGTCGTAGTTTTTTTTTCATCATCATCCTTGCGTTAATCCCGGTCGCATCAAGGCCTTCACCTCGGAGTCCGGGGTCCGTACATATGATCTGGTTTGTTTTTGCCTGCTATTTTGGGAGCAACTGCCGTCTGACCTTCTTGCCTGAGTTGTGATTAGCGGCCAATCATTGACAGAGTTTTTCAGGTCACCCATATAGCCCACCGTCTTGGTCTAACGACTATTGACAATCGGGACCGACTTCTAACGTAACCTCCGAAGCATAGAAGCTATCACCTGATCCTTCTGGTGTTCTTAAAGTTCCGGGTTCTTGAAAAAGCATCTAATGAGGCCATTACAAGTTTACTCGTGAGCTGAGGGCCACTATTGTAACGTTGTTAGTGTCTGCAAGGGTGACCCTTTTTCCTGAGACTTTGCCTTAAGCTTATCATCGGGCGAAGTGAAGCTATTTTGAAGTGTGCTATAGTTTTTTTATGTAATACCACAAAGCGGTCACCCTTCTAAATGACAACAGCGCATAGGGTTTACTGATTAGTGATTGGCTACGAGCGCTTCATTCGTCTTTTTTATCATCATCTTATTTTAATGGTTTTACATTACAAAAGCTAATTTCAAAGTCGCTTTCAAATAACTTGTACGAAAGTGTAATTGCTCTCCATTTAATTTCACAATAGGGAAAATAAGTTCACGGGGTCCACTCACTTCTTCTACTTGTTTTGTCTTGACTTATACGGCTTTAAAGAGAACGACTGCCGCATGATTGCCTACTACCACTTTCCAATAGGTGGACCGTGCGCTTGATTTCTACCTAAGTTGCATAAAAAATACCGAGAAAAATGGTACACCTACTGATTTATGGGCCAGGATGACCTTATAGCAAAGTGCATCAGAGCCTGGTCTATACATATTAATTCGGCAGGTGTACCATCTTGAAGGAGAAGGCCCATCTTGTCTGGGCCACAGAATAATTACCGAGTGGTTCTACGCCTGGGCCCCGGAGAATTCGATGTGGGCCCATAGACAGCAATAAAACCAGTGTAATGGATAATTCATTAATATTTAATCTTATATTACATGCTGTGATCAGAGGCTACACTTGCCCGTTTTCTCTTCATCCGATTGCCAATTCCAGTCGGATCCAAAACTTGCGCTTTTGGGGCCCGGCTCCTTTCCACAGTTTTGTTTCGTTGATTTCAGGAGAACGACTACCAGATGACCCCCTCTAACCACGAGATGAAAACCTGCGCTGCACACAGGATGAATATGTTTTTTTTCTGTACAACATTGGTACCTAATAGAGTTGAATGATAATTTAAAATCATTTTATTAAGTCTATATGCCTACGGTTCATGGCCAACTCAAAAATGCATAAAGTAACACATTTTCTTACTGTGCAGTAGGTGCGGTTGGGCTTGATACAAAATTAACAATGAATAATTTAGTTAAAAATAGTAAAACAATGTGAATACTAATATATATATCATAATATTATTTATTTTCTTCCACCAGCAAGGTAACGCTTTCTATCATTTGGTATTTTAATGTAATTGTTGCGCGGTTCACATTCTCCAACAAATCAATGCAGTCCAATGCAGTACTGGATTGTAGTATTCACATTTTCCCAGTATTTTAAACTATGTAGAAACAATCCAGTGATTGGACTGGATACATACTCATTCCAGTGATGGTTCACAATATTCCAGTAGCATTCCAGCACTGGATTCGCTCGCTGGACTGGAACGCTACTGGAATAATACGAACTGGGCAATAGAATTAAAATGTAACTATGAGTAACAACGGATTTATAATATTTCCAGATAATTTTCAAAATTCCAAGTACCTACCTCATTAATCTGAAATAATGGGCAAAGTGGTTCATTGTATACCTGTAACGGGCTGTAAAAGCCGGGAATTAAGAGGTGGAGTTCTTTACACAGACTGTTACTGCTTACGAAGGAATGGACTACAGGATGATTGTCGCAGAAGCGGTTGTCAAGGCAAAGCAACATGCTCTGTTCTTCCAGCACCGTTATGTGGACCATCCCAAAAAGCCTGTTGCGCACACTGGAGTAATCCTCATGCTGAATCCTTACGCGCAATATGCAAAATGCGACGTATTCCATAGGCGAGGCGACGAACCTGCTCCCCATCACTATAAAAAATTTCATAAAAAATTCTTTTCTTTCTTTCATAATAAGACCTTATAGTAAATGCTGGCATAAACGAAAAATCAAAAAAAGAACGTTGGTCAATAGCAAACCCGATAGAAGAAAAAATGGCTGACAGAACATTTTTATATTTCGTCTAGTTCAGATGTACTTTTTTTAATAAAATTTCATGTAGTTCGTAAAATAATTAAAATTTTTGGTATCTAAATTCCCTGTACTTTTTTATGTAAAATAATAATAATTCAATAAATACTGCAAAATATAAAAACGCCCCTCTCCGTTATTTAAGAACCTCGTCAATCGTGTATCATTAAAAATGTAAGTAAAATCATGGAATTTGCCCGTATTGATAAATAATCGCGTCCGCACCAAGCGAAGCAGCCCAGCCTTGCAAGGTCTCGCCCGGGGCAAGGTCTCGCCCGGGGCAAGGTCTCGCCCGGGGCAAGGTCTCGCCCGGGGCAAGGTCTCGCCCGGGGCTTTGGGCTTGCCACGAGCACTGTAAACAGCTGTTTCGGCGTGTTAAACTGTGCACTGTAAACAGCTGTTTCGACGTGTTAAACTGTGCACTACAGGCACATGCTGTAAGAACGTTTCGAACGAAACTCGACAACTGAATCAGAGGTGAGATTTCAATTTCGCATGCTCTAAATTTGGTGAGGTCGCGTTGTCGAGCATAAGTCGACAGTGATCGTGCATTGTTGGCGAGCATAATTCGATTCTTACAGTATGGGCCTGCTGGTTGTTGGTTCAGCTTCACGTTGGCTAAGCATTGTGCACGGCAAACTTTCGAAACTGCTCGGTGTGAACGCAGTTTATGATCTTTTTTTGAAGCAATCTTCTTTTGCAGGTGTTCCCCATGTGGTCCTATGGTATGCTATAAATATGAAGACTGTGGTCCTCCGGTAAGATAACTTTTTTTTTTTAAATTGGGAATATTCTATAATTTAATAAAATCTAATAGCCGTATCAATATTCAGCTGCAGTGTCTACCACGGTCTGCGTTCAAGCGTAATGGACTGCAAGATTGCCAGTTTTTCCAGCAGGGCTCTATACGGTATCTGTGCCGTACAGATGGTTGCTGCCCAAAACCATGTCCAGCATGTCCGCCGTGCGTGCGACGCCCACCACCTGGAAAGACCTACGTAACGCGCTTCAGCGATTTCGACCTAATTTCACAGTGGTAGAAGCGAAGTCCTCTTTCGTCTACAAATTCGGGTAATTCATACCTACTATTTTATCACTCACGGCGGACAGAGTAACGGTACTTGAAATTAAATGAAGCTTTTCATTTGCAGTCAGGGTCTAAACCCTCCGAAGGACGTAGAGCGGAAGAGGGAGGCGCCGAAAAAAAGGATGATAAAGAAAATCAGTTGAAGCGGACCAAAAGTCGTGAGTTGCGTGGTGGTATCATGTACTATAGTTGTCATTGTATCAAACGCAATGGCTTGCAGCATGATTGTCGTCGCACCGGGTGCGGTGGGGAGCCTTCATGTCTCGTCTTACCTGATCCATTATGCGCGCCAAGTCAGTTAGCACGTGCTCGCGGCTTGGCAGACCCCGCGCCCCTTGCAGCGCACATGCGCGCTCAGGGTGGAGGTAGCTCAAGCGGAGCAGCTGCTTCAAGTACCGGAGGAGGAAAGCGCTTCATTGTCTGTGAATTGAAGGGGATTATTCCCGATGTTTCAGCTGACAAAGGTGGAAATAAATGCTGTAAGTGTCCTGCCAAATCTATAACTCCTACTCCTATAGGGAACTCTAGTGGCACCGGTCCTCACTTATGCGTATACAGCGGCGCCGTAAGTTCACCGACACACGCGACTGGTGGTCAAAAAGCTAGTACTTCAAACTGCCCTTGTACCTGTGCTTCGGGGTCAGCAAATATGTCGGCTTCTGTATTTCCGCTTGACGAAAAAACTCTAAGACTAATAATGGAAAGGTTTGACAGTAAAGAAGTAGCGCCTCGTAAGCCAAAATCAGGGCCAGGAGGTCATGGTGCAGTGACGCCCATTGCAAAGGAAGAACCTTGTACTAGACCCGGTTGCGTACACTGGCAACCGCCGCCGCCCTGTGTGTGGGATGCTCCATGTAAAGCTGATTGTTTTCAAACTCCACCTGGTATTCAGCCCGGTCGTAACCCACTGACGGGCGGCGGCGGTGCGGTCATAAGTTCTAAAGGATCTTCCGGAAGCAAGGTTTCACATGGCACGCAGCAACCGTTCCAGAGAATGAAACTGCTGACACCACAATGTTGTACAGGTTGTTCTTCAGGAGGCCAAGGTGCTTCAGCGAGTGGCGGCCCAGCAGCTGGTCTCCCAATGATGGTGATGAAACTTTGCTGAATATGCTTACTGATTTTCTAAAAGCTTAAGAAAAAGTGCAACATAGGCTAAAAGGATTAAAAGTTTATACGTCAATTTATTTTATTTTATTTGATTCGTCCCCTATGCTCGCGGCCCCTATGCACGCGGCCCCTATGCACGCGGCCCCTATGCACGCGGCCCCTATGGATGTCCTCTCGCATATCCTCCATTACTTGTCCTCCTCTCACCGCATATCCTCACATCCTCTTCGCTCATACTACGATTTTCACGCTTCATCCTCACGGGTCCTTTCCTCGCTCAACCTCTACTTACACGCCCTCCTCCCTGCACTGCACTTGCCCTCTATTCCCTGCTCTCGCCCTCTTCCCTGCGCCCTCCATCTTTTACTCGCATTTCGTCCACTACTCGCGCATTCTCCTTACGCATCCTATCAAGCGCGGAACGTTATGCGAATAATTGCGAAATTAACTTGTCTGTTTGTATGTTACGCTTTCACGCCTAAACCACTGAACCGATCTTGAAGTTGGGTACAGAGGTTGAGATTCGAGTACGGGAACGTTGATAGGCACACAGAGGTCAAGTAGAAAGTAGAGTAGATATGCGACTAGAAAGGCCAGTGGAGTGGTAAGGAGAGAATCAAGTAGTCCTATAGGGTCGAGTAGAGAGGCGAGTGGAAAGATGAATGTACAGGTGAGTAGAGATCGAATTAAGTCAAATAGAGAGGCGAATAGAGAATCGAGTGGATGGGCTAGAGGAGAGTGCAGAGTCCAGTAGAGAGAAGAGTAGATAAGCGAGTAGAGAGCCGAGTATAGATTCAAGTATAGAGGCGAGTAGAAAGTCGAGAATAGAGGCGAGTAAATGGTTGAGGATAAAGTTGAGTAGAGAGGCGAGTTTAATGCTGAATAGCGTCAGGCTCAACACTAAGCGATAACCGACATCCACGGGGGTGGAGCCACCAGCAATAGCTAGTACTAAATTCCTTTACGCATCCTCACATTCTTTTCTCTCGCATACTCTCACGTGTCTTCTCCTCACATACTATCTTGTTGCGTATGTGTTTGAACGCAATATTTTGTCTCCATTTAAAATGACAGTCATGGCTGTGTTTTCAGCCACCAAATGTGAGGATATTTTTCATGTATTTATTTTACAACAATATTATTATACAATGAGATAACAATCATAGCAAACCATAAACCACTGAGGTTTGTGTGGAGTGCTGTGCATTCTATATTGCGATTAAAGACTTTCATATATCTATTTTACATGCTCATTCTCGTTATTAACTAATGTTAAATCTGCCGGATTTTTGTTCATACAAAACTTGAGAGCAGTCGCAAGTAGCTGTGAATCAAACTATGCAATCGAACAATGTTGCTGGAAGGGATATGTTACAAATGTTGAGATGTGTTAGAAAGGCGCGTGGGTTCTCTACTCCCACCACACCTCGACCCATTTATATTACGTAGGTTACGTAGGTTCTTGTACCTAAATCGTGAGATAAACAGACTCTGGCGCGCGTGGATGGTTTTGTATTTAATAGAGGAAAGTGACCAAATATGGAATACCATTATGTTTTTGTGTTATAAAAAAAAAGATACTGTAAATCAAAACCTTTTATTTTTGTTTTACATTTATTAATTCAAAATATAAAATTTTCTTTAAAACTAAATAAACATAAAGGCACCTAATTACGGAATAGGTACCCAAATTTACTTTTATGAGATATATAGGAACTTTGGTCAATTTTAAAAGGTACTTAAGTTATTTGCAAAAACCACATATCCATGTATCGAACTCTGCACGTGCGCAATCACCATGTGCCCAGAGCCCACACATGAGGCATTTGATCCATGTCTCTCCTCGAGTATCTTGAGAAAACAGGCTGTTATAGAACATACCCTCTGCATCTTCTGAGTCAGGAGCTCCCAGTCCTATGACGGCATCAGGCTCACTGTCTGTGTCAGAACGTATTTATTCTTCATAAGTCCATATCTGGAAATTTCAAACTAATCAAAACTTATATCAGATTTTTTTACTAAACACAATCAGACAAGAAAAAACCTCGAAGACAATCAAATAAACATGTAATCATTGCATATTCATAATATATAATATTATTTCCAATCACGTTTTGAGAGAAATACTTAGTTTTTACGTACATACCTTAAAAACTTTTCTCACAGCGCCAAAACAAAACACTCTCACCGCGGCCACAACGTTCACCCGACCCGACACCGACAACATTGCCTTGTATTTATATTTTAGAAATATGTAAATTTGTCCGTAAATACCCGGAACACTACACTACACGCGAAAACATACAAACTAAGTATACACTGAGACACAAAAACAGACTAAATCTACCTTTTTTTTTTTTAACGTGAGGGAAATTCCTCACGTACCGCCTAATAGCCTGCGGTTGGTAGCCCCGGGTAAGCCCTCGGAAGGATGTCCCAGGACTACCAACAGACCTACGGCTGCGGCCTCGCCTAGAAGTTCGTTCGGGTGTTATCCCGCGTCTATGGGGGGGGGGTTCGGGTGTCACCCCGCTTCTTGGGGAGGGGGGGGGGGGGGGAGGCGTGCGTGATCTCTCACGTCACGCTGCCATCATGGGCCTGCTTCTGTAAGGACGGTGAGCAGCCCACTCACCGTCCTCAGGACCCCGGTCATGGAGGCCGATGGTCTTCGGCGAAGACACGTCGGCGGCGCCCAAGCCGCCGACTGCGGAACTCGGGTGGGAGAGTTCTCTCCCGCTCCCGCCCCGCCGCCTCTTTCGCGAACATGTCCCGTTCGCAGAAAGATACGGCGCAGTCCCACTTACTCCCGCCGGAGACCATGGCTCGCACCATGGTCTCGAGCGAGAGAGTGTCCACGTCCAGACCCACCACGAGGACCTGGCGCTGTTCCGCCCACGCTGTGCACTTCACCAGCGTGTGGAGCGACTGTTAGAACAGAAAAGAGATTGCATTCGTGTCGATTTGACTGGCAGGTATGAAAGGATTGATGTATGTTTGAATTTCATATATGAGATATATGAAAACTGTGTCAAGATAAAACATGGTGTGGAATATGTAATATCTAAACAGATAATGTATTTTTAAATAAATAACTTTATTTAAATGGTCTTTCAAAGTCATATCTAGTGATTACAACACTGCGCATTGAGGGTTGTGTTTAATGTTGAAGGGGAGCCTTTAGACATCAACAGGTTATGGTGTTACGTACGCCGTAAACTAGGTATGTACGAAGAAAACAAGATTACATCAAGTGAGACAAACATGAATTCGGGGTCGGGATCACTATTTTCCATTATGAAGTTAGATGGTAGTAGTAACTATGATTCTTGGAAATTTGACATGGAATGCATACTTGTTCATGAAAATTTATGGCAGTATGTAGAGAATCCTTCGAATTCAGATGATGTAGTTATGATGAGAGCAGATCAAAAAGCTCGAACAAAAATTTGTTTGTTGATTAACAACAACTGTAAAGTTCATGTGAGAAAAGCAAAAACGGCTTACGAAGCATGGAACAATCTAAAAGCAGCTTTTGAAGATAAAGGAGTAAATAATCGGTGCAGGTTACTTTCTCGGCTAGTGAGTTTGAAATTATCACAATTCAACTCTATATCAGAATATGTCACGGAACAAATGCGAATTTCCAATCAGCTAGCTGACCTCGGGAAGGAAATTGATGATAAGCTTCTCGCAGCAATCATGTTACAAGGACTGCCTGATGAGTACACACCGATGCGACAAGCCATGGAAAATACAAATATAACATTAACTACCGATTATGTTAAAATGAAATTGCTGCAATTAAAATCGCATCCAAGTCCAAGTACGAGTACTTCAGAGCCTGGAAACTCAGCATTGATGATCAAATCCAACGCAAAGAAAAAGAATGTTAAGAGAAATAACAATGATCTTAAGAAGATTAAGTGCTTTATTTGTGAAGGATCACATAAGGCGTATGACTGTCCAGACAATCCAAGAAGTAAGAACAAGATGAAGTCAAGTCACTTGGCAGCAGCACTTGCTGCGATGGATCAAGCTTCAAGTAATGAATGGATCCTGGACTCCGGTGCATCGTCTCATATGAGTTTTAGGGAGGATTGGATGAAAGATTTTGTTGAACATGACAAGGTTGAGGTTTCATGTGCGAACGGTGGTAAGGTATTTGGTGAAGGATTTGGTACAGTAGAGAATGAGGCTTTGGATGTAAACATATTCAATGTAATGTATGTACCAAATTTATCTACTAATCTTTTAAGTATAAGTAGTATAGTTAAAAGGGATAAAACTGTCGTCTTTTCAGATAAAGGTTGTGAGATGTTTGATAAGCACAAATGTTGGGTAAAAGGCAAGTCTTGTGTAAAAGGGGTACTTGATAGAGGTGTCTATAAACTTAAGTTTGCTTCACAGGGAAGTGCCTTAGTATCTACAACGAGTAGTGACATGGATCTTTGGCATAAACGAATGGCACATCTGGGAGTACGTAATTTAACCCTACTTAGAGATAAGATGGCGACTGGGGTGAGTTTTCCCAAATCTTCTAATTTTAGACTAGATTGCGTATCATGTCTGTTCGGCAAGCAAACGAGACAACCTTTTACGCATGGAAAGGCTACGAGAGCCAAGGAGTTACTGGAGCTAGTACACTCCGATATACGTGGTCCAATGAGTGAGACGTCTATGTCAGGTTTCAGATATTTTATTACCTTTATAGATGATTTTTCTCGTAGAACTTTTATCTATTTTTTAAAGCAAAAGAGTGAAGCTTTTGAAAAAAAAATTAAAGAATTTAAGTGTTTTGCTGAAACTCAAACTGGCAAGAAACTTAAAATTTTGAGAACGGACAACGGTCGAGAATATGTGAACAAGAAAGTCGATGATTATCTGAAGAGTCATGGTATCAAGCGACAGTTAACGATTGTGTATACACCTGAGCAGAACGGTGTTGCTGAACGTGCAAATCGCACAATCACAGAGAAAGCTCGAGCGATGTTACAAGAAGCGAAACTTCCCATTCGCTTCTGGGCTGAAGCTGTCAATACAGCCATCTATTTGAAGAATAGAAGCCCTACTGTGGCGGTAAAGCATAAGACGCCAGAGGAGGTTTGGACTGGCAGAAAAATTGACTTGAGTAACCTTAAAGTTTTTGGTTGTAAATCATATATGCACATTCCAAACCAAAAGAGAACTAAATGGGATTCAAAGAGTAAAGAACTCATTTTTGTTGGATACTGCGAAGAATCCAAAGGATATAGATTAATTGATCCTGCAAATGGAGATTTGCACAGAGCAAGGGATGTGGTATTCTTCGAGAATCAATTCATTAACAAGGTGACCGATACTGCAGAGACGCAGGATAGAGAACGGGTTACGGTAGATCTTGAAGAAGCTATTCAAGAAAACTTAGAAGAAACAGAAACTGTAGAAGAGTCAGACCAGGTGGAACATGTACAATCAAGTAGTGGAGATCACAGTGAGGTACGTTCGGAAACTGGAACTGAAGATGAATTATGGTATAATTCTGAAGAGATATCAGAGATTGAACGTGACACAGTGGAATCTACAGTGGATGGAAGGCGTTATCCAATGAGAGAAAGGAGACCACCTGTCAAGTTCAATGATTACGTGAGTTTCAATGTAGTATCAGAAGAGATTGATCCACTCACCGTGCAAGAGGCACTATCTAGGAAGGATGCCAAAATGTGGAGAGCTGCTATTCAGGAGGAGTTAGACTCTCTACACAAGAATGGTACCTGGACTTTGGTAAAACCTAATCAAGCGTGCAATGTAGTAGATTCGAAATGGATATTTCGAATTAAAAAAGAGGGGGGAAATAAAATTAGGTACAAGGCACGCTTGGTTGCGAGAGGTTTTAGTCAAAGAAGAGGAATTGACTACAATGAGACTTTTGCTCCAGTTATCAGGCATAGTTCACTGAGGATGCTGATAGCTCTTGCTGCAAATAATAATATGAAGATAGATCACATGGATGTCAAGACTGCATTCTTAAATGGAAACCTTGATGAAGAGGTTTATATGAAGCAGCCAGACTCTTTTGAAGTTAAAGGGAAGGAAGACCATGTGTGTCTACTAAAGAAATCTTTATATGGATTAAAGCAAGCACCACGTTCCTGGAACATCAAACTTCATACAGAGTTGATGAGTTTGAATTTCAAAAGATCTGCAAATGAACCATGTGTTTATACACGAACCAATGGAAAGGAAATGATAATTTTGGCAGTTTATGTCGATGATATTCTTATTTTTTATCACAATAAAACTGAAATGCAGAGAGTAAAGAAAGAACTCATGGTGAAATTTGAAATGAAAGATCTAGGAAGAGCTGAATTATTTTTAGGAATGAGACTTAGGTAAGTGAATGGTGAGATTAAGCTGGATCAGGAGGAGTACATTGAAAAACTACTGAGACGTTTTAAAATGGTAGACTGCAAACCAGTCAGCACTCCAGCCGTACCAGGCCAGCGTTTTGCCAAGTCAGAAGGGAAACCAAATGAGACAATTCCATACAGAGAGCTCATAGGTAGCTTAATGTACTTGTCAGTATGTACAAGACCGGACATAGCTCATTCGGTAAATTTTATGAGTCAATTTTGTACCTGCTATGAGGAAGTGCATTGGATTGCTGTAAAGAAAATTTTACGATATCTTAAAGGCACAAAGAGAATGAGTCTCACGTTCCGTAGAGATACGTCAAGAGATCTTATACACGGATTTGCAGATGCTGATCATGCTGGAAACATTGTTGATAGGAAATCCTATTCAGGCAATGCTTTTATAATGGCACAAGGAGCTGTGTCATGGCTCAGTTCAAAGCAAAGAACGGTAGCAATATCAACAGCTGAAGCTGAATATGTCAGCCTAAGTGAAGCCAGTAAAGAAGCAGTGTTCCTTAAAAGATTTTTAGAGGAGCTAAATGGCACTGACGTAAATCCTGTGATGATTTACACAGATAGTCAATCCGCGATGGCGATAGCACAGAATCCTGTACATCACCAACAGACAAAACATGTAGATGTTCGATATCATTTTGTCAGAGAGACACTGGCAAATGGAGTGATTAGGCTAAAGTACATGGAGACACAGAAAATGGTTGCGGATGTTTTGACTAAGGCTTTATCGAGAGGTAAGTTTGAGTTTTGTGTAAGAGAGATGGGATTATTAGATTAGGCTGATATAGTGTAGAGTGTGGAAAGTATGCTTCAGTGATTATATCAGATGGAAACGAATGAGGAGGAGTGTTAGAACAGAAAAGAGATTGCATTCGTGTCGATTTGACTGGCAGGTATGAAAGGATTGATGTATGTTTGAATTTCATATATGAGATATATGAAAACTGTGTCAAGATAAAACATGGTGTGGAATATGTAATATTCCACACCATGTTTTATCTAAACAGATAATGTATTTTTAAATAAATAACTTTATTTAAACGGTCTTTCAAAGTCATATCTAGTGATTACAACACTGCGCATTGAGGGTTGTGTTTAATGTTGAAGGGGAGCCTTTAAATCTCAACAGCGACGTGTCATCGCTGCGGTCCTCGCACTGCTGACACTCGGCCGTGGTTTCCCGGTGTCTTCGCCACAGATATCTACCGAAGCTACCATGCCCGGTAAGTATCTGTGACAACCGGTAGGAGAGAGCACCATGTCTCCTCTCCAGCCACTCGTCCATGACCGGTCTGATGGCCGCGATTGTGGCGAATCCCCCCTTTGGTTGCTCAAGTCGCACCTTCCATGTCTCCACGGTTTCCTGGTGAAGCTGGGACCGCTGGGCCTCGATTTCTCGAGACGCAGGCCATTGGCCCCGCTCCAGCGCCTCCTTGCGCCATTTAAATAGAGACGCAAGGGCTCTCGCTTCCAGGTCCCATGGAGGGGTCCCGGCTAGGAGACATGCCGCTTCACCTGAGATCGTGCGGTATCCCCTTATCACCCTGATGGCCATCACCCTCTGCAGGCTCAGCAATCTAGCCACATTGGTGGCCGCCAGGGTTTCCACCCATACGGGGGCCCCGTATAGGGCCATACTTCGCACGATCCCCAGGTACAGTCTCCTGTAGGGAGCGTTGGGTCCCCTGATGTTGGGCATCAGCCGTGCGAGTGCGGCTGATGCTCCCCTCAGTTTTGGGACCAAACTTCGGAAGTGATGTCCCAAGTTCCACCGGCCATCGAGTACGAGTTCCAGATACTTCATCGAGGGCTCGATGCCGATGCTGACGCCCCCTACCTCTAGCCTGGATCCCGCAGGTGGCCCCATCCGAGGTCCGTGGAAGCACAGAGCCTCGGATTTGTGAAGGGCGACCTCGAGACCCAGCCGCCGTATCCGACCCACGACTTGAGCAACCCCTGCCGTGGCCTTTAGTGCTGCGTCTTGGTGCGTTGCTCCCCGCGCCGAGACTAAACCTACCTACCTCCAAACTTAAAATGCATTCTTCTGGTCCTTTGGTCATGTCAATAAAAATTTATAATAAGTTGCCCGAAACTATAATAAATGAAGAAAAGTTTTGCAGATTTGTGAATAAACTAAAAAGCTTTCTACTAATAATTAAAAGCTATTACAGTGTACAAGAATACTTTGAAGATAAAAGTTGCAATTAGTTTTATACAATTTAATAAAAATTAAATGTTTAATGACATACCTGAAATAATATGTACACAAAATATACCTAATAAATAAAATGAATAATCAATTCACAATGACATTAAATAATATACTTACATGGACATACATTTATTATTACTAGGACATGGAATAATTAATGATTGATAAACCATTGACATTGGACGGAGACAATTTATATCTTTATGCCTGCTAAAAACTGAGTAAGAAATGACCCTAAGGATTTTATATTGACATCTAATGTTGACATTTTAGTGTTTTGTATTTGATATCTAATGTTGTGATTTTTGTATTTTGTATTTTTATCTAAAAATGACATTTTTGTATTCTGTTTCGACATCTAGTATTGACATTTTTTGTGTATTTTTGTTTTGATAAAAAGATTAATATAAAATGGGAAGTAAATATAATAAAAAACTATGTATATCTTGATGAGATTCAGAAGCGGGACTATGTATAACTCATATTGGTTTTGCATGGTCTTGCTGTTGATTTTCATTAACATACTATAAATTGAGTATGAAATGGACCTAAAGATTTTACATTGACATCTAATATTGACATTTCAGTGTTTTGTATTTGACATCAAATGTTGTGATCTTTTAATTTTGTATTGTCATCAAAAATTGACATTTTGTATTCTGTATCGACATCTAGTATTGACATTTTTGTATATTTTGAATTTTTTTGTTTTGTTAATAAGATTAATATAAAATGAGAAGTAAATATAATAAAAAACTATCCTATTTTTTGATGAGATTTAGAGGCGAGACTATGAATGACTGATATGTATCTGCATGAATGATATGAATGGACATAGAACATATTAATATTGTATCAAATACTTTCAAACAGTTAATAAATCATCTACTCACATCATCACTCATCAAACAAAATAAAAATAAAATAAAATTGAGACTATTACAATAAATTAATGGAAACAAATAGATAAATAATATTTATATCCAAAATTAAATTATAGATTCTAAACTGTGAACAACAGAAAATTATCCCTCTCTCCAAACATTGTGCTGTGCCCGACAGGGTCCATAATTGTAACTTAATAATATTAACATGACATCTATATGTATCACATTATGGAACGCAATAAGTGTATTGAGTATTGAGTATTGACTGTCAAGTCGAAACCTGTACGCGAGTATAATGATATGATATGACAGAAGATTACTGTCTTTTGCAACTAGGAGTATTCGTTTCCGAGAAATGGCGGTATTCCATTTTAGGGATACTATTCCATATTTGGTTACTTTCCTCTAATATATGTTTGGTGAATGAATTTGAACTCTTCGACCGCAATACATCAGACACGAGTCCTCTACATGGATATATTGCTGTGTACAACGTTATGCTACGCAAGTAGGTACTGCCCAGCCGCGCACCGTATCAGTATCATCGCTACGAATTCTCGCATCGCCCAGAGATTTGCAAAATAACGCCTGCCACAAACATCATATCTTAACTTCATCCTGAGAATTCACCGAAGGAATAACTTGCTATTCTTTAGAAGGTGGTTATATTATAATATAATCTAGAATTATGAATAATATCTCTTTACAGTGCTTTTTATCTGGTTTTTATTTACGGCAATAATATCAGACTCCGTTTGACATCGATTTATAGTAATCAAGCTGTCAAACCGCTCTCAATAGGCCACAATAATAAAAGGGGAAAATAGTACCTATACAGTGCTTCAAAATAAAATTATAAAATAATAAATATAATGTAGGCATTCATTTGCAACTTCATTCTATCGAGATCATTTTGGACAAAGTGGCTACCAGTCAAGTAATATTTTATAAAACTATCTAATATTTTTCTGATATCAGGAGAAGCAACTAAATAAGATACGATTTTAATACTCATCCAACAGATGCGTGCTTCTTACTCTTATGTCGAAAGTATAACTATAACGATAAACCATATACTGTAACGAACGCAATGCAAGAAGCAAAGAAAGTAATATCGTTATAATTCTATGAAAAGAAGATGATCATTTTCAGGAATAGTGCATAATAACAAATGAAATCAATGATATTGACTAAAACAACGTATTTACATGGATAAATAATACTGCATATAAAATGCAGTCAACATTTACGAATGGTGTAGAAAGTATTAGCAATGGCATTGTTTAAAGAAGTTATAAATGCAGGAATTAATCCATGTCATCGTTCCTGTAGATCTATTATTTCATCACTCACAATACACTTGAGGCGATATCCAATTGTAAATAACCTCAGTCACTTCTTAAATTCTTCTAGAAGTTTAAATAATATAAGACAAATGGATGCTAAAGTTAACAAAATGCAACATTTAGTCAGCTATGTAAGTTTATTGTGATAATTTTATTGTAATTTATTTTCATATTACCAAACTAAACAGAATAAACTACTTCAGCATATTCACTACCTTTGCCGAAGTAATCTTATCTCTTGTATTTTAATGGCGAAGGAGTTCATGTAAAAATGGAGTGAAGACCAAAATGCTTAAATGAAAAAAAAAAAAACATTTTGTAAATCTGTGCCTCAGATTACATGTGCTTTGATTTTTTATTAAATAACAAGTTTTATTATTCTGTTTCAGCATATGAAGCATAATAATGATTTGCCTACCAATAATGTTACTCCTGAGTTTCCCGTAGTAAGAATGATGCCCACTGGTATATTCAGATCTACGAAGGGAGAGGTACACTTTATGGCATCTATATGTGTAATAAATATTAGATACATAGTTTTTGTATATATGGGTTAACTATTACCACCAAATTTGTAGGAGGTAGGACACGACGATATTTCCGTCCATTGAGCAGTCCGACTGGGGATGTGCCTCCACGCTACAGAACACCTTGCCATAATAACCTCGTGTTGTGTTCCCGGCGGATAGTAGGGTAGCCAAAGCTCATGGGAGAATTTTTGTGCTATCAGTGGGAAGACCAAAGGCTATTTCTGCTTTGTCTACTACACTGATGTCACAGAAACTCTTTGTGTCTTTGGTCGGCAGCACGAGCGTGACTCCCCTGGTGTTGCACGCGTCCATAGGCCGTGGTAAACCCTGTCCTTCGGATGGACCGTGTGCCTGTCCGCTACTTTAGTGATATAAAAAAGAACCACCATCATCCGAGCGCCAATCCCAGTTGCAACCAAAGTGTGGGTGCCAAGAGATGGAGAGATTGAAGACAATACAAGGAACTGAATAAAATGCAACACATCAATCAATCAATTAGTCCACTGCAGTCCACTGGTGGACATACTCTTTGCCTATATCCTTATAACAGTGAACACTGAACATGACATAACAGGACAAATCTAAAGTATAAGTTAAGGACCTACCTACTTCGGAAATGTGTGACACTAAAAAAGATATATTTAATTTATTTTCTAAATTTTATTGTTATTTTAAGGTTCTGGGTAATGGAGCCGCAAAAGAGGCAATTTATAAAAATCCAGAATACTTCTCCTACCATCAAATGAGCTACTATGATATTCAACTACATTTGAGGAAAATGGTCAAACCAAATAAATTAGTGACACTTACATCCCTGGGTATTATAAGCGTAACTGCCATATTTGAAGTATGTATAAAATTATATAATATTATTTTCACTTCTCATGCTCTTAAAATGTTACTTTACTCCCTGCATATCGGGACTAAAGTTCGTTATTAATCTCTAGGGACTAAAGTAATTTTTTTTTAATTTACTTGATAACTCATAAACAGCCTCCTAAACACGGTGTTTGTGAATGGGAGGATTATCACCTTTTTAGTGATTGTGTAGGTATAGAAATAACCTCAAAATGACATTTGAAAAAATCAAATATCCCATTTAATTTCGTGAACCACGAATAATGATATTAATTCAATGAATTATTATGTAAGTATTAAGGATAAGTCCATTTTATTATCCATTTCCAATTAGTTTTAAATTATTTTCAAGTTTGAATCTGTTGGCTAAATATTATATATGCAAGCATATAAACCGTACGTCACTTAACAACAAAAAAAACCGCGGGACAAATTTCTTTGCAATTTGAATTTTGAATAGATTATTCGTAATAAGCTTGCGTTGTAATCACCAATTACTTACACCAATTAATTGTGCAACTTAGAAACTTTGTTATTATAAATAAATAAAAATAAATAAATATTCCACAACATTTCACACAACACTATCTAGATCCATGGTAAGCATAGCTTTACTACCTTGTATTATGGAATCTAGAATACGGATAAACATACTTAGATTTTTTTTTTTGTAAATGCATACATATTACACATAGAAACACCCAGACCAATGCAAATACCCACATCCATGCATACAAATATTTGCACTGAGCGGGGATCGAACCCGCGCCTCCTGCGTAGCGACCGCATTCACTACCGCCACGCCACGGATGCTTTACCCCGTTATCGATATGATGAAATTAATATTTTCAGGTTGAAAAAGATATTTGCATATTTCTTAATTTTTTTTTTAATATTATAATTTTGTATAAAAAGTCGCTTTTTTTCCTCGCATTCAAAGTGAAAAGTAGAGTGTTTAACGTGGGACTAAACAACCATAATGACACTCGAACTATTAGCCACCCTCGCTTCGCTCGGGTGGCTAAAACATCTCGTGTCATTATGGCTTGTTTTAGTCCCTTGTTGAACAATCTACTATAGTGATCTGTTCAACACCTCTCCACCACCACCGGTCAATTTGGTGTCGCATCGTTCGGAAGTGAATGCGTTTACATATTTTACAATATACTAGTATTATAAAGAAGAAAGATTTGATTGTTTTTGTGTTTGTTTGAATTGAATGGGCTCTGAAACTACTGAACTGGTTAGAAACATTGTATTTATAAAATTTTCGTGACATAATTTTGTAACAAAAACCCCTACGAAAAAATTTGACCGATTTTCACTAATTTTTTTGCTTCAATAATCTGCGTACCTATATTTGTTAGGTCTGAGAATGGGTTGTAGGTACTTTCGGTTGCGATAACCGCCATCCACGCAGAGTGGAGCCTCGGACATCAGCTACTTTTTTTGCTATTTTATTATTTTTTATTTTAGTTATTGAATAGATTTGATTTTGATGTACTTACGTAATCTATGGTACAATGCTGGCATAGTGTTCATATTCCTCTTGTCAACGTAAAAAATGTCATCTAAACTACCATTCATCATCCCCATTCTGTTAATAATGCAATAGTCTGAAATATATAATAACAAACCAAAAAAATCAAATAATATGTAATACCTACCTTATTATATTAGTTAAGATGTTTAGAAGAAATTTAACAGTGTTAGTACAAGTGACCGCCTGAACTAAAACTAATTGCAATGGCGATGTTCGGTAAAATTATTGTACGCACAACTACAAATGTCAGCAGTCCTTTAATGAATTATAAGAATATTGCAGAACAATACACATTTCGCTATAAATCATGCTCTTGTGGTGACAAAAAGAAGTCTACTGATAGTTTACCTTTAATAGGAACTTCAAAAAATCCAACCCTTAATGACGTAAGTTATATCAATATGCTTGTTGCATCCATTGCTCCTAGCTACTTGATTGCAACAGATCAGTTTTGAATTTTCATTGCTCCGTCCGTGCGTGGCATAGGTAGGTACTGTTTCCATTTCCGTATCCTAAAGTATTCCGTATTCCAACAAAATTATCTAGCCATACAAACTTTCGTATTCTAGTAAGATTATAACAATACAAATACTTTTTACTTTTACATTTTTATCTTATACCTACATAGTTTAATAATTGATATCATTTACTAGAGGCCACAGGACTGTTTTGGTCTAATAAACATATTTTAGACAATTTTGTTTTGACTATTATCATACTAACTATTATTATACTAATTTTATACTTTTATTATGCTAACATAGACGTAAATAATACTAACAAAATATTAATCCTTTGTTTCTTTAAATAAAAGAATTCATTCATTCATTCATTCATTATTTATAAGTACTGCCTTTTTTGTCTTAAATATATATTTCATTTCGTTATTAAATTTTCTTTATTTTCAGTGTCGAAAGTATAGCCACAATTTGCCTGAAAATAATATAAGGCCCTGTTTTCAAATTGTTCCGAATTTACCGAGTGGTATTTTTAGATGTACAGAAGGAGAAGTAAGCATTTTCTTTTATCAATACTTTTTAATTTTGATCCTAACAACTAACTATCGGTTATCGTAACTTTTAATACTACATATATACGGTTTTAATTACCTGCAATCAAACAAACGTAAGATTTTAAGTCTGACTAAGACCTTTCAAAATCCGTTCATTACTTTTTGAGTCCATCGCTAAGAAATACACAAGAGCGATTACCTCACCCCAAACCCTGAGAGGAAAATCTGTGCCGGAGTTTCGTCCATCAATCAGGCCCCAATTCTGCTAATTTTATGGCATAGCAAAACCACTGTCATACTGCTGACAATGCATAAACTGTCATTAACTTTTAGACTTTATGACTGAGTCTTAAAATCCGAAATGAAAAGAGAAAGAGTTTATAACATTTTTTATTACTTCAGTGGTTTTGCAGTGAAAAAAACAATTGCAGAATCAGGGCCCAATAGCCGCACCGGCTTGCAGGTGGTTTGGCTAGGGCCCCGAAAATTTGAAAAATGCACCCAAAGTTCCACATAAAAAGTGTATTCTCTTATCATGATCATTACCGTTTTCTTTTTCAAGATTTTAGGATTAGGTGCTGGAAAAAATTGTTGTTATCAGGCACCAGAATATTTCTCCTTCCACCAAATGTCCTATTATGATATTCCATTTCTATTAAGCAAGAACAGGCTACCTCCACCGGATCCTAAAAGGAAGCCACCTTGATAACTTTGTTAGAAGCTCGAGGAACTCAGAATGCCTTGTATGTGTTGACAATCATTATTATTAATAAAAACATAGTAACATGTAAGAAAAAGGAATGTTAGTAGAGATTTAAAATATGTAATACACCTAATATTGGTTAAAATAAAAGTATCTATGCTATTATTTATTTCTTTAGAAACTACTCATATCGGTTGGGCTGTTTGTACACAGGTCTAGTTACGCATATTACATGGTAATTCGGACATTTTAGTTGAAGTCGGTTTCATCATCGTCATCATATCAGCCGCACATAATCCACTGTTGAACATATGCCTCTCCTTTGCACTTCCAGAACGACCAATCTTAAGCAGCCCGCATTTAGCGCTTAGTTTTAGTTTTTACAAAATGTCGAAATAACTAAAAAGGATTTAAGTACGTTAAAATGTCGAAATAACTAAAAAGGATTTAAGTTAAGCTTTGTTCACCATTTGTCTAGATAGCGTTGTGTAGAATGTTGTCGGGACAATATGGTATTTAGGGATACACAAATTGGTGGACAATTACAAACCTAAAGAATACCGCGGCCATAATAACCTCGTTGTGTGGTCCCCGCGGTGAGTGAGCTAGCCAGAGCTTACTGGAGAGTGTGTTTACAGGGCCGGCAGCACGAGTGTGACTCACCTGGTGTTGTGCACGTTCATAGGTCACGGTTACCACTTTCCATGAGGCAGGCCGTGGGATTGTCTGCCACCTCATTGGTATAAAAAAAAAATACTTTGGAACTTCCGAAAGGAAATTTCTTTCTTGAATAACACTCATGACTACGCACCTAAAGAAAGAAAAGGATATTTGTTATGTTGTATAAACGTGAAGAACATTTGAATAATTTATGTAACAAATAAGACTAGATTACAACATTTATTAACCAAGTAGGTATCCTAACAACTACCTACAATCCTATTGGTACTTTGATATGAGCCATGAGTATGTCTGTTTTTGTAATAGGTAGGTACATGTATAATTTTAAACTATTGCTTCAGTTATGAAATACTAGATTATGGCACAAGTGTATAAAGTTGGTGATTACCACTGAGGTGATATTGAAACCCGAAGACGGTAGTCAACAATACACACGTGTATCATACGCCGTTTTTTAATTCATTTGTGAATAATATAATACTAAAATAGATATTTACCCTTTTTTACGTGCGGGAAATCCCCACGGATACCTCCCCCTCCGGAGCCGGAGAGGGAGGTTATGTCGGACTCGAACCGACTAAACCGTACGCCGTCTGTGGGTCGTAGTGCTAGGCCGAAGGTGAGGTTGCCGTGCGACATATCCCTCGAACCCCGGCTGACCCAGGCCCATCCCTCTCGGTCTGGCCCTCCTCGGGAGGGGGGACCACGCGGTCCCCGATATTTACCCTTGCAGTTTTCAGATAGTAAACATTCCATAAAGTTTTGGACTTCACATCAATCACATCATATATCGGACGTTGTTCAGTATATGTGTATATATCGGGTGGTGTACTAGTTACATAAAATTAAATAATTTTCTTCAAAACTAGTACTTGTAGACATTTTAATTAATAAATACCTATAATTTCACCAATAAAACTGGCAAGAACAAATAATCACCTTTTCTATTGGGACACTGGCTGCAGACAAAAAGAATGAGGTTTTTTTTTTGTTTATCCGTGTATAAAATGGTGAATTTACTTGTAGGTTTAAACAGAAAAAGTAGAAAACAAAAGATGAAATTTTCTATGTAAATACGAAGTTGCATGAAATGAACAAGCAATAGGTATATTAATATATTTGTTCTATTGAACACGATGATTTTGTATCTAATTTTTTTTAAGAATAATGCAACTGTACTAATACTAATATGAATATGCTTTAATAAATAAAAAAAAAACACAGTTTGATAATAAGTATCATTATGTGCCTAATTGCGGTGAGATAAGAGCCATTTTATGAGCAAAAGAATTGAAAAAACTTTTTTTAATTACGTTTTTAAACTTGTACCCATTTTATCTTGCTATGATAACGGATACGGATTCCGAGGTGTAACAATTTTACCACGGGCAAAGGCTTGATTTTAAGCAAATTAATTATTCTTCGAAATGAAAGTTAGGTAGGTTTTTTATATAATAACAAAAAAATTTAAATATTCCGAGTGATATTTGTCTGCGCAAATCTACGCAGCAACTTTTTATTTAGGCTCAATGTTTGTAGTGTACTGATAAGTCAGACCTTTCGTAAGCATACCCAACACACAACACGCTTTGCCTGTATGAAGCGAATAACACAATAACTACTTTTTTTTTATTATTGAAATAGTAAACATTTCATTTGTGTTTTCTAGCTCTTAAGGTACCTACATGAGATTACAGCCTAGTGACGGATAGACGCACACGGATAAAAATCAAATTGGAAAATACAAAGCCTACGTCGGCAAGAGTTTATACCTACTTTTGTAGATTGTTGAGGTAGAGATCTGCTGAAATCTCACCACTGAACCTTGGAATTCCTGGAACAGCTAACAAGAATCCTACACATTTATAGAAATTACATTTTATATGTTTAACAATATATTACCAAAAATATCAGAGTTCAATATCCCTCCAATATTATATTTTATTATTATAATAGTGTCATCGCAATGAATATCGGACATGGCAATATATATTTACTTATCAATCATATCAAAACGTGAAGGATTTTTTTTGCCATTTAAAGTATAAATATACAATATAATAGTTAGTTCACAGACAACAAATAAGAACACGTACACATTACCGACACAAAACATACATACATATACACAATTATCATTTATGCTAGTTTTTGAGTCACTCTCAATACTGTCAAGTCGAATCTGTTACACAGTCATTAAACCAGTATACATTTTGCGCCTCGTAAGGCACTCCAAATTTATAATAGTTATGCCTATATTATAATGTTGTCTCATAGTTTTCAAGTATTGCGAAATTGTAAACTATATTTTGTTTGGATTTTATAATTTTTTATCAGGGTGACCTCGAAAAATATCCGGAAGTTGCAGCCGTGTTAGAAAAATGTGAAGAGAGCAGAGAAATCTCGTGAGCTATGTTGCTGACCCTGGTAGGGGAAGTGAACCCGAAAAATGTTGACTTCATTTTGCAAAAGTTGACATTATTGGCATTAGATGTCGTAGACGGGGAAATGATGGATAAATCGACAGAAAGCTGATACTGGGATGTTAGGGAAAGTCTCGAATGCGACCGGGAGTAACTTAACGCTGTTATGATGATGATCATTTTTACATTCGTAACATAAGTACTCGTAGGTAATTAATTCCGTGCTGTAATTTTTTGCCCATAAGGTAAGTACTGCTTTCCCGGGCCATGGTAGCTAGGTTAGTGTTCCGTAATAAAGATCAATTCACTTGTACACAAATTTCATCTAGTCAGGAAATAATAAAAGTAATGTTCTAGGACATACGGATTACACAACGGTACCTAGACTCAAACTAGCCATATCTATTTTTTTAATAATGTGTATTATATAGGTTTTTTATATTATATAGCTTTAGGCTAAGGATCGGGTGCTAAGGCGCACATTTTTAGAGGCCTATGTCCCACATTGGACTTGAATAGGTTAATTGTAATGAGCCTGTGACCGTAAGTTTAAAATAGTTCTGTTTAGTTAAACATGCGATATTTATTATTATATCGGTTTCAAAAACTGGCGTTGACTACGTATGCACCCGCCAGTAATATCGATTCCAGAATATCCAACTATAATTTTTAATTGTTTTTTTTTTTCCCTAAATAAGCAGGTGCTTAATCATCCAATCCTATGTGTAATGTAATTTGAAATTTTGTATTGATTTTTACATTCTTAAAGACAAATAAATATCATCTTACTGGTGGTCTTCCGTCTCGGTGAGAGCCTCGTGGCGTAGCGGTAGTGATGTCGGTCGCTACGCAGGAGGTGCGGGTATGATCCCCGCTTCACGTAAATATTAAATGCATGAATATGGGCATTTATATTGGCTTGGTCGTGCCTTGGATAGCACGCTAAGTCGTCGGTTCCGGTTACCATACGAACATCTATGGCAGTCGTTACGGATATTTGTAGAGCTAAAAAGTCCAACAACTGGTCTAACTGTAATGCTTCGATATCGCCTTCGGGTTGTGGAAATAAGATGGCAGTCGCTTCACAGAAAATATCGAAGTTCAGCTAAATCTGCAGTTAGACTGGTAAAGCGGACTTTAGGCTCCAAGTTGTAAGCTTTGGATGCGACTGGGATTAACGCTAGGATGAAGAAGACTGTTGTTCTCGGTTACATTTTTAGCTTTCACCTCAGAGTCTTGAGTCCAATTACATCCATCCATCTCCATCTTTTGGTAAACCAAATAATGCTAGGAGTTACGATTTTTTTGTGGAGCGGATCGGATTAACGATTATATTTTTCTGTGCTAAGTACTCCATCCACATCCAGTCTGTCCCAGCCACCTTTTCCAGGTCGTCAGTCCATCTGCCAAGGGGTTGTGCCACCTTTGCCTTAAATATTCGGTTTAAGGCAAAGGGAAGGTGGCACAACCAATGGCCAAAAAATGTATGTGCACAAAATTAATGTAAAAGGTGGTACAGGTCTTACCGACACAAAAATATATTAGATATAATCGGTAGATCATCATAAGGGAATGTATAACAGAAATCATTATCTCTGTGAAATTGGCTAAACGATGTTGAACCTATGTCGGGTCGAGGCACTGAGTTATACAATAGTATCACGCATCTTACGACCGTTTCCAATTTCCCACAGCCTCGCCCCGATTGCTACTTGAGTGTTAATCTTGTAATTCTAGTACTAATAGGCAGATTTTCTTCTAACAGCTCATCTCAATTGTGTGGTTAATAGGTTTGGCTAATGTGGGTAGATGAAGTGTATGGATATGGGAAAGACTAGGAATAGCTTAAAAAGAGAGGCAATATACAATTTGAATCTATAATTTGAAATTATACAATTTGAATCTATAATTTGAAATAAGATGTAAAATTGGATCTTTGCTTTTTAGGCACTTTCACTTAGGTAATCTTTAATCTTCTCTTATATACAAAACTTAATCTCTGAAATGTATGTACACGCACATTTTCCAAATGATTTCACCAAATTAAATTCTATTATTAAATTATTCGTCATTGTGACAAGGTATAAACATTAAAGGTGAAGCCAAGGCGCATAGCTGGAATGGACTTAATTAAACTAAAATCCAAAACATGATAACATTAAACAAGCTTAGCAATAAATTTTCGACAATATTCACAAAGAATAATTTATCAAACAGCCCACTGAACTGAACATGCATAAGTGCTCAATTTCACATGTTTTTGTGAAGGAATCATGCGTAACATCTACCATTTACCAATAAATCTGTCACAAGTAGGTAGGTACCAGAATATGCCATTACCGTACGCAATTAAAAACAGTTCATCAAATAATCTAATAAAAAAAGATTGCCAACACGGTAATCGCTTTATATTACTTAATTAGGTCGTTACATATGAAATTGCTGAAATTTTCTTACAGATTCATGAGTTCGTTATTCCTGTAATTTAATAGCAATTTTCATTATTTATACTTAGTTTGAAAGTTGATTTCAAGATTTTACAACACTGTATTAAATTTTGTTGTTATTGGCCGCTTGATAAATTAAATTCGATTTTCAAAACCAGTACTTCCTAAATGCTATCCATTTTGGTGATAAATTCGTATTACTTTTTCACAGCTATCACTTTTCAAAAATATAATAAAAGTTGCTGTTAGCTTAATGTTGTCTCATTCATACACAAAAAGAAACTAAAATTTGGAATCGTCATTCCTAAAAAAAATGCATAAATGTTAGTACTGCAAATTGGGTTTCCTCCAATTTATTAAATAAAACGGCAATATCATATGTACCTAACGACCTATTATTTCAGCTAAATGCTACGATTTCAATCACGTTTACAAATATTTGTATAGGAAAATAAATTAGTTACAAAAATACTTACATACAAATCTTTCCTCTTTGTAATATTATATAATATAGTAAAGAGTTTAATAGTAATAGTATAATAATATATAGTAGGTATAATAGTATATAGTAAAAATAGTAATAGTATAGATATTATTTTAAACGCTTAAGTTAAAATTTGTAAACCATGTTAGTTCGCATTGTGCTTTTCATTACTATATTCAAACGAAAAATATGTACTAGCGACACCATTTGGCAATGAAACGTACTGAGATGCGTTAGGTTGTGTAATTTAAGCCGAAGATTGGTACGCCACAAAGAACCGAGCTTAAATGCCGGAAGATGTCGCTACATTTGTTTAATGAATAAAAAGTTTTTAAAACAGGATTATTGTAAAACTGAACGTCTTGGAGTGTCGTCAGTGCATATGGGCTAAGGAGTCGACCTTACCATCAAGAATTCAAGAATCCTTTCCGTGAACATTTTGCCGAGTTCGAATCCGTTTAACCATTACACTACCGTCATGTACCCATTCCTAACAAAAGCAATTTAGCTTAGCTCGAGGGGTTATGGGGGAGTATTAGTAATTTAGGTTGTTACAATTCTTTAGTAAAAAGAATCTTATAGGGACGTTAACAATCAACATGTCAACTTTTCAAGCTACTGCGTATTCACTTATAATCCTACAGTACTAGGCTCACTCTCTATAACATAGGAGTCCAGAAAAATATTGAAGATTTTCAGTTGTGGGTACAAATTTGGTGACTACAAAACGTTTTATTGCAATGTAAAAAAGCAGCCTTGATAACAACTTGAAAGCCCAATTAAAGTATTTGTTGCTCTCATGACTTCGGGGCTAATATCGTAGGAACCTTGATGAGAAGATCACGGTTGAATAAACGTTATCTCGGATTACTTATGTACTTTGGTTGCGCTCTCGAAAAGGTGTATGGAGGAACAGGGAACTTATTTCCTGTAACCACCCTATAAAAAGGTAGTTTCGGAATCGGCTTGATTTTATTTTGTGTCTACTTTTTTTGAACTTTTATTTCTCTTGAATGACGGTTTTGATTTATCTAAATTTTGTCTTGAAATGACTTGACTTTACGAATTTATTTTATTTCTAACTAATAACATATATATGTAAAATTGTGTTGTTGTATGTTTGTACTTATTCACATAAAAACCGCGGCAAAATATTTGAGCCGTCATTATCATATATTATAATATTAGCGATGATTTCGCTTAAATCAGCTGAAATAATTGATGCATAAGTAGGTGAAGACCTAAAAAGCTAAAACAGACTATTAGGATTTCTAGCACGGATGTCGCTTCATACGAAAATACACAATACGATCCACCCCGGCATCGCACGGGTGATAAAAACGTTCCCGTGGCAATTCATTATAGCCTATATTACTCAGGGTGAATGTAGCTTTCCAATGGTGAAAGAATTTTTGAAATAGGCACAGTAGTTTTTGAGTTTATTCATTACAAATGTACAAAAGTACAAATCTTTACTTTTTATAATAGTATTGCTTACGTACGTAGGTGCATATGCTAACCTCGTGTGACTTTTATATTATACATGGACTGTAATAAACGTTACCTTGAATGCGTCTGGTACCTACTAGAGTTTCACTTCCACGCCATTGTTTGCTGCACCGCGCTGCCGCACACCGGGGAGAAAAAATCGCCTCACCTTGTACAGGTTTACCCGCCTTTAATTAAATTCGATGACTCTGGATGTAAATTAAATTGTTTAGTTTCTGGCGATCATCTATACCGAGCATAATAGAGGAATCATCCTACAGTATTATTACAGGGTAAAAGGAAGATACCTCGGTTTGGCTGTAAATGTGCATTCATGTGTGTACTTGGCATTGGTAAAACTGACGATTGATGGATTTGATTTTAACAATTACAATTTAACAATAATTACTTAGGTCTATCTAGCCAATCGGTACTTTATTCTTGGACTAAGTTTTAGACCCAACTTCCACTATCGTTTTATTAAGCTAGAAACCGTGCACACGATTGCCTGCAAGCACTCTCCTTTTTACGTGTCCTTCACATTTACTCGCTCGTATTTTGAATAATAAACACCCAAGTGCATGAATAATTTTAATTATTTGTTCTTGTTTTAAATTAAACTGCATAAAATATAGTTGAAATACTTGAGAGAGCGAGGAGTTCATCATCTAACATCTTGTATTATAAAATTGAACCACTAAAACCACTAGGTGCGTATAATATACTCGTGTTTATGGATATAATATAGTTCTGTATTCAGTTTATAATTTACCATAATGGGTTTCATCACATCGTTCGTGAAATTAATTGTCACTATGTTTTGTCTGTTTCTGTAGGTACTATTGTGTATCTCTATACAAGGTTGTATATTAACTGAATCCAATGGTTTTCGTAATACAATGCTTCTACTTCTCACTTGTTTATTTTCCTATTCGTGCTGCAGCTTTCTCGGGTTGGGGGGTCAGTTGGCAGTGGCTCCGGTAAGAAGATTAACCAAATCTCAGAAGAGTGGCGTGGGCGCGTATTTACATTTCCGTGGTCAATAGCAGGCAACAATGCCTTGAAATAGTAATACCCTTTCCAAATCAGGTGGGCCGTGTGCTTGTCTGCCACCTAAGTGGATTAAAAAAACCGTTTTCAATATAAGGGACGCATCCTCCAATCGCGTACGGGTTTATCGCGCAAACTGTTCTTACAAACACATATTCGATTGGATGCATGCAACTTAGTCGGACATGAATTATATCACAAGAGAAGGCTGATTCAATTTGGTGATGGAAAAGCTTATTGAGAAAAGCTGCGCAATCCGACTCGGATAGGTTAGGTTAGAAGAGACTTTGTGGTTATTTTTTTTATAACCATACAGTGTAGGGAAAAATGTTTGATGCTAGAGTTTAATGTGATGTTAAATATAGGGAATGAAAGTGGCTATGAGAGCACTGTAAAATTAATAAATATAATGTTTGGCTAGCGGCTAACTGGTGAGACAGATAATTGAAAGATTAATTAACAATTTATAACAACTGAAATAGATTTAAAAAAATTTGAAATGACGTGACATAAATTTATAATGGGTATTAGAAATGAATCTCAGGGTGGATTCGCAATAAATATTCTGCCGAGGCGTTGTTTGATCCGTTGTGCAGAGATGGTAGTATGCACATAGCTCATTCACTCCCGGCTGCTGATGTTGCCGGCGTGCCAGGGTCCTTGCTGGTGTGCCTCACGACCGAATGATGGCGTGAAGCCCGGTGCGAAGACCCTGGAAAAAAAAAGAGTGCGGGTCAGTATGTCACATGGGAACTACGTCCAGTAACCCGCTTAAAATAATAGCAGGTGAAGATATTCTCACCAGCGGCCGAACAGCGTAGCTAGAAGCTATAAAAAGGATAAATAATTAAGCAGCGCAAGCTGGTGACGTGACCTCTGACTGAAGAGGTCATCGGTCTCGTGGCACTAAATAGTAGTCTGAAATAGCACATACTAGAAATATAAAATAATATATATTCAGCTATGCATTAAGCAGGCCGTAAGCTGCACCGCTGGAAAGTCTTCACCTGTAGAAGAAGTAGGAAATGTTGATCTCAAAACTTACCCGGTGCCGACAGCAGTAGGCCGCCGGGGTCAAAAGTCACCTTCCACGGCGAAGGGTAGCCTAAGAAAGGAAATACTTCAGCGCCGTGAATAGACGAATAATGTTGTCCAATCTCGCTCGCACAACCATAGACAAATTAATTATTTAGTGTCGAAAATACTAAATTATCGACTATATTAGAGAATTTATTTAAAATAGATTTTTAAAAAATCCACAACGTTACAACAGGAACAATTTATTTTCCGGGCTGTTTTATCAAATGGCTGTATATCGTTCAGAAAGTGAGCCTCTTGCCAATAAACATTGATCTCATAACATGGCGTCATTATTTTATATACTCATATATTAGAATGTACTTATTTATATTTATTTTAGTACTATTCAAAATTAAAACCTTTATTTGAGTTTTCTTCAACATTCATCAAACACATAAACCTCGCATTCTCAACAAACGGATTGTTGGAGTTTGATCAAAGCATTGCACACCAACTGCAATTAGAGGTATAAGTTTCATGCATCGAAATAAACACGTGTTTGTAAGAACAGTTTGCGTGACAAATCCGTACACGATTGGATGACGTGTGCTTTATACTGAATACTGATTTGGAAAGCGTATTAGTGTAACAAACCCATGAGGGTTTCGAGGCACTAGATCTGCTAGTTCATAGGTTATATTATAGTATTAGAATAAAGAAATAGATTTTTGATATCATTACCCAGATAGCTTGGAGGCTTTGCAGCATTGCCATTTCATGTTCTTCATTTAAAACTTTATTCCATCGAGTCCTACCAGTAGTTCGATAGTCGAACTGTTTGTATTTTTTTTTATTCCAAATTTTTACGCGTCTAATGATATATGTACATAATCATCCGGTGCTCTGATCAGACTTGAGTTAGTGTTATCGGCTATATTACTCATTAGACACAATCCATCTCTCTTGTTTTAGATGTTTGATAATATACTATATATAATATATTAAATTTTCATATAAATTTGCTATTCATTAAAAAATATACCTAATTTCGTAATATTTGATTACAATGATTGATATTAGAGTTTTATTTCTACTTTCACCAGAGATTGTGATTTAATATGGAGCAAATTAATTGAATAGAAAGTGTTCCACAGAAATAGATTTAGATGTTTTATCTTAGTGTAATAAACCAATAACTTTTTATGATACTAGAAGTAATAAAATAATATTACTTTTCCTATTATGATTATGACTTGACGTGGTGGAGTGTTTGACTGGTATATTAAAGTCACGAGGTTGATTTCAGCTCGTACTAAAGCGTTGTCCGTTAATCATTAGGTATACAGGCTTACAGGTGAGGTAGATTTGAGCTTAAAAGATTTTTGTAAGGTCTCATAAACCCACGTTAGGATGTTGATGATAACAAGTGCCGACTTTAAGAGGCATCATAAACTATTACTAACCTAGCACCACTCAATTAGCTGCAATCAAAAAAGATTATTATCATTTAATTATTACAAATGCATTATAAATTGTACATATCGACCTCTTTTTTTAATGTCATTTCACATAGTATAACCTGTAATCACATTGGCTTATGTCATGTTGTTTATGTTTACTCATAATCGACTACGACCGTTGTATTTAATTGCATTTTAGATTCTAGGGTTAATAAAATGCTGAAAAGGTGAATGCACATTAAATGAGTCATTTTATTCACTGTTTGTGGAGTGTTTGACTAGTATATCGAAGTCACAAGGTTAATTTCAGCTCGTACTGAAGTGTTGTCCGTCAATCATTAGGTATACAGGCTTACAGGTGAGGTGGATTTGAGCCTAAAAGATTTTTTTGGGGTCTCATATACCCACGTTAAGATGATGATGATAACAAGTGTCTATTACTACAGCAGGTATTACCGTGCTATTACCGTCCCAACATCAAGACATTAGGCTACATTGTTCATAGCCACTTCAAAAATCATTATGCCGTAGTGAAATTTGCTCACAACACACACGTGTGTAACAAATGAGGGTGATTTGTTCTGTGACCGCAGATAGCGGTTTATATGCGAGGTTTACGGACCATAATAGCATAAGTACTTACTATGCTAGGTGACAGTTTCCAGAAAGTGGATAAAAGTTGACTTCCTTTCTCTATAAGAATATTTTGCCAACGTAAAGTTACTACATATTACATCAATTATTTATTTATCAATATTCTTTGCTCGCAGGCCTCAGTGATTGCATTGTGAACACGGCTGAATAACGTTGTATTTCCATATATAATAATAATATAATAATAATTTCCATATACAGACTTCCATATATTACTTTGTAACTGATTTTTTTGTTATATATTTTTATTCTCTTCCGGACATAAGAAGATACGCCCTTGTGAAGATCCCTTACACTGGCAAAATTTTGGCGTCAATGGTTGGTATGCTTTTATCTAGACCTTAATTCAGATAGTAGGAGTTAACAAGACTCACAGAACACGGATAACCACATTAAAGCGCCTAGGCACCATATAGACAGGAGTTATACAAAAATTTGGCAGTTTCGAGTGGCTTCGAATCCATTACTCCTGAAGCAGTAGTCGCCTGTCCAACTAAACAAATTATTTTTTATTCGTTTCTATATTATTGACTTCAATAGTTGATATTCAGCATGAATAAAGGATATATATACGTATTTATGAGTACTCATATATATAAGTATTTATTTATTCAAGATTTTGTCAATTTTATGTTTTTATTTATTTATTAATACGTTTGTTGTTAAGTAGAATGAAATTCAATTTATTACCGTGTTTTATTAAAGAGGAAAAGTGATAATTCGCAGACGCACACTCCAGACATGTCATGTAAAGTACTAAAAAGTTTACGATTCAGTTAAGATAGTTTTTCTTCACTTACACTAGCATAACAGATAAAAACTAGAATTAGTCGATGAGCTCGCGTGCCCAAGTCACTTGCGGTGCCGCGTGCCAGCAAGAGGGTTCTCGATATAACAATTACTCTTTTAATCATAAGTTTAATAGCATTGCGTGATAGATTTATTTCTGTCGAAATCAATGGAGCAAACCGAAACCACAGGTGGTTGGAACATTCACCGCTTCAAAGGCCAAGCATTCATGCCGATTAAGGCTTATACATTGAATTAAATGTTAAAGACTCTTTGTCTATGTAAAATATCATCAAACGTGAATAATACGGCACGAAATTATTAGGTTTAAGGCCAATACGAGTACAACAAAAGTTTAATCACAAAAATTTAAGAGATGTTTTTCAAAACTTTAATTTCAACCATAGGTAGATACTATAACTTAAATCTTGGTTTTAGTGAGGACATAAATCTTAGTTTCAGTGAGGACAGGAGCAGATTTCGCCAATAATGGCCGTCACTCAAACAAAGAAACCGTCCTCAAGCCATACCTATCTGTATTATCACGTTTTACTTTAGTAAGATCCCTGTTTAGTTAGTATGACTTGATCGGAATTATTTTCACTGGTGAAGTCTGATCTAAGTGAAAAGGCCAAAGAACGACAAAACAATGCGAAAGAGACACGCCTTGAACAAACGTTGCTACGTCGATCGGTTAGCACGAGCGTGAAATCGGAATTTTTTGTTTGTAAAGGAAATTAGCATTACTATGATTAAGTTGGTTTTTGTAAACATAATTGAACAACCCATTTAGTTTAGCTGAAGAGGTATCCAGAAAAGAGATTCGACCAAGGATTTTTATGACGACAAAAAAGATTTGCCTAATTTACCTAATGAAACAAAGATTTGGTTGCTAAGTTGACCGTATATATGTCGCAGCCAACTAGCTTAATGAGCCGTTCAATTAACTGCCGAGGCTCTTTATTAATGGCGCCGTTCAATTAGCGGCCTGATTGGTGTTCAGCCATTTGATTAAACGGCTAGGCAAATGGCATGAATCGATGACGTTTAATTACTTACTTACCATTTAAATAAATAGCCATGAAAATTACATTTTTCTGCATGGTTATTTAAGTCTTCTAACCTAACCTATCCAAGTCGGATTGCGCAGCTTTCTCAATAAATCTATCATTAATTTTCTGTGACCTTTGCCTATCCCCTCGCGGATTTACAGGCGTGAGTAAATGTATGTAATTTTCTGTCTTAATACGGGGTGGTGCCTTATCTTACAAATGGCCTAAGCATTAGCCAGCTAGGTAATTAAATATTGTAGTAAACGTTATGGCTAAATATCATTCAGGCCGTTCATTGAATGGCGCCGTTTAGTTATCAGCCTAGGCAGGTAATTGACCGGCTGAATAATATAGTTGCCGGCGGCATATATACGAGAAGCTTATATTCTTGACTGAGTGTGTTAAAGAAGAAGCTAATTAATTAGTATTTTAAGAGGCATCATAAACGATTACCGATCTAGCACCACTCAATTAGTTACAATGAAATAAAATTATTATCATTTAATTATAACAAAGGCATTAAAAATTGTACATACAATCTTTTTTCTTAATGTCGTTTTACATCCTATAACCTGTAGTCACCTTGGCTTATGTCATGCTGTTTCTGTTTACTGATAATTAATTACGACCGTTGTATTTAATTGCATTCTAGGGTTAATAAAATGATGAGACGATAAATGCACATAAAGTGTGTCATTTTATTCACTGTTGATAAGAGTTAAGGAAGGCAGACACGAAAACTGTTTTATTGATTACTACGTGAAGATTACCAATATCTGAAGCATTCACGTTAATTCCTCTAGCTACACTTAGTAGCTACACTCGCTAGTGTTAGTATGGGTTCAAATCAGTAGATGTTATGACCAGAATTTGAACCCAAGACTTTGGATCGTACGGCCGACTAATAGGCTACCAACGAAACTTACAAATGAGATCATTGTTATTTATAACGCTGTTTGCTGTTACTTAATTTTAATTGATTGAGAAATGTTTGTGTTAAGTATTTCTCTGTTTAGACTCGTTTCTTTGTTATGCATTTAGGTACATTTTCTTTATTTTTAAATTACTTAAATATTTACCTTCCAGCCGAAAAACAACTTCAAATGGTTGCCTTTAAGGAAAAAGAATAACCAACCCAAAATGATTTAAGATTCAATAAATATGATTTAATTCAATTAATTATTTTTTGTCAATTTAAATTTAATTTGATTAAATATGATTTAAGAACATTAATAGGAATAACTGATACAGTCAGATTTATACAATCTTCCACTAGCAAGTAGGTAGTAAAACTCTGACGCATGTTTCGCCTAGACGCGAAACGGTATAAATAGAAACAAATTCAGTCTAATAGACTTTATTTAATTACGATGAAAACTACCCTCCTGAATAGAAAGTGAAGATGTGATAATGATATGCTTTCATTACCATACCACAGAATATCTAAATAAATGAATATTATTTCACTCAACGTGTTGTTGACATCTGCTACTTGAATATCCTATACGTAGAGGAAAAAATTAAGAAAGTACTGAAGAGAGAGATACTTATCAAGGCAATGAAATTAAAATTCAAGACACAATATACAGAGAAGAGATGACTGTAAATGTGGTTAATTTTAAAACATTCCAATGCTCCTGCCAACAACATTAGTTATCTTGTACATTTAGAATAAAGAGATTTCAAGAAAGGCTTTTTAGATTATCATTTTATAAAGAAACTCTTTGCTTTTAACAGGTTCCTTATTATGTTACGTTATTACCCTCACAGATTGTGAATCAATTTGAAGTAATGTTTTTCCCACCAATTCGTTATCGATTCGCTTTTTCCATTCTAGGACTCGTTTGCGGCCATGGGTCTTTCTACGGATGTTGCCAGCCTATTGTCTGTTTAGTTATCTGCGAGCTATATTGGTAAATCTGGCTTCCTAAAGGAACGTTAAGTATATTCCTAAATCCAGTTGTATTCGGAACCCTTATTGCGTGAGTCCAATTTACAATTGACATATTACCAATAAAACTACAATATAAATACAAAATGACAAATGACTATTATCGATACGAGCTTATGATTATTATTTTAATCTTCGACCATACTTACTCTAGCTATTCCAATATAAAGTTTAACGGTTCCATTACACCTAACTAGCAATTTTAACCTGTTGCCGTACCTATTTTCTATTCTGTGCCTGTGGTACAGATACAATAAATTGTTGACAGTGAAAATTGAACACTGCTTTTATACTTTAGTCTAGTTTCTAAACCGTTTCTATAAAATTATTACCTAGGGACGGCTTACTTTCTTTACGGATGTGTTTCAAGGTACTACGTTTTATACTTATCCTAGCATCAAATCGCTCGTAATTTTTTATGTGTTCACACGGATAACTTCGTCTTTTGTGAATCAATTTTGATAATTCTTTTTTTTTTTTGGAAAGTAGATATTTCAAAAAATCGTAGCTCATATTCTTTTAATTTTCAGTCCTTGAATTTGAGACGGAATTTAGAGATTGCTGAAACAGTTTCATTCAAAAATCTCAATTTAATCACTTTTCGTCAGTATTTTGGCATACAAGCGATAGCTACGTGACACTCCCTTAGACTTTGTGTGCTGCGAAAGTGAGGCTAGTGAAATGAGTAGACTAAAGTTGGATTTATTCGAAAAATGTACACTTTGATCAAAATAAATGGTCGAAATGTGTGCGTTCATTCGTGTTGTATTTTACTACAGCCAGGAAGGAAGTGGTACTTAAATAAAAACATAAATAAATGCTTTATGTTGAATGGAAAACAGTTTATAGTAGTTTATGATACTGTTGCATAATAAGGGTTCTTATAACACGAGTGTGTTTTAAAAAAACGAGCCGCAGGCGAGTTTTTTTATTGTATCACACGAGTGTTATAAGACCAATTTATGTACAGTGTCATACACTACTTTATCTACTCTCATACTATAATACATAAACTAATTTATTTTACAAACAAAACCAAACTTCGTATAATTTGAATGAAAAAAAAAGTTGACGCCAAGGCGCAAACATCGATTGCGCATGCGCGTTTCTTTTTTTTCTTCCGAATCGGCCGTTTTTTTTAAAGTAGAGGTTCAGTCCAGATGCAGGTTGTATAAGTAAAAAGTTATTTAATGATATAGGTGTCCATACAAGACCTGTATCGTAATAAAACTTTTTTTTTGGCCTGTGCGTAATGTTTGTCATAAGAGTTTTGATTTCAATTTTATAATCTTTGTATTATAGTATCAGAGTAGATTTTTTAGTAGATTTATGTACTCTGATACTATAATACACAGATTATAAAATTGACATCAAAACACTTATGACGAACATTACGCACAGGTAAAAAAAATTTTTTATTACGATACAGGTCTTGTATGGACACCGATATCATTAAATAACTTTTTAATCATAACGATACACCTAAACAACCTCCATCTGGACTGAACCTCTACTTTAAAAAGAATCCGCAGATTCGAAGAAGAAAAAAAGAAACACGCATGCGCAATCGATGTTTGCGCCTTGGCGAGAACATTTTACATTTAAATTTTGTTTGTAAAATAAATTAGTTTATGTATTATAGTATGAGAGTAGATAAAGTAGTGTATGACACTGTACATAACTTGGTCTTATAACACTCGTGTGATATTATAAAAAAACTCGCCTACGACTCGTTTTTTTAAAGCACACTCGTGTTATAAGAACCCTTATTATGCAACAGTATCATCATAAACTACTATAACGTAATTACAGTATCAATAAACTCGGTGTTGTTCCGGTGTTTCGTTTTTTTTCTCACGATTTTCACTATTGATTATTTCGCGAATTTTCATAATGGATTTGGTACATTTCAAATAATTCTTATCAGTTTACCTCGATCAGTAATGAATGTCCGTTTTTGCTCCTGTAGTAAATCTGCATTCGAAATTTTAGTTTAGCATATTATTTTATTTCACACTTTTTTTTATACCACTTAGGTGGCAGACAAGCACACGGCCCACCTGATGGAAAGTGATTACCGTGGCCTATGGACGTGTGCAACACCAGAGGCGTCACACTCGCGCTGCTGACCTTGTTAGAACAGAGAGTTTTTGTAGCGTCAGTGTAGAAGATGGAGTACTTAGGCAATACTTAGGAGGATGTTTTTATTTTAAGAACTTTGTTCAGTTGGAATAGAATATTTAAATACAATTTATGAGGTGGGTACTTATTAGATAAACACATAATTATATTAAATAAAATAAAATAATAAAAATATTTTTATTCTCTCAAGAACAATTACAAATACATATATTAATACAAACAATTAGAACTTATTTCTTATTTATCCTAATGGCAATACAAAGAACTGTAATTGTGAGACTGGTGCCAAAACTAGATACAACATATTAGACACCAGGAAACCCGCGCAACCAGATCAGTTCGAGTAAATTACAATACGTCACTACAATTTCACGCAAACTACTCTATGGATTAGCTTTACCTAACTAAACTTCCAGCGAGTAAATACTCTGTTTCTTCGTTATTTAGATGCTGTAACCAATTTGTAAGCATTTTTTTGCAATCGTATCTTGATTTTGAGTACAGGATTATGCTTCTACTAGCTCTATTGTACAGTCATGGACCCATGACGTAGCTATGGCGAGCCGCGAAAGAAGTTCTATGCACAATCGGCTCACAGATCGCATGCTTTCTGCGGGCTAAGTTGTGTGCAATAGAATTATAATTAAGAATTTTATGAGTATGGTAAATTGCTTTAAATATAAAAAGTTGACGAACTATTTATTACCTTAATTGCAGCCCTTTCCAGCGCACATAGGGGTATTTCGTTGATTTAGTCGGTCAAAAATCATTTTATAAGAAGTTGTCGCAAGTAAAAAACGACTGGTTCCCTATAGTTATCGAATGACTAGAGAACAATAGACAACCCGTCCCGGTCTCTTACCGGATGCACATGCGCGCTTGTTTTGTCGGAAGTTAGTCATCGCTCCAACTGCACGTATCTTATGCGTTTCCTAAATGCGATAGTATCTGACAAAAAGTTAAATATTTTCGTGACTACTGACTTCTTTTAAAATATTTTTATGGATATGGATCAAGGAGGTAAGAACGTATATTGTTAAAATATTATGCTGTTTTTTTTTTGATAGGATATCGTGATTTGTCGTTTGAAAATATAGTTTAAAATTCTTACAATTTCCAACCCAATTTTAAGTTTGAAAAGGTTTTTGTTATATTTCCAGTTTCTTCCCGGTTATAATGTTAATTGATAAAGACAGGTTATAGTTTATATAAAATTATTATGATCTAATTAGCCGTCCATACCCGCCCCCTTTTTTGCCAGAGGTGACAGACCTCGACAGTGAAAAAAAAATAAAAAAATAATTTGGAATTTACACTATATTACCTCGGTAATTATTTGGTTTCAGGGTCATCTGGTCACTCAGGTGTTAGAGTAGTGACCCGAAGATTCCTTTTTGATAAAATGAAAGAGCAAAATTTGCCTAATTTTGAAGAAAAATTAAATTACTTGGAAAATTGGATTTTGTCCAGCGAAAACTATTCTGATGATGAATTAAAGGCGTTGAAGCACAAATTTTCGCATATTAAGTCGGATTTCAAACAAAGGTGGGAAAAAGCTGATAAAACGGAAGCTAGATTTCTTCAGATTATGAATTCTCCAACGAGAGCTACAAAGTTGAAAAAAGCATACAAAACAGTACAAGATGACAAAGAAAAACAGCTAACACTTTTATCGGCACTTTCTGTATTCGTGGAAGCTGACCTCAGTCGGCGACAATATGAAATAATAAGAAGTGCCAGTAAAAAGTTGTTTCCTAGTTACAGCCTCCTGCAAAAAGCAAAAAGTGACTGCTATCCGCCCAAAGAGTCTTACGAGGTGACTGAAACATGCGCCCAAGTAAATCTTCAAGATGTATTAAACCATACTACAACAAGATTACTGACGTATTTGAATGATGTTCTACGTGATCTAAGACCAGATGAATCTGACTCATTAGAGCTGTTTTGCAAATGGGGCTGTGATGGATCGCAGCAGGCACCATTCAAACAAAAGATGGAAAATGACGCCACAGATAGTAACATTTTTCAAAGTAGCTTTGTACCACTTCGTTTGGTATATGGTACCAAAACAGTATGGCAAAATCCAACCCCATCCTCACCGCGATATTGTCGTCCTATTAGAATCAGATTCGTTAAAGAAACTGTAGATATAACCCAAGAAGAAATTGAATTTGTGGAAAATGCCATTAACGCCCTACAAAAAACAACATTTTTACTAGAGGAAAAGTCATATTCTGTAAAACATACTATGATGCTTACAATGGTAGACGCAAAAGTATGTAATGCTGCCACACAAACCACGTCAACAATGAGGTGCTACATTTGTGGAGCACCATCGAAAGAATTGAACGATTTAACTATCAAAAGAGATGTTGATGCAGACGCACTTTCATTTGGATTATCCACTTTGCACGCCAGAATTCGTCTGTTTGAGAGCATATTGCACCTCTCATACAAACTCCCTGTAAAAAAATGGCAGTTAAGATCTAACGTTGACAAAGCTATTGTTAAGGAGAGGAAAAAAATCATTCAAGAAAAATTTAGACGTGAAACTGGTTTAATAGTGGATGTACCGAAAGCTGGGTTTGGAAATACCAATGATGGTAACACAAGTAGAAGATTTTTTTCCAATCCTGAATTAGCTGCAGAAATAACTGGAGTTGATTATAATTTCATTTACCGGCTCAAAGTCATCCTTGAAGTCATATCAAGTGGTCATAAAGTCCATTTGGACAAGTTTGCAGATTATTGCATAGACACTGCGAAACTTTATATAAGTTTGTATCCGTGGCATCCTATGACACCTACGATGCACAAGATCCTGGTGCATGGTGCTACTGTCATAGACAAAGCATTGTTGCCAATTGGGTTGCTCTCTGAAGAAGCCGCTGAGGCACGGAATAAACATTTCCGGCTGTACAGGCAGAATTTTGCGAGAAAATTTTCAAGGGTCAAGTGTAACACTGATATTATAAATAGATTATTACTCAGTTCTGACCCACTAATTGCTGGAATGAGACCAACCCCCAAAAAAAGAAGTTTGCCATTCACGAAAGAAGCAATTGCTTTGATGATTCCTGCTGTACCTGACTCTGAAAGAGACTCAGATTCTGATTTGGAGGAGGTTTCTGAAGGCACTGAAAGTGATGAGGATGATGAAGAACCATGGGGCTCATCATCATTATAGTTACATAAATTTTATAACATTTTGTTTGAGAAAATAATAAATATCGAAGTTATAAATTACTAAAATATATTTTTATTATAATTTTTCCCAATATTTTAAGTTATTATTCATTAAAAAGAAAAATATGGCTTATAGTTAACCAGGGCAAGTCCCTGGAGTAAAAAAACTAAATAAATAATTTTGACCGGCTAGATCAGCAAAATACCCCTATGTGCAGCGGTAGCAGAATAGTTTTGTTCATTCCTCCCCACGCCAGTATACAGTATGTTACTATTGACTGTGATTACACAGTTTTTAAGATGGTTATTCTTTCTTTTACTGATTGACAGTGACAACACAATTTAATATAAAAACATAAATAATTTTATTTGTTCATTTTATTAAAATAATGTAAATGAATAATTCATCGTTATAATACGATAAAATTTTGAGAATAAAATTGTTTGAATAAAATATATTTTATTAAAAACAGCTTAGTAATTGTTTAATAATGTAAATTTTAGTTAGTTATAAATGTAAATTGTTTAAAATATTAAAACACATTTGCACGTCTAGGTAAAAATGCATCTGGCATTTTAATTTATAACTCCGTCCTAGGTAACCTACATTTGATGCAAATAAATGTATTCTTTTTACATAAAAAACTAAAAAGTTTTTGTTTCGGGTTAATGTTACTGCGGGTCTGACTCACCGTTTAGACTACTTGATAGAAGGGATACAAAAAAAGGCATTTGTAATAGTATACGACCCTACATACTTAATCATAGGAGGAATTATAGCAAGATTACACGAGTAGAATCAGGTTCATAAAGTAAGCAACGAATGAAATATACTACAAATGCGAAAGTGAAAATGGCCACAGACCAATATCCATTATACTAGTAGTGGATTGGCATAACGGTCAAATTAGGTGGATATTCAGAGCTCCATAACAGGGTTGTCAGTAGTAGGGGAAACCAACGAAATTTGAAACAAAGGGGATTTGAAACAGTGCCGATTTCTTAAATTTAAAACAGTTAGCAAGCTGGCCATTTAACCACTTTCCTCCACCCGCTGACGTCTTAGTTTGCGTCAGTGGCGTAAGCCGCGTTGAGTACTTCTGCGTGCCATGTAAGAACAAATGTGAAAAGTAAGTTTTTAACGTTTTTTTACTATGTCTACATTTTTGGAAATATTGTGTATTTTGTTTACTACTTATTTTTAGTTTAGAGAATACAGGATTCTACTATTCGTTTAATATATGTAAATGAACGAAAATTTCATGATTTGATTAAATCACAAGTTCGCTTTTACAATTTTTTTAATTCCAGGCACCTAAATTCACTGCATGAATAGTTTTAGTCACTTTTTTTTACTTAAGGTTTAGTTCACGCGAGTGATTTTAGTTATTCAAAAATAGATAGGCAGGTACTAAAAACTCTGTGCCCTTGTAAAATTTGACAGAAGACCATGTCTGTTAGCATAATTTCAAGACAATCCAAAAAATCAATATTAATTGTATTTAGTGATCTATTGCACGCATAGGAACAGCAAGGAGACAATAGAGGTCAAACAAGTTTCTGACTCTGTGCAGTTTCGCACATAGATCAAGGTGAACATTCTGCTAATAATTTAGTCGCGGGTGATGTAGCCTTAGTAACTAATACCTTTACCTGCATATATCTTTGTAGTACCTACACGCTATTACATGGTGAGTTGATACGTATCATTTCATTGATTACATTATAACTTCAAATAAATAAAACTATGATTATTGCGGGTTGGTTGAAATATCCACTTTTACATTTCTTTAAACGATAAAATGTCTTTTTGAAATCTAATTGTAAATGTTAAGGGATTAAACAATTAAGTAAATAGATTTTTTGAATTTTCTATTATATAATTACTAGAGCAGGAGGATCCAGGATACGACGGTATTCCCGTCCAATTGAGCAGTCCGAATGGGGAAGTACCTCCGCCCTACAGAATACCGGGACGATAATAGCCTCGTGTTGTGTTCCCGGCGGTGAGTGGGTATTCAGAGCTCACTGGAGAGGTTTTGTGCTGTCAGTAGGAAGACCAAAGGCTATTCTTGCTTTGTCTTCTACACTAGCGGCACAGTAACTCTCTATGTTTACAGGGTCGGCAGCACGAGTGCGACTCCCCTGGTTTTGCACACGTCCATAGGCCACGGTAACCAATTACCATCAGGTGGAACGCGACATTGTCTGCCACCTGAATAGTATAAAAAAAACTTAATTCAGGGAAAGTCTTGTAACGATTTATCGATGCTTCGTTGTTTTAGAAATGAAATCAAGAGTAATTGAATTCCAATTGAATGATTCACGACCGGCAAAGCACCTAGTGATATCATCAGTGATGTCAACAACTCAGCGGGACGGCATGAAATATTCAAACATTGCTATACCTAATCTGAGCCTAATCAGAATAATCAGTGGATGGATTTACGTTATGTAGGTACATTTATAAATGGTTCCGTATCATAATATCTAAAGTTATTTCAACTATGTTCAAGATAACTACGGTTGATTCACATATGGTCATAACGCATATTGGTCGACTCGACTACTGGTTCATACACATAATTTCGAATAAACTAAAATTATTTGAACTAACGGACGATTAATATAATGTTGACAGAAGCCATGCTTGCTGCATGATTGCTTGCATGCTGCATGCCTGCTTGCATGCTTGGTTGCATGCTGCATACAGCATGCATGGCTTCTGTAACGGCTCCGGCGCTGCGAAGCTCCGGCGGTCCCATGCGACCTTATCGTCGCAGATGAATCTGACGATCACTACCGCAGCTTCGGCTTGCTGGCCGGCTACGCCGGCCAGCCTCAGCCTCGGCAGTGCTCGTTAGAACCACCTGCTCCTCAGCTCGCAGGCCGACTCGCCCCTCCGCGCCTTCGCGGGCTTAAATTACACTCTAGGGGTAGGGCAGACAAGACTACATGAAGTCGGTTTTGCAACAACGTAAATTTCTGTGATAAAGTAGTAGTATCAATAAACCGTAAGCGAATCGACTATTAGGTTTTTCATACATAGTTCAATCAACCTTAGCACAATTAATTGTAGTTGAATAAACCGTAGGTGAATCGTCCATTATTTGTTTCGACCAGTAGTTATTACAAAAATATGTGAAACGATCTTTAGGTGTTTTAAACAGTAGTTTTTTTGACCGTAGTTGTCTTGAAAATAGTTAAAATAACTATAGTTATTATAATACGTAACCTTATAAATACATTCAATTGCATTAAAATAACAATATTAGCTAGGTAACAAAGTTTTGTGTACATATATATAAATATATTCACTTGCATTAAAATAACAATATTAGCTAGGTAACAAAGTTTTGTGTACATATATATAAATACATTCAATTGCATTAAAATAACAATATTAGCTAGGTAACAAAGTTTTGTGTACATATATATAAATACATTCAACTGCATTAAAATAAGAATATTAGCTAGGTAACAAAGTTTTGTGTACATATATATAAATACATTCAATTGCATTAAAATAACAATATTAGCTAGGTAACAAAGTTTTGTGTACATATATAGAAATACATTCAATTGCATTAAAATAACAATATTAGCTAGGTAACAAAGTTTTGAGTCCTAGTATTAAAATAATACTGTGGTGATGACTAATACCTATCCTATCACAAGACCACGCCATTCTTTTTATTGAAATAAGAATAGTAACCATCAAGTTCATTTAAATTTTGTGTGCATTTAGAATGAATCGATATCATCGATAGTGGGAATTCGCTGTTTGTTACAATTTACCAATATTTTCAAATTAGTTATGTTTAAAAAAATATCCGTATACTAACCAAGTTATAATTTGTGTGATAGTTAAGGAAGACATACCTATATGTATCCTATTACTTATAACCCTGTTTGTTTATAATTTACTTGTAATTTTAATTAATTTACTACTTTATTTGCTTACTACACCACTCTCAGTTTTAGAAATAAATGAATAACAACTATTGTTCGATTATCAAAAAATAATAATGATGAATATAAAAATCTCCCATAACAAGCATAACAAAATATTACTGATGCAGTTTTGTAACAAATGGTTACATCGTTCATAGTATGTCATCGTACACAGACAATTTAGTGTTATTATTTAACCCTCTGTGTAGCACGGAGAAACAATGTATGAATGGTGGTAAGGTCCGAAAGGTATCGTAAGAAGCGACAAACGGAAAAAAGGCAGGCCATACCACTGCGAGAGAAGGAAAACTTGATATTAAACCCTGTACCAACCCGTCTGGTCAGCGTGGAAACAGTAGACCAAAAGCCTCCCAACATTGAAAGTATTTAGCAGTTAACTGCCATAGACTAATTGACTGATTCATTCTAACCCTGTAACGCTGACGGACGTTAACAATCGCCGATTGTATAATGGACCGTCGAATCGATTTGTAACAATTAATTAAAAATGGAAATTACTTTTGACAAATGGGAAAGCTTTCCGACTTTTTTAATCCATATCCATTCTAATATTATAAATGCGAAAGCAACTCTGTCTGTTTGTCGGTATGTTACGCTTTCACGCCTAAACCACTGAACCGATTTTGAGGAAATTTGGTGTATGAGTAGATTAGACCTTGAGAAAGGACATTTGGTCGCGATAACAGATATCCGCAGTGGGCAGATTGTGGGCAGAGCCGCACTTTTATTCTGTATGTTAAGAGTTAATATTAACGCTTAAAGTAGATACTAGGCATAATACAAAATCCATACTAATATTATAAAGGCGAAAGTAACTCTGTTTGTCTGTCTGTCTGTCTGTATGTTACGCTTTCACGTCTAAACCACTAAACCGATCTTGATGAAATTTGGTACAGAGAGAGATTAGAACTTGAGAACGAACATATTATTGCGATAAAGGGTATTTAAGGGGGGGGGGGGGGGGCAGGGAATGAAAGTTTGTATGAAGTTCGTCATTCCTAAAGAGATGGATTACAGGTTGGGAATGGACCTAGGCTACCTTTTATCGCGAGAAAGGGGGTAGAAAGGGATTTAGGGCTTTGTCATTTTTGAAGATATCCTTATGAAATTTGGAACAGAGATAGATTAGAGCTAGGGAACGGACATAGTCGAGTAACGAGCCAAATATAGAGGCGAGTGGATAGGCGTGTAGAGGTCAAATAGACAGTCGAGTAGAGTCAAGTTCAGGGACGAGTAGATATGTGACTAGAGAAGCCAGTGGAGAGGCGAGTATAGAATCAAATAGAGTCCAGTAGAGAGGCGAGTGGAGAGGCGAGTAGGCAGGCGAGTGGGGAAGTGAGTAGAGAAGCAAGTGGAGAGTCAAGTAGAGGGGCGGAAAGAGAGTCGAGAAGAGAGGGGAATAGAGAATAGAATAGATTTAAGTATAGAGGCGAGTAGAGAGGCGAGTAGAAAATCGATTAGAGTATCTATCAAATATATAGGCGAGTAGAAAGTCGAGAATAGAGGCGAGCAAATAGTCGAGGATAAAGTTGAGTAGAAAGTCAAATTTAATGCTCAATACCGTTGACTCAATACTAAGCGATAACCGACATCCACGCTGGCGGAGCTGCGGGCAACAGCTAGTATATAACATGTTCTGAACTTGTTTATTTTTTATATATTTTTAAAGCCTGTGAATTCTAGAATAACTTTGTAACCAAACAATCTCTGTAAGAAAACAAATTAGAGGTTTGTCATCTAATAGAAATTCATAATTTATTATTTTGTAGAAAGTGAAACATGCCACGACTAACAGCGTGAATGAAAATCTTATACTAAGGTTTTTTACCAAAGATATTGTAATATTAAAAAAAAATATATGTATGAAATCGAATCATGTACCTATAACTTTCAAAAAAATTAACAATCAGAAAGATTAGAATGGCATTTTGATATATTACATAAATATTATTTTATTACTGTTTTTATGACATTAATCATCGTTTCATATGATATAACTAAAAGTGATTAGATCTCCAACTCATGCCTATTATTTTACTAGATCTGATGATTTACTAACTTTATATAACATTCATGTTAAATCTTTACTTATTAGAATATTGTAAATTTTTAGATGACCTAACACATACTATATCTACACAGTTAAATTACAATATAAAACGAGATAAGGATTGGTATCACCTGTGTGTTGCAAAGCTGTTATTCAAATGAATGTCTCATTTCGGAATGGAATCCAATCTCATTTTGTACATCTCAAACATATAGACATTTTTTTACATATATAAGATAATGTTATATTTGATAGGCTATTTTTTGATAGCCTCCGTGGCGTAGCGGTAGTGAACGCGATCGCTACGCAGGAGACGCGGGTTCGATCTCCGCTCAATGCAAATATTTATATGCATGAATATGGGTATTTGCATTGGTCTGGTCGTGCTACGGAGAGCACGTTAAGTCGTCGGCCCTGGTTGCCATACCTACAAACATCTATGGCAGTCGTTACGGGTAGTTGGAGCCCTCAAAAGTCCAACAACTGGTCTAATTGCAATGCTACGATATCGCCTTTGGGTTGTGGAGGTCAGATGGTAGTCGCTTCACGGAACATCTTTGAGTTGGGGACCACGTGGGCCCTCCTCCCGAGGAAGGTCAGACCGAGAAGGCGGCCCTGGGTCAGCCGGAATGCGAGGGATATGTTGAAGACAACCTTACCTTCGGCCTAACAAAACGACCCAGAAACGGCGTGTGGTTTAGACGGTTCGAGTCCGACATAACCTCCGGCTACGGAGAGGATGAGCAATCCGTGGGGATATCCTACACGTAAAAAAAGCTTACTGTTAGATATTTCTAACAATACTAGGTAAGCTTGTGCCTCAACAGGCAACTTTTTCCGTGCTGCCTTTGCCTCACCGGAACTAATGATGAGCTTGGTATGTAAGACTCAAACCGACTAAAATCATACGGTATTTCGTCAGACTGGCCTGTTTGGCCGAGGAATCTGGTGCCTGGAAGGTCATTCCAGAGACCCTGACCGGTCTTCTAGGCCTATAAGATTGTAATCCCGGCGTGTTGTTGAAGATTAATCTGGGTAAGTAGTTGTCAGTTCGTCAGGGTCTAAACAATAGGGGCAAAATTATAAAAAAGGGATAATAATATTTTCTATTTTAATGGTAATATTTATTATTTAAACAGCTTCTATTATTACTGTATCGTTTACTAATTTGTTACTTTACACGTTCTAATTTTCTATCGTAAAATACTAATAGGTACTATGTTATCTTACAGAGCGATATCTGTCTGAAGTAGTGCTTAATTTATTCATATATTAAATCTATTACATAATTCTTATAGATTTATATGAATAAATTAAGCGCTACTTGGGCAACCAGAATTGTATATTCTTTAAATCAATATCAATACAATATAAATATTTATGCTTCGTTGGCGAGGTCTTGGAGTCGATTCCTAGATTTACAAAACATTTACCAATACATAAGCTAGACCCTAAGTAAGCATAGCTGGTAATATGAGTTCCAGAATGCGGATTATTGTTTTTTCTATACATCTATACATAAAAATAAAATTGGAGTGTCTGTTTGTAATATTAAAATAACCGTTCTTTACTACATGCATATGAATATAATATAATAATAATATAATACTTTCTAACACTTCTACACGCGATCCTTTTATACTAGTGTCGTAAAAAAACGAAATATATGCCATACACTATCTATTCTGTGGCTGTACTTAAAACTTAGGTAGTGGACACAACACTGAACTCCCGAGTAGAAGGGACACTTTTTGGAAAAGTCAGTCTTCATTCGGGTCACTTTTCATGCAAAAAATTAACGCGTGGAAGGTTCTAGTTTTTAAGGCGGCTGATAATACCAGATGATTATTTTTCACAACAACTGGTCGAAATATTATTGATCGACATTATAATTAGTCGACAAATTGTTAGTCGACATGAGCTTAGGTCGTCAAGGACAATTAACCGACAAGTCAATTGGTCGACATATTATTGAACGAAAAATATGGTTTACTCTACTTTATGAATGAGTATATATTAGGGGTTAAAGTATGAAATTGCCGATTTGTACTGACAAATTGAAATTCGTTTTTTTTTTTTAATTTAACGTATTTATTTAATCAAAATAATTACCATTATTATCTATAGGTACATTGCTGCCATCTAGTAGGAAGGTCATTTATGCCTTTGCGATAGAACTCTGGTGATCTAGATTCGACAAACTGTGTGAAAGCATTTTGTACTGCCTCCTGAGAAGAAAACTTTTTATCACATAGAAAATTGTCCAAATCACGAAAAAAATGGTAGTCTGTTGGAGCAAGGTCTGGCGAATACGGAGGGTGACGGATAGTTTCTAATTGCAGTTCCTGTAGAGTTAAAACGGTTTCTCGTGCTGTATGAGGTCTCGCGTTATCATTGAGCAATAATGGTGAAGATCGATTCATGAGTCGGGGCTGTTTCACTGCTAGTTTTGCTATCATTGTTCGGAGTTCGGCACAGTAGACATCTGCCGTTATTGCTTGACCAGATCGTAGAAAGCTATAGTGAATAACACCATGCTGAGACCACCAAACAGTTACCATTACCTTTTTATTGGTAAGCTTTGCTTTAGGACACTGTTGTGGCGTTTCACCTGGGGTCAGCCATTGCATTTTTCGCTTACGGTTATCGTAAAGAATCCACTTTTCATCACATGTCACAATTCGATCCAATATTCCTTCATTTCTGTATCGATTCAACAAGGCAACACAAGTTTCAACACGCATTTCTTTCTGCAGATCAGTCAAATCATGAGGTACCCATTTTTCACATTTTTTTATTTTATTGATTTGACGCAAATGAGTCAATATTGTTGGTAAGGTAACGTTAAACCATGCAGCTAATTCCTGGGTAGTTTGGCTCGGATCGGCTTCCACCATGTCTTTCAATTCATTGTTATTCACCTGTGTGGACGGCCTTCCTCGTGGTTCGTTCTTCAAATCAAAGTTTCCATCACGAAAGCGTTTAAACCAAAATCGCACGGTGCGTTCATTAGCAGTCCCCTCTCCAAACGCAACATTGATATTGCGAGCTGTTTCTGCCGCGTTAGTTCCGCGTCGGAACTCGTATTCAAAAATCACTCGAATTTTCGAAGTATCCATCTTTCTTGTCTAAGCTGAATAAAAAAAACAACTGAAAGTCGATAATCGAATGTTGCACATTTTTAAATGAAGAACTACATAGGTACCATGTGGAAAAAGTTTCACTCAAAAATCTCAAACCATGAAGGTTCTATGTCAATTCGAAGTACCTATTACAATGAAACGGCAATTTCATACTTTAACCCTTATTACCAATGTATATGTCGCAGCCAACTAGCATAATCGACCGTTCAATTAACTGCCTAGGCGATTTATTGAGCAGGCGCCGTTCAATTAACGGCCTGAATGGTGTTCAACCATTTAATTATACGACTAGGCAAATAGCTAGGATCGATGAAGTTTAACTACATGCCTAGCCATTTAATTAAAGAGTTTGTTTGTCCCCCCGCGCGCGGCCCACCGTGTAAACACGTATCACGTAGCTCTGTACTTTATAAAACTAAAACTGGAGTAAAAAGTTTGCGATTAATCTATAAACATATACCATTGTGTAGATAGTGGCAAGAGCTTTGCGGTGTTTTAAACAGTTCTTCGTTCGAACAAGTGCCACAGAAGTTATTAACAATTTTATCGGCATCAACTGCAAATTATTTGATACGATTTGTAACGGTCGTAAGTGAAGCTTGCGCTTGGCAGTACGTCGTGTTGTCGCAAAGCACGATCGGAAGCTATCGGGTGGCATCGGAAGCAATCGTACATCACCGGAACACGAAGACCTACGCCTACGAGTGCAACTGTGGTATCGGCCGACGGCGACGTTATTTGAAGTATTATTAACAAGACAAACGTATGCTTCAAGATTGCACCAATTAATTACTGCGTGAGTAGCGCTGTATTTTCTTTTCTATTATCTATTATAACATTAACCAATTGTTACTGCTACGAACACTGTTTGGAAAATACATAGTGTTTACTTTAAAATATATTATTTGACCAACATGCCGAACGTAAAACGCACGCCCACTAAGCCTGGCACTACTACAAAAAAACACCAAACTCAGTCGGAACCAGATATCAGTGCTGCAGTATTGGACCAGGATCCAAAATCAAATAGGAGTAAGCGCCCCCGCCAGGAAAATTCCCCATCGGGTGTCTCACTGGCTAATCGCGAACCCGAACAAGATATCAATGTTTCGAAGCAGTTAGAAGACCAGTCTGCTCTCATTTTAAAACTAGTATCCGATGTGAGCGAAATAAAAACACAAAATGCTCAAATAAAAAACTTAAATTCCGAGATTTCTCGCTCATATGCAGAATTGGTGCAGTCCATGTCTTTTCTAAGTGATAAATTTGAAGAAATGAAAAAAGAAATTGTGAGTCTGAAAAAGGAGCGACATGAGCAGCATATTTGTATTGAGGTTTTGGAGAAAAAAATTCAAGATCTGCAATTTAAATCACGTTCATCAACGATTGAAATACGGAACATCCCACAGACTGATAATGAAACCAGCTATAGTTTGGCTAAAACAGTATGCAAGATTGGTGAGACAATTGGTATTCATCTGCCGACCTCGATATTCGCGATACATATCGGCTCCCGGGGAAGCCAACTGGCTCAACAGCCTCCCGTCCGCTCATTGTTGAACTCACAGCCGTGCACTTGAAGCAGGAAGTTATCTCTGCGGTCCGGTCATATAATAAAAATAAACAAACTTTACACGATAAACTAAACACAGAAGACATTGGGATAGCGGGTCAACGTTACCCGATTTATATTGCTGAACATTTGCCTCCAAGCCTTCGAAAATTGTTTTTTCAAACAAGGGAGTTTGCGAGGAATAACGGATTCAAGTTCTGTTGGATCTCAAATGGAAACATATACATTCGCAAGAAGGAGGGTGACACCCATGTATTAATTAACTCTGAAAAACGTCTCCAGGAACAAGCCAATAAACTCTGACAATCAACCTATTTTATTGTAATTTCTGTTAATTTTAGTTTTATTGAAGTGAAAACTTCTTTAGCGGCGTTGGATGGGTAAAAAATATTAAACTTGCGTCAGGATCGCTTGACCTTTGAACCGTAACCGACGACTGACGTCATACAACATTAGCAAAAGATTGTTTATTTTGTCAAGTACGGTATGAAGCATCGTGGCTAAGCCGTCAACGCTTCGACTGTGAGTCCTTATGGTTTCAGATATTACCGGGTTCGAACCTGGGCTTCTGACACTTGTGACATTTTTTTCTTTTTGTAATTTATAACTTTTTGTGATATTTTTTTCTTTTTGTAATTCATTCATTTCTTCTAACAGCAAATTAGTGATAGGTTCTATGATTGGCGCTATATTATAGGTACGGTATAGTATGGTATGTTTTTTTTTATCTTTTTCTCTGTATATAACGAAGAAAGAAAGAAAGAATAAGTTTTCACTTCTGCCGGCACTCCCGGAGTGCGACCCGTCTTTTTTTTTTTTTATTTAAATATGTTCTCTGAACGTTCTGTAAACTGTATAAAATGTATATTATTTGCAATTTTATCTCACTCAATAAACACAACCAACAACAATATTTACACAAAACAATATAAAGTAGTGTATTATAACATAATATATCTAACATCTAGTTATTGTTCTACACTGTATCATGGTACAGACTTACAGACTATATCACTCACACAATTACAGAAACACTACCAATACATAATACATCATTTTTTCGACACCTGGTTTAGACATAAATTCGATTACAAATGGCAGTCGTAAACAGTATTAATAGCGAACTTGATAATCTTAATGTAATCAGCTGTATTTCTTGCTTACCAGAAAACTATCACAAACATATAAATACCTCAAACAGTAATCTAAATATATTTCATGCAAACATATATGTAGCATCAACAAAAATTTCAATAAACTACTAGCTCTATTTAGCTTAACAAAAACTACTTTCGACATACTCGTACTGACGGAGTGTTGGTTATCCAAAGTGACTAATCTCCCTATCATGCAAGGATATCAGTCATTCTATACTAATAATCCCACGAATCAAAACGGAGGTGTAGTAATGTACGTAAAACAAGGCCTAAGCTTCACTTTAAGGGAACCTGTGATCAGATACGCGGATTGTCTTGTATGCGAAATCGACCACAAATTGGCGATTGTAGGTATCTACCGATCGCCATCCTACAACCAAAAACAACAACATAAAGAATTCTTCTCCAGCCTAAATGACGTGTACAACGAACTATCTTCATATCCAAACATCATGCTCATAGGAGACTTGAATATTGACATTAAAAAAGATAATAAAAATAATTATAGTCTCGAGTACTTAATCTTGAATGCTTCACACGGCCTGTTGCCAACTCATTTGCTACCCACTAGAATCGAAAACTGCCTAGATCATATTTTCTTAAAAACTTATTTACCAGCTACCACCGTGCTTCTGGAATCTCATATAACCGATCATAAACCACTAATATTAAGTATTAAAAATAGTAATCCGGTTCGAAAGAGTAATTACTATAGAACCCAATTAAATTACGAAGCCGTCAAGAAAGAATTAGAGGACATGGATTTTGCGTATGTTTATTCAATTACAGATCCTAATGAGGCAATAAACAAACTCACTGAAACAATCTCGTCTATTATAACGAAGTACCAAGTGACAACAAAAATTCCTAAAAAGCAGAGATCAATTAAACCTTGGATCACTCCTGGTCTGTTAAAATGTATCGCCAACCGTGACAGGATGCATATCAAATCGAAAGAGGCACCAGAAAACTTAATTCTTAAAATTACATATACTCGTTATCGGAACTTTTGTAATGATTTACTTAAAAGACTAAAAGCAGTTTATGAAACTAGTGAGTTAGAAAAAGCAAAGAAGAATCCTAAGGCCCTCTGGAATGTTATCAAGGATATAACCCATTTGCAGAAAACACAGACCAGTTCAAGTGAATTATTAAATATTTGTGCTAGCCCCCAGTCGTCCATAAATGAAGTCTGTAATTATTTTACAAATATAGGAAAATCCTTAGCGTCAAAGATAACAGCATTAAACACTTCAGATTCTCAGAGTCAATTAAAAATTATCCCACGCCAGTTAATTCGCTGGGCTTCCTCCCAATTGACGAAGCTGAAATTGAATCCCACATTCTGCAACTACGTAATGATTGTGCCGTTGGCTGGGATGGAATACCATCCTCAATTCTGAAGCAGTGTCGAACCACTATCGTACCACCCTTGACACATATTTTTAACAAATGTCTGCAAAGTGGAATCTTTCCAGACGGCCTGAAGAAGGCAATTGTACACCCAATCCACAAAAACGGGGACAGAAAATGTGTTAATAATTATAGGCCAATCTCTATATTACCCTCAATATCCAAAATTCTAGAAAGGATCCTGAATAAGCAGCTGAGAGCTTTCCTGGATAGATATCAGATTATAGCCAATAATCAATATGGTTTTAGACAGGGTATCTCCACTGAGGATGCAGTGCTGGATTTGTCCAATTATGTAGCGAGGAGTTTGGACAAGGGAGACAAATGTCTGGGTATTTTCCTAGATCTGTCAAAAGCTTTTGACACAGTTTCTGTTCCCAAGCTCATTGGCAAGATGGAACGTATTGGTATACGGGGCATAACATTAGATTTATTCCGGGACTATTTGACTAACCGTACCCAACGCGTAAAAATTGAGAGGTACCTCAGTGACGAGCAATGCATGACATACGGCGTACCACAGGGTAGTATCCTGGGACCTACATTATTTCAAATTTACGTAAATGATCTCTGCAAATTGCCCCTCCAAGATGGTAAGATCTATGCCTATGCTGACGATACTGCTATTCTTATCAGCGGACCTACCTGGCAGGATATTAAAAAAAAGCAGAGTCAGCTCTAAGATTAGTCATGACTTGGCTTAATTGCAACTTGCTGACCCTAAACCTAACCAAAACAGTCTATATTCATTTCGCTCTACGCAGTATAACAAAACCACAAAGCACTTTCACTCTAACGGCTCACTCGTGTTCAAATCCATCTGAACCATGCTCATGTTTCCCACTAACCAGAGTAGAATTGGTAAAGTATCTGGGAGTGCGACTGGATGATGGCCTGAGATGGGATGAACAATGTCACGCTGTAACTAATAGAGTCATGCGACTTATACGCACTTTCAAGACGCTACGCCAGTCGGCTAATCTTGCTACTCTGAAGATGGTATATTATGCCCTATGTCAATCAATAATAGGATACTGTATTGTAGCCTGGGGGGGGGGGGGGTGCACAAAAGACACTGCTCCTTAAAGCCGAGAGAGCCCAAAGAGCGATACTCAAGATTATAATGAGGAAGCCATATAGGTACCCCACGGCTCAGCTTTATGCAGATTTCAAGGTACTTACGGTTCGACAGCTCTTTGTGCTCCAATGTAGTCTCAAGGAGCATAGCAGCAGCCCTCCACCAAATAAAGCAAAGAGAAGAAATGCACCATCAGCTATTGGACATAGAACTACTTTTGCAGAACATCAATTCTACGTATTAGGCCCGTATATATATAAACAAATACACAAAGAACTCAAAATACTTCCACTAAACAGACACGCAGTAAAGATTAAAGTGACAGAATGGCTATTAAATTTAGACTACTTCAAAACAGAGTTCTCACTTACCTACACTGCGTAAGATCACATATATTATAAATATTATAATATATTTTATTTACCTATTCCACTACCATTGTCCTCTTGCCCTTAAACATACACACGCACGCACGCACGCACGCACGCACGCACGCACGCACGCACGCACACACACACACACACACACACACACACACCACACACCCTTGTGAGCACCTATTAGCATTATATCTGTAATCGTCTTCTAAGTAAATGTCGATTAACTGTCTTTTAGTTTTGTCTGTTTCTTCTCGCAAAATATGTCGATTAATTGTCTCCAAAGTCAATATCGAAAACTGTCTCTTAAGATACAGGGTTTTCCCTAGTTTAAGAGACAAAGTTTCAAATTTCCTGAACATAGCTCACAATGTATACTAAAGCCCCAAACTCGTTACTTAAGAGGAATTGTATGTTGATGATTTTGTCAGCCGTGTAAACTTTTTGCAAATAAAGAAAAAAAAAAAAAAAGAAATTAAGAGTTAGAAAAAATAACCAAGTCGAATTGCGCAGCTATCACAATAAACCTATCACTAATTTTATGTATGTTTGTCGACTAATTATCGCTATCGCTCAATGCGGGTTTTCGACCAATTGTATGTCGATGAATTGTCGTGTCGACCAATTGTCGTTCGATGAAAAGTCTGGGTCCGTTATGTTTGCTACCACTACTCATCTATTCTTGAAATTTCTTCTTTTCTACGATTCTTGGTCTGCCACGTGCCAATTGCCTCATTATTCTCAATAAAAAAGTACCGCATTCTAAATATGTTTTCTCTTGTGTTAACAAAAGGAAAGTTAGTGACAATAAGAATTACCTAAGACGCAACCTATAAATTTTTATGTGGATACTCAAAGCGGCAATAGTAATTAATTTGCAATTGTATGAGATAATTATCACGGAAATCTCGTTTGTGGATTACTGGACAGCAATAACATTTGAAAGGAAGCATTATGATTTATAGTTAAAAACAAAGCAGTTGTAAATTATACACATTAGTTTGACGATCGTAACATTAAGTTGCGGGTCATATACCATGATTTCTATAACATGGTCAATACCCTGCAATGTGTCATTTGTATTGTACAGTCAGCATCATTAAAATATTGCTAACAAAAGTAGTCAAAATAATCCAAATACCAAAATTCCAATTTCATATTGGTTATTAGAGTACTCAAATAGTTGTAAGTGGCCAGAATGGTCCAACTATCTTAACAATCGGTCTTCCAGAATTATGTAAGTTAGTAGAGTAGTCATATTCATATACACAATCACGCCGGTCGATGGTATCCAGACAAGTATAATTTCAAAAAATCTAGACGTTCATACTTTTCTCACTAATGCAAGTTGATAGTTCATGGCTTATTCAACTGTCAACTTAAAAAAAAAAACAAAAGACATTGTCAATTGACACATTTTGTATCTTATTCTTACTCATATACCCATCCCTTATCATCCCGCTTTTGTGTGAAAGGGATGGCTTTACAAGTAAGAAAAGGATACAAAATGCGATTAAATGACAATGTCTAGATTTTTGAAATTATGCTTGACTGGATACCATCGACCGGCGTGATTGTGTATATGAATGTGAATACTCTACTAACTGACATAATTCTGGAAGAACGGTTGTTAAGATAGTTGGACCTCTCTGGACACTTACAACTAATTGAGTACTCTTATAACCAATATAAAATTGGAATTTTGGTATTTGGATTATTTTGAGTACTTTTGTTAGCAACTGCTTATACTGTTGATTGATGGCACTTGGTGGAACTTGCTACACATCTTCAATGAAAACACTTATACTATTCCACATTGTTTATTGGATTCCTGACCGGTTTCGCCTTACGGCATTATCAAAGGTTGATACATGTTTTTTGGGTATCAGATGTCAATTAGAGTAATATATTGACTGTGTGGGTAGACAAAAATAGTGGGATACCACTTTATAAATTTTCCCAAAATTTAGGGAGAATCACAATATGAGACCATTACTATAAATCAAGTCCTGTTGGAAGTATTATTATAATTAAATGTCAAATTAATACAAAAATGTCAGAATAAAACAAGTAACGACTAAAAATAAAATAAATGAAGTATAAGACCTTATCAATAATTAATAAATAAATAAAATGTCAAAAAACGATTGTATAATGTCATCAATGTCAAAGTATTATAAATTATAAAAATTAAATAAAATAAGAAAATTAACTAATTGTCATGTGGTTCAGATATTGATATGACATGTAGATTTTACCATTTGCTGTATTGTAATAAAGGTGAACGGCTTAGTTCCAACTGTTGGTTCAGGATCATGTTCCTATCTGAATTCATTATTTTATTTACCTCTAGGGCTTCAAGGGCATTCATTTTCCTACCTTTGTCACATGAGTGTAGGACTTTAAAATTTATTTTCGGGTCAAAGGAATGTTTTTCTGCTAGAAGATGTTCCGCGAAGTTGGACTCAGTTTTATTGAGTCTCCAGGCACTAGCATGCTCAGCAACTCTAATTTGGAACGATCTTCCAGTTTGGCCTAAGTATATATTTTTTATCACATGTAGAACATGTCAACTCATACACACCACTTTTTTGTTCAACCGGTGTCTTATCCCTGTTATTACAGATAAGTTCGTATAAATTATGGGTTGTGTAAAAAAATGATACCCAAAAAACATGTATCAACCTTTGATAATGCCGTAAGGCGAAACCGGTCAGGAATCCAATAAACAATGTGGAATAGTACAAGTGTTTTCATTGAAGATTTGTTAGCAACATTTTAATGATGCTGACTGTACAACTTGCGGTGAATACTACTGTTTACTAATTCAAATTACCGAAATAGCTCGTAGAATAAGCAAGCAGTAGTGGCAATGGGCTAGCCATATCTGTCGAAGGACCGATGGCCGTTGGAGAAAACGAGTCCTAGAGTGGAGACCGCGAGAAGACAAACAGAAGGTAGGAAGCGCCCTAGCCAGACGGACTGACGACCTGAAAATGGTGTCTGGGACAGACTGGATGCGGAAGGCGGAGGATCAGCACATGTCCGCTTATGTGCGACAAAAAAATTTAATATACTTATTGATTAATCGATTTTAACAAATTCAAAAACCTACGAATAGTTATTACGCCTTATTTCTGATTCAGTGTCGAGTGTTATTCGAGTTTAACTTACTGTATTCCACTAAATAAATAATTTTTCATCCTAGCGTTAATTCCAGTCGCAACCAAAGTTTCCACCTTGGTTTCTGGGGTCGACTTTTTCCAACCTGACTTATATAAATTTTAAGTAAATCATTTTACTTAAAATGTGTATGCGGTCCTACGAAAATATCAAATATAAATCTGGCTGAAATTTGGTGTATTCATGGAATAATATACGGGCTTCTTAAATTATTTATGATATGATAGGCTTTTTTACCTGAAAAAGAGGACCCACATTTCCTAAGGATCAAAATAAAACACGAGCGGAGTCACCAGCAGCATCAAAACATTGAACATTGGAACTTTAATGAAACATATTTTAATTAAGCCCTTGTAGTTATGTAATACCTACCTACCTAATAACCTCTTAGATGTAGAACGCACAAGTAACACTACACTGGAGTTGCAAACATTCATAGGTAACAATAGGCAAATGGAATTGCTTAGCACCATGGGCCAACTCCTTGCCTGCCATATTATATAGAATACGAAAGAAATAAAACTAAAACCAATCTAATACCGCCATTACAAAATGATAGTTAACTGCAATCAAACACACTATCATCTGATCGCAATTATAGATTATATAGGTCGAATCAACTTGACTAAAGAGCACGCGCCGTTATGCTTTTATTGAATTGTGGCTCACACTCCGTAAAATATTCGTCAAACAAGTCGTTTTAGTCTACAACGCAGCGATATCCATGAACTACTGATTAAAAGAACATTGTTGATTACCTATTAAATAAATACGAAATTGAACTGACGAAACTAGCTCTGGAAGGTTTTTAACTTATGATCGGCTTGTTCAATTTTCTCCTTATAGATTGTGCGGCGTTTATGGGAGCAACCCTAGAAGAAATCCTGAAACTAAAAATTCTCTCCTTAATTAGACGGTTGATCACATTACTCACATACAACGTAACGTAGTAACAACCGTAAATTTTAGTAAGTAGATAAATTTATCAATATCGTTAACTATATTAGACTAGAATCGTTACATTGTATGAGACTAATATGATGAAGTGGTCATTATTTTATTTTGCAGTATAAAGAATAAGTAAAATATAATGTCTAAGAATTATATGACTACAAAGGCAATTGAGTTTAGCCTTCTGATTAAGCATAAATTTATTGACTTTTTATTGCTACTAAGCTATCTAGCACATGGCCTTTCTGATGATAGTGTGATGTGATCCAGTGATAAAGGTATTCACAAAGGACGTTGTTAGTACTGGTAAGGTGAAGCCCGACGGGGAATATCCCGTGGCACGTGTAAACAAACGAGTTACAAAAAAGAAAAAAAACCTAATAAGTACCTATTTAAAAAAAGAATGAAATATCTAGGCTGCTGAAAAGTATCTAGTAAAACATCATACTTTTATTTTTGCTAAAAAGTTTGATCGTTGTTTTTTACACTAAATTCTAATTTTGAATAAGCAAATGCGGATGGGAGAAATTTTAATAATTACCATACCTATCTAGTAATAAAAGCGTGACAGAAAAGGAGAGTAGCCAGACTTGGCTTAACCGTCTGCTGAGGTAAACCTTGTATTTACTGTCGTGGAGGAATTTCACTCTTAGGCAAGAGGTACCTACTTGGGTACCTACTGTTGATTTTAAGAGTATCCCCATGTCACTTAACATCATAACAGGGTGTGATGAACATGTTGTGCTATAAATATAATGTTTCTCTTTGGGACTCCACCAAGACTCACGGGGCTAAGCCAACCGCATCTGCAAGCCAATACACCTTCTGATGGTAAGAGGAGGCTCTGGCGTAAGCTCTCGGTGTTTGAAGACATTTAATCTAAAGTTTAAGTCAAATTAAGGTACTCTTTTTCTAGGCAGATCCCGGTCTCTCTGTGATGACGATGATAATATTTCACTGTTATCATTATGATCCCTCTGTAAAATTAACAAACATACATACATACCTATATTCATTCCTGTAAATCCCCGAAGAAGTAGGTAAATTTGTACAATAAACCCGTCATCATAAAAAGTATTGCTTTTACAAATTAGATAGGGGAGCGCGGGGCTGGTTTTAACGGAGGTAGGTATTAACAAGCTTATTCCCGCCAAACGCGAAGTGTCAAAAGTATGAGACTCGGTTTAGAATACCCTTTTTACACAGCCGAACGTGTTTTGACTTGTCAGTATTCGACCGGCCGTCGTTAGTGATAGTTGTGCACAGGACCCTCGGATTTACAGGTAAACGAACTTTTCGTACTTCGTAATAAATTGATTTAAGAGTTATTTATGCGCTAAATTGAATCAAAGTTTATCCTAAATGAATCTCTATTCTATTGACTTTAAAACTATTATGATTGTTTGTTATTATTTTTACTAGATTTTTTTCTGTAATTGATGAAGAATAAAAAGTAACCTTGGGGCTAAAATTAACAGATTGAGCGGGGTAAGTATTAACATGTTAATACTTACCCCATGTGTAGGTGTTTGATATTAAACGATTGTTTTGTGCAATAAGTGTGTTTTGTTATAGGATGAGAAATTACGAAAGGAAGAGCACACGAGGTTCGACGTCTCAAGAAGTATTTGAGCTGGCAGCCGAAGAAATTCTGTCAAAAAATAGAAAATTTAGAGATGTTGCTACGGAATATGATATCTGTCATGTAACGCTCTTTAAATTCGTAAAGAGAAAAAAGGAGGGGATTCCTGTTGAAGTGGGTTATAAAAAAAATCGTCTCATTTTCAACCCTGAGCAAGAAAAAATTATAGCAGATTATTTAGTGAAATGTTCTAATATCTATTTTGGATTGCTACCAGATGATGTCAAAAAATTAGCTTATGAGCTTGCCATTGCATACAAAATAGATAATATTCCAGAATCTTGGAAAAGAGATGGAAAGGCTGGCAAAGATTGGTTCGCTGGTTTCATGAAACGCAACGCATCCTTGTCTATTCGGAGTCCTGAGGCGACAAGCTTAAGCAGAGCAACATCATTTAACCGTACAAATGTTCATTCATTTTTTGAAAAATATCGAGAAGTTCTTCAACGATACAATATATCTCCGAGTAGAATCTGGAACGTAGATGAAACGGGTGTGACGACGGTGCAGAAACCCAAGAAAGTGGTAGCTCAACGAGGTTCCAAGCAGGTAGGAGCTGTCACATCTGCAGAACGGGGTACTCTCGTCACAATTGCTTCAGCGGCAAATGCTATTGGTAATTTCATACCATGTATGTTCATTTTTCCACGGATCAGATATAGTGATTTATTCATTCAAAATGGGCCTCCCGGGTGTGTAGGTCTAGGAAATAGTTCTGGCTGGATGTCTGAAAAGGAATTTTCAAAATTTATTGACCACTTTCTGAAACATGTTAAAACATCAGATCAGGAACCAGTTTTATTGTTGTTGGATAACCATCATTCTCATGTCAATGTGGAGGTCGTCACGAAGGCAAAGAACAACCATATCATTCTTTTGTCTTTCCCTCCACATTGTTCCCATAATCTTCAACCACTGGATGTCGGGGTGTATGGACCGTTTAAGAATTATATTAGCCGACAGCAAACGAACTGGATGGTTAATCATCCTGGAAAGACAATGACGATCTACGATCTCCCTGGAATTGTGAAAGAAGCATTTCCTCTGGCATTCACTCAAAACAATATCATCAACTCATTTAAAAAAGCTGGCATTTGGCCGTGCAATGAAGATGTATTTCAAGACTGTGATTTTGCGCCATCATTTGTAACTGATCGTCCTGATCCAAATACTGCTTCGATGGAAAACCAGGGATCACTTCAGCCAGGAGATAGTTCTGTCAATCCAGAAGAAGTATCACTTAATTTAGAATCTTCAATTCAAAATGAAATTTTTTATAACGTGCCTGACATTGACATAAGTGTTTCAGAGATTATTAATCAGCTATCGCATGTTCCATCGAATGAGCCGGGACCATCAAATGAACAGCGACTGTCGAGTGAACCAGGGCCGTCAAATGAATCAGCACCGCCAAATGAACCAGGACCGTCAAACGAACCAGCACCTTCGAATGGACCAGTACTGTCAAATGAATCAGTACTGTCAAATGATCCAGGACCATCAAATACGAAGCCTACAGAAAAATTTAATATAGAATCAGTAAGACCGCTTCCAAAAGCTCCTCCACGTGTCGAATCTAAACGAAAGCGTTCAAGGAAATCCACTATTCTCACTGATACTCCCGAAAAATTGGCCTTAGAGGAAGAAGCAAAATTAAAATCATCTAAAAAGATAAAAACCAGTCACACTGAAACTAAAAATAAGGGTAAAGGGAAAGGTAAAGGTAAATCAACCCGAAGAGTAGAAGTAGAAAAGGTGAAGAAGCATATTCTTCAGGATGACAGTGAAGAAGATACCTGCTGCTGTTTAGTTTGCGCCGAGTCTTATAATGACGATACATCTGGACTTGACTGGATACAATGTATTTTATGCAAAGGATGGGCTCACATCACCTGTATTAAGGGTGATATCAGAAAATACATATGCCTCAATTGTTTCTCAGACGATGAGTATTCTGATTAATTTTTGCCAAAAACAAACTAGACAGGTACATATTTCCTGTCTACTTTTAAGTACAAATTAGATAAAGATCATTTAAACTAGTATAACTTAAAGACTGATACTAAAAAGTATTAATTAACGCTGTGAGAATTGTTGATAAATGTAGATTTAAATACTTTATTGTTTAAGGTAACTCATTGAGATTCTTTAAAACTGTTGATACCAAAAACTTTATGTGACTGATTACGTAATACTTAATAGTTAAGTTTAAACTATTTTAACAAATGTTTGAAGGCTTAAAAGCTCTAATACTCAGTAGATATGGTGGTTAATTAGTATAGATTTATAAAAACTTTAAAGATTGTTGATTATGAAAAGTTTAGTAACTTAAAACGTTAAGTTTAAATTGTGTGTTAACTTGTTTAGGCTTATAATATATATATATGTATAACTAAATACCTATAATAAAACTTTTTTATTCGTGTAAATGATGTTTTATTTAAGTATTGCATAAAAAATTTGTTTCTGTTAATAAGTGCCCCTTACGTTAATACGTACCCCAGCTCCGTTAATATTTGCCCCAAATACGGGGCATGTATTAACAAATGACTTTTTTGGTTTTCACGGCTCTCTTTCTGAAAGTACTTACATACCGGATGTATATTGTTACTAATATCATAGCTGAATAACCAAAGCATGTTTTCAATAAAAAATTAAACTAAAAAGTTCATTATCAAAGAAAATATAAACTATAATACAAAATTTGTTAGTACCAGCCCCGCCCTCCCCTACTCACATCAATTTACAAATCACGTAAAGATTATGAATAAAATACAAAATATATTAACGTTGTTCTCTGAAAATTACACCAAATTATTTACATAATATTTATTTCCTATTGAAGAAGATGAGTGAACGTTGTAAACTTGTAAATAATGTCCATTACATTTGTCACCGATTATACGTAGTGCGTAGAAGCTCTTAATCCATGATGTGTCACAATTTCTCACGCGTGCAATTTGGTACAGTTTACAAAGTTAATCCATTTGTACATAAACACAATTATCTTATCCGAGGCTTATCTGGTAAAGGGGCGGGTGCGGTGAGGCGGGGAGTGACGTTCCGTTACCCGCGAGACCCGCGACACAGCTACAGCTGATTTCACATGTGTCTAACCGCGGTGCTGTGCGCTCGTTGTGCGATACTTTGCGTCTGCACGTGAAAATGCCGGCAACTTAATCTATCTATCAGTTATAAATAACTTCGAAAGTGAATGTGTTATTGATATTTTGTATGGGCAAATATTACCAACAAGGATAAAAGCAAATTATTGGCTGACGGTTTTGTTTTTAGCGGGTAAGTTTAGATTTATCGTGCATTTGAGTACATATGATACTATATTAATTTGAATTTGAATTAATATGATTCCAATTTGAAAAACTAGAAATAATGGCGTTGTTTGCTAAATATTTTAGTTTATTTTAATTTGTATGTGTCATGAAGATGTTCTTTTCTCTAAAGTTGAATTACTATGACTAAATATATGACTGAATAACGTATCATTCATATCTATTTGATCTCTTTTCACTTTTGTGACACTAAATATGATTAATAGTTAGATATGCAATTTTACAACAATTATGTCTTAATTGTTTTAGTCACCCTTATTACGTAATAGCCAGGTCTAGAACCTGGGACCTCTCCATCGTAAGGGAGACTCCTTAATCACTAAGCTACTGTCTTCTACCAATCTGCCTATTACGTCTAGCACATAAGACATGAAAAGTGCAAACATTCCCAATTCTATTGATCTTGTTTCCAGCACGGAATGTTTTGTTGATAAAAATATTAAATAAACATTTATTCACATCCTTATAAATATTTTCTGTTTTAGTTCCATTTACCGCTAAGCCTACGTATTTTATTTATTATTTTTATGTACCTATTAGAATTTGTAAATGTTGTATTGGTAGTTTTATTATTAATAGCCTTGTTATTGTATCTTGTGTGTATGTGTCGCCGCCAACTAGCTTAATCAACCGTCCAATTAACTGCCTAGGCAGTTAACTAAGCGCCGCCGTAATTAACGGCCTGAATGATATTGAGCCGTCTCGTTTATTACATCGTTTAATAACCTGGCGGGCTAATGCTTAAGCCAATCGTAAGATGGGGCACTACCTCGAAATAAGATAGAAAATTACATCCATACATACATATACTTACACCTGTAAATCCCCGAGGGGGTAGACAAAGGTGTATTCACAGAAAATTAGTGATAGGTTTATTGTTATAACTGCGCAATCCGACTTGGTTAGGTTAGGTTAGGTTAGAAGGCTAATGTGGGAACGGAGCGGAGCGTAGCTCCCGCATTAAGCCTTCGTGGTATTTTTTTTATAACCATACAGAAATATGTCATTTTTCTACCTGTTTAATTAAATGGCTGAACACTTCAGGCCGTTAATTAAACGGCGCTGTTTAGTTAACTGCCTAGGCAGTTAGTTGAATGGCTGATTAAGCCAGTTGGCGGCAACATATGCACCACGATATCCAATCGTTAGTTAGGTACAGTTTACAATTTATTACCCCCTTACAGTCAGCGATAAAACGATCTTGACTACAAAGTGTCAAAATCATTCTTAATACCACGGTATTAAGAGAAAACAAACTGTTTTATTGATTTGAATTGTATAATTGTCCGAACTAAAGGTGTGCACGAAATATCAGAACAATCCGTTATCAGGAAGGGGAGAAAACCAAGGCATTAAGATCATTTTGAGTACTTGTTCGTCAAAATCGATCTGTTGCTGACTGTACACTAGATGTAGCGATAACTTGGACCATTATGGGCCATTGTATAATGGGCGCTTTAGCCACACCGATCATACAAATTAAAAGATTGTAGATGTCAAAATCAACTGTCGAATTTGTCAGGTCTTTCATTCCCTTGAGTGTTATCACCTTGTTTTTTCCAAGTAGATACTGATATAGGTACTTCTTCTACTCTTTCCTTTCACTCGTTTTTACTGTTTTTTTTTTTAACTTCCTGATTTGTTTTGTCAACTTCATTTGAATTTGATATCTTTGATCAGCATAACTTGAAGTCCATTAAGTATTTATAGGTTTATGTGTAAGGAGTTAAATATTGTACCTGAAATTTTGTAGTTAAATTTTCCATGTATGAAAGAGAAGAAAAAATTAAAAAAGAAACACTTTATGTAGACACTAACTTAATTTCTAATTTAAAAATCATTCATTTACATATAAGTATTCCGGTCAGTCGGAACAAATAAAGTACAATATTAGCACTAAACGAGACTCGGACCCGCGACCTACGACGTAACACCCGAACACTACCGCTACGCCACAGAACTTATAATTATTTTAATTAATTAATTATTTTATTATAATTTATTACTATTATATGATCGTAGCAAGTCGTGCAAGATGTGGTCTTCGTCTATCATAATAGGAAAAAAGGCGAGCCTCTATGTATGTAAAAACCGCGGTTGCCTAGTGGTATGGGTAATGGACTGCTGGGACGAGGTCTCGGGTTCGATCCCAGGTTTTCCATGGCACACAACAATGACTTTTCGATGCTTTTCGAAGTTATGTGTGTATTTATCGCAGGTTTATAAGTGCCCAGTTAATGGCAATGCCACCTATTACATCGGGACCAAAACATAAACCCGCGAAATGTGGGTGCTAGCACCTCTGCCTACCCCTTCGGGGATAAAGGCGTGAGTTTATGTTGTTGTTGTTGTTGTCTATGTATGTAAGTGGTATTTGAAAAGTCATAGGACAATTTACCGTTGCCCCGTGTACTCATATAAGGCGCGGAATGTGCCTAGATTTATCTCAGTGACACTCTCAACCTTACTCATTTTAACAATTAATGTGTTGTGAATATACTTCGATTAAATCGCAATTGAGATATTGACATACGGAGTGAATCCAAGGAACGTTTCATTCAAATCTGGAGTTTCTACTTAAATATTTACGACCATAGTGGTTGATATGAAACAAGTTTAAATGATACAAAAATGTTTGAATGAAATTTTAAAGCAATTTGCATGCTTAATATTCAAATCGATTAAAATAGGAAAAACATTGAATCGGACGAACCCCGCTTAGACCGATTCAATATTTTCCTATCTTAATCGATTTGATACAAAAATAATTATGATACATCATTTACGGTTCTATGGGATTTTGGTCACAGAAAAGAAAAAGAAAATATATGTGGGTATAACTTCTATAAACATCGATAAACTATGCCTGCAGAAATTGAATAATGTCTTGTTTTGTTTTACTACTCTCGCAGTTGTATAATTTTTATGTAATGTTTATTTTTCTCAACATAGTATTAACTATAAAAAGAGATAGTAAAAATCAGCTATCTAGCAATTACATCCTATTGTCATCAAAATTTACATTAATACAACATTAATTGATCGTTGTCATGTAACGTTAATGTTTTTAGGATAATCATTCTTACTCAATTCCTCTCCGGAAACAACAATACGTCAATCAATTGGTCAATATTCTCGATTTTATAAATTAAAATATGTGATAGATACATAAAATGTATAATCATAGATTAAAGATGTGGCATGTGTTCAGCGTTGTGATATTATATACATATTAAATGATATTAAAGTTATATCTACATATCTATATAGGTAGGTACATAATTATCATTTAATATTACTGCATATGACTGCATATTATTTAATAATATTAAAATAAATTGCCCAACTTGACGTGTTGAATTTTAAGAAAGAGGTCAGTCCATTCATAATGCATGTATTTACTAGATAATAATTGCAAAGAAATATAGTAATATATCGTAAACAGTTGTGCCTATGTGATGAATGATGACAATAATTTGTCGGTTATATACCTGCGCGGTTTCTTGATTATTTATTTATAAGATATAATATATTTTTCTCGCTTTGTAAATCCTATATTTAATGAGGAAGGAAATTTGACAGTGTATGACTATATAATTGTTACCGTATTTTGGAAAATGTTGTTCACACGCAGGTGACACCAGACACGAACAGCATTTTGTAATTTTAACATTAGCGTCGAAAATTATAGTAGATATAAATTATAGTAGATATTACACAACTTTCCCTCAGTTATAAAATGGCATTTCTTGCAAACACCGATCAATACTTCAGCATATTTTAATTGGCTGTCAGTGTTAATTGTTTATGCGGTATGTTATATATCAGGAAAGTAAATTTCATTACATTTTTAAGACTATTGCTGCAATTAAAAGATTTCCGTCACCAATTTTGGGAAATTTACCTTGAGCAACAATTCATTGCTGACCTTGACTTAGTAATCAGTGAGATAAATGCAATTAACAAACTTTTGGATGTGCAGTATACGTACCTACTTATATGTTGTGTAAACAAAATAATTGCCGTTGTCGGCAACAGCATCAGAGTGTATCTTCGTAAGGGGTGTCAGCATTTAATAAATAGACAGACAATTCTTTATCGTATATTCACCATCATTATTAACAATTAAGATATACATTTAAGTACCTACTTATATCTAAACAGTTGAAGTTATAATGTGCAGCCTTATCACTAAAACGATTTATTTTTGGCATGTAAAAATTTAATGGAGTAGAAGTGGATAGATGAAGTGTAACAATTATATTTTTTATAACTTTAATCTAGTCCCATAAAATAATTTGCAACCTACTGCAGACTTTTCGAGGGCATCATGCGAAGAGTCCATATAACTTCTACCTATCTTTCTTGATTCATTTTCTTGCATTTGGAACTTAGTGATAAACTATAATTCCTTATAGACGACATATATTATATCTGTTATCATGTTATGACCACGTTTTATCGGTTGCCCTTGAGAAACGCATTCAAGTCGTGTCTTAGTCATTTTTTTTTGTAAGTAGAACTTCTGATCTATTCAGATCAGATGACATTAACTTTTTGTAACACGTCGAATTGACAAAAACAACAAAGTACACCTGAAGGCCATGGTTTCGTATCTGAACCAATCTTCTGATGAAAGAATTCCATATTGTATTTTAATGAAACTTTTACTAAATGGTTTAAATGTAAATAAAGAAACATCTGTAGCAAGTACCTAATTTATTTTAGAATTGATATAAAAACGGAATTATTAAACCCTCTAGAAAATCTAAAAACCGAAAAATGATAAAAGCATTCGTTTCAATGAAAAATAAAAGTTACATGGAGGGGGCATATATATATACGAATAGAATATCCGTAGACATCATCGAATATCGATATAAAAACTTAGATAGCAGTACTAATTGTAACTTCGAAGCATTGTATGTTGCGGGTTGTATGACTAGTGCCCACACATTACGTAATATATTTATGTTGTCAAGTATACGAGTATTTCGTAATTCGTCTAGGTCATGTCAAAGGTCTTTCAGTCATTCCAGCGCTTCGATATTAATCAAAATAAAAAAGATTGGATTTATTAATTATTAAAAATAGCACATTGTTTGAATGGCTTTTGTGATTGATGGACTATGAATCAACTGTTGCATAATACTTAATTGCATAGTTTTCGCTTTGCATTTATTGTGATCAGCGCAGCCCTGGCACACACTAGGTACACATGAGATATTTCTCGTACATCGTGTTCAGATCGCTAAACTCGAACAGACCGATACAATTGAATGATCATCCCAGTTTTTACCTCTACAGTGTGTGCACGTTTACAATAGGAGGGAGTGTTTTTATACAATAAAATCAACATTGTGCCGTTTTCGCATGATTTCATTATTTAAAAACTGCGTTTGTATTGTTCGATGAACCGATGCATTTGAGCCGGAAACTCAATGAGAGCATTATTTTATTTCCTCAACATATCTAATGTACCTTCATGCTAATAATTGCAGCATTTTACGAACATCATTATACACAAAAATAGAAATCCCATTGTTTAAACTATCAAACTAACAGAATGTGAGTTTTATTTGATCGCAGTTTAAATAAACTTTCAAAACAATTATTTTACAGTTATAATTCAGAGGAAAAGCTTTTATTTAAACAAATTTTTTGTCAATTTGTTGAACAATCGCGACAGTGAGCATTAGTGCCGGATCGTGGTTGAAACGCAGGTGAGATTCTTCCGGATCTAATTGAGAAATGGCGACATCGCTCTATGGCTGCTGGCAGTAACGTATTTACTCTCAATGGAAAATTAAATTCGTTTAATATTTCACTCGATATAGTACTCGACTATTAATTCGACTATTGGTCGCGGTCGGAAAGTGTGACGCCGTTAATACGTCACGGCAGTTGTCAATCAGAGCGGTGTAGTGATGCTCTTACAATTGCATGATATCGGCCCGATTCTCGACAGATTTCACTACGGGCCCCGATCGATTAAAGCAATAGTTCAATTCGTTCAATGGCGAAACTCGTATTGCAACGCGATGAAGATTAGGCATTTGAATAAGTAATTACTATGTTTCGGTGACTGTAATGGATAAATTCTTTCAACTTACTAGGTACTTGGTTATTGGGTAATTTTAGCGTTTTACATCTTTAGGGTGCACTTTTACTTTAAAAGCCGCAAGTTACAATGATATGTTTTTATTTTAAGTTCTGGCACACAATATTTACGGTAATTAGGTAATAAAATTGGTGTACTTATATAAGATTGATAACGTCCGAATCCGCCATGCCCATTGTCACACACGGTACGAGAAATTGTTCGAAAAATCGAAGTGAACATTGTACAGTTACTGTAGTGATGAATTGGGCATTATGTCATAATACCCGGGCATTATAAAAAAAAATCATTTATTTCAGGCATTTTTACAACCCATATTTATGTTACTTTATAAAATAAAAATAATAATTGAAATTTAATTGAATTGAATCGAAATTAATTAGAAATTAACAATAATAATAAATCAGAATAAAAAATATAACAAAAAAAATGAATGTTAAAACTAAATATTTATTTTATTTTTCTTTTTTCTTAATCAGACTCAGGCTCATGACGTCTCAACTACGCTTTATGAATGGATGAGTGGCTATAAAAATTACCACACGGAGTCCTAAGGAAAGTCGAACGGTTTTAGAACCTGTAAAAATTGGGAATTGAGAATCGGAATTATAAAAAAATATTTGACAAGTATAAAACTACTAACTACTACTACTAACTAAATATAAAACAGCGGTCGGGTCACGACGACTTCTGCTGAATCCGCGCTTGGTCACGACATATTCTTAACCGCACATTGCTCGATCATATTCATAAATGGATAATAATAACGATTGATCGTGCCGCTTTCTTAATGCCTTTGTATGGATGTAGTACTTACTGTAGAGACCACCGATAAATAAAATAGACTAGCCATTACACACGACTCCTTCCGCATAGTGTATCCATTTCCATTTACTTGTTGTAATTTTAATAAAACGAGCACATGAATCACAATAACTCTATATTTATATACTTATAGGTAGGTATGGTGTTTAGAATGATCACTTTCTAGCAGTTAATATTATAGTTTCTAGTAGCAAAATTACAGTATTATGAAGTTAAAGGCCATTTCGTGACAATAATAATGCATAATGTGAACCAATTGGACACTTCGCGAGGACATAATGCTGTTGTCAAGTTGTCATATTTTTACCCCGGTGTCCAATATTAACGATTCGGTAGGTTATCAATTCATGTAAAGTATAGCTTCGCAATATGAATATTTCGATATCAATCGAGCAATTATGTCTCAACAATTACTGTGGGAATTAACATCAATTCTAGTCACCATTGTCAGAGAATTGAAATTGATTGCTGATGGTTTACTAATGGTCTTTAAATGGGTTTATATTGACCGTAGAACTACTCGTCATGGTTTCTAATTTATGGAAATGACACATGCTGGCAGGGTTATTGTTAGCCGCTGTGTTGTGCGAATTCTAGCTCGATATCATCTGTTATTGCGCAACGCGGATCAAAACAAGCACAAATTTCTGAGCAGGTAGATGACATCAGACGCCTAATTTGCTTCAAAAATTTGTTTTCGCCTAGATTACAATCAAAATGAAATTGATTTTTGATGGTTAGTTTTCGGACAACGTGTATTGGAATAAACCCACTCAGGTTATGTTATTATGTAAACAGATAGGTGTTTTAATCTTCATACCTGGTGCTTGGAGCGCATGAAGCCGTAAAATTGTGTCGTATCGTAACAGGTTTAAACAAAGGGTTATTGCACTGATAGCTGGTCTCGTATTATACAAGTAACAAGTAACATTACTTATTAGTTACTTTAATAAGTTAATAAGTTACTTTACTTATTTCAGCATTCCACGAAGATGGAGCTCCAGGCAACAGCTATAAACTTTGAGATAATATTCCATAAATTAACCTTTTTTAACCTCTAGCTTGTTCAACTCATTCAGTGACGTTAATTAATTAGAAAAATACTTAAAGCAGCTTCTTTTTAATACCAAAAAGTTACCTTGCCTTACAAGGGACATTAACAAATAAACAAGTAAAACAGCAAAGTTATTTTTTTTTTTGGTTGGGTGTACAGTCGACAAAGGAGATACGGTTGCACCTTTACATACAACCTTATAAGAAAAAGTGCGACCGTATTTTTTATCCACTGTACATCTTACATCGTAAATGGTACATTTCTATCTTCTAGTTTAGATGGAGAGCTGTATCGCAGTTCATTAACACTAAGCGCAAAACCTACTGTAAACACCATGATTACTTTTGCATCATGTAGGTAAGTGTAAGTACACACGCAAATGAGGTTTCCAGAGTTATTAAGGTCTAGTTGATAATCACAACTACACTAGTAGAAGAAGAAGAAGTACTAAAAGTAATCAAATGGTGGTGCTAATATCTGGAGGCAACGATTTACAATTTTCGGGATGAAATTTTGTTTTAATAAATTTACTTAATATTACGGTTATTGGCTAACCAGATACTCAACAATAACGGACTAGTATTCAATATTCGTATGGTCGGTGAAAGTGATAAAGACCTTTCTCCTTTCTTTCCTCTTAATTTCTTTCCCTTTTCTCTACTATGTCTCTTGCCTATGTACCGGTACTAAAATGGAACTAATAGTTCTGGTGCTGCTAACGTTCATAGCTCATTGTAAACGCGTACTTTAGTGATTTGAGTACTATTTAATACGTAAGTGGTTGTTAGTGTAGGAAAGCAGGCTTTAGTTATTATACTAGAAATGCATTTTTTCTAGTAACTACGCTTTCAAAGTATCGGCATATTATACATGCAAGATAAATGAGATACTCTGAAGAGCAGCAACGTCTCTACGCAACTACAGAGGTTCCAAGGTGTTAGTAAAATATTACAGATTATTTATCACCATGTACATCAACAAAAGGGGCCCCTTCTAAACCGACACTTGGGTCGCAAGTCCCAAGCCCTGTCCCGAGTTCCCAACTCAGCAACGCGATGGACCTGGCACCCGCACGGAGAATCCATGTATTGTTAAAATTATCGGTCTCATTTTAGTTAAATGTGATATCATTTAATTATAATACCTATAAAAATAATTTATCATTAAACAATATAATTCTTTACACCGAACCTTGCAATTTCTCCGATTAAACAAAATAATTCCATTTAAATTCTCACTTTTCTATATCCGTTACAATAACAAATATATTATGGTTGAGTGGAATACATGCACTGAATACTTTGGGTGCGGAATAATAATGAACGAAAGTACAATCGAGCACAGCGTCGCGCTGGGAATTGTCACTGAAGCACAGAGCCAGAGCGTGTAGTGCACTGACTTGAGTCTGGCCATTAAAAGATGAAAACATGTTTTTCAACATATTTGCTAATAAACTGGCTATAATTTCAACGCAATTAGGCACATAATGACACCTGTAATTAAACTGTGGCTTTTTGATTGTTATAATTCACAAGTAAGTTTTGAAGTGAAAACTTCTTTAGCGGCGTTGGATGGGTAAAAAGTGTTAAACTCGCGTCAGGATCACTTGATCTTTGAACCGTAACCGACGACTGACGTCATACAACATTAGCTACAGTTTGTTTATTTTGTTAGGTACACTAAGAAGCTTCGTAGCTTAGTGGTAAGCGCTTTGACTGTAAGTCCTTATGGTTTTAGATAGTACCGGATTCGAACCTGGGCTTCTGACAATTTTTGTGATATTTTTTTCTTTTTGTGATTATTTTTTCTTATTGTAATTCATTAATTTCTTATTACAGAAAATTAGTGATAGGTTCTATTATTGGCGCTATATTATAGGTATGGTATGGTATGTTCTTTTTATCTTTTTCTCTGTATATAACGAAGAATGAAAGAATGAAAGAATGAAAAAGTTTTCTCATCTGCCGGCACTCCTGGAGTGCAACCCGTCTTTTTTTATACCACTTAGGTGACAGACAAGCACACGGCCCACCTAATGGAAAGTAGTTACCGGGGCGTTTCTGTGCCGTCAGTGTAGAAGATAAAGCAGGACAAACCTTAGGTATTCCTACCGACAGCGAAAAACGCTTCAGTGAGCTCTGGCTACCCTACTCACCACCGGGAACACAATATGAGGATAACCGCGGTATTTTGTAGTGCTCACTCAGCTCAGCTCACTGTTTTTACTCAGTAAAACTTACATGTTTGAGCTGCTGAAGTTAAAATAACTATTTCAAAACTTTTATATGCAACAAATTTGTCTAGTCAGTTAGTATTTTATAGTCTTCGAAAATGTCTTAAAACTCATAATATATAATGTTATCATTTTCGAATAATTTTCAAAGCGAAATGATTATTTTTCATTCCTTATCAATTGTATGATAAATTAATTATCCAATTTCTTAATTTTAAATATCCAATACCAATGTATATCTAAAAAAAATGTTTGCATTGGAGAATACAAACACGAAAAAACAACTAATTATAGTATTCAATCCTAACTTACCTTACTCCGTTTTGTCGGTGTATAGTCAGTGTTGCAAACAGTTGATTTTTGAAATATGCCGCCGTTTTCTTGAACCATCTATCCGGGGCCAGACTCTAGCAGGTAGCAAAGGAGCGTTTGTTATTGTACCTATAGATTTATCTATACCTAGTGACAGTGATAAATTGTTCACCAACACATGTGCATACATTTGCTACTAAATGTTTTTTAACTGATTTTACATTCTTCAAGAAACATTCGGACCACGCCAGCAATTTCTTTTTTATTAGAAAGTCATTTAAGCCATTAAAAAGTCAAGTCATTAAATAGACAGAAACATTCAGCCTGTTTTAAGATGTTGTTGTTTTATATGATAAGTTGATAAGTATGTAGTTAACGATAAAGTACATGTTAATACATCATCATCTTCATTCGAGCGTTACTTTTGGTTTCATTTGAAGCTTGCAACGTATAATAAAATACTTAGAATTTTGATTCTGGCCTTTTTTTACCGTGAGGGAAAATCCTTCATGGATTCTATGCCGGACTCCTAGCGACTAAAAACCCTCACGTACCGCCTAATAGCCTGCGGTTGGTAGCCGGTTAAGCCCTCGGAAGGATGTCCCAGTACTACCAACAGACCTACGTCTGCGGCCTCGCCTAGTGGGGTGGTTCGGGTCTTATCCCGCGTCCATGGGAGGTTCTGGCCCTAAAATTCGAAAGTTATTTAAAGGTTCTAAATAACGTAACTAATGTAAATAAAAGCTGTTAACCTGTACTAATTAGTTATGTAATAAACTAAAAGTCATTAATTTTTGGTGTGTTACCTAACAGAACAACTGAAATGTGTTTATGCCCTAAAGTTTCACCTAAACTGCTTTATATGTTCCCCTTAATGGTAACAACGTAACTTATGTAAATATAATCCTTTTATCTCTACTAATTTGTTACATAATAAAATAAAACTTGTCATTAATTGGTAGGTGTGATAGCTAACACATAATAAGAATATTAATCGATAATAATCATAGCAGTAGGAGCTGCATGAGTAATGCGCCCTATCCGAAATCATTATCACATTTTTTATAGTACGATTTCGGTAATAACTGACCAAATTATATAAAAACAGAAGCACTCAAAGCTATCTCTTTATTACCTTTTAAAAATTAAAACTCTTGGATCGCATCTGAAGCTTTCAATCTCGGAGTCCCGAGTCCACTTTTCCGCTCTTAAAACTATACTTCTAAATCACTACACAGTATAAAACAAAGTCGCTTTCTCTGTCCCTATATCCCTTTGTATGCTTAAATCTTGAAAACTACGCAACGGATTTTGATGCGGTTTTTTTAATAGATAGAGTGATTCAAGAGGAAGGTTTATATGTATAATACATGTTTAATATAGTAGAGGGTGCAGCGGGAACGGGATCTGACGCCACGCGGGCGGAAAATATCGGCGGTACGAAGTTCGCCGGGTCAGCTAGTCATAGTAATAAACTTCACCAAGAGGGATTAAGACACGGACTCTTAGAGACTACCTAACCGATACACGCTGATAGAAAACATATTTAGCGGCTACAGGTCAAACATCTTTCACATCAAGGCTAAAAAGTAATAGAATCTATCGTACAAAAACGGTAAGTAATAAGTTATATGATCTTCGATAAATTACTAGATACCGTAAGTAATCACTGAAGTGATACTGTAGGCGACATGTGATTTAAAATGTTAATCTACGTAGGTAGACATTGCGGTCTTAGTTCATGAGCACTTTGTAACTGTACCACTGCTCACACTATCACGTTGTTAGGCACTTACCTATAATAATTCTGTATAGGTTTTAAGTTAATTTAGCTGATATTGAAAAAGGAGGCACACCAAGATCCTCGAAGCCCAATTCAACGCTACATTTTCCTTCTTCGTTTTCATTCTGGGGCTGGCATTCGTTTTCTCTTGGATCTCTCTCTCTCTCTCATCTTGGGGGATCAAACGGCAATAGATCCCGTCAAAGTAAACATTAAAGAAATAAATTAGGAGTGGAAGAGCGAATACCAGGCTCCAAAGTGTTTCTATGAATTCAACCAGCAGAGGCGGCCTTACCCATTGCGAGGCTCCGGGCGGCAGGTCTTTGCGAGGCCCTTTGCTCTTCATAAAAAGTATGTGGTGCGAAAGTAGGTCTTATTGTTTGGTTTAGGTATTTGTCATGTTTAAGGAGAAATTCTAAAATTATACAAATAAATCAAATTTGTGTTTTAAAATATTTTACATTGAAAGATTTACAAAAGTCAACACGAGAAACGTCGCGAGTACAATCAAGAATAATCGAGTTATATTTATTATTTACTATTTTTTCAACAATTTGAGTCTTCACCTGACTTGCCATTATTTGTATGAGCTCATTTTGAACACTTTTTCCGATATAGTGGTCATTAATCGTTATCTTATCCTTTACTTGTCTTAGGTGAAGATCCACGTAGATTTTCTTCTAATACCTGCTTTCTTTTGATAGCTCGTTTCCTTTTTGAACTCCCTGACTCAAATTTTCTACCGGCATCACGATCACGCAAACTCATTTTGGATTGTTGCGCGATGCCCCTATAAGGGCGAGGCCCCTATAAGGGCGCGGCCCCTATAAGGGCGAGGCCCCTATAAGGGCGAGGCCCCGGGCGATTGCCCTGTTCGCCACCCCCTAAGGCCGCCACTGTCAACCAGGATGGTTGCTTCGAAGAAGAAGGTGTTTTTAAGTCTAAACATAAGTAGGTATTTGAAACCTTATTGGTTCCTACATACAGAAATAAAGTAGACTGAAAAATGTAGACATCTAGGATGAATGATAATATATTGATACCTAAATATTCCCTGTCTCCTATCTACTTTACAATAAAATGAAAAGTCCAAACACAGAAGGAAATAGAAGAATATGATAAAAGTTGTTCAGTAGTTACTGCGAGTAAAAACCGAGTCATGTTTTATATTCGAATTTTAACATTATCATTGTTTGACTAACGGTAAAAACATCTTAAATAGTATTGTTTCGTAAGAAGCCAAAAGACAATTGTTTAAGAACAGTTCAAGAACAGAAAAGTTTTTCACGATTCTGTTTTGAATACAAGTTTAATTTTCTATACCATTTTTTTAAAACGTAAACTAATGTAGGTAGTCTTTCGCGTTGTATATGGGTTTTATTTTTTTCTGTGCGAGCCCCTAACTCTTTTTCTAAAATCAAAGTAGCCTAAGTTTCACCTTATAACGTCATCTAACTGTCAATGAAAGCCCTATAAAAAATAGCCCAGTTTTTATGATCCTAGAGAAATAGAATAATAATAAAAACTTTAAAATGTTCTTATTCTAAGTACCTCGTATAAACATTTACAGGCACTTATTAAAAAGGTATTGTTTAAAAATTACAGACTGGAGGGCTTCACAATATTATTTTATAGCTACTTTCGAAACTTGGTATATCAAAACTAATTCTTTTTTGTGTGATTTATAAAATGTTCATTCATGATAACCAAATGCTTACTTAATAACTCCGAGCCAAGTAGGACAAGTTTTGTAGTCACCATGGTAGATTGGCTCGAGTTTCTTTTGAATTTGAATTAGTTTCTATTTAAAAAATCCCTCTCACATTTTTTCTTTCTTCATGTTGACACGATCAGATTAATTATATAACTAATACAACACAATTTCGCAAAAGGAAGTTTTGAAGATGTCTCAGTTTTACTGAGACGAGTTTCGCAGTGGTAACTCAATTGTAAAGAAAGTTATTTGAAGTCGCGGTTCATTTCAATTAAATATATTTCTTTAATGCTTTTGAAGATACTTAGTAGAATATCATTCTAAATAAAACGTTTCTATATGTATAAAATCGTAATCATCTTAGAGTTGTTAACATCAGAGCCCGCATACAATCCTTTGAACAGTCGACAAAAGATATAGTATACAACTTTTCCTGCAGCTTTTTTTATGAAAAGGTGTATACTTATTAGTTATATCCTATATCGACTGTACAACCATGAAGATCCTGGTTATCTCAATCTCTCTCCGAGCCAACGCCCAACTCAGGTGAAAACCGTGTTTTCAGTCTAATTAATTACGTCGAAAATTGCGTAAGTTCGTTCGTTTCGTAGCCGGTACCACCTTTACCAATTTTCGAAGTTCGGAAATTTAAAGGTATTGAAGTATCTGCCATTTGACTTCTACACCCCGGACGAGGGCCAGACCGTGCGAGGGATATGTCGCAAGACAACCCCACCTTCGGCCTAGCACAACGACCCACAGACATCGTGCGGCTTAGTCCGTTCGAGTCCGACATAACCTCCCCCTCCGAGGCGGGGGAAGGTATCCGTGGGGATTTCCCGCACGTAAAAAAAAAACCCACTGGCGATACAACAAACTGGCGAGTTTTATATTGAGGCCAGTTTTTTTCGGAGTGCAATAAATAGGTACATGTTTGTATGGCAACTGGGACTGATGGCTCGCAAGCTCTCCGACACATGGGGAGATCTCAATTTATTAAAAATTGTCATTCATATCATCCTATTGCAAATATTGCTGAACTTTTCAATGCGTTAACCTAATCAATTTCCACTTAGCCATGAGAACCTCCTTCAGCGAGTCTCTTATGCATAATGAAGTGATGTAATATTTTGTTTGTATAAAAAAACCAAAACGTCATTTATCAAATATAAATGCATGCATATCAAAAGGTCCATACTAATATTATAAATGCGAAAGTAACTCTGTCTGTCTGTCTGCCTGTCTGTCTGTATGTTACGCTCTCACGCCTAAACCACTGAACCGATTTTGATGAAATTTGGTATAGGTGTAGAATCGACCTTGAGAAAGGACATAGGCCATGTTTGGTCGCGATAACCGACATCCACGCGGGCGGAGCCGCGGGCGAAAGCTAGTATTTTTATAAAGACCAATGATTACTACCTAGGCGTAGAGAAACACTATACTAGCTTAAGTATACGACGGATAGATACTCGTCTTATTAATGAACATGATACATACTTACGTAAATGATGTGCACAAAATAATGATTGTCAGTATTAAAAGCCGTTTTAAGTATATGCAAATTGAAATACGTTAAAGAGAAAGATGTTGTAGTACAACTATTTCTTATAGTTCAAACCTGTTTTGTAGTCGGCTCGCTTGTATTTTTTAATTATCCTAGAAGGCCCTAGCATGGTTACGTCTCACTATTTCGTAATAGATCAATTTGATGGTTCTGATATATCGCTCAATACGATTCGTAAAAGTAATTAAATATCAATCACTCAAAATGTATGAAGTGCTTTTATTATACATCATCATCATCATCATCATCAGGCTATATTAGTCCACTGCTGGACATAGCCCTCCCTCCTCCTTATTATACATACTTTCGACATTATTTAGAGTCGATTTAAGAAGCGTTTTGTTTTTGTTTCTAGTTTCTTCCCGTTCTTAGTTGCACATAAGGCATCGTATCCACTAGCGCTAGTACTATTATCTATTCTGTGCCACTAGGCAATTTTTGATACGCGACATGTTGCATAAAATTATTACTGTCTTTGTTTAACAACGTCGTTTGTCCATGCATGATCAGTCGTCGAAAGTATGCCTCGTACCGTAATTGTAAAGAAATTACTGGGAAATTTAACAGTTTCTAAAATTAATTGCGTCAACTAAAGCCACAATCACTAATGCAATTATTGTTATCACTAACGCGCGTAACATTTGCGCAAACTGTTTACGCAAATTTCAGTCACCGCATCACGGTATAAATTTATTTGTTTTGTATGACAATGGCCGACAGGAATAAATTATTATTAAACTAGCTAAGTGATGACGTTAACGGGAATTAACGCGATACCTAAGTTTAGTATTTTCATACCTTTTGATTGCCTGATGTCGAAGTACAGTCAACAGATTAAATCAGTCAGATAAATAAACACCTTAGCCATTTATTAAACGCGCGGATCCAATGAAATTACTGAAACCATCCAGTCAAGTCGTTTATTGTAACGTTTAACGAGATGACTAACCGCTAACGTTATCGTGGATATATCATGGAACGCGAACGTTTTAAAGTTGGTAGCTAATCGACGCATAATCGCATCACCAAAGGCGTGGAGTATTACTTCCTTGCTAAGTGCTATTCCTAAATATAACCTTCCTCCATGCTATTACATTCAAAGCCGTTCAACAGTTGTGGAAAAATGAGCAACAAACAATTCATAACATCCATCCATCCGAATTTTCGTAATAAAATAAAATCACCTGATTTTTCTTGATGACTTGCTAAAGAGATTTAAAGGTCGCCACACATGTAGACTGAGGTAGTGGAGTTCACCCTTAGAGATAATCTCACAAGCTACACGTATATTATTATGGTTTCCACGTGTTTCCAAGGTGAGGGATTAGCTTTGCTCTTGGCATTGTACGCCGAGGTCGTCACGTGAACTACAATTTACGAGTTAAAGCATAATTAGGAAACCTGTAATGTGCTTTGGCAATGTAAAAATTTGCGGCAATCATGTGTGCTAAGTATTTAAGTTTGATGGTAGGTATCTACTTTAGTTGTCTTTTTTGAAATGTATTTTTAACTTGCTTAAATAATTTAGCTAAAAACACTTCTTAATTAGTTGTTCATGAATAAGAAAACACACTGAATTTATTTTAAATTAATAATAACCCATCATTGTACTAACTATTATAAATGATTGAGATGTAGCTATGCAGTGTAAAATTGATGAATTATTCAGTTTTCTCTACACATAGGCTTTATGTTTAATGTCGTGTTTCGAACAATTCGAATTAACAGCTGTTTTTAATTAATGTAAATGTTTGTTTACATTGTGCAGTAAATTTTAATAATAAGGTGACTGTGGAGTTATTTACCAAAACTTTGCATCATTATGTATCTTGATATACATAATATCAAGCATATTTAACTTTGTGTGAAATTCACATTTCTCTTCAAGTAGCCACATGACTCGTGGGTCGTGAAAGGTTGTGGCAGATGGTTACAGTTCGAAGTCTACCGACGTACACGTTCTACCGAAATCCATGCTATTAAAATGACATTAGGGTCAATAGCTATTTATTTCGAAAGCATGTAACTTAGAAATTTTTTGACATTTGATTCCTTCTTGTGTTATAAAAGTAATCATGTCAAATTGGATCTGGGTATTATGTCATATTGTCATTATGGGTAATCATAATTTTGAAACTCGTTCAAATTGATCCAAAACCTAATTTGATTTGATTCAACATCTAATTTCATATAATCTTAGCGTTTGTTTTATTGTGTTAGTAATTACAGCACAGTCAATAAAATATAAATAATACTAAATAAAATTTAACCCTAGAAACTATTATTACGAACTAAAATTAAAATTCGATTAATTTATTACGGAGTCCTTATTCATGAGCAGAATAAGGACTCCGGTTGGGTCCGAAACTAGTCGGGCGCATCCTGACGATTGACGTGAGTATAGCTTTATCGAATTGAAAAATGGCTCACGATAGTTTCTATACGAAAATAAAATTTAAATGTATGTAATAAAATGTATTAGAGATATCAAATGTTTTCCAAAAAATAAAGCGAATGCATCGGAAGTGTGTTTCATTGGGCTAGTATTGTTTTTGTGATAGCTACTGAGTAAATGGCCAATCACATGCTCCACGTATTTACTGAATATAACATAGATAAGGGAATACTGTAGAACAGGTGAACTTATTTCAATTAGAGAAATGACAAATTGTCATTATGATAACTGAACATAGGTTCAAGGACTTCAAGGTTGCAATGACTCCTTGAATTATTTTTGTATTGCGTTCATATTTATAGTTTGTCTTCTTCATCCAAATTTCAATCCGGGTGACATCCAAAACTTGCACTCTGAGGCTTGGGGTCTGCTATTTAATTTTCTATAGTTTGATTATTTTCAATTTAAGTGGAGCTACTACCATCTGAACTCTAAAATCCGAGAGGAATCTCAGAAATCTGTCCATCAATGTCAAATATCTGTATTTACTGAACTGTCAAATCGTGTCAGCAACTTCCACATGTTGCGTATTATTTTATTAGATACCTAATGCTGAAAATAAAAATCAGCAACGTTTAACTAGCATTGTTCGTGTTGTGAAGAACATACTATCAATATATAACGTGTATAGGTTCCGTGTCTATAATACGAGAATATAACGATAACTGGTTATAATAGTTATGTTTTGGAAGGGGAAGGAAGCGGTTTAAAATTATAAGCACGGCTTAATAGAGAAATATATAGCTATTATGATTAACATCAAAATCATTTTAGAGAGTCGTTTTTTATTGCTTAGATTCACAAGCCTCGACTTTATGAAATAGTTAAAGTGTATTGGCGTGTAGGTAGTTCACGTTTAACCTTTGATCGGACCTATCGGTGTGAATGTGCATATTAGACATTCATTACACTGGTTCTATAAAAGCCAATCATAACCAATCTTATACTGATAGAAGGTCCATTCCCAATCGTGGAAAAGTTTTTTTTCTCATAAAAACAGGGCTTTATTACGCACGATTTCAAGAGATTTTCTAGTAAATAGTTAATTAAATATAGTTTTTACCCGACTGCGCCAGAAGAAGGGTTATGTCTTTCAAGAGTATATAGGTATTTATGTATGTATAATTTATCTTGATTATTATTAATGATGTTAAGGTATTTATGATTAAGTAAAGTACTTAATACGTGGGAAGACTACTTCTTTTTTTAACTCATTGTCTTTCTAGTTAGCCAACTTCGCTTGCGTATCTAATGTGTATCGAAGCAATAAATTTGACTAATTATGGTGTTTCATAATAGAAGCAATAACCACTTAGTAGTGAATACTTTTATTCTGGTAATTACTTTTTCATAAGCGGTTCCCATTGCACGTAAATTATCGCGAACTTGCATGTCTTGCATGTTTTGTGTAACAGCAGCAGATATGATTGCTTTGCAGTTACAAAACAGTACCAAAAACTGTTCGTCAACTGAAGGTGCTCGGGCCTATAGGGCTTGCAATACTAAGATCAATATTTGCTTTAGTTTTTGTTGCACAATGGAAATATCCTACTCGTATAAACTGTCATTTTCTTCCTTCAAACCAAGAATTGTAAGAAGTCGGGTCCTTGAACTCTAATCAGCTGTTGCATTAATATTCGAGTTGCAGATTCAGAAAGAACTATTTATAATTTTGTCACAAGCCACTTTATCTACAGTTCAACTCACTGCGCAAAAGTGAAAACTAAAAACCTACTACCCAGTGAAAAATTCAGAACATTTACCGTCATGATACATTTGCGCTCATACAGGTATCTATCCCTGAAGTAAGTTTATGAATGATTAGCAATTCGCCCCGGCTTCGCAACCTATGTTACTCAGGGTGAATATAGCTTTCCAATGGTGAAATAATTTTTGGAATCGGCACAGTAGTTTTTGAGTTTATTCATTACAAACATACAAATCTTTCCTCTTTATAATAGTAGTGTAGATGGCTAATAGTCAGCATGCTGCTATCATTAAACCATTCCCGATCTCCCCAAGTCCCCACTATTGCAACACATTATCTTTAGAAATCTTTAACATTTTTAAATATTCGAGAGCGACGAGAATTTAATCTACGTATATGCAAAAATGTTTAAGTGTGCTTGTCTTTGTGTAAATAAAGTCTTTAAACGGAAGGCTTAATAGCGAGGTAAATCAATTTAATCTACCATTTGAAGGTCTTGCATGTATTTATAATATAATTAAAAGATATTAAAAATTATGACGCATTTTCATCATGAAACCATTTACATAACTGGATAAAACTATTTGTAAAATTTATTTTCTTATGAATGAGACTATTTTAATGTGAATTATTAGTTTATTTTTGCATAATTTATATAAATATACACAACATAACCTCAACTTGAAACTTTTTTCTGACGTTTGTTTATGCAATGTTTGTTTTATCTCTCTGACGTTAGCGTTAAGTTGAATAAAATTGGTAGCTATTTTACTGTGGTGTACTGAAGTGTATGGTGTACTGTGGTGTATTCATTAAAAAAAGAAGTGTACCAATTTCTTTTTTACAATGGTCACGTCAATACGACTTTACCGCACCTGATGGAGAGCTAGATTCCTAAGGGAATCATCACGGAGGACAGAATATGAAGAAGCGGGACTTACGGACGGAATTTAGTATTTTAACCTAACCTATCCGAGTCGCGGTGCTCTGAGTCGGGGTGTTAACCATAATGAAGTAATTTGAGGCATAAAAACCAAAGAAAAAAAAACACAGTTACAATTCAACGAAGGACTACAAAAAAAAATCTGTGGAAGTAGTGGTAATTCGAAGGAGTGTGTTGTCTAATAATTGTTAGTCGAAGCAATGACTTGTCGATCTACGTGTTTTCGAAGTTCGCTACATGTTGAAGTATTGTACTGTCTAAATTCAGTCCATAAGTGAAGTAGCGGAGATGCTACAGTCAAATTTCTCTGAACAAAAACGCGTGGCCAAATGCGGGTGGGAAGGGAGACGCGGGGGCATGACGTCATACCTTGTCCCCCGTCTCCACCTAGTGCTTCATGGCGAAACCGAACAGAATCAGGGTTTGTAATTTTTGTTATAATTTGACCACTCGCCACTAAGCGCTACACAGAATTCGAGAATAATCTATAATAAGGGAAATAATTTTTAAAAATAAGGCCAGATTTCGGATTATAGCAAAATCGTTTTAAGCCCCCTAAATGAAATGTCCTTAAGCCTTTTTGGCCATTGGCCTTAAGCCGACAGATGGCCCAATTTTTTTATTTTAATTTTCAATTTCAGCTAAATATACTATTTAATTAATAAAATAACATTTTTGAAAATTGCTAATTAGATAGCTAATCAGATTATTGTGATGAAATTTTCATAAAATGCATTGAGTTATTATTAAAACTATTATACATGTAAGACAAGGTTACTTATTTCTTCTCTACGCTAGATGGTTCTGTTAAGACATTTTTTTTTTTCAAAAAAAATAATATAAATATAGTGGACTTACTGATGAAATGTTATACCCTTAAAATGTTTAAATTGTTTATCTGTACACTTGGTACATCCATGTACTGCACACTTCAATCTTAAACCAGGTTAGAGCTATTTTTATCGTTGAACTTTTGGCCAAAAATGACACATGAACGCAACGACGTTTCACTAGAACTAGATGGTGACGTCACAGACCAAATGAGTCGTTTTGTCGTATGAAAGGCTCATGACTCGATTACCTTGCAACAACTCCGCTATCATTTCCTTCGCCATGGAAATCATTCATTCATCACATTATTTATTTCATAGCATTCCATTTTCAACACAAAGTATATTGAATAAAACGTACCCACCAAATTTAAATCGTAAAAAGGCAACATCCTTTACGCCCCAAGACGTATGTATTTGTATAGGAAGATTTCGAATATTAGGACGTAAGTATCCCACAGTATTCCCACTAGAAAGAAACTAGTCGCGAGGCGAGATTCGCGGGTTGGGCCTATTCCGCTTCTGGATGTTGTCCTATTTTAAATTGATATGAAAATGTATTACCTTTATAAATTTATTGAAAATTTCATTAAATACCTACTGATAGAAGTGAACTTAGACTACGGTTTTTACCATAGGTATAAATTATTCTAGAATTAATCAAAACGGTTACGTGGTTAGTTTGTATGCAGTAGAAGTGGGAGCGAAAATCTCTCTACAACCTACTTAAAGATCTAGGCCTATCGAGAGCTACAATAAGCTCATTACTAGGACGAATGTCTAAAGCGGCACTAGTAGGTTCATATCAAATTTGGTTAGGCAGGGAGGGGAACTTGGGTGGTGAAGGTGAGTGTTGATGTACATCAACGAAAGGGGCCCCTTCTAAACCTACACTTGGGTCACAAGTCCCAGGCACTGTCCCGAGCTTCCAACTCAGCAACGCAATGGACTCGGCAGCCGCACGGAGAATCCATGGATTGCTAAGAATATCGTCTCTGAAAAGAAAAGTTCACACGATTTGTCCAAAGCATAATTTTTTTAGAAATTAAAGTAGTAGTCTTTTGTAATAAAACCCTTCACTACTGTAATCGTCCATAGAATGCTTGAATCGTAGAACATAAAATTTGAGAAATCTCTCAAATCCGTGCTCAACCGTATAAACTGTAGAAAGTCGATGTTATTTTTGCATAAATGTACGTTTACATCCATACTAAGGACTGTCGGCTTTCGTTAATGTCTTTTATATGACATCTCGTGGTTAAATTTCTCTTAACACCAATACTGGACTAATATGGCCTTCTTTATAACGAATATAAAGTCTTACGAAAGTGCATTTCTGACTTACAGCCTTTTGGTCAATAGGATATATCAATGCTTGCCACGAACACTTTCCAACACGTTCCTACTTGAATCCAGTGGTACTTTAATATTTTTTCCATTTGCATTTTGATTTTAGAAACAATCATTTTAAAGTTCAACTTAATTTATATTATGGGCCTCTTAAAGACAGAAAGAAGGCTGCAAGATATCTGGTCACGATAGTATTCTTGTTACGCCCTCAAAGTAAGTTAATTCATGTGTAAAAATTGTAAAGAGCGAAGACAAACTGGTAGTGCAGCAGACCTTAATCTATTCTGTAGTCTGTAGTACACTAGTATCGATGTTACTTTGATTTTTGCAGCCAGTAAAAATAGGATTAGTTCACATAAATTAACCAGTGATTTAATCAATTTCAACACATTTACATACGTGAAAATGAACCCTTCAAGTATTTATTCAACAGTTACTGTTAGCAAAAACTTTGCTTAGCTAGATTTTGATGTAGGTACACTTCATTTAATAATTGAAGATAATTATTATGTAAGGCAAAGTGTGTTCTATCTCTGGAAGGTACGTATGTATTCACTTTGTTGATTGTTGTTTGTTTTGAGATGTAGGCCTACCTCATTTTATGTTCCTTTTTACGTACACCTCTACCTATCCTTTCAGGGATTTACAGGCGTGAAAATTTACAAACTATAGAAAATATGATTACAAAAAAAAAGATTTTCTTAATTATCCCATAAGTATACTATTTTCTAGAAATAACTAAACGATGAAGTTATTCGCACATGAACATCAATTTATGATATATTTACATTGAGAAATCAGCGACATTTAGGCATACGTCCTTTATTTTGCATTTTTTTTTTCATTATTATGAATTCGCACAACCTAGATGAACTAACCTAGAAAGAACCTTGACACGCAGTCACGTCAATTGTATGAAACGTTTATACAATTGACGTGACTGCATGTTTTATTTAATATTTGATAATACTATCGGCCAGGTTCTCAGTTTCACGCGGGGAAACAAATCGTGTTACCCGAAAGCAGTGTCATCTCGAAAAAAATAGCTAAGAATCATCTGTAGTATGTCATTTGAGCTCAATAGAACATTCGATGCAGAACTTTTGAGTTCTTGAAGTATATACAAACCACTTAACATCATTCATCATCATCGACATTTGAACTATTATAGATTTATTTATTTAAGTGGATATTTTTTTAAAGTAATTAATATGCAAACGAGGAAAAAGGATGCGGCTTACGAAGCGGAGGAATTTCATAATGCCTCTTAAGATTTGTATAATATAAGTATTTAATTTCTTTTTCTTTGTATTATGTATAAAAATGGTAATTTTTTTTAAACAATATTAGTAGGTGAAGTTACTATAATTTAAAAATTATTTAACAACGAATTATTTATAACCAATTGTTTTAATTTAAAGAGCTTAATAAAGAAAAATTATAAGGATATTTTGAGATACACGAGTATTGACGATGTAAATAGCGGTACCAAGACCAATACCTTTCATAGGTGTGTAATCATGCTTGAGTATACCTAATACTTTTTTTGTAAATAAATGCATAACATTCACACCCAACTCAATGCATGTAGACATATTCAATATGCATATAAATATTTGCACTGAGCGTCAGTCAAACCCGTGGCCTATGATCTATGATATAACAGATGTACTTCCTACCGCCACGTCAACATCGTCACATAACCTTTAGGTACCAAAATTTATTATACATGATAATTGGGGCAAAGTTACCCCAAAAAAAATATCCTGGCATCTTCAGGTAGCAAATTCATCCTCACATGATGTAACCAGTAACACTCAGGTTGTAGAATGATCTTCCTGCTGTGTGTTTTTCTAATCGACTACAATATGTGGTTCTTCAAGAAGGGCATTAGATCGTTTTTACGGGGTCAGCAGCACTCGTAAATGATATAAAAATGGAAGGGATTAGTCAGTCAAAAATATCACTAAATTTGACACCGATACCACAATATTTGAAAACGATATTTATGACTACCTAACCCATGTCTATGTACCCATGTACTGTATGTAAAAGAAAAACAGTAATCTTTGTTGCAAGTCCATTGCTTGCATGCCGATGAGTGAATTATCAGTCGATCCGTGACACTGCATACCGCGGCTAATGACCGATGCACACCACCACGCTTTTGAAATTAATAAAGCATAACTCCTCGATTTTACCCACACGATATGATAAATAAACTAAATTAAAATATTTTTAGCACTGGTAGTGACCCCGCGGAGTGAATGATTAAAACGGTCAAGAATGTTGCCTTGGTCAAGATTCATAGATTCGTGGGTAGCGGTAGGGCAAAATATCATCTTAGTTGATTTTATCAGTACTATGTTGTTGCCGTGTATGTTAAGTGTGTGAATTGAAAACATCATAAAACCCTCTTTAAACCTATTTACTGCCATCTCCATGGTGGCAAATTTATGTACAACTTTTTTTAATTCGTTAAAAACTCAGACTCGGCGCCTCCTTGATGTACATTTTTAATTGCCGATGGACGCTCCATTTTAGTCATTTTCTCGCTGAGGTGGGATGAACATTTACGTGCTGCAATCGAGTGCATAGACGTTTCACCTTTTGTTCTTTTGATTGCCTCGCTAACGCTCAGGTTTCTAATTTTACATTTTTTACGTTACCAAGGACTTCCTACGCTTGTTCGGTCATCAAAATTCAGCACGCGGTTAAAAAGCAACTTTGCACTCGTGTATAACAAATAACTATTATTTGCGTTTTAACGGTATATTACCATTATTCACGCTTTTGCCTTTATTACTCATCAAAGTTAGTGGTGAAGGGCCTATTTTAAGTGGACTATTAGTTGCGGCAATAATCTTAGTAGTTACGGTGATCTATATTTCACTTTTTAATGTCCAACAATCGACCATTTGTTATTTTTGTGTTTGTGTTGTATATACACATATGCTTACAATATTAAATGTGTATATTCACATATAATGCAATGCCACCAGCCTTCTGAGAACATTATCAGCCGGTGATGGTGCGGCGAAATTTTATGACACATAAATATCATTTTCAGATTTTCAGATTCATACTTTTTATTATTATTTTAGAAAACAACATTTTTTTGTAATTTTTACTTTAAAAAAATACAATTGTACACGACTGTACAAGATAATAATACAAAAATATATGTAATAGAAGCTAGAGCGAATCTCTTTAGCATTGTGGTTCGTGATCTGCATTAATTTCAGCCATGTTAAAAGCAGAACATAATTATTGAAGACGTTATTAAAATTGATTTTTGTGTCAAATCCAAAGTATTGGTACTCTATGATTCAAAGAATTTTTAATTTATCTAATAGAAAAAAGGAAATAATATTTATATTAATCAAGATACCTCACTTAAGTCACATGAACTTAATTTAATCTTAGGCTTAATCCCTAGTTTTCAAAATCATACAATCACTTGAGAGTGACTTTCTTTAAGAATCTAACGTAAAGAAAAACTTAGAGAACTACTTATAAAATTGCTAACCTTCAGTAGATATCCCATGCAAGTGGCTCTGTGCACTATAGCTAGTATGAAATATAATAAATCACGAAATGAATTGCTTTTTGTCACAATTGATGAAACTTTGGGTCTTTAGTCGTTTCGGACCGTGAGCGGTTCGGACCGCGGTGTGAATTGCCCAAGAGCTCTTCTTCAATGAGTCGTTTCGCACCGCGGTTCGAATCGCCCAAGAACTTTTGGTAATGGGTTGATTCGGACCACAGTATAGGGAACATTGTTTCACTTTTTGGATAGGTGAAGTCGGACAGAAAAGACATGCAGTTTTATTGTACATTCCTTACAAGTACAACCAGGCACAAAATAACAAAAAATAATTTATCAATTACATTTGTCATAAGCCCGCTACATAAAATATTGGTGCTATTGCACTGTACATTTTTTTACTGGTAACCTATTGAAATATCGAATTTCTGTTACCCGAATCTTAAAACCCCGAAAACGGTTGGTAGAACTTTTAAAAGACAGATGTAATGAATTACAACTTTCTATAATTCCGTTTTTAATTTCCCAGATGAATTAATTTCCAGGTGCAATAAAACCAAATTTTCAAATAGTATTTTTTTGTTTCCCATATTGTCATAATCCAGATTCTCAGATTTTTTTCCCATCGTACCATTTTCCAAATAAACTATTACCAAATTTTCATAATCTTTTTATTTGGTATCGTGTTCCAGCTAAACTATATACAGGTATAGTAAAACTCACTAAATTTGTACGATTCATTTATTAGGTACAGTAAGTAATTTAGAAATTTACTTTAATTTTTTAATTTCACTTAAATTTTCTTTTATTTTTATAAGTTTCTGCAGTTTTTCCTCCTTTTGTATATACGTTTTCCTCCTTTTCACTTGTGGTTCACCTAGTATCATTTTGTCTAAATCAATTAATCGAAATTAATTATCGTTAACACCCCGACTCAGTGCAATCCGACTCGGATAGGTTAGGTTAGAAGACTACGGCGAAGACTAAGGCGGGAGCTCCGTTTCGCTTCGCTCCCGCCTTAGTCTTCGTGGTTATTTTTTTAAACCACTCAGAAGTAGGAGCCCCGCGAAGCGGGGCTCCGTCGCCATATGAGGTTTAGTTTTATGTTTAAAAATCTGTATATTGTTTTTGTTTGTTTTGTTACATTTCAAAAATTTGTGTTTTAAATATTCGGGTTTCGTGTATATGGATTACGGTCATGTGGATTTTCTGTATTTAGATTTCGTGTGTCTGGAACTCGTTCATCTCGATTATAAAACGTCGTACAAATGAATAAATGGGCAAATGAAATTTGGAGTTGCGATTATATGGCAAATAAAACTTCGAAATTTGAAAAAACGGAATTATGAAAAAATGGCCAAACGTTTTCGGGATTATGATATTCGGGATTAAGATAGGTAACCTTCTTTACTTACTAAATATATTGATTAACTTAAAATATAGTAAACAATGTTAAATAGATGCAAAAAGGTAATGGTATGCACACGCAAGTACATTCTAAGAATTTCTTTAATAGCCTTAATTTTTTCCGGATCCGGCTTCATTCCATTTTTATCAAACACATGCCCTAAATACTTAACTTCCTCCACAGAAAATCTACGTGTTTCTTTATTGAATTTTAAATTGATTTCTCTCGATCTTTCAAGTAAACGTTTTAACCTCTGATCGTGAATTTCCTTCTAAGAACCCCATACAATTATGTTGTCAATATAACTCTCTACTCCTTCGAAGTCTTTCAGAAGTTGTCATATTTTAGCATAAAACACTTCAGAAGCACAGGTTACCCCAAAACAAAACCTTAGGAATTGGAATCTGCCGAATGGAGTAGCGAATGTGCACAGGTCTGCACTCTCATCATCCAGCTGTATAGTCCAAAACCCCGTGTTGGCATCCAGCACCGAGAAGTACCGCGCACCGAGCTGGCGGGTGGCTAGCTCCGCTACAGTGGGTAGTTGGAAGTGCGCGCGCTGTACCGCGCGGTTCAATTCACGTGAATCTAAACACACTCGAATACCATTATTCTTTTTTGCAACTAATACTTACGGATGTATCCAACGAGTGGGGTCACTAACCTTCCTGATGTCTCCATTCTGTTCCATGGCATTCAATTCATTTTTCAAACTGTCGCGTAACCCGTGAGGAACTTTGTGAGCACAAATAACAGGTGGTACCGATTTATCGATTACTATATTATGATATTACCCTGGCAGACAACTTAAGCCTTTAAATAGATCACTGTAATCTGAAATCTGAATAGATCTAAGACGTTTAACGAGCCCCATAGTCTCACACGATTCAAAGCCCTCTTTGCCAATCAGGTTCACCAACAAACTAGACTGCACACTCGCCGCCTCCTTGTCTACACCTAACGCCTTCAAAAACAATTGAAATTGCATTTTCCACTTTTTCCATACCCCGGCACGGCCAGCCGGTCCTCCGGCGCCGTCCAAACCTAATTCTGCGGGTGGTCGGGCGTGCTCCATTGCAATCCCAAATATTGCGCATGAAAATGCTAATTATGACAATATTAAACCGAATACCGCTGTCACCATGTTGTAAATTCAATGGAACCACCAAGCACCGGACCACAACTGACATTTATTCAAAGACAACCTCGTTGTCGTTAGATATAATTATCACAACATTATGTAAATCCTAATCTGTGATAACATGTTGATCAAACTGTGATTTCAAACCATTACCGTCTTACTATGAAAATAAAACTAATATTACACTTGTTATACACTTGATATGCATTTACCACTTTTCTCATCGTCTGTACAAATAAATCATTAGACATTATTTCTATGAGTTTAAATCAGGATCTACAATTACGCTCAGTGGTCCGAATCGACCCATTCCAAAAGATACTTTCGGCTATTCGCACCGCTCCAACCACTGCGGTGTGAATGGTCCTATTCAGAAATAGTACTTGGGCGATTCGAACCGCGGTTCGAAAATGCGTGGTGCGAAACGACTAAAGACCCGAAACTTTAATCAGCATACCATTTAAAATGTGGGGATCGAGAAACATGTCGTAATCATTATTTACGAAACAATATCCAATGTGGACTAAGTTTTATTGCAGTTACATTTTAAGTAACCTACAATCATTATTAGTAAGTCAAAGCCATTGTTTGCTCTTTAATAGGGATAGCTAGAAAGCGTTGCTTTCACGTCACGGCTATAACAATAATTTGATCTTCACGTTTGTATCGAAGCCTTCTAGTTGTCTTTGTATCGACAGTCACGTTTCCAAACTAGTTATTGTTATAAAACTTAACAAAAACATAACAAGTATAGCATCTAAATCTGTTAAAAAATTATGTGCATCTTTCATACTAGATCTTTTGTCTGTTGTTGTCAATTGCTCTTGTTGATAAGGTCTATAGTTTCGTTATCATCATAATTATTATAAAGCTGTTAGTTTGTTTGCTTGTTGTTCACTCACATGGAAATCACTGGTTCGATTTTGATGATAATTTTCGTCACCCCACGTACAGTACCAACAACCTAATTTTTTACCTCTCAGGAGCCGTGGGAGCATGTAAATGAAAATTTCTTCAATCCTCGATGTAGTATTGTATGCGTGTGAGATTGAGTTACTTTTTGTAAGCTATTGTTAAGTGTTAATCACGCACAGCGAACTATACAATAGACTGTTTAATTATACACTTACTTCACCTTCATGCATGTCAAATAGATTGATCTAGATTTAAGCTACATGCATCATCTATTTTTATAAGTAGAAACAGCATGACACTAGGACCATTAAAAAAGTAATTCTGTGTTTAGAAGAGTTGCCCGCGGCTACATACGCGTGAAAATTTAAGTCCTCATGCACTACTTCTGCTGGTGTACCACAGGGCAGCATTCTCTGGCCTATACGTGCTTTTCGCAGATATCATAAACTCTGTCTTAAACAATCTACTTTCTGCTACTGATACCGCTAAGCTGATAATTAATTTGTAAATCTATTTCTTAACTTCATTAAATAATCTGCCCGAAGTTATTATAATTATATAATGATTTCGTTTTTTTGCCAACTAAGTTTTCACTTGCAGAATCCCTTCCACTTCCCATCATTGATTATGTAAATTTCAATTATTTCTGTATCAGATTTATATTGAGTTTACGCAAATCATAATACCGAGTACCGTGTTAAACTAAAAAGACAGTTGTAGTTTTCCATTATGCCTTCCCAGGAATGCTCTTAATTAATTGTAATGTTACTTCTTTACAGTATTCTATTTAATCATCTCTCAAAAGGTTCACAGGGGTCACAGCTCCTATATGATCATATTTGAAGTATTCGAAGCTCATGAAATCATTGTACAATTCAACAGTTAATATGCTCGCACATACTTTCATGGGACAAAGTATTAACGGTACAAGTTATACGGTTGTAAAACATTTTAACCAATGCTATCAGCCAAGCACAATCGTCGCCTGTTTTAAGAGAACGGTAAATAACACTCTCGACTCGATATAACACCAATACTGTTTTATCCCACGATTGTTATTTCCCACTTTCGATTTTGTGCAATTTGAATGTATAGATGTATGCATATGATATTCATTATATAAAATTCGCACCCACTTGTAATTTTGTACCTATGTATATGTATAAATGTGCAATATGGACATCAAAGGTTACGTCGTTATGACTTCGCATCGTCTGGAAGTCTCAGGATCTTTGTGACTCACTTGTTAAACATGTTTTTAAGTATTCTCGACATACTTCAACGACCCTTACATTTCACTTGCCCTCTTCTGCTTTCTTATGATTCTGCTTCCTTATCAGAGTTTATGTCATCTTAAGATATAATTTAACATATTAGGTATTATACTATATTCAGTGAATAATAAATTATTACCTTAAAGTAGTTTTCTTCCAAATGTATGTTAATACAACATATCATAACCGATATCAGAATTGATATAAGATCTCCATTCATCGTATTACCAACATGATTGTCAAACAAGGAAGTTTGGTAACTCACTCACTGTGTCCATATTGCGTGTTACACAAGTATCAATGATCTCAATTTTGTAATTTTCACGTGTGAATTGTGGTAAAGTTATTATATGTACTTTGCAAAACTAGTAGCTTTAACAATGTCATGTGTACAGAATAAGCTTTTAATGGTTCATTCTTTAGTATATCACTTAATATCTTAAGTTATGTATGTACGTTTCAGATGTCTAGTTGCTTACAACTTTAGTGGTTACATAACTTAATCATTTTTATGATGCAATAAACAATTATTCATCTCAAAGTAAACAGTCAATACATTAGTTGAAGAACTATCCTTATCACCGTTTTGTCAATAAGGCTCCCTTTTCTACTAATTATATTTTTTGGTCTGTATACTTGCTGCAGTATAGAAAGTTTTCCTTTTGAGTCGCTTTGTATATGACACCTACGGGATAAGATATGATCAGCTATGCCGGAATACCAAAATATAGCGGAGCATAATAAAACCGTTCATTGGCTTTGACCTGAGGAGCGTGATGTTTTGTAATCGATCACACATTCTTAGACCCTGACCTCGACGATATTTCTATCGTCAATGACAATTGCAACACGAACCCTTACGCTCGCCACCTCGCTACCCATTTCTTAAATTTTAATACCTTATATTTTGCACGTGTCAGCACTTTACAGGCTTGAATTCGCACCTGTGTTTGTAATGACATTCTTCAGAAAGACTGCGCCGTGGCCATGATGGCGTATTATGGAATACGCTACCTATAATGCTATGAAAGGATTGCCTTATGTCGAACTAAGGCTTCGTTGTACTACAATATTAAATAAGCAAAGCTAAATCCACTTATTTATAATACTTATATTTGTAAATATATTTGGGTAAAGATTTGTTACACTTTTTGTCATTAGATTACAATTTTTGTCTAGCAACAATTGTTTACGGAGACGGGAACGTAAGGCCCCGGACGTGTGAACATGTGTGTATCAGACTACGAGGCCGAGGAATCTGGTGTACCCTAGAAAGACCCTGACTGGCCTTAGCCACGAACATAGGCGACCCCAACGCGTTGTTAGAGATCAAAGATCCCCTACCCCATACGACGATCCACCCTGCTTGTTGCGATAGGATAGTGCTAATTAACTAATCAAAAATACGGTTGCAGCAAATACTTAAGCAGCAAGTGAAACAGTGAATCAGAGTTAGTGTGCTCCTCAATATCAATTATGTAAAAACAGAAACTATTTCTATAGATTTGCGATGCCACGAAACTACTATTAGAAACAACTTACTCTAACAAAATATTAACGAATTTTCTTTAACGCTTTCGCTACAAATATGGGTATTAAATTGATTACCCCACACTATAATAGAAATGGCGGTTCGCGGCAACAGACTTCACTCACTTATTGGAGGTAATATTACAAATTGTTTATTGACGTGTATTGGCTGTTCGGATGGGCCTAAATATTTTTATTCCCCACAACAGAATACCGCTCGTTACTCGTCGCACGTCATTATTTTGAACATGTCTTTAACGCGGCCAACCGTGTCAAATTATTTGTACAATTACGTTGATCATGGATGTATCTATCTCTCAATTGATAACTTATACCTACTATTTGAAGTGGCCAGACCGAGAGGAATGGCCCTGGGTCAGCCGGGGTGCAAGGGATATGTCACAAGACAACCTCACCTTCGGCCTAGCACATCGACCCACAGACGGCGTGCGGTTTAGTCGATTCGAGTCCGACATAACCTCTCCCTTCGGCTCCTAAGGGGGGGGGGGGTATCCGTGGGGATTGCCCGCACGTAAAAAAAAAAACCCTACTATTTGAAGTAATGAGCCATGAAATCTACGAACACCAAGCCACTAGATTCTAGTATTTTCATTTTGTGAACATGAAATGCATAGTACTTTTGATCTAGAGCCAGTGTCGGATTAATCCTTAATCAAATTAAGCAATTGCCTAGAGCATCACGTCTGAGGGGACACCAGAAGAAGCACAAAAAAATCCCTCATTGATCACGTCTCACTCTCACGTCACCAAAAACCACACCAAAAAAGTTTCTAGGACTAATTTGAAAAATCGCCTGTTTTAAGTTGACATAGAGTCCGACCTAGAGTCATAACATAACCCCACTCCCGCTGGACCACTCGCTGCCCGCTAGTACGAATGCCCCGGAATTGCGATCAGCCAATGACAAATCACTCCTTCCCCGCGGGCCCAAGAGAACAATTCAAAATAACGTGTTATTATAGCAACATTGATAAATTAAATGCAAAGACGCGGAAAAGAGGAAAGATATGCAAAGAAACAGTAGACAAATTCTCATTCTTGAATAAAATCCTGATGCCGATAAACTTATGTGTCCCGATCAAACTGCAAAATACAGTCAGCACAGTACAAATCTAGTAAACACATATGCAGAAGACCTTAACATCGAATTAATAACAGAAATTCAACAGTTTCATTCATTTGTCATAAGTAAAATAAGTTCCAGACAAACCAGACCCAGTGATTCGGCTCGCACAAGTTTACATCAAACTCACGCACAATTGTATAAAATACATGATGATAAGACTGAATCAGCTTTCCCTAATGTGGAAATAGCCCTACTTATATTTTTATCACATATGATTACGAATTTCTCAGCGGAACGTTCTTTTTCAAAATTAAAAATATGAAAAAAGGACAAAGACGTTAGACGTTAACACTATCTTGCGTCAATTCAATGCTCGGAAAAACCGAAAGGCGCATTTCAATAAATAAATACCTAAATTATGCTTTGGTTTTTATTGTTTTATTGTCCACTTCTAGAGTACGTTACATCTCATCATCCTATTTTACAAAAAGTAATGGTTTTAGGCGGTAAAGGTTTAAAGACCGATTCTAGTTGACATACGGATATTGGGGCCCCACAGGCATGGATTGCTTAGGGCATCAAGTAGTCTTAATCCGCCACTGTCTAGAGCTATGCATCTTACATAATGTTTACACATGCAGCCACACCTCTATAAATAATAGGATTTAGATGTTGCAATCAATCAAGTACTTTGTAATGAAAAGATTGAAAAATTGGCTGTAAATTCAAAGGGAAACGTACTAGAGAAACGTTTCATAAATGGATTAAGGTATGTGAAAGAGATAATTGCATAATAAGTGCTTCTGCTTATTATTAATGCACTTTATTTGTTTGCATTGTAAGCAAAAACGTTTACAGCCGTTATTGCTGTGAATTGACTTTGGTTTTTAGTACGTGGCAAAAAATATTAAATAACTGACTAAATATAAAAGTGTGGGCGTGAGTTTTACTTGCCTGATTTTTTTACAGGCTATTTAACCTATTAACTTGCGGATCTGGCTGTGAATATAAACGGAGAATGAACATTTAAAACATTACTTTGTGATTCACATGAAAATATTTCACTAGAAAAACAATTTCTATTTAATCTTTACTTTTACTATTCCAGTATTTTATAGTTATTCGACACACCAATGAATGCTATGATTTGTCTAATAACTGTAAAATATCCTTCATATTAAGTTTCTTGGTGAAACCTAAATAAAGGCCTTACGAGGGTTTTTTAAAAGAAAGCAAAACAGGAAATAACACAACATGCTATTATTAAAATACAATACCCGCTATTGAACCTGAGAACGGGTGAGTCTAAAATAATCATGTGAAACACATTGCCCTCTCATGATTTGAGCGTTCAGTACGGGCTAGAATTCTTTCATATTAATTAATGCTTGTATGCAGTCTCAATTAGAAGCGAACTAGATTTAGAAGAGATTAATAATATAATGTTATTGTTCACATGCAGGAGCGGAGTCTAACAATGAGTTCAGGCACGCGGTCGTCATTCGAGAACACGTAATAAGAAACTCGGAAAGTATTGTCATGCAGCTAATTTCCTATGCAATGAATCACATTACATTATGATTTAAGAACTCGAATTTTACTGAGAGTTGTCTCGTTACAGGAAAATATATATTACTAGTATAAGAAATGTTTTACAATAAAGGTTCTCACTAGGTGATAATTTTTCAGTACTTATGACATTCTACATAGGTAGATATTTCAATTGAGAACATATTTCTACATCATTTTCTTTTTATTTGACTACCAGTGTATTTACTTGTTTTAGCCTCGAGGTATTTCAAGTGATTGATAAAGATTAAACATAACATAAATATTCCATATACATTAACGGTTTATGTGGCAATTGAAATTGAAGACAACACTGATATGTTCGCTAAAATAATTTAGAAACTTTACTACAGTGCGAGTGTAATAATTAACAACATGGGTTTAACAGTTAAACGTTGGAACATTGTCGTCGTGACAAAAACAATCAGTGAAAGTGTCTTTAGTCCCGCTTGTCAGCCACACCGAATGATACCTGCCTCTTTTTACAGCAAAACATTACAATATCTGAATTTACGCTGTGTTTACTGATTGTAAACTTTATTATGATTATACTGGATCCATATATGTTCCACTACATTATTCTTTTGTCACGGTGCAATAAATGAAAGAGATTTATGTGCTGGTTAATATTACAAAATAAACTACATTTCGAAACCATTCCGCGTCTTAGGTAGTTCATGCGCCTAGATGGCGTTAGCTTTGACAGTCGCGTGTGAATCTCGTTTTTACTATAAATTATAAACATATTTATCTGTCTGTGTCTTTGCACTTCAAATGCAATTATATCTACTATTGCACAAGTAACCAACTAAATAATAGTTTTTGGTATCTCTAACATCATAACTTATGTGATAAGAAAAAGTGCTATACCTACCTTTCCTGTTCCTTTTCTGATATCTTGACATACGCCAAAAAATTAGCGCTAGCTAGGCTAAGCAAGAATTACTTGTGTTGGAAGAGGGTTCACGTCGGTAATGAGGTTGAATCCATGGGTTTGAGTTTCAACTCGATCGTACGTAAAGTTGACCCCTTCACCTCTAAACTACCGATGCGATGGTTAATCTAGTTTCAGTATCATTTTCGTTTAAGGGTTACAAAAAATTAACATGTCAATACGTATCTAAGAAAATATTATAATAACCAAGTTATATTTCAAAACAAAACCTCATCGTATCGTAGACATAACACGTTGACACTTCATACTTCGCATCTGTAATTACATTCATCGTATGGTAGGCCTCAAAACCCATTTACAACTGTTATTTATTTATCAATACAATGATGAAAGATGTACCAACCGTATGATGTCATTCGTCACATGAAGCTACTGAAGAGAAACGATCGTTAATTACAATAACTTCCGTGACATAAACGTATAAGTAGGACACCCTAGACAGATGGACTTTTGCCCTGAAGAAGATTACTGAAAGCGACTGGATCCTGAACACTGAACTGAAATAGTTAAGGAGAAATCTTTGATGTACTTTCTTATACCTACATTTTCCAAAAGGAACAAGGGAAGACGGGGAGGACGAGGGAGATCAGACCTACCTTATCTTTGTTTTCTGACACTACATTGTTTGTTTGCATCAGTTGATGTTACAATAAAGCTATAATAAAAAGGAGATTATAGACCTGTGATATACTTATATTTAAAATATTATATTATATGCGAGGAGCTCACAAACTCATTTATAAAGCACTTGCAGTCTCAGAACTGTAGAAAGTTAAGAAATATACAAATAGTTCTCCATATGGAGATTAATCCTATAATAATCTTTTTGTAGAAGGTAGGACACGACGGTATCTCCCGTCCTAACTGAGCAGTCCGACTGGGGAAGTACCTTCGCCCTACAGAATACCGCGGTTATAATAACCTTGTGTTGTGTTCCCGACGGTGAGTAGGGTAGCCAGAGCTCACTGGAGAGGTTCTGTGTTGGCAGTGGGAAGACCAAAGGCTTAAGATGCCACCGCTGACTAGTGGGGATGTGAAATGTTGGCGCGGCGGTCAGGGAGACCCGGTGAAACGGTTATCCGCTGGCCGCCCGCAGGCTGCACGGTTCCCGAACCTGGGGATCACATAATCTCCGCCCCAGGAGGCTGAACCAGCAGCCTGTGTAAAGTTCCCGGTGCTGTAGTCGTGCCGGAGGAGGAAACCGGAGTGGACTCGGCTACAGTATCTGGGAGGGGACCGGGGGCCCTTCCGCCCGCCGCGCCAGCAAGTCACGAAACCCTGGCTCGTCTGCAGTGGTGGGGTGCCTTGCTTTGTCTTCTGCGCTGACGGCACAGAGACTCTCTATACCTTCCCCCCCCCCTTCTTTATCATGGCAGTAAAAAGGAAAAGAAATAGAGTATATACAGCGGCACCTTCGTCCACATTGAAAGTGGACTTCTGTAACATCAGGGGCCTCCACTCCAATCTTAACGAGGTCCACCACCATCTTGAGACAGCAAAGCCGACCCTATTCTTTCTGACGGAGACCCAAATATCATGCCCGGCCGATACAGCCTACCTTATGTACCCCGGGTACAGACTCGAGCATAACTTCCTGAGTAAAGCCGGGGTATGCATGTACGTCCGGGATGACGTTTGTTGTCGCCGTCTAAACGGCCTTGAAGACAGGGACCTGTCCACACTATGGGTACGTATGGATTACGGTGGCCACACCCGTATCTATGCGTGCGTCTACAGGTCTCATAGCGGTGACCTGGGCACGGCTCAACTGTTTGAGCACCTGCAGCGGTCGGCGGACAGAGTAATTGAGCAGTACCCTGCCGCGGACTTAGTATTCTTGGGTGACTTCAATGCTCACCACGTGGAGTGGCTGGGGTCTCACAGGACTGATTTTGCGGGAAGGGCTGCTCACAACTTTGCCCTGACCTATGGGTTCTCGCAACTGGTGCATTCCATCACCAGAAAACCAGATGTCGGGACCCACAGAGAGTCTTTATTGGACCTTCTGCTGACTACGCGCCCGGATGAGTACTCCGTAACTGTGGAAGCACCTCTCGGTACTTCGGACCACAGCGTCATCCGGGCGCAAGTGACTCTCGCGCGGCCAGAACCACCGCGGCCACCTCAGTGGCGGCATGTCTGGCACTACAAGTCGGCAGACTGGGACGGACTGCGAGAATTCTTCTCGTCGTACCCGTGGAGGCGGCTTTGCTTCACTTCTAAGGATCCAAGCTCCTGTGCAACAGCAGTCGCTGAAACGATCCTATCGGGCATGGAATGCTATATTCCCAACCGTTGGATCGCAACAGGAGCGAGCAAACGGCCGTGGTTTAATAGGCCTTGCAGAGAAGCTAGAGACCGCAAGCAATCTGCATATAAGGCTTGGACCTCGGCACTTGCCAATAAGGATCCTAACATAGCTGAAGTGAAGCGGAAATTGAATGCCGCCTCGAGGTCCAGTAAAAAAGCTACTGCCAGGGCGAAGTTTGAGTTCATCGGTGGAATTGGCGAGCGGCTTACTCGTTACCCATCCGGTAGTCGAGCATTTTGGTCACTCGCCAAAGCTGCCGAGGGAAACTTCTGCCATTCCTGCCTTCCGCCGCTGCAAAAACCCGACGGTAGCCTAGCTCATGGCGCTAAGGAGAAAGCCGATCTTTTAGGTAATCTCTTTGCGTCAAACTCGACGATGAACGACGGGAATGCCGAGCCACCTATTGTCCCCGACTGTGGTACTTTCATGTCTGAAATTAAAATCACGCAACGGGTGGTTCGGCGGGAACTCAAGTCCCTGGATGTTCGGAAGTCGAGTGGGCCGGATGGTATACCGGCGATGGTGCTCAAGCACTGTGCCCCCGAATTGTGCCCAGTACTTACACGGCTTTTCGCGCTCTCTTACTCCGCGAGACAAGTCCCAGCCTCGTGGAAGACTGCATTCGTGCATCCTGTGCCTAAGAAAGGCGACAGGACAGACCCGTCCAATTACAGGCCTATTGCTATAACCTCCCTTCTCTCGAAGGTAATGGAGCGTGTGATTAACGCACAGCTCCTGGGATACCTTGAGGGAAACGACCTACTGAGCGACCGACAGTATGGCTTTCGCCACCGTCGCTCCACTGGTGACCTTCTTGTGTATCTCACACACCGATGGGCGCAAGCTATCGAGAGTCGGGGCGAGGCACTAGCGGTCAGCCTCGATATAGCAAAGGCCTTTGACCGGGTCTGGCACAGAGGTCTTCTTTCGAAGTTGCCACGCTACGGACTCCCCGAGGGACTTTGCGAATGGATTGCCAGCTTTTTGTCCAACAGAAGTATCCAAGCCGTCGTCGATGGCAGCTGCTCGGACCGCATGGACATAAACGCTGGTGTCCCACAAGGCTCCG